>CM053166.1:23820240-25070240 GCA_028571685.1 Heterohyrax brucei | reverse complement strand
CCAGGGAGTGTGCTTGCAGTTATATACAGTTGTTGGTTTTTAACGTACATTACACCAGTTCACGAACTGCTATATCCACGTGTCATAGCACTGTCCCATAGTATTAAAAACAAGACCAGGAGCCAGTCATTTTTTCAGATTTTAAGGAAAGGTTTAATGTGCCAACAGTGTTGTTGTTACATGCTACCGAGTCAATTCCAGCGCATAGTGACCCCACAGGACAGTAGAACGGCCCCCTCGGGTTTCCAGGCTTGGAATCTTTACAGGAGCAGATCACCAGGTCTTTTCTCTTGCAGAGCAACTGGTGGGTTGGAACTGCTGACTTCTGGGTTAGCAGTCAAGCACTTAACCCTGGTGCCGCAAGGGGACCCTGTGCCAACAATATTGTGCCAGAAGTGCTAAACACTTTAAAAGTTTCGTTGGAACTTACTGTTTACTCTATAAAAAGATAAATGCTTAACTCATAAGACTTTGGGGTTGATTAAAGAAGAAATCCTCAGTTAGGTGGGTCGACATAATAGCCACAACAGTGGACTCAAACATGTTCTTGGGTGCCACTGAATCCATTTCAACTCATAGTGACCCCATGTGCCAGAGTAGAACTGCCCCATAGAGTTTTCTTGGCTATAATCTTTATGGAATTAGATCACTGGGCCTTTCTTCTGTGGAACTGCTGGGTGGGTTCGAGCCACCAACCTTTTGGTTAAGCAGCCGAGCGCTTAACTGTTTGTGCCACCATGGCTGCTTGGACTCAAACATACCAATGATCATGAAGAGGGCACAAGACCAGGCAGTGTTTCGTTCTGCCATACACAAGGTCACTGTGAATGAGAGCTGACTCAGCAGCAGCTAACAACGGGGACAGGTTCTGATCAGGTTCTGATCTGTGAAGAGCGTATTGTCATTTTGAGCTCTCTCATACACCCTGGCCCCTAGGGTCGCCATGAGTCGGATCCGACTCGGCAGCACTTGGCTTTGGCATACACACTGCCCCCCAACCAATGCCACTACGGGTAGCTTCCTAGGGTGGCAAATGAACATAGGTGTGCCAGATACCAGTCTTTGGGGTAGGCTCATGTACTCTCCCCGGTAGGAAGGGGATTCGAACTGCTGATCTTCTGGTTAGCAGTCGTAGCACTTAACCACTACACCACCAGGGCTTGTGCTATTTTACAATGCAGATTTAAAGTTAGATGTGTTAGGGATTGATTGAGAAGAGAGAGAACTCAGAATCCATCTGCTCATTCAACGAATACTTATTGGCAGAAGCCTGGGGGAAGGGCACAGGTAGGGCTGCGTAAGGAGCACTGTGCTGCAGAGCTGAGGCCAGGCGTGCAGCCAGCAGAATACCAGGGCCCTCTTCAGACCTGTAGTTTCTCTCTCTATGTGCCAGGGTACCAGTGGAGAATTCCTCTGAGCAGGTCTGGGTGGTAGAGGGAGGCAGGGGGACATAAGAGGAGATGACGTCATGGCCCAGATCAGAGCTGGTAAGGCGCAAACAAGGGACACGTCATTTGGGCTGGACAGGAAGTGAGGAATGTGAGGTGACTGAGGAGATGGCATTTCATAGAACACCTAGATGGAGAGGGAGGAACATAGGGCTGCCCTGGGCTCCTGGTGATAGATGGCTTGTACTTCCAAGACAGGGAATGCACGTCAAGGACAAGATGTGAGAGGGTGCCAGTGAGTTATTTTTGGAAAATATGACGTTACTCTTTATCTCAGAAAGATAGTCCCCCGGGATACCTTTCTGTGATAAGAGTTGCCACAACTTTAGATGTTTTATTCAATTAGCAGAAGCCACTGGGTGGTGCAAAGGGTTGATGCACTCAGCTGCTATCTGAAAGGTTGGAGATTCAAGTCCACCCAGAGGTACCTCCAAAGAAAGGCCTGGAGATCTACTTCCACAGCATCAGCCATTGGAAACACTATGGAACCCAGTTCTACTCAGACATGCGTGGGGTCGCCATGCTTTGGAATGGCTTATTCAATTTGCAAGATTTCGCTTGGCCCACAGCTGCTAAAGAATTTCCTTCGTGTAAAGTAAGCTCCAGGGCATCCGGGTCTTAAGTTTGGAATTCATCATGTTATTTTGTTGTTGTTGTTTTTTTCTCTTAGGATTTTTCATATTCATCTTTTACTGTGTAGCAAAAGAGAATGTCAGAAAACAGTGGAGGCGCTATCTTTGCTGTGGAAAGTTACGGCTGGCTGAAAATTCTGGTAAAGACTTTCCTTCCTTTCCCCCTTCCTCTTGAATCTTGAGGTCAAGAGTCTATAAGTTAGATCCCAAGCAGTCACAGCCAAAGGGCTATTCAGTCTGGAAATATGTGAATGACACCTGCCCAATACAAAAGATGGTGTCTGAACATTCGTTATAAATAAAAGGCTAGTGAACTAAAAAGTAATCTAGGGTCGCCATGAGTCGGGCCGACTCGACGGCACTGGCTTAGTTTCTATGCAGGAATTTAGACAGCGGTAGGCTGCCTGCCTGTGTGTGAAGGAACAGTCGCCTTTTCAGACTTGATCAACTTTTGACTTGAATGCTTTTCTTTTACCTTTGGTACTTTGTAAGCCTGGACCTAGCCTTTTCTCCACACTTCCTGGTTGTCGGTTGCATAGTTTGTTAATGGACCGAACTTTGTATGTAAGCTTTATTTAGCATATGTTTGGTTATTTTGAAGTTATTGTCATGTATGCCCTATTGTAACAAACAGCCCAGTTTTAAGAAAATAGGAAAAAGGAAGTCACTTGTGAAACCCTGAAATTCCTTTTGTGTCAATAAAAAGTTGTTGTCAGGTTGATCCGCACTCATGGCGACCACATATGTGTCACAGTAGGATTGGGCTTCAGAGAGTTTTCAACAGTTGATTTTCTGAGCTTCTTCTGGGTGGACGCAAACTTCCACCTCTCAGTTGGCAGCCACTGCGGTAATCGTTTGTGTCACCCAGGCACTCCCTAACATCCATGCCACCCACAGGTACCACCCCTGCAGTATCTGGGGAACACAGGAGTCTGCACTCAGAAACTAACAGTGCGCCTAGAGTTCAGTCACTTCCATGGATTTCAGAACCATCAGTAATTTGTGTCCAGGGCAAGGCAGTAAGCACTTCAAAATTATATTCTATAGACATAATCAAATTAGCTTGACCTTCAGTTCCAGGAGACTATAGGGGACTTTTAACCAGGTAATCATTTCAACAGCAAATAGTTAATGCCTTAAAGTACATTTTATCATGTCAGCCTTTGAAATGTGTGACTTCTCTCTAAGATCCTGAAGTGAGCAAGTAGTTGCTAGAATTTGTTACACTGATCTGTCTCCTGCCTTTAAGCTTCAATACACTGCCTTTTTTTTTTTTTTTTTTTTTTTCACTCTGTAATGCCTGTTCTGCTGTAGACTGGAGTAAAACTGCTACTAATGGTTTAAAGAAGCAGGCTGTAAGCCAAGGAGTGTCCAGCTCTTCAAATTCCTTACAGTCAAACAGTAACTCCACTAACTCCACCACACTGCTAGTGAATAACGATTGCTCTGTGCAAGTAGACGGCAATGGTATGTATATCTCAACTATTTCTCAAGCTAGTGTGTGTTTGTTTTTGAGTAGTTTTTTCCTTGAATGACCTTTTTGCTAATCAAACGAAGCCAATAGAAGATGAATGGGTGAAAATGTGGTTCCCTTCTAAAAGAGAAAGTGGAATAGTCCAAATGAGTGAATTCATTTTTGACCAAATACCAGAACAGCCCTCTCTCTCTATGTATTTTCTAAGATTGCCTTTTTCATAATGGGATGTGAAAACAATCTAAGATTTTTATTGTTGCTAATCTTAATTGAAGTCTTACCCAAAGGCTTCAGTCCTGTGCCATTTCTGTCAGTGCAGTACCTAAAATAGTCACTGAGATGATACTGATATCTATCACATCTGTCATCATGTATATTTTTGACACTTCTGTGCCTTCATATTTGTCACTTGTCTTGTTTGTTATTTCTTTCCCGCAACGTAGCTGCCTGATGACAGTGCCCAGATCTCTGTGTACATATCAGATACCACAAAATGGCTTATGAGCATTGTTGGTGGCCACGTATGTTACCGACATGTGACTAGATGCCTGTTGAGGCTCTTTTGCACTAATTCTGACATTTCTAGCGTAAACTTTCATTCTGTTTTTTTTCTCTCCTCAAACTGGTCTGTGTGTTGCACATGAGAGCTTTATCTTGATCTCTCTTGACCTTCTTTTGCGTCTTAATGTGTCTTTTCCATTTTTATAAAAACTTTGATTCTACCCATATATTTTCTCCTCACCTGGAGAGTAAAGTCCTGTTTGCCTGTCCTTGTTGTTTGAGGATAATAGTGCTTTTTATGACTAAATTCAGGTAAAGTTTGTGAGAAGGTTCATATGTCTACCAAATAGTTTTCTAATTGTCCAAAGAGGGCAGGTCCTGATGGTGTGATCGACTTGTAAAATAGGATAAACCAAACCAAACCAAACCAAACCCACTGCTATTGAGTGGATTCTGACTCATAGATACTCTATAGACAGAGTAGAACTGCCCCATAGAGTTTCCAAGGAGTGCCTCATGGATTTGAACTGCTAACCTTTATGGTTAAGAGCCACAGTGCTTAACCAGTATTCCACCAAACTAAAAACCAAACCTGCTGCTGTTAAGTCAATTCCAACTTATAGCAACCCTATAGGACAGAGTAGAACTGCCCCATAGAGTTTCCAAGGAGCATCTGGTAGATTCAAGCTGCCTGTCTTTTGGTTAGCAGATGTAACCCCACCAGGGTTTCTATTAGGCCACTGGCCAAGTAAGCCAAGTGCCGTCGAGTCGGTAGGGTTTCCAAAATATAACAGGATATCACTAAAGCAGGCTTTCACAACCTCAACACTGCAGGCATTTGGTCTGGATAATTCTTTGTTGTAAGGGGCTGTCCTGTGCATTGTAGGAGATTTAGCAATATCTCTGGCATCTACCCACTAGATGCCAATAGTATTCCTTCCCTCACAGATATGACAACCAAAAATGTCTCCAGATGCTACCAAATGTCCCCTGAGGGTAACATTGCCTCTGATTGAGAACCACTGTCCTAAAAGATGAGAAGTAGTGCCACATGACCTGTATCTTTACTGTAAAAACCAGTGGGAGAGCTCTGGGCTCTGTGTCCAAAGCTTCTATCAGGAATGAGAACCATATTTTTAAGCAGATAATGCACCTTCTGTGTTTGTTTGCCAATTACATCTTCCTAAGTATGTTGCACTAATTTTTTATAGCAACATGTAAAAAAAAAAAAATAGCATAGCTGCACTTACAGAAATACCTCAAGTAGGGGGATGGAGTGATAGGCAAACAAATGTAGAATAATTTGTATAAAAATATGGTAAATATAGGTGATCAGAGCAGAGGTGGTAGAAATCTGGGCTGGTTAAGAAACTGGCATGAGAAAGTAAGTTCAAGATAGAGAAATTAGAGGAGCAGGGTGGGTCATCAAGAATCCTCAGATTCATAACACATTAGGAAGCCTTCTGGCTTGGTAGAGTTAATCCATTAACCAGATTTTTTCAGCTTCTAGAAAGAACTCAAAGATAAGCCTCGCTTGCCCGACCTTCCCAGTGTGTTGACAACCCTCCAGGAATAAGATTTGATAGTAGCACCACATTTTGGTGTGACTGTTGGGCAGGACTGATTTGACATAGCTACATTTGATACCTGACAGAGAGCTTGAGGTACATTTTAAGGCCACCAAAATGGCCAAATATTTAATACGCATGTCGACTGGACATCCCTGACTTCTTGGTCCCCACTGGGATAGATGAGAGATGGAATAGGGTGGTGCTATGTGTCACCCACGGAAACTCTGGTGGCATATAGTGGGTTAAGTGATACATCTGCTAACCAAAATATCAGCAGTTCAAATCCACTAAATGCTCCTTGGAAACTCTATGGGGCAGTTCTACTCTGTCCTATAGGGTTGCTATGAATTGGAACTGACTTGATGGCAGTGGGTTTGGTTTTTTGGTTTAAGTATCATCCACATGACTTAGCAGTTTCCAAAAAGAAGCTGAAAGTCGAATGGTTTGTTTATGATGGCAGGTGAAATTCTATATATAAATGTCCTGAATCCAAAATGACCATATCAGGGCAGCTGCGTCTGAAAATCACAGGTCCAATGTGACCTGTGTCAGAAACATCCCATGTCAACTCCGTCACTTTTGAGCTACGTAACCTTGGGCAAGGCACTTACCTGCTGAAACCTCAGTGTCATCGTCTGTGAAATAGGAACAATAAGAGTATCCATCTCATAGAATTACAAGAAAGATAATACTTACAGAATGCTGAACATTATTATTATCCTTACAGCTTATTCAGCTTTCTGTCTTGTTTCTGAATGGTATGATGGTCAGAAGGATGGCATCGGGTAGCTAGAGACAGCTTTAGTTGGACTTGCACAATTCAAGGCCTGCTTGGGATGAAGGAACCATGATTCCAAACCCTGGTTGCCCTAGAAAGCCTGGTTCCTCCCTGGCCTCCTCTTAGGTTGGAATTGGTGCTCTCCTCCTGGGATCCTTCATCTCCTGATTTAGTCTAGGAAAGAGATGTGGCTTTGCCCTGACTGTTGTAGCTGATCTTTCTGGGTTTCCTTGTACAAAGTTTGATTTTAGAGGCATCTCAGAGAACCAAGAACCTTGTTAAGGATCATACGGGAACTTCCATTAATTTCAACACTTTAGGGAGATCAAAATATTACATTAGGCTATAGTACACATATGCTACTTTTTGAAGTCAGTCTATGCTCAGCCAGAGTTTGGAAATGAACCTTTAAAAATAAACTTCATTGCCTTTCTAAATTTGGCATCTGTTTCATGAAAAAACAAAGCACAAATTGCCGTAGGGAACTGGTTTCTGAATCAATCTGCAGTTTGTTTTGTTTTGAGAGCCTGCAGGGAAGAAATGAAAAGTAAATGAATCATAACAATGTACTGTAGGTATTTTTAAACCAAGTGTATTTTTACACATGCATATTTAAAAATAAAGGGTGTTCAAATTGGGTTCTTTGTCATGTTTTTTGTGAATACTGACACCGTTGTGCTTTTCAGGGAATGCTTCTGGGGAGAGGAATGGTGTTTCTTTCAGCGTGCAGAATGGAGATGTATGCCTTCATGATTTCTCTGGAAAACAGCATGTGTTTAATGAGAAAGAAGGCTCGTGCAACGGGAAGAACCGGATCGCACTCAGAAGGACTTCAAAACGGGGAAGCTTACACTTTATCGAGCAAATGTGATTCCTTTTTGTTGTATCATAACATGATGCTTGACAGTGTGGAAACGTCCATTTTTACCTTTTATGCAATGTGATGTACAAAAACCAATTTGTTTTACAGTTGGCAGCCTCGAGGGGAACGCATACTTATTGAGGGCAATGGTTACTGCAGGAAGGGGAAGCCAAGGCATTGTGTTTGCAGTGCGGTTCCTTTTGTTTTATAAAACTGATTTTTAAACAACACACTAAGAATAAAATTCATGTAAAAAAAAAATTAGGCAATTCTACCAACATTCTAAAGAGATCAGATTGCCTCTGATAACCTCTTATAACGCAACTCTCGGCTTCCACCTTTTGGTGAGTGTAGTTGGGCATGGTTTGTTGTATATAAGCTCAAGTCTAGAGACCTACTTGTCGAAAATCTTCCTTCTCTCTTTTTAATATTTATTTTCTACTGTGTAAATTTATTCTTTTGTAGAATTGTGGTTGTGTTGTTTTGTTTAATGTGATAACTTGGAAAAATCTTTGCTGGTTCAGTGAATTCTGAAACTCCATTTGGAGATGATATGGGATGTGAAATACAGAAACTTCACTGAAATGCTAAAAAAAAAAAGAAAGATGCCAGCCAGACTGAACATCATCAGCAGGTCAGCAGACAGTGCTGCAATTAGCTCTGCATCAAGGATCTTTGGGAGAGTTAGAAAAAGATGCCCATGCCGGGTGGACACAGCCCCACAAGCTAGGAGCTTGGCCAAGAGTGGGGTCAAATTTTAGCCCGCTGACACTCCCCTCAGCTGTGCATCCTTGTGCAGAGTACAACCTGTGCGACCGTGGCACCCAGTACCAGTATCCATCCCCAATCCCGCTGAATACCTTAGCCACAGAGAGGGATGGAACTGTAATTCAGACCGCATGTCAGGAAAATTGTGACTGTGGGAGGGATACATACACTGCCACTTCTCAAATCCCCAGAGCCCTTCAGAAGAGGGGAATAGAGTAGGATTACTTATAGAGATGTATATTTGGAAAAAACAATTGCATTGCTGCTCTGTAAAAATAAGGCAACTGCATGGTACTTTGTTGATTTTTATGCCTGCTATACGTGGCCCTAGCAAGAGCTAGAATCTTTTTTTTTTTTTTAAATGTGTCAAGTCTGGAAGAGTATAGACCGACAAGGGGGAGCAGCCACTGGGGACAGTGAACTATCTTGCATAGTTTTGGCTTCTTGTTGAATCAAGCCTTGATTGCTCCTAGTTATATAGGGTCTGTCTTGCTTCGCACCTACGGCTTCTTGAGCACTGCCTCAGTACATCCTGATTAGGACCATTTCAAAACCCTTTAGGTCTTTTACGAAGATTCCCTTGCATATATTTCAAATGGCTGTTGTATCCCAGACTAATCATAATAACAATGGAATTACATTTCTGTGAGTCCTGATTTGCCTTTACAATCATTCTTCTTGATGTATTTAATTGTCTTGTATTTATATGTTAAAATTGACCAAAAAAAAAAGTTACAATCAACAAAGAATGTTGCAATCAACCAAATAAATTTGTAGTTAAGTACTTTGTGTGTATAACTTTCCCAAAGACAAAATGTTTGCGGTCTCTTTCTCTGGCAGCGTGGCTCTGGGAATTGGGAAAACACACAACAGTGCTATCTCATGGGAAATAGCAGGCACACTTTAAAATTACAGCTAAAGTTGTTCTGCCCCATGAGACTGCTTCTTGAGGCCTCTTCGTTTCCCCAGTGTTTTTTCAAGATGATTCCTTTAACACATACTGTCATTGGCCTACATAAACCCCAGATTTTAATTCCCTACCACAATCCTGCTTCCTCAGCACGAAACAGTGGGATTTCAAGACGGCAGGGATGGGACTGGGAGTTTCTGAGGAACTGGTTAGCATGCGGAAACCCTGGTGGCATAGCAGTTAGGAACTACAGCTGCTAACCAAAAGGTGAGTGGTTCAAGTCCACCATGCACTCCTCGGAAACTCTGTGGGGTGGTTTTGCTCTGTCCCATAATAGGGTCACTATGAGTTGAAATTCACTCCAGGGCAGTGGGTTTGGGTTTTTATTTATTTATTTTAAGAGCATAATGCTCAAAGCTGCCATTTTTCAGGAGTTGTTGTTACGTGCCCTCAAGTTGGTTCCAGGCTCTTGCTCTTTTTTGCTGACCCTGTATTTTATCAAACTTTTCACTAGTTAAGCTAAACTATTGTTTTGTTTTAAGAAGACTTCAGAGGTTATTTTTGGTTGAAGGTTTAAAGGTTATCTGATGGCAGTAGTTTCAAGGGTTTGTGGAGCCTTCATGGCTTCAGAAATTCTGCAGTTCGTAAGAATTTGAAGTTCTGTTCTGCATTTCTCCCCATTGATCAGGATTCATCTATAGAATCTTTGTTAGTAGTGGTTATGTCTGGGCTTAAAAAAGATAAGGGGCAGGGCAGAGAGTCAAGAATATTCCTGAGAAGCATCTTCCTTGGGGTTTAGAAGCGGTCTGACAATCTGAGCTCCTGGTATAAGGAGACAGCGGTGGTGCCAATGTTAGACAGCAAGGAATATCAGAGCAGTGGCCAGTATTTGAAGAAGCATTTCCTCAGAACTTTGGAAAAGTTTTCCCCTAAAGCACATTGCAATCTCTAACCCCACCAAGCAGCTCTGTTAACTCCACTGAACAGCGTCGTGATTATTCTCATCGAGAACAGTGAAATCGTTTCATTTGGAATGCTGGGTGCTACTAAAGGCGTTTTTGGCAAAGAGCTCATTTGCCAAGTGACTAAGTCTCCAGATTAGTTTTTTTTGTTTCCATGATAGTGTTGTAAGATCTTTTCAGTGTCTCTGCCTCAGCTTCTTATTGCTGGGCAGTTTGGAGTCTGAAGGACAGAAAAAAGGAGAGACTGAAGGGGCATGTTGTTGTGTGCTGTGGAGTCAATTCCAACTCATGGCAACCTAATGGGACAGAGTAGAACTGCCCTAGAATAGCAGGATCTTGAATGTGAAGAATTCTGAGCAGTATATTCTTTTGTTTTTCTTCCTCATTCTCCAGGTACAGCATTGAGAAATTGGGGCAGACAAATGTAATATGGAAACACTGGTGGCCTAGTGGTTAAGCACTGTGGCTGCTAACCCAAATGTCGGCAGTCCCAACCTACCAGGTGCTCCTTGGCAATTCCGTGGGACAATTCTAGTGTGTCTTTTAAGGTTGCTGTGAGTTGGAATCAACTTGATGTCAGTGGGTAAATAGGATATAGTCTTTGCCAGGAAGAAATCTGCATTTCTCTTAGACACATAAACATACGTATGTATGTATTATCCACAGGAAACCCTGCTGGCATAGTGGTTAAGTCTGACAGTTGCTAATGAAAGGTTGGCAGTTCGAATCTACCAGATGCTCCTAGGAAACCTGATGGGGCAGTTCTTTTCTGTCCTACAGGGTCGCTATGAGTTGGAATCAACTCGATGGCAATGGATTTGGGTTTGAGTCGGATTCAACTCGACAGCACTTGGCTTGGCTTTATTATGATATTCTCATGAATATATTTTTGTGTTCCCCAGTGTTATCTCTACTTCAGTCTGAAACTAGCTATAAAAAGCTAGAGCAAATTCACCATTCTTTAAAATACTGTGGTGGAAAACAAAATTATATACTATCAGCTAGAATTAAATTGTTATAGAAATAACTAAATTTGGTGAGTTGGTAATTTTTGGCAAATCTATTTAGAGTCAACCCTCTCTTCTAGGTCAAAAGGTACACTACTGCTTTCCTTTAGAGTCAAAGACCTGAGCCCTTAAGAGAAACATTTGTTGGTGTCCATTTCAGATGGTGATGTGTGACCTGGGCAGAAGCCCTGTGGGATGATGATGGACACACCTTCTGAGGGATGTCAGACAAGTCATCTGGTAGCACCCCAGGGCCCAGTGCTAGGTTTTCATCTACGTAAAGATCTGAATTGGCTTCAGATACAAATAATAACTTACACTGCCCACACCATGTCTGATTCTTGAAAAATCTGAGAAAGGATTGGGAGACAGATTTCATAGGTGAGAGGACAAGATACAGAGGTTTTCTATTTTGAGGACATGAGGCTATTAAGACATGAGACTGATTCCTACTTAGCACAGCTTCTTAGTCCAAAATGAATTACTGAAACTGGGAACTTAAAAGCTAAAAAGGAATAGCCTTCCTTCTTGGTTTGAGTAGCATTCTGGAATTTCAAGCTTACTGAAACACATAGCTCATGTGGCCGTTTTGATTAATGCATAGACCAAAGCCTAAGAATGTAGACTGGCTATATACCAACAGAGGGGTGTAAGTATATGTGTGTAGTATAATTGACAATATAATGAGCAAATGTCATCAGATATTTCCACCGTGGCTGCAAAATGGCCTCCTGAAAAAACACACAATTGAACAAAAACAATAGCAAAGAATCTATGATTCCAGTCTTTAAACGCAGGAAAATTCCAGTAACAGTATATATTCTGATTCTGAAAGAGATTTAATGATAATGTCTAGTTTAACTTACTCTTGTTAGTTTCCTTTGAGTTCATTCCAACTCACGGTAACCCCATGTGTGCTAACTAGAGGTGTTCTCTCTGTAGGATTCTCAGAGCTATGATCTTTCAGAGGCATATCACCAGGCCTCTCTTCCGAGGCACCTCTGAGTGGGTTTGTTTGACTAGCAGTTGAGCACTTAAGTGTGTATGTTACCTTGGGACTCCTAGCCAAAAGCCAAGTGCCAGACTCCTAGATGTAGTAAATCCTTGTGGAGGCACATACAGAATTGTCGTATAATTCAAGAATGATAGTAAGAAAACAAAAAGCATGTCAGCTGATGAGTTTGGTGTCTTAGTTGAGTGACAGAGTAAAGCCACAGATTCATGTTCTGGAATATCTCACATGAGTGTGATTAAAAATCAAACACAGGGAAACCCAGCTGAGCAAGACTGACTCATTTGTACATTCCGTGAACATTAATTGAGCTCCAACTACGTGTTCGACACTGTACCAAATAGGGTAAGAGGTAACCAAAATCTGGTCCAACAAGGAATTTACAACCCAATTAGAAAAACATGTCTCATCCATGTGTTCCCGTAAAACACAGGTCTGTGCTGCCTGTCACAAAGCTAATACTGAGACAGAGGTGAGGTGACTCATCAAGAGGTTTAGTGTTTATTGATAGACAAGACACAGAGAGGCAGGGATCAAGTCCTCCAAAGCCTGTCTGACTTCTTCAGTTGAGCTGAAGCTTTTTATTGAGTGGACAAACGTAGGTGGTTGCTTGTAAGCATTTAGGTATGGGAGATAGTAAGAGCGGAAGAAGGAAGGTAACTTGTGGAAGGGATCTGGAGGTGGACGCGCAAAGCCCAGGGGGGTCTGTCTGGACTTCTTCTGGCTGTCCTCCAGCAGTGGTTATCTGGACAGGGGCGTCTGTGACTGGGACCTTCACCTATTTGGTGATCTGGAGAAAACTTGAAACAGATGAGCTGCAAAGATTTTTTCATATCCATGCCTGGTGTATCACCTCCCCTCCTCATAGTCTCAGTGGGTTATAAATTAATGTGTTATCTCCCTGGTGCTAGGTAGTGCAAGGAAGCTAGGACTTCCAAAAAACAGAGGTGGAAAAAGTGGAGTAAGTCTTGCTTAGTTCCTTAGGCCACCTACTTCATATGTATGAAAACATAAACAATATGAGGGAATACATTATTGCCAAATGATGGAAACGGCTATGGTTTACTAAGTACTCTTCCGTGGGCCAGCCCTGGTGCTAAGGGCTTTATGTTATCCTCTTGTTCTTCATAGGCTCCCCGTGAGGTAGGTGCTATTATTATCCCCATTTTACAGACTAGACCACTGAAGTTCAAAAAGCTGAAACAGCATGCCAAAGATCACACAACTTGTAAATGGCAGAACTGGAATTTGAACTCAATTTGGTCTGACTTCAAGTCCTGACCTCTTACAAAAGAAATTGCTATAGGAATTGAAAGACTGGGAGAAGTCAGTAAGAGACAAGAGCTGAGCTGGCCCTTAAAGGAAAGAAAAGGTTGAGATAGGCAGAAAAAGAGCTAGCGGGTATAAACGCGTGGAGACTAGCAGAGGACTTGCAGAAATGATTGCATTAGCCTACTATCCAGTGTAATTCATATGGAGGCAAGATTCTGATGGGCAGTGAATACAGGACAGAGGATTTTGAACTCTAGCTACTTAGCAGCCACCAGAAACTGTAAAGCATCTTAAGTTTTAGGAGTATTGGTTTGTGCGTCGTGTGCCTATGTGACTGGCACCTCGGGAACTTCCACAGCCCCTTTACCCTTCAGGGTGGGCCTCACAAGGGGTTGGGGGGGACAGCAGCCCAGGGTCAGGGCTACGATCCTAGCCCAGAGAAGCACCCAGTGGATCGCCGTGGGCAGCCACTGTCGCAGGCCTCTGATGGGGTTGGAAGCTCGCCTCGGGGCCTCCTCACGGCCGCTTAGGGCAGCAGTTCCTACCGGCCACCCTCTTCCCCCTCCAGCCCTGACGACTCCGCTGGCTCTGCAAAGGAGGCGGGGCGGGGGCGGAGCCGTGACGTCATCGGGGGCGGGGCCGCCACGGACTGTCACCCCAGTCCTTCCCCCTCCCGCCAAGCCCTGTGGATTCCGTTCTGTGCGGGGGCGGACCCACGTCGCCCAGGTGGCCGCGGTGGGCGGGCCCGTGTCTCCCGCCTTGGAGAGGGTTCACTGCCCACCGGTAAGGAAAGGAGCTTGGAAAACAGAGTCTTGCGCGTGGCGTCAGCTGCTCCCTCAGGCCGTTCCCTTTTGCTTCCCCCTAAGGCGGCACTCTGTGGGTTCCGCAGGGGGAAGGGGCGGGCTACGAGCTGACCTGGGCTGGAACGCCCCAGCGGCTGAGCCGGTGTCGCCCGCCTCGGGGAGGGGTGATGGGTGATGGGTGCCCCGGGGCCTTCTCAGGCCGCCCCAAGACCCAAGAGACTCGACGGGACCCTCTTCCCCCACACGCCCGGAACCCGGGCCCCGCGGGCGCGCGAACTCGTCGGCCTGGCCCGGGCGGGGCCACCCGAGCGCCAGCCCGGTCCCCGCCCCCGCGCCGCCCCGCCGTGCGAAACTCTGGTTGGCCGGCTTTGCTTCCCTCTCGGCTTCTGTCCTTTCCCAATTCTCGGCCTCCCGAGCCCCCAGCGCGAGAGCCGGCCTAGACTGTGTGTGTCTGGTAACCAGGTCCGCTCGGCAGAGCAGCTGGTCGGGCGCCACAGCCCCGGAGCATCGGGAATATGCGGAGCAGGAGCAATTCCGGGGTCCGCCTGGACGGGTACGCGCGGCTGGTGCAGCAAACTATCCTTTGTTACCAGGTAAGAAGGGATCACCTCCGCGTAAAGCCCAGATCTAACCTCTCCTGCCACTCATTGCCCTCCCAGGCCTCTGCCCACCCCCTCTGTGACCCGTAATCTTGCAGTTAAAGAAGTTTCCTCTTTAAATCCAGTTCTCGTTGACCGGTGGTTACCCGGTCTCCCCCTCGTCCTGTCCCCCTTCCCCCCGCTGCGGCAACTCTTAGCAAAATTCTTTGACCCCTGTTTGAGGTCGAGGATAAAGAGGGCTCTTGGGTGCCCTGGGTGCAAAATGCGTCTTTTTTTCCACTGCCTCTGTTTCTCCTGGACAAGAGAGAAGATGTGTGTAGGTTGGACAGAGCCTGCCGAATGAGGATGTGATCTCCGGACTCCAGGGACAGTAGCCAGGAGTGAAGTTGCTCCTGGTTTGCACTGGACTGTTCAGCTGCCTTCTGCTGCCTCTCCCATGAATTTCCTTGATTGAGACCCATCTGTGAGGGCCTCAGAGCCTACTTTGGTTTCTATTTTACGGCTGAGAAAACCATAGGCCAGAAAAGTTGCTACAGGTAACATGGGCACAAACAAACTCAGGTTTTCCTGAATTCAAGTTCAGGGACACCTGTGTAGCTGCCCATGTGGCCTGAGTGTCAGTATGCCTGCTACATTGTGTACTACTGGGCTGAAGTTACTTATGGGCCCATCATGTAAGCCCACTGGAACTGTTCCAGGAGATACTTGTTGGGCACCTTTTATATGCAGAGCACTCTTCAAGGAGCTGGGCTTACAAAGAAATGGGGGGACATTTATGGATAATAGAGTGAAAGTCCAGAGCCTCTTGTCTGAAACCCTTCAGACTAGATGTGGTTTTAAATCAGAGATAGTTGGAGTGTAAAGATTTAGTAGAGAAGCCCTGAGAGTGTGGCCCGCGGACACTCTAGTAACTCAGCCTAAGAGTCTAAACCAAACCCCTTGTGGTCGAGTTGAGATTTGATAGACTCATAAAACAAAGTGAGCCTAAATGGGCACATCAGCCCAGGGGCAAGAATGAGAAGGTAGGAGGGGACAAGAAAGCTGGTAATGGGGACCCCAAGGTAGAGAAGGGGAGAGTGTTGATGTGTCGTGGGGTTGGCAGCCAGTGGCACAGAACAATATGTGTATTAATTGTTTGAGAAACACATACGCTCTGTAAAACTTCATCAAACGTATAATTAAAAAAGAAGAAGAAATATTTGGAGTTCAGAAAGGTAATATGCATGTACTTTCTAGTCTGTAATAACTGCACTAGGGTCAGGGCTTCATCCCTTAATTGAAGGCATTATTTCACATCGAAGTATGAGTATTCCTACTGAATGGAATAAGTGAGGACTGAGAATCGTTTCCCATCAATTCAGGTCATCTTTTGCCATTAAATTGGAGTTTGCTGCATAGTCAGGAAAACACTTTGCATGTTTTAAAGCTTCTTGGCTTTTGGAACTGTGCATAAAGGATTGTGGTCCTTATTTGGGGACCTTTTGAGAAAGGACCCCTAACCCATTTTGGGGGGCCAGAGTGGAGGTCTGGAAGAGATGGTACTCTAGTTGAGAACTGAAGAAGGAGTTGGAAGACAAACTGAGGTGATTTTCTGCCTTCATTTTTGGAGTCTATTGTAATTCCGTTCATCAATTGTTCAACAGTCCCAAGCTGAGAGACTTTTTATTTCTGTGGTGGAAGGGGTTATAAGGAGAGCTCGTAAAGTTTGGTTCTTGCGTCAGACCTGGCTTTGAACTCCTAGTGCTGCCTTGAATGACTTGTGTAACCTTTACTCAATCTGAGTCCATGCCCTCATTTGTGTAATGGGGATGATAATAACACCTGCCTCCATTGAGTTGTGCAAAACCGAAAAACACTAACTAGTGCCTGGTAAGTTGCCTGGTACCTAGAGGGCAATCAGTCAATAGCAGTCGAGTTTGGTGGTGTTATGACTTTGGGGTAGGCCACATGCTAGAGCCCAGGCCTAGTAGTCCTGGATTGACCACCCTGGCTCATGATGCTGCTTTTCCTGAAATCCCTGACACAGCTACTAGTTGCTTTCCAGTCTTTTGAACATAACTCTCTTTCCCCATTGATGCAATAAGAGACCCTTAAGATCAGAGACAGCATCAGTTTCTTTGCTTTGGCATCAAGCAGTGCCTCAGATGCATCTAAACCAAAAACCCCAAACTCACTGCTGGCAGGTCGATTCTGACTCATAGAGACCCTGCAGGCAGAATAGAACTGCCCCCGTAGAGTATCCAAGGAGCGCCTGGCAGATTATTTGAACTGCTCACCTTTTCTTGAGCAGCTGTAGCATTTAACCACTACATGGCCAGGGTTTTCTTATAGCCTTGAACCATGCTAATAACCCACCTATTGACTTCAGAAGCAAGAGAACTGCCCTCTCATTGAAACAGATCTGCATGGCTGGATTTTCCTCCCCTGCATTTTATTGATTAAAAACAAAAGTTGTCTGAGCCTTTAGTTGTATTTATTTTGGGGGTAGTTGGTGAGAGTCCTCGTGCTTGCCCTCTCTTTGCCTTCTTGGTAACATCTTTCTGTTCTTCTGCCTCACCAGGACACGGAGTATGTTTTTGCTGGGAAATGTCAAGCATCTTCAGGTGCAGAGTTGTGCTCTTCCCCACCTTTCTTCTAGCTCTCCCCAGTAACTAGTCTTCACAGTGTGAGCCTTAGCCCATTTCAGGCTTTGCTGTTTTCTCGGCGTGATTTTAGGCAGGTCACCTAACCACTCTAAAGATGAATGAGCTGTGTGAATAGTTTCTAAAGTTTCTGCTAAGTCTCTCATTTTCTTTTGTAGTTATGTGCAGATGTTCATGAAGCATTTTTTCAATGTCAGCTTCTACAAACTGAACTTTGTTTCTGATTTACTTTTTGAGAACAGCGAACATTCATTTCACTTGTTAGGAATCATTCAGTGTTAATATGTCAAACTACTGATCGTTTTTCTGTTTGAGGTAATAGCTTGTTCATCTCTGCTAATTTGCCAATTCCTTTTCTTGTGTCTGCATAAGGGAAGAGATTTTTCCATTAGTCATTTGCCAAATATACTTGCTGCTAAGTATTATGTGAGTGTTTAAGGCAAGGGAGGAAAGGACCGTGTTTCTAAAAGGGTCCTTTTCCAGGTTAGATTTTTTAAATATATACTTTAAGGAATAGCTTCAAAACTTTGTTGATGTTATCTGATTTGGCTCTGTGCACTGGAGCAGTTGAGCCAATGAGACATACTCCAAGTTAGAAAGAAGAAGTTTTATTAGGAGGTGTGATACCACCGAAGACTCAACAGCAATGCAGGCTGTTCTCCCTGGAGCCTCAAAAGACAATTTTTACATCAGAGTTTATATATCATTTTGGCAAGGATTACTTCAGGCTTTAAAACATGTAGCCCACAGATATGCATCACAAAATAACCACAGGAACTCTTTATTAAACTATAGATATGTATGTCACACACCTGGACTCTAATCTGTGTGTTTGCAACAGGCAAAGACAAAGCTTACATAAAAATTCCTAGGCCAGTGGAACTAGCTTGCCAAGTCCACCCTGACTGAGATAATGAGCAAGAAAGAAAGTTATAGATAGAAAAAATGCCAGGCAGCCTTCTAGCTGCTGTCTCCCACGATGAAGGCCATTTCTCAGGAGAACCAAGAAGAGGGGAACCAAGGCCACAGGAGTTGAGGGAACTCTACATCTTGTTGGAGAGAGGCCAGTGCAGCTGGCACAGTAAAAAACACAGATTATTTAGAGTATCACTATGGTATTAGTTATGTCAAGCTCTCAATTACCCATTTTGAAAAGGAGAAAACATGTTGGTATGCTAAAAAAAAAATAAATAAATGTGTAGGTTTATTTTGGCCCAGATAAGAATAATAACTTTGTACATTTCTTCAGTAACAACTCTGAAGTCTCAATAGCAAGTGTTAAGTGGTGATAAGATAGTGTGGATCAGAAAGAAATGATGAAAACATTGTTCACTCTAACTGCAGATTTTTCGGTATAATAAAGCAGATGACTAAGAGACCAGGACAGTGACTACTACTTTTTAATGACAGCAGAATTCAAAATTAGAAGACTGGAATAACTAAAACGTGGCATATGGATCAGATAGTAAAACAATAAAGGTTGAGAAAGTTTTTTTGTGCTCTTTGTGTGTGTATGTTTTAAGTGAATGTTACATTTCGGGTCAGTTTCTCATACAAAAACTAACACACATTTTGTTGTGTGACTCCAGCCGCTCTCCCCACCCTGTGATAGCACACTTCTCCTTTCTACCCTGTATTTCCTGTGCCCATTCAGTCAGCTTCTGTCCCCCTCTACCCCCTCATCTCACCTCCACAGTTGCTGCCCAGTTGCTCTCCTGTATCTACTTAAGCCAAGAACTAGTCTTATAGACTAGTTCAGTCTTTGTCTGAGTAGTTGACTTCTGTAGTGGTCTCAGTTCTGGGCTAACAGAGTCCAGGAGGCATGTCTTCTGGGAAATCGCCAGTCTGTCAAACCATTAAGTCTGGTCTTCTTACTAGAGTTCAAGTCTACATCCAAGAGGATTTGGTTTTTTTGTTTGTTTTGTTTTGATTTTAAATGTGAGAAATTATTTATTTAATGGGAATGATCTAGTAGACAGGGAAACACTGATAATGCAAGTGTGAGAGTGGGAATTACTGGAACCAGTCCTTGCGTAGTTGGGGAGGGCTAGGCTGAGAGAGGAACATAGCTTTATCCATCAAAATGGGGGAAGACAGGGTATGTTTCCATCGTTTGTGCTTTCTCAGCGAAGCACGAAGCATGGTCATCAGTCGAGAGTGTGGATAGGGAGGTGTTAGACTGGAGGTTTGAGAAGAGAGGAGAAGGTGTGTATGGAATAGTCTTCAGGAGAGTAAGAAAGTGAATGGATCAAGGATTTCTAGTCTGATTATCAGATACTATGAAGGATTATTAATTTAAAGCAAGTTCAGTTGATGTAGTTGTGTGTTTTTCTTCAGCCACAGTGAGCTGTAGTGGTACATCTTCTGAGTAGACAGAGTCAGATTTGATCAAAGTTGGGGTTTTGCCAGGAGCCCTGGTGGCACAGTGATTAAGTATGCTCAGCTGCTAACTGAAAAGTTGACAGTTTGAACCCACCAGCCACTCCTTAGGGAAAAAGATCTGTCCATCTGCTCCTATAAAGATTTCTGCCTAGGAAACCCTATGGGACAGTTCTGCTTTGTCCCATAGGGTCGTTAAGGTCAGAATTGACAGTAATAGGTTTGTTTTTGATTTGGGTGGGAGTTGGGGTTTTTGCCCAGCAAGTATAGTAGAGTGAGATAGGGACAAAGGAGTAACAGGTAACTCCTATCTTACACTGTCTCAGATGAAAAAGGATAGAGAGGGATATCTGCAAACTACTCTTATGTGGCCAATACCCTGTGATACCACAGTCAAATAAGACACTGTAAAAAAATAAAAATTGGGGGGCCATGTTCAGTCATGGACAGTGATGTAAAAATACAAAGTAAAATACTAATCAATGAATCCAGCCAGCCAAGCCATGTGCCGTCGAGTCGGAGCCTCCAGCCAGCAGTGTGTAAAAAAATACATCATGACCAAATAGGGTTTACTGAAGGAATACAAGGATACTCACTGTAAGAAAATCTGTTAATATTTAATTTGCCACATTAGTAAAGGAGAAAAACTGGAACCACTTCAATAGATGCAGGAAAGGCCTTGAATAAAATTCGGCATCCATTGGTGAATGAAAAAAATGAAACACTTTTTAGTAAGCCAGGCAGACAAGGGAACTTTGTTATCCCCATAAACAGTAATGTTTTTTTGTTCATTAAAAGTGTACGTTACATCATAGGATGTAACATCAAGGACCCACCCCCCCATCATCCCTTCTATTCAGTATTGTACCCATGGCCCATGCAACAGATAAGAGAACAAAATGAGGTGTACAGTGATCATTCTTTGCAGATGTAAGTGCCACAGAACATTGAAGACTATTGGAACTAATTAGAGTTCTCAGAATTTTAGAGCAAGTTCACCATGTATAGAAGCCTTGATGGCACAATGGTTAACCACTGAGCTACTAACTGGAGGGTTGGTGGTTAGAGGTGGTTGGAACAGTCACTAAGAATCTGTGTTTGCACTGAGACCTACTGAATCCGAATCTACATTTTCATAAGCTCCCCGGATGATTCTCATGTATAATATCTTTTGAGAACCAGCAGCATTAGCTTCACTTGGGCACTTGTTAGAAATGTGATTTTTCAGCAAGAGTTCAAACGAGAAGCCCTGCTTCACACCCACCAGCCTGCTTCTGGTGGCAGTCTGCTTCTACTGGAAGGATTACAGCCAGGACTTTTGTCCTTAGTTCTTATTTTTGTTAGATGCTGTCAGTTGATCCTGAGTCAAGGCGACCCCATGTGACAGAGCAGAACTGCCCTGCAGGCTTTTCTAGGCTGTCGTCTTTATGGGACCAGATGGCCAGGGTTTTCTCCTGTGGGGTCACCAGTGGGTTCAAACCATCAACCTTTCCATTAGCAGCCGAACACTGACCTGTTGAACCACCGGGGCTCCTGCCGTAGCCCTTAAACCAAAACAAAACAAAACAAAAAAACCTGTTGCCATTGAGTTGATTCTTGTAGAACTGCCCTTTAGGGTCACCAAGGAGCAGCTGGTGCCTTTGAACTGCCGACCTTTCAGTTAGCGGCTGTACCTCTTAACCACTACTTTCCCAGGGCTTAGTACCTGGCAATTGGAGATTTGAAAAACATTTGTTGATTGAATGAATAAATGACGGGAATAAAGTGCTCAGCACAGAGTCTGTCACGTGCTGTGTAGCACATGCACTTAATACGTGACAGCTGGCGGTGTTATAATTAAGAAAGTCTTGACCACACAGCCCTCTTCTGGGGGTTCTTTGAGCCTAATTGCGTGCCCATAAAAGGAAACTCGGCCAGAGTTGCTGCAGCTTGTCGGTCCTTTGTCATAACTCCAACTATGTGTCTCTGGGAGGACCTGATCTAAGAATCACTTTGGGAGGGAGAAAAATGTGGACCAGTGAAGAACACAAATGTTCCAGGCACGCTGAGTCCAAGTAAAGGCACAGGGGCATTTTTAGCCAGTGGTCTGACAGAGGCTTGTCTGGTCTGGGCGTCGATGGGAGAAGGGGAACATTTATAGGAGCTGGCATTTGCTCCTTCCTGGGCATAGCCTGTACCCTTGCTTCTTGCCATCCCATGCTTCGATTCTTTGTGAGTGGGCCAGGGAGGAGCACTTTTTGCTGTGCCCTTTCCAGGACAGCCTTTAAGTATTTTAGCATCAGACAAAAAAATAATAATAATAAACTAATTAGAAAAAGAAAATCCAGACTTTTCCATTTACAAAGGGAGAAGGGCAGCAACCCATACTGAGGTAAGATGTGCAGCTGTCTCAAGCTTTGCAGGAACTCACGTGACCATCTGGTCAGACCACTAGTCTCCGTTACAGTTGAAGCATTCTAGCTGAGAGAGTCCAGGAGACCTTTTGAAGGTCATCCTTCTGGTGAGCTGACAGCCCGTGATAAGCTCTATCTTGTTGGGGTCAGGCCGGAGGAGATCGCCTTACTCTGTGTGTTAAAATAGTGAAGCTTTAAAAAGACTATTTCTCAAACTATTCTATTTAGTTCTGTCACATTGTCACTTATATTTAAATGTCACCCTATTAATTCCCAAAAACCCATTGCTATCCAGTCGATTCTGACTCATAGTGGCCCTAGAGGACAGAGTAGAATTGCCCCGACTGGTGGATTCAAATAGCTGATCTTTTGGGTAGCAGCCTGAGCTCTTAACCACTTCACTACCAGCACTCCCACAATGGATGAAAAACCCAAACCCAACCCATTGCTGTTAAGTTGATTCTGAGTCATAGGGGAAGCTGGTGGATTTGGACTGCTGACCTTTTCGTTAGCAGCCATAGCTCTTAACCATTGTGGCACCAGGGCTCCCCACAGTGCATAGGGAAAGCATAGTATTCACGAAATGCCTTTAGAGAATGGTTCTTCATCAAATGTGTTCGAGACCCATTTGAGATGAAAGCAGAATACCCTGCCATGTCCTGAGAAGATTACAAAAAAGTTCTGGAAGTCTCAGAACTCTCTACCCCTCCCAAAGCTACCAACAGATCCCTGGAGACCCGGGTTAAAAGCCCAGGTGCAGAGTGACATGGGATATCTCAGTGCTGTCTGTCCAACTGAGTGAACTAGAAGTCAGTCTTATCATCAAAAACATAGTGACATCTGCAGTTCTCCTGGTAGGTGAAGGGTACAGCACAGCGTCCAGCCAATCCTGAGTACCAAAGACTTCAGCTGTTGGCTAGAAAGATGCTACAGCCCTACTGAGTTTGAATGTGTTCTGTAAGTTTCCACAATACCAGGCTAAGTACTTAACAACAAAGGATCCTTCCACCTCATCACAGGAATTGTGAGACAAAGAATTATAATCTCCAAAGTGTCGGCAGTTCAAATCCACCAGCCACTCCTTGGAAGCCCTATGAGGCAGTTCTACTCTGTGCTATGGGGTCACTGTGAGTCAGAATCAACTTGATGGCAATAGGTTGATTGGTTGGTTAAGAGATTGTTAGGAAACCCTGGTGGTACAATGGTTAAGCACTCAGCTGCTAACTGAAAGGCTTGTGGTTCAAACCTACCAGCCACTGCAGGAGAAAGATGTGACAGTAAGCTTCTGTCAGAGTCACAGCCTTGGAAACCCTGAGGTAGTTCTACCCTGTCATGAAGGGTTGCTATGAGTCAGAATCAACTCAATGGCAATGAGTTAGGAGAGAGGTCAAGTTCCTTAAACATCTAGTTGTAGTGAAGAGACCAAGTGCGTTTCTGTGAGTTTTAAAAATTCAGAGATGATGGAGAAATTTGTATTGGGATTGCATTAGATAAGTAGATTGCTTTGGGTAGAATAGACATTTTCACAACGTTGAGTCTTCCTGTCCACAAGCAGGATAGATTACTCCATTTATGTAAGTCTCTCTTAATTTCTTGTAGTAAGGTCTTGTAGTTCTTGTAAAGGTCTCTTATTTCTCTAGTTAGATTTGTTCCTAGGTATTTTATCTTCTTGGGGGCTATAGTAATGATATTGATTTGGTGATCTCTTCTTTAATAATCTCATTGTTGGTATGAAAGACTCATACTGATTTACTTAGGTTTATCTTGTATCCCAATACCTTGCTAAACTCCTGTTAGTTCCAATAGCTTACTTATGGATTGCTTTGGATTCTCTGTGTATACAATCATATCATCTGCAATAGGGAGATTTTTACTTCTTCATTGCCTATATGAATGCCCTTTATTTCTTGGTCTTATCTAATTGCTCTGGCTAGAACTTCTAGCACAATGTTGAATAGAAGTGGTGAGAGTGGGCACTACTGAAGAAGAAGAACACACTGGGGAAGCCTCTCATGACCTGACTTTAGAACCTATTACACTGCCACAGTTGTCAAAACAGCCTGGTACTGGTACAAAAAGAGATATATAGACCAATGGAACAGAGTTGAGACCCCAGAGATGCCACTGCCCTCCTATGAACAGTTGATATTCAACAAAGGCCCTAAGATTTTAAACTGGGGTAAAAACAGTCTCTTTAACAAATGGTGCTGGCAAAATTGGATATCCATTTGCAAAAAATTGAAACAAGACCCATATCTCACACATTATACAAAAACCAACTCAAATTAGATAAAAGACCTAAATATAAAATCTAAAATGATAAAGGTCATCCAAGATAAAATAGGATCAACAATGGACGTTTTAATACATGATGTAGACAGACTTCAAAATCTGACAAAGTACCATCAACAGAAGAGAAAATAGGTAAATGGGAACTACTAAGAATCAAACACTTTTGCTCATCCAAAGACTTCATCAAAAGAATGAAAAGACCACCTACAGAATGGGAAAAAATATTTGGCAACTATATGTCAGACCAATGTCTGATCACCATAATCTACAAAGTAGTGCAAAATATCAACAAGAAAAGGGTAAATAATCCAATTAAGTGATGGGCAAAGGAGATGGACAGACACTTTTCTAAAGAGGATATCCAGGCAGCTGAATGACACATGCGGAATTGTTCATGATCGTTAGCTGTTAAAGATATTTAAATCAAACCTACGATGAGATACCATCTCACCCCAACAAAGTTGGCCATGATCCAAAAAACACAAAGCCATAAATGCTGGAGAGGCTGTGGAAAAGTTGGAACTCTCCTACACTGCTGGTGGGATTGCAGAATGGTACAACCTCTTTGGAAACCAGTCTTTTACTGTAATTAATAAATGAAAAAGTAAAAATAAAATTCCAAGATGACCGTTGGGTTCTGGGACAAAGCTGGAACAAAGTGAATGCCTGAAATGAAATAAAAAACTGGAAATAGATATACCATTTGATCCTGTAATTCCACTGCTTGGAATTTATCCTTCAGAAACAAAGGTTGTCACACTAACAGACAAATGTACATGAATGTTTACTGCAGCACAGTCCACAATAGCTAAAAGATGGAATCAACCCAGATGCCCATCAACAGGATAAATGGATAAACAAATTGTGGTACGTGTACTCAGTGTAACACTATGCTGTGATTAAAAAACAATGACAATTTTAGAAAACATCTCATAACACGGTCTCATTTGGAAGAGATCATGCTGAGTTAAGTCAGTGTCAAAAGGATAAATATTATATGAGACCCCTGTGAGTCGGATCCGACTCGATGGCACTTGGCTTGGTGTTATAAGGACTTAAAAAGAGAATTATCTACAGAACAAAATGACTGTGTTGGCTACAAGGCTGGGTGGGGAGGTGAGGGTTTATCATAGATGAGATAATTGATAGCTGTTAGAAATTTTATTCTTTTACTGTCATAGATAATTCTGAGATAAGCGTTGGGGTCTGGGACAAAGCTGGAACAAAGTGGATGCCTGAAATGAAATACTTGGCACCTGCCCCAGTTCATTTCCCTGGAAGCCACCATTCAGTCATCTGGGATGGTGCAACTGTCTGGCCCGGGACAGCTGGCGGCGTTGGCATTTGTAAACCCAGAGGGGGGAAATCTGTTAAGCCGTGGTTTAGAAGAAGACATTTGAAAACGAGAATGACCCACATGTGATCCCTTTAGATGAAGAATGAGGCTGCTACAGATGAAAACTTGTCTTTTCAAGATTATCCTCTAAAATGTCTGAGATGTACCTACCAAATTGTAGAAAATTCATCGTTTAAACTAATGTATAAAGAAAGTGTTATACAACCAATAGCCTCAATTATAGATGCGATCAATTTTAGACAAATGCTAGTGTAATTCCCACTTTAGAAACACCACAAGTTCAAGGCAGTGCCCTCTCCACCCCCCTTAGTATTTTGAAGGGTAGTTGCTAGAATTAAATTCTAATATAAAAAACTGTCTACTTTTTGCTTTAACAGCAATATGGTACACAATCCTGTATTTTCAACAGATATCCTAGCCTCTTCTGGATAATTATTTGAGTAATGTAGCTATACTGTCTTCTCTAGGAACTGAGCAAAGCAGTGACATGCTCTTAGTGATTCTTAATCCAAAGGAGAGAGAGTACTAAGGGTAGGGGTGAGCCCGAAGCTTCTGACCTCTGTCCCTTGGAGGAAAGGAAAAGGAGCACCTGGAACTGACTGCCTGGCACACTGGAGAGGGCTTCACAGAGAAGGCAGAGGGACAACAGGCCTGGAAAGGCAAGAGCGGAGCATGTGTGGCCAACGTTAGTTAATGTGGGTTTCCTGAGGGGATCCCCAAGGAGGGAGTATTAGGTGACTGGGTTGGATGTGAGAGGAAGAGCTTCCCACATGGGTTCGTTGGTTGACTAGTAGGTTAGGAGATTGTTAGGAAGCCCTGGTGGCACCATGGTTAAGCACTCAGCTGCTAACTGAAAGGTTGGTACTTGAAACTCATCAGCCACTGCAGGGGAAAGATGTGGCATTCAGTTTCTATAAAGATCCACAGCTCTGGAAACCCTGCAGGGTAGTTCTATGCCGTACTGTAGGGTTGCTGTGAGTCAGAATCAACTTGATGGCAATGGGTTAGGAGAGTGGTAAAGTTCTTTACACATTTAATTGTAGCTAAGGGGCCCAGTGGGTTTTTGTGAGTTTGGAAAACTCTAAGATGAGTGTTGGTGTCTGGGATAAAGCTGGGACTCATACAGTAACCTAGGGGATTGAGATTCCCTCCTATAGGCACTAAAAAATTCTGAGCAGGGACAGCAAGTTCTGAGAGTCTAGACCTTTCTGTGAGCATCCTTGGTAGAGAAGGGGTTGGAAGAACTAGAGGCAGGGAGATCCAAGAGAGAATTTATACTGTCTGTGCCATTTTTGTGCATAGATGACCATATTCAGCTCTGTGCCTTTAGCAAAAAATTGACTAGTAAAATGATAAATGTAAGTTGCCTCCAACTTGTGTATCCTTAGTAGCATCAAATAAATGTTTTTAATTTATCTAGTTCACCATGGCCGTGTAAGCAATCATGGTTATGTTTGTCAAGATTCTTTCCAATGCAAAGACAGAAACGCATCTCCAATAGCCTTTAAGCACAAGAGATAAGTCATTGCTCAAATAATTGGAAAGTCCAGGGGTATGTTCCAGTTTCAAGTTTGGCTGGTTTCAGGAGCTCAAATGATCAAGTATGTCTCTTGCCAGTGTGTGGGTTCATCCCACGTGGTGGAGAGGTAGCATCTTGGCAGTTCCAGGTTACATTCTTTTCCACAGAAAGAATGCTGTACTATAGTAGCACCAGCCAAAGACTTGACCGAGAGTGACTCATCCTTGAACTGTGCCCCTGTTAATGGTGGAGATGGCCAGTGATGGGGTCAGCCCCATCAGAACCATGCTGTCAGAGCAGGGTGAATTACAGAAGGGGGAGCAGGTGCTGGGCAGGTGTAGGCAACAGCGTGACCATCAGGGTAGGATGAAATGAAGAGCCCAAGGGGACACATGTTCTCTATCCTGCTTGGAACATTTTTGATAGCAAAGAAAGCTGAGGCCGGCCCAAGATCACACAGCTAGTTAAGTGACAGAGCTGAGGTTTGAATGTGGGTGTGTGTTCATGCCTCCCCCCTGTGTGGAATGGACCTCAGAGGCCTAGCCAGACTCTGCCCAGAATTTGTGTACAAATAATTCTGAAACTAGACCCTCATCATAACTGGGCCCATTCTGTTTGGACAGTTCTAAATATTAAGCAGTCTTACGTTGAGTTGAAGTCTAACCTGAGTTTACGCCTTCCTCACTAAGGAACACTGTACACTGGTTGCATGATGGTTGAGTGTTCAGCTGCTAACTGAAAGGTTGGCAGTTTTAGGGAGACAGGACATGACAAGCTGCTTCTGTCAAGATTACAGTGTAGGAAACGCTATGGGGCAGTTCTACTCTGTCCTGTAGGGTCACTGTGAATCAGAATCAGCTCAACGGCATACAACAACAAAAGATAGATCAGAATTGACTTGGCAACACCATAATAACAGCATGGAGTAACATAGAAAAGTTTGAATCCCCTTTTCAGAGAACAACTTTGGAGTTTTTTGAGATGCTGATTTGCTAACCTCTTAAGCCCTCTGAACATTTGTTTTCTTTCCCTGTTCCCATGAAACATGACTTTTGACCTCCTCATTGCCCTGATCACCCTCCTCTGGGTACCCTCCTGCTAATGAAGATTCCTTTTAAAACATGATATATGATGGTAACAAAATAGTTGAGATGTGCTCTGTCAGTTCAGTGGGATGCACAGCCCCCTTGTGTTCGTCCTTGGGTGGTGCAAATGGTTAACATGTTTGGCTGCTAACCAAAAGGTTGGAGGTTCAGATGTACCCCGAGGCACCTCGGAAGAAATGCCTGGCAATCCACTTCTGAAAATTCATCCTTTGAAAACCATAGAGCACAGTTCTGCTCTGACACAGATGGGGTCACCATGAGTCAGAGTCAACTTGAAGGTTAACTTTTGTTGTCATTGTTTTCTTAATGAATGCAGCATTGATGTTAGGGCAGGCATTCACATGCTGTTGGTCAGGTGCTTTTAAAACTTGCAGTCAATATTGCTAGAGGACACCATGTAGAGTCCCTGAGCCAACATGAGGAAAAGAGGGGTGCCGCCCAAGAACTCTTCTAAAAGACCTGAGTTGATGATCCAACAGCCGGGACGCTCTCCTGGGTACAGGGCCCCTAGCCATGCTGCTGTCCCTGACCAGAGACCAGTACTGAGGTCAACTCTTCAGATAAGAATGGACTGGACTTGGGGACGCAGTGTGACCACATGGTATGTGTACTTTATGGTTTTATACACTTAAGACGGTCCTACTGGTCTCTTTCTAGATAGGAGAGAAAGGGTGGAGAGGAGGGGACAGATGCTTGTTGAAGGAACACTAGAAGTATGGAATGGAAAGGAGGAGCATGCTGTCGCCGGGTGGAGAGAACAAAAGACATGCAAAACCGAATTGGATTGTATATTTTCACTTAATCATAATTTAAAAAAAAAAGCTTGCAGTCAATATTGCACAGTTGAATTATTTTTTACTTAAGTATTGGGACCCTGGTAGTGAAATGTTTAAGAACTCATGCAGCTGACCAAGAGGTTGGCAGTTTGAATCCACTAGCTGCTCCTTGGAAGCTCTTGGGGGCAGTTCTGCTCTATTCTGTAGGGTCGCTGTGAGTCAGAATCAAATCAGTGGCACACTACAACGACAGAAAGTGTTGGGGCAAGATACGGCTAGGTCACTGGGTGGCTTCTTTGGGGCAAGAGCAGGAAGATTTGGAAGAAAGAGAGGAGGCTCTGTATGGATAAGATTTGTTGGGTACCGTGGGGATGGGGGAATATTGTAAAGGGAACTGACTCAACCCAAATGTGGGAGGGATGGCTAGTAAAATTAGTTCAGCAAACGTTTATTAAACATGTGAGCCCAATAAATAAGTTCTTGTTGAGTTTGATGTAGTTTGTTTCAATGTCTTGTCCAAGTCTGTGTGCACTCTGCTATTCTAGTATTGGCTTGGCTTCTTTTTCACAGCCCCCACCCCCACCCCCATCCCCGCTTGCACACGCCCTCTGAAGAGCAGTGGATGTCCCCATTTCAACATCTCTGCTGTCTTCTGTTGTTAAACTTGGCCCCGTCCCCTGCTTGCTTTGAACATTTACTACTTTGTGTTGCCACCAGCCAAGAGCGCTGTGTGTTTTCCAAGTTTATAGTTAAAATGTTGAATATGTGCTTTTGAACTTGACACACACTGCTGTAGGGAGTCAGATACCTTGTCTTCTCTTATCACGCTCCCCACCTGGACCCTGACATCCCACTGAGATTCACTGTTCCAACCTAAGGTAGCTTCTGCCTTCTTAAGCTTCACCTCTGTCCTGTGATGACACTGTTCCTAGTTTACCCTTCTCTGTCTCTCAGCCTAGCAATAAGTCATTTCCTCTGCTGGAGCAGCTCTTCTGTTTGGCCTGCTTTTCTCCATTTAAATAAAAACTGAGGCTCTACGGCCTGCTTGAACTGCTCCCAAGGTTCACACTGTGCACACTTTCCCCAAGAAGGAATAGGCCAAAGAATGTATATAATAATAAAACAGCACACTTAAAAAAGGAAAACTGCTTGTATCAGCTATCCATAATACAAATATATGTAACTAGATACTATCTGCATTTTTAAGGATCTTTGAACAGATATTTCAGAATATAAATCGTTAAAAATACGACCTTTATTATGCATTTGTTCATTTATTTCTCTAGTACCTCACTAGGCCAGGACTTTGGGCAAGCATGAGAAAGCAGGAGGGAACAAGAAAGCTGGATGAATGGAAATGAGGAACCCATAGTTGAGCAGTAAAGAGTGTTGACACGTCATGGGTTGCCAGCCAATGTCACAAAACAATATTAACTGTTTCATGAGAAACTAATTAGGTCTGTAACCCTTCGTGTAAAGCACACAGTAAAGACGCCTGTGGTTCATCACCACTGAATGTCTGACTGCTTGTAGTCCAGCTGGTCTCAAGCTACTGTGACTGCCAGGTGAGGTCACTGCAATAGCGTATTCTTGTTCACATGATCCACTACAGATTGCCTTTCTTCCTAGGCAGGAATAGTGAAATGGTGCCCGGTTAAAGAGAAACCAAAAATTAGTTCACAGAAGAACAAATCCAGTGCCTGTGTATGTGTATGTATATGTATGTACATGTATATACGAGGTCTGACAAGTCTTGACGGCACTTGGCTTGGCTGGACAAGTCCATGAACTTAATTGTTCTAAGTGCTATATATCTCACTGCTGACTATCACTATAGTCAACTTCAAAGTATGCGCCTTGGGAAGCTATGCACCAATACCAGCACCTGGTCTACCCATCAAAGCAGTTTTGGAACTCTTTCTGGAATGGCCATTGTGTGCAGTGGCGTGGTGGCAAGTTCGTGAGCTTAATTGTATAGTTGTCTGTGAGGGAGTTTTTAGCCAGTAAACAAATAACTCTGTTGGAATAACCTGCCTACTCACCTGATCTGGCCCCCAGTGACTTTTTTCTTTCCCGGAAGACAAAGGAAATATTGAAAGGAAGACATTTGAATGACATTCAGGACATCAAGGGTAATATGATGGCAGCTGTGATGTCCATTCCAGAGAAAGAGTTCCAAAATTGTTTTGAAGGGTGGACTAGGCGCTGGTGTTGGTGCATAGCTTCCCAAGGGGAGGACTTGGAAGGTGACTATAGTAATATTCAGCAGTGAAGTATGGAGCACTTCTTCTAGGATGAGTTCACAAACTTAATTGGCAGTCCTGTGTGTGTTTTCACACACACATACACACAGGCACAGAGATGGCAGTGTAGTAGTTAAGAGCTTGGCTGCTAACCAAAAGGTTGGCAGTTCGAATCTACCAACTGCTCCTTGGAAACCCTATGGGGCAATTCTACTCTGTCCACAGGGTCATTATGAATCCGAATCAACTCAGTGACAACACATTTGGTTTTGTTTTTATATATACACGTACATGTGAATGAAAAGATGTCCAGATTCACGAGTAATCGGAGATATACGAATATAAAAAAAAGCAAACAGGTATCACTTTATAGCCATCAGACTAACAAAACCACAGGGCTGTAAGAAAGGACAACAGACTGGAACTGGCAGAGTTTCTGTTGATCTGTCATAACTTCTGTTTCTGTGAATCACATGCAAATGGAACCTCTCGCATGTTCCAGCACCCTGCATTAGTTTTTAGACTTAAAGAGAAGCAAGTTGTAAAATAAGTATCTCTTTTACTGAATGCAGTAATACCCCAGTTTAGTGCGACTTGGTGTGTGTACAGACTTGGATGTGGGGATCTCCTCAGACACATCCTTGCTGCCAGCAAGGGGGGAAATTCAGGCAGAGTGGGTCAGGTGAGGGGTAGCCCTGACCCTCAGCCAGAGCGACCTTTATAGAAACCCCTCTAGCTGCCTCCGTGTAGTGGAACGAGGAGGAGGAGCACAGTCTAGTTATGGGTGGGGATGAACTCATCCAAACTAAGGGAGAAAAGAGGTGACTTTCAGTTAACATGATGGTGACATTTCATGATAGAAAACATACACTCAGTCTGTGTGTATGTGATCACTGCTGGGTTATTGGAAGGCCATTTATCTCTGTGGACTCAGGAACACCAGGAAAGGGGCTTTGAGTCTCACTTTGGGTGATTTCCTGTCTCGGGGTTACCCACCAGGCCTCAGAACAGATAAAGATGCTTATGTTGCACATTGTTGGTGAACAGTGGTTTTAACAAAGTACAGCAATAGAGTATTGTTGGCAGAAGACTTCTAACTTCACCCAGCCATTCCTAGACTTCACTGCTGATTGTAATATTGACTTGTAACTGTTGACTGTGTAGAGCTATGTCAACAGTGAATGCTGTTGCCCTGAGGGCAATACCAGTTGAGTTTTAGATGTTTCTGTAGAGGGCAGAGATTAGTTAAAGGAGAAAGTCAAATACCTCTGTATGTAGTTTCTTAGATGGGGCCATTTGAAACTATACCATTTTTTTTAAAAAACATAAGTTTGGTAGTAACACTTTGAAAGTCCCCAGCAGAGTTCGTTCAGGAATCTCTTTAATATGGTGCCCTTTCGAGTAATATTTTTTTAAGCTGGCAAGGTTGTGACTGTTATGATGTATTTTATCAGGTGCATATTTCTTTGGACATTTTGGGGTAAAGTCGGCAGAGCGTTTATTTTGATGTGATGCTTTTCCTAACTTCTCCATTTTATTTCTAATCATAGATCTTATTTAAGAAAAAAAACCAAGCCCACTGCCGTTGAGTCAATTCCAACTCATAGCAACCCTATAGGGCAGAGTAGAACTGCCGCATCGAGTTTCCAAGGAGCACCTAACAGATTCAAACCGCCGTCCTTTTGGTTAACAGGTGTAGCACTTGACCACTATGCCACCAGGGTTTCCTAGAGCTTATTAGAACTGGCTTATTTTCAAATATCAGCTTCACTGACATCAAATTCATATACCCCACAATTCACCATTTAAAATGTGGGGTTCGGTGGCATTTAGCATATTCACAGTGTTGCATAACCATCACCTCTATCTAAGTCAGAACTTTGCACCACCCTAAAAGGAACCCATGTGTCCATCAGGCAGCCAGTCCCTATTGTCCCCTCCTCCCAGTACTGGCGTCCACTGATCTACTTTCTGTCTCTGCACGTTTGTGTATTCTGGACATTTCGTATGAGTGGGATTGTACAATAAATAGGTCACACTCCTATCACTCAGCATAATTCTTTCAAAGTTCATCCAGGTTGCAGCTTCTATCAGTACTTTATCCATTTTTACCGCTAAGGAGTATCCCATTTTATGGGTATGGTATAGTTTGTGTATCCATTCATCAGTTGATGGACATTTGAGTTGTTTCCACTTTTTGGCTATTATGAATAATGCTGCTGTGAGCTTTCATGTACAAGTTTTTGTGTACATGGCTTTTCAGTGACTTAGTTGCCTTTTTGAGTACTGGTGATATCACAGCTAAATAGGACTACCAGGCTTTCTCTTGCTCAGTACCTTGTTTTTAGGCGCTTAAAGTATCCAGTTTATAGGCTAGCTAAGGGCTGGGTGAGCTAAAGTGACTTTGCTGACCCACAAGCCTGAGTGGCAGAATGGGACCCGGGGTCTGGGTCTTGTGTTTACCTGAAGCCTGCAGCGCACAGATGTGTAAACACCTTGCAGGCCTCTTCTGCTTGCGGTTTCTTCTGTTTGGTTACTTGCAGCAATATGATCTTGTCTGAGAGCAAAAGAGCAAGACGCTAAGAGTAGACAGTGCCTTAGAGATTTTCTAGCCTAATATCCTTGTTACACAGGTGAGGAAACTGAGGCCCAGAGAAGTGATGTGATTTCTCACCCAAGATGACACTATTAGTGACAGCAAGGACTGGAAACTCATTTCTTTGATCCTTGCCCTACCTTCATCCTACCCCCCTTAGGGCAAGTACTTGCTGCCTAAGGGCTATAGGAAGTGTGGCACTGAGTCATCTTTTGTCTTTCTCTCATAGAATCCTGTCACAGGGCTGCTGTCAGCTAGTCATGAGCAGAAGGACGCCTGGGTGCGCGACAACATCTACAGCATCCTGGCAGTGTGGGGCCTGGGAATGGCCTACCGCAAGAATGCCGACCGTGACGAGGACAAGGCCAAGGCCTATGAGCTGGAACAGGTAATGGGAGCTGAGAATGGCTGGGCTGGCCAACATCTTTTCCCTGAACTGAAGGTCTGCTGTGGAAGTAGCTGGGCTGGGTTGGTGACCAAATCTTTTGGGAAGGCACTTCGATGGTCTCAGCCTCTCAGCTGTCTTTCCCTCTGAGAATTTTCCCTCTGTAAAACAACAGCAGTCACACTGACTAGGAAAATAGACTTCCAGATTTCTAACCCCAAAGCATCAGCTTGTCTAAAAAGCTGTATATATGAGGTCTGACAATTATGTACATGAACTTAATTGTTCTAAGTGCTACCACTATGGTCGTCTCCGAAGTACTCTCCTTGGGAAGCTATGCACTGACGCCAGCACCTACTCTACCCTTCAAAGCAATTTTGGAACTCTTTCTGGAATGGCCACTGCACACAGTGGCATGTGGCATGTGGCAAGTCCACACACTTAATTGTGTAGTTGTTTGTGAGGGAGTTTTTAGCCAGTAAACAAATAACCGTATTGGAACACCCTCCCTACTCACCTGCTCTGGCCCCCAGTGACTTTTTTCTTTACCGAAGATAAAGAAAATATTGAATGGAAGACATTTTGATAACACTCAGGACATCAAAGGTGATGTAACAACAGCTCTGATGGTCATTCCAGAAAAGAATTCCAAAATGGCTTTGAAGGGTGGACTAGGCCCTGGTGTCAGTGCATAGCTTCCCAAGGGGAGGACTTCAAAGGTGACCACAGTGATATTCAGCAGTGAAGTATGTAGTACTTTTTCTAGGATCAGTTGCAAACTTAGTTGTCAGACCTCATGTGGATTCTGTCAGTTTTATACATATTTCTATACAAGGTATCATTCTAAACAAATACAATGTTTAAAATTTATTATGGTAAAAAAAATAACAGAAAATTTCCCACTTGAACTACTTAAAGTGTATAATACAGTGACATTAATTACATATACCATGTTGTGCTACTGTCACCACTGTTGCCAAAAGTTCTCTGTCACCCCCAAAGGAACGCAGCACCCCTTCAGCAAGAACTCCCACGTCCCTCCCACCGCAGCCCCTACTAACCAGTAATAAATTTTGATCCCTATGCATTTGCCATGGAAATCCTGGTGGCATAGTGGTTAAGTGCTGTGGGTGCTAGCCAAAGGCTTGGCAGTTTGAATCCACCAGGCACTCCTTGGAACCTCTCATGGGGCAGTTCTCCTCTGTCCTACAGGGTCACAATGAGTTAGAATCGACTTAGTGGCAGTGGGTTTGGTTTTTGGTTTTATGCATTTGCCTATTCTAGACATCTCATGCAAGTGGCACAATACAGTATTTGTCTTTGTGAGTCTGGCTTCTTTCACTCAGCATTGTGTTTTCAAGGTTCATCCATGTTGTAGCTTGTATCAGGACTTCATTTCTGTCTGTGGCTTATAAATATTCCATTATATTAGCTACCACATTTTGTTTATCCATTCTGTTGATGGACCCTAAGGTTGTTTCCACCTTTTGGCTGTTGCGCATAGTGCTACAGTGAACACTGGTGTACAAGTATGTATCTGAGTTCCTGTTCTCAGGTCTCTTGTGTATATACCTAAGAGTGGAATTGCTGGGTCACATGGTAACTCTATGTATAACTTTTTGAGGAATCGTTGAATTGTTTCCCACAGTGGCTGCATCTGCAATGCACAGGCCTGTCTCTAAGGGTTCAAATAAACATATCTCCAGAGAAGGTATAGAAGTGGCCATTAGCTGCTTGAAAAGAGGCTCAAGGTCATTGGTGACTCCAAACAAGCAAGCGGACAAACAAAAACCAAACCCATTGCTGTCAAGTGGTTTCCAACTCATAGTGACCCTGTAGGGTGGAGTAGAACTGCCCCATAGAGTCTCCAAGGAGCGCTGTGGACTTGAACTGCTAACCCAGGTTAGCAGCTATAGCTATACCATTAGGTATACCACTGCTATACCACTAGGGTTTCCCATTGGTAATTGACCTGAAAACCCACTGCCATCGAGTCAGGTCTGACTCATAGTGACCCTCAAGGTCAGAGTAGAACTGCCCCATAAAGTTTCCAAGGAGCACCTGGTGGATTTGGACTGCTGACCTTTTGGTTAGCAGATGTGGCACTTAACCCACTGTGCCACCAGGGTTCCCATGGGTCATTAGGGAAGTACAAATTAAAACCACAATGAGATACCATGTCACACCTACTAGGATGGCTATTACCAGAAAAACAGAACATTACAGGTATTGATGAGAATGTGGAGAAACTAGAACTCTTGTGCCTGAGTGGTACAGCTCTTTATTTTATGAGACTGTCCCACACATTGCAGGGCATTTAGTGTCCCAGGCCCTTACTTAATGTGAGCTGCCTCCATCCTCACTTTTCCAGATGCTCCCCCACCCAAAGTTGGGAACCCTAGTTTAGTTTTATTCATAATGGAAAATAACTTTTCTGTGAGGGGAGTTCAGTTGATAAATATTTATGCTAGGTATCTATAGGCAATGTTGATTGTAACAATCCTGGTGGCATAGTGGTTAAGTGTTATGGCTGCTAGCCAAAAGGTTGGCAGTTTGAATCCATCAGATGCTCCTTGGAAACTCTGTGGAGCAGTTTTACTCTGTCCTATAGGGCTATTATGAGTTAGAATTGACTTGATGGCACTGGGTTTTTTGTTTTTTTTTTTTCTTTAATGAGACACAGTTTTCTACTCTGAAAGAGTACATGATGTAAAACAGTTATTCTAGGATTTTAGAGATAGAAGGGTCTGATTCATTCTAGAAAGTTCCTTCTGTGAACTTGTGTAGCCCTTCACCGTGCCGTACCCTGCATGCCCTGTATGTTACATAAGAGTGGAGATGTTCGTGCCCCTGGATGGGAGCTGCTTGGACCCAAGAGTTCACCTCTTCTCCAGGCACTCATGAGGAATTTTACAGTGATTTTTACAGAACAGTACAACTAGTCTTTAAATGGTACAACTAGTCTTTAAACGGGTCCAAATTTGGGAGGAAGTGAAGGGTAATACACTATTGGTTAAGAGAACGGACTCTGGAGTCAGTCCTGCTAAGCGAGTGTTACACCATCTCTCTCAGCCTTTGGTTCCTCATCTGCAGAGTGGGGTAAGAGTAATCTGCACCTCCTAAGGCTGTTGCAAGAATTAGAGAGAATTTCAGTCAAGCACTTTATATAATGCCTGGACATTGCATTTAGTAGATTAATTTAGTATTATCCTTATTATTTATAATAATAGTAATAGCAGTTGGTTTTAATGTAGTATAGTGTTCAATAACATTGACTGCCACTTGCATCTTGTATGAAGTTTACTCGCTAGTCCAGTAATGATGTCACAAATGGCTGTTTTGGCCAAGCATCATTACTCTTGGGCAGGCATGGTGGACTTCATTCATCCTTAGGACAATGAAAATAAATTACTAAGAATCTTGGCATAAAGCTCCAGGGGACTGCGCCTATAAAAATTCTGTTGCTGAAATGTCTGTGAGTCACTGTTCCAGAACGGGAAGATACCATCTGGTCCAGCCCCCTTTATTTGAGGTAAGCTACTTGGCCGAGAGTTTTCCTTCCGTGGGATAGAGTGGAAAAGTGGAAATGATATATATAGACAATGAGAAGACTTAGAGATGCTGGGGATCTGCCTTTTGTGGAAGTTTCCAGACAGCACCAGCTTAATAGCCCCGTGGTGGTGAGGAGGCTCTGGTCAGAGAGCAGGGAGCCCGGCCTGTAACTGAGTCCGCTTTATTCCTGCAGAACGTGGTGAAACTGATGCGGGGTCTTCTCCAGTGTATGATGAGACAGGTAGGTGGAAAATGGCGCAGTGTGCTCATAGGTTACCTGAGTGGGCATTTCATGTCATCTTAATTGTGACAGCTAATATTCTTAAAGCATTTTGAACTTATCAAGATGAAGAGAAATTGGAAACATTTGGCTTAGTTTCTCTGTTTAAAATGATTGTAGATAATTTTATTATATTTTAGGACTCCAACGATCCTGGTGGTGCATTGGTTAAGTGCTTGACTGCCAACCAAAAGGTTGTCAGTTCCAGCCCACCAGCCGCTCTGCAGGAGAAAGATATGGCAGCCTGGTCCATAAATAGTGCAGCCTCAGAAACCCAATGGGGCAGGTTTCCTCTATCTTATAGGGTCACTATTAGTTGGAATAGAGTTGATTGCAATGGGTTTGGTTTTGGGTGGATTGAACCACAGCCTCAAAGACCACTATGGCTAAGAATCCCTTTGGAAGCGATGAACAGGAGAGCATACCTCTTTGTTTATTTACTTACTTATTTTGGAGAAAACTTTAAAAGAAAGCCACTCAAAGGAAACCTATTTTCTATTTTTTACTTCACTGAGTTTTTGCAAGTATATTTTCATTTGCAATGAAATGGGTGCACTTTTAAAGTTTGCCATTACTGTTTCCTGTTTTTTTTCAGTGAGAGGCGAATGGACCAATTCACTGAGCACCTACTAGAGACAACATTGTCTTAGGGTCTGCCCACGTTCAAAGATGAATACAATACAGTCCCACCCTCCATCTGCCTGCCACCTAGCTTTCTAAGACATAGTTGCTCTTTTCTTTTCAACATAAGGGAACAAGAAGTTGAAATTTAAACAGGTCTCCTTCCTCCCGTCTCTGCTTCCTTGTTCCTGGTCTCTGTGCATGCATTTGCCTATTGTAAATATTCATATAAGTGGGACCATACAGTATTTGTCCTTTTATGTCTGACTGATTACACTCAGCCTAATGTTTTCAAGGTTCATCTATGTGTCCCTCTTCCTCTCATTGAGTGCCTACCATATGTCACAGCCGGGCGTATATAGACAAGGAAACCACTGGGCATGACTCTTCATTGTAAAGAGCTTGCTAAAATCCCGCTAGCCTGGGACATCTCTAGCAGGGAGGCAGGAAGCATTGCCAGCACAGCCCTTCTTTGTAGAGCTCACTAGCAATCATTACCTGTCCTCAGTCTCTCTGGCTCAGGGTAGCATACAAGAGGTCTGATGCAGGTGCCAGGTGGAATTCTGCTGGCCAGGAACCTCCTTAGCTATGTGGAACTGACTTGACTTCTGCCTCAGGTGGATAAGGTGGAGAAGTTCAAGCACACGCAGAGTACCAAGGACAGCCTTCATGCCAAGTACAACACTGCCACCTGTGGCACTGTGGTGGGCGATGACCAATGGGGCCACCTCCAGGTGGATGCCACCTCCCTCTTCCTCCTCTTCCTGGCCCAGATGACTGCCTCAGGTGAGCCAGGCCCTTTGAGCCTAGGGAGTGACAATCCAGAAAGGGGGACAAGGCGAGCATTAATCAGTGTTTCAAATCAGCTGTTAATATAAAGCAAAAGCCTACTCTTTTATCCTAGTGTGTGCATTTGGCTTTCTGATAGGGCAGATAATATGGGAAGCTGTCTGTGCCAAGGACACATGTAGAATGAGGGCTCTTGAGACAATTCTGTCAGCTTTGTGCTGATCCTACTCTTACAGCAATTCTCACTGAGTTATTGGAGCAACCTCAGTTATGTCGTGCCTCAGCAGTTCAAATGTCTGACCATGACAAGATGGATTGACACAGTGGCCGCAACAGTGGGCTGAAGCATAAAAACTCCTCAGAGTTTTCTTCAGGAGAAGCAGCCTGTCTCTTGAGCTCTTCTTGCACTCCTGTGGTCACCCTCCCCTGAATGCACCTAGCTTTTCAACTTCCTTCAAACAGTATCATTTCCAGAGCTCGGCGTTGTTCTCAGGGTGGTCTGGGCAGCCTATCACACTCATGCTGCGAGTCGGCCACCAGCTTCCAGACTGTGTCTGCCATTCCTGTAGAAGCCACACTTGCCAGCTTCAGTGGCAAACTGGATACCAGGCCTTCCAAGCTCCAGGGTGCGGCCCAGCTGCATATACCCAATGGTCTCTCCCAGGACGCAGTAGGATATGGATGCCCCCTCGGGGTTAGGTCTCCTTGTTGCTGGGTCTGAGTTTTTATCACCTGTGCAGTAGAGTGGTGCTCCTCAGTCAGAGGTTTCCCATTTGTGTCAGACCTCCAGCGTGAGACTTCACATTGTCAGAACTACATAGAAAGTATCGTTATAGCCGTGCGAATAAACCACATACTTTTTTTAAAAAAACCGTTTGGTTAAGAAAGTTGATACAAGCTCACTGTACATATTTTGGAAAACATAACAAAAAATAAAGGCAGAAGATACCACTGCCAATTTTCATTTGGATATGTTTCCTCCAGCTCTTTTTTCTATGCCTTTTTAAAAACATATTTAAGGAGGCCATCTTGTTTACATAAATATAGTCTTTTGATGATATAATGGTATAATTTAAGCATTTCCCTATGAAAGAGTTTCCCTTACAAGCTCTTCATAGACATAATATTAGTGAGTTTATCAGTCAGTATACGGTAATTAGAAACCCTCATGGCATAGTGGTTAAGTGCTGCATCTGCTGACCACGAGATCAGCTGTTCAGATCTGCCAGGTGCTCCTTGGAAACTCTGTGTAGCTGTTCTGCTCTGTCCCATAAGGGTCGCTGTGAGTCAGAATCAACTCAACAGCAGTGGGTTTTTCGGAAACCCTGTTGGCGTAATGGTTGAGTGCTGTGGCTCCTGATCAAGAGGTCGGCAGTTCACATCTGCCAGGTGTTCCTTGGAAACTCTCTGGGGCAGTTCTGCTCTGTCCTCTATGGTCACTATGAGTCGACATCAACTTAGTGGCAGCGGATTTGGTTTGGGGTTTGTACTGTAACTAATTTAACTCATCCTTCCTGTGTTTTGTTTGTTTTGTTTCTTTTGCTATTGTAAGAGGAAGACTCTTGATGAGATAGATTGACACAGTAGCTACAACAGCGGGCTTAAGCATAAAAATAACTGTGGCCATGATGCTAGACCAGGCAGTGTTTCGTTCTGTTGTTCACAGGGTTGCTGTGAGTCGGAGCCGACTCACTGGCACCTAACAACAACAGTTATAACTAATGTTGCAATACCAGCATTGATCACATCTCATTTTACTTGTTTCTGATACACATGGCCCAAGGACAATTCATACATATTGCCAAAATTCTGTTCTAAAGTTTTACTAGTTAAACTCCTCCCAGTTATGTAAGAGTGCATGTCTCACCATACTCATACTTTAAAAATATGTACTTTACCATAACCAACGGCACTTGGAAGAACACAAGCCCAAAGCCAGCTTGCTGGGTCGCTGCCAGCATCAGTGTGTCAAGGCAGCCCCTGGCCAGGCTCTGGGGACCGGACGTTGCATGCGGTGGAGGGCTGTCTAGAGCTGGGGGCTGTCTTTTCCCTCCCTGTATCAGGAAGAGCACCCACTCTTTAGCTTACTCAGGGACAGTGACAGGAGCTGGTTCTTGAGGCTAAAATCCTTGCTGTCTTGGAACTGTCTCTGGGCAATTCCAGCAGACTGCGCTCTTTCTTTGTCAACCTTTTCTACTCGTATGCACAAATGATAAAGTACAGGCTTTCTCTTCTGTTTCTTCTGTCCGTCCTCCCTCTGCCTCTCCTGCTGTTTACTTCTGAGATTGACCGTTAACTGTTAGGACTGACTTCAGATATAATTTGTGATGCCTCGGTAAGAAAAGTGAAAATGAGGGCGAAAGGAGTTATTTTCAAGTGGGATTATTTGTAATTTGTAATCAGCAGCTCTCTTCTTGCCGCGTAGCCTCATGGCATCTGTGTTTGCTTTCTTTACCAGGCTTACGGATTATTTTCACCCTCGACGAGGTGGCCTTCGTACAGAATCTAGTTTTTTACATAGAAGCTGCGTATAAAGTTGCTGTAAGTATCATCCCTGCTAGTCTTTTCAGGAGTCTCAGTTGTGAAAGAGATTAAAAATTACACAGTGCCCTGAGGGCTGGACTGCTTGGAACAGACCAGAGAGTTTGGAAGAATTAGAGCTGTAAGAGTGTAGCAGCTGAGCACACAAGTTATGCATTTTTGTCCTGGGATATATTTGGAGACTTCTATGTTTTTGTAATTCATCCATACTCCATCTCAATGTGTATTGCTATCATAGTAGCATTTGAAGTCCTTTGACTTCAGGAGAAGGAGAGAGACTTACCTGTCACTGCCTAACTATCCGCCCCCGGAAGGAAGACAGGACACACAGATATGAGCCACCTTGCAAGTTACTTGCTTTATTCTTCTTCCTATTCTACTACCTAGTCTACTTCCTATGTTCTTCTCTGTACTTCTTTATACCCCTTTACACATATATATCCCTTTACATCCCTTTACACACACTACAATGTCCCTCACCCATTATATAGTCCAATCCCACCAATCATAAGGCACAGCTGATTCATGTGTAGTGCATGAGCAGAACATAGCATTGCAAAGAGAAGCTGAGTGGCTATGGGCTCTAGAGGCCAGCAATCAGAAAGCTGATCACGAGCTGTTCACGCGCCAGCAAGGAACTGCGTCAGCAGGCTAATCATCAGACCGGGAGTGTCTCGGGGAGGAGCTCCTGATAACAGGCGCCATCTTTATGGCGCAGTTTCTTTTCGCTCCCGACATCTCCCCCTTTTTTCTTTATAAAAAAAAGCGCTCCTGGTCACACGGCTTAAATAGTGTCGCCTACTGTATTCTGATAGGACAAACAATATCCAATCACAGGGGGGCTTGCCTAATTTCCAGGCAAAGCCTTACACTGGGCAGGCCATCAAGCGAGGTAAACAAGGCTGCGGCCCTGCAGCACGGCGCCATTTGCAGGCAGCAAGATCTAAAGCTTTCAGGAGGTATGTGGGCCATGGCTCTCAACATCTCCTAGTGCTTGAAGCGCCTGGCTTAGGTCATTCTTGGCTGAGGCGTCTCTTACCCGTCATGGGGAGAGTCCGCAGCGAAAGGCGGAGTCCCTGTCTTAGGTCGATGACACCCCCAAAGAAGGTTGCCCGTCATTGACTGCCTTCAAGCATTTGTAGCCAGACCTCTGGCGAGGACTGTTTGTCCTGCATGGCTGCAATAGCCTGCACAGGCAGGGCCTGCTCTTGCCGCCTCATCTGCGTGTCTGTACATTCTGAGTAGTGACCACGGCGATTATAGCGGATACAAGTGCAGTTATTCCCATAATAACTAATCCCCATAGCCTGCTTAGGCCTAATCAACTCTTGTAATTTTTCTATCACTTGTAGCCCTTTGTCCCGACAAGTTTACAGGCAGTAACACAAAGGGAGGTTGATGTAGAACAATCATAAGTTTCCCTTCCCCAAGGGGGCCCACACAAGTAGCAAAATTACAGTTAAAACACATTATGTTAAAACAGGTTACATTGTGGTAGGTTTCATTGCCCTATGCGACAGTCATTCCCCCCTTTTTTTTTTAAGTGATGATTACATTTTTCTCATTGAAATTCCTTTTAAGGATTATGTTGGTTTCTGTTACACAAGTGGTGACTGTTTTATTCAGGAGAGATTGGGTTAGTTTATGTCCAAGTCCAGAGTTCTTTACATTTCGGCCATTGGCAGCATAGTCCCTTGTGTCATTTAAGTTGGTGATGTTGTAGTGTCTGAAAAGGGTTAATAATGAAAGAGCTGATGGGCACCAATCACACGACGTTTCGGCGGTGACTTCACTGTTGCTGGGGAGATTCCTCAGAGGGGATGGTGTCAGGTTGTATTTGTAAGTTGAGTACCTGTGAAAATATAATTTCTGCCTTGTGGCTTGGTTAGTGACAGCAAGTGATTGATAACAAAAGGGTATATTTTATTAAATGATATGGTAAGCTGTGTTTATAATTTTAAGGGTGTTGTAAAATTTTTGAAAGCTTCTAGAAGTATAAGCCAGAGCAGTCTGTTTTTCTCTCCCTTACTCTTTCTTTCCTTTCTTTCCTGCATTTTCTTTCTTTTTAGCTATCCAGCCTTTTCCTGCATATTCTTCCTTTTTAGCTATCCAGCCTTTTATTTTTTCTTTTTTCTACATCCTCTTCACCCACTTTTTCACTTGCTCATACTTTCTTCATATTCCCTTTATATTTGTCACACTTGGGGTTCCACAGATAACTGTATATATCATAAAATAGTCACAGGAAACTCTAGCCAGGTTGTTTACATCAGGCAAAGTTTAAAACCTAAGAGAAAATTTTTTCAGTTAATGAAATTAGTCTGTTAAACTTACATTTTTACAGAGATAAGAAACAAGAAACCATGTTGTGAATATATTAAATGTAGTTTTCGTTTTCTGGTCCGAAGGCCATGTCCTTGGAGATTAAAGGAGAAAGAACAAAGGAATCTGTAACTGGTTGTGATTAATTAGTTGTAAGCTCCACGCTGCACTGGTGGGAGTTAACTTTAGTTTTAAGGGCTGCAGTTAGTTGATTTATAAATTCTTTGCTGGCTAAAGCTGCAAAGTTGGTTTGAGCTTGAAAAGCACAGCCAGTTTTAAGAAGCTTGCTTTATACCAATGCCATGCTGCTTAAACAGCGACTTGTAAGTATCATAAAGGTGCCGGAAAGAAGGTTGATTCCCCATGATGGGGGAGCCACTGGCCACAACCAAAGCAGATCCGACACCGTATGTCCTAACGGCTTCTGCTATGCCTTTCACCAGTTTCCAGTCTAGAGGGTCATGATAACGATTGCCCTGTTCATCCTGAAAAACACGAAAGGCAGCAGGGCCGCCCTCCCACATCTGCGGGAAACGACTCCTCTGCGAGAGGGAAGGCGCTGAAGGGTTGTACGGGGGAGGTACCGTGTCGGCACCAATCTTCTCTGGGGCCCCTCGGGCTCGGGGGGAGGAAGACAGTCGCGGGGGCTGGACGCACACCCCGCCAACATCGCGCGTCAACTGCGTCACTGTTACCTTCCGTTCTCCCTCCTCCCTTTCCTTTTTCTCTTGCAGTTCCCCCTCCCCTTCTGAATCACTGCCGTTCTCCTGCATACTCTCACCAGACACACCACCTTTGTCGCTACCCTTTTGGGAAGCTTCCTTTTGAACACGCTTGAGGGCGTCTTGTCCCCTGGCGAGGACTTTCTCAAAGATGTTCGACTCGTCCTTTAAACAAGTCAAAATCAAAATCCAGATCCCCATAACGCCAGGAGGCAGGGTACCTTGCATATCTGCTCTAGTTAAATCTCCTCCCAGCTTGTTCCATGCAGATAGAGTGAGATGGCCAGAAACCAGGAACCACGGAGCCGCCTCCTCCACCGCTAGGAGGAAACGCTCCAAGGTGGCCTGCTTAATACCGATCCCACGCTGCTTGAACAAACTTTTACAGGCTATTAATAGCCGCTGTGAAGAGGGGTGATTACCCATTTTATACAATTATTAGTTACTTTTCCTGGTCAATGCCAGTTTTATTTCCCTGGTCAATGCCAGTTTTATTTCCCTGGTCAATGCCAGCCCCCGGTCTATACCGGCCCCTGGACTATGCCAGCCCCCGGTCTATGCCGGCCCCTGGACTATGCCAGCCCCCGGTCTATGCCGGCCCCTGGACTATGCCAGCCCCCGGTCTATGCCGGCCCCTGGACTATGCCAGCCCCCGGTCTATGCCGGCCCCTGGACTATGCCAGCCCCCGGTCTATGCCGGCCCCTGGACTATGCCAGCCCCCGGTCTATGCCGGCCCCTGGACTATGCCAGCCCCCGGTCTATGCCGGCCCCTGGACTATGCCAGCCCCCGGTCTATGCCGGCCCCTGGACTATGCCAGCCCCCGGTCTATGCCGGCCCCTGGACTATGCCAGCCCCCGGTCTATGCCGGCCCCTGGACTATGCCAGCCCCCGGTCTATGCCGGCCCCTGGACTATGCCAGCCCCCGGTCTATGCCGGCCCCTGGACTATGCCAGCCCCCGGTCTATGCCGGCCCCTGGACTATGCCAGCTCACCTTTCCGGGCGTCCCCGAGGTGAGGGTCGCTTCAGGTCCCTGTTCCGGGCGCCAAATGTCGCTGCCTAACTATCCGCCCCCGGAAGGAAGACAGGACACACAGATATGAGCCACCTTGCAAGTTACTTGCTTTATTCTTCTTCCTATTCTACTACCTAGTCTACTTCCTATGTTCTTCTCTGTACTTCTTTATACCCCTTTACACATATATATCCCTTTACATCCCTTTACACACACTACAATGTCCCTCACCCATTATATAGTCCAATCCCACCAATCATAAGGCACAGCTGATTCATGTGTAGTGCATGAGCAGAACATAGCATTGCAAAGAGAAGCTGAGTGGCTATGGGCTCTAGAGGCCAGCAATCAGAAAGCTGATCACGAGCTGTTCACGCGCCAGCAAGGAACTGCGTCAGCAGGCTAATTATCAGACCGGGAGTGTCTCGGGGAGGAGCTCCTGATAACAGGCGCCATCTTTATGGCGCAGTTTCTTTTCGCTCCCGACACTTACCGTTAGCACAAAGCTGATTCCTGTGAGGTGGAGGTCAGACAAACTTTGACTCTCCAATTCTTTCTACCAACTGATGTCAGCTGTCCTCCTGCGGCAGTCTCTACTTCTGTGCTGAGTTTGATCATTACTTGTAGTGGTCACGCAGAACTCACAGACCATACTTAAAGAGTTAAGGAAATAACAGGGTATAGCTCGGGATCAGGATCAGGAAGCATGTCGGCCAAGTCTAGAAGGCTCCCCTCAAAGCAGAGGGCACACCCTTCCCTTCTTCAGTGCAGGACAACTCACAGTTCTTTTAGGCTGTGCAAGCAAGCAAGCCTTTGTCTCTGCAGTACATACGTCTCTCAGCTGTACTGGCCTCCTCTCAGCTATACAGGCCTCCTACCAGCTCTGAGGACAGGCTCCTCTGAGCTATACAGGCCTCCTCTGGGCACTCGCTCAGCTATACAGACCTCTTCTCAGCTCTGAGGACAGGCTCTTCTCAGCCTCTTTAGGACAGGCTGCTCTCTGCCTCCTCAGGACAGGCCTCTCTGCCTTTGGCCTCCCTGTTAACTGACCTAGCTGATAGCCAGTGTAGCAGTTTTGTGTGGCTTTCTTAGCTGCATTCCTAGCAGCAGGTTTCTCTTGTCACCACCCATTCTGCCACAAGGTCCTATCCAGGCCTGTCACCACTGCCTCTGTCTGCCTTTAGTGGTATAGCCCTTGGGCTGTGTTACAGCTCTTTTAGGAGATTTCTCACTTCTCTTGAGTTGCTTCTGTACCCTTCCTTGCCTTTTCTCTTTTCTCTTGCTTTCTTCTTTCTGTCTGTCTGCCAGTCTGTCTGGGAATCTCTGCTGATAGAAGCAAAACTCCTGGTCAGTTACCACTCCCCTCTTGGTAGGCCACAGTTACTTCTTTTGCATAGTCACTTTTGCTACAGTCACTTCATTTGCAAAAGTATATTGACCAGTCCCTGCCGGGTGGGTAACATGGAGCAGTCACAGGGCAGGCTGCAGCCCAGGGCCAGACAAAAAGTCCCAAACCATCAAGTTGTTTATAGCTTGCCCAGGAAATGTCATTCAACCTGGACAGAGTAACACCCTCTGGGATAAAAATCTGGGGCAAAGGTAGCTCCTCAGGGCTTAGGGGATAAACCTCTCAAGCTGTTTTTCCAAAGAACAATGGCAAAATGTCACATAAAGGAACTCGTTAGCCAGAATCCATTGTGCTTATTTAAAATAAGCCCCTAAAACATCCTGTAGAGTATAGTTGGCCAACCTGAAAGAGGACTGAAGAGGTTGACTGCATCAGAACCTAAGTGTCAAGTGCAGTGCCATGGGAGAGTCACCCTGGTCAGCCCATGGGGCGAAACCAGTCTGTTAGCCAGTTAGCCTACACACTCAGCCAGTGCCAGAGCCTGGCACTGTGGCCAAATTGATGTGGGTATAAAGAAACCTGCTGCCACTGAGTCAGTTCCAACTCATATTGACCCTATAGACAGCATAGAACTGCTCCATAAAGTTTCCAAGGAGCACCTGGCAGATTTGAACTGCTGACCTTCTGGTTAGCAACCACGAGCACTTAACCACTAGACTACCAGGATTTCCACTGTGGGTACAGATATAAGGAAATCCTGGTTCTTCCTGGGCTTACTGTCTGGCTTGGATGGTGTAGCCTGTCTCCTTGTAGAGAACAACTAAACTGTGCAAAGCTGACGGTATAAGCAGTAAGGGTAGAGGTTGGCTTGAATAAAGAAAAGCTACAATTCTCTAAAGGAAGGGTTGGAAAATTTTTTTCTGTAAAAGGCCAGAGAGTAATGGTTTTAGGCTTTGCGGGCCTCCCACGGGACTTGGTCACCATGAGTGGAAATCAACTCAGTGGCAATGGGTTTGATTTGGTTGGCGATGTTTCTGGTTGTCACAACTGCAAATGGAGGGTGCTGCTGGCATCTGGTGAGTGAGGCCTGGGAGGCTGCTAAGCAGCCCTCAACGTACAGGACAGCCCCCTATAGCAAAGAGTTAACTAGCCCAAATTGCCAGTAGTGCCGAGGTTGACAAACTCTGGTCTAAAGAAACTTGAGAAGTCTTTGTGGAAAGGCTAGACTTTAGCTGGACCTTGGAGGGTGTCCTAGTCATTGGTACTGCACCAACAGAAAATACCACAAGTGGAAGGCTTCACAAGGAGAAACTTTGTCAGAGTCCAGTAAGGTGTAAATCCATTAACAAGTTGCAAGTCCATTCAATAAGACCATCATCACAGTCCGGTAGGCTAAGTCCAAATTCAAGGAGAGCATCTCAGCACAGGAACCTCAGATCCAAAGGACATGCTCTGCTCTCACTCATGCTTTCTTGGTGGTGTGAGGTTCCCAGCTTCCTCTGCTCACTTCTCTCCCTTATATCCCACAAGCTTGTAGCTTGAGTCCTGCCTCACCCACACAACCCATTCTCCATCATCAGTATCACAGAGACAGGATTCACAACACATGGGAGGAATGGCACCATATTGGGACTCCTAGGCGAGGCCAATCAATACGTACATTTTTGGGGGGACACAATTCAATCTATGACAGGGTGAGTAGGACTTAGATAAAGAGAACAGAAGACAGAGGGCATTGGGGAGTGGGAATAGCATGAGCATCATCCCAGCAGCAGCGGTAGGCTCGTGGTATGCCAGGGGTACCCTGGGGAAGGGGTGGGGAGGAAAAGAACAGATCTAGAGTGAAAGGTGAACACTGCAGAGGAGCAGAAAAGAAAGTCAGCTGGGAGTGTGGAGTTGAGGCTGGAGGCATTCTGTGGTTGTAGACTCTTCAGCAGGGGAGTGAGCTGATAAAAGCAGTTTTTGAGGATAAGTCACTTGGCTCCGTGGCTAAGTGAAAATGGGTTGGAGCAAGCAAAGGCCCAGGTGTGAGGAGCAGGAAGGAATCCTGGGGTCAGCTGCAAGGCATGCCTAGCAGGGAAGAGCCAAGAGTTACTCTAGTCCAAGTCCAAATTTGCTCACTTTGCAAATGTTCATCTTTAGAGGTAACAGTGCATACATACAAACTCTCTTTTGGCATCAGTTCCGTTCTGGTCGGGTTGTAGTTTTTCCATAGTGAGAATCCATTGTTTCATTATTTTAAAGCAGCATTAAGTGCTTCTGTTCCTTTAAATTAAAACAAGAGTTAAAAAGGATAAGGCCACCTGTATGAAGTCCTCTGTCTGGACAGAATGTTCTGAGCCAGTTCCTGTTCATTTGTTTCCTAGCACCATGGTAGTGCGTTGTTCTCTGCCCCCTTTTCAACTTTGGTTACTTGCTGAGCAATTTTTTCCAAGAGGTAATGCTAAGAATAGATACTACATTATTTTAAAGAGCTTGTTGGCTTCAACTGTGCATAACCCATTTGTTAAAGTGTCTTTATTCAATCTTACAATTTAATATAAGTTCAAAGGTATTAGCTAAATACAGGGGGTAGAATTTTATTTGATTCTAAGATAAAATATTTTGTTTCCTACCAATCAGGAGAGTCTTGCAAATTAATAACTTTTAGGAGGGAGAAACTCAAGAGTATTTTTGCATGCATTTTCATTCCATCTGAGGATTTACTTCCAAAGTTCTGCCCAGAGGTCAAACGAAGTGAAATTGAGGAAGAACATAGCATGAGTAGCTAAAGCCACAAATTTGGGAGCATTCGAGAAGAAAGCCTCATGTTTCATCAGGCCTGGCATAACATGAAGGAATCGTTTATTCCTTAGCACTCCTCTTTCTCCTGCTCTGATGACGGCCTTCTTGTCCCCCTAGGATTATGGCATGTGGGAACGTGGAGATAAGACAAACCAGGGTATACCGGAATTGAATGCCAGCTCTGTCGGAATGGCCAAGGTAACCATTGTTCTTCATTCTCTGTTATTCTGTTTTGATTTGCTTCTCTTCATTAGGAATCTGGATTTAATCTGGTTGCACATTTTTCGAAAGTCAGCAGCAAGTAGGTACAAATTCAAGTGGTATGAGGTCTGACAACTAAGTTTGCAAACTCGTCCTAGAAAAAGTGCTACATACCTCATTGCTGAATATCACTGCAGTGACCTTCAAAGTACTCCATTGGGAAGCTATGCACCAATGCCAGCTGCTAGTCCACCTTTCAAAGCGGTTTTGGAACTCTTTCTGGAATGGCTGTCAGAGCTGTCATCATATTACCCTTGTCGTCGTGAATGTCATCAAAATGCCTTCCTTTCAATATTTCCTTTATCTTCAGGTAAAGAAAAAAGTCACTGGGGGGCCAGAGCAGTGCGTAGGGAGGGTGTTTCAATGCAGTTATTTTTTTATTGGCTGAAACTCCCTCACAGACAACTATACAACTAAGTTCGTAAACTTGCCACTTTGCCACCATGCACAATGGCCATTGCAGAAAGAGTTCCAAAATTGCTTTGAAGAGTGGGCTAGGCACTGGCATTGTGAAGGAAAACCCACTGAAAGAAACTTCCCCTTATTCTGCACTGTTCTGTTCATGACCCTCTGCTCTGCACCTGGCCCCTCTGCTCATGACCCTCTGCTCTGCTCATGACCTTTGACCATGCCTCACCCTGCTGCAGCCATAAAAGCCTGTTCCACTTCCCCATCAGGGCCAGTCGTTGGAGGTCTGTAAGCCTCTACTGGACTGCTATCATTACTTCAGTCAATGGCTGCTTCTTCTCTCCTTGGGTGTCAGTTGATTTCCTATAACATTTGGTTCCCTGACAAGGAAACCAACCATAATGGCCTCTTGAGCCATTTGCCCTCCCTGGTTTGGTTGCATCCAGGCCTGGTTGGGGCCAACAGGACAGTGCCACCTGTTCCTTTTTGAAGGGGTCCTTCTCCCTCTCTGACCCCGGGCACTCCCAAGCACGGGAACGATGGAACCCAGTAGGAGAAACAAACCTAACTGAAAACTCGGTAAGAGAACAGTGTCAGGTAAGGTCCCAGGACTCTGAACCCAGTCAGACCTACCCCTACAGGTAGAAGAGGAGACTGATCACCTCCTAGGTCCAGTTGGATCTCAGAATAGGGATATCCTGGTCAGAAGGAAGACTGTTATGAGATTCTGTTTGCGTGCAGGGAACTCAAGTTCTCACCAGGTTGGAGCTCCTATCTGTCTTGGTGCCATCTGTCTGATAACAGGAATGTCTGTCCCGCTTAAGAAGAGAGCCCACTGGGGCGAATTCTGACTGATATTCTGTAATGTAGTAAATAAGGCCACTGTTCCTTATGTCTGTGTGTGTTTCTGTGATGACTGTGTGTGTTTCTGTGATGTCGGTGTGTGTTTCTGTGATGACTGTGTGTGTTTCTGTGATGTCTATGTGAGTCTCTGTGATACTCTAAGGCAGTTGCCACAGAGCTTGAGTGGGCTCGTAACTGTGGTTCTGTGGTGCTGTGGAAAGGTGTAACAGTGTGGACACTCTGGCCCCTCCATCCTGGGGTTTATACAAGGACACCTTCAGCCAAACAGTGCCTTGAACCTTTGCAAAAAGGGTGGCCAGCAGAGCACCTGAGTGACAGAGTCCTTTGTTCATGTGTAAAAACTGTTGCTATGTTATTTTTGGGATGCCAAATGGTGGGATTTCATGGATTGAATTGTGTGTGACTTGGCTATGATCCCAATATGGTGCCATTATTCCTTTCATGTGTTATGAATCCTGCCTGTGTGAGTTTGATGATGGAGAATGGGCAACAGTTGTGTTAGTGAGGCAGGTCTCAAGTTACAAGCTTGTAGATTACAATGGGAGGGTCAGAATCTAAGTCCACTGTATTAGACTGTGTGGTGAAAAATTTCAAGAAGGACAATTACAGAGTTAGATTGGCCCCCTAAGGGCACTCTAGATGTGACCAGGGTCAAGGCTGCGTGGAAGGTAGCCACTGGTGCACCTCAGTACCCAGACCAGTTTCTATACATTGACCAGTGGTTAGAAATAGCCCACACCCTTTCCCCATGGGTACAGTTCTGCACCAATAAGGTAGGAGAAAGCAAAATCCTGCTCAGTACAGCCACAAAGAAGTAAGATCAGCGCCCACCAGAGTTTCAAGGAGCCCCAAAAGAAGAGCCACCCTCCATATTTCTCACTGACCCACGGCCCCAGAACTAGCAGGGCCAGCTGTACCTGAAACCCTCTGCCTTCAGGCTCCCCCAGGTCCCTAGAGTCAGAGCAAGGGCCACCCAAGACAGAAAAATCCCACAGACCTCAGACCAGAAGTTCTTGAGTGGTATTACAAATGTCCCTTAGAGAGACCCGAGGTCTGACCCACGTAATTATTACCAACTCTTTACAACTATAGATTTGCTGAATTGGAAACACCACATGCCCTCCTATTCAGAGAGGCCCCAGGCCACCATTGAGCTCATGGGAACCACCCACCAGCCCACATGGGATGACAAAAGACTGTGTGAGTGCTGCAGAATGTGGACACCCTTTAACCCGAAGGCCCCCAAACAGAACTGAATCCCACCCTCCACTCTACCCCTGGGGTATACCAGTATTTGCTAGTAATTGTTTGCACCTACTGCAGATGGGCAGAAGTGTTCCCCACAAGGACTGAAACGGCCAGAGAAGTAACTAGGGCTAACTGGAAGGTTTTATAGGAAAGCTGATTAGAAGGCTGCCTGGTTCTTGTTGGGTCAAAATAATGATGGTGGGTACAAGGGCCTAACAAAGGTCACTTCTGTGACAAACTTCCTCCCCTTTGATAAAACCCCCTGGAAATTGTAAATCTGTAAATCCTGTCTGTTCAAGTGTTTATTGGCAGTGTGGGTACCCACTTGCAATAATATGGCCTGGGCAAGGTATTGGAACAATTAAATGGATCCATAAAGTTATCTTAAAGTGTTCATGAGCTCATTTTTAGTTAAAGTGCTCTTGGAAACCCTGGTGCTGTAGTGGGTTAAGTGCTGTCACTGCTAACCACAAGGTCGGCAGTTCAGATCTACCAGGTGCTCCTTGAATACTCTGGGAGTCAGTTCTACTCTGGCCCCTAGGGTCGCCATGAATCGGATCTGACTCGACGGCACTTGGCTTGGCTGGCTCTTAAGCTCATTTTTAGTTAAAGAAACAGTCTGTGTGCTACTGGTGAAGCTGGATATGTGTGTGTGATAAAGTGTGAGGCCTCCTGTGTGTGTGTTGATAAGAAATGTGTTTGTGGTGTGCTTTTGATTTACCCTTATGGGATTTTGAAGATATTTTTGTTGTTACACAAGCTGTTTATATTTTCGTTGAAAAAGTGTCTTTTGGCTTTGCCCATGTACCTGATTTTAAGAGTCTTATTTGAACTAAATTAAGGTTGATAAAGAGCCAAATTCCAAATAAATACAGGCATGTTGGCTGGGCTAGAGAAAACCTTACTTCACAGCCCTCAACTAGAGATAGTTTTGTCTTAAAGAGACAATAATAATTCCAATTAAAGAGACAATAACAATTTCAAAAGAGTAAAAGGAAAGCAGAAATTGCCCTCAAGTCATAACTGCAGGGAAACTTTTGAGAAGAAAAAAAAAAAACAGGTAAAGATTACTGTTGTACTTTGATGTCATAAATTAGGACTTCTGAGGTTTACCTGGGAGGTGTAAAAAGAGATTACCAAGCCAGTTAAACAATAACTTATGAAAATCAGCTAATAAAACCTTAGAGGTTAGTTGGGCACTTGAATTTTTTTTTATTGTGATTGAATGAAAATGTACATTCCCATATGAACTTGCATACTCACTTATATGCGGCTCCCACTGCTCTCCCTGCCCAGTGACAGTACACCCTTCCTCTCTGCTCCATATATGTCCTATCCTCCCAATACTCTCCTATCCCTTCCTCTCTACCCACTCCCCTTCCTCCAGTAAGAGGTCAGCAGGATGACATCCTATAGATGCATAGAACCACAAAGTTCCCAAGAGATACGGTCACTCTCCATCGCCGAGTCCAATCCATTGCTGTCTGAAAAGTTGACCTTCATTATGATTTATGGACAGGGCAGCATGAGGGCCAGAGGCCATGCTCCCAGGGGAACCCCAAAGCTCCTGGACCATCAATTGTGGTCTTTTAGTAGAGATCTCAGGGTGCATCCCTATTTATTCTTGTGTTGCCCATGAGACTCTGAAATGTTTAAGTAAGCTTTATTTAAACCCTGGACTGAAGGGTGATTGAACTTAACAAATGTCTGATATAATGTAAATTTATATACTGTTTACTTTTCAGGCAACAAACAAAATAAGTCTTACTGAATTCTTTGCTGTTTAAGGAATTATGGAGGTTTGTTGATAAGAGACAACACAATAGGGGTTTGTTGAGGGACTTCTAGAGATCTGTTAATAAATATTTAATATGGTTAAAATTTTGTTTGACAAAAGTTGAATGATTTAACTTAGATTCTTTGGGAAAAAAGATTCTTTGAGAACATTAATATTAGAAGAAATCAACTTGTTCGCTGCTAAATAACAATTTTCTGATTTATGAGTAAACAGTTAACTGGTTCCTGGTATAATCTCTCTTAAAGGCAAAGGTTTGATCTCTTAATAAAATAAGATTCCCTGAGTCAGCAAATCATGCCACAAGACTTAGTAGAGAGAAGCTAAAGTTTTCTTACTTTTAAATACTTAAACAACTTTAATATTGTTTCTTGTTGACCTGTAACAAACTCCTGATAGCTCTGAAACTTCATGAAAAACCATGAGTGCCCTTTTCTGAGGGAAGAAGATAAAAGGAGTCTTATTTGATGTATTATATGATATGGGTTAAAATCAGGTGCCCAGTTCTCACTGGGTTAAAATTTATGTTGGTTATTTCCTCTGGTGTTTTTTGCCTAATATTGTCTAACAAATACATAATATTAACTCATAATTTTTTTATTTTTTAATTACTATCTGGAAAAATTGTGGTTAAGTGCTGTCTGCTATCCAGAGGTCAACAGTTGGCATGCTGTAAAATGGTTCTGTTCTGCCTAATAGAGTTGCTGTGATTCAAGATTAACTCTGTAGCACTTGGTTTGGTTTGGTTTGAATTGCTAACTTGATTATAAATTTATTTAACATCATCAAAGCCAATGCTTTGACTGAGGAATTCAGATATTTACTTACAAAACTATCTTATACTATATGCATATTTAGAGAGTTAATAATCTTGATACATCCTGACTGTGTGATATTATGCCTCAAGATTATTATATATGGTATGTGAAGTTCGTAATGGTATGGATAATAATTATATTTAAAATTATTATCTAAAGTTCTCTGATTAAATTTTAGTTGACCCTTACATTTTACTTATTTTTATTAATCAGAATCTTAACAGTTTTTGTCATCTGCAGTTTTTACTGGTTTCTCTGAAAACATTTGACCAGAATATTTTAACAAAGAGTTTAGACTCATGAGAAGGACTGTGACTTGAGATATTCAAGGGAGAGGCCTGAGAAATTCACATTTGGAAAGATAAAGGACCAGTTCAGCTAGGGACCTGGAAAAAAAAAGAGGCAGCAGTTTTACTCTGAGGTTTTACCCTGACAGACTCACCAAGCCTTTTTGAAAAAATGCTGGTGCCAGTTTTAAATGTGGTAAGAGGCCATTATGACCATATACTTTTATCGTGGTCCACATCAGGCATCAAACAAAGACTACAAAGCTTGAGACAAAAATTTTAAACCCCACTCTCCCATTGGTAGAGAAGACCCTTAAGGTGTTTAATCAGAGATTTAGTGGTAGTAAAAAAGAAAAAGAAAGAAAGGCTACTATTGGCTGCCACCTCAGGTAACCCAGTTGGTCTTCAAGGCTTAGAACACCGCACTGGCCAGTGAATACGGACCCCGGTCATTACAGGTACTGTCAAAAATGAGGTCACTTTAAGGCAGAGTGTCCTGAATGTTCTATAGCAGGATATTCATAGAGCTCTGTAAGGCCCAAATAGACAGACCCTCCTGGACTTGCTCAGAAGACCCCAAACCCGAGTGCCGTCGAGTCGGATCCGACTCGACGGCACTTGGGTTTGGGTCTGAAAAACTGACCACTGATGGGAATATCTGCCTCCTGGCCACTTCAGAGAATTCAGGGTTACACTCGATGTGGAAGGTAAGAAAATTAAATTTGTCTTACACAATAGCCACCTTCTCTACCTACCTTAATTTACCCAATGGGTCTACTCTCCAAGAGGGACTGTGTAATTATTAGACTAAAAATCTGAAATAAAAGTTGCTTTCATGTCTGGTGGGATCACAGTTGTTGAGACATTGCCATGTAAGAAAGTGTAGGTAAAGAAATAGTAGAAAAAGATAAAAAACTAGGTAACTCCAGTCTGGGTTTCCGAGAAAACTTACATCTCTCAGACTATAACAATTCAAAATAATGTTCATGGGCCCTGACTGATACTCAGTAATTGTTATTCTGGCCACTTTAAATGATTGACACTGTTGAGGAGAGACTTCTACTCAGATAGGCAGGGCTACGCCCTTACTCAGCATGAAGCAGATACGGAAGAAGAGACCTCCACCCATTTTCCATAAAAAACTTGAGTATGAAATCTCTCGAGGGTTATAGTAAAAAGATACTAATGACCAGGACAATTACTTCTATGGGAAATGAAAATGCTAATAATTGTAGAATTTTGATTGAAAATCCTCACCTGATCTCCCATGCTAAAACTAACCTGGAGACTCAAGTGGTTTTTTTAGATCCTGCCCAGAAGACTGAATTGGATAATGTCCACCCACCTTGCCCAGGGACCTGAAAAACTACAGAGTCAAGAGAACATCATGGTTCCTCTAACAGCAGGAAGGTTTCTTTGGGACAGAATTTAAAGAAATGTTTTCAAGACTCTCAACCTAGGCTGACTATAGAAACTAGTAATTGTTTGTAGACTGTTTGCTGTTTTATATAATGTATGTCCTACCCTGCATATTCCTGTTCCTATCCCAGACCCTGGAGCAAACCCTAGTCGACCAGACCACCTCCTAGATCCTAGCACTCCGGGGATTCCGGCGTCTGTACCTGGAACAGCTTGTGTGATACCCCTGCCCCTATGTCATTAAAGTGGGGTGGCATCAAAGGGGGGAATGTGAAGGAAAACCCCCTGAAAGAAACTTCCTCTTATCTTTTCCTGCCCTGTTCTGCCCACAACCCCGTCTTGCACCTTTTCCTTATCTTATTCAGCCCTGTTCTGCTCACAACCCCTCTGCTCTGCACCTGGCCCTCTGCTCACAACCCTCTGCTCTGCACCTGGCCCCTCTGCTCACAACCCTCTGCTCTGCATCTGGCCCCTCTGCTCACAACCCTCTGCTCTGCACCTGGCCCCTCTGCTCACAACCCTCAGCTCTGCACATGACCTCTGACCATGCCTCACCCTACCGCGGCCATAAAAGCCTGTTCCATTTCCCCATCGGAGCCAGTCGGAGGTCTGTAAGCCCCCGCTGGCCCGCTACCATTACTTCAGTAAGCAGCTGCTTCTCTCCTTGAGTGTCGGTTGATTTCCTATAACAGCATCAGTGCACAGCTTCCCAAGGGGAGTACTTCGAAGATGGCTGTAGTGATATTCAGCAGTGAGGTACGTAGCACTTAGAACAATTAAGTTCACAGACTTAATTATCGGCCCTTATATGTGTGGATCAAAGCTCTCACCGTGGTTTTAGGAGCTGGATGTCTGATGTTCTGTTTTCCTTTCTGGATTATAAGTTGGACTGAAGACTGTGACGGCTTTGTGGCCTTGGTTGGGCAAATAACTCAAATGCCTGAAGCTGGGCCGATATACAAAGATCAGGGTGTACTGGGAATCGTGAAACTTATTTAAAGGTACTCCAATTCGTTTAAAACATACTTTCAGGCCAGACAAACACACCTGTGGGGTAGATGGCAGTCTGTGGACCCAGTTTGCATCTGTTGCTGTAGATGTTTAGCTGGCCTTCTTCTCAAGATTAACATGTATTTTAGGACAGACTAAGACCCCAGAGTTGGAATTAAACAAACATGTCCATATGGTCTGTTAAGGTAAACAGACTTGTTACTGAAAGAATTGACTTCTTGAAGTACCACATATGCTAATGTTAGCGATTAATGGCTAAACCAGGTGAGAGAAAAGCTGACCATGACTTCAGTGTCACCCACACAACATTTTATGAACTTGATAGTCTTGCCTTCTTCAGTTAGGTATGCATTTTATTTGGGGAAATGTTCTGTTTCTCTTTCTTGTTCCTGCAACGAGCAGTGGCATGTACAAGGCCACTCCTGTCTGCTGAAAATGATAGAATGTCGATATGGCTCTTCGGTGGGATTGTAAATGTGCACTCTCCTATCTGTTCTGTGGGAAAACATGCAAGCCCGGTTGGCCAATGCAAAAGGAGAACAGTAGGAGAGTGCGTATTTACTAGAAAGTAAAAAAGTAACAAATACTTGTGCTTGTAGGCAGCACTTGAGGCAATTGATGAACTGGACCTTTTTGGAGCTCACGGAGGACGCAAGTCAGTGATCCATGTCCTGCCAGATGAGGTCCAACATTGCCAGGTAACAGCTCACTCGGCCTCTTGCGTTCCAGAGAATATCCACTGCTGTTGAGTCAATTCTGACTCAACAGGACAGAGTAGAACTGTCCCTATAGGGTTTCCTAGGCTGTAGTCTTTATGGAAGCAGATCAACAGCTGCCTCGCCTGCTGAGCTGCTGGTGGATTCCAGCTGGCAATGTTTTGGTTAGCAACCAAACATTTAACCACTACACCACCAGGGCTGCTGCTTCCAGGGAATAGAGGAGTGGAATTAAGTAGCTCTGGGTCAGATCCTCCACCTTTCCAGCTTGGTGACACTTGGCTTCTTGGAGCTTCAGTTTCCTCATCCACAGAATGGGTATGCCGGGGCCTACCTCTCCTGCCTCACAGGGTGGTTGTAAAGGAGTGAATTCAGTCCATTTAGGCTGTTTGTCAGGGCACTAACCTTAAACACAATGATGTTGTATACATGGAATCAACAATCAAGGCAACCTTGTTTTGCTGGGGCAAAATCAGCTTCGTGTTTATTGACCACAGGTGGTCTTTGCAAAGGTTCATTTCACATTCCCCAGAATGGAGTGACTAGCAAGCACTAGATCACTTGGGAGGCGGGTGAATTACAGATGAATGGAATGGGTATTGGAGAGATGGGTGGGAGAAATGGCAAAAACTGAGAGAACCTCTATGAAATGCTCATCAGAAAACAGTGATTGATCTGGACTCTGGGATTCCATTAAGCAGTCATTAACTGCATTGTTAATCACTGTGCCAGATAGGATGCTAGACCCAAAGGGAATCAGATACATAAAAATCTTTAACAGCTTCCGGTGGGTGGAATGCCTGTCTCCAGGCAGAGAAGGCCTAGGAAAAAGGAATGAGCTAAAGATCTGGGCTGGAGGGTCAGTTGACTACAGACAAAGAAGCTTTAATCTGAGCTGAAGGGTTCTATCCATCTTCACCCCACCCTCCAGCTCATTCCATGTTTCCTTATTAAGTAGTTCTTAATGGGGACTCCCATTTCTTGGGGGTATAGTTTAATAGAGTCAGGCTGGTGTGTGTCGCATTAGATGTGTCATCTAGTGGAAATTGTGTGGACCTGGATTGGGATCCTAGCTCTGTCATGTGCCAGCTGTGTGTCCTTAGGCTGAAGTGTCTGTATCTGAATCTAGAGTCCTCATATGTGAATTGGATCTGATAGCCTGATTCCTTCCTCATATGGAAGCATTATTGTATCTGTAAGGGGTAACCCCACTTCTGTACGTGGTGGACTTCAGTCTTAGCTTTTCTCCTTTCCCAAACTTTTCCTTATCGTTTCACCTGCCTTTAGTTTAAGATTGCCTAATCCAACCACGTTGTAATTGAAGTCGTATGATACTGCTGTTAAGTAACCATTCCTTTTAGGACTAAACAAATTCTGTTTTTTACCATTTTGCTGACATTCGTGGGGGCTTCTGGATTTGACTTCTTGAAGTGATTTTGAAGGCACCCAGTCCAACTGGTCACATTCCACAGAAGCCAGACATTTCTCTTCAGGCTGGCCTGTACATGTCTTCTTCCTGGTGTCCCTGTTCTCTGTCTTCCTAGCCAGGAGACACCCTAGCCTGCTGACACAGGCTCCAGGTAGTACAGGGGACTCCCTGATCCCTGAACTTCCCCCTAAGGAGCAGGAACTGCTGGCTGGGTAGATGAGGCCTCCGCAAGGATCACATTGTTAGGCCCAAACTTCTACTTGGAATTGACAAACTCATCTGAATGAGTCGCTGTCTCTAGATATTATATTTTACCATTCCTACCCCTCTCTGTTAAAGCCACCTCTTTTCTTTCAGTCCATCCTGTTCTCCATGCTGCCAAGAGCATCGACATCTAAAGAGATTGACGCCGGGCTACTTTCTATCATTTCCTTCCCAGCCTTTGCAGTGGAAGATGGGAACCTTGTGAATGTGACCAAAAATGAAATTATTTCCAAGCTCCAGGTAAGCATGGGTCGTGCTGGTGCATTTGTTTTTGGCCTGTATGCAAGAAGTGCTGCTTTCCCTCATGCCAGCGCTGCCCCCGAGGTAAACAGCCTCAGTTCTCTGAGTGGACTCATGGAGTGCCCTGTCCAAAGCCGAGTCTACGGAAGTCCCCAAGTGGTGAAGTGACTTGGTTCTGTTCTTACCTAGCTGAGCTGGAGCTCAAGCCGGCCTCTGTGAACCCTAATTCTTAGTACTACTTGACCCCTGAGGCAGAGCTGCTTAACCCTGTAGAGGTCACAGACAGAGCCCTTAGGGAATCTCTCAGCAGTCCTGGAATTGCTGACAGAAAAATGCACATACCCCAATATACTCAAACTTTACACATGATTTAAGGTGATTTGGTGACCCCAAAGTTAAATGGAGGTTTAAAAACATCTCTGCTCTGAGGTGACATGATGTAACTATGACACATTACCTTAACTGAGAATGTTATTAAATATTTCAGCCAACTGAACTTAGAACAGGTGAAATGATCAAGGAATGTATGTTTTCTAAGCTGAAGTTTACACTGAAGTTTGATTCAGTGAAAGGTGATTTTTATGCCTGGGAACAAAGGGGTTAAAGGCTTGCCAATCATGTCCCCAAGAAGAAGGCGGCAATATCACTCAGGGTTCAGTAGAAAGAAAGAAACCTTGTTAAGGAGTTGAAGCAGATAGGAAGTTAAAGCGGAGGACAGAGCCTTTAGCAGAGGTTCTCTACTGAGCCTCCCGGGATGTTTCCCAGGATAATACGCCACTAGTCACTAGGGCCACAACAAAGACCATAGTGGTGTCTGCTGCGGCAGCCTCAATGCTCTTAAACTGGAAAATGGACCCCCAAAGCTGTGGTCCAGGGCTTAGGAAGTCAGGTTAAGAAACTGCTACCACTGCTCTTCTTGCCTAATACCCAGTCAACCGAAGAGGAACACGAGGGGGCCTGCAGCCAGCAAACTGTCAGTGACACTCCATAAGCCACAGAAAGACCCTGCCTCCCTGCCAGGTCTCATAGGCGTGCATCTGACTGGCAGAGCCTCCGTTCCATCCAGGACCTGACTGTGAGGGATCTGGGGCATGTCACTTCTAGCTTTTCCATCTAAACTAAAAGTTGAAGAAAGCCAGTTCTAGTGTCTGCCTTTGCAACTAGTGAGGACTCCTGCATCTGTACGTGATGCGGTGAATTGGACTGGAAGAGTGGCCATTCATAGACTTCTCCTAATCACTTCTGCTAATCACTCTTGCAGCCCTAATTTTCTAATGGAGTGTTTTGGCATTCCCTTCTGACTGCTGATCAACTGTGAATTCACTTTGCTTATTACACCCATTCCTGAATTATTGACATGGTTAGGTTCCAAAGACTAGGTTGTTAGATGAAAGTCGGCATTATGCCAAAAAAAAAAAAAAGGAGGATGACAACATCAGATCACAAAGTAGAGGATAACTATATCATTATATACTGGCCAAATTGCATCCTTATGTAACTGCTAAACTACTGAGAACCATGGCCCAGCCAAACTGACCCATAAGCCTACCCTTCTGAGCCAACGTTACTCTCACCTTGCACCTTGGTGTTTATCACTGCCAGATACACCTCATTAGGGAGCAAAATAATCAGATAGTAGGTTTTTACTATTGTCGTAAATGCAAAACGAAATGTCATATAATGAGATAGTCAAGAAGTGAGGAGTAGGTATGCTTAAAAATAACTCTGTACTGATAGCAAAAGACTTTTGGTACAAATTTCATTCCTAACTAAAAGATTTAAGGGAAAGAGGGTGAAGGGCTTACTGGCATTAAAATAAAAAGGCAGAGAAACTCATCTGTTTCATCCATGTAATGCGTTTTCTTTCTTTATCTTACTAGGGCCGTTATGGATGTTGCCGCTTCCTTCGAGATGGTTATAAAACCCCAAGAGAGGTTGTATTTAAAGATTGCTTTTTATGATCCATTAACTACTTCCCTTCTGAATTGCTGCTGTTTTGTTCTCCCTCTATTGATTATATGTTGGAGTATGGGAAGGGAAGTATTAATTTTGGAGTCAGCGAGCCTGGAATTAGAGAACAGAATAGTAAGATCACCAGGAGGAGAGCAAGGTAGTAGTTTTAAGCCTTCTTGTAGACCAAGACAAGCAGTTCTGTGCCTAACACATTTTTTTAAAAGAGGAGCTGTGGCCTCCTTGGGTTTCTTTGCCATCATGACAAATACAATGACATAAATAGATACTGTGCCAAGCCCTCTGAGAGGCGAATTGCCATTTATTTATTAGAGATATAGGACATCTTAATATAATAAGCTACCAAGGAATTTTGTATACATTCCAGATTTACTTGACTGAAATGTAACCATGGAAAACTGCCAAAAAATAGTGTCTCCTTTTTATAGTAGAATCTTCCTTCCCAATCATACCAACCTTGAAACTGCCTTGGATCAGACAGGGGAGACCCAGTGAGATACAGTGGTATTCTGTGTGCAGTCTGACAGTGCCTTTTAGAGCATGTGCGTTTGGTTGGATTCCAGGACCCAAACCGACTGCATTATGATCCTGCGGAACTCAAACTCTTTGAAAACATCGAGTGTGAGTGGCCTGTTTTCTGGACGTATTTCATAATTGATGGAGTCTTTAACAGAGATGAAGTTCAGGTGAGAAAATGCTGGATGTTGCATTGATAAGTATTTTTGTTCCACTGGCGTGCTAATTATTAAAACACAGGATTATGTGAAAATACAGGCCATTGATTCAGTTGTCTGTTGCCGTTTCACAGACTGCCCCAAAAGTTACTAGCTTAAAGCAAGAACATTTTTTTTTTTTACTTGCTCAGCAGAGACAGACTGTCTCTGTTCTTCCTGTGTCACCTGGGGTGGCTCAGTGGAGCTGAAGGGTCCACTGTCAGGATGGCCTCGCTTACATGGCTGGTGGCCTGGTGCTGGCTATCACGCTATCAGCTGGGAGCTCAGCTGGCCTGGGGCCGTGGTGCCTTGGTGGTTTTCCCTGTGACCTCTCCAAATGGCTAGCTCTGGCTTCTCCCAGCAGTTAGACTTTTTACATGGTGATTATCTTCTCCCAGGACACAAAAGTAGAAGCTGCCACACTTTGTTAAAGGCATAGGTCCAGAACCCCGGAACTGGCACAATGTCATTTCTTTTGTTTAAAGCAAGTCACAGGGCTCTACACCATACCCAAGGAGAGAGGACTACGCGAGGTCATTAGTACCAGAAGTGGGGTGTATTGGGGACACTAAAGAACAGTGGGTCACAGATAGGCGGTGCTGTTGCTACTGTTTGTTGTTTCTCTTCCACCTTAGCCAGGATGTTTGCTGTCTTTAGCGCTAGTTTAGGGGTACTCCCAGCTAACATCATATTTAATGTAACAGCCTCCTAACTGGTCTCCCAGCCTCCAGCTTTGCTCTCCCCTATTTCCATTCTTCCCACCTATGTTAGAATGGTCTTATTAGAAGGCAAATTACATTATATCATGTGCTTGAAAGTCTTGAGTGACCTCCTGATTGCTTTCGGAATAACAGTACTCTTCATGAGTTTGCTAGGATCCAATCAGGTCTGACTTTTGATTTTTTTTTTTTAAGCATTTTGTTGTGCTTTAGGTGAAAGTTTGCATGGCACATTTTCCAGTCAATGGTTCTTAACACTGATTTTTCTGCAACGTTGGTTGCAATTCGCACAGTGCGTCAGTGCTCTCCCTGTTTCCTCCTTGGCTCCCCGATTTCCATCGGCAGGTTTCCCTGCCCCGCCCTGGCTTCTCGTGGTTGTTTCTGGGCTGAGGTTGCCCTTTTGATCTCATGTAGTCCATTGTTCTAAGGAGCATATTCTTCACAGGTGGTATTGTTTATTTTATAATCCTGTCTATTATTTGGCTAAAAGACAGCCCGCGTGAGTCTCCACTTTCAAGCTAGGAGATTGTCTTAGGGCAGTAGTCTCAGGGGTTTCTCCAGGCTCTTTCAGACCAGTAAGGCAGTTTTTCTGTTTGTTTTTTGAATATGAATTCTGTTGCACAAGTTTTCCCCATTCTCATCAGGACCTTCTGCTGTGATCCCGGTCAGAGTAGTCGGTAGTGGTAGCTGGGCACCATCTAGTTCTTCTAGTCTCACGTTAGAGGAGACTGAGGCTCACGTGAGCCATTAGTCCTTTGGACTGGTTTGTGCTCTAATTTCCTACCACTTACTTCCTTTCTTGAGTTCTGTGATCTAAGCACACTCGAATCTTTCAGTCCTTTTGATAGCTGATGTTATTCATTGCTTCTCAAATGCCTAGAACGTTCTTTCCATCCCCAGCTGTCCGCCACTTCTTCACTTGCCTCACTGTACTTCTTCCTTTAGGAAGCTTTCTCTGGTCCTCCTCAAAGCTGGGTCAGGTGCTCCTTTTCCATGCTCCCCCAGTGCCCGTAACAGCAGGGGTCTCACTGTATTTCATTTCCTGCTTACCTGGCAAAGGACACTGGCAGGGGCAGTGTCTGTCCAGTTCACTGGATAATATATAGTACATTATGAGTGCTCAGTATTTGTTACTGCCACAGCAAATTTGTTCCAGATGTCTTATTTCATCATACTGTGCTAAGCATATTTGGTGAGCAATACAGACCTGATCTCATGAAGCTTACACAATGATTGACAAACTCACATCACGTGCCATTTTTTGTAACCTGTTCTGAAAACCATGTTCTGGGGTGGGATGAACAATCCTAAGACTGATTTTAGCTTTCGAAAGCTGCCCTTGCTCAAGAATGAGTGCACTAGTGGTACAGAGGTTAAGCACTCAGCAGCCAATCAAATAAATGGTCAGCAGTTCAAATCCCCCCAACGCTCCTTTGAAACCCTGTGGGGCAGTTCTATTCTGTCCTATAGGGTTGCTATGAGTCGGAATTGATTGGATGACAGTGGGTTGTCTTTGTCTTGCTCAGGAATGCCAAAGGCTTCAGAACTGGCAATACTCTTGAAATGTAGCCTTCTCCCATCTTTGCATCTCTTACTCTTGTGCTTTAGCGATTGTCTTGGGTTGTTCATTTTATGTCTCTTTATCCCAGAACTGAAAGAATTCAAAATAATTGAGCTTGAATTTTGTGAACAGGTTTAACAATTATCAGAAACAAACAAACAAACAAAAAGCTAAGGAGAAAAAAAATGACTGCTTGGTGTCTTGTTGTATAAATCACACAGAACCTACTCCCAACACCCCTGTGCTATCTCCTCCCCATGTTGCTTCATGATAGTTAAAAAATGATACACTCACAGTCATGCTTTGTGTCTGTAAATTTAGAAAGAGAAGAAAATGAGATCTGGAAGACATTTTGGTCTCTCCAGAGAAAAATCTGTCAAATAGCTTGGTGGTTAGCTAATTTTTGTTGTTTGTTTTTCTTTCTTTCTTATTATAAAAATGTATCTAATGCCTTCCTTTCCCTTTTTAAAAGATACCTTTAGGTCGTTGTTTTTTAATTTAGTGGCACTGTTTGCTTTGGTAGCTTTTATTATATTGAGTCAGGCACCCTAAGAGTTGGTGTTCATGGGTCATAGTGCATGCGTTGCCTTTGTGTCTGTCACATCACATTTCTTCCAGCAAAGGCCGTGAAACCTGTGAGAGCCTGAACTTGATGGGGCTGCCTTGTTTTTCCAGGGCTTGCAAGTTTTCTGCCTTTGACAAGGTATAGCCTTAGCACTTTTCTATTGCTCAATTGAGTGGAAAATGTTGGTATTTTCCTTCTTTGACAGGTTTCTGCTTTATAGGGATTGCGGCCTTTGCAGATTTTACCGTATATCATGAACAGTAAATGTTTGAATGAATGTTTTTTTAAGTGCAAAAATACCACTAGGTAGAAATGGCACATACAGTTTAAGATACGACCTATCCCCGCCTGCCCCCCCACCCACCACGAATTTATAATCTAATTGGCAAGACAGTATTTTAGTATGCCAAGAGTTAATTAAATATAAAGTGCGTAAATTGCAGGTGAAAGACAGACCTGGAAAGATGTCTGATACGCAGTGTAGATCTGAGTACTCTAGGGATTCTGAAGAAGGAACCGCTGCTCTATCGTGGGGAGCTGGTCTCGTCGCCCAATAGCTGGAAAGGTGGGGCTGAGCTTAGACACCCCAGGAAAAGAGCAACCAAGTGCGTTAACTCCTGCTGACACTCGCCATCATCACGAGTCACAGCTGTTCCTTGCACTCTTTGTTCTGAAGGAGTTTGTGCGTTCTTTGCCCTGTGTCCTACTTCTGGTCTGTCTGTTGCCAAGAAAGCTATTTCTCTATGCTGCTTTGCCAGTCCAGCTTTAACAAGACCTCTTTCATACCATGTGGTGTGGGACTGTTTTCTAGGTCCAAGAGTACCGAGAGGCCCTGGAGGGAATATTAATCCGAGGCAAGAACGGGATCCACTTGGTGCCAGAACTGTATGCCATCCCACCTAACAAGGTAACCCTGTGGCCCAGGATCCTTTGTGCCGCTGACTAGAATTTAGGAATTTGGTGATTGGCCACTTGGTATTTTCGTTCCCCTTTTAGGCCTAACCAAATCAACTCGACGGCAACAGGTTTGATTTGGGGGTTTAGGCCTAACTAACGCTTTCTCCAGAAGTGTCTTCCAAAACCGTAGGTAGCTTCTGTCTGGTGCAGGCAGTTAGGGCTTTGGAAAAATACGTGGAGCATGCTGGCCCATGGGGGTGTCAGCTGAGGCCCTGCAGGGGTGTAACTCACCCTGAAAGGATTGCTGTGCGCGCTGTGCTTACACTTTTTCACAAGAGACAAAGCCAGAGAGTCAAGCACCTCTTCCTTTGCTTCAAACAGTTCCCACGCCAGGGTTTGAGAGGTTGATGAGTTAGACACTGTCCTGCATCACCAAACCCAGTGCCATCAAGTCAATTCTGACTCATAGTGACTGCATAGGATAGAGCCGAACTGCCTCACGGGGTTTCCAAGGCTGTAACCTTTACAGGGAAGCCCTGGCAGTGTGGTGGTTAAGTGCTACATCTGCCAACCAAAAGGTTGGCAGTTGAAATCCACCAGGTGCTCCTTGGAAACTCTATGGGGGAGTTCCCCTCTATTCTGTAGGGTCACTGTGAATCAGGATCAACTTGAACAGCATTGGGTTTGGTTTTCTTTTTTTCCAGTTCTTTTGAGCTTACAGCAGTGTAGTCAGCCTGCTGGGTCATGCCAGACTCCCTGGGCTGCTCCTGAGGCTGCTGTGTGTTCCCAGGGGGCTTTCTCAGCCCCGGCCCCCTGGACTGTCGGCCCTGGGTTTGATGGCTCCCCCAGCCCCGCAGAAATAGATGCGCTCGCTCACACCATCCAAGCTCCCTCAGCGCCGTGTTTGTTCCAGAGTCAAGGGGAAGACTTTGGAGTTAAGACAGCCCTGATCTTTCTTCACTTCTCAGTACAAGCCGTAGAGCCTTCGGGGGCTCTTCTCTCTGTAAGGGTCATAAGCCTAGCTTTCCTGCGGATGCATTCAGTTTATGACATGCGATGTGTGTGTATTGACAGAGGCTGCCCGGGGGTGGGTAGTTACGTTCCAGCAACTAGATGTTCATGGCCCCTATTCAGATTGTTCCTTTTCTGGAACTGAAGCATTGGGCAAAACAAAATTAGTGACCAGAGGTCGCTTCCAGGTTCCAGAGCAAATAAAACTAGATGGCTTCAGGGGTATTTTACGTGTTTGATGGTGGGCAGTGACCATTCCTGTCCTGCTAAAAGGTACACTTCAGTGACTACAGTTAAGTTCTAGGTCTTATAAGCTACACCTTTCTTTCTGATAGTGCCGGCTACACGTTATAAAAAGGTACTCTGCAATTGTCTTCTGAGCTCCACTCTGATCGTGAAGTTTCTATTTGTCATTGTAACATCGTCCCCCTTGGTTCCATGTGTTTATGCTTGTGTGCCGGGCACCTGCCAGTTTGGACTCTCTTTGGTGCTGACCGCATTTCTGTTGGCTGCTTCCAGATGACAGCCGGAAAGGTTCATTCGTTATGTCAGAAGCATGTAGAGACCACTCAGAAGGATCCCTGCAGACAGGCCCACCACAGGCCCGGGTGGCGCCTTTGAGTGGCCGCAGCCCTGGACCAGGGCCTACAGCCTGCATTTCAGCCTCACTCATTTCCTCAGTCAGGTGTGCTTGTGCAGGGCCTCACCCTACGCAGGCCTCTCTGTCACCTTGCCTGAGACTGAGGAAAATGTGTCCAACAGAGGTGATAGGGGACATGGAAGTGGCTTCCATGCCGTCTTGCTCTCAATGGATTGGCCACCTAGTGGGGTTAGATGGGGGTCAGAGGAGCTAGTCGGGGAGCAGGAGGGCAGACACAAGGCATGGTGGTGACGGCCTATAAGCCGCTCAGATGACCTGTGGTGGCTGAATCTAGATCTTTGCTGTCTTCCAGAACACTACTGTGTTTTTAAAAAATACTCGAGTTTACTTTATGTGCAAGCTTACAATCCAAGTCGATCTGTCATGCAAAAACTAGCACACTCATTGCTGTGTAACTTCAGCTGCTGTCTCCACCCTGTGACAGCACACTCCTCCTTTCCACCCTGTATTTCCCTTGTCCATTCAGCCAGTTCCTGTCCCCCTCTGCCTTCCCATCTCTCCTCCAGACAGGAACTGCACCGTTAGTCTCATGTATCTACTTGAGCCAAGAAGCACACTCCTCACCAGTATCATTTTATGTCTGGTAGTCTAGGCTGGTCTTGATCTGAAGAGCTGGCTTCAGAAATGATTGCAGTTCTGGGCTAACAGAGTCTGCAGGTCAGCACCGCTCATTTTTCAATCGCTCTGCGGCACCAGCTAACTGGAAAAGCTATCCTGCGTGCTGCACAACATCTAAGGGTGACCAAGCTGCTAATAAAGATAGCCACCGTGACATTTTGGGGAGTCCTCCTTCCGTATCATCGTTCTGTTTGGTTATTTGAGTACTGGTGAGGTTTGCTTCTGTTTAGCTTGTGCATTTTAGGTTTTCTTAACGTTTACTACTACTGCAAGGTTTTAGAAATTTACTAAATATATTAATGAAGCAGAAATTGGGCCCCTTCATCATGTACTTTTCCCTTTTTGAGGAAAAAAAGAAATAGTTACTGACATTTCCCTGTCCCTGAGGAGTTCAAAGGTTAAGCACGCTTGGCTGCTAACTGAAAGGTTGCGGGTTTCAGTGCATGCTGAGGTACTTTAGAAGAAAGGCCTGGCGATCTACTTAGAAAAATTAGCTGTTGAAAAGCTTGTGGAAGCCCAGTTCTTCTCTGTCACACACAGGATTGCCATGAGCCAGAGTCAGCTCGGTGGCCGCAGGTAGCATTACCCTCGCCACTGATGTGATGACGCAAAAACCCAAAGGCCAGTGTGGAGTTTGGAAGAGAGAACGTTGCTCAGTCTTAACACTGTGTGGCCAGCACTGTTCATCAGATAGAAAGGTGTCGGATGTTTTGAGGAGACAGAAGCCCCCGGTTGCTTCAGCTTGAGGTATCCACTCAATGGCAATGGGTTGGGTTGGTTGTTTTTTCTTTAATGGAGATGCCAGTGGAATAGTCCAGTTGCCTTTCCTCAGTAAATAGTGCCACCTACTGGTAATTCCTTGCATGGTCATGTAGAGTTTATAAACCCTTGGTGGCCAACTTCCTACCCAGTAATGCCCAGCCATGGCTTTAAGGCCTGTGTTTTAGATCATGTTAACCATAATAGTGACAAACGTGTCAATGCAAGCCAGGAAACTCCTTGTCGCCTAGAGCTGTGCACTGAGAAGGCAGGCTAGGCATGCCTGTGTCTTGGTTTCTTGCTCTGGTTGTGGTTGTAGGACGGGTGCTGGCCCAGAACTGAGGCTAGGTTTGAGTGTTACCTCTGCTCCTTCTTGGAAACCCTATTGGCGTAGTGGTTAAGCACAATGTCTGCTAACCGAAAGGTCAGCAGTTCAGATCTTCCAAATGCTCCTTGGAAACGCTGTGGAGCAGTTCTTCTCTGTCCTATAGGGTTGCTGTGAGTCGAAATCGACTCGATGGCAGTGGATGGGTGGCATAGTGGCTAAGTGCTATGTCTGCTAACCAAATGACCAGCAGTTTGTTTTTTCTGCTCCTTATTACTGTGGCCCCTAGTGTCTGAAACTTTAGCCTCCCTAGCCCTGCATATCCCTGTTCTTGCACAGAATTGACCTGGGGGTTTGGATGAGCAAGCGAACACACTTGGTACCACCTTGTAAATTCTCAGTGTCCTTCCCAATGAAAGACCATTGGCCTTTTTATTCTTTGACTTTCTGCCCTCTTTGAATTCTTGTCTCTTTGCCAGGTAGATGAAGAGTATAAGAACCCTCACACAGTGGACAGAGTGCCTCTGGGGAAGCTGCCCCACCTGTGGGGTCAGTCCTTGTACATCCTCAGCTTGCTGCTGGCAGAGGTAAGGAGGCTGATCTGAGGTGCAGGGAGTCAGGGAGCAGGGAGCAGGGAGCAGCTGTCTGCTGAGATGGGCAGCAGGAAGAGTCGTTTGCAGCTTCATGCCTTTAAAATCAGCTGGACTAGATTGGCCCCGAGGCCTGATTCCTCCCCTCCTGCCGGTGCTCCTGGCCTGCAGCAGGAACCTGTTGCAGTTGAGTCTGGAAGCTTCCTCAGCTCACGTCAGCACTTCTGTGGTAGATACAGGGTTTGAGAAGCTAGTAGATCTGCTCCTAGCTGCCTCAGCACCTAGGCACAAGAGGTACGACTCTAAGTTCTCCCACGTGAACAGGCAGCAAGCAGGATTTAGGGGTGGTAAATTTTGTAGTCAGGAGTTCCCTCAGCCAGCAACACCTCCACCCAGAATGCCCCCTGCCACCAACTCATTCTTTTTGTTAAGCTTTGACTTACTGCTTGTAGGCTTGAGCTTTTACAATGGGGATGCTTGTGAGCCACCTAGAACTTGAATCCACAGTCCTAAGTGTGGGAGAGTGGATCAGATGGTTCACCGTTCACAGGGGGCCTGCTCAGCTGAGCACTGGGGCTGGGGAGAGCTGTGGGAAAGAAGCCTGGGACAGGGAGCTGGGGCTGCCACCTCTAAGGCTGGCCCAGCCCTGGGTGGGCTGCCCCATAGAAACAAGGGAGGGAGCAGTGGGCCAGAACACCACTGGGGTTCTCAGTGTGGCGAAGAAGGCCACTGTTAAAGCTTCTGGTAAAGGAAGCAGTCCTGAGGAGCTGGGGTTGCTGAGGTAGAGCACCTCTTTCATAGGCGTGTCTAGGCGCCCGCGTTTCCCGGGTTGCAGAACGTATTTTCTGCCTCTGTCTGTATTAGTAATGAAACCATGTGCACATGCTTTGGAAAGCCAGCACTGCCTCTGACTACCTCTGTGACCTCGGGCAGGTCACTTAACCTCTGTAGGCCTCAGTTTCCTCAGTGGTAAAGTGAAAAGGCTGGGCTTGCTCGTCTCTGCAATACTTAGCAGCTCTGAGTTCTGTATCGTTGAGGTGGGAAGCTGCTGTCTCTACTCACCGTTTCCTCTGCTTCTGAGGAAGGCCTTCATCGGGCCCAGCAGAAGATTCGGCTCCTCCTCAGATCTCCCTGAGGACCAGGTCCCTCTCCCCGGGGCTTAGCCCATTTGTAGAAAATGTGAGGAGAGCTGTGTTCAATGAAAGGGCGTGCCCAGCAAGCAGGCAGGGGTGTGTGTCCGCACTTCTCAGTAGTCAACCTTGGCTCAAGTCCCTGCTCTGCCACTTACCATGGGCATCTGTAAAATGGTGCTGATAGCAGTGCCTGCCTCACTAAGTCTGAATGTGGCTGTGTACGTAAAGGTTCCATACAGTACCTGGCGTGCAGTAAGGGCTCAGGAAATACTAGTTGCCGTTATTATTAACACTTGTACAAAATGGTCGAGTATTTGATTTGTCCTGGAGGGCTAACTTATTGCTATTGAGTTGATTCCAACTCATAGTGACCCTATAGGACAGAGTACAGCTGCCCCTATGGGGTTTCCGAGACTGTCATCTTTTTGGAAGCTGACTACATCTTTTAGCCACGGAGCGGCTGGTGGTTTCCAACGACCAGTCCTTCAGTTAGCAGCTGAGCACGTAACTGCTATACCACCAGCACTCTCCCCTGGGAGGGCTAGGTGTCAGAAGTGTAGTATGTGTCTGCTGCGGTCGCTGCTGTGCTCACTTGAATGGCCCCTCCCATTTCAGAGACAATAAGCAATGCCAGAGTCAGAAAATATAAAGGGGTGACGTACTGCATATTGTGAGCCCCCTGGTGGTGTAGTGGTTACATGCTATAGCTACTAACCAAAAGGTCAGCAGTTCAAATCTACCAGGTGCTCCTTGGAAACTGGGGCAGTTCTACTGTGTCCTACAGGGTTGCTATGAGTCAGAATAGACTTGATGACAGGGGGTTGGGTTTTAAGTTTTCATTTTAAGGTAAAATTTTGGGTAATGTATATTTCATAGTGTTAATATTCCTATTTTTGTAGGGTTTCCTTGCCACTGGTGAAATTGATCCTCTAAACAGAAGATTTTCCACTTCAGTCAAGCCTGATGTTGTAGTACAAGGTTTGTGTGTATGTTTATCTGCACGTTTAACTTCAAAAATCCAATGCTGTTTTTAATTCAGGTTGTTCCCTGGTTTCTTATTTAATTTTACTGAGGGGCGGGGAAGGCAAGTGTGCATGCGCAGTAGCGTTTAGTAACTCTGTGAAATACTTTACGTAACTTGGTAGCACCCAGAGGCAGCAATGCTGTTCCCAACCACAAATTTCATTTCTGCAAAGCAATTGTTTTCTAAACCTTGTTTCCATCTGGGGCACAAGTAATTCATTGAGCACCATTTTTTGTAATTATTATTCTTGGCACAATGAAACCTGATCCTGATAAAAACTGGAGAACACCAGTGAGGGTTGAGTCATTCCTGCCTTTGAGCCCTGCTGTCGGGTCAGAGCTCCAGGGCCCCGTTTTCACCAGCATCCACCTTACTCTCCCACCTCCAGCCAGCTCCCCCTCCTGCTGAGAGGGCCCTGGGAGCCAGCCTCTGGCTAGTCACATCGGGTGCTCTGTGTAGAAGCCGTCACCCTCCTAACAGGGTTGTTTGCAGGATGAATTGAGGGAACTTGGTTAGGAAGTCCCAGAAGCCTTTTGTGCCTTGTGGAACTCTTCCATACCACCTGATAGCCCATTGTGCACGGGCCTTCTTTCCAGTAAATTTCATTCTACATTTCCAAAGGACAAAGCCCATATCACTCTGGTAGTTTTTATATTGATTGACACTGTGCACTTAATATGCTGAAAGCAATTATTTTTTCCTTTTCTTTTTATTGCGATTAAGTGAAAGTATACAATCCAAATCAATTTTGCATGCCCTGCTATCTGCAGCTCTTTCTGTTCTCCCCACCCAGGGACAGCACTCTCCTCCTTTTCACTCTCTATTTCCAGTATCCTCTTAACAAGCATCTGTCCCCTCCTCCCCACCCTCTTCTCTCCCATCCAGAAAGAGACCAGTAGGACAGCCTCCTGTAAATGCATAGAACCATGAAGTACACACACCATATGGTCCCACTGTGTTCCCAGGCCCAGTCCATTCTTGTCTGAAGTGTTGACCTCAGTACTGGTTTCCAATCAGGGGCAGCAGCAGGTCTAGGGGCCATGTTCCCAGGGGACCCTTCAGGCTGTCAGACTATCAGTTCTGGTCTTTTAGTAGGGTTCTTGGACTGCACGCCTGTTTTTCTTGTGTTGCCTCAGGACTCTACTTTGCGTCCACCATCAAGGCTGTCTTTGGTGGTGGCTGGGCACCATCTGTTCTTCTGGTCTCATATTGATGCAGTCTCCGATTCATATGGGGCTCTCTGTCTCCTGGGCTCTTACTTTCTCGTATCTTTGTTATTCTCTGTTGTCGTCTATTCAAGGTGAGTTGGGACCATTTGGTGTACTTCAGATGGCAGCTTGCTGGCTTTTAAGAACTCCAGTTGCCACTAACCAATATGGGGTGCAGAAGACTCTCTTAGCAACAGACTAACTATGCCAGTTGGCCTCAGTGTCCCTTGAAAACATGGTCCCCAGACTCCTGTCACTGCTTCACTATCCTTTCAAATATTGGGTTGAGTTTAGAAAACTTTTCAGCTTATGGTGAAGTCCAGTTAAGTCGATCTACTCTCTACTGGGTGCTGTCACACTGCTTTCAACTAAACGACAAGCTGATTTATGACCAACCCTCTCCCTCCCCTCTACCCTTGTAGCCATCAACGAGTCTTTTCTTCTGTATATAAGTCTATTTTTAAGTCCTTATAGCAGGAGTCTCATACAATAATTGTCTTTCTTGCCACTGACTAATTTCACTCAGCATAGTGTCTCCCAGTTGAAACCAGGTTCTGAGATGCTTCGTAAAATCACCGTTGTTCTCTAACATTGCGTAGTGTTCCATTGAGTCTGTGTACCATAGTTTGTTTATCCATTCATCTGTTGATGGGCACCAAAGTTGATTCCATCTTTTTGCTACTGTGGACAGTGCTGCAGTAAGCATTCATGTGCAAGTATCTGTTTGTGTGACCGCCTTTATATCTGTAGGATATATTCCAAGCAGTGGGATTACTAGATCAAATGGTATTTCATTTCTAGCTTTTTAGGGAAGTGCCAAATTGCTTTCCAAAGAGGTGTACCATTTTGCATTCCCAAGAGCAGTGTAGGAGAGGTCCCATCTCTGCACACCCTCTCCAGAATTTGTTTTGTGCTTTTTGGATTATGGACAACCTTGTTGCGTTGAGATGGTATCTCATTGTAGCTTTGATTTGGATTTCTCTAACAGCTAATGATTGTGAGCCTCTCCTCATGTATCTTTTGGCTGCCTGGATGTCTTCTTTGGTGAAGTGTCTGTCCATCTCCTCTGCCCGTTGCTTAATTGGGTTATTTACCTTTTTCTTGTTGATATTTTGCAGTACCTTGGAGACTGGAAATCGGACGCCAGTCCGACACATAGTTGCTAAATATTTTTTCCCAGTCTGTAGGTGGGCTTCTAATTCTTTTGATAAAGTCTTTGGATGAGCTAAAGTGTTTAATTCTTAGTAGTTCCCATTTATCTATTTTCAATTCTGTTGTTCATGCTTTGTTTGTCAGATTTTGAAGTCTAAGTTGTATATTAAAACTTAGATCGTTGACCCTATTTTTTCTTGCATGATCTTAATCATTTTAGATTTGATATTTAGGTCTTTGATCCATTTTGAGTTAGTTTTTGTGTAAAGTGTGAGATGGATTCAGTTCCCTTTTTTTGCAGATATCTAATTTTGCCACACCATTTGTTAAGAAGAGACTGTTTTTACCCCAGTTTACAACCTTTGGGCCTTTGTTGAATATCAGCTGTTCATAAGAGGATGCTGATATTTCTGGAGTCTCAGTTCTATTCCGTTGTTCTGTATGTTTCTTTTTGTACCTGTATCAGACTGTTTTGACTACTGTGGTGGTGTAATAGGTTCTAAGGTGGGGTAGTGTGAGGTGTCCCACTATGTTCCTCTTCTTCAATAGTGCTTTACCCAGGGTTTCTTCCCTTTCCAAACAAAGCTGGTGATTTGATTGTCCATTTCATTAAAAACTGACACCGGAATTTGTATGGGGATTGTATTGTATATGTAGATCACTTTGGGTAAAACGGACATCTTCACAATGTTAAGTCTTCCTATCCATGAGCGGGGTAGGTTTCTCCACTTATTGAAGTCTCTCTTGGTTTCTCACAGTAAGATCTTGTAATTCTGTATAGGTCTCTTGTTTCTCTAGTTAGATTTATTCCTAGGTATTTTATCTTCTTGGGAGCTGTTGTAAATGGTATTGATTCGGTGGTTTCCCCTGTGATGATCTCTGTTAGTATAAAGGAATCCTATCGATTTACGTATGTTGGTTTTATATCCTGATACTTCGTGAAAACAATTCTTGAACAAACGAAAGGTTTTCATCTTTGGTGCCACTACCCCATGGTGCTGTGTGTGCCCATGATGCAGCCAGATACCCTGCAGGTCACCACCCAGTCATCGGTATTGTGCGTGAGCTCCTCAGTGACCACGTCGACCTATGACAGCATGCTGATTAGCTAACAGTTGTGCTGGTATCTTAGAGATTTGGAAACCCTGGTGATGTAGTGGTTAAGTGCTACGTCTGCTAACCAAATGGTCAGCAGTTCAAATCCACCAGGCGCTCCTTGGAAACGCTATGGGGCAGTTCTACACTGTCCTGTAACAGGGTTGGTACAAATCAGAATCAACTTGATGGTGCTTGGGTTTTGAATATCTTAGAGGTTTAGAGATTAACTAAGTTGCTCAAGGCCCTGCAGTCAATGGCTGGGGGTACAAACTCACTTTTGATTCTGGGATGGTCTGCTCACAGCCTGACTCCAGAATCTGTGCCCTCACCTAGTGCATGTGCTGCCAGCTACCCTTGTCACGCTGCTGGGTCCTGATCAGCATTTTTAAAAATGTAATGGAATAGACCGTAAAGGAAAATGTTACCGGTGCTGGTGTGTAGTGAGAGGAAGTGTGGTTTGGGGAATGTCTCTGCACACGGCCATGTCAGCTCACAGCTGGGCAGGGCTCCATCCAAACCACTGCCCTTGAAAGGTAAAGTAGGTAAAGAGCATATGATTGTGATAACCATGGATGTCTGCATCCACCGGAAGCCCCAGAAGACACAGATGTTCAGAGAAGCCACCCCTCAGGCCTGCATGGTTAAGCTGTTCCACTTTACTGGAAATTGGGGGGTTAGGGTCCAGCCCCTATTCAGCCATAGCTGCCCACTTCATCATACACTGTTTCCTTTGGGGGCTTGGGAATGTCAGATCACATAATGAACAGTAAAACACTGTGACAAGTATAAAGTGCTATATACATATAAGGGGTGACACTCATGTGTTGGTGGCATTTCTAGGCATTGTTGTGTTCAGGCCCTGCCAGCCTGTAGGAGCTGTGGGGGTCGATGGCCACCTTGACAGTGACCAGGCCTCTTCCTCTGGCCTAGCACAGTGCCTACTGACCTGGCATTTCCCAGCGAACTCTGCCGCAGCCTAGCACGCACTTCCCTTATGGCCATTCTTGGGATGCTTTCCCTTTGCCCAAGCACCATCTCTTCTCACCAAGGCCAGCAGTCCTGGTGCAACAGGTGTGGCCTGTCTGATCCCTTCACAGCCCCAAGTGTGGACACTGACTCCCAGCACAGGCCCCAATGTCCAAAGCCCCCTGACTTCCTCCTGCTAGAGAGCCAGATGTCCCAGATCACACACTGCCAGTGGGACCCCAGCTGGACCAGGCCCAGTGCTGGGTAGGCCTTGCTGCTTGGCATCCAGCATACCCATCCAGCATACCCACCAGCCACACACTGTCCTTTCTCTCTGGAGGATAGGTTCTCCCAGCCACTACCCCCTCAGTCCAAGCACCCAGTATGAGCAAACTCCACTCCTACTGACCTCTGGGGCCCGGGGCACAGGCTCCTCCTGGCATCTCCCAGTGGAACTCTTTTCACCGACTCCCAGGAGGACCCCACTGTGCTATGTAAAAAAGAAATAACACAAAACAATTTCAGAAGCTATTTAGACCCAGAGGGCAGCAGGACTGCAGCTGGAATGAGGTAATTTGGCTTGGGACCTGTTCAAGATGATTTCTAGAAGTTTCCCCTCAGACTGTTACACATGGCTGACCCTTGAAGATGGAGGGAGACTGGCATAGCATCAGCAGCATGTGCCCCGGGATGTTCAGAGCACACCGGCATGGCAGAGTGTGGTAACGTAATTCTCACAGCACCAAGGAAGAGAGAAATAAATACAGAGCCACATGAGGAGACCAGAGTCCCAGGCTAATGCACTGTCCCTTCTCGTCCACAGTCACTGTTTTGGCAGAAAACAATCACATTAAGGAGCTGCTGAAGAAACATGGGATAAGTGTTCAGAGCATTGCTGACATTCATCCAATTCGTGTCCAGCCTGGCCGGATTCTGAGTCACGTCTATGCCAAGCTTGGTAGGCCTGGGGAAGTGGCAGAGTTACAGGGACAAATCTCATTTCTAGGTTGGGGATTGGGTGGGGGGGCTGGGGTAGGTACAAGTTCTAAAGAATTGGGAGGAGCAGCACAGCAGGTGGCCCCACGACTTGGCTTGTGCACAGGCTGTTCTTCATACGTCCTTCAGGACACGTTGGGGCAGGAGGGGCAGATGAGAGCCAGTTCTGCAGAAATCAGGAGGCCAGGTTTGAAAAGCTACCAGCAGAACAAATGCCTGTTTACCTACTGAAAATGGGAGGCTGCTCTCTTGACTTACTAAAAATCTGCCTATGTTTATTAGTAAGGCTCTGTACTAAATAATAGTGTTTATAAGAGGTCTTTTAATAGTTTTATTCCATAGGGATACTGAACCAGGTGATGTCCATGTGTTTGCATGCAAAGAAGAGAGTACAGTTTGTTTATTGATCTTTAGCTTTGTTCCCGTTTTAGAGAAGGACTGTGGTATTCATAAACCAAACTCCACAATGAATTGTCTGATATAAAATAAGCTCAGCCTTAACCTAAGCTGTGCCTGGATTAGTTGTTACTGTATTGACTCTTAACTCTGAGTTCTCTTTGATTTTCAAATAGGACGCAACAAGAATATGAAATTGAGTGGACGACCGTATCGGCACATTGGCGTCCTCGGCACATCTAAACTCTATGTGATCAGGAACCAAATCTTCACTTTTACGCCCCAGGTGAGAAGAGCAGGTCTGGGGCAAATGAACAAGCATCCTTTTGTAAAGCTCTCTTTTTCTGTGCAGCAGACATTTCTTCTGGAACTGGGACAGTGGTGCCTGTGCATGTTCAAATAGAGATGTCTCAGATGGCACCCCGTTCCCAGTACAATTTTTTGCCCACAGTAGGTGTTCACTAAATGCTTATTGGCTTGTGTTGAGCAGGTGTCGCTTCTGGTCGTGAGTACTAGTGACACACTGCTTTACGAATTTGTTAGGGACTTGTCACTTTATGCCATTGATTGCTACTAATCCCCAGGACTTGCATAGGCTGTTGACATGCTCTCTGTAGGGCACACAGCCAGTCTGGTTTTCAGACCCCCAACCCCTGGCTGGGATATTGAATACTCTTCTTAGGCTATGCTTATGGAAGTCGTCTTCCAAGTTTTTGTTTCCAAAGAAAACTTGTTCTATGGAAATGTAACCCTACAATGCAGGCCTCACCTACCTGGATGTGCGGTTGGCTATGGGATCTTGGGTCATAGCCCTGACTTGCTGTTTTTCACCCTAGCCCATTTTGTTCTTCAAAACCATGTGAGTTATTTCCCTGTTAACAAATTTCAGTCCAGAGCCAGGAGTGGTCTAGTCTCAAGGCCAAGAGGACAGTTTGATTGTCCCTGACATCAGGCAGCAGTACCTTTAGCCCACATTAACAAAGTCATTTGTCAGGTGAACCAAGCCTCCACGGCTCACCTGCTCCCAGCAGCTGGCTCACTTGGCAGCTCTCACCAAGCCCAGCAGTCTGGAAGAGGAGGAATTAAAGAGTTATTGATTTGCTTTCAGAGATAGCAGTACTGAGAAAAAAGCTGAAGAGAAATCTAGGTGCACACTTTCCCCTTCCGTGCTAGTGAAGCGTGGGAGCTCCTTAGCAGCTGACAGACTGATCTGTCTGATCGAAAGGCAAGCAGCCTCATGATCAGACAGATTAAAGCCAGGGCTGAACGTTTTCCTGGCAACAAAATGTAAGGATTAGTGCTACCGTGAGTGACAGCTTGTGTTTTTTGATAGACAATGGGTGGTTTTTAGCCGGCCCATTTTGACTTTTCAGTTCACCGACCAGCATCACTTCTACCTGGCCCTGGACAACGAGATGATCGTGGAGATGCTGAGGATCGAGCTGGCCTACCTGTGCACGTGCTGGCGGATGACGGGCAGACCCACGCTTACCTTCCCCGTCACCCACACCATGCTCAGTAACGTGTCCATTTCATTTGGCTCGTTCACTCCCCACCATTGGCTCGGGCCCTTGGCAAAGTTGTGAAAACAGCTCCAGTGGAAAGCGCTAAGTACTCAAGGGTATTCCTTAGGAGCTGGCGTTTCTCATCTTGGGAATTGCCTATGCCCGAAATATTTTCATTGAATTGTACTGATGCAAACGTTTCTCTGCTTGCGGGGGGCAATTGCATTCCCAGATTAAGTAATCAATTACTTCCTTTCCCCCCATAGCAAACGATGGCACCGACATTCATTCTGCAGTTCTTTCTACAATTAGAAAACTAGAGGATGGCTATTTTGGAGGTGCAAGGTGATTTGTGGTTTTTTTAAAAAATGTAACATTGACCATTGTTTTAAGTCTTTACTGCTCATCCCCTATTTTTCATATTAATTGTTGGACATTGAAGCGTAGAGTTAAAAAGCAGTTCACATTTCTCTAGTTTAGCCACCCATGTGGGAAACCCCAGTGGTGTAGCAGTTAGCGCTACATCTGCTAAGCAGAAAGTTGGCATTTCGAAGCCACCAGACATTCCTTGGAATCTGTGGCGCAGTTCTGCTCTCTCCTGTAGGGTCACTATGAGTCAGAATCAACTTGAAGGCACTGAGTTTGGTCTGGATTTTTTGGTAGCCACCCATATGGAACTCGAATTCTCTCCCAGCATTTGGTGGGTGTTTGTCAAGCTCTCAGGGCCTGCTGTTGATGGCAAATGGCCCTTACATCAGGCATCCCCTGGCCCCTCTTGGACCACCTCCCTTTCGAGGGCCAGGCTCACAACTGCAATTCATCTGCTGTTAAGACTTTTGACTTCCAGTTTGCGTAAATTACGACCTGGTGGATGACATATAACCAGGAGAAAGTACCAAAAGCTCATAATAAACCTTTTTTCGAAATAAGTTCTTTCCCCCAAATCTTAGCATTATGAAAATCATACAGCCTACTGTTTGTTGAGTGCGTCCGGCGTCTATGTTACTCTGATGTGTCCTTTCATTGAATGTCCACTTGTGATGCAGGCTGTGTTCCCTTTTTCTGGACAAAGAACTGTATGGAGAGTGGAGACACCTTGGCCAGGGTCACAAGCCTAGGGCAGAGGTCTGTGCCAGTCCTGGCCCTCAGCATCCTCTGTGCTGCAGGAGGCTGCTGGGAGTCAGAAGGGCCTCCTGTTTCTAGAGCAAGGCAAACCGCTCACAGAACTGTGTGAAGAACCTCCGCTGCTCTTGATAATCCAGGTTTAATTTCATTTTAGCTTTCAGTCTAGGATTGAGATAGTTTTAAAAACTGGACTCACTCCATGTGCTGGCCTCAACCTGTTGGTCCAGTTTGAGGTAGCTTGTGATCAGAAGCCTTTAGAAATTACTGCCCTTCCCCATTTGTGCTGTCTTGAGCCTAATCCAACTCCTTTCCATTAGCTGCATCTGAGAGATCATTGTCGCTTGTCTCTTTCTGGTGCTTTACTCCACCAGGGTAATCTAGGCCATCCGTAGGCCTAGTCTTAATTGCTCTAAGGGAAAGGCTTTCCCATGGCTAAAAGAAAGCTCTTCCTTTCCTTTGAACCTTATTTTTCAAAGCAGCCCATTTGCTCTCTGAAGCTCAAACCAAAAACCGAACCCACTGCTGTCAAGGCGATTCTGACTTCTAGTGAGCAAGGCAAACGGCAGAGTAGAACTGCCTCATAGTTTCCAAGGAGCGCCTGGCAGATTTGAATTGCTGACATTTTGGTTAGCAGCCATAGCACCTAACCACTGTGCCGCCAGGGTTTCGGAAGCTCGAGCACCTATGAATTAACTTGTACTGCCTATTTCAATTTACTCCTTAAATGTTTCTCTCAGTCTTTTCAACAAATTCGTCACCTGAGGCTGGCAAGTGGAAGGGACCCTATTTAAAGAAGCCCTCTGAGCATCTTTCTTTCTGTAGGTAGAGCTCTGTGGGCTCGCAGCCTCAGGGCTGGGCCTGCAGAACTAGGAGTGCACAGCCCCTGAGGATGGAGCCCGTCCCTGGGGCCAGCCCCCTGTGCCCTGCTCTTCCCAGCCTAATGTGCTAGAGCCACTCGGGTGACAGCTAGCCTATTACATTCCTTCCAGAAAGACACTTGGTTCTGAGAAGTGCCTCTTTTATCATAATATCCATGCTCCTCTGTGACTGCAGTGAGTGGCAGGGACTCAGAAACAGTGGCACAAGTGTGCTCAGAAAATATACCCTGATGACTTTGTTCTGGCCCACTAGCTTTTGCAAAAATCAAGGGTTGGTTCTGGTTGAAAGTGGTGTGTTCAATATGTTTTGTAAAACCTTTGATTCAGTGAGAGAGAATTGTATTTGATTTGAGAGGACGAAAACAGCAAGATTCCTTTTGCCCTTTAATATGCTGTGTGCTTCCACTTTATATTTTCTGTTATTTTTGTGTTGATTTCTCGACTGACTACTTAGATGACCTAAGACTGCCCCCAAAAAACAAAAAAACACTGCCGTCAAGTCAATGCCAACTTGTAGCGACCCTATAATACAGAGTAGAGCTGCCCTGTAGAGTTTCCAAGGAGTGTCTGGTGGATTCGAACTGCTCACCTTTTGGTTAGCAGATGTCACTTAACCACTACGCCACCAGGGTTTCCTTAGGTGGCCTACAGAGACATATATTCATTGATTCTGGCAGCAGTGCCACCTGGTTGTGGAAAAATCTGTCAGGGATTCAGAGCGGGAGTCTGTCTGTACTCCCCATGCTGATCTAACACAGTGTCTTCTTGGCAGAGTGAAATTAGGGAACCTGGCAGAATTCCTCACCACCTCCTTCTATACCTACCTGACCTTCCTGGATCCTGACTGTGATGAGAAGTTGTTTGATGATGCCAGTGAAGGAAGCTTTAGTCCTGACAGCGACTCTGAAATAGGAGGGTATTTAGAAGACACCTGTAATCAAGGTAGCCTTGGAATACTTTTGCAGGCACTTTACTAAATTTACTTAAACTTTGCCTTGTGATAAAATTGCCAGTCGGCTCAGGCACAGAAAATGATCGGTAATGAAGGTAACAACCAAGAGGCCTCTGACACTTGCCATGTACTAAAATGAAAAAAATGGCAATTTCAAAACCTAAACTGCAAACAGTGCCCTTAAAAGTAAGGTTTTCTTAAACCTAGAAGGACAAAGAGTTTTAGGAAGTAGGGCTTTTCACTAAATACATCCTACAATGGAAACACACTGCTTGGATTTCCAAAGGAATTGACAGAATGATCTAGGCTTGATTGGAGATGAGTGATGTAGCCCTATGCATATAATACTTCTCAAAATGAGTGAACCTGTGGGTTACAGTCACCTGTTTTTACTTTGAGATAGTAGTTGAAACCAGGGCTGGGGGTTCTGTCACGCTTCACTCACTCATGACACATGAGACCAAAAAGACCAGACGATGGCTGCTGGCCTTTATGTTGGCTCACGTGCTGTTCAGTTCATCTTGGGGTGATGTGATGTTAACCTTACCATGACTTGTCTTTTCCCAGGGTGAAGTTCTTCCAAACAGCACATTTATAACCACATATAAACCAGAAAATAAAAAAAAAATGCCAAAGTCACTGTCATCAAGTCAATTCCAATACATAGCGACCTTACAGAATACAGTAGAACTACCCATAGAGTTTCTAAGAAGCACCTGGCAGATTTGAACTGCTGACCTTCTGGTTAGCAACCATAGCACATAACCACTAGGCCACCAGGGTTTCCATAAGCATATATATTATCTATGCAAATCTTTTTTTACATCTTTAGTGCTGGGGTGAATGTGCAGATGTCTCAATCTAAGTGTTAGCTTATACTACGTTGACAGTACTGCTTGGGGTACATAGTCACTCCTGTGCATTTAGAATATTTCTGTAGCTTATGTCCATTGGCTCTCTCTTCTTCCTGTCCAATTCCAGAAAGCCAAGATGAACTGGACCAGTATATCAGCCACCTGATGCAAGGCACATCTTTGAGATGCTATCTGCCCCCTCTCTGTAAGAAGACGGAAGAGCGCCATGTTTTCAGTGCCGTGCACTCCACTCGGGATATACTTTCTGTCATGGCAAAAGCAAAGGGTTTGGAAATGCCATGTATGTTAGTCACTCTTTTCTGCGTATTAATTTCTTTTGTCTAAGTGTTGCACAGACATAATTTGAAAAGGCCAGACATCCTAAATGGTAATACAAGGCAGAATTTTTTCCTGCCTCACCCTATCCTACTCCCTCAGGCCTCCCACTTAGAGACAGGCACTTTCAACACTTTAGCTGTTTCTTCTGGTATTTACATCCCTCTGTTTTTCTACAATAATGTTTTTATATATACTGCTGTCTTGTAATTGATTTTATTCACTGTCTTACGTTATCACTTCTTTGCTTCACTTACTCTCCCTACTGATGTACTTTTATTAAAAATGTAGATAATGTTCACTTTATTTATATGCAAATATACTTCTGAGATTCTAATGTACTGATTATATTGCCATTTTTACTTTTTTTGTTTTTCTAAAGTTAATAGTTGCCTTGTCTTTTCATTTGCTTCGCATTCTTTCCACATCTTCCAGTGGCCTCACAATCCAGATTCCCACAAGGTCCGCCACATTGGCAAATCTCTGGGGTTCACTATTTTTCTTAGAGTCCATGAGTCTTTTTCTATCTGGGCTGATTATACACTGGGCCTCTTGAATGCCTGTCATCCTGAGATTTCTCTTTACTGTCATCTTGGAATTTCCACTGCGTATCTCTTCAGCTAGATTCCCAGTTTCCTGAATCACTTGTCTCCCTTTTGTAATTTATTCTTTTGCTTTAATAGAGCACATTCTAGAATAGTGTCAATAGATTTAAAAAAAGTAGAAGAGGAATAGGGCATGGTGACTGATAGTCCTTCAGCTTGCTCATTTGTCAAGTTTTTGTTTGGGGATCTTCCTTCATAAGCATTCTGGAGAGTTCCTTCACTTTCTTGTGGGTTGGCTCTCCTGGTTTCTGTATCTGAACTCTTCCACTGCTTGCTTTAATCTCTTATTCCATACCTGCTGCTCAGAAGATCTCTCTTGATTCTTTTGTTTTCCAGTTATTCCCATGGCTTTGCCAACTAAAGTCCTGAGTGCCCATCGTAAATCGCTGAATCTCGTTGATTCTCCTCAGCCACTCCTAAAAAAGGTAAAGTAAATAGCTAAAAAATGTAAAATGGTCTACATTGGTGTGTTTAGTCCTAAAAACTTTTATTAATATTGCACTTAAAAGGAAGAGTTATGTTTCTTGCTATCTAGGGCTTTTAGAATTAGAAGCTCTGGGTTTTGAGGGGAACCCATCCACTTAGTCTTCCAGAATCTGCTTCGTGTCTGCATATGCATTGAATGTGATGCAGTTATTTCTATTTTGTGATTAGGAAAGGCCAGTGACTTTCTGCCTATTCATCAGAGCAAGAAGAAATAAACTAGCTCTTTGCCTAGCCTAACTGTACCCATGCCGGCTGGCCCAGGGGGATGGCTTGCAGAGCAGGCTATGGGCCCTCCTTCCTAAGGCTCTTAAACCAAAAAGAAAGAAAGAAAACCAAATCCACTGCCTTCCAATCTATTCCAACTTATAGCGACCCTATAGGACACAGTGAAACTACCCCATAGAGTTTCCAAGGCGCGCCTCGTGGATTTGAACTGCCAGCCTCTTTGTCAGCAGCTGTGGCACTTAACCACTGCACCACCAGGGTTTCCAATGCTCTTAATGTGTATGTGTAGGGGGAGGGGAGTGGGCATAAGATTCCTCAGGAGAATAGAATTTCAGGGTGTGTGCCATTGGTTCTCTTAATCTGTTTTATTCTGAAGTCTCTCAATTTTAATCCACATAAATACAAAGACCCAGTTTCTGTTGGAGAATAGTTCACCCTAACATCTGTTTGAGATCATTTCAAACCCACATATGTTTTTCTGGTTTGTTTTATTTTCCAAAACATATTTTTTTGGAGTATACCATTTATAGAGAAGAATGCATAAAGCATAGGAATACAGCTCAATGAGTGACCACCCTTTGTACCCTCCCTCCCCAAGCTGTCTCCTCCCATGTGTTCCAACCCCGACAGGTTAGTTTCGCCTGTTTTTAAGTTTTGCGTAAATAAAGCTCATCCCTGTTTTAATCTGTTTACTCCAATCTCTTGCAAATATTGACCAATGCAATGACTCACTGATCAAAAACAGTAATGGCATGTAAATAAAAAGGTGTCAACGATCCGCTGAAGCTCCAGAGCCCGGGGTTCCGAGGCCGGGGTGGGGGCTCACTGCTGTATCTTCTGAAAGCCCACTCCTCTCCCCTCCTTTCGGACTTCGGTGTGGCCAGGCTCCCAAAGGTGATTTTCAGTGGCCCCGAGATGACCGTGGTGATGTGGATGGTGAGAAGCTGGTGGAGCAGCTGAGAGACTGCTCCAACCTACAGGACCAAGCAGACATCTTATACATTCTTTATGTGCTCAAGTAAGTCTGTGCTCGCCACCAGGCTGAGCTCTCCCCACTGCCCTTAGTTCTTTTCACACTCCTCCTTGGCATTCTAGCAAGCCTGGGCCATGCCTGTATTCACCCAAATTGCTCGGGGTAACGGTGCTGGCCTCCCAGGGCGAGAAGGCTGGAAGAGTCCAGAAAGTTCCCTGATGTTAGGCTTCTGTTTCAAACAGATGTAAGGCTGTTTGGGTAAGACAGCACATTCTCTTGACCACTGGTGCACAGCAATTCCTCTCCCTACCAGTTCTGTTCGGTTGAAAGAATCTAGCCTTTCAACTGTCAACACCATCTTTCTGGATTTTTCTACCTCTTGACAGGGGCCCCAGCTGGGATACAAATCTCTCCGGACAGCACGGGGTCACTGTTCACAACCTTCTCAGCGAGCTGTACAGGAAAGCTGGCTTGAACCAAGAGTGGGGTTTGATCCGCTACATCTCAGGCCTGCTCAGGAAGAAAGTGGAGGTCCTGGCAGAGGTTAGAGGCACCATGCTGAGCCTGTCCCTTGGTCCTCCCTTTAGCCCCTGTGCTGTCTTCCTGTTAGGGATGCTGGAGGCAGTCCCCTCTGATGTGTGGAGGGAACTAGTTTTCTCACACCTAACTGAACAGGTCCTCCTCTCTGACCTCCTGCTGGCCTTGAAAGGTGAGAGAGCAGTATTCCTTCTTAGCGACAGGAAAAGGCTTATGGAGACCTAAAAGGCAGGCACTCTGCCCAGGCAGCCTCTTAAACAGAGCACGCTTACGTCTGCGCTTCCACCGCGCGGAGACCTCGGTATTTACCACCCTGGACACTGCAAACTCCAGAGCCGTTTTCTAAGACAGTAGAATGAGATTAAATTCCATTCAGTGCTACAATGCGGTGGTGACAGGCCACCATTGTATTGTAGGCCGATAATTGGGAAACCAGTAATTGAGGATTCTCATTAACCCTTGCCGCCACTCTCTGACGCAGGCAGGCCCTCCTGGTTATCACGTAGGCCTGTGCGTTTGCATTGAATGCCTCCTGACGAGGCCCAGGCATTTGTCACACGGTGAAGGCACGCAGACTGCTGCAGCCTAGCCCGGCCACAGCTTGCCCAGCCTGGGGTCTGAGTCTGTCGCTTTGGGATGCATTCCAACATGGCGTCATAAGGTTTGTCAGGGTGCATTACTGACGTCACTGAGAGTGACCCGCCTGAGTCTCCTTGCCCTGCCCCCATCCCGAATGCATAGGCCTGTGCGGACCTGTTGTCACACCAGAAGCAACTCACGGTGGGCCTTCCCCCCGAGCCCCGGGAGAAGACCATCTCTGCGTAAGTCTCCCGGGCCCAGACTGGTGGGGGGGTCATGCGGAAATGCTGTCCTTCAGGAGGGGGCTTCTGAAAGCTACTGTGTCACCTGGGATGATCTCATGAGGAAACGAGGGCTCTTCCATGGAGGTCGCGGAGTCACGCTCCTGGGCAGCATCTCCATGCTGGTGACCCACTGGTGACCCACTGCTCCCTCCTAGGCCCCTTCCCCCGGAGGAGCTCACAGAACTCATCTATGAAGCCAGCGGGCAGGATATTAGCATCGCTGTCCTCACACAGGTCAGGGGCTCCAGTGGGGAGGCAGGGACACTCACCTCTCCCAGGGGCCTTCCCCAACTCTCTGAGGCTCTGTCCCCGTTCTGTGTCTGCATCAGGAAATTGTGGTTTACCTGGCCATGTATGTCAGGGCCCAGCCCAGCCTCTTTGTGGAGATGCTTCGACTCCGGGTTGGGCTGATCATTCAGGTGATGGCCACAGAGCTGGCACGGAGCCTAAACTGCTCAGGTGAGATGCAGGGGCTCTGGTGGCTTCCGCAGCCACCCACCCTCCACCCCGTCGGTGCCAGGCCACCTCACCTGCATGTGGGCTCTGCTGGGATGGGATGCCTGCCCAGGTGGTGTTGAACCAGGGCTTTGAAGCTCTGGACGTGCTCATAATTACTCAGGTTCTCTGCTTCCAGTGTAACTCCTGCCGAGCCCTCTAATGCAAGGGTTTGATCTCCTGTCAAGAATAGTGAGGTCCTAGCCACTGCCTTTGGTGTGAGTCCAACTATAGCGACCCTGTAGGACAAAGCGGAACTGCCCCATAGAGTTTCCAAGGAGCACCTGGTGGATTTGAACTGCCAACCTTTTGGTTAGCAGCCGTAGCACTTAACTACTAGGCCACAAGGATTTCCATCATCCCTAGAATACTGCCCCTGACCTCCAAGCTCCTGCCAGTATTTCTTTGCTGTGAGATGCCAGCACCCATTTAATAAGATGGTGATGGAGAACAGCCTACTAATTTAAATATATAAATCAGTCACAAAATGCATCCTAACATGAAAAATTATGTGTCCCAGAATTAAGAAAAGACAAAATTTACAACAGCAGCAGTTAGAACCACCAAGGAATAGGGAGACCTGCCACAGCACACTTAGTCACCCAGTCAAGGTCACCCAACTCTACCCTCACCTGTCACCAGCCCTGTGTCTAAGACACTTGAAACACATTTGCTTTTAGGAGAAGAAGCTTCTGAAAGTTTGATGAACCTCAGCCCTTTCGATATGAAAAATCTCCTACATCACATCCTCAGCGGGAAAGAGTTCGGAGTTGAAAGAAGCAGTAAGTAAAGGAACCATTTCACTGGGAGGGCACCGGGCACTGCCCAACTGACCCTAGACCGCTTCATTCACGTGCAAATCATGTCCGCAGTAGAGATCTGGGCCTGTGTGTGAAGGTAAGATTCCTACTTGACCAGAAGTCCCTGGTGGGGTATAAATGGTTAAGCACTGGACTACTAACCGTGCCCCCTCCCACACACAGCTGTGTATTTTGACTCAGTGACCATGTAGGACAGAATAGAACTGCCCCATAGAGTAAAGGAGCGCCTGGCAGATTCGAACTGCTGACCCTTTTGATGAGCAGCTGTAGCAGTTCACCACTAGACCCCCAGAGTTTCCATTTGACTACTAGCGGAAAGGTTAGTGGGCTGAACCTACCTAGAGATACACCTAAGAAGGTGGGCCTGCTGATCTGCTTCTGAAAGATTACAGCCTTAAAAAGCTTACAGGTTCTCACCGGGACCTTACTGCCCTTCCTGGGCCCGGAGAGGAGCCCCAGACAGTGCCACCTCCTCAGTGCCTATGTGTCGGCCCCACCCTGCTCACTCCATGTCGCTCTGGGCCAGTCTCTTGTTTGCAGGGCTGCGAAACATAATTGCCCCAGCCCTGGCGGGACTTGCTTCTCAAATGCTCCCTAATTATAATTGAAGCAATTAACATTTCTCCTCCTCAGAATAAAGTGAAATGATCTGCAGACACATCTCTGAATTTATTTCATCAAGCCTGAGAAACGAGCCGTGGGCTGTCATTCCTTTCATTTAATAAGAAGTACATCGGGTACTTGATATTTTTCCCCAAACACATGCCAGGCAGCAAACAAAGGCTGCACCGAGCAGTCAGATGCGTTTTGGTGGCTCTTCTCCTCTCCTGAAGGATTGCCTGAGCTACTTGTCCAAAAGTCATCCTCAGTAATTTCAAAGGCAGCATCATAGAAAGGTAAAGAGCCAAGATACAGAATGTGCCCTGTCGGGCGTCATCGTCTTGTACATGGTTGGACACAGAATTACTAAGAAATTGCTATTAAGCGGAGCGGGCGATGCTTGTGAAGCTGAGAGCAAAGCCACTTGAAAGCTGTAGGTGTGTCTCTTGAAGTAGAACATCATTTGTTAATTGTCCTTTGTAATTTTTCAATTTTTCTAAATTAGCAAGTACAAATAGGCTTAGAATTTTGATGAAGCCCTGAGATGTCAGAGAGAAATGTTTCCCCCACAGGCCACCCAGCAGACCCTGCGGCTCCGAAGACCTCTCCCGCTCTGTTTTCTCTCTCGCTTTCCCTCCGCCCCCTCTGCTCCTCCTGTACTCTTGTGGCCTCCACCCTGTCGGCTGTCCCCTCAATGCTGTGTTTCCTGGGAGCAGTCCAGGGTATCATCGTCTGCCTTTACTCCCCCGTCAGTGTCCCCTGCTCCCGTGGCTTCAGTGGCACACTGGGTGGGAGGGCAGGGCACACGGGCTGCCGCACGAGCAAGAGACTTTGGAATTGGGCCCCTGCCAGGATAGGAATTCCCAGCATCTGGAAGCAGGCAGGATGGGTGGGGAAGCAGCATGTGCAAATGGCCAGTGTAGTGTGGCTGGCTTGAGGACAAGGAGATGAGGGAGCAGAGCCCTAGTGACAGGAAGCTTGGCAAGGTGCTTTTGTGAGGATTGTCTAGGCTTTATCCTGAAGACAGACCTAGGCCTTGAAGGCTTCCGAGTAGGCCATGGCACCAGGATCGCTGAGGGCACACTGCAGGGCGTGGGCTGGGCTGGCACAGGAGGGTGCTGAGGCCAAGGTGGTCAGGAGTGAGGAGATGGTGGCCTGGCCTGGCAGGTCAGCCTCCTGCCCCTTCTGTAACCAATGCTGCTTTCTGCTCTGCTCCTGGGGAATCATGGCCTCTCCCACCTCCAGCCTTGGTGTGCTTGCTCTCTCAGCTGCCCTGTTAGGCCCTGATGCCCTTCCACTCCTTTCCCTCAGAAAGTCTCTCCTGATCCTCAGGTTCCAACAGGCCAGCTCCTGTGCCCCATCCCAGCACCTACTTCTGCTAATGCCATCCTGCGCAAGGTGGGGCTTAGTCACTGGGGTCCCAGGCCACCTGGCTTGGGTGCCCCCTGTGCTTGCCCAACCAATGGCCACAGATACCCAAATTGTGAACGCCTTCACTGAGCGCATAGCAGTTCTATAATTTTTCCAGGGATGACTGGCATTCCTAGGGACAGAGCCCAGCAGGGTCAGCTGTGGGCCCTACATTTTATTCTTGACAAACCTTTTGGAAAAATAGAAATGGCAATGGAAGATGTTAGTGACCACTCCTGAAGTCAAATGCCATAAGATCATTAAACACAAGGTAATAGAATATTTAATGCAATGGAGAAATACATATGGTATTTTAAATATAAAAAGGCTGATTACAGAAATTATACATCCACACACACAGAGGAAAGACTCATTAACAACCTATGTTATGCAGATGATACAACCTTGCTTGTTGAAAAGTGAAGAGGACTTGAAGCACTTCCTGATGAAGATCAAAGACCACAGCCTTCAGTATGGTTTGCATCTCACCAGAAAACAGGATTCCTCACAAATGGATCAGTAAGCAACGTCAGGATAAATGGAGAAAGGATTGCGGTTGTCAGGGGTTTCATTTTACTTGGGCCCGTGAAAGCAGCAGTCAAGAAATGAAAGGACCCATTGCGCTGGGCAAATTTGCTGCAAAAGACCTCTTTAAGATGGTACCTTGGAGACTAAGGTGCACCTGACCCAAGCCATATTTGCAGTCACATCATATGCACGCAAAAGCTGGACAATGAATAAGGAAGACAGGAATTGACACCTTTAAATTGTGGTGGAGAAGAATGTTGAATGTACCACGGACCGCCAGAAGAGCAAACAGATGTGTTCTGGAAGAAGTCCAACCAGAGTGCTCCTTGGAAGCAAAGATGGCAAGACTGCGTCTTACATACTTTGGACATGCTGTCAGGAGTGATCAGTCCCTGGAGAAGGACGCCGTGGTTGGTACGACTCGACGGCACTTGGCTTGGCTTGGCAGCAAAAAAGAAGAAGCCCCCCAACAAGCTGGACTCCACAGTGGTGAGGATGACGTTGCACCAGGCCACGTTTCGTTCTGTCGCACATACAGGTTACCGTGAGTCAGAACCCACTCACTGACACTTAACAGCAGTGACAGCAGCACACACAAGCGCATACACACATATGTGAAGTGAAAAACTGATCTTTAGTCACAGAAAACAAAATTTGAAGGGTAACAACGAAAGTGTCCACAGATGGTAACTCTAGGTGGTGGTCTGGCTTTTAATTAGGTCATCTCCATTTTCCACAAGGAAGGTATGCTTTTGGATAAGAAAAAAATTACTGTTTTTAAAGAGGATATTCAGCCCATTCACAGCTTTATGACCACTGGGAGTTTTTTGTTTGCCATCTTCATTTTTTTCAAGATTCAGTTGTTGAGAATATACACAGCAGAACATACACCAATTCAGCCATTCCTGCGTGCACAGTTCAGTGACACTGATTGCATTCCTCGAGCTGTGCAACCATCCTCGCCTTCCTTTCCTGAGTTGTTCCTCCACCATGAACGTAAACTCACTGTCCCATCAGGTTTTCTTGTAATCTTTAGAGTTGCTGTTGTCAGTTTGATCCCATATAGTCTTTTAAAAAGAGCACAGTGCTCAAGGCCATCATTCTTTGCTAGCCATTGGGTATTTTCTGCATGCACCGGAAGTAGCGTTTGCTCTGTCTTCCCTGCATCTGCGACTCCCACGTAGAGCCCAGGCTGTGGGGCAGGCTCTGCTCTAGGTGCTGCAAACCCAGCACTGCCAGGGCCCCTGAGGCCCTTCTTGAAGAGAGCTGACCATCAGGGGGCGACACTGAGTAAAAGCAAATGGTTCGCAGGCATGTGTTTCCTCCATTAGGGTGGGAATTGTTGATTCTAAGAACTCTGCGTGTGTGTGCTTCCCTTTCAGTGCGACCTATCCACTCTGCCACATCCAGCCCTGCCATCTCCATCCACGAGGTAGGACACACTGGAGTCACCAAAACAGAAAGGAGCGGCATTAACAGGCTGAGGAGCGAGATGAAACAGGTAAGGAGATCCCCCTGGTGCTGGCAGTGGCAGTTCAGGGAGAGAAGTGGGGGTTCCCACCTGAGCCCACTGTTGAAAGGTACAGAAACCCAGGGCATGCGGGACCTGTGGAGGCCACAGGGTCCCTTCTGTCCTGGGACCTACACAGACCCCTGGGCCCAGATCTCACAGGCTCACTCCCATGCACCCACACACTCCCGTCTTCAACTAACATGGCACGGAAATGTTCCAGGAAATGTCCTTCTCCCTGTTGGCTTCTGTCCCCCAGAGCTGCTCTTTCAGATGGGCCACAGCCGTTTAAAAAGTCAGCATTTGGAAAGGAACAGGCTCATCTCTCCTTCACACGTGCCCTTCTAGTGAAACGGCAGTGGAACAGCTGGCTCACGCACGTGTCTTCCCTCATGGACAGGGCTGTTGCTTGTCTGTCTTTACTGCCTGTATTTAAGCCACAGTGACAGGCCGTAGGACCTGACCCCACCAGACGGCAGTGTAGCATCTTTGCAGCAGTCCTGACGGCCAGGCACTGTGCTGGGGCCAGGACAGTGTTGGTCAAACTGCCTTTAGACGGGAGCCACAGTAAGAAGTATTTTTCCCTTCTTTTGAGCATGACCTGCAGTGAGGAACGCACTCTGATTTTCACTTAGTTTCCAAAAGCAGGTGAAGACAAACCCCTAGAGTGAGTGCGGGACTGCCAGAGGGTCCCACCTTGCAGTTTGAACAGTGCTCTGGGTTACCTAGTAGGTAACAGCAGTAGCAGGGTGCTCTCTGTCCCGAGCTGGCTTGTATTGATCTCCTGATGTGTTCTTACTTGCAGATGACTAGGCGATTTAGTGCCGATGAACAGGTGAACCCTCTTTGCCCCGTCTCACCTTTGTGTTGGGCACTTCATGTTCTTTTCCCGGGTGAATGTGGAGAGTTACGCTGTGTGGATGAGCTGTATGGATGTGCGTGGCGTGGCTCCGCCCACAGCGGTGGAGGTGCTGGGACAGGCGGCCCCTGTGGACAGACGGGGATGTGGACTCAAAAGCAGGCCCTTAAAAAAGTGCTCAAACTCCAGTTCTGTGAGATACATTGTGAAAGGATCCTGGATGGGTCCCTGCACACTAGTTAAAAAAAGCCATTTGCCACCAAGTCAACTCCAGCTAGAGTGACCCTCTGTGTGTCAAAGTAAAACTGAGCTGCAGATTGCCAGGCCTTTCTTCTACAGCACTTCTGGGTAGACCAGAACCTCCGACCTTTCTGTTAGCAGACAAGCAGTTTGCACCACCCAGGGATGCCCCACCCCCCTGTTGAAAGAGAAAAAGACTGAACTGAGGAAAAGTAAAAGTAAAATATGCCCGCTGGTTACATGAGTAGAAAGAAGAGTGCTTTATCCTCCTGAAGGAGCCGTGCTCAGCTTCCCACCACACTCACCGAGAGGCCCATGGGAAAACAACCTAGAGACCTTCTTCCTTAAAGATGGCAGCCTGGACAACCCTGTGGGCGAGTTCTGCCCTCTCACAGGACCGCCATGGATTGGAACCAACTGGACAGCACACAACTAAAAGCATTCTTGATCACTTGTGATTTCAACTTGGACAGAAGAAAGTATGGGAGACCATTCTCTTATACCACCCTGTGGCCCACTTAGGAAAGCCTGGTGGTGCTGTCATTAAGTGTCATGGCTGCTAACCAAAAGACTGGCGGTTCAAATCCACCAGGTGCTCCTTGGAAGTTCTTTGGGGCAGTTCTGCTCTGTCCTGTAGGGTCACTGTAAGTTGGAGTTGACTCAACAGCAGTGGGTTTGGTTTGGTGGCCTGCTTCCTCCTCTGTCCAGACACTTGAAGTCACGTTTCTCCCAATCTAATGGCCTTGTCACTGAGCAGGTGTAGAGGAAGTGAGTTCATGCCCAGGTGGCATTTAGGCATTGTTGACAGTGAAACATACTTGAACTGTTGTTCCAATTTCTACTCTTCAGAAGTTAAGAACTCACTTTCAGAACATGTCCCTTTGCTGGCCACTCGGTGGCACCCTCCCTCCGGTCACCCTCACGGCTGGCTGGCTGGCTGTCTGGCAGTTGGTGAGGAGCTTCAGTTCCTTCCATTTCCATTTAAATGCTGCCCTTGCATGTTTGGGGGACTACAGTCCCCTTTCTTCCGTGTAGATTTAGAGGCAGCCCGGAAAGGTTTTTTTGTATTGGGCTGTGTGCAGCAAGGAAATATATGCATTCAAAATATAGTAGGTGCCATGGCATTTTAAGTTTCTCTTCACTATTTTGAAAACATCGTGTGTGCGTTATGCACATGGAAGTAAAGGGCACCTTCTAGGTTCTTAGATGAGGAAATGTTTATTTGGCCAAAAGTCCTCAGCCTCATCTCAGTCACTCATTTAACAAATAGTCACTAAAGGCCTGCTGTGGTTATCTTGTTGATCTCTGTAGATTCTCACAGCTGTAAATACCTTCCATCTATGACTACATCCTGGTAGGGTTCAGTATGAAAAGAAAGGCGATCTGCCCTATTCTCCATTGAGTTCACGCCCATGGCCCTGTTGCTAGGTGGCTTCTGAGGTGGAGAGTTCGGGTGTGTTGTGACCAGGAGAATGAGGACTTCTCTGCTCCCGCCTTCTGGCTCTTTCTACCCCGGGGGGATTCTGATTCTGCTCTGCCTTCTTCTCTGCTTGCTCCCTGGTGTCCTTGTACCTGGTTGAGTCGACTTTTTTTGTTTTGTAGTTCTTTTCTGTGGGCCAGGCCGTGCCAAGCAGCGCGCAGTCCTTCAAGTCTGCGGTAAACAATGCGGCGACCCTGCGTCCCTCACTGCCCCCTTGTCTCCAGTGCCTGGAGCCTCTTGTTGCCTTTTGCTTACTCCCACCTTGTCCTTAACTCCCCAGGACGTCAGCAGGGGTGGTTTTCACTCGACACTCATGGCCTCCCTGACCTGAAATTTTGAGAAGCATCTAGAAAGCTGAGGAGTCTTGAGCTGAGCATCGTTTTGTGTTTGGAGCCCAGTCTCAGTTCTCTGCTTCTCCTCCTCAGAGGGACATGGAGGCATGCTTTCCTCACCAATTCCTGGGAGTTTCCAGAACCTCAGGGCCTTGCTTCCAGTGCCTGGAGTGGTGAACACATACTGCCTAGGCCTTGGCTGTCTGCATGGCCTTCCTGGTGGGGAGCCCCAGATCAAGTAGAACGCCAGGAAATGAGTATCCTAACTGCACAGACAGCCTGACTGTTCCCCTAGAAACTACAAGGGGAAAGTCAGCTGAGTCGTTGTGGAGTGTGGCTGTAATTACCTTTATTTGTATCTAGTTGTTGCCTTATTTAAATAGCAGTAATGAGCCCAGTGGAATAAGCCAACCTACTTGCCCTTTCGAAATGAGATCCCAGGAAGGAAAACGGCCTCAGAGATGAGCCCTGCCTCATGCTCAGCCGTTGGTTTAAGATTGAGGCTCCCTTTGCAAACCTGTCAGTTTCCTGTTGTGCGTTAGAAGGTATGCAGTAGTCCAGAACCAAGACAAGGTCTCAGGATAAAGGTGCCACTTCCCTGCCCTGGAGGTGGCGGGCATGACAAAGCAGCCCATGGGCCCCCATGGGGGCCTGGCCTGCAGGCTCTCCAGAGCCTTTCCAGCTGTGTCCCTCCTGCCAGCTCTGACAGGTGGGCCCAGAGGCAGCGGGAGGGTGTTGTCCCTTGCTTCTGGAGAACAGAGTTCCTGGACCAAGGCAGCTGGTGCTCAAGTCCAAGGCAAGCTGAGAGCAGGCCAAGGAGAAAGCGGACTTGATCGGGCGGGAAGGGAGGCCGTCTGCCCTGAGTCCCCTGTGTAGAGGGCAGATCGGAGCCTTTACTTCTGTCTTCAGCTCCAGACCTTTGTCTCCTGTATAAGGGGTTACGTTCTCTGTGATACCCACCCTATGGGGAGGTGACTGTCCCGTCTCTGTGACACCGCAGAATTAGAGTGGGTAGTTTGGCGTTTGTCTCCCTGGGAGGTGGGTGCCTCCAAAAGCCAGTGCTCTGAGGGCTGGCATCCCTCTCGCAGCTCTCCTGACACAGTGGAGGGGCTCTAGGCTCTAAGCCCTTAGAAGCTGGCCTTGGCCTTCACAGCCAGCCCTTAGTGAGCCCCCACCACCTGCCACCACGGCTCCTGGGGTTTTACTGCTCAGCCCAGTGAGCGAGCCCTGCCTGTCCTCTGCAGAAGGGCTTCTTGTGCCCCACTTTCAGAGGAGGCTGAGGTTCAAGGGGTGAGTAGAGATGAGGCCTGACAGCTGGGATTGTGGGATGGCCAGCCCCCTCCAGTGCCCACACCCACCATACCAGTACCCTCCCTGTGCACTTGGGCTTCTTGGAGGGTATGGTACCTCCTTGGCACAGGGTGGAGAGCTTGGAAGGGAGTCACTGCCAAACCAGGGAAGAAAAGAGTTAGATTGGCTCCCAGTAATGGGCCAGGCTGGGTCAAGGAGCTGTGTCCTCTGGGCAAGTGGCATTCTGGTGTTGGTGGAAGTACAGTCATCCTTGACACGGAGCGCTCGGAGGTGCCCAGTGTCACTGTGAAGAGTCTGAGGGCCACCTGCTGTTTTGTCTTGCAGAGGTCCAGCACCCCATCCTCTCCCACAGGGACATCCTCATCAGACTCAGGAGGCCACCACATTGGCTGGGGGGAGCGGCAGGGCCAGTGGCTGCGCAGGAGGCGGCTGGACGGAGCCATTAACAGGGTCCCTGTGGGATTCTACCAGAAGGTGTGGAAGATCCTCCAGAAGGTGAGCTTGGCCCCTGGGCTGCTTTCCACAGTCCCTGGCACTGAGATACCTGCCACCAGGGAATGAGCTGTCACCCCTTCCAGCCTGTGTGAGGCACAGTGGCAGGTCAGGTGGCAGGTGCCAGTGACTGTAGAGCAGGTGAAGCACCCAGTGCCCATGTTTACATAGCTGGCAGCTGAGTTCAGGGGCAACGTTGCTGCTGTGGGGCTGTCCTGTGCACTATGGGGTATTTAGCCGCCTCCCTGGCCTTCACCCACGGGAGGACAGTAGTGCCCTTGCCTGAGTTGTGACAGAGTGTCCCCAGACGTAGCCAAGAGTTCTCTGTGGGGAAAACGGCCACCATAGAGAGCCTCTGGCTTGGGTGAAGAGAGAGGCCCAGCACTCATGAACCCCAGCAGGTAAGACAAGGTGGCAGCCAGGTTGTGTAGGACCAAATTTGACATACGTAGGAATACAGACAAGTCTGGAGACTCACAGGAACTGGAGGAGGTCAGGAAGGCGTTGGGTGCAAGCACCAAGATATAAAGACCTGGAGCAGGCCCCAGGCCCTGGCCCTAGAATGCCAGGTCAAGGGGCACCGAGACTGGCTCAGTCCCCAGCCTCTGGCACGTTTAGTTGTGGTGTCTGGTATCAGGCAGACCTCACCAGGCCCCTCCTCTCGGCAGGAAACTGTGGGAAAGGCCTAAGGTACTTGGTGGAATATTCCAGTCCTGAGCTCCCAGGTGCCCTGGGCCTCTGTGCTGTGCTGCCAGGCAGACAGGAACCCCCAGAACCCAGTCCCCTCTGTGTTGCCCATCTGTCTGGGGGGGCCATTCAAATACCAGCAGAGGCCATCACTGGAAACAGGTATCCGGGGCAGAGCCACAGGCTACATCATGCATGTTCAGAAACCGCACAGCATGCCTGTCGCCGAGGCAGGGGCAGGGCGAGAGGCCAGCAGGCTGAGTCTTCTACACCCCAGGCTGTCTTCCAGGACCAGCACAGAGCAGGCGAACGTCTCTCAGGGCCTGTGCCAAAGCTGCTCTTCCCTTGGCAGGCAGGGACAAAAGCTGATGTGCAGACCATGAGCCAGTGGCAGGACTGGTTTTGTCCCCTAACTTTTTAGCTCATTTCCTAGTAGCAAAAGGGGGAGAAGCAATGCCGAATGTGAGGAGCCTGCATGCCCCTTTCTGAAGCTGCGTGGGCTTCACAGCCCCAGTACCACCCATCTGTATAACTATTCAGAGCAGGACCTCAGGCCTGCTATAGAGGCGCTGGCCTCTGCCCACGTGGGCATCAGGGTCCTCAGGGGGCCTCCAGGTCGTGACAGCCTGCAGAGCTCTCTGAGTTCTCATTCTCTGCCTCTTCTCAGGAGGCATTTGTAGCCACTCAAGTGAAAGGGCAAAGTTGCCACTGTGTCCTCAGGCCCTTTGGGGACAAAGGCAGTGGCACTGCTTCCAGCTGAGACCTTGATAGAGGATCAAATAAATAAGACCAAACAAGATGTTTCCTAGAAGATCTCTCCATTCTTCCCAGGGCATCACATGCTCCCACCCGGACTTCCCTTGGCTCCCCACCAACTTTTTATGGTAAAGAGGCAGCGTTTTTTGTTGCACCGCTGCTGATATTTATACCCACAAGTGTGCGTGTGCACGTCTGTGTGTGTACCTGAGCCCCTTGGTGATCGCTTAATGTAGATAATCTCAGAAATAGCAGCCTGCAAAGGCTCAGGGTATGACTTCACCAGCAGGAGCCGCGGACCCCTCCCTTTATTATGGCACCAAAGGGGGCCTCTCAGCCACCAGTCCCAGGTGCCCAGTTCAATACCTAGCAAGCGAGCCTCCACAGAGGGGGACTGAGCAGCTACCCAGGCATTATTCCTGTGAGACCTGAAAGACGCCGGCTAGTTTCCCTAGAATTGTTCCATCAAAAACACAGCCTGTGGGTTGTGAGAACAAGCTGTCTAAAAATAACTCGGGCAGTCTGGCATGTTCCAGCCCTCGTGCGGGTTTCCAGGGAAGAGCTACTCGAGGTATGTGTGCGTGTGTGTGTGTGTGCACGCGTGCGCTCACTCACGTGCACTTGTTAATCTTGTCCTGGAATATGACTGAAATGCTGTGTGTGTTCTGCCTGCAGTGCCACGGTCTCTCCATTGATGGTTATGTCCTCCCTTCCTCAGCGACGCGAGAGGTACGATGGGAAAAACCCAAATGCTGGCTCTGTCGCCACTTCCCACAAGCACTTTACTTCATGGGCTCTAGACAGGCAGTCGGCAGGTCTCGTCTTGTTGGCTGTCTCACCCTCATGTGTTGCCAAGCTTCTTCCCACTTTGACTTGCATCACCTTGCCCTCAGAGACTGCATCCCTCTATAGGCACAGACCCCTTAAACCCAAACCAGACCCGTTGCCAGAGGGCTGTTTCAGTGCTCGCCTCACTCCTGGCTGCTGCTGGTCCCTTTGGCAGATGACCCCTCAGGAAATCAAGTTCGCTGTCCATGTGGAGTCGGTGCTGAACCGTGTGCCCCAGCCTGAGTATCGGCAGTTGCTGGTGGAAGCGATCCTAGTGCTGACGCTGCTCTCTGACACGGAGATGAACAGCCTTGGGGGCATCATCCACGTGGACCAGATTGTGCAGACAGCCAATCAGCTGTTCCTGCAGGACCAGGTAGGTGTCCTGCAGCCAGGCAGCCTAGGTGGCTGGCATTCATCTCTGCTGAGGTTGGAAATTCTGCCTCCAATAGGAAAGAATAGACTTGAACAAAGAAAATGTCATTACAGATGGTGTAAAAATGTCATCCATTTGGTTGAGGAAATGCCACGGTGACCACTTGGGAGATCTCAGGACTTTGGGAGGTGGGCAGGCCTGGTGCACATAGGTTTTACTCCAAACAGCAGCACTTGTAATGTCGGTAGCCCTGGATAAGTCACTACCCTGCTCCCCTGGTTCCCTCATAACAGAGAGGCTCTATCTGGTCACATGCCAGAGCAGAGGCAGGCTGTCCACCAGCAGCCTCAGCTGCATTGACAGAGCTGGGCACTTCTTGCCACAAGCAGTGGCATGCCGAAGGCAGCAGTGAGCTGGGAGCCTCGCACATCCTGACTCGTGCCCCGCCCTGGCCCGGGCACCACCCTCCAACCTGCAGAGTCCCTGATGGGAGGGAAGCTGCCATTCCTCCCTCTACTCTTTTCTTGCTGCAGATGGCTGCCGGTGCCCTGGACACCCTGGAGAAAGACCAAGCCACCGGGATATGCCACTTCTTTTACGACAGCGCACCCAGTGGAGCCTATGGAACAATGACCTACCTAACAAAAGCAGTAGCCTCACACTTGCAGGAGTTGCTGCCCAACTCCGGCTGCCAGATGCAGTAGGCTGTAAGCGGAACTGGACTGAGTCTGTCACTTGGCCCCTAGCCTCATCGTCAACTTTCTTCTGTTCCCCACGACCCCCTGTGTGGTTGTAGACGCACGCACATCTCATCAGAAAGATCCACAGGGAGGAGATGGCAGCCCCCGACCTGAAGCCAATGTACATTCCAGCTGCAGATGCAGCTGATCGGCCCTGTGCTCCCCCAGAAATGCCCTGGGATCATTTCCTCGGCTCGTTTTGCTGGAGCTGTGTCACAGCATCTGGTCTCATAGACTCTGAGGAGGAATTGGAAATTGGTCTTTCAAGTACAGAATGAATTGAGAAGGCAGCTTAAATTGGCTCTCACAGAGAGTTCCAGAAATAGTTTCGATGAGCTAGTGACACATCTTAAAGATGAAAAGATCCTTTGAGCAGCAGTAGCTAGACAAGCAGACCTCAGCGAGGGTAACATCTTAACAGGATGCAGTCTGTCTGGACCCAACTGTTTACCGAAAGGAACAATTCTTTCTTTCTATGGAGTGTTGGTTTTGGTGTACCTCGCTTCCTCTCTTGGCCCCTTTGTTGTATTGATGTGGCTGTCTTTACCATAAATGTCTCTCACCAGGATTTAGAAGGTTGCTCCCAGTTAAGTCTGGTTCATAGTATACAAGGGGGTTTGTCCTGTCATACCCAAAATTCCACAGCTTCTAGAACCAAGCAAAACAAAAAGGAAGGGAAGGCTCCAGCTCCTGTGATAGACTTTGTGCAGGCCAGGAGCTTCTGTTGAGTGACCCTGTGCTGGTGACTTCCATGAGGGCCCAGCCCCTGGCACGATGTGACTCACTGAACGGGCGAGCTGACACTTCCCTGTGCTCTGGGTGAACCCATCATGTGAGTCACCAGATGCCAGGGAAATTAGTGGTGTGTTCCCACAGAAACAATGCTTCCCTGTTACAGAGTGAGGCTGGGAACTTGAGACCTTTCCACAGAAGCACTTTCCTCGCCAGGCTTGCAGGTAGCTGTGATTGGAGTTACCAATTATAGTGGATCAGGGGCAAGTCATGCCAAGGTCATGATGAATGGAATTTCTTTTGGGGCACTGTCTTGTCTTGAGGGGAAAAAAAAACAACAAAGACGAAAACATCCCACAAATCAGTAAACCTCAAAGGACAGATATTCCGCCTTGTGGCCCAGTGGGGAACTGTCTGGTAGGGAAGGATAGCCGCAGGCTGGTGACTCTGCCTCTGACGTGGAAGCGTAGCTAGTGGAGCGCTTGCTCGGCCCCTGACGTGGAGGTGGAGAAGATGCTCTAGCTGCTTTGAAGGGACATCACGGTGCCAGTGCCTGAGTCAGGATGCAGCACTGAGGGTTACTCTTGAAGGAGAGGCACGCAGGTGGTCTTGTACTCCTGACAGGTCAGCCAGGAGCTCTCTTCAGCCTCAATCAAGCTGCCCTCAGCAGGGGCCATCTGGAACATCACGCCCATGCACGCACCTGGGCTTGGCAGTGTACATGCTCTGCCCACAGGGGCCAAACTCCTTTATCTCCTTTCTCTTTGAAACCATACTACTTTCCTTGCTGAGGTACAGAGGGTTTGCGTCCCTGAAATTAATCACCTTGAGACATAAGGGAGTTTAGCCTCTCCGCTTTCCTACTGCTGTTGGTATGCAAAACTCTTCTCCTAGGATTCCTGGGTTGTCCCTTCATTCTTAGCATATCTTAAACTCGCTGTCTGTGTGTCAGCTTTGGGAATACAAACATAAATGAGACTCAGCCCTGCAGGATCTCCCCGCTGCTGAGGGTGGCTGATGTGGGAAGAGGAGCGTACTTCAGGGGAATGGGACACTATCAGAGGGATGGGACAGGCTGGGCCAGGACAGGGGACTCTTCCCAGGACCCCTGCACTTGAGGCAGATTGGAGTGAGCAAGCAGCACCTGGCACAGGCCTGGCTCTTGGCCCCTCTCCTCAGCTGTCCTGAGCCGTGTGGCAGCTTGCCCCTTCCAGCCTGGGTGTTTCTTCCCATTTGCTGCCGAGGGTCCACGAGTCATGACCACCGGGTTCCCTGGGAGCATTTCCATAGTGTGCACGCATGAGTGTGTGTGCATGTGTGTGAGTGTGCGTGCGTATGGTGTGCTGAATGAGAGTTAGGCCCTCCCCTTGATGGACTCCCCAGAAGGTCACTTCACACACAGATAATGTAAGAAGGGTCCACACTGCAAGTGCTGGTGGCTTCTTGGGGGCAAAACTCAAGGTGGGGTACCAGCCTCCCAAGTGAGCCAGGTGACAATTGCAAACAGTAACCTACCTGAAGATAAGGAGAAAGACCGGCGTGGCGCTAGGCTCCCCAGCCAGGAAGCAGCCAGCAGAGGAGTTGTAATGAGCAACTCAGCCGAGCCTTCGAGTCTCTCCTTTGAAACCTCTTGAAAATGAAATCTTGAAATAGTATTGCATTTCCACAGGCAGCTCAGCTGTCAGCTTCAAACACAGAGAACAGGCTTCTGATGCTTGATCCCTCAGCGAGCCTCTGAGGCCCATGTTGCTAAGAGGCAACAGTGGGGGAGGCACTGGAGGAGGTGGGGACACCCTCCCCACGGAGCCAAGAAGTCCATGCTGACCTTTGCTGAGGCCGAAGGGGTAGGATGTTCTGTCTTGGAGGACAAGCCTGCTGAGCCAGGAACAAACATTTCCTGTAACATCTGTTGAAAAACAGGTGACCACCCCACCCACAGCTCTCGCTGCTGTACTGAGGTAATCTAGCATCCAGGAGAAACGTTCCTTCTCCAAGCCAGCCAGCCTTCCAGCCAGACCCACACTGACAGTTCTGTGGCCTTGGGCAAGTCAGGGAACCTCACTGTGCCTCGATTTACCCATCTCTAAATGTGCAAGAGGCATACAGACTAGCTCTGGACCAAGAATCTCCAACTCACCTGCCTCTGGCATGGGGGTGGGGGGAGGCACTGCCCACAGGAAGCGAGATCTGCCCAGTGGTGCCCCCAGGGCGGGGCATGGAGGATGCCCAGTGGCTCTCAGGATCTGTGTCTGTCAGGAGGTCAGCTAGAGATTAACTCTTGTAACGTGTGAGTGAAGGAGAGATTATATATTAACTGCCTGGATTTCAAAAAAACAAACTCATTGTTGTCAAGTAGATTCCAACTCATAGCGGCCCTTTAAGACAGAACAGAACTGCCCTGTAGAGTTGTCAAAGACTGCCTGGTGGATTTGAACTGCTGACCTTTTGGTTAGCAGCCATAGCACTTAACTGCCACACTACCAAGGTTTCCATGTAAAAAAAAAGAAGAAAAGAAGGTGAAAAATCATGAGGCAAGAGAAGCAGTCTGTCAGTTGCTTGAGGCCATTTCTGGACAAGGAGACAGGAGGCGTGGCTTCCTTTGATAGAATTACAGTGGAACCATTCTCGGTTGTATTGACTCAGGGGGAAGTCTGGCAAATTGCTTTTGTGTTTTCCGCTTCCTTGTTGCCAATGGGTACAAAAGCTTCTCATCCCACCCCTTTGCGCCATTAACTTTCAAGGTTACTTAAAAGCTTTTGAAGTTCCTGCCATCTGCTCTGTGTGTCTCTGTGCTTTGCAGGGTGTGAGTACCACGTTCCCAGAATGCCTTCTGTTCTCCTGACATGACCAGGGAGAGCCCTGTTTTGTACAGGGCAGCTTTGAAACAATGTGATCACCTCCAGGAGCCCCCTTTCTCTGAGGCCTCCTTCGGAATGCCATCTAGGAAAAGCCACAACCTTGAGTTACCACGTGCTTTCTCTGACCTGAAACCTGCAAGACTCTTCAAGGCTACAGGGAGTGTTCCGCTGATGGTTTGGGAGAGGGAAAATTCCATAAGACAACTCCCGGGTTTTTTTAAAGGCGCATATGTGCAGTTTTGGCAAAAACGCCTCCTCAGAAGCACTGGAAGCGTTGAACTCGGTGAACTCTGAAGTCGTGTGACTCTTGCTGCCTTGCTACAACGTGTGAGCGTCCTGACAGCTAGAGGCGCTTTTGCTGTGGGCCAGGACTGCTGGGCCCTCAGAAGCGGAGACCCCCATGGTGGGCGGAAACCCTGGTTATGTAGTGGTTGAGATCTATGGCTGCTAATCACAAGGTGGGCAGTTGGAATCCAAGGCCTCGAAGGAAAGGCATCGTCTCGAGGGCTGGGTTGACAGGACCTACACCCCGGGCACTTCTTTGGGCTGGCTCCAAACGCTTCATCCGCAGCTGATGCAATCATAGCTCCAGCTCTGAAGAGGACCCAGCCTGGAGTATCCCCACAGGGCCATGTCTCCTTTATAGAAAGACCTGGCCACAAGCCCAGGATAGATTTGCCGAGAAGAAGTCCTTGCCCCTGGTTCTAATCCCTCGTGGCCTCAGTGACCCCTACGCCAGGCGTCAGAGTTCTTATTTGCAAATAACAGGAACCAGCTCTGGCTGCTTTAAGTAGATCTACAGCTATGGAAGAATACTGGGTAATCACATGACCACCAGCAGGGCCAGAGACCGCAGCTTGGGGGTTCCCCAGCCAGGAACAAGACCCCAAGCTGTTCCTTAGAGCCAATGGACGCACCATGCCCTGGCTTCTTGGGAACTGGTAGAACTGCCTCCTCGCTGGCACGCGCGCAGCGTCGGGGCAGGGGCGCGCGGGCAGCGTCGGGTCAGGCGCGCGGGGGCAGCGTCGGGGCAGGCGCGCGGGCAGCGTCGGGTCAGGCGCGCCGGGGCAGCGTCGGGGCAGGCGCGCGGGCAGCGTCGGGTCAGGCGCGCGCCGGCAGCGTCGGGTCAGGCGCGCGTCGGCAGCGTCGGGTCAGGCGCGCGCGGGCAGCGTCGGGTCAGGCGCGCGGGCAGCGTCGGGTCAGGCGCGCGGGCAGCGTCGGGTCAGGCGCGCGCCGGCAGCGTCGGGGCAGGCGCGCCGGGGCAGCGTCGGGGCAGGCGCGCCGGGGCAGCGTCGGGGCAGGCGCGCCGGGGCAGCGTCGGGGCAGGCGCGCCGGGGCAGCGTCGGGGCAGGCGCGCCGGGGCAGCGTCGGGGCAGCGTCGGGGCAGGCGCGCCGGGGCAGCGTCGGGGCAGGCGCGCCGGGGCAGCGTCGGGTCAGGCGCGCGGGCAGCGTCGGGGCAACGTCGGGTCAGGCGCGCGGGCAGCGTCGGGGCAACGTCGGGTCAGGCGCGCGGGCAGCGTCGGGTCAGGCGCGCGGGCAGCGTCGGGGCAGGCGCGCGGGCAGCGTCGGGGCAGCGTCGGGTCAGGCGCGCGCGGGCGATGCGTCGGGGCAGGCGCGCCGGGGCAGCGTCGGGGCAGGCGCGCCGGGGCAGCGTCGGGGCAGGCGCGCCGGGGCAGCGTCGGGTCAGGCGCGCGGGGGCAGCGTCGGGTCAGGCGCGCGCGGGCAGCGTCGGGTCATTCGCGCGGGCGCAGCGTCGGGTCAGGCGCGCGGGCAGCGTCGGGTCAGGCGCGCGCGGGCGCAGCGTCGGGTCAGGCGCGCGGGCAGCGTCGGGTCAGGCGCGCCGGGGCAGCGTCGGGGCAGGCGCGCGGGCAGCGTCGGGGCAGGCGCGCGCGAGCGCAGCGTCGGGTCAGGCGCGCCGGGGCAGCGTCGGGACAGGCGCGCTGGGGCAGCGTCGGGGCAGGCGCGCCGGGGCAGCGTCGGGGCGGGCGCGCGGGCGAAGCGTCGGGGCGGGCGCGCCGGGGCAGCGTCGGGTCAGGCGCGCGCGGGCAGCGTCGGTTCAGGCGCGTGCGGGCAGCGTCGGGTCAGGCGCGCGCGGGCGCAGCGTCGGGTCAGGCGCGCGGGCAGCGTCGGGTCAGGCGCGCGGGCAGCGTCGGGGCAACGTCGGGTCAGGCGCGCGGGCAGCGTCGGGGCAGCGTCGGGTCAGGCGCGCGGGCAGCGTCGGGGCAGCGTCGGGGCAGGCGCGCGCGGGCGCAGCGTCGGGTCAGGCGCGCGCCGGGTCAGCGTCGGGTCAGGCGCGCGCGGGCAGCGTCGGGTCAGGCGCGCGGGCAGCGTCGGGGCAACGTCGGGTCAGGCGCGCGGGCAGCGTCGGGGCAGCGTCGGGTCAGGCGCGCGGGCAGCGTCGGGGCAGCGTCGGGGCAGGCGCGCCGGGGCAGCGTCGGGTCAGGCACGCGGGCGATGCGTCGGAGCAGGCGCGCCGGGGCCGCGTCGGGGCAGGCACGCCGGGGCCGCGTCGGGGCAGTCGCGCCGGGGCCGCGTCGGGTCAGGCGCGCGGGGGCAGCGTCGTGTCAGGCGCGCCCGGACAGCGTCGGGTCAGGCGCGCGCGGGCAGCGTCGGGTCAGGCGCGCGGGCGAAGCGTCGGGGCAGGCGCGCCGGGGCAGCGTCGGGGCAGGCGCGCGGGCGAAGCGTCGGGGCAGGCGCGCCGGGGCAGCGTCGGGTCAGGCGCGCGGGCGAAGCGTCGGGGCAGGCGCGCCGGGGCAGCGTCGGGGCAGGCGCGCGGGCGAAGCGTCGGGGCAGGCGCGCCGGGGCAGCGTCGGTTCAGGCGCGCGCGGGCAGCGTCGGGTCAGGCGCGCGCGGGCAGCGTCGGGTCAGGCGCGCGGGCAGCGTCGGGGCAGCGTCGGGGCAGGCGCGCGCGGGCAGCGTCGGCTCAGGCGCGCGGGGGCAGCGTCGGGTCAGGCGCGCGGGCAGTGTCGGGGCAGCGTCGGGTCAGGCGCGCGCCGGGCCAGCGTCGGGTCAGGCGCGCGGGCAGCGTCGGGTCAGGCGCGCGCGGGCGCAGCGTCGGGTCAGGCGCGCCGGCAGCGTCGGGTCAGGCGCGCGCCGGCAGCGTCGGGTCAGGCGCGGGGGCAGCGTCGGGTCAGGCGCGCGCCGGGTCAGCGTCGGGCCAGGCGCGCCGGGGCAGTGTCGGGGCAGGCGCGTCGGGGCAGCGTCGGGGCAGGCGCGCGGGCGAAGCGTCGGGGCAGGCGCGCCGGGGCAGCGTCGGGTCAGGCGCGCGGACAGCGTCGGGTCAGGCGCGGGGGCAGCGTCGGGTCAGGCGCGCGCGGGCAGCGTCGGGGCAGCGTCGGGTCAGGCGCGCCGGCAGCGTCGGGTCAGGCGCGGGGGCAGCGTCGGGTCAGGCGCGCGCCGGGTCAGCGTCGGGTCAGGCGCGCGCGGGCAGCGTCGGGTCAGGCGCGCCGGGGCAGCGTCGGGGCAGGCGCGCCGGGGCAGCGTCGGGGCAGGCGCGCCGGGGCAGCGTCGGGGCAGCGTCGGGGCAGGCGCGCCGGGGCAGCGTCGGGGCAGGCGCGCCGGGGCAGCGTCGGGGCAGGCGCGCCGGGGCAGCGTCGGGGCAGCGTCGGGGCAGGCGCGCCGGGGCAGCGTCGGGTCAGGCGCGCGGGCAGCGTCGGGGCAGCGTCGGGGCAGGCGCGCGCGGGCAGCGTCGGGTCAGGCGCGGGGGCAGCGTCGGGTCAGGCGCGCGCCGGGCCAGCGTCGGGTCAGGCGCGCGGGGGCCGCGTCGGGTCAGGCGCGCGGGGGCAGCGTCGGGGCAGGCGCGCGGGGGCAGCGTCGGGTCAGGCGCGCGGGCAGCGTCGGGTCAGGCGCGCGGGCGAAGCGTCGGGGCAGGCGCGCCGGGGCAGCGTCGGGGCAGGCGCGCGGGCGAAGCGTCGGGGCAGGCGCGCCGGGGCAGCGTCGGTTCAGGCGCGCGCGGGCAGCGTCGGGTCAGGCGCGCGCGGGCAGCGTCGGGTCAGGCGCGCGGGCAGCGTCGGGGCAGCGTCGGGGCAGGCGCGCGCGGGCAGCGTCGGCTCAGGCGCGCGGGGGCAGCGTCGGGTCAGGCGCGCGGGCAGTGTCGGGGCAGCGTCGGGTCAGGCGCGCGCCGGGCCAGCGTCGGGTCAGGCGCGCGGGCAGCGTCGGGTCAGGCGCGCGCGGGCGCAGCGTCGGGTCAGGCGCGCCGGCAGCGTCGGGTCAGGCGCGCGCCGGCAGCGTCGGGTCAGGCGCGGGGGCAGCGTCGGGTCAGGCGCGCGCCGGGTCAGCGTCGGGCCAGGCGCGCCGGGGCAGCGTCGGGGCAGGCGCGTCGGGGCAGCGTCGGGGCAGGCGCGCGGGCAAAGCGTCGGGGCAGGCGCGCCGGGGCAGCGTCGGGTCAGGCGCGCGGACAGCGTCGGGTCAGGCGCGGGGGCAGCGTCGGGTCAGGCGCGCGCGGGCAGCGTCGGGGCAGCGTCGGGTCAGGCGCGCCGGCAGCGTCGGGTCAGGCGCGGGGGCAGCGTCGGGTCAGGCGCGCGCCGGGTCAGCGTCGGGTCAGGCGCGCGCGGGCAGCGTCGGGTCAGGCGCGCCGGGGCAGCGTCGGGGCAGGCGCGCCGGGGCAGCGTCGGGGCAGGCGCGCCGGGGCAGCGTCGGGGCAGGCGCGCCGGGGCAGCGTCGGGGCAGGCGCGCGCGGGCAGCGTCGGGTCAGGCGCGCGCGGGCAGCGTCGGGTCAGGCGCGCGGGCAGCGTCGGGGCAGCGTCGGGGCAGGCGCGCGCGGGCAGCGTCGGCTCAGGCGCGCGGGGGCAGCGTCGGGTCAGGCGCGCGGGCAGTGTCGGGGCAGCGTCGGGTCAGGCGCGGGGGCAGCGTCGGGTCAGGCGCGCGCCGGGCCAGCGTCGGGTCAGGCGCGCGGGCAGCGTCGGGTCAGGCGCGCGCGGGCGCAGCGTCGGGTCAGGCGCGCGCCGGGCCAGCGTCGGGTCAGGCGCGCGGGCAGCGTCGGGTCAGGCGCGCGCGGGCGCAGCGTCGGGTCAGGCGCGCCGGCAGCGTCGGGTCAGGCGCGCGCCGGCAGCGTCGGGTCAGGCGCGGGGGCAGCGTCGGGTCAGGCGCGCGCCGGGTCAGCGTCGGGCCAGGCGCGCCGGGGCAGTGTCGGGGCAGGCGCGTCGGGGCAGCGTCGGGGCAGGCGCGCGGGCGAAGCGTCGGGGCAGGCGCGCCGGGGCAGCGTCGGGTCAGGCGCGCGGACAGCGTCGGGTCAGGCGCGGGGGCAGCGTCGGGTCAAGCACGGGGGCAGCGTCGGGTCAGGCGCGCGCCGGCAGCGTCGGGTCAGGCGCGCGGGCCGCGTCGGGTCAGGCGCGCGCCGGCAGCGTCGGGGCAGGCGCGCGGGCGTAGCGTCGGGGCAGGCGCGCGGGCGCAGCGTCGGGTCAGGCGCGCGGGCGCAGCGTCGGGGCGGGCGCGAGACCGCCAGCTTCCGAAGGGGAGGTGGGCTGAGCTGCATAAAGCTAGAGTCCCTCAGACACAGGAAGTGGGGGCAGACACTGAGTCTCCAAAAGTAAGTGTCCACTACAGCCATGACCCTTGTCTTTCCAGTCCTTTGTCCAAAAAGGAAAGGCCTGGGCTCTTGGGGTCTGCCTCAAAGCCAGTCCTTGTCGCTTTAGGAGGGTACCCAGCCCTGGGGAGATACCCAGGCATGTGACACTACTCCCACAGCACCCCACCGTCCCACCCCTTGCCCTCAGGATTGGGTGGGAACATTAGGAAGCTGTAGCAACACTGTCCAGGGGCCACCAAACCACCCTTCTCCCACCCGGCTTCCAAAGATACATGGTGAAAGGCCCCAGGCCAGCCTGGAGGGGAGGGACTGGCCAGTGACGCTGGCCCAGCCCCACAAACCTTTTTATAGACCTGAGTGACATCTCCTCTGGAACATGATGGAAGTGATTGTCACATCTTTGCTTTGACTTCTTTAGCCAGCTGGGGGATTTAAAAATAAAGAATTGGAAAAGATTCATGGTGTAAGCTTCTCTCCTGACAGTGTGAATAACTTTGCCCAGCTGTCAACAGGGACCAGTCCCTGACGTGCCTGCAAGCCTACTGAGTCCCTTTCCTCAGCTCCGGGGAGACCCAGCCATCCAGACAAGCGGCTCCCTGCTGCTCGCCTCTCCCTCCAGAGCTGCCCCTCTTTTCTCCTTCACCACAAGAGACGCTGGGCAACAACGGCCCAGCAGCTTGAAACCCTTCTGCACGAGTGGGTGCAGCAGTGCTCACTGCTGGAAGCGGAGCCCCCATGCCAAGGGGACCCCCGTGACCTTCCAGCCTTAACCTCACAGGGCAGGTCTCTGTGGGTTTCACTCCCTACATCAGTGAGCCAACTTGTGCTAGAACAACGATTCACCTCTCCCGTGTGTGTGTGTGTTTTTGTCGTGGGACCCCTAGTGGAGACTGGGGCCCAGCTCACTGCTCTGGAGACGGGCACACACTCGTGCAGGCAGCGTCCAGACTAGTTTGAAAAAGAAAAGTAAGCAAATCAGTGAGCGAAGGGCAAACAGCAGGCTGGAGCTGGAGAAGGGGCCACCATAACAACAAAGAACCAGAAAAACAATAGATTATATAGGACATTCCAGAAGTCCTGAATATCAGCATAAAGCTGAAAGATCAGACTGAGTGACAGGGCCAGTGGAGGCAGTGGGGCCACAAAGCTGGAACTAGGAGCTTTGGTGCCCCTGCAGGGCCTGCTGAACCCAGGGAGGAGCAGGACCAGGGGTCATCCACAGGGAACCCCACTCACAAAGGAAATGGGGGGGGCTCCTGGGCTGAGGGCCTGGCTGGAGGGGCCACTTTCTGATGCTCACATCTCACCCCCAAGACTGGCCTGTTTGCTCATGATGCTGGGGACAGAGGGGGACACACTGAAGCTGCTGGCAGGCTGGGGCATGAGTGTGTGGCCCCTCTGAATTCCCCCTGTTGGGTCCATAATGATACACTGTGGCATGGGGCAGGAGCTTCTTAAGGACACAATGACCAGTTGGCACTGGAGCACCTCCTATGGGTGTTAAAGCTGAGTGCCACCTAAGATCTTGCTACAGCTCCAACAAGAGGACTGAGAAGCCAGCCCGGAACTCCTCTCCCTCCCTGCCCCAGACAATCAGACTGAGCAGAGAGATGCTCAGTCAGGCGAGGAAAGAACTATGGAGAGGGATAAAGCAAGGACGGAGGGACAGGGATGGGGAGGCATAGGGAGGGGGCTGTGATGCAGAATGATCAGAGCAGGATTGGGTCAGAGGCCTAAAGGAAGTGGGACTTGAGCCATGCTATTCAAGGTAAGGGAGTGTCCGGAGAGAGAACGGCCAGTGCAAAGGCCCTGGGGCAGGGACACACCTAGCCTGTGTGAGGAGGTGAGGGCGAGTGTGGTGCCTGGGAAGGGGAGGAATGTCAGCTTGGGTTTTGGTACCAAGTCATGGGGGGAAGGGGTTGAACAGAGGAATGACACATTGATGACTACCCTTCCCACAGAGATTTGCTTGAAAAGGAAGCAGGAAAATGGGACAGAAGTTAGAGGCCAAGAGGAGAACTGTTTCACTTTACAGCAGTTAGAGGCCAAGGGGAGAACTGTTTCACTTTACAGCAGGTGGGGAGGGACTACGTGAAAGGGGAGAGGAAAAAGAACACATGACCAAGGAGGCTTCCTCTTCTACGGGGAGCATTCCCGGCCTTGCTATTGCTTAGAGGAAGAATCTGGTGGGTGGAAAATGAGGACAATTAGAAGACAGGGAGGATAGAGGAAAAGGGGAGAGAAACCAGCCCTGCTCCCCACCTCCCACTCCCAGCACCTGCCTAAGGCCTAAAACTCGTGTAGTTCTCATGCAAAAACACATGTGAGCACATGCATATGCATGTGTGTGTCTGAGTAGGCATCTTTGTTGGCTGGGTGCCTAGAAGGCGATTCCTACTCGTAGCAACTCCACCTGCTCTTTCCAGAAGCAGATCTCCAAGTCTTCCTCCCAGGGAGCAACTGGATGGCCAACAGCACCGCGTTTAACCACAGAACCACCCGAGTTCCTTTGCATATACATGTGCATGTACACGTACATATACCTGAATCTGGAATGACTGCGCCATCATCCACAGAACAGGCTGGAAATCAGCTGAGGGTTCACTCCTCAAACCTTGGTTCCTCCAGGCTGTATCTGTGCTGTCTAATGGATGTTTTTCCCCATCTCAAACCCAGTGGACACCACACGTCCTTTCTGACGTCCTCAGGCAGCCCCTGGCTTGTGGCTGGCATGCTGTCAAGCTGCGGCTTTAGAAAACTCTAGCTGCAGACTTTGGGGCTGAGGCCTTATAAGGTTCTAAAGGCTTTACATCTTGCAAGTTGTTAAAAGGCTGCTTTCTCTATGCTTTAAATAGATGTGCTGTGCTGAGTTTTAAATTTGACACATTTCTTTTTTTAAACCTAAAGAAAGCACAATGAAAAAAAAATGTAGTGAGTCACCCACTGAAGGAAGGGTAGGTGCTTCTGCTGGGAGGCAGTGGTCAGAGGAACATTCCAGAAGGCTGGCAAGGGCTATGTACCTCAAAGGGTAAGAAGGGTGGAAATATAGGTAGGAATAGTGGAGGCCAAGATGACTGGCCTCAAGAAGTTCTTGGTATAAGTGACTTTATATGTGTGGGCCCCTGTGGGTCTGAGACAAATCTCAGGTACATTGGGAAACAACCAGAGGCAGAGATTTGAACTATGTATCTGTTCAAACATCTTTCTGATGTTGCTACAGAAAATGCCATCACCATTTGACACTTGCTTAGACTGCTGTTAGCACCAGGACTTTACAGATGGGGAAACAGGCTCAAGAGGGACTGTGAATATCATTAATCCTCATGTGTTGGTGACAGATCAGGAAGGACTGAAGCAGAGAACATTGCATCTCCCTTACAGATCTGCCTCAGAAAAAAGGCTGTCACTTTTACGGTTCAGACCAGGTTTGGATGGTGGGTATGCAGAGGAAGGAAATTCTCTGCTTAGTTTACAGGGAATACAGAGCTAAATTCAGCCTACAAGGATCAAATCACACTTGTGAGTGGGAATACTTTATCCAACTCAACAACCAAATGTCCCTCTGAAAGAGGCCTTGCTGCCCACCCCTCTGCGTCCCCTGCAGAAGTCACAAGGGACAGGTCCACTGTGCCCCCAAACAATCTGTTGAATGGGGAGGCAAAGTCTTCTCTGTCTCTCTCAAAGGAACCATTTCACGATGAAAAGGAATGTGGTCAGTGCTCTAGAAACTGCAAAGTATCTGTCTGAATGTAGACCCAGCCCCACTAGGGACCTGGACCAAAGGGTCAGCCTCCTGAAAACCAAGTTAGCATGAGGAGCCTCCATTAGACCACCCTGGCCTTTCTCACCAGTGCTCCAGGGACAGACAGGCCTAGATCTGCTGGCTCCTGGCAGTCAGCCCTGTGACACAGCCCGGGAGAGATGAATGTGGGCTTGGAGTACAGACAAGCTACTTTGTTGGCCATGTGACTTTGCATGGCCAATGCTCTCTGAACCTCAGCTCCTCATTTGTGAAATAATAGTACTTACCAAGGAAGGTTTGGGAGAGCTTTAAACATCGGATGGTGGGTGTGAAGCTCCTGGAAGCTAACAAACATTCCATGAGTTCTTTTTTTTAAATAGCCCCCAGTGCACCTCCTCTCTTCACTCTAGCCAGCCTCCCACTTCCTCTGGGAGGGGTGCTTCTGAAGCATTGGAGGAAAGATGCCAGCGAAGAGTGAACGCCCAACCGTGGCAGAGTGTCTGCATGGCGCAAGGCAGGAATTATGTTATGGTGAAGCTCTTAATTTGTGGAATTCTCAGCCTTCTGAGCTAGGTAAAGTGATGAGGAGTTAACAGGAGTGAGGGCACAGGAAATGGGCCTTAAGCCCACCATGTTTCTGCTTCCAGAACTCTACAAAGGCAGGCTTGTACAAGTGGAAATTCTTCCATAATCTCTGTTAGGATACTTTCAACTGTCCATCCCAGACTGCAGACTGCCGAACTCTCACAGATAGGTGTCTATAAAGACATTTGTCATTTCATTCAACAAGAAGTCTGGAGCTATGAGGTTGCAGGGTTGGTTTCATGGCTCAACAATGTCATACCCTTTCCATCTCTCTTCTCCTCCATCTTCAGAGTGTGTGATTGCAAGATGGCTGCCATAGCTCCAAGCATCACATCCATAAAAGACAGCATCCTAGCCAGGAAGGGAGGGGGAAGAAAGGGACTTTTCTTCCTGAACTTCTGTCTGTCTCTATCTCTTCTGCCTCTTCTTCTGTCCCTCCCCACCCCTTAACTGAGTCCATGCAGGGAAATCTTTCCCAGAAGCCCCAGAACTGACTTTCCCTCAGCTGTTATCCAGAATCACACTAGCAGACTTCCCCTTGGTTCTACCCAAAAGATCAGAGGTTGAATCACCAGCTGCTCCTTAGGAGAAAGATGTGGCAGCCTGCTTCTGGAAAGATCTATAGCCTTGGAAACACTTTGAGGCAGTCATCTTTTGTCCTATAGAGTCACTGTGAGTCAGAGTTGACGTCAATGGGTTTGTTTTAATTACTGGCAAAAGGCAAGGAAGATAAACTGGATAGATTCAAAGTTATCGTGGCTCTAAAGGTTGAAATATTGAGGGTCTGAGGGGAGAAGCATCTTTCTGAGACAATACCATCAAATACCTGAAACACAATGAGGAAAAAGTGGGATGGTTTCTGGTGGGCCACTCCTAGAGTCAGCTGGGGTACTCAGCCTGCTAGGCCCCTATCTCAGCCTCTTTCTGCTGCCCCCAATTTTTCCTGCCTTGTCCAGGGATGTCTGCAGCTTTAGGAAAGTTGTCACTTACTAAATTCTTTGGATCCTTCTGGTGCTAACCACTGTTTCCATAATCTCCCTACGTTCCCCCGTCCCTCTATGGGTGCTGTCTATCCTCAACATTGTGATATTCCAACTTGGCACTGAGGCTGAAGGCAAGTAGTGAGGCAAGACAAACTGCCAAAGGCCCTATTTGAGCACATTCATCAGCTGTGTGACTGACCTTCCATGGAGAAATTGTCCTTTCTCCTGCAGACAAGCCCAGAGGTGGCTTACACTGGTGGGCTGTTTTTCAAACCTGGGTGGTTTGGGAATGGGAATAATAAATGTATCCAGGATTAGATACTTCAGATTGACTCATGAAACCTCAGGGTTAGAACAGACCCCTGAGTCCTCTAGTTCACCACCTATTTGACTTTCTGTCTCCTGTACTACAGCCCCTCCAGGACCAGCTGTGGTGATGAGGAATTTCTTAGCCACCCACATTAGAGAAACATCAAACATTATGGAGGGAATACACAGAGTCACTGTACCAAGAAGAATTGATTGATGTTCAGCCACTTCAGCAGGCTGCATATTATCAGGAACCAATGATGTGAAAGAAAGAAGTTGAAGCTGCACTGAAGGAACTGGCAAAAAACAAGGCTCCAGGAATTCACTGAATACCAACTGAGATGTTTCAACAAGCAGATACAATACTAAGGTGCTCATTTGTCTATGCCAAGAAATTTAGAAGACAGTTACCTGGCCAACTGACTAGAAGAGATCCATACTTATATCTATTTCTAAGAGAGGTGATCTTATCAAATGCAAAAATTATTGAAAAATATTTTTAATATCACATGCAAGTAAGATCATTCAAAAGCAGCTTCACCAATGTACTGACAGGGAAATGTCAGAAATTCAAGCTGGATTCAGAAGAGGACATGGAATGAGGGATATCATTGATGATTTCAGATGATTCCTGGCTGGAAGCAGAGGATACCAGAAAGATATTTAGCTGTGTTTTTTTAAAGCATCTGACTGTGTGGATCACAACAAATTGTGGACAACATTTTGAAGAATGGGAATTCCAGGATACTTAAGTGTGCTCATGAGGAATCTGTACATAGATCAAGAGGCAGTCATTTGAGCAGAACAAGGGTATATTGTATGGTTTAAAATCAGGAAAGGTGTGTGTTAGGGTTGTATCCTTCCACCATACTTATTCAGCCTGCATGCGGAGCAAAATGTCCAAAAAGCTGAATTTCATGAAGAATGGGGAATCACGATTGGAAGAAGACTCACTAACAACCTGCATTATGCAGATGACACAACCGTGTTTACTGAAAGTGGCGAAGACTTGAAGCACTTACTAAGGAAGATAAAAGACCATCTTCAGTATGGACTATGCCTCAACAGAAAAGAAAAAGTCTCAAAACTGGACCAATAAGCAACATCATGACATATAAATGGAGAAAAGATTGAGGCTGTCAGGAATTTAATTATACTTGGATCCACTATCAATACACATGGAAGCAGCAGTCAAGAAATAAAAACACATTGCACTGGCCAAATATGCTGCAAAAGACCAATGTAAAGGGTTAAAAAGCAAAGATGTCACCTTGAAGACTAAAGTGTGTCTGCCCCAAGCCATGGTATTTTTAATCATGTCATATGCATGAGAAAGCTGGACAACAAATAAGGAAGACCAAAGAAGAATTGATGCCTTTAAATTGTAGCATTGGAGAAGACTATTAAATATATCATAGACTGCCAAAAGAATAAACAAATCTGTCTAGGAAGAAACATAGAGTGAGCGGGGCCAAGGTGGCAGACTAGTTGCATGTCTCTTTGATTGTCTCTGAGAATCAAGGCCTAGAATAACAATTGAACAGAGCAGAGTGGACATTCTGGGAGCACTAAGATCATGAATAGGGTGGTGAGATTCATCTGGACAGCAAGAAGAGGAAAACTTCCTTTGCTGGATGTGAGACTGCAGTGCAGAGAGTTCCGCTTCTGCTGGCACGGGAGCTGAAAGGCTTGTGGGTATGGATGCCATCTTTGTTAACTGGGAGACTGGGACTGCAAGCTTGAGAGGCTGGCAGGGGCCAGCTGCTGTGCTGAGCTGCAGTGCCTAAATAAACAGCATCTTTTGCAGCAGAGAGGATGTGCTTGGGACAGACACATCTAGTGAACCCAGCAGCAGCTGGCGACCAAGGGAGCCAGTACCCCTCCCCTCTCTCTTCTCTGTGCTGTCATAGATACCACTGGCTCAGCACAGGAAAGGTGGCACAGGCAGGATGACATCTTAGTTAGCTGAGGGGTGGAATAATCCATGCCTGAGGGCCCAAGTGGGACTGGTTGCCACACTGAGAAACAGTGCCTGTCTGGACAGTACCTCTCTCAGCAGAAAAGCAGTTTTTAAGATAAATGTATCTAGAGAATGCAGCAGTGGCTGGCAGCTGAGTGTGGTGGCACCCTTCTTGCCTCCCCTCCCTGAGCTACGCCATAGTGTCTGTTGGCATGACACTGGAGAGTCAGCACAAGTAGGTTGCCATCTTTATCAGCCAGGAGGTGGGGCCTGCCACCCCTGAGGGCCCAGATGGGGCCGGCTGCCAAGTCGAGCATCATCGCAGGGCTGTACAGCATCTCTCTTATCAGGGAGGCTGCACCTAGAGAACAAACACAGCGGCAGCTAGCAGCCAAGTCCAGCAGTGCCCTTACTCATTCCCTTCTTAGAGATATACCACAGCTCTTGTTGGTGCAACACCAGAGAAGCTGAACAGCTTTTTGATGATGCAACAACAACAACCAATATCTAACCATTTAAAGAAACAGGCCACCATGGCTCCAGAAAACTCCCAAAATAAAGAATCAAAAGGCTTCCCAGATGAAGACTTTCTGAAATTATCAGAGGTAGAATACATAAGAATTATTTATAGAGCCCTTCTAGAGATTAAATAAAGTGTAGCAGAGCAAAATGAAAAATTAAGCAAGCTGTATGAACTGCTAGAACATCAACAATCTTAAATTCAGCAGATCTATAATAAAATTACAGAGTTAGACAAGTCAGGGCAAAGCCAAAAGAGCAGGACTGAGCAAATAGAATGCAGAGTTAGTGAGATAAAACAACTGACACCAGCATTTATGAGGAGAAATCAGATAAAAGAATCAATAAAAATGAAGACACATTAAGAAGAATGTGGGACTCTATCAAGAGGAATAATCTATGAATAATTGCTGTTCCTGAACAAGGAGGGATAGCAGAAAATACAGAGAGACTTGTTGAAGAGTTACTGACAGAAAACTACCCTGACATCATGAAAGCTACATAGCTATTCAAGATGCTTATCAAACTTCACGAAAGGTAGACCCCAAAAGAAAGATGCCAAGACATAATGTAATCAAGCTTCATAAAATAAAACATAAGGTGAGGCTCTTAAAGGCAGCTAGGTTTAAATCAAAACTAATGTACAAAGCCAGACAGCCAAATGTACAAAGGGAAGCCTTATAAGCCATCCTTTGACTTCTCAGCAGAAACCATGTTGGCAAGAATGCAGTGAGATGACACATACAAAGCCTCGAAGGAAAAAGTTTTGAACCAAGAATTATATATCATGCAAAATTGTCTCTTAAATATGATGGTGAAATTGAAACATTCTCAGAAAAACAGAAGCTTAGAGACTTTGCAAAAACAAAACCAAAATTACAAGAAATACTGAAAGAAGCTATCAGATTAGAAAATCAGTAACATCAGATGTATACACACAGCATCCAGAGTCCTACACAGTTATGGAAGTCACAAAGCTCAATCAAAGCTAAAATATTAAAATTAGGGAAACATAGATCTTAACACATAAACTATAACATCATCACACCATGAAGAGCGATATGTTACAGTATTTACAGCGCTGTCAAATGGAGAGGAAGTTAAGGTGATGTGCAAAAGTTAAAAATTGGTTTAAACTTAGAACATTAAGGGGGAATAAAGGTGTAGCTGCAAAGCAAACTAACAATACTACATATCAAAACAAGAAACATAATACAGGAGTCTCAACTGACAAAACCAACACTGAAAAGGATGAAAAGAAAACCAAAGGAAAAAGACCCAGAACAGAGTATTAAGTGGAACAAAGAAAACAACACAAAATGAAAGGCACCAAAGTGACAGCACTAAATACATATCCATCAATAATTACACTGAATGTAAGTGGATTGAATGTTTCAGTAAAGAGACAGAGAGTAACAGGTTGTGTCCAAAAACATGATCCATCTATATGCTGCTTACAGGAAACACATGAGACTCAAAGATATGAACAAACTTAAAAATCAAAGGGTGAAAAAATATGTACCAAGCTAGCAAGAAGAGCAATAGTAGCAATACTAATCTCAGACAAAATAGATTTTAAAGTAAAATCCACCACTGTGGACAAGGATGGTCACTATTTATTTCTTAAAGGTTAAATATATAAGGAGGATATAACACTGTTAAATATTGGTGCATCCAATACCAGAGCATCTAAATACATCAAACAAACACTGATAACACTGAAAAATGAGATATATTACTCTACAATAACAGTAGGAGACTTCAACACACCACTTTCAGTAATGGACAGATCATACAGAAGAAAGCTCATTAAAAATACATAAGATCTTATTATGACAATCAACCAACTAGACCTCATTGACATGTACAGAACTTTTTACCCAACAATAGATAAGTGCACCTTCTTTTCCATTTCCCCTGGAACATTCTCCAGAATAGACCACGCATTAGGCCATAAAGCAAGTCTAACAAAACCCAAATCATTGAATTACTGCAAAGCATTTTCTTAGACCATAAAGTCATAAAAGTTGAAATCAATAGCAGAAGACACACACGTAGAAATTCAAATTCATGGAAAGTGAACAACACCTTGCTCAAAAATTCATGGGTTATAGAAGAAATCAAAGATGCAATAAAGAAATTCATGGAATCAAATGAGAATGAAAACATATCCTACCAGAACCTATGGGATACAGCCAAAGCAGTGCTCAGAAGTCAATTATCTCTATAAATGTACACATCCAGAATGAAGAAAGTGCTCAAACCAAAGAAGTAACCCTACAACTTGAACAAATAGAAGGAGAACAACAAAAGAACCCCTTGGACACTGGAAGAAAGCAGATAATAAATATTAGAGCAGAACTAAGTGAATTAGAGAATAGAAAAACAATTGAAAGAATTAACAAAACCAAAAAGCTGGTTTTGGGAAAAGATCAACAAAATTGATAAAACCACTGGCTAAATTTACAAAACAAAAACAGGAGAGGAAACGAATAATGCAAATAAGAAATGAAACGGGAGATGTCACAACAGATCCAACTGAAATTAAAAGTATCATAAGAGAATACTTTGAAAAATTGTACTGTAACAGATTTGAAAACCTAGAGAAAATGGACAAATTTCTAGATTCACATCACCTAGCAAAATTATCACAAAGAGAAGTGAACAACTTAATAAACCCAACACAAAAAGAAGAGATTGAATAATTAATCAAAAAACTACCAACCAAAAAAAGTCCTGGCCCAGATGGCTTCACTGACAAATTCTACCAAACTTCTAGAGAGGAGTTAATTTGAATACTACTGAAGCTATTTCACAACACAGAAAAGGACAGAATATTCTCAAATTCATTCTGTGAAGCCAGCATGACCATGATACCAAAGACAGGGAGTGATCCCACAAAAAAAGAAAGTTACAGACCAACATCACTCGTGAACCTAGATACAAAAATCTTCAACAAAATCCTTGCCAATAGACTTCAACAGCATATCAAAAAAAAAAAATAATAATTCATCATGACCAAGTTGGATTCATACCAGGGAGGCAAGGCTGGTTCAACATCAGAAAAACAATTAATGTGATCCACCACATAAATAATTCAAAGTATAAGAATCACCTAATTTTGTGAATTGATGCCGAAAAGGCATTTGACAAAGTCCAACACCCATTCATGTGAAAAACTCTGTGTAAAATAGGAATAGAAAGGAAATTCCTCAGTGTAGTAAGGGATACCTATGCAAAGCCAACCACCAACATCATCTTGAATGGAGAAAGACTGAAAGAATTCCCCCTGAGAATGGGAAGGAGACAAGGGTGCCTACTGTCACCACTTCTATTCAACATTGTGCTAGAGGTTCTGGCCAGAGCAATCAAGAAGAGGAAGAAATAAAGGGCATCCACATCAGTAAAGAAGAAGTAAAAATATCCCTATTTGCAGATGGTATGATCATATATACAGAGAACCCTAAAGAATCCATAAATAAACTCCTCTCCTGAAACTAACAGTTCAGCAAAGTACCAGGAGTTAAGATTCCATTACACCTACAAAGAGATCATCAAAAAGGAAATCATCAAATTAAAACCACTTACTATAGCCCCCAAGAAGATAAAATATCTAGGAATAAATCTAACCAGAGAAGTAAAAGACCCATACAGAGAAAATTACAAGACCCTACTGAAAGAAACCAAAAGAGACATAAGTGGAGAAATCTACCTTGCTCGTGGATAGGAAGACTTAACATTGTGATAATGTCTATTTTACCCAAAGTGATCTACACATACAATGCAACCCCAATACAGATTCCAGTGTCATTTTTTAATGAGATGGAGAAACAAATCACAAACTTTGTTTGGAAAGGGAAAAAAGCCTGGATAAGTAAAGCATTACTGAAGAAGAACAAAGTGGGAGGCCTTCACACTACCCAATCTTAGAACCTACTACACTGATACAGTAGTCAAAACAGCCTGGAACCGATACAGGAACAGACATATAGGTCAATGGAACAGAACAGAGAACCCAGAAATATCACCATCCTCCTATGAACAGCTGATATCCGACAAAGGCACAAAGGTCAAAAACTGGGGTAAAAACAGTCTCTTCAATTAATGGTATTTGCAAAATTGGATATCCATCTGGAAAAAATTGAAACAAGACCTATATCTCACACCTTACACAAAAACTAACTCAAAATGGATCAGAGACCTAAATATCAAACCTCAAATGATGAAGATCATGCAAGGGTCAAAATGGAAGTTCTAACACATGGCTTAGACAGACTACAAAATCCGACAAACAATGTACAAACTGAAGAGAAAATAGATAAATGGGAACTACTAAAATTCAAACACTTATACTCATCCACAGACTTTATCAAGAGAATTAAAAGACTACCTACAGATGAGACAACACATTTGGCAACTACGTGTTGGATCAACACCTGATCTCCATAATCTAAAAGGTACTGCAAAATAGCAACAAGAAAAAGATAAATAACCCACTTGAACAACTGGCAAAGGAGATTGTTTCAGTCACCTGGTACCGCTCTAACAGAAAACACCATGAGTGGGAGGCTTCATGAAGAGAAATTTTGTTGATACAGTCCAGTAAGCCACAAATCCATTTACAAATTGTAAGTCCATTCAGCAAGAGAATTTATCACAGTCTGGCAGGCTGAGTCCCAATCCAGTGAGAGCATCTTGGCACAGGAACCTCAGGTCCAAAGGACGTGCTCTGCTCTTGGTGCTGCTTCTTGGTGGTATGAGGTTCCCATGCCAAGATGCTCTCACTGGATTTGGACTCAGCCTACTGGACTGTGATAAATTCTCTTGCTGAATAGACTTACAATTTGTAAATGGATTTGTGGCTTACTGGACTGTATCAACAAAATTTCTCTTCATAAAGCCTTCCACTCATGGTGTTTTCTGTTAGGGCAGTACCAGATGACCAAAACAGAATTTGGTACCAGAAACGAGGTTCCTTCCTCCACCCATTTCACAGTTTCAAAAAAGCTTCCGCAATTTAAGTATTTTTTAGAGTAGTACCTCACTTCAGGTTCCAAATTCTATTTTAGTCACCTGGTACTGCTCCAACGGAAAGTACCATGAGTGTATGGTTTCATGAAGAGATGCTTTATTGACACAGTCCGGTAAACTGCAAATCCATTGATGAGTTACAAGTCCATTCAATAAAAGAAATTGTCACAGTCCAGTAGGCTGAGTCCAAGTTCCAGGAGAACACCTCAGCATGGAAACCTCATACCACCAAGACAGACAGCAGAGCATGTCCTCTGGACCTGAGGTTGCTGTGCTGAGATGCTGTCCTGGAACTTGGACTCAACCTACTGGACTGTGACAATTTCTCCTACTGAATGGACCTATAAGTCATAAATGGATTTGCAGCTTACCAGACTGTGTCAATAAAGCTTCTCTTCACGAAACTATCCACTCGTGGTATTTTCTGTTACAGCAGTACCAGGTGACTAGAACAGAGATGGGCAGACACTTCACCAAAGAAGACATCCAGGTAACCAAAAGACAAATGAGGACATGCTCACAATCACTGGCTATTGGAGAAATACAAATTAAAACTACAATGAGATATCATCTCACCTCAATGAGGTTGGCAATAATCCAAAAAACAGAAAACAACAAATACTGGAGAGGCTGCAGAGAGATTGGAACTCTCTACACTGCTGGTGGCAATGTAAAATGGTGCAACCCCTTTGGAAAGCAATTTGGCTCTTTCTTTAAAAGCTAGAAATAGAAATATCATATGATCCAGCAGTCCCATTGCTCTGAATATATCTGATAGAAATAAAGATGGTCACACGAACAGATACATGTGCATGAATGTTTATTGCAGCACTGCCCACAATAGCAAAAAGGTGGACTCAGCCTAGGTGCCCACCAACAGATGAATGGATAAACAAACTATGGTGCATATACACAGTGGAAGACCATGCTATGATAAAGAATGATGATGATTCAGGAAGCATCTCATAACCTGGTTTCAACTAGAAGACATTATGCTGAGTGAAATCAGTCAGCTGCAGAAAGACAAGTATTGTATGAGACCTCTGCTCTAAGGACTTAAAAAAATGGATTTATGTACAGAAGAAAAGACTCTGATGGCTACAGGGGTAGAGATGGAGGGAGAGGGATGTTCATAAATTAGTTGATAGGAATTTGGTTGGGTGCAGGGAGTGATGGCACACAGTAGAGGGCAGATCAGCATAACTGGACTACACCATAAACTGAAAGGTTTTGTAAGCTCAGCTCAACATTTCAGAGCATAGAGTTGCAGAGACAGGGGCCTTAGGACCATGTTTTCAGGAGACAGTGAGGTCAGTTGGCATAACTAGTCTTTTACTAAGATAGTCTTCTGTACCCCATATTGGTGAGTAGTGCCTGGGGTCTTAAAAGCTAGCTAGCTGCCACCTGTGGTACACCAAATTGTCCCAACCCATGTGGATCAGACAACAACTGAGAACATCAAAGACATGAGGAAAAATGAGCCCAGGAGACAGAAGGACCCATATGAATGGGAGATTGCATCAGCACGAGACCAGAAGAACTGGATGGTTCCTGGCCACCACCAAAGGCAGCCATGATGGGGAACACAATGTAGAGCATCTGATGTAGCATGAGACAAAGATGTATGCAGTTCTTGAGCTCTACTACAAGACCAGAATTCATCACCCGGTAGCCTGGAGGGTCCCCTAAGAACATGGCCCCTAGACTTGTTGCTGGGCCCGACCTGGAGCCAGTACTAAGGTCAACTCTTCAGACAAGAATGGACTGGACTCAGAAACACAGTACGAGCATGTGGTATGTGTATTTGATGGTTTCTTTCTAGATGGGAGAGGAGAAGGTGGAGAGGAGGGGACAGGTGTTCATTAAGAGGATGCTAGAAGGGTGAAATGGAGGAGTGTGCGGTCACAGGGTGAGGAGAGCAAATGGAGTTGCAGATAGGCAGGCATGCAGAATTGATTTGGATTGTATACTTTCACTTAATCATAATAAAAAATAGTAAAAAGAAGTAAAGACTAAGACTTGGTCTTACGTGCTTTGGACATGTTATTGGGGCAGTTCTACTTGACTTGATGGCAGTGGGTTTGGTTTTTTGGTTTAGGCTCAAACCAAAACTAATTTACAAAGGAGATTCATTAAGAGTGAACTCCAATTACTTAGTAGAAACCATGTTGGCAAGAAGGCAACGGGAAGACATACACAATTAAGTTCATGAACTTGCCACCATATGCAATAGCCATTTCAGAAAAAGAAACAGTGATGGTGACAGTATACTACTTCTGTGACAGAACACTTACATCCTGCGAGAATTGTTTGGATTTTGCAAACTGTCTAAACTGTGACAGTACACTACTCTAAGCTTCTGCTTATCTGGGAATGTCCTAATTTTACCATCATAGGCATATTTGAGAGGCTATTTTGTGAATCACTGCACCGACAGAGTTGCAAAGAACTTTCACCAGGGTGTCAGAAGCTAAGTTTCACAAATTCTCATGGCTAAAACCTTTCCTATGCACTCATTTCACTCCCTATCCCTATCCCTTCACCGCTCCCTTCTCTGATCTACACTGGAGGCTAGATTCTGATGCACTATCTGGGGACAGCTGCACCTATAGAACACAGCAGTGACTGGCAGCCAAGTGTAGCAGTGGTGAGTGAGAGGAGTATAGTTGTCTGTGAGGGAGTTTTTAGCCAGTAAACAAAAGACTGTATTGGAACATCCTCCCTACTCACCTGATTTGGCCCCCAATAACTTTTTTCTTTACCAAAAGTTAAAGGAAATATTGAAAGAAGGACATTTTGATGACATTCAGTACATTCAAGGGTAATATGATGACAGCTCTGATGGCCATTCCAGAAAAAGCTTTCCCAAATTGCTTTGAAGAGTAGACTAGGTGCTGGTGTCAGTGTATAGCTTCCCAAGGGGAGTACTTTGAAGGTGACTGTAGTGATATTCAGCAATGAGGTATGTAGCACTTTTTCTAAGATGAGCTCACAAACCTAATTGGCAGTCCTTGTGTGTACGTATGTGTAGATATATATGTAGTGTGTGTATCTGTATCTATGCACACATACACGTCTCCATAACATTTGTTATTGTTAGGTATCATAGAGTCAGTTCTGACTCATAAGGGTCCTATGTACAACAGAACAGTCATGTTGCTGTTGTTGATAGGTGCTGTTGAGTTAGTTTCAACTCATAGTGACCTCATAAACGACAGAATGAAGCACTGCCTGGTCTTGCACCATGCCCACAATCATTTTTATGTTTAAGCCCATTGTTGCAGCCACTACGGAAGTCCATCTTGTTGAGGGTCTTCCTCTTTTTCACTGACCCTCCACTGTACCAAGTATGATGTCCTTCTCCAGGGACTGATCCCTCCTGACAACATGTCTAAAGTATGTAAGACACAGCCTTGCTATCTTTGCTTCCAAGGAGCACTCTGGTTGTGAACAGGTCTGTTTGTTCTTTTGGCAGTCTGTTGTACCTAATCACAATTTTTTTAAAAAGTAGCCAAGTTGTACAACAGGGTGAACATAACTAATGTCACTGAATTGTACACATAAAAAGTTACAATGGCAAATGTTTTGTTACTTGTATTTTACCACAATAAAAAAAGTAGCCAAGACCAAGGAAAAAGAGAAAATATATCAATAAATTCCCAGAATGAAAACTCTCAATGAAATCAACATGATCAAATGTGGGGTAAGTGTGTGCATCCCCAGGGATGTGGAAGTGTGCTGAGTTCTTTTCTTATAAGGGAATGCTACAGACATCAATCCACAAATAAGAAACAGAATCATAGACAATGTGTGATGAACTAAAATAAATATGTAATAAAACCAAACCCAATGCTATCACATTGATTCTGATTCATAGTGACCCTAGACAGAGTAGAACTGCCCCACAGAGTTTCCAAGGATTTGAACTGCCAACCTTCTGGTTAACAGCCATCACACTTAACCAATATGCCACCAGTGTGTCCAAATATGTAATAGAACTGCAATATAATTTGTCTGATGTAATACAAAATGAAGAGAAACATACAGAAAGTAGGCCAAACCAAAGCGTACATGAAGATGCTAGAAACAAGCAACATGGATGCTTACAATAATGCAAATAGAATAAAGTCACATGTTGATTGCGGTTGTCTCCACTTTTGGCTATTGTGAAAAATGCTGCAATGAATACTGGTGTATAGATTTCTATTTGTGTTCCCGCCTTCATGTCTTCTGGGCCTATACCTAGGATTGGGATTGCTGGGTCATAAGGTAGTTCTACGTTCAGCTTTTTGAGAAACCACCAAACTTTTCTGCATGGCTGTACCATTCCACATTCCCACCAGCAATGGATGAGGGTTCCAATCTCCCTACATTCTCTCTAACACCTATTGTTTTCTCTTTTCTTGTTTTTTTTCCAGTATAGCCACCTTAGTGGGTGTGAAGTGATATTTCATTGTGGTTTTGATTTGCCTTTACCTGAAGACTAATGGAAGCCCTGGTGGCGTAATGGTTAAGTACTACATCTGCTAACCAAAATGAAGGCAGTTCGAATCTACCAGGTGCTCCTTGGAAACTATAGGGCAGTCCTACTTTGTCCTGTAGAGTTGCTATTAGTTAGAATCAACTTGATGGCAGTAGGTTTGATTTGGGGGTTTAAGGACTAATGATGTTAAGCATATTTCATGTGCTTGTTGTCCATTTATCTTCCTCCTTTGGTGAAATACCTACTCAAGTCTTTTGCCTACTTTTTGACTGGATTCCTTGTGGTACATACATACAATGGAATATTACTCTGCCATAAAGAGAAATGAAGTCCTGACACAGGCTATAACGTGGTCCAGCCTTGAAGCCAGTACATCAAATAAGTAAGTTCATCACATTAGGAAAAATATTGTGTGAGCTCACTTGCATAATATATCTAGAATAGGCAAGTGTATAGACACCAAAGTTTATACATGGTTGTGGTAGGCAGACTGAAGGGAGGGAAAAAAAGGGGATTCTAAGCTTCTATTAAGGATGATAGAAAAATATGGAAGTGAATAATGGCAATGGTTGAACAACACAATGCACGTAATTAATGTCACCAAATTGTACACAATGAAATGGTGAATATTTTGGTGAGTATATATTTACCACAATTAAAAAGACAAATGTTGACAGATTGGAGTAAAATAGAGAGCTGCTATTTAGAAGAGGGGCACTTAAAGCATACAGACATGAAAGACTGAAAGTAACAGGATGAATGATGGCATGTCAGGCAAATGCTACCTAAAGAGAGTGAGCCTTGCTCTAATAACATCAGATAAAATAGACTTTAAGACAAAAGACAGTATTGCTGATGGTAAGAGGGGCCACATAATGATAAAAGGTTAAACTCACCAACAAGAATTTGCCATTTCAAGCATATATGGATCCAATAAAATTATTTCAAAATACATAAAGCAAACATTGATAGGAGAAATTGATGAATGTATCATCATAGTGGGAAATTCCAACATCTCTTTTGATTACTGTTACGGATTGCATTCTGTCCACCCAAAATGTTTGTTGAAATCCTAACCCCTATACCTGTGGATGTAATCCTATTACACAAACATGGTTTTCTTTGTTACGTTCATTCATTAGATCAGGTAGCCAAAACCCAAACCAAACACTCTGCCATTGAATTGATTCTGACTCAGCAACCCTACAAGACAGAGTACAATTGCCCCATATGGTTGCCAAGGAGCAGCTGGTAGATTCACAGTGTCAACCTTTTGGTTAGCAGTTGAGCTGTTAACCACTGCACCACCAGGGCTCCTATCCTAGTAGAGTAGGTTATAAATATAATTAGTTCTGAGTTATAAAAAGAGATCAGATATAGAGTTATGCACACATTGGAGAAGACAGAGGCCTTGTGGGGAATGTTTACAAACCAAGGAATGCTTGGGATACCGATAAGGAAGGAAGGAATACAGCTAAGACCCTGATCTGCATTTTTAACTTGCAGACCTGTAAGAAAATTTTCTCTTCTTTAAAGCCTCCCACTTGTGGTATTTCTATTATAGCAACACTAGGAAGTGAACACCATTACTGACAGGTGAAGCCCACAAAAGCATCATCAAAGATATAGAAAATCTGAACACAGCAACCCTCAATCTAATGGAAATATACACTGGTGTCTCCAACAGTGTGAGGATACTTATGTTCCCCAAGCACAGCTGGAGCATTTAAAACATAATTATATGCCAAACCATAAAGAAAGAATCAACAATTTTTTGTAAATTGTACTTTAGATTAAAAAAAAAAAGGTTTACAGAACAAACTAGCTTCTCATTAAACAGTATACATTGTTTATGACATCAGTTAGCAAACCCATGACATGTCAGTATTCTCCCTTCTTGACCTTGGGTTCTCTGTTACCAGCTTTCCTGTCCCCTCCTGGATTCTTGTCTTTGCCTGTGGGCTGATGTGCCCCTTTAGTCTTGTTTTCTTTTATGGGCCTACTTAATCTTGGATGACAAACCTAACAGTAACTTTATTACTGAGCTAAAAAGACATCTGGGGACCATACTCACTGGGTTTCTCCAGTTTCTGTCAGGCCAATAAGTCTGGTCAGTTTTGTGTGTTAGAATTTCGTTGTTTATTTTTTTCCAGCTCTGTCCTGAGACTGTCTATTGTGATCTCTATCAGAGCAGTTTGTGGTGGTAGCCAGGCACCATCTAGTTGTACTAGACTCAGTCTGGTGAAGGCCACAGAAGCTGTGATTGGTTAGTCCTTTGGACTAATCTTTTCCTTATATCTTTAGCTGTCTTCATTCTCCCTTTCTCCTGAAAGGGTGAGACCAGTGGAGTATCTTAGATGGCCTAGATGCTACTCACCAAAATGTAATGTAGAACATTTTCTTTATAAACTACATTTTGCCAGCTGAGCTAGACAGTTCCTGGGTTCATGCTCTCCACAGCTCTCACCTAGCAATTTGGTCCCTCAGGGAGTTTGGATGTGTCTATGTAGATTCCATGACAGAATCAACTAATTTTTAAAACTAAATATGTAAGCCATGATCTCTGACTTTTAAAAAAGATCATCACAATAGATTTTGAATTTTTAAAACTGTTGCCAAATAACTTGTAGGTTAAAAAGAAATCCCAATAAAAATTTTAAAAGAGAAGTGAGTGAAAATGTTATCTGTCAAAGCTTGTGAGATACAGGGAAACAACAACAACAAAAACAGGGCTTCAAGTAAAATTTATAGCCTTAAATGCTTATATTACAGAGAAGAGGGCCTCAAGATTAATGGCCTAGGTGTCCATCTTAAGAAATTAGAGAATCTGTAAGTGGTTGGAGTACCAGAATGGGGGTTGGGTGGGGGTCAGAAACGGAGGTAACAGAAAATGCAGAGAGAATGTTTGAAGATTTTTTGACAGAAATCTCCCCTGATATCACGAAAGATGAGATGATATCTATCCAAGATGCTCACTGAACTCCACACAAGGTAGACCGCAAAAGAAAGACACTAAGGCATATTATAATCAAACTTGCTAAAACTAAAGATAAGGAGAGAATTTTAAAGGCAGCTAGGGATAAATGAAAAACAGTATACAAAGGAGAGTCAATAAGACTAAACTTGGACTACTCAGCAGAAACTATGCAGGGAAGAAAGCAATGCCAGCCAAGCCAAGTGCTATCGAGTTGGATCTGACTCACCTAAAGGAAAATAATTGCCAACCAAGAATTACATATCCATCAAAACTTTCTCTCAAATATGATGGCAAAATTAAGACAATTTCCAGATAAACAGAAGTTGACAGAATTTGCAAAAACCAAACCAAAATTACAAGAAATACTAAAGAGAATCCTGTGGTTAGAAAATCAATAGCATCAGATAACAACCCAAGGCTATAATGCATCACAGAGCAATCAGGTATCAACCCAGATAGAGAAATCACAAAAATAAATCAAAGCTAAGACACTGAAAATAGGGAAACAGAGATGTCGTTGTACAAAAGATGACAATGGCATAACAAAAAGGAGTAAGAAATGTAGTCACACATTTTTCTAATGAAGAGAAAGTCAAGATGGCACAAAGAAATTAAAGATAAGTTTAAATTTAGAACAATAGGGGTGCATATTAAGGTAACCACACAGGAAACTAACAATCGTACACACCAAAAGGAAAAAAAAAAAGAAAAATATGAAGTCTCAGGAAATACAAAACCAACAAAAATGAAAAAGATGGAAAGAATACACACAAAAAAATGACTCAGCATAGAAAATTAAGTGGAACAAAGAAACTGTCAAGAAGGCACAAAAAAAGAGGCATCAAAATGACAGCACTAAACCTATACCTATCAATGATCATGCTAACCATAAATGGATTAAATGCACCAATAAAGAAACAGAGAGGAGCAGAATGGATAAGAAAACACCATCCATGTGCTGCCTAGAAGAGATACACCTTAGACTGAAAGACTCAAAGTAAAACTCAAAGGATGGAAAAACTGTATCAAGCAAAGATTCAAAAAAAAAAGAGCAAGAGTGGCAATATTAAATTCTGATAGAATAGATTTAAAGTAAAATCCACCACAATGGGTAAAGAGGGACACCATATAATGATTAAACAGTCAACATACCAGAAAGACATAACCATATTAAATATTTACCCACCCAATGATAGAGCTTCTAAGTACATAAAATGAACCCTAAAAGCATTGAAAACAGAATTAGACAGCTCCACAATAATAGCAACAGGATTCAAAACGCCACTTTCAGTGAAGGACAAACATCTAGAGAGAAGCTCAATAAAGACACAAAAGATCTAAATGCCACAATCAACCAACAAGACATCACAGACATATACAGAACACTTCACCCAACAGCAGCCAAGTATACTTTCTTCAACACACATGGACATTCTCCAGAATTGGCCACATCTTAGACCATAACATAAGTCTTAACTAAATTCAAAGCATCAAAATATTGCAAAGCATCTCTTAAGACTAGTGTCATGAAAGTAGACATGAATAATGACAGGAAAAATCAAGGGAAAAAATTAAACACATAGAAACTGAACAACAAAACTACTGGGTTATATAAGAAATCAAGGATAGAATAAAGAAACTCACAGAATCAAATGAGAACAAAAAAAATACATCCTATCAGAACCTTTGGAACATAGCAAAGGCAGTGCTCAGAGGTCAATTTACTTCAATAAACATACACATCCAAAAAGAAGAAAGGGCCCAAATCAAATCATTAAGCTACAACTCAAACAAGTAGAAAGAGAGCAGCAAAAGAAACACTTGGACACTAGAAGAAAGCAAATAACAAAAATTAGAGCAGAACTAAATGAATTAGATAATAGGAAAACAATTGAATGAGTTAACATTCCCCAAAACTGGTTCTTTGAAAGGATTGACAAAATTGATAAACCATTGGCCAAAGTGGCAAAATAAAAACAGGAAAGGAAGCAAATAAGCCAAATAAGAACTGAGACGGGCAGTATCATAACAGACCCAATTGAAATTAAAAAAAATCAACAGAATACTATGAAAAATCATACTCTAACAAATTTGAAAACCTAGAGGAAATGGACAAATTTCTAGAAACACCCACTGCCTTTGAGTCAATTCTGACTCATAGCGACCCTATACAACAGAGTAGAACTGCTCTATAAAGTTTCCAAGGAGCACTTGGTGGATTTGAACTGCTGACCTTTTGGTTAGCACACATAGCAGTTAACCACTACGTTCCAGGGTTTCCTCTAGAAAGACACTACTACCTAAACTAACAGAAACAAAAGTAGAACAGTTAAATAAACCTGTAACAAAAGAAGAGATTGAAAAGGTAATTAAAACCCCCAACCAAAACAATCCCTGGCCCTGACAGCTTCCCTGTAGAATTTCACCAGACTTTCAAAGAGTCAGTACCACCACTACACTACTAAAGGTATTTCAGAGCGTAGAAAAGGATGGAAGACTCCCAAACTCATTCTATGAAGCCAGTATAACCCTGATACCAAAACCAGGTAAAGATAGCACAAAAATGGAAAATTACAGACCAATATCTTGGGCGTTATTGAGTCGGATCCGACTCGATGGCACTTGGCTGGCTGGCATCTCTCATGAACTTAGATGCAAAAATCCTCAACAAAATTCTAACCAATAGAAGTCAATCACATATCAAAAAAATAATTCACCATGACCAAGTGGGATTCATATCAGGGATGCAAGGGTGGTTCAACATTAGAAAAACAATCAATGTACTCAACCACATAAATAAAACAAAAGATAAGAACCTCTTAATTTTTATCAAGTGATGCAGAAAAGGTATTTGACAAAGTCCGATACCCATTCATGCTAAAACTCTCAGCAAAATAGGAATAGGAGGGAAATTCCTCAACATAATAAGGGGCATCTATACAAAGCCAACAGCAAACATTCTAAATGGAGGGAGTCTGCAACCATTTCCTTTGAGAATGGGAACCAGACAGGATGCCATTTATCACCACTTTTATCCAACATTGTGCTGGAAGTTCTAGCCAGAGCAATCAGATAAAGCTTGCTAATGAAGAAGTTAAAGTATCTTTATTTGCAGATGATATGATTTTATACACAGAAAACCCTAAAGAATCTAAACAAAACAAACAAATGAAAAACCCCAAACTGGAACTAATAGAAGAGTTCAGCAAAGTATCGGGATATAAGATAAATATACAAAAATCAGTTGGATTCCTTTACACCAACAAGTAGACCTTCAAAGAGGAAATCACCAAACCAATACCATTTACAATAGCCCCAAAGAAGACACAATGCTTACAAATAAATCTAACCACAGACCTAAAAGACATATACAAAGAAAATTTTAAGATGCTACTGCAAGAAATCAAGAGACCTACGTAAGTGGAGAAACCTACCTTACTCAAAACTTAACATCGTGAAATATCTACTCTACCCAAAGTGATCTATAGACATAATGCAATTCCTGTCCAAATTCCAATGCCATTTTTTAATGGGATGATAAAACCAGTTACTAACTTCACATGGAATGGGAAAGAGCCATGGATAAGCAAAGCATTAGTGAAGAAGAACAAAGTGGGAGGCCTCACACTATCAACTTTAGAATCTATTACACTGCCAAGGAAGTCAAAATATCCTGGTTCTGGGACAACAATAGGTGCATAGACTAGTGGAACAGAATTGAGATTCCACACTTAAAATCATCCACCTATGAACAGCTGATATTTAACAAAGTTCTAAAGTCCATAAACTGGGGAAAAGACAATCTCTTTAACAAATGGTGTTGGCATAACTGGATATCTATCTGCCAAAAAAAAAAAAAAAGAAAGAAAGAAAGAAACAAGACCCATATCTCACACAATGTATAATAACTAACTCAAAATGGATCAAAGACCTAAATATTAAATCTAAAGCAATAAAGATCATGGAAGAAAAAATAGGGACAATACTGGAAGCTCTGATACATGACATAAACCGAATACAAAACATTACTAACAGTACACAAACAGCAGAAGAGAAAATAGACAACTGGAAATTCCTAAAAATTGAACACTTACGCTCAGCCAAAGACTTCACCAAAAGAGTAAAAAGACAACCTACAGACTGGGAGAAAAAACTTTGGTTATGACCAATCTGATCAATGTCTAATCTCTAAACTCTACAAGATATTGCAAAACCTCAACAATAGAAAGAAAACCCAATTAAAAAATGGACAAAGGATATAAACAGGCACTTTACCAAAGAAGACATTCAGGCTGCTAACAGATACATGAGGAAATGTCCATAATCATTAGCCATTAGAGATACAATGAGATATCATCCCACCCCAGCAAGGTTGACATTAATCCAAAAGACATAAAATAATAAATGTTGGAGAGGCTGTAGAGAGCCTGGAACACTTATACACTGCTGGTGGGAATGTAAATGGTACAACCACCTTGGAGATTGATTTGGCACTTGCTTAAAAAGTTAGAAATAGAAATACCATATGATCCAGCAACCCACTTCTTGGAATATATCCTAGAGAAATAAGACCTACCGCACAAATAGATGCATATACACCAATGTGTATCACAGCATAGTCCACAATAGCAAAAAGATAAAATCAACCTAGATGCCCATTAATGGATGAATGGATAAACAAACTATGTTACATTCACACAATGGAATATTATGCAATGATAAAGAACAACAGTGAATTTGGGAGACATCTTACAACAAGGAGGAATCCGGAAGATATTATGGTGAGGGAAATTAGTCACAGAAGGACAAATATTATATAAGATCACTATTAGAAACACTCAAGAAAAGGTTTAAACACAGAAGAAAACAGTGCTTGATGGTTACAAGGGTGGGAAGGTGGGAGAGGGCTGTTTATTAACTTGATACTAGACAAGAATTATTTTAGGTGAAGGAAGAGACAACACGTGGTAGGGAAGAAGTTGCCACAACTGGAGTAAACCAAAAGCTAAGAAGTTTTCTAAATACAACCAAACTCTTTGTAGGACAGAGAAGCAGGGACGAGGGTCTGGGGACCATGGTTTCAGGGGACATCCAGGTCCGTTGGCATAACAAACTTTATTAAGAAGATGTTCTGAAACCCACCCTGGTGAGTGGGGTCTGGGATCTTAAAAGCTAGCAAGTGGAGCAAAAAGAAGGAAGAACATCAAAGACATAAGGAAAATATGGGCCCAAGGACAGAAAGGGCCACATAAACCAGAAACTACATCAACATGAGACTAGAAGAACTAGATGGTGCCCAGCTACCACCCCTTATAGTGAAATCAACAAAGAGCCCCTGAAGGAGCAGGAGAAATGTGGGGTGCAGAACTTGAACTCTAGTAAAAAGACCAGACTTGATGATTTGATGGGTTGACAGGTTGCTAGGAGACATGACCTTTGAGCTTTCTGTTAGTCCAGAATGGAAACCACTTCAGAAGCCAACTTCTCAGGCAAAGATTGAACTAGTATATAAAACATAAAATAATACTGGTGTAGGGTGTGTTTCTTGGATTGGGTAGACACAGGAGACTAACTGGGCAGCTCCTGTCCAGAGGTGAGATGAGAAGAAAGGCACAAAAGCTGGTTGAATGGACATGGAAAACAAGAGGTGGAGGGGAGGAGCGTGCTGTCACAGTGTGGGGAGAGCAGTTGGGGTCACATAAGAAAGCCTGTGTATGTTTTTGTAAGAGAAACTGACCCGAATTATAAATTGATGAAGGGTTCAGAATGACTGGACTATGCAATGTCTGTGGATGAATCTGAGCAATACAGCATGAGTGGAAAAGATGATGTCCAAAGAGATTTCAAGCAACAAGACATCCTTTTTGTAAAAATCAAAAATACATACTTCTCGGAACACAGACAACGTCCCTAGGTTTACACTTGACTTCTAACTTAAAGGTTGGCCATTCAAACCCACCAATGGCTTCATAGAAGACCTAATAATCTGCTACCACTAAGATTACAGCCTAGAAGACCCTAGGGAGCAGTTCTTCTGTGTCACATGGGGTCACCATGAGTCAGAATCAACTTGACTGCAATTAAGTAATACAATAACAAGAAGGGCACATACAAATGCAACAAAACTATACAAACACAAGGGAGGCAAAGCACATGGGATTCAAGATGATTCTGTTTTGGTTGCAGAGATGGAGAATGGGATGGAGCAGAGACCACCTGACCAGATGTTAGCTACTGTCAAGGTCCTAGCTTTTGTTTGGAGTAGTGATTTTGCATGTGCTGATTACATTAGTGATAATAGCTAACAAAATGAGTAGAAGCTGGGTGTGCTTGGACCAATGATAAGAGTAAGGTGACTGGAGAAAAGAAAGAGGCAGAGAAGGTATCTAGTCTGCAATTATCATTGTCACTTCTTTCTAGGATTGAGCTAATGTGGCTGAGCTAGGATCTTGGCCAGTCCACGTCTCTGAGTCTATGCTTGGTCTCCCCAATTCCATCAAGCAGTGACGACCCCCTGCCTTGTGAGCAGTTGCAGCTTGGGGTGGGAATTTGAGGCTGCCAAGGAAGTCAGCAGCACTTCAGGACTACGTCGTGACTCTGCCCAATACAGGGGTAGCTGGCAGAGAGGAGAATCCCTGGAACAGAAAGACTAGTGTGACAGTGAAAAGACCCACAAAAAGGCTGTGGAGAACTGTTTAAACATCACCTGGGTGTCTCAGAAGTCAAGGGCCTCTCTGATAGCTGTCGGCCACCAGCCGGGCCAGGCCAAAGCTAGGAGGAGGTCACTGAAGAGGCCCGTCTGATGTGCTGCAGGGAGACAGTTGGTGGGGACCACACAGCTCAGCCCACTTTCTGGAAGGGATATAGTGCTAGAACAGGAGCCCCAAGGCGAGTCCAGACACAGAAAAAAATCAACCAAATCTAGTTCCACTGAGTCAATTCTGACTCAGAGACCCTATAGGACAGAGTAAAACTCCTCCAAAGAGTTTCCAAGGAGTGCCTGGGGGATTTGAACTGCCAATCTTTTGGTTAGCAGACTTAGCACTTAACTACTATGCCACAAGGGTTTTGTGGTGAAACTGACAGGGTACGTTGTGCAGGACCAGCCCAGCAATACCTGGGCAAGAGGGGTGGAGGTCACCAGAAAGACACAGGGGGCACTGGGTGGGCAGCAGAGCTCAGTGGTGCAAATCTCAGATCCTGGGGCCAGGGTCTGAGCTGGGATCTGCCTCCTCTCCCAGCTAGCTGGGTGACCTCAGGCAGGCTACTTAACCACTTCATGTCCCCATTTCTTCAGTTACTCCACTGGGCATGGATTTACCGAGCACCTAGAACATGCCAGGGTCTGACCTGGACACATGGGATGCAACAGGGAACCCGAGGAGGATTCCTCCCCCGTGGGGGCCTGACTTCTGGCAGAGACGCATGATGAGTAACAACCGCAGTACAGAAGTATGTTGGACCGCACACCAGACAGTGAGACTTGCTCTGGACTAGAGGTGAAAGCAAGATGGCACACGGAGGTCAGGCTGCAATATGGAATGGCACCGAGGCTCGGTCACATCAGAAAGACCTATGCAAAGGCTTAGAAGAGGTGAGGAAGAGTGCCCATGGCACTGAGGAGGGGATGTGTTCCCAGCAGGGGACCCTGCCAGAGCAAGCATGTGCCTGGCATGGTGTGTGACCCAGAGTGGTCTGGCATGACAGGAGCAAGGTAGAGAGTAGGAGAGCATGAGGTCAGACAGGCCACAGGGGTTAGATCACATAGGGCCTCACAGGCCACCGTAAGGACCTTGACTTTGAAATTGGAAATTAGTATAGCATTCTGAGCACAGAGATGGTGTGATATAGCTGATGTTCTATAAAGGATAGAGTTGTTATGCTGAATAAAATAAGTCAGTCATAAAAGGCCAAATATTGTATGATGCACTTGTATGAAATATCTAGAATAGGCAAGTGTATAGAGTCCCAAGTTTATTGTGGTGACCACGGAACAGCTAGAGGGAGAAGGGAAGAAAGGAACGGCTTAGGGGACCCTGAGCTTCTGTTAAAAGGGGTGGAAAAACTCGGAAACAGGCGAGCGTGAAGGTTAAACAATAAGACAGACATAATAAGTCAGTGTCACTGAACTGTACAAAGAAAGAATTTCAAAATGGCAAATGCTTTGTTACATATGCATTTACCATGAGACAAAAAGAATAAAAAATTTGAAAGAAAAGGAGAACGCTGGTGGAGGGGTGTTACCAGGACCGGGTGAGGGTTGTAGAAGCAGAGACCAGTTCAGAGGCGACAGCAGCCATCTAGGGAGAGGAGACAGTGACTCAGAGCAGTGTGGTAGAGAGGAGGCGGTGAGAAGGGTCAGCTGCTAGGTATATTTAGAAGACAGCTAACGCAGTGGTCGGACAGATTGGAAGTAGGCAGTGAGTGGAAGAGGAGTCAAGGGTGACCGCAAGAATCCAGGGTTGAGCAGCTGGAAGAACAGACTTGCCATTCCCAGAAACAGAACAGGTTTGTGGGAAAGGATCAGGAGTTTGATTTGGGGCATGTGATGGCTAATGTTATGTGTCATCTTGGCTAGACCATGATTCTCAGTGCTTTCACAGACACCAGTCTGTGCACTCTTCCATAATGTAGTGCAGGCAGTCTCTGGGTTATGAACATGATCCATGCCTCAGTGTGTCTTTAAGTCGAACGTAAGTTAAGTCGAGGTAAGTTGCAACAGGTGCAAATGATTCTTATTTAGCCTTACTTTAGTGCAAGAAGAAACCCTCGTGGTGTTGCTAACCAAAAGGTCAGCAGTTCAAATCCACCAGGTGCTCCTCGGGGCAGTTCTGCTGTACGATAGGGTGGCTGTGAGTCAGAATTGACTCAACAGCAATGGTTTTGCGGGGAGTGGTTAGCGCAAGAGGGAACCCTGGTGGCATAGTGGTAAAGTCCTATGGCCGCTAACTGAAAGGTCTACAGTTCAATTCTACCAGGCACTCCTTGGAAACCTTATGGGGACCAGAGTTTTAGCGAGCCAAGCCTGGCTTTGACTCCCAGTTCTACTGCTTAGATATGGAGTGTCCAGAGGCCCAGTTCTACCTGCCCATACCACCAGTCGCTCTCACTGATGTCTGATGCCCACGGGTGCCTCCTCCTCATAGGCCCTGTGAAGGCAAGCAAGCAGTTGCAGCAACTCCGTGGGAGGGAGCAAGACAAAACACAGCCATAACGGTACTTCTAATGAGGACCCTGGTCTGCTCCGCCTTCTTGAGGGCCCTCCCGTGCCTCCCAAGAGGGCAGGCCTCTGTGACCTCTGCCTGTGCTTCACTTAGAGTCATTTCTCCACCAGAAAGTGGCAGCATCTGGGTCCCAGGGTCTCCAACCCGAAAGCCCAGCCTTCCTGAAATGTCCATTCTATAATTGCAAATCTCTCAGCCACCATTTAACCTCTATGACTCATGAAGGAAACAGTGAATGCACTCAATGCTACCCAAAGGCTGGCAATTCGAGTCCACCTACAAGCACCTCAGAAGAAAGTCCTGGCAGTCTGCTTGCAAAAAGTCTGTATTGGAGAGCTGACAGAGCACAGCTCTACTCTGACACCCAGGGTCACCATGAATCAGACAGAGTAGACTTGACTGCAACTGTTACTGTTTTTTTCCTAGAAGTTAAGAGAACAAGTCCTTCTCTGAGGCCATGAAAATGCAGGCAAAACAAAAAAACAAACCCACTGCCATTGAGTCAGGTCTGGCTCATTGAGATCCTGGAGGTCAGTGTAGAACTGCTCCATGGAGTTCCCAGGGAGCACCTGGCGGACTTGAACTGCCGACCTTTTGGTTGGCAGACATAGCACTTAATCCACTATGTCACCAGGGTTTGTAGGCAGCAGTCATAAGCAGCAAAGAGTTAAATTTCATATATTAAGATGCACTTGTCAAGTAGTCTTCTCTTTACATGTCTGACAATGTTCTTTGCTTTTGAAATTCCTGTTGGAATAGCATGACTGCTGTGGCAAAGAAAATAAGCACTGACTGACCACCCATTACCTACATTGTCAGCTCTCTCTGTAGGCTACAGCATCTGCTCCTCAGAGCGCCTCTCTGATGGGAGGGGTTTTGTCCTCAGTGGGTAGAAAGGACAGCTCAAGCTTGGAGACATTCCGAGGCTGGTTCAGATTCCACCGCCTGTACAAAAGCAGCAGAGCTGGGAGTCAAAACCAGGCCTTGCTCCCTAAAGTTCTAGAACCTCCTCTTGGAGGCAGAGGACTAAAATTTCAGCCTTTCCAGAACTTCTTGCCAAAGGAAGGTGTTATCAGAGGCACAAGCACACAGACAAGATGGGGAGACTAGAGGGAGAGACTTCAATGTAGCACCTCACCCTGCACACCCACATGTGTCTTTTTTATGCACTAAATTGAGTTCTGACAATTTCCCCAAGCCCTGCGCAGCTGAAGCCAAACCACATGGCTGGCAGACCCTCCTCAGCCTGCTCCTCGAGCGAGGGGAGCTTAGCCTAGGCCACCCACCCCTAGGAGTTACACTCTGCATCCTGAGCCTGCCCCTGCGCACCACTCCATCATTTCACCTTTTCCCAGGAGGAGGCAGGTCCCTTCTCTCCTCCTCCGGAACGTGCCGCACACCCTGACGGGGCCCATTCTCAGGGAAAGAGCCATGGCTGAAAGCGTTTACAGTCACCAAGCCTCACAGACCCTGGCGTGACTGGAATACTCAGGATCACAAGTGCATAACAGAAAGACAAGCATCTTAAGTTGGGGAGTTCGGAGCACGGGATCTTCTGAGGGCGCGATCTCCGGAGGACCCAGTGAGGAAGTGAGAAGAACAAGATCACGGAGTAGGGCAGGAGCTAAGGGGCTGGGGCTCAGGTCGACACCGATCCCCAGGGAACTCAGGAGTGCCAACAGCACCCACCGCAGAGCAGTCCTGCCTGGAGCCCAGGGGGCTGGAGTGTCATGGCCAGCCTCCAGATGCTGCTTGTTGCCCTTTAGAGCAACTCCTGGACACAGACCCCCACCCCCCCACCGGCCTAGGGCAATTCTCCGGAAAGAGTGTGGCTGGGTGTGGTTAGAAACTAACATCCCCAGCAGCTGGTGCTGCAGGCTTCCCATCATTCTCCTTCACTTTTGCTGGGGGCCTAGGAGGGGCCTGGTGGTGCAATGGTCAGGCACTCAACTACTAGCTGAAAAGGTGGCTGCTTAAACCCACCCAGTGAATCCAGGGGAACACGACCTGGCGATCTGCTCCTGTAAAGGTTTGTTACTGTTACATGCAAGAGAGTCAGTTCTGACTTACAGCAACCTCATGGGACAGAGTAGCACTGTCCCATAGGGCTTTTGAGGTTGTCATCTTTACAGGAGCAGGCTGGCAGGTCTTTCTCCCACAGAGCTGCTGCGTGGGTTCCAACCACCAGCCCTTGTTAGTAGTCAAACACTTCATCATTGTACCATCAAGCAACTGTCCCAGCAGGGTTGCCAGAGTTAGCAAATAAAAACACAGGACATTCAGTTATATTTGAATTTCAGATAAGCCACGACTACCTTTTCAGTACCAGCATGTGCCAGGCAATGTTTGGGACATACTTATACTAAAAAAGCATCTGTTGTTTACCTGAAATTGAAATGTAACTGGATATCCCACAAGGTCCCTGGCAACCTAAAGCCTGGGGCATCCGAGGCCAGTGGTGTGACATGTACATGTTGGCGGGTATTCGGGGAAACACATCATATGACATCGACATGTGTGACACACATGCGTTTGAGCTTTGTGGGGAGACAGTGACTACTGTTTTTGCGTGGTAAGAAGGACATCTCCATGATTGTAAAATGGACCCCTTCAAATGCACTAATCCAGAGTGTTTCCACTGAAAACACAAAGCAGGTAGCAAATGGGACATTTTCTACCTAGCGTTGTCAGTGGAGAAGAGCTAACGGTTCCCAGCTGAGCCGCCAATCATGGCAGGCAGCCTTGGGTTTTCCTCCACCCGCATGTGAGGCAGCTTTGCTGAAATCCTATTTCTTTTTCTCAAGCCATGGCTACCAACCCCCGCACCAGGCGGTTGGGAATCTCAGCTCAAGCTTGTGGGAGAAGCGGAAGCTCCAGAGGTGGCTTTCAGATCGATGGCAAAGCTTTCTACAGCTTGTCTGGGGAGGCCACCCCCACTTTCTGATGTGCCCTCAAGAGCTGTCTGCTGCACATGATGTGACAAATGGCACTTGCAGCACACCATTCTCCCTTCCCTTTCCCACTCTCCCACTGGGAGGCTCTAGGGCTAGTGCAGAATGGGGTGCGGGTCGTAGGCTCCAGGAGGCAGCAGCCAGCAACTATAGGCTATAATTAAATCAGACTGAACATATTGTTCACGGAAACCTTAGCAGAACATGAGTCATGTTGCTTAAGTTCATCACACAGCTTCAGTGTTTCCTTTTATATTTGCTGTGTTTGGGGCCTTTATAGCCCAGCTCAGGATTGCTGGGCTACCCGTTTATTCATCTTCCATGGAAGGAGGCCTGGATCCTGGACTTGGCTGAGGGCCCAGCCAGGACGCCAGGAAGGAGAGCCACAGTGGGAATCAGCTTGCCACCAACAGGGGCTCCTCTCCCCAAAAGGACACCCCTGGACCACCAGGGGGGCAGAAAGGGAATTAGGTCAATCCCTGAGTTATGGTGACCCAGAACTAAACCCCACCCAGCCCCACACTATCCGCATCACGGCTGCAGATCAGACTGTTGTGCTCTGTAGATTTTTCACCAGCCGGTTTTCAGAAGTAGATTGCCAGACCTTTCCTCCAAGTCCATCTTAGTCTGGAAGCCCCACTGAAACCTGCTCAGCAACAGGCGAGCCTCCACTGACAGCCTCCACTGGTGACTGTGTGTGAGGAGCATGGGCTGGAATCCAACCACGCGCAAGGCAAGAATGCTACCGTCGACCCGCCACAGCCGCCACTGATTATTGCTAGTAGCTCAAAAAAAGTGCAAGTTTGGTGAGAGGGAGAAGGTAGAAACTGGGTGAAAAGGAAGTTTCGTGACCCTTGTGCAGCTCTGGCTCCCTGAGCTCCAGCTGCCACCTTGTGACAGACACTTGGGTGAGGATCATTTTGTGCAACAGGACATTTGAGCCCAACTCAGTGTTTTAAGCTTCTCCCAGGATGAGTACTAGGCAGCTCAGGGCCGTGGCTACACACAGACCTGGAAGCCTGGCAGCAGAGACTCAGAACCCTGCTCTAACTCTCACCAGCTGGGACCTTGGTCCAGGAGCTTCATTGCTCTGGGATTTTGTGGTCATGTGACACTGGCAGGGTGTGATCTTGTGGTCATGTGACACTGGCAGGGTGTGGCTGTGCTAAAACCCAAACCAAAAAGCCCAGCGCCCTCCAGTCAATTCTGACTCATAGCGACCCTATAGGGTAGAGTAGAACTGCTCCAAAGGGGGCTCCCTAAGAGCTATTTAACCTCCTCAGCCCCAGCATGTACATGGCCTCAGTCATCCACAACTTTTTTTCTAACCCAAACCCACTGCCGTCGAGTTGATTCTAACTTCAAGCAACCCTATAGGACAGAGTAGAACTGCCCCACAGAGTTTCCAAGGAGCACCTGGTGGATTCAAACTGCCAACGTTTTGATTAGCAGCCAGCCATAGCACTCAACCACTATGCCATCAGGGTTTCCGAACAGATATCGTTTTATCATCAGCCCACTGTGCCCTGTACTTGGAAAAATTTTATCTACCAAGCTGGGAGGGAGAAGCAAATTAATTTCTCCTCCTGTGATGTATTAATTGGAGACCAACAGAATGGCTGAATGAAATGTCTGTTCTGCATGTGACAACTGTGTTCCTGAGCTGAGAAGCTGGGATTCTTGGCAAAAGCAAAGCAATGTGACCCTTCTCTTGGCCAAGATGTCTCTCTGGAGTTTTGTGTACACTCTCTGAGATTCCTGTTAAGATGCTGGGCCTCTCAGGAAGTGCAGGGACCGAAGGAGGGGACCTGGGCTCTGATATCACCAGAGCAGTCATAAGCCTCCCTTGCTTCTCCCCTTCCCCCTCCCCTCCGCAACCAGGAGAGTACTTTAGGTGGGAGAGCACATGGAGCTGTTCCCAAGGCAGAGACTATTCACTCTGATGGTTTGGTGACAACTCAAAACCCAAGGGATCCTCAGGGTGGTACTTCTGGAGCCCTGGACAGGGAGCTCAAAGCTCTGCCCCTATCCTGAGACACTCAAAATCTAAGAGTGCACCCTTCTGCTGGTGAGGACATGTCTTCAGAGGGGCAGGATGTCCCACAGGGGCCTTCTGAGGACATCCTGCAGGCCTGCAATTCTAGCCTCACTGACCCATGGAGCCACATGACACGGAGGGTTGACCTTTTCTACCTGCACTGCTCAGTTCTGGCCGAGAGGGACCCTCACAGATGTGCCCGTGAGACACTGTGAGACCTGAGCCAGTCTGTCTGTCAGCCCTGTTTCAGTTAAACAGGTTTGTCTTCGCAACTCACAGCAACCCCAGGGGCTCACAGCTGAGTTTTAGGTAATCTTTAATGGCCACATGATTCTAAAGTCATTTATGCCAATGCTTCTCAAATACATATTCCCTGGGGCCTTGTTAAAATACAGACTCCCATTCAGGCGATTTAGAAAATGTTGAAATTGTTATTCTCTTTTCTTAAGCATAGAGAATGTGGCCCAGCTAAAGCCGGACCCATAAGGACTCACAAGGACACATCACCTGGGCCCTGAGATAGACAATAGATGAAACAATCTTGGAAATCATCTTTTAGGCAAGAAAAATGTATTTTAGGGAAACCTTCACATAAAGGCAATCCTCGTGGCCTAGTAGTTAAGAACTATGGCTGCTATGCTGCCCGTTCCCATAAATTATAACAAAGGTCCACTCTTTGGACAGGAATGGAATGGACTTGGCAATGCAGAGTAACCATATGTTGGAAGCACTTTATGGTTCTATACATCTACAGGATATCATCTTGCTGACCTCTGGCTGGAGGAAGGGGAGTGGGCGGACAGGAGGGGAAAGGAGACTGTTGGGAGGATGAGACATGTATGGAGCAGAGAGGAATAGTGTGCAGTCACCGGACAGGGAGAGCAGTGGAAGCTGCATATAGGGGGGCATGTAAATTTTCATGTGAATGTACATTTTCACTCAGTTATGTTAAATAAAAAAAAATAAAAAATAAAAATAAAAAAAGAACTATGGCTGCTAACCAAAAGGTTGGCAGTTCATATCCACCAGGTGCTCCTTGGAAACCCTATCAGGCAGTTCTACTCTGTCCTATAGGTCACTATGAGTTAGAATTGACTCAGTGGCAACGGGTCATGTTTCTGTCCCCATATAAAGCCAACCAAAGAGGACAGAAAAGATTTTCTACCCTTTTTCTACTAGCATTCAGAGAATAGAAAATTTGAACCAGTGAAGACTTTCCTGACTATTGTTACTGCAACCTGAACGAATGATTGTTGAGAAAGACAATTCAAAGCGTAGCATCACAGTTTCTAGCCTATCTGGGAAAAGGTGAAGCTTTTAACAGTTTTGCCCATTTTATAATGTTAATCTATATTGGTCATTCTGTAACAGTTCTTTGGACTTGGGCAGACATAGCTGTTACAGCGTGCTTATCCGTTTTCCCACTTCTGTCTGTTCTGCAGTATTTCCTTGGATTTGGGCACACATTAGCCCTGGCAGCCTGCTCATCCTCTTCCCACTTTTGCCTTTTTGAATATATGCCAAATAAAACTTTCTTTTTTCTTTACTAAACTTTGTGATGTTTTCTCCCTACAACACAGGAGATATGGGGTGAGGCAGAGACTCTGTAGTTCTAACAAGCTCCCAGGTAAGATCAATGCTGGTAGGTCAGGTAGCAGAAAAAAGAGTAAGGTTCCCCAGTTTATTTTATGAAGTCAGACTCCCCCCAACAAACTAAACCCATCGATGTCAAGTGGGCACTGACTCATAGAGACCATATGGGACAGAGTAGAATTGCCCTATAGGGTTTCCAAGGAGTGCCTGGTGAATTTGAACTGCTGATTTTCTGGTTAGCTGCCAAGCTCTTAACCACTGTACCACCAGGGCTCCTTTATGAAGCAGCCATCACTTACACACTGAAATCAGACAAAATGAATTCCAGCAACAGGAAATCCTCAGCATTGATTTCACTTATAGATGCAAAATTCTAAATAAAATACTAGCAAATTGATTCCAGTATAAAACATAAAAATTAAAAAGGAGAAAAATCATATAATCATAGTAATAGATGCTAAAAGCAGCCATTCCTAATAAAAACATGAAGTACAGAAATAGATGAGACCTATGTAAACAAAATGAAGGATATTTATTTAGAACTAACAACAAATATTATTTGAAATGTCAAAACACTGAAAACATTTAATTAAAACCAAGAAGGAGACAAGGATGTGCACTAACACAGTTATTACTGAACAGTCTTTTAGGGCAGTAGTTCTCAACCCCGGGTGCCCATTAGAATCATCTGGGAAGCTTCTCAGAAATATACCAATTAGATTTCCGAGCTTGGGAGCCTAGCACTGGAGTATTTTTAAAAGCTTCCTGGCTGATGCTAACGTGCAGCCAGGGGAGAGAACCAGTGCCTCAGAGGCTTCGGCAAATGCAGCAAAAGAAAATGAAACAAGAGACACAATCATTGGAAAAGAAGTAGTGTTGCCAGATAAAACACAGACCACTCAGTTCAGTTTGAATTTCAGATAAACAACAAATATTTTTCCAAATATTGCATAGGGCATACTTTTTTTTTTAACTTTTTCATTTGAAATTCAAATTGAACTGGGCGGTCTGTGTTTTTGTTTGCTAAATCTGGCAACTCTAAAAGAAGAAATATAAACTAGCATGGCTGGCTGATGCTATAATCGTGTATCCAGAAAACTATAAACTAAACAAAAGCCAATCCCATTGCTGTTGATTCTGACTCATAGCAACTCTATAGGGCAGAGTAGAACTGCCCCATAGGATTTCCTAGGCTGCAACCCTTACAGAAGCAAATTGCCAGGTCTTTTCTTCTATGGAGTCACTAGTGGATTTGAACTGCCAACCTTCTGATTAGCAGCCAAGCTCTTAACTACCGTATCACCAGGGCTCCTTTCAAAGTCACTAAACCCCATTGGCATAGTGGTGAAGTGCTATGGCTATGAACCAAGAGGCCAGCAGTTCAAATCTGCCAGGCGCTCCTTGGAAACTCTCTGGGGCAGTTCTACTCTGTCCTACAGGGTCACTATGAGTTGGAACCAACTCGATGGTACGTGATAACAACAGTTGTCAGAAAAATGAAAATCAAAACCACAAAGAGATACCATCTCACCCCCATGAAAAGGGCAACAATCTAAAACACAGAAAACACTAGGTATTGACAAGGCTGTGAAGGAAGAGGAACGCTCATCCATTGCTGGTGGGAATGTAAAAGGGTGCAGCTACATGGAAAAGTTTGGCAGTTCCTCAAAAAGTTAAACATAGAACTACCATATGACCCAGCAATCCTAGTCCTAGATAGAGACCCGAAAGATCTGAAAAGCAGAGATGTGAACAGACGTATATACATTAGTGTTCTTGAAGGACTATTAACAACAGCCATAAGGCAGAAACAGATGTTCATAACAGCTGAATGGAGAAAACCAAATGTGGTATGCACATACAGTGAAATACTACTGAGTCATAAGGAGAAATGAAGTCCTGAGGCATGCCACAACACGGACGAAACTTGAAAACATTATGTTGACCAAAATAAAATCCCAAACCAAACCCATTGATGTTAAGTCAGTTCTGACTCTTAGCACCCCCTATAGGACAGAGTAGAACTACCCTATAGGGTTTCCAAGGAATAACTGATGGATTTGAGTTGTTGACCGTTTGGTTAAGCTGAATACTTAACCACCATGCCACCAGATCTCTGAGCAAAATAAATCAGATGCAAAAGGACAAATACTGTATGATATCATTTCCCTGAAATAAACAAATGGAAACCAAAAGTAATTAGTGGTTACTGGGGGCAGAAAGGAGGGAGAAAGATGAGTTTTCGCTGGGAGTGCATTGTAGGTATGTTAAAGGTGGTGGGACAGTTTGGAAAAAGAGACAAATGGTTACATGACTTGAATGCAATCAGTGTCACTGAAGTATACATGTAGAAATTGATTAAATGTACGTGTGTGTGCACACTGAATTAAAAAATTAATGGAAGCATCTAGAAATCTGGAATTAGATAGCAGTAGATTTGAGAAATCAGTATATGACAAATGTAGTTATTCAATTCAGTAAGAAGAAGCATGAGATAATAAATGAGGCTGCCAGGACAGCCTGTCCATATGGAAAAAAGTGTAAAAATAAACCACACATTCTACTATATAAAAATAAATTCCTGGATGCAAGGCTTCAATGCAAAAAATAACAACCTTGCAAGAAAATCTAAGAGAGTACATGTAACACTGAAGAAGTTGGAAAGACCTTTTGGAAGTCCAGAAGTTATAAAAGTAAATATAGATATTTTCACTATTTAACAGCCAAGAAATTTTGTATGGTAAAAAATAACACCAACAAAGTCAATAGACAAGTAAAAGATGTGGACAAAGATCTGTAATACAGATGACAAAGGATTAATTTCTGCAGCATACAAAAATATCTCACAAGTTGATAAGATTAACAATCCAGAAGAAAAACAAGCAAAAAATAGAACATACAACTCACAGAAGAACAAATTCAAATACATGAAAAACTGCATAAACTAGTAGTCAAGGAAATATAAATCAAAGCAATAAAGAGATATTATTTTACACTCATCAGATTCACAAGACATAGAAAAGAACTGGAACACCTAATTCTAGTCAAGACAAAGGAAAAGGAATTTTCATATATTGCTGATGGAAGTGGCATTGCCACAGATTTGTGGGAAGACATCCAACAACAGCTACTAATTTTAAAATACATTTACTATTCTAACCAGCAAGTCAGCTTCTGCCCATCTATCCCGTTAGTAGGGCTAGATTATCACCCCTTTGTAGAGACATACATGCGATATTTACTGTAGCTTTGTCTTGTTGGCCAAGAACTGTAAACAAAGTGAATGCCTATTAAAAGAAAACAGATGACTAAAGGGTAGCCCACCATGGCACCAAATATTATACAGCCATCAAGAAGAAAAAAATAAACAAATGTATTTATGGCAACACTGTTCATAATGACCCCAAACCAGGAATAACCCAAATGACCACTGGCAGTAGAATGGATAAATTCTCATGTGTTCATGCAATGGGATTTCATACAGCAATGAGAAGGAACAAACTGCAACTACTACAACATTAGGTCATAAATGTCATAAATACAATGTTATACAAAGGGGTGTGTGCTGAATGGTTCCATTTACATAAGACACAAAGCAAGCTGAAGAAATCTACGCTGTTAAGAGTCCGGATGATGACTATCCTTGCAGGGGGTGAGAGATGAATGGAAGGATGCTTGGGAGATTCTGTGGTCCTGATACCGTCCATTTCTTGATCTCGGTGCTGGCTGCATGGATGCATTCACTTTGGAAATTCAAGAAGCAGTACACTAATGATTCATGCATAACAGGACAAAAAAACAAAAAAAACAGAAAAGCTATAATGACCTGAAGAGACTTCAACTAGGTACTGTTGATTGGGAAAAGCAGGACACAGAAAACTGGGTAAATATAAGTCAATTTTTTTGTGGCATACAATGACAAACCACCTTGACTGTATATTAGTGTGTGTGTAAATACATGCATATATGGGGATAAATATGCATATATAGGTCTATATAGGTTCACACGCAGACAGATAAAGGTATGGGAAGGCACACAGTGTGGCTTCCCTAGGTGGGAGAGAAGAGATAATGAGAGCCAGGGTGCTGTTGGGGAAGGAAAGGTGAAAGGATAAAAAGTTGGATAATAGGATCCCATTTATGTAAAACAAAAACAAACAAGAAAACTTCCAGGGGAAAATTATTCAAAAATAAATCCTACCAAAGTTTAAAAATTGAGACCCATGTTCCACGATGCAAACACATGGAATATTATAAACATCCATTCATTGTCCAAGTGCAAATATGAAGACTAAATATTATTAGCAAACAACAATGGCTATGAAAAAAGTCTATTTATCAGGTTCTAGCAGTATGGTAGATTCAGATAATCTGAAAATCCATTTACTACAATCATCTAGAAATACTGGGTAAAACATAATTATTTTAAATGCACAGCTAGACTCACAAATAATAAAAGCAAATCCCCAGGTTCCAGGAACAAAGAGGGAACTGAAAGAGCAGAGGGGTGAGTGCTTGAGCTAATGGGGGGTATTTGTCACCAAAACCTAGGGGTTTGGTCTTTAATGCCCACATAGGGGCCAAAAATGAGGCTTTGGGAGGTAGGGAACTGGAGCTGAGAACTTTGAAGACAGCCAGGACCCTAAAAGAACTATTCTATTTATGAAAGGATTTAAAAACAAGAGAGACCACAGGACACAAGGCATTGGGTGGGAAAAAAAATAAAAGCTCTCTGAGAATTCAAAGCCACAGGACCACAATTCTCGTTGCTGGTATTCTACCCACACAGTTCAGAAACTCCAGACTGAGAAAGTAACATAAGAATTATTTCTTAAGCAGGGATACTCCTGGGGTACAAAGTAAACAAAGTAAACAAAGAACTTCTCTGAAGGGATGTTTCTACATTTCAAATATCATGGGATATTCACAGAACAAAATACAAGCCCTACTAATGATGAGTTCATGATAAAAAAAATTGCAAAGCCAGAGGCAGGGCTAAGATGGCAGAGTAGTTTAACAATGAAGATTAAAAAAAGAAAAAAAGAATTACATATGACATTCTAGGAGCCCTGAATATCAAAGGGAAAGTTGAGAAATCAGACTGAGCAACTGGGAAGGGAGAGTAGGTCCAAAACACCCAAGACTGGCCAAACCTGGCACAGCAAGAATCTGTGTCCCACAGGAGGATCTGTGGTGGCCAGAATAGTGAGCAAAGCATTCAGAAAGCACCTTCCTCAGCAGAAGAGTCTGAGCAACAGAGAGCCCTCATGTACAAATCAGGGAAAAGTGACATTACATTATCAAAAGCTAGAGGGTTGTCATCTAACCTCCCACTTGCAAATCTAAAACTTTCCTTTGAGCTAAACCTCTTTCCCTTTCCCTAGCACTTCCCCTTTCTATACACTGCACTGGGATCCATATTCTGATGCACCATGTGGGCTGGAAGTAGGACTCCTTACAGGCACCCAGAGCCATTTTCTCAGATTTGGATAGGTAATAATGTAACAAACGGCGGGTGGGGGGGGGGGGGAATCTGCCAGCTCCCCTAAGCAAAGAATTCAGTGCAAAAATAGTTCCTTTGCTTAGGCACAGGCTTAAGGGATCCATAGACCCTGAAAACCTTTCAGCACTGCATACAGCCTCCAGCGTGCCCATCATTCCACAACAAAAGCTATCTACCTACTCTTATTAAGGAGCAGGAACAAGCCTTCCTCACAAACACTCATGGATAGCTGTTAGCCCCCTATCTTTTTCAGCACATGCAGCCAGTTACTTGTGCTTACACCAATCACCCTTGCCCATCTAGGACTGTAGGGGACAGCCTGCACCATATGCTTGCTGAGTACTTGGGCACCTCAGCTGAATACATACAAGAAAAGTAAACTAAAGACTTGGCCCAAGCCTAGTTGTTACTACCTGGTGATAGGACGTTAGAATCTCTAAGGCACTGGTTTAGTCAGCTAGTGCTGCTCTAACAGAGAATACCACAGAGTGGATGGCTTTAACAAAGGAAAGTTTGTTCTTATACAGTCCAGTAGGTTACAAGTCCAAATTCAGGATGCTGCAAGAGGCTTTCCCTCTTGCAGGCTCTGGAGGAAAGTCGGGTATTGCATTAGTCTTTGTCCAGGGAGCGTCTTGGCACAGGAACCTCAGGTCTGAAGGATGCACTCTTCTCCCAGTGCTGCTTTCTTGATGGTGTAAGGTTCCCAATTCTCTGCTTGCTTCTCTTTCTTTTTATCTCTTGTAGGATGAAAGGATTAAGGTGGGGCAAGCCATGCTCCAGAGAAATTCCCTTTACAGTGGAGCAAGGAGGTGATCTTATAAAGGGATTTGCAGTCCCACCCTAGTCCTTTAACATACAGCACATCAAAATCACAAAATGGAGGACAATCATAGAACACAGGGAATCACAGTCACATGGCTACACCTATCTTTGGAGAGACACAATTTCATCCATGACAGGCACCAATAATCAAACTATCTCACATGACCAGCTTTTTTGGGCATTTTAAAACAAAAGTTAGAATATAGTAAGCAAACATAAATAAACATAACTGACTGATGGCTTGGAGACAACAGTCATATCAAATCACTTAAAGAGGCAGACCATGATGGTTTCAGAAAGCTCCCAAACAAAGAACTGAGAAATTTTCCAGAAGAAGAGAGCTTCCTGGAATGATCAGAAGTAGAATACAAAAGCTTAATATTTGTAACTGTTCAAGAAATCAGAAAGATCAGACAAAACACAGCAGACCATGATGACAAAATGAACTACCTGCGAGAAATTCTTGAGCAACAGCAATCAGCAATTCAGTAGATTAATAATAAAATTACACAATTAGACAACTCAATAGAAAGTCAAAGGAGCAAAACCAAGGCAATGGAATGCAGAATTAGTGAGACTGAAGACAAAGCAAGTGATACCAACATATTTGAGGGAAAAAATCGGATAAAAGAACTTAGAAAAATGAAGCAACACTAAAAGTTATGTGGGACTGTATCAAGAGGAATAATTTAAAAATGATTGGAGTACCAGAATTGGGGTTGGGGTTGGGGTTGGGGGGAGACGACAGAAAATACAAAGAGAATTGTTGAAGATTTGTTGACAGAAAACTTCCCTAACATCACAAAAGATAAGATTTCTATCCAATATGCTCATCGAACTTCACTTAAGGTAGATCCCAAAAGAAAGACATAATGAAACTTACTGTCATGGATTGAATGGTGTTTCCCCCCAAAATCTGTGTAGCCAATTTAGCTAGGCCATGATTCCTGGTATTGTGTTGTAAATCCTGCTTCTATGATGATAATGAGGGTGGATGGGTAGCAGTTGAATTGGTGGGGAAGGCCTTAATGTGTAAGATTGTTTTGTACCTTGAGGCAGTCTCGAGATATAAAGGAGAGAAGTTAGCAGAGAGATTTGGGGATGTTATACCACCAAGAAAGAAAGCAGTGTCAGGATCTGAGAGTGTTCTTTGGAAAGGACTGGGGTCCCTGTGCCTCAGAAGTGCCCAATCCAAAGGAAGATTGATGACAAGGACATTCCTCCAGAGCCAGCAGAGAAAGCCTTGCCCTGGAGCTGACACCTTGAATTTAGACTTTTAGCTTACTGGACTGTGACAAATAATATTTCTCCTTTTAAAGCCATCCACTTGTAGTATTTCTGTTAAAGCAGCACTAGATGACTAAGACACTTAGCAAAACTAAAGGGGAAAATTTTAAAAGTGGCTAGGGATAAATGAAAAATAACCTATAAAGGAGAGTCAATATGACTAAGCTCAGACTACCCAGCAGAAACCATGCAGGCAAAAAGTCAATGAGACAACATATACAAAGCTTTGAAGGAAAATAATTGCCAGCCAGGAATTACATATCCAGCAAAACTGTCTTTCAAATATAATGGCAAAATTAGTACATTTCCAATAAACAGAAATTTAGGGAATTTGTAAAAACCAAACCAAAGTGACAAGAAATACTAAAGGGAGTCCTTCGGCTAGAAAATTAACAACAGCATCTGAGACTATAATACAAGACAGAGAAAACAGATATCAATCCTGATAATTACAAAACTAAAACTAAAACATCAAAATAGGGAAACAGATGTCAATATACAAAACATGACAACATTGTAGCAAAAAAGAGGGATTAAAATAAATTGCAAAGCCTATAGTGAACAATTCAGCCTGATCAAGATGAAATAGATTCCTCACAGTACTGTATTCTTTACCCGGCTTCCCTCCTCGATAGTGCTGTATTGAAAAATCATTTCCTTTACTGGTGTCCACCCACCCCCCCAACCAGCTTTTCATTTGAATCCTGCTTTTGCTTAGAGGTTATATATATAAACCACTTTGCGCTGTGTAGTATGATTAAGAACGTTGCTGACTAACTTGTATGAGCTCCCTACTTGTAAAAACCCCTTTAGAAGTAGCTTGCCTGCCTACCCCTGGCAAAGCAGTCTTGGCAGCAGCAGCTCTGAATAACTCCGTTTTCTTGTACAATGAAATAAGGGTGCCTTTCCTGTTCTCCCACCTCTGTCTTTCTTTTATTGGTGAGTACGACTCATGCCAAGTAAGAACCTGGGGTTTCTACCTGGTAACAGAGAGTCTGCACAAAGCACAAACACATGATTGGACTCCTACGAACTCCAAATATACTTCTTGTTGTTAGTTGCCTTTACGTCAGTTCCATCTCATGGTGACCTAGGTGTTACAGAGAACTCCATAGGGTTTTCTTTTTTAAATTTTTATTTTTTCATTAAGTTTTAAGTGAAAGCTTACAATTCCAGTAAGTGTCTCATATAAAAACTTGTACACATTTTGCCATGTGACCCTAGTTTCTCTCCCCACAGTGTGACAGCATACTACTTCCGCCCAACCCCATATTTCCTGTGTCCATTTAACCAGCTCCTGTCCCCTTCTATTTTCTCATCTCTTCTCTGGAAAGGAGCTGCTTACTTAGGGTCCTGTTATCTACCCGAGTCAAAAAGCATGCTCTTTACCAGTATCATTTTATGTCTTATATACCTATTCAATATTTGTCTGAGGAGTTGGCTTCTGGAATGGTTTCAATTCTGGGCTAACAGAAAGTCCAGGGGCTGTATCTTCCAGGGACCCTTCAGTCTGCCAGACCGTGAAATCTGGTCTTTTTACTAGAATTTGAGTTCTGCACTCTGCATTTCTCCTGCTCCATCAAGGACTCTTTGTTGATTTCCCTGTGAGGCAGTCTTTGGTGGTGGCCATGCACCAACTAGTTCTTCTGGTCTCATATTGATATAGTCTTTGGTATATGTAGATATTTCTTGATAGGGTTTTCTTGGCTGTAATTTCTTAACAGAAGCAGATTGCCAGATTTTTCTTTCACAATGTTTCTGGGTGGGTTCAAACCTCCAGCCTTTAGGTTAGCAGTCAAGCACAAATTGTTTGTGCTACCTAAATCAGAAAGAAACCATTGCAATCAATTCCATCTCAGAGCAATCGTGTAGGACAGAGTAGAAATGCCCTAGTGGGTTGGAAGTGCTAACTTTTTGGTTAGCAACTGAGCTTTTAATCGCTGTATCACCAGAGCTCCAAAGGATTTCCAAATGTACACAGATAATATGAAACAAATTATAAAAAAAGTACACATAAAATTAAGCCTAGAAAAGAAGCAATCAGATCCTGAGAATTAGAACTAAACTGTATGAAAAAAAGAGCAAGCAGAATTGAAAAGAATCACATAGAATAAAAACCTCACAATATACTTTCAAACATATCTTTCACAAGAGATTATTGAAATGATATGAGAAATTCTCTATTGAAAGATATTCTAGAAGACTGAAATAATAGGGAAAATACACCATGTTCATAGATAAGAAGCCAGCTAAGTGCCCTCTCGATATAATAAAGATGGAAATTCTCATTAAGTCTATAAATTTAACCCAATTCCCCTCAAAATCTAACAGGGAATCACATATAATCGACAAGCTGATCCTAAAACATATACAGTGGTCTAAAGAGCCAAGGAAACATTGAAAAAGAAAAAAAGAGAGGGAAAATGGCTCATACTACCAGATTTCAAGGCTATTATAACCTGTTGTCATCAAGTCAATTCCTACTCTTAGTGATCCTATAGGACAGAGGAGAGCTGCCCTAGGGGGTTTCTAAGGAGTAGCCGGTGGATTTGGACTGCCAACCTGTTGTTATCAGTTGAGCTCTTAACCACTGTGCCACCAAGACTATTATAAATCTAGTATTTAGTACATGAGGCATTAATGTGAGGATTCATAAAGAAATCTGGTTATAACAGAGATCACATAAACAGATCCATGCATATATGGGAGACACAGGTGGCATTAGAAATGGGTGTAAAACAAAGAACTCTTTTCCAAATGGGGCTAGACAATGACTGGCTATCCACATGGAAAAAGGTAAAATTAAATCTTCTTATACCTCAAAATCATTTCCAGTGGGATGAAGAACCAAATGTTCTTGAAAAACAAAATTATAAAATATGTTAGAGATTTTTATGATTTGCCAGGGTTGAAAAAGATTTTTGTTGTTGTTTTAAACAAGACACAAGAAGCACAAATTATAAAGGAAAAGACTGACAAATCTGACAAGTAAAAATTAATAACTTCTGCTTGAAAATAGTTGCCAGAAAGAAACTGAAGAATCAAGCCATGGACTGGGAGAAAATGTCTGCTTTATAAACAAGGAACAGAATAGCAAAAAGAGTTTTACAATTCCTTACAAATCAATAGGAAAAAGACAGTCATTAGCGGTGGGGTGATAAGTTTTAAGTATGCATCAGAAATCATATTGATACGATGGAAAAAACTCATTGTCATCAAGTGACCCTATAGGACAGAGTAGAACTGCCCCCATAGAGTTTCCAAGGAGCTCGTGGTGGACTCGAACTGCTAATCTCTTAGCGACTATGCCACCACGGTTTCAATGTGATGAAGGTGTTCTAAAACTGATTTATGGTGATCTTGTTGCATAACTTGGTTGGTTTACTTAAAAAAAGAATCACTGAATTGTACATTTGGAAAGGGTGAATTATATAATCAAAAATATACCTCAGTAGAGTTATTTGATAGCAAAGGTAGAGACAGAAAGAGAGAGATGGTAGCTAGGTAGCAGAGGCAAGTGCTTGAGGGACCAACTGGGGCTGACAACATCAATAATGTGCCTGGGCATGTCTAGATTGGGCCTCACATTCAGGCAGGGCAGCTTGAAGAGTTGAGTCTGGGTCAAGTTGACTTCGCCTCCAAGCCTGCTCTGTGTATTCCCCTTCTAACAACTAAATTTGAGCTTGTCTTTGAGAATTTCTCTCTGCACTTCTTACCTAAGCAGGTCTCACATTGCTTTTGACAGCACCCCCCAGTGAACTGAGCCTGGGACCTCCTTACTATACCACCACTGTTAACCACTTAGGGTTCTGACTAGTTCCCAGACTTTCCACCTCAACCGCTGGCTCTCCTAGTGAGGACTGAAAGCAATGCCTTCAAGCTGCTGCTCATTAACATACTCTTTAATGTGTTTTTCAGGGAAACCTTGATGGTGTCCTATTTAAGAGAGCATATCTGCTAACCACAAAGTCAGTGGTTCAAATCTACCAGGTGCTCCTTGGAAACTACGGAGCAGTTCTAGTTCTGCCCTGCCCTGTAGGGTCACTATGAGTTGAAATCGACTTGAAGGGAGCGGGTTTGGGTTTTTGGTTTTATTTCCATCTAGTATTTTTTTTTTTTTCTGCTTGAAGGACTTCTTTAACATTTTTTTTTGGTTGTGCAGGTCTTCTAGCGATGAATTCTTTCAACCTTTGAACATCTGGAAAAGCATTTCACCTTTTTGAAAAGATGTTTTGTGTCTAGAACTCTAAGTTGACAATTTTTCTTTCAGTACCTTAAAGATGTTTCTTTACGGTCTTCTTGATTCCATGATTTCTAATGAAAAAAACTGTTTTCATCCATATCTTTGTACCTCTGTATGTGTGTCTTCTTTCTCTTGTGCTTGAGATTCATTGAAAGTTTTCAATCTGTAGGTTTCATTAAACTTGCAAGTGTTTGTTCATGACTTCTTCAACTGTTTCTTCTGTCCATCCATGGACACTCCAATTAAATGTGTGTTTTAGTCAGCTAGGGCTGCTCTAACAGAAATACCACAGAGTGGATGGCTTTAACAAAGGAAGGTTTATTCTTACACAGTCTGGTAGGTTGCAAGTCCATATTCAGGGTGTCCGCTCCGGGGAAAGGCTTTCCCTTTGTCGGCTCTGGAGGCAAGTCCAGTATTGCATCAGTCTTTGTCCAGGGAGCATCTTGGGCGCAGGAACCTCAGGTCTCAAGGACACGCTGTTCTCCCGGTGCTGCTTTCCTGATGGTAACGAGGTTCCCAGTTCTCCTTGTTTCTCTTTCCTTTTATCTCTTGCAGGCTGAAAAGATTAAGGGTGGGGCAAGCCATACTCCAGGGAAACTCCCGCTACAGCAGAGCAGGGAAATAATCCTATGCAGGAATTTACAGCCCCACCCTAATCTTTTAACATATAGTTTAGTGAAACCACACATTTTTGGGGGGACACAATTCAACCCATGACATCCCACCCTTTGACAACCCAAAAATCACATCACAGAAACATTTAACACATTCATCTCACCATAGCAAAATTATGTCCATCCCATACAACAGAAGTCTTAAATCAGTTCCAAGTCCAAAATACAAAAACTCTTCTACATCTGTGCAACCTAGAAGGCAAGCTATCTGCTTCTAAAGGTACAATGGCAGAACAGGCACAAGTTAGACATTCCATTACACACATACAGAGGTACAAATGGGAGAAATTGCAGGGAAAGAAGGCATTAACAGGCAACAGGCAAGTCAACAGAACACATTACATTAGCTCTGAAAGCTTTGGAAATACTCTTACATATTCTGAGACATTCTACACAACAGCCCTGCTCTCCAGACTCTAGGTATTGGCCACACTCTCTGGTTTCTGAGTGGAGACCTCCAGCCCCATGCTACAACTCTGCCTTAAAGGTCCACTGACACAGAAACTCTGCCCCATCAGCTTTAGGAGTACCCTAAGCCCAACTGAGTGGCAATTCCACCCTTCTGAACACAGGACGCCATGGTTTCACCCTTTTAACTCCCTGAGGTCATGGCCATACCGTTTGAGACTGAGGCAGCTCAGCTTCTGGCGGTGTCTGTCTCTTCAGCTTCAGCTTCCTATGGCTGCATGGCCCGGGCCTCAGGCCCACATCTGCCCTGCCAGGCAAGTGTTCCAAAGCTCTGTAACTCCACTGATTTAAGTGCCCAGATGCACCCCACTCTTGCTGGAAAGCGTCCTGCCCAAAGGCACTCAGCTCCCTCGCTCTGTGGGTCAGCAAGGCCAGCTCCACCGATTTAAGTGCCCAGAGGCACCCCGTTCCACGAGGAAAACTCTGCGCAGGCACTAAGCTCTCTTGCTCCACAGGTCGGCTCCAGCGCTGCCTAGGTTCTGCTGCTGCCGCTGCCGCTGCCACCAGTCCTCTGTTGTTTCTCACCATCTGCGCCTTCTGTTCCTTCTGAATCTTCTATCCATTCGCAGTTTCAAAGTGGCTTCCACATTTTAGGTATTTGCTAGAGCAGCACCCCACTCCCACGGTACCAAATTCTGTTTTAGTCAGCTAGGGCTGCTCTAACAGAAATACCACAGAGTGGATGGCTTTAACAAAGGAAGGTTTATTCTTACACAGTCTGGTAGGTTGCAAGTCCATATTCAGGGTGTCCGCTCCAGGGAAAGACTTTCCCCTTGTCGGCTCTGGAGGAAAGTCCAGTATTGCATCAGTCTTTGTCCAGGGAGTGTCTTGGCACAGGGACCTCAGGTCTGAAGGACGCACTCTTCTCCCGGTGCTGCTTTCCTGATGGTAACGAGGTTCCCAGTTCTCCTTGTTTCTCTTTCCTTTTATCTCTTGCAGGTTGAAAAGATTAAGAGTGGGGCAATCCATACTCCAGGGAAACTCCCCCTACAGCAGAAATAATCCTATGCAGGAATTTACAGCCCCACCCTAATCCTTTAACATACAGTTTAGCGAAACCACACATTTTTGGGGGGACACAATTCAACCCATGACAATGTGTATTTGACATCTTGAAGCTATTCCACAGACCTCTGATGCTCTGTTCAAGTTTTAAAATTCTTTTTTCTGTTTCATTCCAGATAGTTTCTATTTCTATGTCTTCCAAGTTCACCAATCTTCTCTTCTATAGTGCGTAATCTGCCATTAACCCTATCCAAGTATTTTCTTATCTCAAACATTGTAGTTTTCATCTCTGGAAGTTGTATTTGGATCTTTTTCCATCTTCCATATCTCTACTTTATTTTAAAAAATTATTTTTATTGTGTTTCTGGTGAAATTTTACACAGCAACTTAGGTTCCTATTTGACAATTTCCACATAAATTGTTCAGCAACATTAGTTACATTTTTCACAATACATCAACACTCTAATTATTCTGTTTCTTGTACTCCAGTTTCCCTGCCCACTTCTTTGTAGTATGTGTTGACCTTTTGGTCTCATATAGATGTTTTTTAAGGACCATTTAAGAGAGCACCAGACTTCTGGGTAATATCTTTTATTTTGTGTCTACTTAACTTTTGAGGAAACCCTGGTGGTGCAGTGGTTAAGTGCTATTGCTGCTCACCAAAGGTTGGCATTTCAGATCCACCAGGTACTTGTTGGAAACTCTACGGGATACTTCTACTCTGTCCTGTAGGGTTGCTGTGAGTTGAAATCAACTCAACGGCAGTGAGTTTGGTTGGTTTTGGTAACTATTTGAACATACAGAATTCAATTATAATAGCTATTTTAAGGACCTTGCCTGCTAATTGTAACATGTTAGTTTTGGGTCACTTTCAATGGACTGATCTTTCTCTTGTGGTTAGTATTCGCACCACCCCGGGACTCAAGCCTATACTAAGTCTCTGGAAGTCATGTTACTGCTTTGGCTTCACTGTCCATTATGGTAACAAGACTCACCTTGTGTTTGGTGATTAAGTGCTACCACTAGGCCCCTGCTACCCAGGATTCCATCATCCCCATTGCATTTAGGAATCTCATTTGATGGTAGCACTTCCCATTGTAATTTCCAACCTTGAAGACTACCACAGAGCTCACAAATTTGTTTCTTCCAGCCATAGTGAAAAGTGTATCCACTGGACCCTCCCAGATGGGGTGAGCAAGTCTTCCAAGATAAATCCTCTCTGACATCCCTCTCTTCCTTAGCCATTGTTATCTTTGTCTGTAGATATAACAAGGTGTTACACTCTGGGTGGAATAAATGGTTAACTGCTCATCTACTACTAGAAAGGTTGGTGGTTTGATCCCACCCAGAGAGACAGCCCTGGTAAGCTGCTTCTAAAAAGTCACAGTCTTGAAAACCCTGTGGAGCATCTCTACTTTGCTTACAGGTTGTTGCCATCAGAATCAACTCTATGGCTGCTAATAAGAACAACCTTTGAGTTCATATTTCAGTCAATCAACCAAGAAACATGTTAGAGCCATTTTTAACCCTTTGAGCGAAAACACTGAATCCAACATCTCTGCTTTGTCATTGTTTGTTTCTACTTTCTGCTTAGTAGGCCCATTATCAAGAAATTTCAGCCTGATCCAATGTCACATGCATTCTTACCTTGATCCTGCTCCCGTAAGATTAATTCCTATACATGTTCCTTATCTTAGGCTGTGTTCTCTAGGGAAGCAAAGCCAGTAACAAATATAAACACATACAGAAAAAGATGTATATAAAGGAAACAGCTCAGGGAAATGTAGAGGCTGAAGCACTCCAAGTCCTGGATTGGAATAAAAGTCTCATGCAACCATGGAAGCTGGTGAACCCAACGTTGGCAGGTCAGAGATTAGAGTTCCAGTTTACAGGCTGTGAAAATTGGCAAGTCCCAAGATGGAGGTGAGACTGCCAGGTTTCTGCTGTTTCACAGAGCTGCAGGGCTGGAGAACCCAGGACCAGAAGTTCAGGGAACAGGACTCTTACTCACAGGCTGCTGAAGATCAATGAATCAATGAATCCAAGAGCTGCTAGTTCAAGTCCCAAGAACCCACATCAGAAGACAAGACAGTGGGAGCTGCTGGATCTGCAACAAGCTGAAACCTGGGCAAGGTGAGCAGACAAGAGGTAGACAGTGGAAGGCAAAGAGATGAAGGCTGAGGGGGCAGTAAGCTACCAGGGGCCTCGCCCCTGCCGCTTTATACAGCTGCCAAAACACTTGAGAATCATGGCTCTGCCAAGTTGACACACAATCTAAACCTTCACATTCCCCAAGTTTCCATCTGTGTAAGTTGGAAAAATCATGCAGTTCTTTTGGTGTGTATCATACTTCCCCATGAGTCACACTTGTACCTCACTCTCTGGGGCCTCTTGGAACTTCAGTCTTGGAAACCCTGGTGGCATAGTGGTTAAGTTCTATGGCTGCTAACCAAAAAGTTGATAGTCCAAATCCACCAGGCATTCCTTGCAAACTCTATGGGGCAGTACTACTCTGTCCTATAAAGTGGCTATGAGTTGGAATCAACTCGATGGTAGCAGTTTTTTTTGGCGGGGGGGTGATATTTAAAGGTCTAGAAGAACAGATGGTAGGGTAGGTCCTGAGAAGGCTCAGCAGTGCCTTACAAAGCAACTGGTTGGGGGGAGTGGGCATTACAGGTTCTCCAGGTCAAAGGGAAGACTAGCTTCCTCAGGCAGAGCCAGAAAGGCTTCTTCTGCAAAGAAGACTCTGAAGTCCCCAGATTCATCCCAATCTGCCCATCTGTCCCCATGCCAATTTTCAGGATCCTTTTCATTCCCAACCAATCCCTCTCTTTAACAAAAGAAACCATAGGATGCTGGGGATTCAGTTGCATTGTAATTCAACCATTTGTTGGAATGCTGTTGTTAGTAAGTTGCCATTTAGTCCATTCTGAGTCCTGGTGACCCCATGTGTGCAGAGTAGAACTGCTCCATAAGCTTTTCAAGGCTGTGACTTTATTGATTTCAAGGTCTGTCTTCTCAGGCATCTTGGGGTGAGTTTGAACCACCAACCTTTCAGCTAGTAGACAAGTGCTTCAACTGAGCCACCCAGTCACTGAGGAACAGACTTAGGATTTTTCCTTTCAGGAATCTCAGAGCTCCTTCCAGTGTGGTCATAGAAGCTTTCTGATCTTCTATGCAGACCTTGAGCAGGGAATTTAAAGCTCTGCGCTGATCCCTTTCCCCACATTCTCCAGTAACCAAGCAATCGTTTTATATCCTTTGTTTTGACTAGAATACATGGTCACCCTGAGACCTGATCACAGGTATCTACAGGGGGTAATCTGAATAATTATTTTACCACTTCATGCCATGGACTGCAAGTGTCTCCTTTACCAATGGGAACAAGGTCACTAATGCCTTCAAATTTAATCTGATTAGGAAACCAATTCCAGAGAACCTACAACCAATCCAGAGCATTCTCCTCAAATTCTGTTCTTTTGGAACCACTCTCAGTCCCAAATTCTTTATCAGTCAAAGCTGAAACAGCAGTGGGGAGATATATATGTAATGTGCAACAGGGAAGTGGATTATGCAGACGTAGGAGCTGGTTAAGCAGTCTTTGTAAGGCTCTTGGCTCCCTTTCTGATGCTGGAGGCCCAAGTAGGGCTGGCAGTGAGGAAGGGAAAGTGGCAAGGAGGCTGAAACCCACAAGCACAAGCTAGAGCCCCACAAGGATTGACTGAAGCCCATGGCCATTCTGATTGTCTCTGAACCTTGGTGACAAGGGTGTCCTGCAGAAGATACGGCCCTTTGTCATAAAGCCAAACACACACCCACACTCAGGAGTCAGAGATGCTCACAGAACATCCTGCTGCTGCTTCACACCAATCAAGTGAATTGCAGATCAGCAACAATGTGTGTGTGACCTACGAAATGGCTACTGCTTTCCTTTCACCTCCCAAATTTCCTTTGTGGCCCATCCTAACCAGAAACATATAAAAAAAGGAATTCTGAGAAATACAGTTCAGCCTAGCCAAATCGCCACATTATAAAGCCTTCAAATTTTTTAGTGGTTATGTGTCTCTTCAGACCTCCCCTTTGTTCTTGAATTAGCTTTACCAAAATCCAAATCCACTGCCGTTGAGTTGATTCTTACTCATAGTGATGAATTAGCTTTAGTGAATTAAATTTTCCTCTAGGAAATAGTCCACTCATCTAATTGATCAAATTAATTGGCATGAAGTTAATCACAGAATTCTTGTGATCTTTGAAAACACCAATTTCTGGCATATCTACTGTTATGTCTCTTATTAATTCATCAATATGGTTATCTTTAATATTATTTTCTAATTGTATTATGATCAGAGAATGCAGTCATTTTGTCACTGATTGTCTTGTATTTGGCATATGTTTTTTAGTCTAGTACATGATCAAGTGTTTAACTGTTCCATGTGTGCTTGGAAATGCAGGTGGCGTAGTGGTTAAGAGATACGGCTGCTAGCCAAAAGGTCAGAAGTTTGAATCCACCAAATGTTCTTTGGAAATGGGCAGGTTTACTCTGTCCTATAGAGTCACTATGAGTTGGAATTGACTCAGCGGCTACAGGTTTTGGTTTTATGTACGCTTGGAAATGTGACTTCTCTAAAACTGATTGCAGAGTTGTGTGTGTATTACCAGGATATCAGAAAGATGTTTACCTGTGTTTTACTGACTATGCAAAGGCATCTGACTATGTAGATCTTAACAAATTATGAACAACATTGTGAAGAAGAAGTTCTATAACACTTAACTGTGCTCATGAGGAACCTGTACATAGACCAAGAGGCAGTTAGTTGAAAAGAACAAGGAGTTACTGTGTGGTTTAAACTCAAGAAAGCTGTGCATCAGAGCCGTATATTTCACTATAATTATTCAGTCAGTATAGTGATAAAATAATCCAAGAATTTGTACCATGTGAAGAAGAGGGCATCAGGATTGGAAGAAGACTCACTAACAACCTGTGTTATGCAGATGACACAACCTTGTTTGCTGGAAGTGAAGAAGACTTGAAACATTTACTGATGAAGATCAAACACCATAGCCTTCAGTATGGATCAGACCTTAACATCAAGAAAAAAAAAATCCTCACAACCAATAAGCAACATTATGATAAACAGACAAAAGATTGAAGTTGTCAAGAATTTGATTTTACTTGGATCCACAATCAACGTCCATGGAAACAGCAATCAGGAGATCAAAGGTCATGTTGTCTAGGCCAAATCTGCAAAAGACCTTTTTAAAGTGTTAAAAAGCAAAGCTGTCATGTTGAGGACTAAGGTGAGCCTGACCCAAGAAACAAACCCTTTGCCAGTTCTACTCATAGTGACCCTGTAGGACAGAGAACTGCCCCATAGGGTTTCCAAGGAGCATCTGGTGGATTTGAACTTCCAATCTTTTGGTTAGCAGCCGTAGCACTTAACCACTATGCCACCAGGGTTTCCTAACACAAGCCATGGTATTTTTAATCATCTCATATGCATATGAAAGCTGGATAATGAATAAGGAAGACCAAAGAATTGATGCCTTTGAATTAGTGTTGGTGGAAAAATAGTGAACATACTGTGGACTGCCAAAAAGAATGCACAAATCTGTCTTGGAAGAAGTACAGGCAGACTGCTCCTTAGAAGTAAGGATGGTGAGACTTAGTCTCACGTACTTGGACTTGCTATCAGGAGGGACCTGTCTGTGGAGAAGGGCATTATACTTGGTAAAGTAGAGGGTCAGCAAAAAAGATGAAGACCCTCAATGAGACAGGTTGACACAGTGGCTGCAACAATGGGCTCAAGCATAACAATGATTATGAGGATGGTGCAATGTTTCATTCTGTTGTACACGGGGTTGCTATGAATTGGAACCAACTGGACAGTACCTAACAACAACAATCTTCTATATGCTAATTTTTAATTTACTGACAGAAGGATATTAAAAATCTATTATTTTTGTCCTACATTATAAATTTTAAATCTCTCTTATGGGATCTGACTCGACAGCCCTTGGCTTGGTTTGGCATAAGTTTATAACTGTTATGTCTTTCCAGTGAATCATTTCTTTAAGCATTCAGTAACAACTTTCTATATCCCTAATGACATTCTTTGCCTTAAAGTCTATGCTGTGATATTAACATTATTATGGTTTTGATTATGCTTTTCTCTCCCTACCCCCTAGAAGTTTCTTTCACCTTCTTGCAAGCTTAGCTATATATTTTAAAAAAGATATTTATTATCTTTTATCTCTTACTTTTGGTTTTTGTAGCAGGCAGGGTTGGGTTGCCAGATATCTAGTTTAACATATTAATAGATCTTGACATTCTCAAACTTAAAAATAATTTAAGATATATACATGCCTTTAAATAGAAATCTCTCTTGCTTGATATGCAATCAAAATAGCAGAATAAACTGCACAATGTATGCATAACGAAAGCCCCGTCTTACTAAATGAAGGTGTCAACCTATATTAATTATAAAGCTCAGTGCTTTCACGTTCCAATCCGAACAGCTGAGAAAAAAAACCAAAAAAGCTTTTCTAAACAATGTACTCCCGCAGATTCCCCTAAGAATCTGATGTGGCCTCCATCCCTGAAAGGTTTAAGAATCACTGGTTAATAGTATCTCCAAAGAAAATTACAGATGAGAGATGGACATCTTTTATTCCAGTAATAGTTTGGTTTTCCTCCTCCCATCCCTTAGCCATTCACAGATACTACACTTAATCATTTTCCTGATCTATGATGGGTTTTTTTTGTTGTTTCTTTTTTTAGTTTATTTCCCAACTGCTTTGGTCTCCTGGTTAAGTCACTCAAAACTAGTTATGGCTAGCAGTGTGTGGTTGGTAATATTGCAGGTAAATCTTATCAGGTGCCATTTAAAACCTAGTCTTACCAGCAAAAATTCACTAGGCACTTGCAGCCATACTATGCATCAACTTGTGGAGTAAGTTAGGATCTACTCTTCTCTACTACTATGAATTTCAAGGGCACGGGAAAAGACTGAGTCTTTGAACCCAGTGCATAATAAGCCTGGGGGATGTTCTCATTCTTGGAAAATAGGCTTGCTGTCTGAATTGCGCAATGTATCCAACTTATGCACTACATGGAAGGCCTTTAAAAACTCGTTAAAGTCAATGCTTCCATCTTTGTTTAAGTCCATTTTGTCAGCGAGCTCATCAACTTCACAATCATCAACAAGAACACCGTAGTGCACTTTGAAAAGTCTCCACATGGCACGAAATTCTTCCGTGGAGATCAAGCCTAAAAGAATATAGAAGAAGGCTGTGAGTGCTCATTTGAAGGCCCACAGAAGGGGAAGGAGCCATACTGATTGAGGAGGCCCCATTTAGAAGTTTATTAATATGTCTGACCATTAAGACACTGCAGGAATGGAAGAGTAGGAGCACAAATGTAAGAAATCACATGTCACTTTCAACTGCCAAATGAGCCTGAGACTGCTCTAAAGCTGGAATAAGAGTGAAGGAATAAGGGCGGATTGTGGGCTGTGGGACAATATGTGGTATAGCAATGTGAAGATCTGAAATTTAAGGGAGAGGGACATGAAAGGAAGGCAGGCAGGAAAGCAACATCAAAGCAGAGGAAGATATCCTGGGACTCAGTCTTTTCTATAGGCAATAATTTACTTTTATGTATTAGATTATTCATCTGTATGTGTATGTGTTGAGAAAAGGTCTCTACAGTACAGGATTATCTGATGTTTTATTTATTTTTTATTTATTTATTTTATTTAATATAACTGAGTGAAAATGTACATTCCCATACAAATTTACATGCCCACCTATATGCAGCTTCCACTGCTCTCCCTTCCCGGTGACAGCACACTATTCCTCTCTGCTCCATACTTGTCTCATCCCCCCAACAGTCTCCTTTCCCCTCCTCTCCACCCACTCTCCTTCCTCCACCCAGAGGTCAGCAGGATGATATCCTATAGATGTATACAACCATAAAGTGCATCCAATATATGGTCACTCTGCATCACCAAGTCCAATCATTTCGTGTCCGAAGAGTGGACTTTCATTAAGATTTATGGGCAAGGGCAGCATCAGGGCCAGAGGCCATACTCCCAGGGGAACGCCGAAACCACTGGACCATCAATTGTGGTCTTTTAGTGGTGATCTCAGGGTGCACCCCCTTTTATTCTTGTGTTGTCAGTGAGACTCAACTTAGTGAGCTCCATTGTGGCTATCACTGGTGGTGGCTAGGCACCATACAGTTCTTCTGGTCCCAAGTTGATGTAGGCACCAATTCATGTGGGTCTCTCTATCTTCTGGGTTGTCTTTACCCCATGTCATTTTGGTCCTCAGTGAGCATCCGTTCCTGCTGAGTTGGGATTATTTGCTGTGCCCTCGGATGGCAGCTTGGCAGCTTTTAAGACCCCAGATGCCACTCACCAATGTGGGGTGCAGAGGGCCCTCTTAGCAAAATGCTAGTTGTGCCAATTAGCTTCGATTTTGCCTAAGAGCATGGTCCCCTGCCCCCTGCCCCAGCTACTCTATCCTTGCAATATTGGGTTAAGATGGAAGGAGTGTTCAAGTTATGCTGAAGTCCACTTCATAGTGTTCTTGTTTCTAATGTGTGCTATCACCGATTTCACCCAACCAGATTTCTAGCAACTATCTAATCTAAACCCTCCCCCCTCCCCCTCCCTTCCTCCCCTCTCTTGCAGCTGTCAAAGAGTCTTTTCTTGTATACACAAATCTGTTTTTGAGATCTTATCGTAGAGGTCTCATACAATATTTGTCCTTTTGTCACTGACTACTTTCACTCAACATAATGTCTTCCAGTTGAAACCAGGTTAGGAGATGTTTCCTGGAGTCATCATTATTCTTTATCATTGCATAGTGCTCCACTGAGTATATATACCATAGTTTACCTATCCATTCTTCTGTTGTTGGGCATCTGGATTGATTCCATCTTTTTGCTATCGTGGACTGTGCTGCAATAAACATTCTTGTGCATGTGTCCATTGGTGTGAAAGGCCTTGATTCTGTAGGATATATTCCAAGTAGTGGAATTACTGGGTCAAATGGTATATCTATACCCATTTTTTTAAGGAAGCACAAGATTGCTTTCCAAAGAGGCTGGACCTTTTTGCAACCCCACCAACAGTGTAGGAGGGTTCCACTTTCTCCACAGCCTCTCCAGCATTTGTTGTTTTGTGGTTTTTGGATCATGGCCAACCTTGTTGGTGTGAGATGGTATCTCATTGTCATTTCGATTTGAATTTCTTTAATAATGAATGATCATGAGCATGTCTGCATGTGTTTTTTAGCTGTCTGTGTCTCCTTTTTAGAGAAGTGTCCATCCATCTCCTTGGCCCATTGCTTAATTGGATGATTTATCTTCTTATTGATATTTTGTAGTATCTTACAGATTATGGAGATCAGGCATCAGTCATACAAAGAGTTGCCAAATATTTTTTCCCATTCTGTAGGTGGCCTTTTAATTCTATTAATAAAGTCTTTGGCTGAGCAAAAGTGTTTGATTCTTAATAGTTCTCATTTATCTATTTTCTCTTCTGTTGATTGTGGTTTGTTTGACAGATTTTGAAGTCTGTCTACATTGTGTATTAAAACTTCCATTGTTGTTCCTACCTTTTCTTGGATGAGCTTTATCATTTTAGGTTTGATATTTAAGTCTTTTATCCAGTTGGAGTTGCTTTTTGTATAAGGTGTAAGATATAGATCTTGTTTCAGTTTATTGCAGATGGATATCCAATTGTGCCAGCACCATTTGTGGAAGATAGCATTTTTACCCCAGTTTAATGTCTTAGGGCCTTTGTCGAATATCAACTGTTCAAAGGCAGATGGTGTCATCTCTGGGGTCTTGATTCTGTTCCATTGATCAATCTGTCTGTTCCTGTACCAGTACCAGGCTGTTTTGACCACTATGGCAGTGTAATACGTTCTAAGGTCAGGTAATGAGAGGCCTCCCAGTGTGTTCTTCTTCTTTAGTAGTACCTTACTTATATGGAGTTTCTTCCCTTTCCAAACAAAGTTGGTGATTTGTTTCTCCATCTCATTAAAAAATGACAATGGAACTTGTATTGGGATTGCATTATATAAGCAGATTGCTTTGGGTAAAATAGACATTTTCACAATGTTAAGTCTTCCTATCCATGAGAAGGGTAGGTTTTTCCATTTATCTAAGTCTCTCTTAGTTTCCTGTAATAAGGGCTTGTAGATCTCTTTGTAAATGTCTGTTATTTCTCTGGTTAGATTAATTCCTGGGTACTTTATCTTCCTAGGGGCTATAGTAAATGGTATTGATTTGATGATTTCTTTGTTAACAGTCTCGTTGTTGGTATAAAGGAACTCTACTGATTTACTTATGTTTATCTTGTATCCTGAGACTTTGCTGAAGTCTTCTATCAGTTTAAGTAGTTTACTTATAGATTCTTTGGGATTCTCTGCATATACAATCATATCATCTGCAAACAGGGAGACTTTTGACTTCTTCTTTGCCAATGCAGGTGCCCTTTATTTCTTGTCTAATTGCTCTGGCTAGAACTTCTAGCACAATGTTGAATAGGTGAGTTGAGAGTTGGCATCCTTGTCTAGTTCCTGTTCTCAAGGGAAAGTCTTTCAGTCTCTCTCCATTCAGGATGATGTAGGCAATTGGCTTTGTATAAATGGCCCTTATTGTGTTGAGGAATTTTCCATCTATGCCTATTTTGCTAAGAGTTTTTAGCATGAATAGGTGTTGGACTTTATCAAATGCCTTTTCTGCATCAATGGACAAAATCAGGTGATTCTTGTCTTTTGTGATATTTATGTGATTAATCACATTAATTGTTTTTCTGATGTTGAACCAGCCTTGCATCCCTGGTATGAATCCAACTTGGTCCTGATGAATTATTTTTTTGATATGTTCTTGTATTCTATTGGCAAGAATTTTGATGAAGATTTTTGCATCTAGATTCATGAGTGATATCAGTCTGTAGTTCTCCTTTTCTGTTGGGTCTCTACCTGGCTTTGGTAGCAGGGTTATGCTGGCTTCATAGAATGAGTTTGAGAGTACTCCATCCCTTTATATACTGTGAAATAGTCTCAGTAGTATTGGAGATAACTCTTCTCTAAAAGCTTGGTAGAATTCTGCAGTGAAGCCATCTAGGCCCAGGCTTTTTTTGGTTGGCAGTGTTTTGATGACATTTTCAATCTCTTCCTTTGTGATGGGTTTATTAAGTTGTTCTGCTTCATGTTGTGATAATTTGGGTAGGTGGTATGAGTCAAGGAATTTGTCCATTTCCTATAGGTTTTCAAATTTGTTAGAGTACAGTCTTTCACAGTATTGTGTTATAATATTTTTTGTTTCTGTTGGATCTGTTGTGACAACTCCCCTCTCATTTCTAATTGGGTTGTTTCCTTTCCTGCTTTTCTTTAGTAAGTTTAGCCAGTGGTTTGTCAATTTGGTTGATCTTTTAAAAAAAACCAGCTTTTGGTCTTTTCAATTTTTTCAATTGTTTTTCTATTCTCTAATTCATTTAGCTCTGCTCTAATCTTTATGATCTGGTTTCTTCTGGTGCCTGAGGGGTTCCTCTGTTGGTCTCTCTCCACTTGTTCAAGCTGTAAGGTTAGTTCCTTGATTTGGTTTCTTTCTTCCTTCCAGATGTGTGCATTTATGGAGATAAACTGACCTCTGAGCACTGCTTTGGCTGTGTCCCATAGGTTCTGGTAGGAAGTGTTTTCATTCTCATGGGAATCCATGAATTTCTTTATTTCATCCTTGATTTCTTCTATAATGCATGGTTTTTTGAGCAAGATGTTCAGTTTCCAATAGTTCTACTTTCTATCTATGTTTTTTCTTCTATTGATTTCAACTTTTATGGCTTTCTGATCTGAGAAGATGCTTTGCAGTAATTCAATGGTATGGATTTTGTTGAGAATTGCATTATGGCCTATCACATGGTCAATTCTGGAGAATGTTCCATGTGCACCGGAGAAGAAGGTGTAGTTGTCTGCTGATGGGTGGAAAGTTCTGTATATATCAATGAGTTCTAGTTGGTTTAACTGTGTCAGTGAGGTCTTCTGTATCTTTACTGAGCTTTTTTCTAGATGATCTGCCCAGTATTGAGAGTGGAGTGTTGAAGTCTCCTACTATTATTGTTGAGTTATCTAACTCCTTTTTGAGTGGAGTCAGTGTTTCTTTGATGTGTTTAGGTGCTCTGATATTAGGTGTGTAAATATTTAATATAGTTAAGTCTTGCTTGTGTACTAAACATTTCAGCAATAAATAGTGTACATCTTTGTCCACGATGTTGGATTTTACATTAAAATTGATTTTGTCTGAGATTAGAATTGCCACACCTACTCTTCTTTGTTCATTGTTAGCTTGATATATATTCTTCCATCCTTTAACTTTCAGTTTTTTCCTATCCTAAGTTCTCAAGTGAGTTTCTTGTAGACAACATATGGACGGGTCATGTCTTTTGATCCAAGATGTCACTTGATATCTCTTTACTGGAGCATTCAGTCCATTCACATTCAGTGTAATTATTGATACGTATGTGTTCACTGCTGCCATTGTGATGTGTTTATTTTTGTGTTGATGTTTTCTCTGTTGTTCTTATTAGTCTGTTCTGGGATATTCTTTTGTGAGTTGATTTTTCATCTTTTTCAGAGCTGGTTTTGTAGTTGTTGAGACTCCTGTGTTACATTTCTTGAAATGGTATGATACATCTTTGTTGTGCTTTACAGCTGCCCCTATGATCCCCCTTAGTACACTATATATAAACCCAATTTTAATTACTACCAGTATTGTCATCTTCCTCTCCATCTGGAAGAACTATAACGACTGTAGTACATGCTTCTTTTCAATATGATGGCACCATAGTTTTCATGATAATCACTGGATTGCTTCTTTCCATATTAAAGCTGTGATTGACTTTGGCACCTTCCCTAACTGAGTAGAGTTCTGAGTAATGTGTTGTTCTAAAATATAAAGTTAGTGGTTTTGTTCTTCTAAGCCTAAGCCAAAAACTTCTTTCAGTATTTTTTGTAGTTTTGGTTTGATTTTTACAAAGTCTCTGAGTTTCTGTTTATCTGGGAATGTCTTAATTTCTTTCTCATATTTGAAAGATAGTTTTGCAGGATACATAATTCTTGGTTGGAAGTTCTTCTCCTTCAAGGCTTTGAATGTGTCATGCCACTGTCTCTGTGCCAGCATGGTTTCTACTGAGAAATCTGATGAAAGTCTACAGGGTTTCCCTCTGAATGTTAGCTTTGCTTTGAGTCTTGCTGCCTTTAAGATTTGCTGCTTATGTTTCATTTTGTTAAGCTTGATTATAATATGTCTTGGAGTCTTTCTTTTGAGATCTATATTGGGTGGCGTATGATATGCATCTGAGATGTCTATATTCTCTTCCTCCATGATTTCTGGAAAGTTTTCTTTCAGCAGCTCAGCAATGATACTCTCTGTGTTCTCAGGTGTCTCATCCTGTTCAGGGACTCCAATTAATCAAAGGTTGTTCCTCTTAATAGAGTCCCACATGCTTCTTAATGCTTCTTCATTTTTCTTGTTTCTTTTTTTCTGATTTCTGCTCATAGAGGCTGGCGTCTGTAGCTCTGTCTTCCAAGTCAGAAATTCTTTTTTCCATTCGTTCCATTCTGTTTTCTTGGCATTGAATGGAAGTTTCTATCTTTGATTTTGTTCTTGATCTGTTGGATTTCAGAGTACTGGTGTTCCATCAGATCAAACAGCTTGTTTAATTTTTCCTTTTGTTCTGTTGCATTTTGTATAAGGTCTAGAAGGGCTCTGTATATAATAATTTTGTATTCACTTTCTGATGATTTCATAAAAGTTTCTTCATCTGGAAACTCCTTGATTGCTTTGTTTGGAAGCCTTCTGTAGCCATGGGTGATTTCTTGTATGCCACAAGTGTCTGTTGTTTTTTGGGTCTCATGCCAGTAAGAAGAGGCTGGAAGAGATACTGTGAGGATGGACTGCAAATGCTTCTCTAGGCTGTCTTAAAATGTAAAGCAAAAGGTATCTGACTACTTCCCAAGTCAGTCAGGTTTTCAGGTGTAGAGGTCCCTCTTCCCAACTGGCAAAGTAAGCACCTCTATATCCAACCCCAGATGATACAAACTAGTTCAGAACACAGCAATACTACTGCCGTGTTGGCCTATGCTGACAGGGCCCAGCCTTGGGTGACACTGTGTAAGCTACTGCTTTTGTGATAGAAAAGCACTCTCCTGTGGGCAGGTTCTGGTTTCCAAGCTAAGAAATAGGTCCAGCTGTGGCCACTGTATCCAAGCTGGCACCCTCCACACAGGCAGCAGATAGAGGGGCTAACTGTGCCGAGAGGTAGTGATTCCTCTGCCTCTGTTGCCAGGCCCCCACCATAGGAGACACTGTAAGTTACTGCTTTTCTGTCAGGGAAGCGGTGTCCTGTTTGCAGGTGCTGGCTCCCAGGCTAAGAATTAGGTCCCGCTAAAATGTCTGTATCCAACATGGCGTCCCGCACACTGGCAGTGCGGTTCTGTACAAACCACGCTGTGGCAGTGATAAAAAGATAGGCCCAAAGTGGCTAGATTAACAGAGTCCTAAGCCTGGCTCTCAAAATATGGGAATTTCATCTGCCTGTCCCCCCAGCAGCTCGTCTGAGTCTAGCCACTAGACAAGACCCCGCTGGCCAAGACAGAGAATAAAAAGTCAAAATGGTGTGTCTACCTTCAGTCCGTGAGAGCCAGGGCTAGCCAGGAGCAGGAGTCAGCAAAGGGGATGAGGTTTTTTGCTCAGTGGTATGAAGTCCAAATTAACAGCCTTGTGCCATGTCCTGGAGGCTCACTAGGTGATCAGAAGGCTCCGTTTGATTATCAATTCAGGTCTTGGTTTCCAGAGGGATATAAGGAGACGTGTGCTTAGTCCACCATCTTGACTCCACCCCTTCTCTCCAATCTTGTCTTTGTGATGGGTTTATTGAGTTACTTTACTTCTGTTTGTGTTAGTTTTGGTAGGCAATGTGATTCTAGAAATTTTTCCATTTCCTCTAGATTTTAAAATCTTTTAGAGTACAATTTGTCACAGTATTCTTTTAATTCCAGTTGGGTCTATTGTGAAATCACCTATCTCTTTTCTTATTTGGATTATTTGTTTTCTCTCCTGTCTTTCTTTTGTTAATTTGGCCAAGGGTTTAACAACCGACTCAACAGCACTTGGCTTTTCTTTTAAAAAAAAAAAACAAAAAACAACTTTTGGTTTTATTAATTCTTTTTTTTTAAACTTATTTATTGCATTTATTGTGATTGAGTGAAAGTATACAATCCAGTTTAAATTCACATGCCTGCCTATGTGCAGCTACTACTGCTCTCCTTGGCCACTGACAGCACATTCCTCCTTTCTGTTCTATACATGTCATATCCTCTTAACAATCTCCTGTTCCCTCTTCTCCACCCTCTCCACTGCCCTCTTGTAAGAGTCCAGTAGGACAACATCCTATAGAAGCACACCATAAAGTGCACACATGATATGGTCACTCTGTGTTGCCGAGTCCAATCCATTCCTGTTCGAGGAGTTGACCTCAGTAATGATTTATGAACAGGGGTAGCATCAGGTCTAGGGGCCATTCTCCCAGGGGAACCCCCAGGCCTTCAGACCTTCATTTGTGGTCTTTTAGTGGAGTTCCAGGGTGCACCCCTTTTTAATCTCAGGTTGCCTCTTGGACTCAACTTTGTGGGCCCTATCATGGCTGTCACTGGTGGTGGCCAGGCACCATCTGATTCTTCTGGTCACATGTTGATGTAGTTTTATTAATTATTTAAATAGTTTTTCTATTCTCTAATTCATTTAGTTCTGCTCTAATTTACATTATCTGTTTTCTTCTGGTATCTGAGGGTTTCTTTTGCTGCTCTCTTTCTACTTGTTTGAGTTATAGGGTTAATTCTTTGATATGGGCTCTTTCTTCATTTTGGACATGTGCATTTATTGAGTTGAACTGACCTCCGAGCACTTCTTTTGCTGTATCCTATAGGTTCTGGTAGAATGTTTTCATTTTCATTTGATTCCATGAATTTCTTTATTGCATCCTAGATTTCTTTTATAATCCAGAAATTTTTGTGCAAGGTGTTGTTTAGTTTCCATGAGTTTGACTTTCTATCCATGCTTTTTCCACTGTTGATGTCAAGTTTTATGGCCTTATGATCTGACAAAATGCTTTGTAATATTTTAATGTTTTGGATTTTGTTGAGACTTTTTTTATGGCCCAGTATGTGGTCTATTCTGGAGAATGTTCCATGAGCTTTAGAAAAGAAGGTATGCTTGTCTGTTGTTGGGTAGAGAGTTCTGTATGTATACATCTATGAGGTTGAGTTGGTTATCACAATGAGATCGTCCATATCTCTACTGAGCTTCTTTCTGAATGTTCTGTCCATTACTGAAAGTGGAGTGTTGAAGTCTCCTAATATTATTGTGGAGCAGTCTATCTGGCTTTTCAGTGTTGTCAGTGTTTGTCTGATGTATTTAGAACCTCTGTTGTTGGGAGCATAAATACTTAATATTGTTATATCTTCTGCATGTATCGACCCTTTAAGCAATAAATAAGTGACCATCCCTGTCCACAATGGTGGATTTTACTTTAAGATCTATTTTATCTGAGATTAATATTGCAACTTCTGCTCTTCTTTGCATGTTGTTAGTTTGGTATATATTTTTCCATCCTTTGAGTTTCAGCTTGTTTGTATCTTTGAGTCTAAGGTGTGGTTCTTGTAAACAGCATATAGATGGATAGTGGTTTTTTAATCCACCCTGTTAGTCTTTGTCTCTTTATTGATGCATTTAACCCATTTATATTTACTATAATTATTGATAGGTATGAATTTACTGCTGTCATTTTGGTGCCTTTTTTGTGTGCTGTTGACAGCTTCTTTGTTTTCCTTAATATTTTGTTCTGAGTTTGGTTTTCTTTTTGTCCTTTTCAACGTTGGTTTTGTATCTCTTGAGACTTTTATATTTTGTTTCTTGTTTTGATGTGTAATTTTGCTACTTTGCTTTGTGGCTATCCCAATATTCCCCCCAGTGACCTAAATTCAAGCTAGTCTTTGACTTTTTTATATTGCCTTGACTTCCTCTCCATCTGAAAGGTCTATGAATACATTAATTTTCTCCTCTTTTTAGTATGTTTGTCATAATTTACATACTGAGATCTGTTTTCCTAATTTTAATATTTTATCTTTGATTGAGGTCTGTGGCTTCCTTATCCAAGTTAGATGCATGATGCTATGTCCTGAATTGTATCCTTGAGTACATATCTGATGTTACTGATTTTCTAATTGAAGAATTTCCTTTCATATGTTTTGTAATTTTGGCTTGGTTTTTTTCAAATCCTCTAAACTTCTGTTTATCTGGGAATGTCCTAATTTCACCATCATATCTGAGAGACACTTTTGCAGGATACATAATGCTTGGTTGGAAGTTTTCTTCCTTCAGGGTTTTGTATATGTCATCCCATTGCCTTCTTGCCAACATGGTCTCCACTCAGTAATCAGAACTCAGTCTACATGAATTTCTGTTGTAGGTTAGTTTTGGTTTGAGCCTAGCTGCCTTTAAAAACATCTCCTTGTCTTTCATTTTGTTAAGTTTGATTATGATATGTCTTGGTGGCTTCGTTTTGGGATCTACCTTTTGTGGAGTTCAATGAGCATCTTGGATAGATATTGTCCCATCTTTCATGATGTCAGGGAAGTTTTCTGTCAGCAAATCTTTAACAATTCTGTCTTTATTTTCTGTTATCCCTCCCTCTTCTGGTACTCTAATCATTCATAAATTATTTCTCTTGATAGAGTCACACATAACTCTTAATGATTCTTTATTTTTCTTAATTATTTTATCTGATTTTTCCTCATAAATGCTGGTGTCAGTTGCTTTATCTTCAGTCTTGCAAATTCTGCATTCCATTGCTTTGAGCCTGCTCCTCTGACTTTCTACTGAATTGTCTAACTCTTTAATTTTATTGTTAATCTGCTGAATTCCAGATCATTGCTGCTCTAGCAATTCTTGTAGTTTGTTTAATTTTTTATTTTGTTCTGGTGCACTTTGATCTCCATCCTGATTTCTTAGAGAGCTCTGTACTAACTGTTTTGTATTCTACCTCCAATAATTGCAGGAGACTTCTTCATCTGGGAAATTTTCTGATTCTTTATTTCGGGAATTTTCTGAAACCATGGTGGCCTACTTTTTTCAATTGATTGTTGTTGTTTCTATGCCAACAGAAAGCTGCTGTGATTTATTTGTTAGGTTATTGTGATCTAACATATGTATACATACACATATCTATGTATTTGTATTTTAATTTGGTTTTGACTGTCTAAATAGTCTAGTCATTTTAGCTAGAGTGATTATGGAAGCTTTAGTAATTCTGATGTCCTGCTACCTGAAGGTTGGAATAGTGACTGTACTGAGAAAGGTAGCAGGCACTGCTGTGCCAGGGGAGCTTGCAGAACTCTTCTTCCAACTCCCCTTCCGTTACTCTCCCCAACTCCAGGAGAAAAGCTCAGGGCACACATGTAAAATGTCCCACTTCTGGCCAAGGAAGTGTGCTAGAATTTAGAGTCAGGTATAGAATAGAGAAGGCAACGGAAGCTGGGGAAAGGGAGTGAAGTCAGTACATAGGAAAGGTTTGAGTCACGAGATTTGGTGAGCACTTAGCTTGTGGTGCTTCAGTGACCATCTTCAGTGTCTCTGTAGGTGCAGCAAGCCACAGCTCAGAGGAGCTGGTAGAACTTGTCTTCTATTCCTCCCTTTGTTTCCCTCTCCAAGTCTGGGATGAAAGCTCAGGGCACACACATAAAATGTCCCACTTCCAGCCTGGGTAGTACACCAGAATTTAGCTTCCAGTGTAGAGTAGATAAGGTAGAGGTAAAAGGCTGGGGACAGGGAGAGAAATCAGCACCTAGGAAAGTATTAAGCCCTGATTGTTCATGAGCACTTAGCTTGAGATGGTCTGGTGGAAATCTCCTAGGGCTGTATAACTGCAGTGATCTATAGCTCACAGGAGCCAGTGGAACTTTTCTTCTATCCCCCACTTTGTTTCCCCCTCTGAGTCTGGGAGAAGAGCTCAGGGAACAAACATACAATGTCCCACTTCTGGTCCAGGTAATGTACCAGAATTTGCCTCTGGTGTAGCTCAGAGAAGAGAGGAGGGAAGAGCGCTACTGCACTTGGCTGCCAGCTGCTGCTGTGTGCTATAGCTGCAGTTGTCCTCAGCTCAGCTCCCCAGTTGAGAAAGACATGTCCCACATAGGTGCCACTATCCAGTACAGCTGCCAGACCCAGCAGTGCTCTCAGGCACAGTGGTCCCAACCTCAGATTCCCAGCCAATAAAGATGGTATCTACTCCTGTACTGCTGCTCTGTTCCTGCGGCTGCCTATCTGCTTCTGACAAAGGTAGTTGTTCCCCTTCCTGTTGCCCAGTCTGATCTCACAGCTTTCCTCCTGATCTTGGGGCACCTAGGATGTCCTTTTTATTCCATTTAGTTGTTTTTCAAGGTCTCAGTTGTTACAGAGATCAGAGGAGATGTATGGCTAGTCTGTTATCTTATCCCTACCTCTTGTAGAGTCCTTTTTTGACCTACCTGATGATTTTTGAGTTTGATAATGAGTGTGCATCAAAGCTAAGCAGAAAATGAGTTGTCATAGTCTTCACTTCCAAAACAGAGTCAGAACTCTAGGAATGTTTTTTATTTCCAGAAATAATGAAGACATTTAAATGGACAGTGAATTATTTTAACATTTGTGCTGGCAATTTATAAAAGGAGCAACTTGAGTTTGACCAATGGATACATAGGCTTAGGTGGCACTCTGATCTGGAATATAGAATTTGTGGCTACACTGAAATAACAATAATGAGTTCATTTTTCTCCTCAAGTTGAATCAGGTTTGGATGAAGGATGAAACAGATGAAAATGGAGTTCTGGTTTCAGAGAAACAGATCAACATTTGCTAATGAAACAAATCAAAGTTCACTTACCTGAGCGATCAGTGTCAATGATCTTAAATATGATCTGCAGGTCAGATCGGTATCTGCAGAGGGTCTCAATTAGACTAGACTGTACCTAAAATGAAGATGTTCTAAGTGTTAAAACATAGAATTAATGACCCAGATCAATTTTAGTAGATATAAGATTTCATCACCAATTCAAATAATATGACTTATAAATTTGAGAAGGCAAGCTTTCCTTGGAGGCCAACCCTCTTAAACCAGATAAAAAACTGTGCTCTCTGTGTTCTGAAGCTGTGCAGTTTGTGTTTATAAGGAGACAGGGCCAAGAACAATTTAAAAAAAACCCATTGTCGTCAAGTCAATTCTAATTCATAGTGATGCCACAGAACAGAGCAGAACTGCCCATAGGGTTTCAAAGGCTGTAATCTTTAAGGAAGCAGATCACCGCATCTTTCTCCCTCAGAGTGGCTAGTTTGTTCCAAACGCCTACTTTTTGGTTAGCAGCTGAGTGCTTAACCATTGTGCCACCTGGGCTCCTTTCAAGATGAATAAAACCAAACCCACTGCAGTGGAGTCAATTCTGACTTATAGCTACCCTACAGTTGAACAAAGAAGCAGTAAATACTTGGGTAGTACAGAGTTAATGTTCTTGGCTGCTAACAGAAAAGTTGGAGGTTTGAGCTCACCCACTGTCACCTCAGAAGAAAGGCCTGGTGATATACTTCTAGAAAATCAGTCATTGAAAACCCAATGGAACATAGTTCTAGTCAGACACAGGTGGGGTCACCACATGCCAGCATTGACTCAGTGGCAACTGATTTTTTTAAAAAAATAACAATAACCAACATTGCCTGAGAGCATTTGTGTGCCAGGTTCTGCACTGGTTGCTTTATGTGGATTATTTCATTCAGTCCTCAGCAACAACCCTAGGTGTAGAAACAGAACCATTATTACATCTGTTTCACAGACTAGAAAACAGAAGTAAAGTAACTTTCCTACATTCACGTGATTGGTAAGTGGAATTTGAACCTAAGCTGCCTAAAGCCAGGGCCTGTGATCATGATCACCACATGACGGCACTTGGCTTGGCTGTGTGAAGTCAAAGCCTCCTTCCCGTAGACATTTTAATGTGAAACCCTGGTGGCATAGTAGTTAAGTGCTATGGCTACTAACCAAAAGGTAGGCAGTTCAAATCCACCAGACACTCCTTAGAAACTCAATGGAACAGTTGTACTCTGTATTTGGGTCACTATGATTCAGAATTGACTCCACGACAGTAGGTTCACTGCACTATTACTTCCTGTCTCTCTGCACTTGATGTCTTATCTGCCCTGCAAAACAACTGTCCAGGTCCAAGTTCCAGCATTAACTAATTGCTAACGAGCTGTTAATTACTGAGTACTATGATTTGAAACCTGGTGACATAGTGGTTATGTGCTACAACTGCTAACTAAAAGGTCACCAGGCACTCCATGGAAACTCTATGGGGCAGTTCTGTTCTGTTCTATAGGATCACTATGAGTCAGAATCAACTCAGTGGCAATAGGTTTGATTTTTTGGTTTACTATGAATTAGAAATAGCTTGATGGCAATGGGGGAAAGGTGCAGGGATACTTAGGTATTCACATTTTAATAAGGGATTCTAATTTTTAAAAATCTTCATATTCTGGGTCATGTCAGCAAGTCTAGACTCCCACAGGCTAAAAAACAATCTACTGGATATTTTAAAAAGGGGGTCATATGAAAGAATGGATGTCAGACCTTCCTTTCTGCTGGCCAGAACTTAAAATAAGAATCACAATTTTGCCATAGAGTTGCTTAACAGAAGTTTTTTTTTTTTTTGCCTACCCTTACAATGGAGCCTTTTGGTGAGAACTGCTAACCAAAGGATGGCAATTCAAATCTACAGCTGCTCCGTGGAAACCCTATGGGGCAACTCTACTCTGTGCTATAGAGTTACTATAAATTATAACCAACTTGATGACGACAGGTTTGGTTTTTTGTTTTAACTCTTAGAATGTACAAATTTCTGCAACAGATCACAATGTAAGAGGCCCTTCTAGACTTTTCCTAGGACCACCCCATCCATCAAATAATTCCTCTTCTACATTCTGAAGGGGCCAAGCTACTCTTTTAGGCTGTCCAGAGGTGTTTGGCTCTAGTCAGATTTTAGCTGGGGTTGGGTTTCACTTGCCTCCTTCACAGGTTTTTTAATTTGGACATCCTGGAAGCTGGACATATATTCAATATTTCCATCTTTGTCTGTGTTTACCAGATGCCTGCTCAGGGATCTCCACGGTAAGTTCAGCTCCAAAATGCTCTCCATAGAAAAAGCCCACTGGCTCAGAGACAATCTTCCTAACAACAACAACAACAACAAAAGGCCACATCATTTGTTTATCATTTGATAAATTAAGATAATCTCCTTAACAGAGCCAGTGGTCAGCCCTAGGGTTTTCAGGCCTAGGAGTGTCCTACTGTCCTCTGTGATTTGCCCTCTCAGGCCTCCAGTCTTTCCATTCCACAGATCTTTCCCTCACCATCGCTTGTAACGAATCAAAGTTTGGATGTGAGGCTTTTTTCCTTTTATTGACAAAGTACGCTTGTTATAGAAGATTTGAAAACACAAAGCAATACAAAAATAAGATTTACTTTTGTTTTTAATGTTTGATATATTATTCACCTGTCATTTTCCTTTGTAACATCCTTTCTCCCTCTGATGTTGTACGCAATTTTTTCAAAGTAGAAATATACATTTTTCTCATTAAAGGTATTCTGGCTTTAAGTACTTTATAATATACAGAAAACAGTGTTGTTACTCCCAGCTCTTTTTCTCGATATAGAATTATGTGTAGTCATGAATATGCAGACATGTCTTTCTTCACACAAAATATACATTATACCCTAGCATATGTTTTATATACTTGTTTGCATATGATAATACACACAGATGTATTTACTCTAACCTGCTTTTTTTACTTACAATGAATAGGACACCCATCCATATTAATAAATGCAAGTCTACATCATCACTTTAATGGCTATGAAACTATTCCATTATTTCCTTTGGATAATTCCTAGAAGTGAAGCTCCTGAATCAAAGGGTATGCAGATTTTTAAGGCTGTTGATATATAATGCCCAACTGCTCTCAAGAAAGTCTATCTGCTTACACCCCTGCCAGACCATTTTCTCACCATTGTTAGCAGCTAAGGATAAATTTTTGTTGTTGTTGTTATTTAATGAAGTTTACCACTTACAGAAAAGTTCTCAAAACAAATACAGAGCTCAATGCATTATTACAAAGGGAACTCTTGTGTAACTACCACCAAGTACAGGAACTAGATCACTGCTAGTATCCAAAAGGCTCACTTGTACCCCTAACAATTACTACCACCTCCCACCATGACACGAATATTCACAATTTATAATATCCATTCTGTTTTGATGGACGCCATGAGTTGGATCCGACTTGACGGCACTTGGCTTTGATGGACATTTGATTTATCTCTGGTTTCGGGTTATTACAGACAGTGCTGCTAAGAATATTTCTGTCCATGCCTTTTGTTGCCTATATCTACCTGCATTTCTTTTGGGTAAATACCTAGAAGTAAAATTGCTGGATCATAGGGTATGTGTTTGTTCAGCTTCATTTGGTACTCCAAACAAATTTCTACAATAGTGGTACCAATTTAGACACCAGAAGTACATAAGAATTCTAGTTGGTTCACATCTTTGCCCACATTTGGTATTGTCATTTTTTTTTCATTTCAGCTATGCTAAGGGATATATAGCAATCATGGATTTGATCTGCATTTCCTACATGACCAAAGAGTTGTGTACCTTTGTATATATTGATTATTTGGATATTTTCTTTTTGACAATTTCTCTATTGGGTTATCTGTCTTCTTAAAAATTGACTATATATACAAGGTCCCTAGGGTTGCCATGAGTTGGATCTGACTTGACGGCACTTGGCTGGCATACGAGGTCTGGCAATTAAATTCATGCACTTGCCATTGTGTGCTTACATTGGCAGCACTGTACAGACAACTCAGTGAGGTTTCATAACTTTGGTGTATCAGTGTCTCACAGCTGTGTTCATGTTGACATGTGGCAGTGTCTTGCTGAGTGGCATTCATTGTTGTCACATGCTTTTGTGTGCAGTCATGGGAATGTCAGAGCTTGAATTAGAGGAACAAACATTAAATTTCTTGCTAAATTTGGCAAGAGTGGAAGTAAAATCAGGGACATTTTTGTCCATATTTATGGGGATTATGCCATGAATAAAATGTAAGTATACAAATGGATTAAATGTTTTCCTGAGGGGAGAGAAATCATCACTGATGAAGAGAGGTTAGGGTGGCCAGTTACGAGCAGAACTGATGAAAACACTTCAAAAATTCATTGAATTGTGCATCAAAATCATCGACTGCGAGAAGCAAAGCAGACCAAATAAACATCAATAAGAGAAACAGTTGTGAAAATCTTAACTGAAAACACTTCATGGTTCTTGCATCACAACAATGTGCTAGCTCACATAGCATTGTCTGTGAGAGAGTTTTTAGCCAGTGAACAAACAGCTGTATTGGAACACCCTCCTTATTCACCTGGTCTGATCCCCAGCGACCTTTTTCTTTACCTGAAGATAAAGGAAGTATTGAAAGGAAGATATTTTGACAAAATTCAGGACATCAAGGGTAATATGATGACAGCTCTAATGGCCATTCCAAGAAAAAAGCTCCAAAATTGCTTTGAGGGGTGAATAGGCACTGGCATTGGCACGTAGCTTCCCAAGGGGAGTACTTCAAAGGTGAACATAGTGACATTGAACAATGCATCATGTAGCACTTTTTCTAGGATGAGTTCATGAACTTAATTGCCAGACCTCACACATACATACCCATTGCCATGAAGTTGATTCAGACTCATAGTGACCCTATAGGACAGAAGAGAACTGCCCCACTGGGTTTCCAAGGAGTGTCTGGTGGATTCAAGCCACTGACTTTTGGTTAGCAGCCACAGCACTTAACAACTACACCACCAGGGTTTTCTTAAATTGATTAGCAGGCATTATATATGTTTTTTGGATATGAGCCCTTTGTCATTTACATATTATATCTCAAATATCTTCTCTCATTTTGTAGCTTGCCTTTCTTCACTCCTTTAAGAACAGAAGTTCTACATTACATTATTCTACTTTATGGATAGTGCTTCTCTGTTCCATTTATGAAGTCTTAGCCAAATCCAATGGCATAAATAAATTCTGCTATATTGCATTCCAGAAGCCTTGTTGTTTGTTTTTCATATTTAAGTTACAGTCCACCTGGAATTTAGTCTTGTGTCTGCTGGGAGCAATAAGCCATCTCTTTACTTCATATGGATATCCATTTGGCTCCGCCAGCATCATTTATTGAAACAGACTGTCCTTTATCCACTGCTCAGCAGTGGCACCTTCAAAGTGTCCATAAATGGATGAATCTGTTTCAGTAGTCTCTATGTGGTTCCATCTGTCTACATGGGGATCCATGTGCCAATTCCATACTGCTGTAATTACTGTACCTTTATAATGTCTTCACATATAGCAGGACAACTCTTCCTACTTTGTTGCTTTCCTTCAAGAATGTCTTGGCTGTTTTTGGCCTTTTGCATTTTTCATATAAGTTTTAGATGCAACTTCTCAAGATCTACCAAAAAAGCCCCATTCTGGGATTTTGATTGGGATTGCATTAGAATTTATGGCTCAGTTTGGGAAGAATTTATATCTTGACATCTCTGACCCTAACAGCTCATGAACACAGTAATATTCACCCAATTTATTTCACTTAGTCTTCATTTTTCTTAATAGTATTTTATAGTTTCCATGAGGAAAGCTCGTATATCATTTATTACATTTCTTCCTAGGTACTTGATCAATCTATCATGAATGATATCTTTTAAAATTCTCATTATCTGTAAGTTAATTGCTGGCCACACCAGCAATTATTTCCACTCAGCTATAAACTTACCCTTCTTTGCCGTACTTCGTGACACTGATGCTGGACCCTGTTAACATTTCTTCTTTGGCAGGTAGTATGATGTTAGGCTTTGTCAGTAGAGGGCACAGGAAGAATATTGCAGGTATAGCAAAAGCAGTAGTTTCTTGTTGTTCTCTTTCTGGTGTGTTTTGCTTCCTGCATCATATGGTGGCCAGAGGTGTGTGGGAGATGCAGTGGCACCTACTTCACAGAAAGTTTTGCTGGCACCACACTGGGTGGCTTCCTTGCCAGTAGCATGTGGGAGACACAGCGGCACATAGCCTCTAGAGGTTTTTTTGGTTCCCCAGTGGGTAGTTTCCTCACCAGTAGTGTGTAGGAGACAGCGGTGCACAGTCCTCAGAGTTTTGCCGCACACAGCCTAATTGGCAGCTCCTTTTCTCCAGTCCTGGCCTGCTAGCTGTCGACCAGCTTTGACCTGAGGCACCTTGGTGAAATTCTCCCCCATCTAGAAGGCCATGGACACACCCTCTGCAGTTGTTTCTATTGAGAATCTGAGATTAGTCTAGTTGTGGCCTCTGCAGTAATCTGGTTTTTCTCTGCCTGCTTTCAAATTTTTCTCTTTGCCCTTAGTATTTACCAGAAATTTGTGGATTTAACTTTATTTATCTGGCTTGAAAAATCAGTGTTCTTCCTTATGTGTGGGTTTGAGACTTTCACTGTTCTAGAAGTCTCAGCCATTATCATGTCAAATATTTCTTCTCTGACATTCTCTCTGCTCTCCCTTCTGAGATTATGTGTTAAACTTTCTCATTCTACTGATTGTAAGTCTTAATCTCTTTAATTCTTTCTAAATAACTATCAAATCTTCTGTTTAACCCATTCATTGTGTTTTCCCTTCATTTTAACATTTTTTTTAATCTGTCTGGTTGTTTTTCATATAATCTTCAAATGCTTTTTTTTACAATTCCATCTTTTATTCCTTTCAATGTTTTTTACTTATTTATTTCAGACAGTGTAATTTGACAATTCCAGTATCTCATATCCTTGAGGAACTAAATTTGTTGTTTCTGCTGACTCTCACTCATAGTAGCTTGTTTCCTCATTTGGTTTGCTGATGTTTTGTTGTAAACTCATATTTGCTGATCTGATACTCTGAACATATTAATGGTCAAAATGAGTGATGCTTCTCTTCAAGATAGATTTGCCTTTCATTCTTCCAGGAGCCATGGTGTACTGCAAACTGAAGTCTACCTTAGGCACTTTGAGGGTAGAGGATTAACCTAGCCAAGCCAAGTGCCGTCAAGCTGGATCCGACTCATGGTGACCCCAGGGGCCAGGGTAGAACTGGGGTTCTCAAACTCAGCCTCTCCACCTCTGTACTATCCTATGGCTAGTCTCAGGATTGATTGCCATACTGATATTTGCATTTCCTCTGAGAGCAACGCCGCCTTTTGTGCTTGCTTCTGCTTCTTAAGTCCAGATGTGGTTTCAAATAGCCCTTCTTAGGGAGAGGAAATGCAGTCTTCAGGTTTATCTCACTTACTATGAGGTTGGAAAATGCATTAAAATTCTGTTTCTCCCCAAATCTAGTTCACCCTTAACAGAAGGGCTCTGGTGAGTGTCTGGTCTGACATACTACCAGAACAGAACCCAGTTCAGGGTTGTTGTTATTGTGGTTTTAATTGAAAGAAACTTACTGAAAAGGAGGAATGTGACCTTTTCCCAATGTATAACAAATTGTATTTCCTTTTTATCTCTATCATTCCTTGCTAGCACAAATAGAGAAGTGAAATCTTAAGGAAGCAAAGGGAATAAAAATTGATCAGCATGTTACCTGATATGTTAATAAATGGTACACATTTCATAATTTTATTACCTGATTTACTGCGGTCATGAAGTTCAAAAGCACGAACGAGGTCAGTTTTTCGTGCTATCATTCTCTCTTTTAATATCCTGATGGCACTACTTTCAATAGCACCCACCCTATGTCAAGAAAACAATTATTAGGTAAAACTTATATAAACCATCCTGTTCTGCTTTATTTTAATGTGCTATGTTGCTACTTACGAGTTTCCACTTTAAATGAGTTGCTTGAATTCATACATGTCACGCTACTGAGTGGTGAGTGCATGTGTACATATGTATGTAGGTATATGTATTTTGTGAAATTTTAATAAGATTTTATTTTGTATTTCAGACATTCACCTGGACAATTAATTTTTGAGAATATCCAAGATAATTTTGAAAGAGGAGGAAAGTGAAGAACTTTTCAAATTTACTATAAAATTGCTTGCTTAAAGAAGCAGTAAATACTGACACAAGAGAAGGCAAATACATAAGTAGAACATAATAGAAATTTCACAAATACTGCTAACTGTATATGGGAATGATATATATGAGAAAGCATTACAATTCAGTAGAAACGGTACTAGCATAGCAACATTCCATCCAGAATGTAAGATATACATTCTTCTCAAGCATACACTGGTTGATATTATTCTCTTACAACCTTTTTTTTTTTTTCCTGTAAGGTTTGCAGTGATATTCCTTCTTTGATTCCCGGTTTTAGTAATCTGAACTTTCACTCTTCTTTTCTTGGTTAGCCACAAATACGTAAAGTGAAAACTGACGAAATAGATAACCTACATGAAATGGACAAATCCTTAGAAAGATGCAAACTACTAAAGCTGATTTAAAGAGAGCTAGAAAATCTGAATAGACCCATAACAAGTAAAAAGACTGAATAAATAGAAGAGAGATAAGGAACAGGTGGCTCCATGAACAGCTACCTCCTTTGCCATGAGACCAGAAGAACTGAAAAGTGCCTGGCTATTATTACTGAACATTCTGATGGAAGATTCTATAGAAGAATAAGTAGCACATATTTTCGAATGGTCAGAGACTCCAGATTTCTTGCAGCCACAAATGCTGGATGAACTCCTGAAGCTATTGCCCTAAGATAGTCTTTAAACCTTAAACCAAAAATACCCGCTGAAGTCTTCTTAAAAACCAAAAAGAGTTTAACTAGTAAAATGTGTCTACCATGAGCATTGTCGTGGGTTGAATTGTGTCCCCACCTTGTGTCTCCACCACAATATATGTGTCAGATTGGCTGCACCATGATTTCCAGTGTTGTGTAATTTTCCTATGCATTGTAAACGCTGCCTTTTTGATGTTAATGAGCAAGGATGGGCTGCAGTTTGGCAGTGGGGCAGGACTCAATCTATCAGATTGTATTGTGCCTTGAGGCAACTCCTGGGATATAACAGAGAGACACAGCAGAGAGGAGGACCTCTTACCACCAAGAAAGAAGTGCTAGGAGCAGAGCCTGTACTTTGGACCTGGGGTACCTACATCTGAGAAGCTCCTTGAACAGGGAAAGATTAAGGACATGGACCTTCCTCCAGAGCTGACACAGAGAGAAAGCCTTCCCAGGGAACTGATACCCTGGATTTGGACTTGTAGCCTATTTTACTATAAGGAAATAAATTTCTGATTGTTAAAGCCATCCACTTGTGGTACCTTTTATCATAGCAGCACTAGGTGACAGTGAAAAAGAAGAAGATACTCGACAAGATAGAATGACACAGTGGCCACAACAGTGGGCTTAAACATAAAAATGATTGTGGACACGATACAAGACTAGGCAGTGTTTCATTCTGTTGTGCATAGGTTCACTATAAGTCAGAACCTACTCGCAGGCACCTAACAACAGGTGATTAAGACAAGCACCTAAGCTCTTTGAGAACTCTCTGTAACAGATCAAATTGACAACAGCAACTGCTAAGACTAGACAGGAACCTTAGGGGGCAGGGAATTTATGTTAATGGGGGAGGGGGGAAAACAACTCAGAAAAGGAGGATACTAGTGGGGGCACAACTCAAAGAATATAATCAATGTCACTGAATTAATTGTACATGTACAAACTGTTGAACTGGGCTGTTTGTCCAGGAGACAAGGTTATAGGTTAGGGGGCTGAGTCAGTGTAAGCACCTTCATTTCTTTCCATTTAATTAGGGACTGTACTGGGTGCTAAATTCTTTATCCAGCTAAATAACCGTATGACTTGAAAATTGCTCCTTTTGGTTTCAGAAATGGGCACATTCACCACTTGCACTTGGAACCATTTACATTTTGTTTCTATCAATTAGCCACCAATAAGCAGTTACTGTCACTTTGTGGTTGCTCTTTGTCACTCGGGACTGGCTTTTCTCAGTCACAGTGCCAGTGCTGAGCATCCTCCTCCAGGTACACATACCTTTGGGAAAGGGGCCTTGGACACGTTGACTTAGTTACTTGATACTGGACAAATCTAGGGGCTGTATTATAAGCCAGTTTGAGGTAAGCTCCTCGATTGCTGCCTTCTTCATAATAATTAGATGCAGAAAATACAGTAATAACCTGATTAAAGAAGAAGAGGGTCAGGTTCATGTAAAATCAGTTGTCCAAAGGTAGTTCAATAAATTCTTTAAAAGCAAGAAGTACACAAATTTCATAGTCATTGAAAATTCTCCAAGTCTGATGTGATTCCTGTGATTACATTGGAGAGAATAAGGCTTTTTAAAATTACTGTCCCCACTTATCCAATATCCCCAGTGCATGCTCTTCCAATCCTGTGTATCATTTTAGTTCTGCTTCTTAGTTCAGTTTTGCAAATTCTGATTTTCCAAGGGGATAAATTATAATACTTGAGCATTCAAAATCAAACTTGTCCACTATCACTGTCTTTTCCTTCTGCTTGGAGTTGAGCAATTGAGCAGGCTCAGGGACCCACAAAACCGGTGCCGTAGGGACAGTAAAACAACAGCTAGAGTAAAGGACCCTGACCCCCACCTTGGAAAGGAACCATCTTTGGGACTCTGCTGGAGAGCGGAAGGACACCACTTGTCTGTGATAGGAAGGCTAGACTAGGTCCTCCAAAAAGACCAAATCCGTTGTGGTCAAGTCAGTTCCAACTCAAGCCCTAATGAGTACACCACATCAGACAAGCCACTGCTATTTTCTCACAGTTTTCTTTAATCTATTGTTGTTGTTAACAATATATACAGCAAAACATACAACAATTTCTCTGTGTATAATTCAGTGGCAATCATTACATTCTGCAAGTTGTCCCACCCCCCTTTTCCAAATTGTTCCTCCTCCATTAATATAGCTCACTGCCCCCTAAGTTTCCTACCTAATCTTTCAAGTTGCTGTTGTCAGTTGAATCCCTTGTAGAAAAATTCTTAAAGGAGCACAATGCTCAAGGCAGACATTCTTTACTAATGAAGTTAAACGACTGCTTGGTTTAAAGAAGAATTCAGGGGATATTTTTTGGTTTAAGGTATAGACTATCTCAGGTCAATAGTTTTGGGGATTCATCTAGCCTCCATGACTCCAGAAAGTCTAGATTCCATTAGAATTTATAATTCTGTTCTGCATTTCCCCCCTTTGGATCAGGATTCATCTATACAACCTTTAATCAAAACAGTTTTCTTATTACAAAGGAACCTTAAATAATACTTGTCTTACTCATCTCACAACATTAGTATAAGCCTAAAATGAATTAAGAAGAGTGATCATGTTAAGATAGAGGAAATGCCACATAATTTAATGTTCATTTTTACTGCCGTTTGTTTTTAGGAAAAGTTGCATCTAAGGACAACTCGCAGCAAGAAACTAGTTCCTCAGTCTTTAACTCTCCTAGCCTTAGCAGACACCACTGAAGGAGCACAACACGCTTCATTTTATTGGCTGTGGCTATGCTGACCACAGTGAGCAGTTACTGGAGATCACCTAGTCATCAAGTTTGAAGGGACATGTGTTTAGCGACTCGGCCCTGCACATGTAAAGTGCAAAAGGTGGAAGAGAGTCAGCTAGCTTCACTAATGCCCTTTACATTCTCTGTGAGGATAAGTACTTGCTTAATTTCACTGTAGTGGAAATTTGCCTTTCTATGTGGGTACTTAGTGCCAGAATTTCTATCTCTGGGATTAGGGGAGATCAGAAAAATAAGCCAAATATTTCTCAGGCAGAGGGGCAATGAGGTGACTTCAAAACAACCTCTGTGAACCCTGCAGTCTCCTGTGAAGCCTGCAGCCTTCTGTTTTGGCACTAGGGATGACGTCTTCCCCTGGGCTTCTAAGTCACACACGCTATGTCCTGAGAAGACTGTGCTTGTGGGGAGGACATCTGTGAGAACATTACCAACAGAGCTAACTTACCTTCCCATCATGGCACGTTTCATAACCATTGGGCTTACATTCATGAGACCTAACAAGCAATTTCAAATTATGTTTACTAAGAACATTGGAGGTAACGTCTGGTCCAAAATAGCAGCCTCCTCCTCGACTTTTGTTTGGAAAACAGCCTCTTGTGCTTCTGGGATCACTCCACAGAATATCAATAACCTGCGGACAACAAACTAGATTAGGCTGCTACTTACACGGCAGAGTCTCTAAGTCCTAATTTACGTGCTAGAAATACTAACCCGAGTTATCCCAAGGACAGACTATTTCTCATTCTTCCTTCAAAATTGTTTCATACTCATTTCCTCCATGAATTCTTTCCAGAATACTTTTAATGTCCATGGTCATTCTAATCCCTTTCAACTCATCCCCAATAAGCAATTTAGCAACAATTACCAACTTAGAAATACTTAGTAATTACGAAGAATCAGCCCATAATCATGAATGATCAGCCCTTCGAAATTTTTTTCGTCTTTAAAAACCTTATCACATTTGTTTCACAATTGTTGAATCTACAAAGGCCTTTTCTTTAAAAGACCTTCACTGACATGTTCAGAGGAGAAAGCAGCTCTCCACAATGGAGAACATAAGGCGTTTGTCGTGGATTGAATAGTGTCCCCAGAAAGAGAGTATGAGGTCCTAATCCGTGGACTTGTGAATGCGATGTTGTTTGAAAAGAGAGTCTTTGAAGACATTATCAGTTAACCTGAGGTCACACTGGAGTTGGGTGGCTCTTAGTTCAACCTGAGTGATGTCCTGGTAAAAGAGACACACAGAGACAGAAGAAAGACAGCCATGTGACAATGGAGGCACCGATGGGATCTGCAAGCCAAGCAATGACAAGGATTATAAGCTGTCACCAGAAACTAGGAGAACAACATGGGACAGATTGTTTTTCAAGTCTCAGAAGAAATCAACATGGTTGACACCCAGGTTTTGGGCTCCTAGCCTCCGGAACTGAGAGAGGACACACTTCTGTTCTTATAAGCTATCCAGTTTGCGGTACTTTGTTACAGCAGCCCTAGGAAATTAATAGTGTTCTTAATATGTTCAAAGAGAGAAGGTAGGTCTCCCAGCTGTGGCTTTATCCCATCACATATACAGACAACTGTTCATCTAAGAATAACCCCCTGAAGCATCAATTTCACTTTCTGTCCTCTTGATAAGTACATTCTCAGTTTCAGCCATAAATTCTGTCACTTTTAGCTACTGATTGGCTTCCTCAATGTGTTCTCTTAAATCCCCAAGTATTTTACTAGTAAAACATTTCCTTTTGGAACAGAAAGAGGCAAATCCAAGTTAAACAATGCCCAGGGCTGAAGACTCAAGTTTCTTAAGAATAGTTTTCATAGAAAATCAGAAGCTCCCTCTTTGCAGCTCTGATCTATGGATACTCACTGTCATTGAGTCAATTCTGACTCATAGCGACCCCACAGGGTTTCCAAAGCTATATATCTCTACAGAAGCTGACTGTCACATGTTTCTCCCTTTGGAGCCACTGGTAGTTTCGAACCACCAACTTTTTGGTTAGTAGTCGATCATTTAATTACTGTGCAACCAGGACTCCTTGATCTCTGTATAATGCTTCTTTATTTAAACTTCTCCCACAAGAGATTAAGCAGTAGTGAGAAAAACTAGCTTTGTTCCTAAAGCTGTGAAACTTTGAGATAACTCCCTAGGTCTCCTTTCTAAATTTTTTTGACTGGCTGGATGAATTGGAAATTATCGCAAAATTCTAATGTAGACTATGATTCTAAAAGTCTGTATTTTCCACATGTTCCTTCTGAAGGGAAGAATAAACATGCATTGTAAATTGAGTGACTATTCTAGTGAGTCCAAATCATGTCTTCTTAAGAAGAGGACCAGAAATGGTTACCCTACTAAACCTGACAGTACATCTATTCATGCATTTGGTATTGAGGGGAAGCTAGAAATAAGTGAGGGGAAAGATGATGAGGTAGGCATGAGAACAGAAATGGTAGAACTACTCTAGAACGACAAGCCTCTGGTCAGAACTGGATGAACCTTGCATTGGGCACATTCAGGCCACAATTCTGCTTCCTCCCTATTAAATTCCAAGTTTGGCACAGCCTTGACCTACAAATAAGTGTAACGGAATCCTTTTACATTGCTGGTGTATATGATAAAAATAATGTTTACACTTTAAACTGAGTCATATCTGGCCCTTGAACCATGAATTCATGTTTTGTGGACATGATTTCACCTTTAGTATAATGAAGGAAGAAGCATGGAACACAAGAAGTTGTGTTTTCTTAGAGGGAGGGATGAAGTTCTAAATTCCTACATGAGATATGAGTCATTATAACCAAAATTATCCCTGGGAAACCTATGAAATTACCCTTAAGGTACAGTATACATGACTTATGCATACAACCCTATAAAAAGATATGGGTGTGTGAGTATTTTACATATACAGTAATGTGGCACTTGGCTTGGCACAGCACATGATAAAGAATACACATGAAAATAAAATTTTACAATATGTTCCTCCTTTCTTGATGTATGCAGATAACTGAATTTACATAAATTCAGTGTACATATGAGGGGACTCTTGTGAACTAGAAAAAGTACTGACCAAGGAGTTAGCTCTTCTATTAATTCCCTGTGTCACCTTGGCCTTGGTTTGCTTGTCAACAAGAGGAGAAAGATGTATCGAACACTTGTTTTTCTTTGATTTAAAGTCATATGGATTATCAGTTTTATAAAAATGAACTTCTTCAGAATCCATTGCGAGTTCAGCATTTTTTAAACCTGTTTAGAATTCACTCACTTGCCTAGGTTCACCTAGATCATGGCTATAATGTAGACTTAATTCTGGGGCTCTTTAATAAATTCCTCAGCAAAGAGCCTCTCTTTCCTCTCAGTACCACCCTCTGAAGCACAGGGGCCTCTTATGTGGTCATTGCATGAAATAATCATTATTTACAAGATTCTTTCCTGAAATTTTTAAAACAGAAAAATGGAAAAGTATTTCTAAAGTATAGCTCTTACGTGACATCTTCCCCTTCCATTGCTGTCCAGTGGATTCCAACTCCTAGAGACCCTAGAGACACAGAATTACCCATAGAGTTTCCAAGGCTGTCATCTTCATAGAATCGCTGTATCTCTCTCCTGCAGAGAGGCTAGTAGGTTCGAACCTCCAACCTTTTAGTTAGCAGCCAATCACTTCATCTCTGTGCCACCAGGGCTCCTTTTATATGACCCAGTCAACAAAAATCTATTTGTGTCTCAGCCTTTTTAAATCTCTTCAATCCAAAATAAATCCTGCAGAAAGTACCTTGTGCTTGTCTGCAGTTCTAAGTAACCCAGTTTCTAAAAGTATGCTTTGGGGGAAGAGGTCCTAGCTCTGAAAGGTATTTCTAAATGTTCTCTTTTAAGACACTAACACTACAGATGCTCTATTCTTTTGTATTTTTCCTTACTTGTGTGTCCTCCTTCCAGATTTTGAACATGTCATTTAAAAGATATGCTCAGCTCAAACCTTCTAGTCAGGTACCCCAATTTCTTTAAATGCCTTCCTCCTACTCCTCATACAGCCTTTGCCTCATTGGATGAGGTATGACTAGAATAGTTCATCTCCTTCTTGAGACTTCCTGTCACTCTTAAGTTCTTTTCTCCTTCAGAAAAAGAACATGAGGCTTAGAGTCTGACTTGGGATCAAATCCTGCCCTGTCATTCATTGACAGGCCACGTGACCTCAAACAAGGCAGTTCAATCTTCGGAGCTTCAGTTTTGCTATGAAGTTTTTGCAAGGGTTACACAGGATAATAGGTGAAAGGATGTTGGAATTACAAATAAAACAAAACCTATTGCTGTTGAGCCAATTCCAGTAGAACTGTTCTATAGGGTTTCCAAGGAGCACCTGGTAGATTTGAACTGCCAACTTTCTGATTAGCGGTTACAGCACTTAACCACTACACCAGCAGGGTTTCTGAGGTTTGAATAGAGCATGGTAAAAGAAGACACTGAACGAACTTTTGTTGGCTCCTTTGGTTATGTGACAATGCCTTGTTCTTTTGAACTTTTTGTTGCCTTTAAACATAACCAAGAGATGAATTAGAACAGAGTTCATGTTGCCCAGAACCCTTCTCTCCACTTTTAGACTTCACTAAATATATCTGGAAACCCTTCTGATGTGGGCGATTAAGTGCTACAACTGCTAACCAAAAGGTTGGCAATTCAAATCCACCAGGTGCTCCTTGGAAACTCTATGGGGCAGTTTCTGTCTGTCCTATAGGGTCACTATGAGTCAGAATCAACTTGATTGCAACAGGTTAAGTGTATCTGTGGTGGGTAAAAATACTGACCTTGTGGGGTGGGAGTGAGAGACAGATGAAAAAGGCTTTAAAACATCTCTCCAAACTTCAAACTTATTTAATCAGAGGCAACACAATCTGCACCACACATGCCCATCTAACTATATCTGCCTTTCTGCTTACAGCAGATAAAGTTGCCATCCTCCCTATCTAAAGCCAGTCCTCCACTGGCACATCAGATTTCATAACCTCTTGTGACTCTGGGTCATTGCTCTAGTTTCTCCTTCATCTCTCACATCACCACTTTCTTTCTCTGTCTACTGAATAAAGTTCACCAGTGTACAAACATGCTGTTATTTCTCCTATGTTTTTAAAAAAGTCCTCTTGATGCTACTTCCTCTGCCAACTATTGTCCTATTTTTTCACCTTCTATGTCACAGAACTCCTCAAAAAATTTGCCTGTGCTTTGATGTCTCCCATTCCTCACCTCTTCAGAGCCAGCTCTTAAAGCCATTCTAATTAGACTCTCGCCTCCACCACTCCATCAAAACTGCTCTATTCAAGATCCCTAATAACTACATTGCTAGTTGTCATAATCCCAATTGTCATTTCTCCATCATCATTTTACTTGCCTTTTCAGCAACATTTAGCACAATCAATCACTGTATCCTCCTTTGTACCCTTTCTGAACTTGGTTTCTAGCATACCACACTCTTCTGCTTTTCTTCTACCTCATTGGTTGCCCTTTCTCAAGCTCCATTACTGTTTCCTTCTCTTCCCTGACTTCTTAATTTTAGATAGCACCAGAAATCAGTCCTCAATTCTCTTCTTTTGCTATACTTCACTTCCTTGTTGATCTCACCATGTCTTACGTTGATGAGTCACAAATTTGTACTTCAGCCTAAAAATTCTATCCAAAACTTCAGCCTCATAATTTCTAACTGCTAGTCAACTTCACCACTTCAACATCTAATAGAGAACTCAAGTTTTACATGACCCCAAATGAATTCCTGATATTTTCTCCCCCAAATATCACAAGTGATGGCAACTTTACCCTTCTGATTACACAAACTGAAAACACTGCCTTCATCCTTGAGTTCTCAATTACCCTCACACCCTCATTCAATCAAAGAAATCCAAAAATCCAAAACCAGAAAAAATAAACACTCATCAAAACACTGCTATAATTAAAGATCTAAATAATTGGGAAGACATTAATGTCAACACAATCAAAGATACAATATTGTTAAAACAGCAATAATCTTCAAATTGACTGAAACAATCCCAGTCAAAATTTCAGGTGCTTCTTGGCAGAAATTGACAAGCTGATCCCAAAATCCACACAGAAATGCAAAGGAACCAGAATAACCAAAACAATCCTGAAAAAGAAGAACAAAATTGGAGAACTCACATGTCCTGATTTCAAAACTTTATACCAAGCTACAGTAATCAAGACTGTGTAGTACTGACTTAAGGATAGACATATAGGTCATGCCAGAGATAAACTCTCACATTTATAGACAACTGATTTTTGATATGGATGACAAACGAAATTCAATGTGGGAAAAACAGTCTTTTCAACAAATGCAGCTGGGACAACTGGACTTCCACAAGCAAAAGAATTAATCTGGAACCCTACCTCACACCATACACAAAAATCAACTCAAATGGTTCATAAACCTAAATGAAAGAGCTAAAACTATAAAATTCTTAGAAGAAAACATAGGAATAAATATTCATGACTTCAGGGTAGGCTTTTGTTGACTTCTTTTAGATGCGACATCAAAAGCACAAATAAAGGAAAAAATATAGATAACTTGGATTTGATCAAAATGAAAATCTTTAGTGCTGCAGATAATACCATAAAGAAAGAGAAAAGATAGTCTAAAGGTGAGGAGAGAATGAAAATTGCATATTTGATAAGGGACCTGTATCCAAAATATATAAGGACTCTTACAATGCAATAATAAAAGAGAAATAACTCAGTTAAGAAATAAGCAAATGATGCAAACAGACACTTCTCTGAAAAAATATATACAAATGTCCAATAACCATATTAAATGATGTTCAACATCATTAGTTATTAAGAATAGATACATTTTAATTAAAATCCAGTGAGATTCTACTTCACATGATCTAGGACGGCTTTAATAAAAAAGACAAACAGCAACAAGTGTTGGCTAGATCGCTGAGAAATTGAAACCCTCATATATTGCTGGTGGAGATTTAAATGATATCATTTGAGAAAACAGTTCTAAAGTTCTTCAAAATGTTAAACTTAGATTCACCTTAAAAAAAAACACTGCCATCAAGTTGGTCCCAACTCATATTGACCCTATAGACAGAGTATACCTATGACCCAGAAATTCCATTCCAGAGGGCATACCCAAGAGAAATAAAAACATATATCCAAACAGAAATTTGCCCATGAATGTTGACAGAAACATTAATCACAGTCGTCAAAAAATAGAAACAGCCCAAATGTCCATCAAATATATAAACAAGATATAGTATATACACACAATGGAATATTATTCAGCAATAAAAAGGAATAAAGTACTGGTACATGTTACAACATCGATGAGCCCTTAAAAGTAATGTGTAGAGTGTAAGAAGGCAGACATAATAGATCACATATTGTCTGAGTCCATTTATATGACATGTTCAGAATAGGCAAATTTGTAGAGATATAAAGTAGACTAGTGCTTTTCTAAGGCTTGGTAGGGAAGGAATGGGGAGCAATACTCATGTGTATAGGGTTTGTTTTGTAGTAATGAAAACATTCTAAAATTAGACTGTGAGGACAGTTCCACAGCTCTGTGAATATACAAAAGCTATTGAGAAGAGGGGCTAAGATGGCACATTAGCCACACGTTTCCTCTGACCCCCTAAAACCAAAGAACTTAAAAAAAAACTGAGTGGAATAAATAGTACATGCTAGGAGCCCCAATATCAGGTGGAAAGCTGAGAGATTGGACTGGGCAACAGGAAGTAGAACAACTACCTTTGTCAGAATTGGATCAGCAGCCACAGAGGGGCCTACTTCTGCTGGCATGGGAACAGAGCAGCAACACAAGAGCAGAACTTACCTTTCTCAGCAGGGAAGCTGAGCTTGGGACAGATGCACCTGAGAGCACTGTAGGGACCGAGGAGCCAGTCTTTCTTGGTGGGAAAACTGAGCTACAAATTGCAGCACCTACAGAGCCATGGAGGACATTCACCAGAGTGTCACCAACAAAGTGCTCAGGAATTCTGGTGGCTCAAACCTTTCCTATGTGCCGATTTCTCTCCCTGTCCCTAGCTCTTTTCCTCTCCTTTTTCTAATCCACACCAGATGCTAAATTCTGATGTATTACCTGGGCCAGAAGCAGGACATTTTGCATGAGAAGGAAACAAAAGGAGGACTAGAAGAATAGTTTCAATAGTTCCCCTGAGCCAGAAATTCCTGATTCCTTTCTCAATGCGGTCACAGCTCCAACTATCTGGCGACAAGCCATCAGAATTATTAAGGCTAAAATACTTTATCTCACACGATGAGACTACTTGAACATTCAAAATGAAATTAAAATATTTATATATATATGAGTTAGATCACAATGACCTAACAAATACATTACAACAAGTTTCTGATTGCTCAGAGACAACAATCAATTTCTAATTATTTAAAGAAGCAGACCACCATGACCTTCAGAAAACTCCCAAAACAAAAAATCAAAAAATTCCCAGATGAAGAAGTCTTCCTGCAATTATCAGTGGCAGAATACAAAAAAGTTATGAACAGAGACCTTTAAGAAATCAGAAAGGAGATTAGACAAAGTACAGCAGACTAAAATAAAAAAATTAAACAAGCTTACCAACAACGAGACTGTTAAGGAGGGAATTATCAAATCAATACCATTTACAATAGCCCCTAAGAAGATAAAGTACCTAGGAATTAATCTAACCAGAGAAACAACAGACCTTTACAAAGAGAACTACAAGCCCTTACTACAAGAAACTAAAAGAGACTTAGATAAATGGAAAACCCTACCCTGCTCATGGATAGGAAGACTTAACATTGTGAAAATGTGTATTTTACCCAAAGCAATTTATTTATATAATGCAATCCCAATACAAGTTCCAGCATCATTTTTTAATGAGATGGAGAAACAAATCACCAATTTGTTTGGAAAGGGAAGAAGCCCCAGATAAGTAAGGTACTACTAAAGAAGAGGAACACACTGGGAGGCCTCTCATTACCCGACCTTAGAACATACTACACTGCCACAGTGGTCAAAACAGCCTGGTACTGGTACAAGAACAGACAGATCAATCAATGGAACAGAATTGAGACTCCAGAGATGACACGATCTGCCTATGAACAGTTGATATTCGACAAAGGCCCTAAGACATTAAACTGGGGTAAAAACAGTATCTTCAACAAATGGTGCTGGCAAAATTGGTTATCCATCTGCAATAAACTGAATCAAGATCCATATCTTACACCTTATACAAAAACCAACTCCAACTGGATAAAAGACCTAAATATCAAACCTAAAACGATAAAGCTCGTCCAAGAAAAGGTAGGAACAACAATGGAAGTTTTAATACACAATGAGGACAGACTCCAAAATTTGTCAAAGAAACCTCAATCAACAGAAGAGAAAGTAGATAAATGGGAACTATTAAGAATCAAACACTTTTGCTCATCCAAAGACTTTATTAATAGAATTAAAAGAACACCCACAGAATGGGAAAAAATATTTGGCAACTCTATGTCAGACCGACGCCTGATCTCCATAATTTATAAGATACTACAAAAAATCAATAAGAAGAAGATAAACCATCCAATTAAGCGATGGGCAAAGGAGATGGACAGACACTTCACTAAAGAGGAGATCCAGGCAGCCAAAAAACACATGCAGACATGTTCACGATCTTTAGTTATTAAAGAAATTCAAATCAAGACAACAATGAGATACCATCTCACCCCAACAAGATTGGCCATGATCCAGAAAACACAAAACAACAAATGCTGGAGAGGCTGTGGAGAAAGTGGAACTCTCCTACACTGTTGGTGGAGTTGCAAAATGGTCCAGCCTCTTTGGAAAGCAATCTGGCGCTTCCTTAAAAAAATGGATCTCGATATTCCATTTGACCCAGTAATTCCACTACTTGGAATATATCTGTCATGCTTTGAATTGTGTCCCCCCAAAAATGTGTGCAGCCACGTGGCTGGGATATGGTTCCCAGTATCTTGGGACTGTCCTCCATTGTGTGGTTTTGCTAACCTGTATGTTAAAGGATTAGGGTGGGGCTGTGAATTCCTGCTGTGGGGGGAGTTTCTCTGGAGTATGGCTTGCCCCACCCTTAATGCTTTTAGCTTACAAGGAATAAAAGGAAAAAGAGACAAAGGACAATTTGAGAACCTCGCTACCATCAAGCAAGCAGTACCGGGAGCAGAGCGCATCCTTCAGACCAGAGGTTCTTGCGTGAGGATGCTCCCTGGACAAAGACTGATGCAATACCGGACTTTCCTCCAGAGCCGACAAGGGGAAAGTCTTTCCCTGGAGCGGACACCCTGAATATGGACTTGCAACCTACCGGACTGTGTAAGAATAAATCTTTCTTTGTTAAAGCCATCCACTCTGTGGTATTTCTGTTAGAGCGGCCCCAGCTGACTAAAACAATATCCTACAGAATCAAGGCCTTTCACACCAACGGACACATGCACCAGAATGTTTACCGCAGCACAGTCCACGATAGCAAAAAGATGGAATCAACCCAGATGCCCAACAGTAGAAGAATGGATAGGTGAACTATGGTACATATACTCAATGGAGCACTACGCAATGATAAAGAATAACGATGATTCCAGGAAACATCTCCTAACCTGGTTTCAACTGGAAGACATTATGTTGAGTGAAAGTAGTCAGCGACAAAGGGACAAATACTGTATGAGACCTCTACGATAAGACCTCAAAAACAGACTTGTGTATAGAAGAAAAGACTCTTTGACAGCTGCAAGGGATGGGAGGGAGGGAGGGTGAGGGGGGGAGGGTTTAGTTTAGATAGTTACTAGAAATCTAGCTGGGAGAAAGCGGTGATAGCACACATTAGAAACAAGAACAACATTAAGTGGACTTCAGCATAACTTGAGTACTCCTTCCATCTTGACTCAATGCTGCAAGGATAGAGTAGCTGGGGCAGGGGGCGGGGGACCATGCTCTTAGGCGAATTCCAGGCCAATTGGCACAACTAGCATTTTGCTAATAGAGCTCTCTGCACCCCACATTGGTGAGTGGCGTCTGGGGTCTTAAAAGCTGCCAAGCTGCCATCCGAGGACGCAGCAAATGGTCCCAACTCAGCAGGAAAGGATGCTCACCGAGGACCAAAATGACATGCTGTAAAGACAACCGAGAAGACAGAGAGACCCACAAGAGTGGGTGCCTACATCGACTTGGGACCGGAAGAACAGGATGGTGCCTGGCCACCACCCGTGATAGCCACGATGGAGCTCACAGAGAGGAGTCTCACTGGCAACATAAGAATAAAAAGGGGTGCATCATGAGATCTCCACTAAAAGACCACAACTGATGGTCCAGCAGTTTTGGGGGTTCCTCTGAGAACATGGCCCCCGGCCCTGATGCTGCCCTTTCCCATAAATTATAACAAAGGTCCACTCTTTGGACAGGAATGGATTGGACCTGGTGATGCAGAGTGACCATATATTGGATGCACTTTATGGTTCTATACATCTATAGGATATCATCCTGCTGACCTCTGACTGGAGGAAGGAGAGTGGGTGGAGAGGAGGGGAAAGGAGGCTGTTGGGAGGATGAGACATGTATGGAGCAGAGAGGAATAGTGTGCAGTCACCAGACAGGGAGAGCAGTGGAAGCTGCATATAGGTGGGCATGTAAATTTATACGTCAATGTACATTTTCACTCAGTTATGGTAAATAAAAATAAAAAATAAAAAAATAAAAAATTAAACAAGCTAAAAGAACCATTAGGCAACTATGATCTGAAACTCAGCAGATTAACAATTGAATCACAGTTAGACAATTCAATAGAAAGTCAAAGGACCAGGTTTGAGGCAATGGAATACAGAATTAGTGAGGCTGAAGTTAAAGCAACTGATGTCAGCATTTAGGAGGAAAAATCAGATGAAAGAATTTTAAAAAATGAAGAATAACTAAGAATTATGCAGGACTGTATCAAGAGGAATAAAAAAAAATTACTAGTGATTGGGGTACTAGAACAGGGAGGGATATCAGAAAATACAGAGAGAATTATTGAAGATTTGCTGACAGAAAACTTCCCTGACATCACGAAAGATGAGAAGATACCTATCGAAAATGCTCATTGAACTCCACAAAAGGTAGATTCCAAATGAAAGGCACCAAAACACATTATAATCAAACTTAACAAAGCAAAAGATAAGGAGAAGTTTTTAAAGGCAGCTAGGCTCAAACCAGCTAACTTACAAAGAAGAGTCATTAAGACTGAGTTCTAATTACTCAGCAGACACCATGTTGGCAAGAAGGCATATACAAAGCCTTGAAAGGAAAAAACTTCCAACCCAGAATTACACATCCTGCAAAACTGTCTCTTAAATATGATGGCAAAATTAGGACATTCCTAGATAAACAGAAGTTTAGAGAATTTGTGAAAACCAAACCAAAATTACAAGAAATGCTTAAGGAAGTTCTTCAGTTAGGAAATCAATAACATCAGATACATACTGAAGGGTACAATTTAGGACACAACATCCACAGTCCATCTTGGATTCAGCCTCCACAAAGCTCAATCAAAGCTAAAATATTAAAAATATGGAAACAGATATCTCAGTATGTAAATTATGACAATATTATATCAAAAAAAGGAACAAAATAATGTACTCATACGCCTTTCATATGGAGAGGAAGTCAAGGCAATACAGAGAATTTAAACACTGGCTTAAACTTAGATCATTATGGAGGAAATACTGGGGTAGCTGCAAAGCAAGCTAACAACACTACACATCAAAAAAAGAAACAAAATCTAGACATCTCAACAGATATAAAACCAACATTGAAATGAACAAAAAGAAAATCCATAAAGAAAAACAACTCATAACAGAAAATTAAGTGGAACAAAGAAACTGTCAACAACACATAAAAACAGACACCAAAATGACAGTACTAAATTTATACCTATCAACAATTACATTGAATGTAAAGTGATTAAAAGCACCAATAAAGAGACTACAAGTAACAAGATAGATAAAAAATACGATCCATCTATATACTGCTTACAAGAAACACACCTTAGATCCAAAGATACAAACAAATTGAAACTCAAACGATGGAAAAATATGAACCAAGCTAACAACATGCAAAAAAAGAACAAGAGTAGCAATATTAATCTCAGATAAAATAGACTTTAAAATAAAACCCACCAGCATGGACAAGGAAGATCACTATTTAATGCTTAAAGGGTCAATACATAAGGAAGATATAACAATATTGTGTATTTACACATCCAACAACAAGCTTCTAAATACATCAAATGAATGCTAACATCATTGAAACGTGAGATACACTGCTCCACAATAATAGTAGGAGACTTCAACACACTGAACATTCAGAAATAAGCTAAATAAAGAAATGGAAGATCTCATTGAGACAATCAACCAATTCAGCCTCATAGACATATATAGAACTCTCCACCCAACAACAGACAAGTATACCTTCTTTTCCAATGCTCAGGGAACATTCTCCAGAATAGACCACATATTAGGCCATAAAGCAGGTCCTAACAAAATCCAAAAAGTACTGAAATATTGCAGAGCATTTTCTCAGATCATAAAGTCATAAAAGTTTAAATCAATAGTAGAAAAAGCCTGGGTAGAAACTCACACTCATGGAAACTGAACAACCCCTTGCTCAAAAACTTCTGGTTTATAGAAAAAAATCAAGGATGGAATAAAGAAATTAATGGAATCAAATGAGAATGAAAACACATCTTACCAGAACCTATGGGATACAGCAAAAGCAGTACTCAGGGGTCCATTTAGCTTAATAAATGCACATATCCAAAATGAAAAAAAGGGCCCAAATCAAAGAATGAAGCCTACAGCTCAAACAAGTAGAAAGTGAACAACAAAAGAAACCTTTGGGTACCAGAAGAAAACAGGTAAGAAAAATTAGAATAGAACTAAATGAATTAGAGAGCAGAAAAATAATTGAAAGAATTAAGAAAACCAAAAGCTGATTGTTTCGAAAAGATCAACAAAAATCAATAAACCATTGCCAAAACTCACAAAAGAAAAACAAGAGAGGAAGAAAATAACCTGAATAAGAAATGAGATGGGTGATTTCACAACAGATCCAGTCAAAATGAAAAGAATCATAACAGAATGTTGTGAAAAATTGTACTCTAATAGATTTGAAAACCTAGAGGAAATGGACAAATTTCTAGAACCGCATTAACTACCAAAACTAACATAAACAGAAGTAGAACAACTTAATAAACCCATCACAAAAGAGAGATTGCAAGAGTAACCAAAAGGATACCAACTAAAAAAGTCCTGGTCCAGACACTTCACTGGAGAATTCTACCAACCTTTTAGAGTGGAGTTAATTCCAATATTACTGAAGCTATTCCACAGCATAGAAAAGGATGGAACACTCTTAAATTCATTCTATGAAGCCAGCATAACCCTGAGAAATTCATTCTATGAAGCCAGCATAACCCTGAGACCAAAACCAGGTCAAGGCAGCACAAAAAAGGAAAATTGCAGACCAATATCTCTCATGAATTTGGATGCCAAATTTCTCAACGTAATTCTAGCCAATAGAATTCAATGACATATCAAAAAAATAGTTCACCATGACCAAGTAGGATTCATAGCAGGGATGCAGGGATGGTTCAACAGTAGAAAAACACTTAAATGTAGTCAACCACATAAATAAAACAAAAGACAGGAATCACTAGATTTTACCAATTGATACAGAAAAGACATTTAACAAAGTCCAATACTCATTTATGTTAAGAACTCTCAGCAATACAAGAATAGAAGGGAAGTTCCTTAACATAATTAGTGGCACCTATGCAAAGCCAATAGCCCACATCATCCTGAATGGGGAGAGACTGAAAGAATTCCCCCTGAGAATGGGAAACAGACAAGGATGCCCACTGTTACCACTTTTATTCAGCATTGTGCTAGAAGTTCTAGCCAACACAGTCACACAAGATAAAGAAATGAAGGGCATTTGCATGGGTAAATAAGAAGTAAAAGTTTCTCTATTTGCAGAATTATATGATCTTAGGCACCAAAAACTCTAAAGAATCTATAAATAAACTACTGGAACTAATAGAAGAGTTCAGCAAAGTATCAGGATAATGAACATAAATAAAACAGTTGGATTCCTTTATACCAACAAAGAGACCATCAAAGCAGAAATCACCAAATAAATAACATTTACATACAATAGCTCCCAATAAGATAAAATACCTCAGAATAAATCTAAATAGAGATGTAGGAGACCTACACAAAGAAAATTACAAGACCCTACTCCAAGAAACCAAAAGAGACTTAAATAAGTAGAGAAACCTACCTTGCTCATTGATAGGAAGACTTAACATTGTGAAAATGTCTATTCTACCCAAAATGAGTTATATATACAATACAATCCCAATACAAATTCCAATGGCATGTTTTAATGAGATGGAGAAACAAATCACCAACTTTGGCTGGAAAGAGAGGCAGCCCTGGACAAGTAAAGCATTACTGAAGAAGAACAAAGTGGGAGGCCTCCCATTGCCTGATGTTAGAAATCACTACACTGCCATGGTAGTCAAAACAACCTGGTACCAGTAGAAAAACAGATACATAGAACAACAGAACAGAATACAAAATCCAGAAATAACACCATCCACCTATTAGCAGATGATACTTGACAAAGGCTCACAGTCTATGAACTGGAGAAAAAACTGTTTCGTTAACAAATGGTGTTGGCAAATCTCGTTATCCATCTTCAAAAACTGAAACAAGACCCATATCTCACACCTTGCACAAAAACTTACTCAAAATGGATCAAAGACTTAAATATCAAATCTAAAACCATAAGGATGATGCAAGAAAATATAGGGACAATTCTGGAAGTCCTAATACACAGTATAAACAGACTACAAAATCTTACTAACAGCGCACAAACAGCAAAAGAGAAAAATAGATAAATGAGAACTACTAAAAATCAAACACTTATACTCATTCAAAAACTTTATCGAAAGTGTAAAAAGACCATATACAGCCTGGGAAAGAAATATTTGGCAATCATGAATCTGATCGACACAATTTCCATAATCTATAAAGTGCTGTAAAATGTCAACAAGAAAAAGACAACCCATGTAAACAATGAACAAAGGAGATGGACAGACACTTCTCTAAAGAAGACATCCAGGTAGTCAAAAGACACATGAAGAAATGATCATGATCATTAGTCATTAGAAAAATACAAATCAAAATTACAATGAGATACCATCTCACCCCAATAAGGCTGGAATTAATCCAAAAAGCATAAAATAACAAATGTTAGAGAGACTGTGGGGAGATTAGAACTCTTCTACATTGCTGTTGGGAATGTGAAATGGTACAACCTCTTTGAAAAGCAATCGGGCACTTTCTTAAAAAGCTAGAGATAGAAATACTGTATGATAGACCAATCCCACTGCTTGGTATCTATCCTAGAGAAATAAGGGCTGTCACATAAACAGACACATGCATACGAATGTTTATTGCAGCACTGTGCACAACAGCAAAAAATGGAATCAACCTAGATGCCCATCAACAGATGAATAGATAAACAAACTATGGTATATTTACACAACGAACACTATACAATGATAAAGAATGATGATTTTATGAAGCATCTCATAACCTGGAATCATCTGGAAGACATGCTGAGTGAAATTGGTTAGCTGCAAAAGGACAAATATTGTCTGAGACCACTATTATAAAGACTTAAGAAAAGGCTTATGCACAGGAGAAAACACTCTTTGACAGCTACAATGGTGGAGTGAGAGAGAGGGGTATTCACAGGTTAGATAATCAATAGGTTAGGTGAAGCGAGTGACAGCATGTGGCAGAAGGGAAGTCAGCAAAACTGGATTACAACATAAGCTAAAATGTTTTCTAAATACTTTCCAACATTTTCAAGGACAGAGTAGCAGGGACAGGAGTCTAGGGAACATGGTTTCAGATGACATTGAGGTCAACTGGCATAATTAGTTCTTTTCTAAGAAAATGTTTCACAGCTCATATCGGTGAATGGTGGTGCCTGTGGTGTTAAAAGCCAGCAAGATGCCGTCTAAGGAACATCAATTGGTCCCAATCCACCTGAGGCAAATAAAAATTAAGAACATCAACAACATGAGGAAAATATGAGCCCAGGAGACAGAAGGGCCCATAGGACTGGGAGACTACAATAACATGAGACCAGAAAAGCTAGATGGTGCCCAGATACCACCAGACTACCCTGACAGGGAATACAACGTAGAGTCCCTTATGTAGCAAAAGAAAAAGGAGTGTGCAAATCTGGAAGTCTGTTAAAAGACCAGACGTGATGGTCCAACATCCTGAAAAGTCCCCTGAGAACATGGTCCCTGGATTTGCTGCTAGCCCAGAGCTGAAACCATTACTGAGGTCAACACTTCGGACAAAAATTGAACTGGACTATGGAATATAGAGTGATGCAGGTCATGTATGTATTCTTGGCTTAATATATATATGAATCTGTCTGACTGGTTCTTCTTTAGAGGGGAGAGGGGAGGGTGAAGAGGAGGGGACAAGTGTCGGTTGAGTGGATATTGGAAGTACAGGGTGGAAAGGAGAAGTGTGCTGTCACAGGGTGAGGAGAGCAGATAAAGTTACATAGAGGTGTGTGTTCAGGGTTTTATATGGCAGATTGACTTGGATTGTAAACTTTCACTTAATTACAATAAAAAAAGAAGAAACATTGAGTAATACATACTTCAAATAGGTGAATTATATGGTTTGTAAATCATATCAATAAAACTGTTAAAATAACGCATTCAGATAGAAATGTGATGGTCTGCTTATAAAGAGTAAAATCACTTATTTTCTGTATATTGCAAGGGACATCATCATCTAAACTGTCTGTGTTGCCACTTTGGTGAACACTTGATTTCTATCGAGTTTTGATTACCTACCTGTTCCCATTCATGCTGTAATAACTGATCAGAAACGGATACATCTGTTTTGATTTTCCCACTACCTATTCTATTTATCTTAAAGTCAATGGTAGCGTCTCCATCTGATTGAATTGGTGGCATCAGCACAGATTTCATCTGCAAAACAAAGTCATGCCTTAGTCAAGCCCTATTCTTAGTTTGTTGCATACAGAAATATCAGTACCAGTTGGTATGGTCTATATTGTTGTGCCTTGACCCAATGAAAGACACATGGTTACCTTTTCCATCTCAGCCATCTACTGTATCTCATTGGTCCATTGTTCTCTGTAAAGTAAGCGTGTGAATTCTGCTTTTACAGTTTTCAACTAGAGACATTGTCCTACAGGGAAAAATCATCATTAGAGTCTCTTTGGGACCCCAGAGGCCACTGCTGTAGGTGCTAAGCTTGTTCTGAGGCATCACCACAAGAAATGGAAGATGCTAGAAGAGAAAACTAGCTTCCCTCTGAGCCTTTAGCTGTATGTGGGACTAAGAAAACCAACACACTTGGAGGAGTTCAGAAATACCTCTTAAAAGAGGTGGACTGGTTTTTGTTTTGTTGTGAATTCTTGGAGAAATGAAGGTATATTTGTGTCCAGGGAAGTTCTCAAAGGGGACACTGGTTTAAAGCCTTTGAAACCCTTCAACTGAAATGCAGTGTGGTTGTGAATCTGACATTGCCAGTAATTAACCATGTTCTCTAGTCCTAGTGACAAAGCTGCTGTATTTCTCTGGAAAATTAAAATGTCTTTCTGATAGCAAGTCAATTACTATAATCCTCTGCATTCCCTTACACAACCTGAGATTGTAATTTTATACTTATTTCTTACTTGTAGGACTAAGCCTTTATACAAAACTAAATTTGTAGAGAGTGCTTCCATTACTTTAGAGGCTGTAGTTCTATGATCGACAATTCTGTGGTAGACACTGTTTCTTCAACCAACTAGGGTATGTATGAAATCTTACCTTATTTTTCAAAAATTAAATTAAATCTTATTCTGAAGTCCTATCTCATTGAGCTGGTTGGATATTTTTAGACAGTTCACAGTCCACCCTCCTTCTCTCTCCCCAGCAAATATCTTTAGGTTTTAGACAGTGGAGAACATTCTGCAAAGACCTTCTGGACTTAGGTCCATACAACTCACTTGTGATATACTCACTGGGCAAGGCCACATGACCTCTCAAGTGTGTGTGGCTCTGCAGTTTTCAAGGCCTGTTGGACTCAGGATGCTTTGTTCCAGCTCTGCCTAAAGCATCACAGCACCATTTTCTTCTGAAGTCCTAATTCCTGTCTCTTCTTATACCCACTTACAGGGAGTTTGAAAAATACTAAATGAGAGTCTTAGTCTTACAGAATCTTCCTTTCATCCCTCTCTGCACTGGTACCCTGCCTGTCTCACTTTACAAAATGCCTCTCGTGAACTTACAATGGAGGATGTCCTCAGCTTCCCTCAACACTACCCCTCCCCTGTTAAGAATTATGCCATGAGAACAGACGCAAATTGAGAAGCATGGTCATCCCTATAGATGGAGAATCCTATGGGATGGGAAAGTAAGGGTTATAAAGTTAGATGTGGAAACCTACTTTTATATCCCATGAGAGAGTACCAAAGACTTAAACCTATTACTTTCATTTTGTTATATAATATTTAATATAAGTATATATTGCAAGTTCAACCTCACTCTAGGAGGAGTACAATATACAAAAAATACATAAGTCAAAAATTTCTGTCTTTAAAACCAGTCTTATGAGCTGGTAGAACAATGCTCCATGAAGGGGATGAAATTTGAGGTATTTTTGAAAAATTCCTGATCCAAAAACTTCTCCCCAGGGTCTGTCTTGGTGACTAAAGTTCCAGCCTTTAGGTCTAAGTATTGGGAAAGATGAGAAAAGACCAGAGAAGGGAGGAATATGTTTCATGCTCATTATATGCCATTTTCTTTATCTAGGTAATTATATTTAATCCTTCTAACAATCCAATAAAGGAGCTATTTTTATCTTCAGTTATAGGTGTGGAAACTGAGGCTTAGAAAATTTTAGTACCTTGCTCAAAGTCAGTCACTCAGCCAGCAGAGGCAGGATGTAAACCTAGCCACAACTGTTTGATTTCAGACCCTCATGGTCTTTATCACAGAGATAGTACTGGGCATTCCAGGGGTGTGTTCTCAATATCCCCTGCACAGAGTTGGCAGCTCAGGCTAACATCAGGAAGGTGAACATTCTCCACCTGATCAATTAATCATGGCTGCCATGGCTGATTAGCAGTTGTCACAGGTCAGGTTGGTGGCAGACTGTAGCATTCAAGCCATGTGCTTGCCAATATTTGACAAACAGAAACATCATGTCCCCTTCCTCTTGGCTAGAATCATATCCAGTTGTTAACGCTGGTTATCTCATGTTGATCATGTGGTCTTAGTGGCTTGACTAGTTACTGCTATCATGAGAAAGTCACCTTAAACTTAAAGGAAAAAAAGGTTGCCATGGAGTAGACTCTCACTCATGGTGACCCCATGTGTGTCTGATAGAACTGTGACTTACAGTGACCTTAAAACTTACTGCAACTAGGATACAAGAGGGCACTAATTAACATCTGGGCAAGACCACATGACAACATGTCTGGGCAAGGCCCAGACAACAGGTAAAAGCCAGGAAGCATGGTCCTCACTGGGTGAGGTAGAGGCATGTAAACTGACACAGAATCAGGAGAGGGGGTGATAAAAAGTTTCCATCCAGCTTTGTCTCAGGTTTATCCTACTTTGGTCTTAAATATCTTAGAAAATATTTAACACTGATTAAGTGCTTACTATATCTTAGGTCCTGAAACCTTGGTGGCATAATGGCTAAGAGCTACAGCGGCTAACCAAAAGGTTGGCAGTTCAAATCTATCAGGTTCGCCTTGGAAACCCTATAAGACAGTTCTTCTATGTCCTATAGGGTTGCCACGAGTCAAAATTGACTCAACAGCAATGGGTATATCTTGGGTACTGGGGTTTACAGATCCGAACTAGAGAAAAAGAGGAAGACAGTAAACAAATAGCACCACAGTTTCTTACTTAATTTTGGGAACTGTTAGGAGGTACATATCCAAGGGGCTAGAGAGTATATAAAAGGGAACCTAATCTAGTCTGGAGGTAGTGGAAGGCTCCAGAGGACACATATAGTTAAGCTGAAATTAAAAGGATGAGTAGATACCAACAACAATATAATCATTCATATGTGTATAAAGGCTCCAAAAAACTCAGGGTACAAGAAATGTCACATTTTTTGTCTGCATCAAAGTAAATTCCAGTTCTAGACCCCCACCTGCCTAGAATGGTTAGAAGCTCATTAGCTGACCTAAGGGGTGGGGCCACATATATACTCACTCATCCAGCTCCACAGCTGCTATTGGCCCTCCTGTCCAGGTGGTGCCGCTGTGGAGCCCGAGCCCTTTCCCCACCTCTCATCCCGCACTGTCAGAGTGAATGCTTCAGCTGGGCACTGGTAGCGGAAGAGAACTCCATTCGCTTTGCAAGGCCCACCCCAGGAAGCCCTTCGCTTAAGTGTGGTATCTTGATAGGCACCACACAGACACTTCCCTCAGAGGTTCTCTACAAGCTTTCCTGCTCGGCTTCGGCTGTAGTCAACATGATTATTAGGTTTCAAACAGTTTTTTTTTTTTTTTTTTAAATTCCCAGCCATGTGAAGTATATTATTAGACAAATTATATCCATTCCAAAATAAATTGAGATTTTGCTTTTGAAAGATCAGGATTTTTCACTTTTGGACACTATATGAAATGGCAATGTTTCCTCATTTCCTTACTTCCACCATGAGCTTCAGAAATATTTTCCATATAGAGGAGCCATTCATTTAGTTCTTTATCATGCAATCATAAATTCTTCTTAAAATTTTTACTACTCTTCTCACAACAACCGCAAAAAGCACAGATCAGTACAATATACAATAATAAATAAAGAGACACACATTCCCTAATAAATCTCAGATAAGATTTATGCAAACATTCTTACTTTGTTTCTTTCTATTCGGTGGAGTAAATCCAAGTCTGTGGACTCAGAAATTCCGCCATGTATGACCAGAATTTCATTGTCAATTATTGTACCCACCGGGAGCCAGGTATAGACTTCTTCCAAGATTTTCAAGATTTGTCCTCCATATAGCTGTAAATAAAGAGCTTGAGTAAGTTTTGTTTTCCTGATGGGCTCACATTTATTGAATAGCCCCAGTGTATAGATAAAAGGCAATCGTTTTCATGTCTCTTTAAGGAAGTTAGCATGGAGTCACTAACCAACTGGAATCTTTTAAAGAGGAATAGGTTTCAATCTGATGCTCAGCTAACTAGTGTTTCATGGCCACTGAATCTGTTTTAAAGAAATCCTCAATAGACAGTTGATGAGGCCAGGAGCCAGTCTACCATCTCATCAAATCTGAGCCAAACATTAACCCTTTAAAACAGAAAAGAACCTTAGTGGAAGTGGACACTCCCACAGTTCTGGTTCTGGGTAGCTCCTGTTATCTGTAACTTCCAGGAAAAGCATTAGATTTGACAAACCCTTATTGACATTGTATAAGAAGACAGAGTCTGTGTGCTTCAGAAACACTCATCACTGAGGAGGGGAGATAAGACATGTGCCCAAACAGGTAAAATAAGTGCTGTAACCTGTGATTCTGAATCCAGGGCTCTAACAGTAAAGAGGATGAGAAAGCTAAACCTTCCTGAGAGTTCAAGGGAAACCCCATGGGAAGAGGCGGCATCTAAACTGGACTCTGAAGAATGAACAGGATTTGGGACTAGTGGAGGTGTTAGAAAGGATGTTTTGAGTACAGGTTATAGAATTAGCGGAGGAATCAAGGACAGAAAGTACAGGTCAAATTCAGAGAACAGTAAGCAGGCCACTTTTGCTAGAGCTCAATTGATGCCTGAGAGAGAAGAGAGGGTAAAATTGGTGAGGTAATTTGTAGCCCAGTCTCACAGAATGTTATGCATCAAACTAAGGGATTTAAAGTTGATTTTGAAAATAACACCATCAGTCCTGGCCTAATGCTTCTTTCAGTGAATAATTTAAACTTCATTCAGTAACCCACAGAAAAGTTTGAAAGTTTTCTTTCTAAAGTTTGATCTGACTGTAGCAGAAAAGCAAAATTGCAGGCCACCAAATGTCCTAGAGGCAAAAGACCAGAAGTAAGAAAAGAAGGAGGAGGAACCTGAGATATCTGTCACAGGGTTCTTGGGAATTCCCAGAGCTGTTGCCTCCTTTCAGTGACAGTCTCCCACTGCTCTAAGGAGGCAATGTGCCCATCAGGCTTCTCACTCAATGAATCTGAAACAGACAGTACCCTCCTCTCTCTTAGTCTAGTTCTTGGCATTAAATCATCTTTTTCTGTGGCAAGCAAATAGGAGTACAGTAGAAATTAATAACATATCCTTATATACACATGTATTTTCGCGTATATTATTTTACTTCACCCTTGTGAGAATCCCATGAAGCAGAAATTATAATCTCCATCTTACTGATGAAGAAACCGAGGTTTAGACAAGTTAACTGACTTTCCCAGGGTCCCACTGATATTAGTAGGAGAGTTAGGACTATAACATATGTCAAAGTGATTTCAGGTATCTTATATTTCCTTCACTACCATATACTGCCTGGCGGCAGAATTCTATGACTAGTTTCTTTTCAATTTCAAGATGACACTTTTGTTTAATTGTACTTTAGATGAAGGTTTACAGTACTAACTAGTTTCTCTTTAAACAGTTAGTACACATATTTTTTTATGACATAGGTTACCACCACCATAACATGGTAACACTCTCCCTTCTCAGCCTTGGGTTTCCCGTTAGCAGCTTTCCTGGTCCTTGCCGTTTAGTCCTTGCCCCTGTACTGGTGTTTTGTCTTATGGGCTTGTCTAATCTTTGGCTGAAGGGTAAACTTCTGGAGTGACTTTATTATGAGCTGAAAGGATGTCCAACAGCCATACTCTCAAGGTTTTTCCAGTCCCTATCAGGCTAGCAAGTCTGTTCTTTCTTTCTTTCTTTTTTTTTTATTATGATTAAGTGAAAGTATACAGTTCGAGTCAGTTTTGCCTGCTTGCCTCTCTGAACCTTTATCTGCTGTCCTCCCCCTGTGACAGCACACTCCTCCTTTTCACCCTTCAGTTCTAGTATTCTCTTAACAAACACCTGTCCCCTCCTCTCCCCCTTTCCTCTCTCCTCTAGAATGAAACCAGTAGAACAGCCTCCTATAAATGTATAAAGCCATAAAGCACACACACCACATATTCACTCTGTGTCCCCAAGTCCAGTCTATTATTTGTCTGATGTGTTGACCTCAGCACTAGTTTCAGATCTGGGCCAACAGCAAGTCTAGGGGCCATGTTCCCAGGGGATCTTCCAGGTTGTTGGACCATGGTCTTGTAGTAGAGTTCTTGATTTCCATATCTCTTTTTCTCGTGCTACATCAGGGATTCTATGTGTCCCCTATCAAGCCTGTCTTTGGTGGTGGCTGGGTACCATCTGTTTCTTCTGGTCTCATGCTGGTATAGTCCCCCGATCATATGGGTCCTTCTGTCTTCTGGGCTCATTTTTCCTTGTGTCTTTGATATTCTTGGAAACCTGGTGGCATAGTGGGTTAAGTGCTACATCTGCTAACCAAAAGGTCATCAGTTCAAATCCACAAGGCGCTCCTTGGAAACTCTATGGGGCAGTTCTACCCTGACCTCTAGGATCACTATGAGTTGGACCTAAATCAATGGCAGTGGGCTTTTGGGTTGATATTCAGTTGTCATCTGTTCCAAGTGGACTGGGACCAGTTGATGTTCCTCAGATGGCAGTTTGCTGGCTTTTAAGACCCCAGACGCCACTTACCAATATGGGGTGTAGAAGACTCTCTTAGCAAAAGACTAGTCATGCCAGTTGACCTCGATGTCCCCTGAAAACATGGTCCCCAGACTCCTAGCCCTGCTATCTTTGAGATGCTGGGTTTAATTTAGAAAACCTTTCAGTTTATGGTGTAGTCCAGTTATGCTGACCTGCCTTCTACTGAGTGCTGTCACACTTTTCACCTAACCAAATTCCTATCCATAATCTAATGAACAACCCTCTTTCTCCCTCCCTACCCTTGTAGCCACCAAAGAGTCTTTTTTTCTGTGCATAAGTCTTTTTTTAATCAATGGCACTTGGCTGGCTTGGCTATGATAGTGGTCTCATACAACACCTGTCCTTTTGCAGCTGACTGATTTCACTCAGCATACTGTCTTCTAGTAGATACCAGGTTACAAGATGCTTCCTAAAATCATCATTGTTCTTTATCATTTGCATAGTGTTCCATTGTGTATATATGCCATAGTTTGTTTATCCATTCATCTGTTGATCGCCACCTAGGTTAATTCCCTCTTTTTGCTACTGTGGACTGTGCTGCAATAAACATTGGTGTGCATGTATCTGTTTGTGTGACAGCCCTTATTTCTCTAGGATATATTCCAAGCAGTGGGATTACTGGATTATATGGTATTTCTATTTCTAGCTTTTTAAGAAAGTGCCAAATTGCTTTCCACAGAAGTTTTACCATTTCACATTCCCACCAGCAGTGTAAGAAAGTTCCAATACCCCTATAGCCTCTCCAGTATTTGTTGTTTTGTGTTTTTTGGATTATTGCCAACCTTGTTGGGGTGAGTTGGTATTTCATTGTAGTTTTGATTTGTATTTCTCTACTAGCTAATGATCATGAGCATTTCCTCATGTGTCTCCTGGCTTCTTGGATGTCTTCTTTGATGAAGTGTCTGTCCATCTCCTTTGCCCATTGTTTAATTGGGTTGTCTTTTTTCTGTTGACATTTTGCAGTACTTTGTAGATTATGGAAATTAGACATCAATCCAATACATAGCTGCCAAAAATTTTTTCCATTCTGTAGGCAGTCTTTTAACTCTCTTGATAAAGTCTTTGTATGAGCCTAAGTGTTTGATTTTTAGTAGTTCCCATTTATCTGTTTTCTCTTCTGTTGTTTGTGGATTGTTGGCCAGATTTTGTAGTCTGTCTAAGCTGTGTATTAGAACTTCCATTGTTCTTCCTATTTTTTTCTTGCATGATCTTTATCATTTTAGGTTTTATATTTAGGTCTTCGATCCATTTGAGTTAGTTTTTGTGTAAGGTGTGAGATACGGGTTTTGTTTCAGTTTTTTGCAGATGTATATGTAGTTTTGCCAACACCATTTGCTAAAGAGACTGTTTTTACTCCAGCTTACAACCTTTGTGCCTTTGTCAAATATCAGCTGTTCACAGGAGGATGGTGATATTTCTGGATTCTTCATTCTGTTCCACTGGTCTATATACCTGTTTTTGTATGACTGGTTCTTTTTTGATTCCTAACAAACCCCTCTTTGGGTTTGGATCTGGGGCCCTCAAAGAATGACAGTACTTTTTTTTCCCCTCGGTTTCCACAAGAGAAGAATGTTGAACCAGCCATCAAAGAAGAACCTTTCTGGCCATAAAGATTATTATTATTCTTTTTTTTTTCAAAGGTTGTTAATTGAAGCAAGGAGTCTACATGAATAAAGTCTGCAGATCTGTAGTATTATTCTACTTCTGATCTAATATCTACCTCAAGTCCTTAAATATCTATCACTCCTCCAGCCCCTCTCTCAGTGTGATGGTGCCATGGTCAAGGTTCTGAGTATAGTCTTATACAACAGACCACAAGGACAAACAGATTTTTTTTCAACATCTGTCACTCTCATTGCAGCTGCATGTAGATTTCATTGAATTTGCTGTCTAGCAGCTCTGCCCATCCATTTAGTCTGTGATCATGGCCAGAGTAAAAGGCAACATAGACCTTACTTACACACCAGGGTGTCCCACTAGATCACAAGCTCAGTGAAGACAGGGGCTGTGTCACTTTTGCTTCTCTATCCCTAGTGTCAGCATAAGGCCTGGTATGTTCCAGGTACTCAAAACATAACTTGTCAGAAAAACAAACAAACAACAACAACAAAAAAAAAAAACAAGGTTGTGGTTTATATCAGAAACCACCTACCACGTTTACTTAGGGAACAGTCATGTCATTTTGTTGCCCAGTTCCAAGTGTCCTGGCCTAATGGTTACTTTAGGAACTGCAGACCACTCCTCTTTGATCTGCAACCACAGAATCCTGGTTCTGAAGGAACTAGTCCTACTTTTGTTTTCTGTCTTTTCACACTAACTTGCTTTGCTTGTTGGCTAAATAAGACACATTAGGTATCAACTTTCTAAAGGAGCAGAAACTTTGAGCTAGTGCTCATTACATAAATACTTAGGAATCACAGGGTTATAATAAAATTCTGGATCCCTCAGCCAAAAGAGTTCTCACGGAAAGGGCTTTTGAGGTTTCCTGTACAAGTCCAGTAGCTATGAGGTTAGTCGGGACAACGGCAGACCATGAACTTCACCTGGCTCCATATCACATGTCTTTTGTAGACCTGCCATGTGCCTTCTTTTGTACCCCTTGTCAGTGGTGGTATTCACACTCATGTGTATAATTATTTTCCTTCACATGCATTCACTCAGTATTTATTTACTCTTGCTTTTTTCTTTTATTTAATACTACTACCAGCTGTCACAGCTACTAGTACTTATGATGTACCAATGAATGTGTTGGGTCAATTTTCACAATCTTTAAAAATGTATTGCTACCATTCTCCATTTCAGTGAAAGGGACATTGAGGCTTAGGAAGGTGGATTAACTTGTGTAAGATCATACAAGGTATAAATATGGAGCTAGGATTCAAATTTCATTCTGTTCTACAAGAGAAAGAGCTCAGGCTCTTAACTTGCTTGCTGCTGCTGTTGTCAGCTTTCACTGAGTCAGCCCCTGACTCATGACAAGTTTGTGCACAATGGCACGAAACACCACCCAGTCGTGCGTCATCCCCATCATTAGCTGCAGATCGGACCTCTGGGATCCATAGGATTTTCATTAGCTGATTTTGGGAAGTAGATCCCCAGACCTTTCTTCCTAGATTGTCTTCCTAGCTCTGCCGAAACCTGTCCAGTATTATAGCTTCACTCAAGCTTTCACCGACAGATAGGTGGTGGCTGTGCTTGTGGTACATTGGCCAGGAATTGAACCTGGGTCTCTTTAAGCAAAGGAGAGAATTCTACCACTGCACCACCAATGCCTCCAACTGCGTCTTATGCAGACTTTAGTCTTCTAATTACAATTCTCAGTGAGCAAGTAATGCACTCACTGTTCATCATCTCTATTTCTATGCTAACTTGTGCTGATCCCTGATCCTGCCCACATGATTCTACACAGAACCAAATGCCCTATTGTTATGAATTCACTCTTCCATTGAGATCATATGTACCATGTGCTGAGATAATTCAGGGCTTGAGAATCCCCTTAGATTTCAAGAAACCACATAGCCTAAGCAATTGGAATTGAATTCATTAGTGGATGGAATACTTTTGTGTCTTGCTGAAACTTACATAAAAGCAAAAATTAAAAACATTTGATTTCATCTAGAAAGAAAAGTACAGACCTCTATCATGACTGCGGCTTCCTACTGTGCTTTTATTCTATTGGCATAGATTCTAACTATAAACAGCAAAGAGAATGTGGGAAAAAAAGATAAAAACCTTACCTTGTATTTACTCAGAATTTCTTTTGTGCAGCCATACCTAAAAAGGGGGAGAGTTTAAATGGTTTAATTAAATATTGATAACTCCTACTTACATAAATCATGCAACAAGGGGAATATTTGACATCTCATTATCACAAGTATCAAGAACCCAAGAAATCATAGACCTTAGTTGGAAATGACTATACATACCCAAGTCTTTCCAGGCAGGATGGTGAATAACAAAATCAATTGATGACATCATCCTGCTGACAAGGAGCTTATGGCACAGTTAGGGAAAGAGGATAAACTTTCATGAAACAATTACAAGACAACTTAAGAAACAGGTGGTCAGTACAGGTTGTATAAATGCTGCTAATGTCCAGAGAAGGGTGCTGTAGCAGCTGGAAGAAGCTGTGTAGGGGGGTGCATTTCATTCAGATAGAATTTCTCAGGCATCCCACATTTTACTGTGAATGAATAATAAAAGTGACAAAGACCAAAGAAAGACAAAGAAAACCCTAGAACATAAGTTGCCTCTTCATGCTCTCTCTAATACGGTTTATGTAAAGGCATTCAGGATTTTAAATAGAAAATATCAGGATTTCCAATGCCTGAATAGCAGTGGCTAAGTGAGTTTTAATGGCACAGTGGTTAAAAGTTCAGCTGCTAACCAAAAGATTGGCAGTTTGCATCTACTAGACTCCTTGGAAATCCTATAGAGCAGTTCTACTCTGTCCCTATGGGTCACTATATGTCTACCTCCTTTGCTGTTGACTCATGGTGACCCCATCTGTGTCAGGGTAGAACTCTGCTCCATAGGTTTTTTAATGGTTGATTTTTTGAAAGTAGACTGCCAGGCCTTTCTTCTAAGGCACGTCAAACTACCAAATTTTCAAGTAGCAGCCAAGCACGTTAATCATTTACAACGTTCAAGGACACTTATATTCATTTTTATCCCTTTCCAATTCACTCTTCCTACTGCATTTTAAAACATAAGTTTTATCATACTCTTCAACAATAACCACTGACCTTAGAAGTCCAATCTCTTTATATAATACAGCCACATCTTGTCTCTCCACCAATACGAGGTACCAATCCTGTTCTTCAATCTATGTTCTTGCCTTCCTGAGCTTTTATTCAAGTCTAAAAGGTCTTATCTCAGACTCTGCATAAAGTCATTTCCTCACTGTGGAATACCTTCCCATCCCCACTCCATGGTTCTTGATTTCCTAATTTATTCTTCAGGTCTCAGGCTAACAACACCACACTTGTACAGGAAACCATCACTCCTCAGACATGGTCAGATCCCCTTTTACAAACTCATCATACTTGAAAGATCTGATTGGCATTGCTAGATATAAACTTCATGAGGGTAGGGGCCCTGTCTTTTCCTTTAATGAATGTAGGCATTAGATAATTATGATTGTGTAGCTGGATAAGTGACACATCCAAATGAAAGTATTGAGTAATATTATAAATTTATAATAACTTTCTGATAATAGTCTTGGAATTTTTCTCTTCACAGTCTTAGTAATTGCTTGCCAGGTACCAAAACTGCCCAAAAGACAAAAGTGATCAGTGGCTGAGCTTTGACCAAGGCACCCAAAAGCCCATGACCAAAAGCATGAAACATGCCATGCCTTCAAATGTTTCTGTTTTTCATAAAATAAGAAGGACAAATAAAAGAGGAAAGAACAAAAAAGGGAACATTTGTCACCCAATGCGCTTTTCAGCAAAAATTCTTAAACCATTTAACCAGTCTTTATTCCTCAAATCTCCAGTGAGGCAGATAGCTGAAATGCTTTGTTAGAGCTGTTCTCAAATATGTTTATGAACAACTATGTCAGAAGCAATTACCATGTCATAAAAAATATACACATCAGTGAATATCACAGTACTAGTTTCTGAGACAAAATCTGAGGCAAGCCAAAAAACAGGAATAGAATAATCCATCTAAGCCTGTTCACAGAACCTACCACACCTTCAAACCTGGTCTAACAAACCTACCCAACATACAAATTGGCCTGTGAACTCTAGGTATGGGAGGGAGAGGAAGAACATAACAGAAGCGAGAAAGAGGAAAATAATAGAATTGGAAAAGATGAGAAAGGGACTTCAGCGGAAGACCAAACCAAAAACCAAACCCACTGCCACTGAGTTGAATCCAACTCATAGTGTCCCTATAGGTCAGAGTAGAAATGACCCACAGAGTTTCCAAGGAGCACCTGGTGGATTTGAACTGTTGACCTTTAGGTTAGCAAACATGGCACTTAACCACTTAACCACTACACCACCAGGGTTTCCTCAGCAGAAGACTGGAGGTGATAAGTAGGGGTAAGAACTGAAGTCTTCCTTGAGATCCACCCGCATCTCCACTTCTCTACCCTTACCGCCAACTCCCCACTGGGAACTAAACACAGCAGCATTTTCCAGAGCAGGAAACAGAAGGGGAACTCGAAAGGCCTAAGTTACCTCAGATTCATCAGAAAATCTTCATGGTTCCCTCTGTTCAAGTATATGTCATTGGGATAGACAAGCAAGGAAACTAACAGGATCATTAGGATCTCTATGGAATTTTTTCCTCGATCTACAAAATCACCATTAAAAACATATGGGTTTTCCTCTGAGGGAAGACCATTCTGTGGAAGGAGGAGAGAGAAAAAAATAAGCAGTCAAAAGCATGTACTTTTAGAGCGAGGTTTTGTACTTGACGTCTGTGAGAATATGGAGAAAAAAGGGTGAGTTAGTCCTTCCACTGGGGAAAAGGCTACTCACTCCCTCGGGCTGGTTTCACTCTTCCAGGGCGAGCATCTCCTGCAAGGGACCTTGGAAGTGAAGAATTAGCTTGGGACAGGAAGATTCCAATGGTGATGGGGGTTGCTCCTTCTACCCACCACCTACTGTGCATTTTCTCTGAAAGGAGATATTTGTCATATCAAAAATGGCATCTCTCATCTCTTCTGACTCCCCCAAAGAGGAAAACTCCTATCCCAGAAGAATACAGAATTAACACCCGAGGCTTTTGCTCTTAATTTCTCTGGGCCGCGAGTCCCTTAATTTGCAAAAAGAGAATGACACACTACATACTTCTCCAGATTGAATGAGAGAATGGATATAAAATACCCAGGAAAGTAAAAGGTGCTATGTAACTGAACAGGGCTGATGTACCACCGGTAGGCACCAATATAACCACACCAGGTGTTTATAGCTGGTATGAATTGTGATTGATCACTTACTGTGCCATATTAGCTGTTAAATAGTTTGAATATCCCTCCTGAGTATGAATAATACTTGTAAACACAGTGTGAGTGTGGAAAAGAGCTGAGATCAGGACAAAGGTCTGGTCTTTATCACAGCTATCAATTCATTGACTCCTACACTACAAAACTCTGAGACAAACCCGACATGTATAACATGGTTACACTTTCTTAAAGCCATGCCTGATGAGGAAATAGCCTACTGCATTTCTATTGCATGGTAAAATCAATACAAATGCTTCAAAAATATGTTACACAAAGAGATAATTTAAGTACTCACATATCCAAGTGTACATTCTCCGTCAAGAAAAAATTATTACCTTGTGGAAATAATATACATATCTTAGTTATAGTAATCTTTTTAAAACTACTTTTGAATTCCTCTTTTGTTATTTCTCAAACTAGGTAAGAAAATCTTATTACCTTATACTCAATATTTTATATATACATACATTTTAAATTTTTCATATCAGTAGAAAAGCAGTTGAAAAAAGTAACACAAGTTGGTACATATAACTTAGTGATTTTAGGCAATGTAACTTATTTTGAAGGCATTTTTTGGGAAAAACTTAAACAGGGTATGGAGCCTTGAGACAGAAGTAAGAAGACCTATTCTACAGTCCAGCTCTACTTATTACTCATCCTTCCTTGGGTAAGTTATTTAACTTTAGTGAGCTGTAGTTTCCTCATCTGTAAAATGGGGTCAATATCTCACACATTTATCATACATGGCTATACTGGAACTCAAATGAGATTATTTGTATGAAATTCCATAAAAAACATAACCAATCAAAACCAAAGCCATTGCCATCAAGTCAATTCCAACCCATAGTGACCCTATAGGAGACAGTAGAATCATCCAATACCATTTCCAAGGAGTGCCCGGTGAATTCAAACTGCTGACCTTTTGGTTAGCAACTGTAGCTCTTAACCACTGTGCAACAACAACAAAATAAACCCATTGCCATCCAGTCAATTTCAACTCATAGCAACCCTATAGGACAGAGTAGAACTGCCCCATAGAGTTTCCAAGGAGCACCTGATGTATTCAAACTTCTGAACTTTCGATTAGCAGCTGTAGCTCTTAACTACTATGCCATCAGGGTTTCCACTTCTAAAAACTGAAAAGCACCATACAAATCAATGTTTGTTTTATTATGATCTTACATTTTCTTATATATTAATTCATATAATCTTATTTACATTGAGCTTATGATAATACAAACCAGCTATAAAAATATGTGCTATCACTCATCAAAATCTAAGGAAAAGGGAAGGATTATGCATCTCTAACACTCTTCCTTTGCCCAGCCTTCAAACGACTGGGATAAGCAAACTGGAAGCATCTGAGGGATGCTGGAGGTTACAGGCTCTCTGGGGACGTTCAGGCTTGAAGGGGTCTAGAGGAGTAGGAGCAGAGCACCCCTGGGGTGAGAAATATTGAAGACCTAGGCTTGAGGCATGTGTCACCCTGGTTGGGAAGGCGCTGGATCTTACTGGTACTGTAGGGAAACATCTTCAGTATCCGCAAAGCTAAAACAACACTAACATTGGTGTTTGGGGCACTTAAGAACATAGAAGAGTTTCTGGGTGGTGCAAGTGGCTAACATACTCAACTGCTAACCTGAAGGTTGGCAGTTCAGTCTACCCAGAGGTGCCACAGAAGAAAGGCCTGGCAATCCACTTCTGAAAACTCAGCCATTGACAACCTTACAGAGCACAGTTCTACTCTGACACACAGAGGGTGGGAGTTGGCCTGACGGCAACTAGTTTTAGGATCACAGAGACTTCTCACACTTGTAATGCAGGAGTAGAAACAGGAGTAATGCAGATGGTCATTAATGAAACAGGCCTGCTGGAGGGGCAGAGGACAACTTTATTCTAAAAATAATAAAAGGAGCATGAGTTGACGAACAAAGAGCTAATAATTCCTTACACCCAAAACATATTATTCAAAGTTTTGATATCAATTAATTGTTGTTGCTAGTTGCCACTGAGCCAATTCCAACTCATGGTGACTCCCTAAGGGTTTTCAATGCTGTGATCTTTCAGAAGCAGATCGCCAGGCCCGACTTCTGAGGTGCCTCAGTGTGGTTTTGAATCACCAACCTTCTGGCTAGTAACCAAGCACCTAAATGTTTTTGTCACCCAGGGACATCAATAGAATTTACTAGAGGAAGATGTTTAGGAGATAAATTATTGACCTGCTTTCTCACACAGAGCAAAAGGCAAAAAGATGGACATCACGAGGTATGAATAAGAGATCAGAGTTCAGAGACAAGAGACCTAACATACCAGTAATAAACATTCCAGAATCAAGGAAAAGAAGCCAGATGGCAAAGAGGCAATCATTGCATAAATAAGAAAGAGAATTTTCCATAGTTAAAAAGAGGCTTCAGTCTGAAGTTTGAAAAAGTTCTTGATGCCTGTGTACAACTCGGGAGTCCTGGTGGCATGGTGGTTAAGAATTTGGCTGCTAATTAAAAGGTGAGCAGTTCAAATTCACCAGTTACTCCTTGGAAACCCTATGGGGCAGTTCTACTCCGTCTTATAGGGTCTCTGTGAGTCAAAATCAACTTGATGGCTGTCATGAATTGAACTGTGTTCCCCAATATATATGCTGACTTGGCTAGGCCATGATTCCTAGTATTGTGTGATTGTCTACCATTTTGTGATCTGATGTGATTTTTCTAAGTGTTGTAAATCCTATCTCTATGATGTTAATGAGGCAGGATTAGAGACAACTATGTTAATGTGGCAAGATTCAATCTACAAGATTAGGCTGTATCTTAAATCAATCTCTTCTGAGACATAAAAGAAAAGTGAGCTGCAAGACATGGGGATCTCATACAACCAAGGAAGCAGTGCTGGGGGCCAAGCGCATCTTTTGGACTCAGAGTTCCTGCACTGAGAAGTTCCTACTCCAGGGGAAGATTGAAGACAAGGTCATTTCTCCAGAGTTGACAGAGAGAACAAGCCACTAAGTATTAGGGTAATTTTGTTACACAGCGAAATAAAACTAATATACATGCTTGGGGAGATATAATAGACAATAAACACATAGAAAAGTTGAGTATACAGCCAACAAATTGATTTATACGAAAAACTTCATGTCCTAAAAATAGAGAATACAATTTAACTTTTCATAGGTCCCTGAAGGCTTTATGGGAATTAATTGGATCAAAGAGATTAAAATCAAAATCGTAAGGCCTACCTAAAACCAAAATTAGGAAAGATGGATAGCCTGTTTTAATGTCTTAATTATTAAAGAAGAGACACATGAAAGACTTTATTCATCCTATTAAGAAAAGAACAATAAAAATAAATAAAGATAAAAACTGAAATTAATGAAACAGGAAAAAGATACATAAATCCAAAGGTTGGTTCTTTCAAAGAACAGTGATAAAATTGATAAACTCATCATTAGAAAAACAGAATGAAAAAGTGAAAAGCTTAAAGATTAGAGAAAAGACAAAGATATACAGAAGTAAAAGAAATATATATGTAAAAGAATATCAACATCTGTGTCAATATATCTTACAAGATAGAGAAATGGATGTTTTTCTTGAAAATTAGAAACTACTGAAACTGTTTCAAAAGAAGTAGAGAAGTTGAACAATGCAATTACTAAAATTTCTGAAAGATGATTCAACATCTACCATATTAAAAAGTGTTCAGCAAATCTTCTGTTTATTATAAGTGGATGGTAAACCTATTTTCCATTGTGATAACAGATTTTCTCATATGAAAAACATCTCATATCCAGTTAAACCAAACTTTGTAGATGGATTTTTTGCTATCCCTGTAGTGTTTTAGTTCTAATCTGAGCAAAGAATAATGAGTTTCTTTAGCTAAACATAATTTTCAGCCAAAAATAAGAATAGTCAGCTAGGCCATCCATCTTATACAGTACATTTGACACCTGATAAGTTTTAGCCTTTCCAAAAAACCACATATGCCTTCAAAAGATTAAGATATATGATAATGAAGCACACTCTCTGAAAATGATTCTAAAAGTGGAGTCCTAAACATGTATTGAACTCCTGTCAGTACTGACCTCTCAAGACAACCACTTCAAAGAGGGCAAGAATTCCTTGGACACATAAAATTCACTCTATTGATTCAAGGTTTGTCATGTTATTTCATATAGTCTGAGTTAAAATATGTTTTAGAATAACAAGGTACCTGGAAAACAGGCAAGAAGATGAAGAATTCAATCTCCTGGGATATAGGTCTCTAGGATATTTAGGCTTCTGGCTACTGGGATTTCTCAGGATTTCCTTCAAAGAAGTAAAAACTGATGCCCACCTGCCAAATGCAGTTTGAATCCACCACCTGCTCCTTAGAAATCCTACAGGGCAATTCTACTCTATCCTATAGGGTCCCTATGAGTTGGAATTGACTCTACGGCAATGGGTTTGGGGTTTTGTTTGTTTCACTCAGTTCTAGACAAACAAACTCTCTGGCTCATTCTGCAGCTGATATACAACAAATCATTCATGACATGGAGTTTAAGTTGAAAAATATAGAAAACCCAGGGTAACTACAACCAAGGAAGACTTGTAGAGGTAGAAAAATAGCAGACCACAAAATTAACTTGAACAGACACAAAAACAAGAGGTTTCCCTATATTTTCAGCTATTTCCTACTAAAGCATTTCATAACAGACATGGATGGACATTATCCCAGATTATTTAGACATTGCCCCAAACGCAACAAAAAATAAGCTCTGGACTTCAATTCCACATTGTTTTAACTTTCATTTCTTTTGCAAACTCTATTTTAAAGGTTAGTTCTTCTGACTGTAACATAATGCCTTAATCCAAAATAAAAAGGATTGACTGCTGTGGCAGTGCGTGGTGCATCACTGATAGAGAATAAAGAGAAACGCTGAAGGACCTTTGCAACTGGAAAATTATGGGAGGAGCAGGAGGAGGAAAGAAAGAAAAACGAGGTGGCATGGCTTCTAGTGGACAGCATCAATAGGACACCTACAGGGTTAAGAGTTAATTAGCTCTCTCCACGGGCATTTCTTTTTCAGCTTGAATGTATATGGAGGGGTATGGGCTGGCTCCACTCATAGCAGCAATTCAGCAAACTAATTTGCCGATACTTGATTAGAATTCTCAAGCCTTCTATTCAATGAGAAAAAAAAGTCTTGCAATTTTAGCAAGGCTAAGGTTCTGAATGAAATATTTCAAACTGGTCACTCTAATTAGGCAAAAGTGGATGATTAAAATTAACCTTTCCAGAAAATGAAATCTAAAAATACAACCTAACTGATGCTGTGTAAATTGCTTCAGTTGATGATTATATTGGAAGGCATGTGAATATAGACAGAATGCCCTTTTAGAAAAGGTCTGTCGTGGCTAACAATGTGGTACCCAGGGGAAAACATCTTTTCAAACCCAGATGGGACTGTGAACTGAAAATGTCTAGTTCAATATTAAGGTGCTAAATGACAGAAAAGAAACTGAAATCTGAAAACATTGCAATGAATCCCAGATGAACCAACAGCATTTATTGCAGCTAACCACAGAAGGTATATAAGAATAAAATATTTTCTGATCATCCAAAATTGTCCTTCATGCTGTAGGTACTTATTCACTAAATTACTAAAATGCTTTGGAGGGACTGTCTTAAATGTTACTTCCTGTGGGAAGTTGTCCATGAGGTTAGGTGCCCCTCTGATGTACAGTACCCTTGGAGCCCTGTGCTTATGCTAATCAGAATACATTCCACTCTGAACAGTCTTGTCTTTTCACTCGCCCATCTTCTCCACTAACCTCTGATGTCTTTGAGGCCGAAGACTCTAAGTCCTACTGTACTCTCAGCAGAATACTGCATTTGGAATAAATGTTTGAAAAAGTGTATGTGAAATGAATGAACTTCTTATTCATTTTTATATCTTCCCCACAGCTTTCATCTCGGCTGGCATGGCCCACAGCTTTGGTATGGTACCTTGAACACTATAGGGACCAGATAAAAGTTCATCCAACGAACAGATGGGTAAATGAGCAGATAGAGTTATTTCATATGATCAGTTATAATGACAGAAGTCATTAAAACCAACAACATGGTTTAAAGTAATAAGGTACGGAGGAAACCCTGGTGGTGTGGAGGTTAAGCGCTACATCTGCTAATCAAAAAGTCAGCAGTTCAAATCCTCCAGGCATTCCTTGGAAACTCTGTGGGGAAGTTGTACTCCAACCTATAGGGTCTTTATCAGTTGGAAGCGACTCAATGGCACTGGGTTAACGTGATAAGGAATCTTGGTGGCCCTAAACTTATAACTCTTTCTCTCAGGTTACATCTTTGGTTGGTGCTGGACCACAGACCTAAAGTCTTGGTACACTACATAGTATAAAAGAAAAGACAAAGAAGAAATTATCTAACAAAACACCAACTGAAAGGCGAATTAAAATTTTGTCTTAATTCAAAGCTTGATTTTTCTTTTGCATTGATAAGAGGAATCATTCAACCACAGCATAATATAAAATGTGGTTATCTATGGCTCCAAAATTCTCCAACAGGCTGTAGTTTGCCATACTATTTCCTACACTTCAAGTTCTGTTTCCCTAAATAAAATAAACTAAAGCACGGTGGCTCTCCACTTCCAAACAGAAGATTGGGAACCTGTGGATTAGGCTGATGTGACCCCATTCTGTGTGATTCTATCAATGATTCAGAGAAAAGCACCTCAAACAGGGCATTGCAGATAATCAGGAGTCAACAAGTTGCTGATGCAGTGAAGACGGCGTGTTGTCGTTGGACTCAGAGCCCATCAGATATTCTACCATTTCCTGAAGCAATCAAGTGACTGCTTAAATCAGAGCTATGCACTTGCTGTCATCCCTGAGAAAGCAATCTTCCTATTCACACCACAAAGAGAGACCCAGCACTCCCCACCCAAGCATCTTTTTTTTCCTGTTTTTGAGACATTCTTCTTCATTTTCTCCTCATCTACTTTCCTAGCTCATTGCCCTTCTCTAAATTAATCTCCTCCTTTTTTGTTTGTTCTCCTCCTCTTCTCTACCGAAGACCTAACAATGATACTCACTTGGACTATAGGCATTGCTTAAATGAATTTACCAGATCAATGAAGCTTACTCCTTTAAAGGTTAAATGGTATTTTAAAATTACTTTGGCCATTTTGGTTGTGAGTCTTAAAAACATGCTACAAGGTCTGGCAATTAAGTCCACGAACTTAATTGTTCTAAGTGCTATATACTCGCTCCTGAATATCACTACAGTTACCTTTGAAGTTCTCCCCTTCAGAAGCTATGCACTGACATCAGAGCCCTTCAAAGCAATTTTGGAACTCTTTCCAGAAGGGCCGTTGTGCATGGTGGCAAGGTGGCAAGTCCATGTGAACTTAATTGTATAGTTATCTGTGAGGGAGTTTTTAGTCAGCAAACAAATAACTGTATTGGAACACCCTCCCTACTCATCTGATCTAGCCCCCAGTGACTTTGTTCTTTACCCAAAGATAAAGGAAATATTGAAAGGAAGACATTTTGATGACATTCAGGACATCAAGGGTAATACAATGACAACTCTAATAGCCATTCTAGAAAAAGAGTTCCCAACTTGCTTTGAAGAGTGGACTAGGCGCTGGCGTTGCTGCATATCTTCCTAAGGGGAGTACTTCAAAGGTGACTGTAGCGATTCAGTAATTAGGTATGTAGTACCTTTTCCAGGATTAGTTTATGAGCTTAACTTGCAGTCCTTGTAGTTGACACCTTTCCTTGTAGAGCACCATGTATACGTATATACCCTGTAGACTGAAACTTTCTTGACCACACAGGCTCATCAATCAAAAAACATCCCTCAGGCACTCTGAGAAGTGTGGAACACTTTCCCCTCTACTACACAGCCTCAGATGGCTGAAAATTACTACTTCATTTTCTATTGCATTTTTATAGTTCTATATTTCTTCTCACGGTCAGGAAGAATTTTCACTTTTCATTGCTGTTATTGTATCTGACTCTTTCCCTCAATTCTCTAATCTGCTGTGGGGTGGAAGCCAGCCAGACAAACTTGTATAAACCACACATATAATAAGGTTTGACTCATTTATGTTCACTGGTCTTTGAGTACAGGCCTAGGCCCTGTCCTATCAGTAAAGTTCACTGAATTGGCGACAACTATTTCAAAAGCTAGGAGACCCTTTTCTACTTAATTTTCAGTTGGGACTATGTTATAGATAAGTAAAGGAGATGGAATTTGAGCTTGTGAAAAGCCAACTACCACTGTCATTTCTATTCATAGTAATCTTGCTTCCAGAATAGTTTATATTCATGGTTTTAGGCCACACTACACTCGTTCAATCTATCATCATTCTGCTTTAAGCCACAGATGAAAAATGAGACAGTGAAACAGAAAATGGCAAAATTCCAACTACTGCAAGTCAGAGATCAGGCTATGACTGCAGCTTCCTCAAACATCGCTGAGTTCTGTCCCTTCACGTCACCGTCTTTAACTTAGTCCACTCTTTCACCATAAGCTAAGTGACTCCTCATCATCTCAAACTCACCAACTCATTCTGTATTCCCAGATAGCATCCACTCCACCATCTTTTCAGTTTCTTAAAGTGGGATCTAACTGTCATGATGGTTCTCTCCTTTCCTCGGTTTCCCTTCCTATCACAGGCAATTTCAAGATTCTGGTGTATATGGGAAAACCCTGGTGACATAGTAGATAAGTTCTGTGGCTGCTAATCAAAAGATCAGCAGTTTGAATCCATGAGGTGCTCCTTGAAAACTCTATGGAGCAGTTCTATTCTGTCCTATAGGGTCGCTATGAGTCGGAATTGACTCAGTAGCAGTGGGTTTGATTTTTGGTTTGGTGTGTATGGTTCATGTTGCCATCTGCTCTTTCAAGTTTGCCAAAATTATCATCCATGGCTGCTGTCTACTTGTGTTCCAAACATCTTCTCATAGCCCTCCATCCTAATCCATCCCAAATACTAGTCCCCTACTCATTCACTGCTGTGGCTCTCAGTCTCTATTTCCTGAACATTGTCATTTGTTAACTCTCAAAATACTGCCCTGCTTTCATCTGAATGTTATATACTCACCTGTAATACTTTTTATAGCACTCCTTACCACCCACCTCCTCCTGTTCAGTCTTCACATTATTAGCTCTTTCCAGTTTTATATGCTCCATATCGTTTTGCTGAACAAATTAAAGAAACATGTCGAAATTCTCTCTTTTCTCATCTGTCTACTTGAGCTCTTCAAGTATCTCTGGAGAAATTTTCCTTTCTAAATCACTTGAAAGTGACTTTTCCAGTTCAATTAACTCAACTATTTTTCTCTTTTCTGTACTTCTCAAAACCTCTAGAGAAATAAACACGGGGTTTGTTGTTGTTTGTATACTTCTGCCCTTCTCCTTCTCAGACTGTAGTGTCAATGGTAGTGGGCCTGAATGTCTGAAAATACGGTGTGAAGCTATACACTGAGTTAAACAAATCCCATTTCCCAACCATACAACTCCTTGACTTCTCCTCACCAGTTCATTCTCCCACCTCTCCCATAGCTTTCCTGAGTGACCAACAGAATCCTTATTTCATGGTAAATAAACTTGCTTCTGTCATTAATTTGTTCAGAAAGCCTTCTCTCTGCAAATCTGGGTCTCCTTTAAAGACACCGCTTGAGTCCTGATGCATGCAGCCCTCTCAGAGGAAAAGATTCATTCCTCCACAGGACACATGCCTCAGGTCAGAAGTAGAGGAGGGCCCACCTACTCCTCAGCACCATCAACAGACTGATACTGTGCCACCCTCTGGGAAAAGCCTCTCCTCCTTTGATGCTTATGACGTCTGACTAGACTTCGTTTTCCTCCTCCTCATCCCTCAGTCCATGTGGCCAACCCACTTACTACACCTGCTCCAGGTTCTTCATCTTCTCATGCCCCATATTCTTTCTCTCACTTCAGTTACCCACATTCTAGACTCCACCTTGGACTCTCTCATCCCCTAGAATGACTCCCCCTATAACTTCCCACCCTTCCTACTTTCTAAGGCCCTCACTCCAGTCAGCCTGCTCGCTGACTAGTCAATTGGCCTACCCTAACCTTTCTTCCCCCTCTACCCAGCGTGAATTCTGTGGCTGATCACCGGAACTTCTCTTTACCAGTACCCTCAACTCCTGACCAGCAAATCTTTGGTTGGACTTGCTGAGCCCAACCTCCTACCTGGGAAGCCTCCTACTTCCTCTGGCATCACTCTCTGGCTATGGTGCTCTATGTTCTTGCTTAGGCTTTCCTGACAGCTCAGTGGAATCTACTCCTAAGTGTCAGCTCCACCCATCTACTTGTGTTTTGGCCTGTCCCATTCCCTTCTAAGCTTTCATTCTGAATGAATGGGATGAAAACCTGTGTTACTGTTACAATTTGCTAGTTTTAAAAATATTTTTTGGATATTTGTGTGATTTTATCCACATGACAGCCTATTATGGGGTGGAAGCTCAAGATAATATTGCAGCTGGAAAAAAAATGAGGTTCATGGAAGTTATATGGCTTACCCAAGCTCTTACAGTCTCAAAGAGTAGAACCAATTGGTCATCATGATTGTCAGAATATGTTTTCTTTCAACCTATCTGAGACACTTACGCTGTGCTCAGTTACTTGACATGATAGTTGTGGGGGTGTCAGGGATGGGTTGGAAAGAAACACATGAATCAGAAAGAGAGATGCAGAAGACTGGCTTGAAGGAGTCCCACTGGAAAGGCAGGGGTCACCTCAGGACTGGTTTCCTACACGCAGTATTCCCAGAAGCAAACATTCAGGTTGCAACTGCTGTCTCATGGAGAGCAACGAATGGATCCAGTCGGTGAGATGCAACTCCACGCTGGCAGAGTTACTCTGTGCCCGCTGTGCTGGCTCCCCCAACCGAAACCCAGTAAAGGACAGGTGATCAAAGCACTGGAAAAACAACTGAGCCAAGAGATGGTGAATCTGGGCACAGAACAATTTAGAACTTACTGTAGGGAACTCTTTCCATGCATAATTAGTGTGCATTGGAAGAGGGGACTGGTAAGTGACACGTTTACTTCTGAACAATACAACAATAAAATAAAAAAGACTGCTCCCTTCCCTATCCTGTGCCATGATGTGATAAAGACCATAGATACAATCAGGTAGAAATCAAAATGGATACATAGAGAATAATACTGAACAGAAACCTAAATAAATTTTAAAAAATTATGAGTCAGAATGGATCTGACAGCAGCAGATCTGATTTTTGGTTTCGTTATGAGATACATGCAAAAAATTAAAAATGTACACCTCTAGCTATCTTTGAACTTCTTGGACAAAAACTGTTATATTACCTCTGCATTTGGACATACCCCTAATACAACTGATGCTGTTTGCCTAAGACTGCCCTCTCCCAGCACATGCAAATACTTAAGAAAATAACCGTTTACCTTATAGAAAATCAAAAAAAGATCATCCAGTTTCCCATGTAAATCACCTGGAATACAAATGAAAAATTGATGTTCAGTAGGAAACAAAATGCAATGCCTGCTTTGTTACAGAATTTTAAAATGAAAATACTACTGATATACTCCAAGTGTTTTTAGGAGCATGCTAGGGTTTACCTTACACTGCTATTAATTATACGAGGTCTGACAATTAAGTCCATGAACTTAATTGTTTTAAGTGCTACATACCTCACTGCTAAATATCACTACAGTCACCTTCAAAGTACTCCCCTTGGGAAACTATGCACTGATGCCAGTGCCTAGTCCACCCTTCAAAGCAACTTTGGAACTTTTTCTGGAATGGCCATTGCACACAGTGGCATGGTGCCAAGTTCACGAACTTAACTGTATAGTTGTCTATGGGAGAGTTTTTAGCCAGCAAACAAATAACTGTATTGGAATACTCTCTATTCTCACCTCATCTGGCTACCAATGACTTTATTCTTTACCCAAACATAAAGGAAATATTGAAAGGAAGACATTTTGATGATATTCAAGACATCGAGGGTAATACAATGACAGCTCTGATGGCCATTCCAGAAGAAAGGTCCAAAATTGCTTTGAAGGGTGGACTAGACACTGGCGTCAGTGCATAGCTTTCCAGGGAGAGTAGTTCTAAGGTGACCGTAATGATATTCAGCAATGAGATATGTAGCACTTTTTCTAGGATGAGTTTGCAAACTTAGTTGTCACATCTTGTAGGCAATTTGGTTCATCAGCATTCTTTGCTTCCATCCCTACAGGAGGAAGAGCACCTCGTACTGAAACTACCTGTTTCCATCTGCCATTGACATAAACCTAACCCACTGACATAAACCTAACTTTATCGAGTTTAAAAACTCCAGCTCTTAGGGATTATTCTGCACTGCCTATACTGTAATCTCTAGGAGGGCAGCAACAGTTCTGTTTTAGTCAGTATTAAATTTCCAAATGCCTACCACAGCACCTGAGGAACTGTAGGTACTCAATAAATATGTTTCACTGCTAGATGCATCACATTTTAAAGCCATGTTTTAAGGAATATGACCCAGCAATAGCATCTGAAATGTAATAACTCTGAGTAGACGATTGACATTATTTCGATGAGCTAGAAACAGGAGATAAAAATGAAAGCATGGCTTTATAAAATTCCCCCAACTAAGGGAAGCCACAAGATATGAAGCCATTAATTCAAAAATAGGAGTAAACATGTGGATATTAATAGTTACCCTATCTAGATAACTATTTCTAGGTAATATAAGCTCTGCTTGTAAAGTTTTATTCCCTGTATCTAATTTAATTACCAAGTAGAATTTAATTTAGATGTCAGGGTCTTAAAAGCTAGCAAGCTGCCATCTGTGGGACACTAAATGGTCCCAACTCAGCTGGGACAGATGATCACCAAGGACTGTATCAACAGGTGACCGGAAGAACCAGACGGTACCTGACCACCACCAATGACAGCCATGATGGGGCTCACAATATCGAGTTCCAGTGGCAACATGAGAAAAAGAGGGGTGCACCTCACAAACTCCACTAAAGACCGCAATTGATGGTCAGAAGGCCTGGGTGTTCCCCTGGGAGCATGGCCCCTAGACCTGCTGCTACCCCTGACCACAAAACATTACTTAGGTCAACTCTTCAGACAGAAATGGATTGGGCTCAGGGTCACAATGTGACCTTACAGTGTGTGTACTTTATGGTTCTATGCATCTATAGGAAGCTGTCCTACTCGCCTCTTACTAGAAGGGAGAGGAGAGAGTAGAGAGGAGGGGACAGGAGATTGTTAAGGAGACATGACATATACAGAATGAAAAAGAGGAGAGTGTTGTCACTGGGCAAGGAGAGCAGAGGAGCTGCAGATAGGCAGGCATGCACATTTAATTTGGAATGCATACTTTCACTTAATCTCAAGAAAATAAAATAAACCCAAACCCACTGCCACTGAGTCAATCTCAATTCGTAGCAACTCTAGAGGACAGAGCAGAACTCTCCCATAGCTTTTCCAAGGAGCACCTGGTGGAGTCAAACCACCTGTCTTTTGGTTAACACCTATAGCACTTAACAACTATACAACCAGGGCTTCCTTTGAACACAACTGTAGGCTAAAACACTTCCTATATTTTATGCCTGCTGGGAACTATGTGGCATATTTAGATGTGAATATACAAAATGCATCTTTAAGTAATGGTAAATTTTCTCCACAATTTCTTTCCGTTTCTTTCCATTGTCTTAAACAGAAGCTTTCTTTTTTCTCCTTAATATGGCCCCAATTTGAGTTTTTTTATTATGACTGAGTGAAAATGTACATTCCCGTATAAATTTCCATGCCCATCTATATGCAGCTTCCACTGCTCTGCCTGCCCAGTGACAGCACACTATTCCTCTCTGCTCCATACATGTCTCATCCTCCCAACAGTCTCCTTTCTTCTCCTCTCCACCCACTCTCCTTCCTCCAGCCAGAGGTCAGCAGGATGATATCCTATAGATGCATAGAACCATAAAGTGCATCCAATATATGGAGCACTATGCAATGATAAAGAATAATGATGATTCCAGGAAACATCTCATGGCCTGGTTTCAACTGGAAGACATTATGTTGAGTGAAAGTAGTCAGCAACAAAAGGACAAATATTGTATGAGACTCCTATGAAAAGATCTCAAAAACAGACTTATGTATAGAAGAAAAGACTCTTTGACAGCTGCAAGGGAAGGGAGGGAGAGAGGGCGAGGGAAGAAGGGTTTAGATTAGATAGCTGAGGTTTTGTTTTAAATGACCATTTTTTTCCTAAGTTCAATGGGGCTTTTAAGGAGAGAAAATAATGATTCCTACACTAATGGGGGAAACCCTGGTTGCACAGTGGTTAAGTGCTACATACGCTAACCAAAAGGTCAGTAGTTCAAATCCACTAGGCGCTCATTGGAAACTAAGTGGCAGTTCTACTCTGACCTATAGGGTTGCAATGAGTCAGAATCAACTCACTGGCAACGAGTTTTTAAGAAGCCTGGCAGCTTTGGTGTCATAGTGCTTATAAGTGCTACATCTGCTAACCAAAAAGTCAACAGTTCAAATCTACCAGGCACTCCTGGAAACTCTTTGGGGCAGTTCTATTCTGTCCTATAGGTTCGCTATAAGTTGGAATTGACTCGAAGGCAGTGGCTTTGGCATGCTAAGGGGAGCTACGGGCCTTAGCTCTTCCCTTCTACCAACAGCATTACATAGAAAAAGTCTCAAATGCCTGTGATGTGGGGGATCCTTAAATGAGTGGAACTGTCTGACTAATCAGTTCACTAGCCTTTGTCTCATGATAGCAAATGAAGCATCAGAGAGGGGCATGGTGGGACTTGGGGCACTAGATAATGGAGCTGGCTCTAATCTGGGACTTAGAAGATCTGATTTTAATTGTGGTCTGTCACTAACTAGCCAGGTGACCATGGGAAAAAGAAAAAGTTACTATACAGAAATTCACAGAAGGCAATTCACTTTTCTCTCTGGGCCTCACTTACATCTGGAAGAGCAAGAGTTTAGGTAGATAGTCTCTGTAAGAAACTTTCAGTTCTTCCATTGTGTGATTCTAAGACTTCCTGGCCCTCTAAAGAATTAACATCTTCCAGGTCTTTTTTCTTCAAAGATAAGTCTACAGTGGCAACTAGATGTTTACCGGGAACACATGGGAGAAGGTCCCACTCTGTTTGGTCTATTATACATTCTCTGACAGCAAACCTAGCTCTGACGCTGCCATGATTTCCTGGGCCTCATGGTACACAGTTCTTTATCTCCGTGAAATGTAAGATCTGGTAAGGAGCTTGAATAAAACACGCCTGCTGCTCGGATACATCTTCTGCTGGGCAGAGATGTGATGCCTGATCACCAATGACTTTCATTAAAAGCCTGAGTCAGGGGACATCAGAGAACATCTGTGTAGTGCAACATCAAGTGCCTGTCACCATTATCAGAAGCTAGAAATGGAAATTGTTTAATTAGATTGTCAAATTCACTTCTACCTTCCAGAGTAAGAGAGACACAGGCTAAAAACTGACTTACAAAATAACAATCATGGCTTTGTAACCTAAGGGCTTAATTAGAAGTTAAGGGAATTGCTGTTCCATCCAATGCAACCCATTCTCACACAGTTGCAAGCATGCTGAGCACCAACTGTGATGAATTTCAATGTGTACTGTTTTTTGAAGCAATATCCTGCCAGGCTGGCCTATATGATAACAAAATCTCAACTCTTGTTATTTAGAAGAACAAGGAACAGATTTCTGGGATGTTCTCACTCTTGTAAAAGACCAGTTGGAAAAATCTAAAAGAGCGGTCAAGGGCAGAGAGGAGTTTAATCTCTACCCTGTCTGGGGCTTTTCTCTTCCCAGCATAAGTGGTGTACAGAGGCCCAGTTAGAAAGAACAACATGGAACAAAGATAATGAGCGCTTGAGGGAAGGCAAAGAACACTTATTCCACCCATGGGTGGTTTTCCATAATAAAATGCTGTCTGCCTTTATAAAAAGCTATGAGTTCTTTAATTTCTCACATAATTAATTCCTGCCAGCTGGTATGCAAAAACAAAGACAAGATGGGGAACAGTATTATCATGATAGATAACTCTATATTAACACTTCTTCCTTAATGCAGTCCAATTTAAAAGTTTTCAAGTCAGGCAAATGATGTAGCCAACAGGATCCTAGGTGTTCATCTGGCAACTCTGCTCTGAAACTTACCACAGACTGTTATCTCTTTGGAGGGAGAAGTTTGGGCACGAGAGATATTCGGCATTTGCATCAAGACTTTCTTGGCTTCAAAGAGCACAGCTAAGACGTAATGAGCATGAAGTATCTGTGAGGTGTATGGGAGACAGAAAATTAATATAGTGAACTAGGAAGAAAGAGCTGACTGCATAAAAAATTATAAAGGTGGTGCATAAGAGCACATTTTTAGTAGTTGTATTTCAGGATAATCTCTAAATTATTCTCAAGTAGATTATTCTAGCACAATGTCTGACACATAACAGGTCCTCAATAGATAATTAGAAATTAAATGAGCAAACGAGTGAATGAATGATTCCCAAGACATTGATACTCTCAAGTTCTTAACTGATATTATCCAGTCACAGAACATTATAATTATTCTTGGTCCTGACAGCCCAAGAGAAGTGACAGATAAAAAGGGAACTCCCTTGTCTTAAGGAAATCTGGAGCTGAAAGAGAAAGGAAACAGAATGAGAAAGAGATGTAGAGTCTATTTAAAAGTCCCTGCTTGGCATTTATTTGAGACATCCTGCCATCTGGGATGAAAATTAGATGTTGCTTGGCTTGGAGATCTCACTAGGCAGCCAGACAAGTTCTCAGTGAACTCCGGAGTCAGGCACCTCAGGTGTGGTTCCAATATTCTGGTGCACAGACTTAAGAATTTATAGGATACCAAGCACATTCATCTAAAAATGTAACTATAAAACATATTCCAAACCCAAATAAAATGTTTGAATTATCTCCTATTTATGACTATCGAACCCATTGCTCTCCTTGAGTTAGTATCGACGAGAACATTGTTTTGTACAGATTTACTGCTTTTCCCCACACAATTAAAAAAAATTTTTTTTTTATTATGACTGAGTGAAAATGTACATTCCCGTATAAATTTGCATGCCCACCTATTTGCAGCTTCCACTGCTCTCCCTGCCCGGTGACAGCACACTATTCCTCTCTGCTCCATACATGTCTCCCAACAGTCTCCTTTCCCCCCCTCTCCACCCACTCCCCTTCCTCCAGCCAGAGGTCAGCAGGATGATATCCTATAGATGTACAGAATCATAAAGTGCAACCAATATATGGTCACTCTGCATTCCCAAGTCCAATCCATTTGTGCCCAAAGAGTGGACCTTCATTATGATTTATGGGCAAGGGCAGCATGAGGGCCAGGGGCCGTGCTCCCAGAGGAACCCCAAAGCTGCTGGACCATCAATTGTGGTCTTTTAGTGGAGATGTCAGGGTGCACCCCTTTTTATTCTTGAGTTGCCAGTGAGACTCAACTTTGTGAGCTCCATCGCAGCTATCACTGGTGGTGGCCAGGCACCATCCAGTTCTTCCGGTCCCAAGTCAATGCAGGCACCCACTCAGGTGGGTCTCTCTGTCTTCTGTGTTGTCTTTCCCCCATGTTGTTTAGTCCTTGGTGAGCATCCGTTCCTGCTGAGTTGGGACCATTTGCTGTGCCCTCGGATGGCAGCTTTGCAGCTTTTAAGACCCCAGATGCCAGTCACCAATGTGGGGTGCAGACAGCCCTCTTAGCAAAATGCTAGTTGTGCCACTTGGCCTCGATTTTGACTAAGAGCATGGTCCCCTGCCCCCTGCCCCAGCTACTCTGTCCTTGCAATACTGGGTTAAGATGGAAGGAGTACTCAAGTTATGTTGAAGTCCACTTAATATTGTTTCTAATTCCCCACACACTTTTTAAGCTAGTATGTTAATCTCTCTTTCTTCATTATAAAATACTCCAGATATATAATCCCCCAAATACTACAGAAGATATTCATGTAACTACCACACAAATTTCACAGATGTTGACACCACATTAAGTGTCAGAACTGTTTAGACTTGCACTGTCCAATGTGGTAGACACTTGAAATGTGGGAGCCCTTGAAATGTGGCTAGCCCAAATGTTGTAAGTGGGAATTCACACTGAATGCTAAAGACTTAGTGTGAAAAAAGACAGTAAGATATCTCATTAATAATTCTTAATATGCTAAAATGGTGTTTTTGTTTGGGTTAAATAAATATATTATTACAATTAATTTCATCTGTTACTTTTTCTTAATATTGTGCTTTAGATGGAGGTTTACAGAGCAAATTAGTTTCTCATTAAATAATACTCATATTGTTTTGTTGACCTGCATGACATGTCAATATCTCCCTTCTCAACCTTGAGTTCCCAATCAGTTTTCCTGTGCCCCTCCTGCCCTCTCAGCCTTGCCCTTTAGTCTGGTTTTGTTTTATGGGCCTGTCTAATCTTTGGTTAAAGAGTGAACTTTAGGAGTGACTTCAGTAAACAGAGTTAACAAAGTATCTGGGTGCCATACTCTCCAGGTGTCTCTAGTCTTTGTCAGGCCAGTAAGACTGTTATTGTTTTGTAAGTTACAATTATGTTCTAAATTTTTCTCCAGCTCTGTCCAGGACCCTTTGTTGTGATCCCTGTCAGAGCAATCAGTGGTAGTAGCCAGGGACCATCTGCTTGTGATTGACTCAGTCTGGTAGAGACTTTTAAGTAGCTAGAAAGTAGCTTTTAAAAAAAAAACAAGAGAGGAGGTGGAGTCAAGATGGAAGACTAAACGCACGTGTCCTTAATTCCCTCTGAAAACTAAGGCCTGGATTGATAATTAAACAGAGCTTTCTGGACACCCAGTAAGCCCTAGGACACAGCATATGGCTGTCAGTTTGGACTACATGCCACTGGACAGGAAACTTTTTCTCTTTTGCTGAGCCCTGCTCTTGATGAATGGCTGGCTCCTGCAGACTGAAGGTAACTGGCATTTTTAACTTTTTTTTTCTTTTTGTTGGCTGACAGGCAGAGGAAGGGCTTAACTGGCAGCTACGCTGAGCTGCAATGCTGAAGTGATCAGCAGGTGGAATAGCTACATTTTGAAAGCCCAACTCTGGACTCAGAGCACCACAGCCTCTCCACCTTCTCTTTTTGGACCTCTGCCATAATTTTGGCAATTTTGCAGTGGGCAAGGCAGCTTGACCAGGACAACATTTTGTTCGTCTAGGAGGTTGAGTTGCCCAACCAGAGGCCTCAGCAAGGGATAATTCCCAGGTTGGGAGGCAGTGCCAGCATGGGGAGCACTGTTCAAGCAGAAAAGCTATGTTAAGCACAGTGGAGCCTTATGGGTGGGCCTGGCAGGGGATGACAGCAAGGCAGTAGCTTGTCCCTACTTTGAAATACATCACAGCACCTGGGGATGTCTTAAGAGGTGCCTGGTTGTCAGCCAGAAGGAGAGGCTTGCCATATCTGATGGCCTAATTGATTTTGGAAGCTGTCAGCTACCTTTTAGCTTTTTAAAATAAGACTACCTGGAAAAATAACTGTGGTGCAGCCTGACGGCATCTCTTCCAGCCTTACTGACACACATCATAGGGTTGACTGACAGCTCCCCAGTAACTCCATAAGGAGGGCTGTGTCTTTGCCAGCCAGGAATTGGAGCCTGCTACCTCCAGAGAGTCCACTGGGCCCAGCCACTGGAGTACATAGAGGAGGCTGGTGACCAAATCCCTTCTCAGAACTGTGCCTCAGCTCCTGTTGAGGCAACACCAGAGAAACTAAACAGCCTCTAGATGTCCCAAAAGCAACAAACTCTAGCTAAACATTTAAAGAAACATCCAACCATAGCTCCAGAAAAACTCCCAAAATAAAGAATCAAAGAACTTCCCAGATGAAGAAGTCTTTCTAAGACTATTGGAGGTCGAGACCAAAAGAATTATATATACAGCCTTCCTAGGCTAGGCATTATACAAAATGCAGCAGAGAAAAATCAAAAATCAAGCAAGCTATTCAAACTGATGGAACATCAGCATTCTGAAATCTTACAGATCAATAACAAAATTGCAGAATTAGACAATTCAAGTCAAAGCCAAAAGAGCAGAATTGAACAACTGGAAATCAGACTTACTGACTTTGAAGACAGAGCTACTAACAACAGCATTTATGAGGAGAAATCATAGAAAGAAACAAGAAAAATGAAGAAGCATTGAGAAACGTGGGATTGTATCAAGAGGAGTAATCTATGATTAACTGGAGTTCCTGAACAGGGAGGGATACCTGAAAACACAGAGTATTGTTGTTGAGCTGCTGAAAGAAAACTTCCCTGAAATTATGAACAAATAGAACATAGATATCCAAGATGTATATCGAACACCACATAATTTAGATGCTGAAAGAAAGCCACCAAGACATATTATAATCAAGCTTAACAAAATGAAACATAAGCAGAAACTCTTAAAGGCAGTGAGACTCAAAGCAAAACTAACATTCAGAGGGAAGCCCCGTGGGCTTTCATTTGACTTCTTGGCAGAAACGATGTTGGCACTGAGGCAGTGGGATGACGCATTCAAAGCCCTGAAGAAGAAAAGCTTCCAGCCAAGAATTATATATCTTGTAAAACTGTCTTTCAAATATGAAGACGAAATGAAGACAAACACAGATAAACAGAAACTTAGAGACTTTGTAAAAACCAATCCAAAACTATAAGAACTTGAGAAAGAAGCTCTTTACTTAGAAATATAAAATGATTAAGTGTATATTTAAGGAGGCAATGCAGAAAACAAAATCCAGAAACCTACTCAGTGAGGGAAGGCACAAAACTCAATCAATACTATAATAGTAAAAGGAGGGGTCCAGTGATCATGTCATGAAAACTAAGATACCTTCACATTAAAAAGACGGATATGCTACAGTAGTTATAGTCCTTTCAGATGGAGAGGCACTTAATAAGATATGTAGAGGTTAAAATTGTGTTTAAACTTAGATTATTAAAGAGGATTATAGGGGTAGCTGCAAAGCACAATAAAGATGCAGCCTATCAAAACAAGAAACATAATGTAGGAGTCTCAACAAACACAAAACTAACACTGAAAAGGATGAAAAATCAACCCATAAAGGAGAATAACCCAGAACAGTATACTGAGAGCAACAGAGAAAACACCAGCACAAAAGTAAATACATCAAAATGATAGCACTAAACACATACTTATCAATAATTACACTGAATGTAAATGGACTGAACACTCCAGTAAAGTGACATCTTGGATCAAAATACGTGACCCATCTATATGTTGCTTACAAAATACTCACCTTAGATTTAAAGATAGGAACAAACTGAAAAAAAAAAGGATGGAATAATATATACGAAGCTAACAATATACAAAAAAGAGCAGGTGTGGCAATACTGATCTCAGATAAAATAGATTGTAATTGTAAAATTCACCATTATGGACAAGAATGGTCACTACTTATTGCTGAAAGGTTTAATACACAGCAGGACTTAATGATATTAAATATTTATGCACCTAATACCAGAGCATCTAAATACATCAAACACTGACTACATTGAAAAATGAGATAGATCACTCCACAATAATAGTGGGAGACTTCAACACTCCACTTTCAGTATTGGACAGATCTTCTAGAGAAAAGCTCAGTAAAGACACAGAAGATCTTACTGCCACAATTAACCAACTAGACTTCATCGACATATACATAACTTTTTTATCCATCAACTGATAACAACACCTTCTCCAACGCACATGGAATATTTTCCAGAATAGATCACATGTTAAGACATAATGCAAATCTCAACTAAATCCAAACCTCTGAATTATTGCAAAGCATCTTCTCAGACCATAAAGCCATAAAAGTCTAAATCAGTAGCAGAGACAACAGATAGAAATTCGAACTCATGGAAACTGAACAACATCTTGCTCAAAAAGCCATGGGTTATAGAAGAAATCAAGGATGAAATAAAAGAATTTATGAATTCAAATGAGAAAGAAAACACTTCCTACCAGAACTTATGGGATACAGCCAAAGCAGTGCTCAGAGGTCAATTTATCTCTATAAATGCACACATCTGGAAGGAAGAAAGAACCCAAACCAAAGAATTAACCCTATAGCTTGAACAAGTAGAAAGAGAGCAACAGAGGAACCCCTCAGGCACCAGAAGGAAACAAATCATAAAGATTAGAGCAGAACTAAATGAATTAGAGAATAGAAGAACTCTGAAAAACCTGATAAAACCAAAGCTGGTTTTTTGAAAAGATCAACAAAATTGACAAACCACTGGCTAAACTTACTAAAGAAAAACAAGAGAGGAAACAAATAACCCAAATAAGAAATGAGATGGGAGATATCACAACAGATCCAACATAAATAAAAAATATCATAACAAAATACTACAAAAGACTGTACTGTAACAGACTGGAAAACCTAGGGGATATAGACAAATTCCTAGATTCATATATCACCTACCAAAATTATCACAAGGAGTAGATCTACTTAATCAACCCATCACAAAGGAAGAGACTGAGAAAGTCATCAAAAAACTACCAACCCCAAAAAGCCCTGGCCCAGATGGCTTCACTGCAGAATTCTAACAAGCTTTTAGAGAAGAGTTAACTCCAGTACTACTGAGACTATTTCACAGCATAGAAAGGGATGAAATACTCCCAAATTCATTCTATGAAGCTAGCATAACCCTGATACCAAAGCTAGGGAATGATTCAGCAAAAAAGGAGAATTACAGACTAATGTCACTCATGAATCTGGATGCAAAAATCTTCAAATCCTGACCAGTAGGATTCAACAACATATCAGAAAAATAATTCATCACGACTAAGTTGGATTCATACCAGGGATGCAAGACCGGTTCAACATCAGAAAAACAATTAATGTGATCAATCACAGATATAACACAAAAGATAAAAATCACCTGATTTTGTCAATTGATGCAGAAAAGGCATTTGACAAAGTCCAACACCCTTGATGCAGGAAAGGCATTTGACAAAGTCCACACCCATTCGTGCTAAAAACTCTCAAGGCAAAGTCCTCAACACAATAAGGGCCATCTACACAAAGCCAACTGCCTACATTATCCTGAATGGAGAGAGACTGAAAGAATTCTCTTTGAGAACAGGAAATAGACAAGGATGCCCACTCTCACCTCTCCTATTCATTATTGTACTAGAAGTTCTGGACAGAGCAATTAGACAAGATAAAGAAATATAGGGCATCCGCATTGGCAAAGAAGTAAAAATCTCCCCATTTGCAGATGATATGATTGTATACACAGAGAATCCTAAAGAATCCATAAGTAAACTACTCAAGCTAATGGAAGAGTTCAGCAAAGTATTAGGATATAAGATAAACATAAGTAAATCAGTAGTATTCCTTTACACAAACAAAGAGATCATTAAAGAAGAAATCTCCACATCAGTACAATTACTATTGCCCCCAAGAAGATAAAATACCTAAGAATAAATATAACTAGAGAAATAGGAGACCTATACAAAGAGAACTACAAGACTTTATTGCAAGAAATTAAGAGACTTACATAAGTGGAGAAACTTACTCTGCTCATGGATAGGAAGATTTAACAGTGTGAAAATATCTATTTTACCCAAAGCAATCTGCATATACAATGCAATCTCAATACAAATTCCAGAGTCATTTTTTAATGAGATGGAGAAACAAATCACCAAGTTTGTTTGGAAAGGGAAGAAACCCTGGATAAGCAAAGCACCACTGAAGAAGAAGAACACACTGGGAAGCCTCTCACTACCCTACTTCAGAACCTATTACACTGCCTCAGTAGTCAAAACAGCCTGGTACTTGGTACAAAACAGACATATAGACCAATGGAACAGATTTGAGACCCCAGAGATGCCACCATCCTCCTATGAACAGTTGATTTTTGACAAAGGCCCTACGATTGTAAACTGGGGTAAAAACAGTCCCTAACAAGTGGTGCTGGCAAAATTGGATATCCATCTGCAAAAAATTGAAACAAGACCCATATCTTACACCTCAAACAAAAACCAACTCAAATTGAATAAAAGACGTAAATATCAAACCGAAAACGATAAGGATCATGCAAGAAAAAAATAGGACAAGCAATGGAGGTTTTACTACACAATTTAGACTTCAAAATCTGACAAACAAAGCACAATCAACAGAAAATAGATAAATGGGAGAACTACTAAGAATCAAACACTTCTGCTCACTCAAAGACTGTATCAAAAGAATTAAAAGACCATATACAGAATGGGAAACAATATTTGGCAACTATACGTCAGATTGACGTCTGATCTCCATAATCTAGAAGGTACTGCAAACTGTCAACAAGAAAAGGGTAAATAACCCAATTAAGCATTGGGCAAAGGAGATGGACAGACACTTCACTAAAGAGGATATCCAGGCAGCCAAAAGACACTTGAGGCAATGCTCATGATCATTAGCTGTTAAAGAAATCAAAATCAAAATTACAATGAGATACCATCTTACCCCAACAAGGTTGGCCATGATCCATAAAACACAAAGCAACAAATGCTGGAGAGGCTGTGGAGAAATTAGAACTTGACTACACTGCTGGTGGGACTGCAACATGGTACAACCTGTTTGGAAAGCAATCTGGTGCTTTCGTAAAGCTGGAAATAGATATATGATTTGACCCAGTAATCCCACTGCTTGTAATATGTCCTACAGATGCAAGGGCAGTCACATGAACAGATACATGCACACAAATGTTTACTGCAGTACAGTCCACAACAGCAAAAACTGGAATCAACCCAGATGCCCAACAACAGATGAAAGGATAAACAAACGATAGCATATATACTCAAAGGAACACTATGCAATGATAAACAACAATGATGATTTTAGGAAGCATCTCATAACCTGGTTTCAATTGGAAGACATTATGTTGAGTGAAATCAGTCAGCGGCACAAGGACAAATACTGTATGAGATCCCTAGTATAAGGACTTACAAACAGAGTCATGTACAGAAGAAAAGACTCTTTGAAGGCTGCAAGGGAGTGGCGGGAAGGAGGGAGAAGGCTGTTTCTTGATTAGATAGTTGATAGACATTTGATTGGATGAAATCAGTGACAGCACACATTAGAAAGAAGATCAATTTAAGTGGACCTTCAACACAGCCTGAAAACTCTTCCAATCTTAAACCAATATTGCAAGGACAGAGTAGCAGGGGTGGGGGTCCGGAGACCATGCTCTCACTGGACATTGAGTTCAATTGGCATAACTAGCCTATTGCTAAGTCTTCTGCACCCCATATAGGTGAGTGGCGTCTGGGATCTTAAAAGCTAGCAAGCTGCCATCTGAGGTACACCAAATGGTCCCAACTTAGCTGGAACAGATCATCACGAACGACAACAATGACATGAGGGAAAAAGGGCCCAGAAGACAAAAGGACCCACGTGAATGGGGGACTATATCAACATGTGACCAGAGGAACCATATGGCGCCTGGCCACTACCAACGGCAGCTGTGATGGAGCTCAGAATGTCGAGTACCAGTGGCAACACGAGAAAAGGAGGGGTTCACCCTAAGAACTCTACTAAAAGAGCACAATTGATGGTCCGAAGGCCTGGGTGTTCCCCTGGGAGCATGTCTCCTAGACTTCATGCTGCCCCTGATCATAAATCATTACCGAGGTCAACTCTTTGGACAGGAATGGATTAGAGGTGGGGACACAGAGTGACCATATCGTGTGTGCACTTGATGGTTCTATGCATCATCTATAGGATGTTGTCCTACTGGCCTCTTACTAGAAGAGAGTAGAGAAGGTGGAGAGGAGGGGACAGGAGATTGTTAAGAGGATATAACATGTATACAACAGAAAGGAGCAATATGCTGTCACCAGGCAAGGAGAACAGAAGGAGCTGCAGATAGGTGGGCATGCAAATTTAAATTGCATTGTACACTTTCACTCAATCATAATAAAAAAAGTAGCTTTTAAGGCTCAACAGTAGTTTTTAAGACCCCTGACACTACTTACAAAAGTAGAATGTAGAACGTTTTCTTTATAAACTATATTATGCCATTTGACCTAGATGTTCCCCGAGAGTATGGTCGCTAGCCCTCAGCCTAGTAATTCAGTCCATTACCCCACCCAACTGTCCTTGAGTAGTGTCTGACTCATGGAGACAGTAGAAGTCAGGATAGAACTGCCCCCTAGAGTTTCCAAGGAGCACCTGGGGGTTCAAATGTGTCTATGAAGCTTACATTACCCTGTCTTAGTCAAGTTGTGCTGACTTCCTCAGTATCGGGTACTGTCTTACCTTTCACCAAAGTTACCACTTATCTATAGTCTATTTAGCATTTTTCACTCCTTTCCCTTGTAACTATCAAAGATTGTTTCCTTCTGCATGTACACTCCTTCATGAGTTTTTATAATAACGGTCTCATACAGTATTTGTCCTTTGGTTTTTAACTTATTTCATTCAGCATAATGTCCTCCAGATTCATCCATGATGTGATGTTTCAGAGATTCATCATTGTTCTGTATCATTGTATAGCATTGCATTGCATGTACTACCATTGTTTATCCATTCATCTGTTGATCAGCACTTGTTTCCATTTTTTTGTTATTGTGAACAATACTGCAATAAATACGAGTGTACATATATCTATTCATGTGATGGCTTTTATTTCTCTAGGATATATTCCTAGGAGTGGGATGGCTGGATCATATGGTATTTCTCTTTCTAGCTTTTTAAGGAAGTGCCATATTGTTTTCCAAAATTGCACCATTTTTCATTCCTACCAGCAATGCCTGAGAGTTCAAATCTCCTCAAAGCCTCTCCAACATTTGTTATTTTCTGTTTTTTTCATTTGTGGCAGGAGTGTTGGGGTGCCATGATATTTCACTGTTACTTTCAATTTGCTTTTCTCTGATGTCTAGCGACCGTGAGCATTTTCCCAGGTGTCTGTTAGCTGCTTGAATGTCTTCTTTGGTGAAATGTATATTTATATCCTTTACCCATTTTTTAATTGGATTATTTGTTTTTTTGTCATACAGGTGTTGGATTTTCCTGCAGATTTTAGATATTAGACTTTTGTCAGATCTGTCGTAGCCAATTTTTTTTCCCAGTCTGTAGGTTTTCTTCCTACTCTTTTGGTAAAGTCTTTTGATGAGTATAAGTATTTAAGTTTTTAGAAGATTCCAGGTATCTAGCTTATCTTCTGATGTTTGTGTATTGTTAGTTATGGTTTGTATCCTGTTAATATCATGTATTAGGGTCTCTAGTGTTGGGCCTACTTTTTCTTCTGTGTGTTTTACAGATTTTGCTTGTATATTTTGGTCATTGATCCATTTTGAATTAGCTTTTGTGTATGGTGTGAGGTATCAGTCTTATTTCACTTTTTTTACAGATAGACATCAAGTTTTGCAGCACCATTTGTTAAAAAGACTATCTTTTCCCCCACTTAATGGACTTTGAGCCTTTGTTGAAGATGAAGTGACCATAGATGGATGGAATTACATCTTGGTTCTCGATTCTGTTCCACTGGTCAATGTGTCTGTCACTGTACCCATACCAGGCTGTTTTGACTACTGTACCTGTACTGTACCATCTGAGGTCAGATAGGATGAAACTTCCTACTATATTCTTGTTGTTCAGTAGTGCTTTACTCATCCAAGGCCTCTTGCCTTTCCACAGACAATTAATGATTAGTTTTTCTACCTCATCAAAGAATGCTGTTGGTATTTCAATTGGGATTGCATTGCATTTGTAGATTGTGTTGAGCAGAACTCACATTTTCACAATGCTGAGCCTAACTATCCATGAGCATGCAATGTATTCTCATTTATGTAAATCTGGTTTAGTTTCTTGCAGTAGAGTATTGTAGTTTTCTTCATAGAGGTCTTTTATTCCTAGTTATATTTATTTCTAAGTATTTTATTTTTTTAGGGGCTATTATAAATGGTATTGCTTTCCTGACTTCATTTTTGTATTTCCCTTTATTGGTGAATGGATCCAACTGATTTTTGTATATTTATCTTGTATCATGGTATTCTTTTGAATCTTTCTATTAGTTCCAGGAGTTTTCTTGTGGAACCTTTTGGATTTTGTATGTATAATATCAACTAGTCTGCAAATAGGGACAGTTTTACTTTTTCCTTTCCAATTTGGATGCCCTTTATTTATTTAATTTTTTTGCCTTACTGCTCCAGCTAGGACTTCCAGCACAATGACAAAGGGCATCCTTGTCTTGTTCCTGTTCTCAGGGGAATGTTTTCAGCCTCTCTCCATTAAGAAGGCTGTTGGTTTTGCATAGATGTACTTTATTATGTTAAGGAATTTCCCTTCTATACCTATTTTATTGAAAGATTTTTTTAATCAGGAACAGGTGTTGGATTTTATCAAATGCCTTTTCTGCATCATTTCAGATGATCAGTTGACTCTTATTTATGAGTTGGATTACAGTGATTTATTTTCTAATGTTGAACTATCCTTGCACATCTGGTATGAATTCCACTTGGTTGGGCTGTATTTTTTTTACATGATGCTGAATTCTACTGACTAGAATTTTGTTGACAACTTTTATATCTATGTTCATGACAGATTCTGGTCTGTAATTTCCTTTTCTGTGGTATCTTTGCCTGGTTTTGTATCAAGGTTATGCTGGCTTCATAGAATAAAATTTGGAAGTGTCCCTTCCTTTTCGATGTTCTGAAGTAATTTGAGTAGTACTGGTGCAAGCTGTTCTCTAAATGTTTGGCAGAATTCTCCAGTGAAGCCATCTGAGCCAGGGGTTTTGTTTTGTTGGAAGTTATTATTTTTTCAATCTCTTTTCTTGTTATGGATCTGTTCAGGTTTTCAACTTCTGCTTGTGTTGGTTTAGGTAAATGCATTTCTATAAATTTGTCCCTTTCCTCTAGGTTCTCAAATTCGTTGGCATACAGTTTTCCATAGTATTCTGTTATGATCCTTTTTATTTCAGGAGAGTTTGTTGTAATGTCCACCATTTCATTTCTTACTGGAGTTATTTACATCTTCTCTTGTTCTTCTTTTGTCAGTTTGGCAATGGTTTCTCCACTTTGTTGATCCTTTCAAAGAACTAACTTCTGGATTTGTTTATTCTATTGTTTTTCTATTCTCTGTTTCATTTATTTCTCCTCTGATCTTTATTATTTCCTTTCTCCTAGGGGCTGCAGGCTTCTTTTGCTATCCTCTATTTGTCTGCATTGTATAGCTAATGTTTTGATTTTGTCCCTTCTTTTTCATGCGTGCATCTACTGCTATAAATTCACTTCTGAGCACTACCTTAACTGTGTCCCAAAGGTTTGGGTATTATGTATTTTCATTCTTGTCTGATTCTAGGAATTTTTGGATTCCGTCTTTGATTTCTTCTATTAACCAGTGATTTATAAACAGGGTATTAAGCTTTCATGTATTTGACATATATATTTTTTGCTGTTCCTGTAATTAATTTCTACTTTTATGGTGTGATCAGAGAAGATGCTTTATACTGTTGCAATGTTTTGGACTTCGCTGAAGGTTTCTCTGTGGCTTAAGATGTGGTCTATTCTATAGAATGTTTCATATGTGTTGGAAAAATATATGTACTTTGCTGCTGTTGAATGGAGTGTTCTATGTGTGTCTATGAGGTCAAGTTGGTTGATTGTTGCCTTTAGATGTTTTGTTTTATCCTTCAGAATTCATTACTTAGGTTGATATCTGGCTGGTGCTATCCAGGGTACTAGACTCAGGTTGTTGTCTGATGCTGTTGGTTCTCTAACCTAAGACTCCCTTTAATAATTCTTGTGAGTTGGTTTGGTTTTACATATTTCTTTGATGTCTGTTTACCTGTAAATGTCCTAATTTTGCCATCATATCTGAATGAGAGTTCATCCATTGCTTTCTTGCCTGAATGGTTTCTGCCAAATAATCAGAGCTTAGTCTTACTGTTTTTCCTCTCTACATGACATTTTGTTTTTCTCAAGTTGCTCTCAGAATTTTTTCTCTGTCTTTGGTTTTAATGCATGTTGTTATGATACACTTTGGTTATTTTCCTTCAGGGTCTACCCTATATGGGGTTCTTTAACCTTTTTGGATGGTCAGCTTTTCATCTTTCATGACGTTACGGAAGTTTTCTATCAGCAATTATTCAATGACTCTGTGCTTTCTGTTTTCTCCCCCTCTTCTGGAACTCCAATCACTAGAAAATTTTTGCTTTTGATTATATTCCACATCATTATCAGAGTTTCTTCATTCTTTTCTGTGATTTTTCCTCAAACAATGTGGTATCCAAAGGTTTATCTTCAGCTTTCAATTTCACGATCCTGTCTTCATTATTTCAAATTTGTCCCTAAATCCCTTCTATTGCACTATCAATTTCTGAAATCTTGTTTATCTTTTGGATTTCTAATTGTTGTTTCTGTATGATTTCTAGTTGTTTATTTTGACACTTTGTTCTTGTATTATTTTCCTGAATTCTTTCATTACTTTGTCTGTGTTTTCCCTGATTTTGCCTATTTTTTCCTTATTTTTGTTTTTGTTTCCTTTCATGTCTTGGAGAGCCCTAAATATTACAGTTTTGGATTCCCTATCAGGTAGTTCCAGTACCTTTTCTTCTACCTAAAGGTCATCTGGTGTTTTATTTTGGTCACTTTCTGGAGCCATTCTGTCCTGTTTTTTAATATGTTTTGATATTGTCTTTGTTATTTTCTTTGTTTACTGATTGTAAATTTGTTTGTTTCATCCTGCTTTTTGTTGTATCTGGTTATGTCTTTTCAGGTGAGCTGGGTGTGCTTTGTTGCTTGTGCATCTGTGGGCATGATACTTCTCACCACCTTGTCCAGTTGGGCAGGACCAGTCACTCAGCTATACAGCACAGGATAACAGGTCCGTTGGGAGGGGGTGAGGATGGGTCATCTGCAGTATGTACTAGGGCCAATGAGACAGAGCCAGTGGCACTGCAAGGCAGGGTCCAGTGGCCCATGCAAGTGCTGCTCAGGGGTATGGCACTTCACGTGCAGTGCAGATGGGCAGCAGGGAAGGGAGAGGATGTGACATGTGGAGCTAAGTAGGTGAGAAAAAGAAGAGAGAAAAAAACTGGAAAAAATGTTGCTGAGGGAGCCTGTCAGTGTGCTGGTGACCCTCTAGCCAAGCAGTGTGGCATAGCCCATCCAAAAGGGGTGAGGATGGCACATGGGGCTAGCTGGGTGAAAGAAGGAAAGCAAGGGAGAGAGAGAAAAAAACACAAACAAGAAAAAAGCAAAAAAATAAAAGCCTTGAAGGAGCAGGCTGGTGTGGACAGGGTGGACCTGGGTGGCAGTGAGCTGGTGTCTCTGTTGCCAAGCAACTGTGGCCCATCAGAAAGCAGTCGATGACATGTAGAGGTAAGAAGGACTGAGGTGGGAAAGTGTGTCTCCCTGGTTACCAGATGCTCTGTCTCCTGCTTGGAGCTCTGTGCAGTCACCTTCTCATACTCTCTGTCTATCATTCTTGGCGACCATGGTCCAAGATGGCAAATTCATGGTGCACTAGCTGATGAGGGACATTCATTCCATAGCTCCCCTCATTCTCTGTCAGTTTCTTATTCCACTTGATGCTTGATCTAGTACTTTATCCCTTTATTTGAAACTTAAGGTTCCAGGATCATATCTGTTTTACCTAGGTTTTCAGGTCTTTGCTGCAGAGGGACAGCATGGTACTTGTGTCTACACTGCTACACTGGCTCTGCCTCCCTCTTTTTACTTTTTAATGCAGTTATTAGAAAGTCTAGTATGGAGAAGAGAGGAATAGTGTGCTGTCACCAGGCAGGGAGAGCAGTGGAAGCTGCAAATAGGGGGGCATGTAAATTTACATGTGAATGTACATTTTCACTCAGTTATGTTAAATAAAAAAAATATATATTCCAGCAAAAAAAAAAAAAAAAAAAGAAAGTCTAAACTTACACATGTGGCTCATGTTATATTTCTATTGGACAGCACTAGTTTAGATTACTGAAGGTTAAGAGAGGGGTCACATTTGCATATGGTTCAGATACTGCTTTGGGAAGGGAATTAAGGGTAGTGGAACCCTTCAGAACAAAGCTATCTCACAGTGTTCTGAAATTTCCACTTCCAAAGCTATTAAAACAATAAAATTACTGTCTACTGCAGATCCCAAAAATATCTGATTTAAGATTTGAAAATTTTCATTATTAAGTAATTAAGTTTTTAAAAGACAGGAAATAGGATTTGAAGCAATGTGAGAATTGGGAGGAAAGAAAAGGGCTCTTTCATGTTGATTAATGGGGACAGGCCTGTATTTCCTATCCCAAACCTAATGGACTGCTAAGTATTTTCACCACAAAAAAAATCGAATCCACAAATAGAGTCAAAACTTGAATGTGAGCTTTCCTTTAGCCACATTTAAGGGAATAGGCAAAATACTTTTGTATAACAGCATATAGTAGTCAATAGTGTAATACTTGCATATAACCTGCACGCATCCTTCCATATACTTTAAATCATCTCTAAATTACTTCTAATACCTAATATAATATAAATACTATGTAAATAGTTGTTAGTGCTTACATTTAACGCTTAACGCTATCTTAGTCATTGCAATGTCAAACAAGGCATGCTGGAGGAGAGAGACTGAGGATCTTTGAAACGGCAGGAGGCTACAGTAGGGTATGCCTACACATCATTTTATCAATGTGGATTCAGCATAGTGCTCGGTGTGAATCAAATTCGAGTTTTGCTTTTTGGAACTTTCTTTTCTTTTTGAACATTTTCTATCTGTGGTTGGCTAAACTCATGGAGGCAGAACAAAAGGATACAAAGGGCTGATTTTATTTCAATTTGCACATTTAATATGTTGATTCCCACACATTTATTATGTTGATTCCCAGTGTTAGCTTCATGTTACCTTAACTTGCCATTACAGCTTTTCTGGTCCCTTTGTAGCACTAATCATAGTAATTGCTGTTTGAAGAAACAGTTTTGTTTTGGAAAAAAGTTAAATTAACAAATATTCATCGAGAATATATCAGGACAACAGAGAATTTCTATGATTAAAATAGTTCTTCTGGATCCTTTTTAGATTGGCTAAATTATCTTTGGTAATATTAGTACTTGCTTATAAGGCTATCTTTCAATTGAGTAATAATTGCTGTGCTTATAGCTGCAATATTACTAAAAATGATTAACTCAGATGTCAGTCTCTACATTTATAAACATACTCAGATTAAAAACAACAGATAAAATGATCACATTCTTTTAACAGTATTGAAGGAAGAAAACACAGTTTTTAAAAAAACAAAAAATAAAATAAAACTAGCTTTAAAATGGAAACACTTAACTCATTTTTTTTAGTTAAAATAAAAATTTAAACAGTAAAAAAGGGCACAGCAATGAAAAGCAATTTTTTCCGCTTTCCCAGACTTCGATCCCCTACCCCTGTCCCTAGAAACACTGTTGAGAACGCCTCAAGTATTTTTCCAAAAAAAAAACAAAAGCCTCTACACATTTATAACCATATACAAATCAATACAACCACATATGAAATATGGAAGTATATGTATAAATATATCATTCCTGTAGCAAAATGTAGTCTATCCACACAACAGAATATTATTTAGCGATAAAAAGGAATGGAGTCTTTATATATGCAATGACACAGATGAACCTTGAAAACATTTTGCCAAGTTAAAGAATTTAGACACAAAAGGTCACATGCAGTATGATCCCATTTAAATAGAAATGTCCAGAATAGGAAACCCTTTGAAAGAAAAAGTAGATTTGTGGTTGCCAAAGGTTGGGGGAAGAGAGGGGAATGGGGAGTAACGTCTATTGGGTAGGAGGTTTCTCTTGGGGCGATGAAGATGTTTTGCAATTAGGTCATGGTGATGGTTGCACAACCTCATGAATATACTAAAAAAATTGTATATTTTAAAAAGGTGATTTTATGATACATAAATTATACCTCAAAGAAAGAAAGAAGGAAGGGAGGAAAGAAAGAAAAAGGGAACTGTTACAGAGAGAGAGGAGACTGCTATGTACCCGAGGAGATTCCTGTTTAATGGGCTAAGCAAAGCAGACAGTAGCTTTCATTTAATGCGAAAGTTTTCTGCTATAGTATTCTCATTCATTCATTCAACAGACAGTCCTTGAATACCTGCTAGATACAAAAATCAGGAAAGTATCTGCTTCAACTTGCCTTTTGCTGCTTGAAGCCCTCAAGAAGTGAATTAATGTCAGTAAAAGTGAGCGGGAATTGCAGCCGAGGACCATCATAGGAGTCTGGGACATCTATCATCATCACATAGTCTTCTCTATCTTTGTCCTGGAGGTTGCTACCAAAAAGTCGAGCTACTAACTCTGGAAAGGGAAGGACATAAATAAGAAATAATCAACATCCCATACTTACATTTAATAAATACCTTCTTCAAGATCTAGTCCCTATAAAGCACTGTGCTAAATGTTAAGAATACCAAGCTTTTCCAAATACAGGCATGAGAAACGGCAAGTTCCGAGCCCCAGAGGTTCATTCACACGGGTCACCATCATCTCTTTCTAACCAAAACATAAAACCAAACCTATTGCTGTCGAGTTGAGTCCAACTCACAGTAGAACTGCCCTATGGAGTTTCCAAGGAACACCTGGCAGATTTGAACTGCTGATCTTAAATGCCATGGCATTTAACCACTATGTCACCAGGGTTTCCTCATCCCTTCCTAGGACTACACCTTACCAAAGCAGTAAGTCCATAGTTAGTGAGGAAGACAAGGAAAAATACAAGGAAAATTGGTCAATGGAGCTGTTTTGATGCTCTGAAACTCCAATTCCTTTTTCCTTTTTTTCCTCACTCTTCTATCTCAGATTTTTACAAATACAGCTGAAAACACTGCACTGCATTTGGTTCAAATGCCTGTTGTTATTTTCATAATCTACAGAGAATCAAACTGCAACAGTCATTCAATTTTTCCCATTAAGTACCTCAGAGGTTTCTAGTTAGCTGTAATTTCTCTATTCACATAAAAACAAAATTTCTGACATGATTTTCTTTTTTCTTGGTAATAAAGCAGATAAAGTCAGATGACAAGCCATAGGCAGAAATATCCAAGGGATGTCTCCCTCACAGAGGCATTTATGTAGAACAGACTGCCTACATTGCTCATTTCAGTAGGCACTGAGACCCCAGGTCCCTTCTTGCCAGATTGCCAATGAAATGGCCAGATCCCAAATGGAAATTTGGCCAATTTGGGTGGAGAAAGATGAAAGGGGATGTGATAGGTTGATTGCAAAAGTGACCTCAGTTATTGATCCCAGCCTCTATCTATACTCTTTTTAAGGAGATTTTGCAGCTATTCCCATCAAAAGTCTGCTTTCTCTTGCCATGAATCCAGGCAGGGCTTGCAACTTGTGTTGGCCCAAAGAATGTAGGGGAAGTGATGTACCAGTTCCAGGACTAGGCTTCAAGAAGCCTTGCATATTTGCATGCTCTCTCTCTTGGAACTGTGCCACTACCGTGAAGCCAGAGACCATGTGGAGCAGAACCAAGTAATCCTAGCCAAGGCCGTCCTAGATCACCCAACAGCCAAAGGATTGACCCCCCTGACACATGCCTGAGCTCCACCAAGACCAGAAAATTGTCTGACCAAGCCTGCCAAGATCAGCAGAAGTGTCCAGCTAATCTTTAGATTTGTCAGCAAAAATAAATATTTATTATTGTATGCCACAGAGGCGTTATGGTTGTATGATACATGGTATTACTATGGCAACACAGACAGGGGATGATGATACAATTTTCAACTCCTTAGCACTGGATTGCTACTAAAGCAGTTAATCTGAAGTTTTCTGCAAAGTTTTTATCTTTCTGAATGTTTATAGTAGACATATTTGGAAGGTACAATATTAGTAGATGTGTATAGAATACGTTTTTTACGATTCAGTTATGCTGAAAGATTACAGTTAAGAACTAAACTTGAAAACAAAATCTCTAAGGTAAGTTATAATATTTGGCAATTTTAAAACATTTTCTAAACTGTTGTGTATCCTAATACTTTATTTTTGGTGGTGGTTGAAGATGTTTGGTTGATAGGAAGTTTAATTTAGGAGTAATGATGTCTGCCTTCAGTGTTGTGCAGCAGGGGTTATTTTTCTCATTTGGATTTGATTTGAAATTTAAGAATAACATAATTATTCCTGTTCTTTTTTGAAAACTAGAGATACAGATCATCTTGATAAATTTGAACTACAGATTTCTATCCTTATTATTCACCTGTTCTTTCTCCTTGGACTGCCCTTTCTCCTTCTTCAGTAATTTCTTCTCATCCATCAAAACCAAGCATCCCCTGCCCGGGGTGAGTCTAATTCCCTACTTTTTCCATAACATCACGTTTAGGAAGATGATGATGGAAGCAGCCACTTACTGAATGCTTATGTGCCAGGCACTGTTCTATGCTCTTTACGCATATACATTCATGTATTCACCACAGCTTTCACAGATGAGAAACATGGGGTACAGCATGTAAGTAACAGAAATGGAACTCAAACCTGGAGAAGATAATTCCAGAGTGCAGATCCTTAACCACTACACTTTCACTACATATGAAAATATTACTTATGTCATTCAACATACAAAGTATTATTTATATATTTATAACTGACTTATTGAGCAATCCAACTCTGTGAGGTATAAACTAAAAATAAAAATTTTTTTTCCCAAACATTGCCCTCACTCATGCTCTGCTGACACTTCCTTTCCCATTGGCCAAGTGATACAACCAACCAACTCCATCACTTCTAGTCATTAAAAATCAGTCTGTTTATCCAGTTTGAGTTGGTTTTTGTATAAGGCGTAAGATATGGATCTTGTTTCAATTTTTTGCAGATGGATAGCCAATTTTGCCAGCACCATTTGTTGAAGAGATTGTTTTTACCCCAATTTAATGTCTTAGGGCCTTTCTCAAATACCAAGTGTTCATAGGCAGATGGTGTCATCTCCGGGGTCTCAATTCTGTTCTATTGATCTATTTCTGTACCAGTACCAGGCTGTTTTGACTACCGTAGCAGTGTAATAGGTCCTGAAGTCGGGTAATGAGAAGCTTCCCAGGGTGTTCTTCTTCTCTAGCAGTGCTTTATTTATCAGGGGATTCTTCCCTTTCCAAACAAAATTGGTGATTTGTTTCTCCATCACATTAAAAAAATGACACTGCAACTTGTATTGGGATTGCATTATATAAGTAGATTGCTTTGGGTAAAATAGACATTTTCACAATATTAAGTCTTCCTATCCATGAGCAGGGTAGGTTTCTCCATTTATGTAAGTCTCTCTTAGTTTCATGTAGTAAGGGCTTGTAGTTCTCTTTGTAAAGGTCTGTTATTTTTCTGGTTAGATTAATTCCTAGGTACTTAATCTTCTTAGGGGCTATAGTAAATGATATTGATTTGATGATTTCTTCATTAACAGTCTTGTTCTTGGTATAAAGGAATCCTACTGATTTACTTATGTTTATCTTGTATCCTGAGACTTTGCTGAACTCATCTATCAGTTTGAGTAGTTTACTTATGGATTCGCCTTATACAAAAACCAACTCAAACTGGATAAAAGATCTAAATATCAATTCTAAAACGATAAGGCTCATCCAAGAAAAGGTAGGAACAACAATGGAAGCTTTAATACACAATGCAGACAGACTTCAAAATCTGTTAAACAAACCACTATGATCAGAAGAGAAAATAGATAAATGGGAACTACTAAGAATCAAACACTTTTGCTCATCCAAAGACTTTATTAATAGAAGTAAAAGGCCACCTACAGAACGGGAAAAAATATTTGGCAACTCTATGTCAGACCAACGCCTGATCTCCATAATCTATAAGGTACTACAAAATATCAATAAGAAGAAAATAAATCATCCAAATAAGTGATAGGCCAAGGAGATGGACAGACACTTCTCTAAAAAGGAGACACAGGCAGCTAAAAAACACATGCAGACATGCTCACGACCATTAACTATTAAAGAAATTCAAATCAAAATGACAATGAGATACCATCTCATCCCAACAAGGTTGGCCATGATCGAAAAAACACAAAACAACAAATGCTAGAGAGGCTGTGGAGAAATTGGAACTCTCCTACACTGTTGTTGGGATTGCAAAATGGTTCAACCTCTTTGGAAAGCAATCTGGCACTCCCTTAAAACAATGGATATAGATATATCATTTGACCCAGTAATTCCACTGCTTGGAATATATCCTACAGAATCAAGGCCATTCACACCAACTGATACATGCACACAAATGTTTATCACAGCACAGTCCCCAATAGCAAAAAGATGGAATCAACCCAGATGCCCAACAACAGAGGAATGGATAGGTAAACTATGGTACATATACTCAATGGAACACTATGCAATGATAAAGAACAACGATGATTTCAGGAAACATTCCATAACCTGGTTTCAACTGGAGGACATTATGTTGAGTGAAAGTAGTCAGTGACAAAAGGACAAATATTATATGAGACCCCTACAACAGGAACTCAAAACCAGACTTATGCAAAGAAGAGATGACTCTTTGATGGCTGCAAGGGAGGGGAGGGAGGGGAGGGAGGGAAGAGGGGGGAGAGGGGAGAGTTTAGATAGTTGGTAGAAATTTGGTTGGGTGAAATCAGTGACAGCACACATTAGAAAGAAGAACAATATTAAGTGGATTTCAACATAACTTGAGTACTCCTTCCATCTTAACTCAACATTGCAAAGACAAAGTAGCTGGGGTGGGGGGCTGGGGACCATGCTCTCAGGTGAAATGGCACAACTAGTGTTTTGCTAAGAGGGCTCTCTGTACCCTACATTGGTGAGTGGCATCTGGGGTCTTAAAAGCTGCCAAGCTGCTGTCTGAGGGTACATCAAATGGTCCCAACTCAGCAGGAACAGATGATCATTGAGGACCAAAACGACATAGAGGAAAGAGAACCCAGAGGACACAGAGGCCCACATGAATGGGTGTCTACATCGACTCGTGATTGGAAGAAATGGATGGTGCCTGGCCACCACCAGTGATAGCCGCAATGGTGCTCACAAAGTTGAGCCTCACTGGCAACACAAGAATAAATAGGGGTACACTCTGAGATCTCCACTAAAAGACCACAGTTGCTGGTCCAGGGGCTTCAGAGTTCCCCTGGAAGCATGGCCCCTGGCCCTGATGCTGCCCCTGTCCATAAATCATAATGAAGTTCCACTCTTCAGACAGGAATGGATTGGACTTGGTGATGCAGAGTGACCATATCTTGGATGCACTTTATGGTTCTATGCATCTATAGGATATCATCCTGCTGACCTCTTACTGGAGGAAGGCGAGTGGGTGGAGAGAAGGGGAAAAGAGACTGTTGGGAGGATGGGACATGTAGGGAGCAGAGAGGAAGAGTGTGCTCTTACTGGGCAGGGAGAGCAGTGGAAGCTGTACATAGGTGGGCATGCAGATTTATATGGGAATGTACATTTTCATTCAATCATAATAAAAAAGAATCTGTCTGGCTGTTAAGAATGAAACAAAAATATTGTTTGTTTTTTTTTAAACCAAAAGCTCAGTCTAGTCCTACTTTCCATAGATTTCATGATCCTCATTCCTTGTAAATTCAGTGATAAATACAGGTAATCCTCACATCACAACATATTCGGGTTACCATGAACTGCACTTGAGACCGTTTTTATTTTTCTACATCTTGTCATTAGTAATATGTATTACATACCAAGTTGCAGTATATAATTTACTGATGTTATCATCCTCAGGTATTCAATTTTCTGACTTACTGCTCAGAACACTGCCATATAGATTTTGTTTTCTAAATTAAACCAGGGGCTCCAGTTGCTTGAAGATGTGGATTGAAATGCTTTGTTAAAGCCCATAGGCCAAAAGGGGAAGCAGTGAGATGTCACCATGAAATATATGAAGAAAAAAACGAAAAGGACCATATAGACAACTAACTAAATTTCTTTATAGAAATTCTATCCTCATTCACAGAGATAATCCAGAATCTTTCACAAGTGGAGTAATTACCACACTTGACAAAATGCCAACGTCATCCAATGCTTATTTATCATTGGAGTAGATTTTTATAATTTGTGTATTTTTATATATGTATGTATGTATTAAAATATATCTGTAAGTTTATATGCAATGTTTCCAACTCTCAAAGACAAAGATCAGATTTATAAAGATACTGATAATAAAAGGCAATAATAATGAATACTCAAAAAAAAAGAAATGAGGTATTTGACTTATGTCAGAATTGATTTACTTTGGTTGAGGAATACTTGTATATGAAAAAGAACTGCTACTCTAATTCAATTCTTAGTAAAAACTACTTAACATGAAATACTGGTCAACATTAAATCATAACCCTTCTGCCACATTAAAAAAAAAAAACATAGATCCTCTTCTAACATATACTACATGTTGTGTATGAAAACAATCAAAAGCTTTAACATTTCTATTGCATGTACCATTCTTGTGGGCTATAAATATCATAAGTAAAATAATGATTAATGCCAACAATATATGAAGTTTTGTGCAACATGTTATTAGAATTTATCTATACCTATTTGATTTCCCATTCTGTCAACACAAACCTACACTAATTAAAAATAATGAAATCTTGAATTAAATTAAACTATAGCTTTACAAGTTGTTCTGAACAAAATACCTCAAAAAAATACCCCCCTACAGTTTTTTGGTTTTTTGTTGTTGTTGTTGTTGTTAACCCAGTACACTCATAAAATCTGGAGAGGAGGGGAAAGGAGGCTGTTGGGAGGATGAGACATGTATGGAGCAGAGAGGAATAGTGTGCTGTCACTGGCCAGGGAGACCAGTGGAAGCTGCATATAGGTGGGCATGTAAATTTACATGGAAATGTACATTTTCACTCAGTCATAATAAAAAAAAATCTGGACAGGGAAAAACTTAAAGCCTATAATTTTTTCAAAAAAATTCTGCCTCTACCACCCACAAGCCACGTTGTAAACAAGCTTCAGATATTGCTAGAAAAAGAAAAGCACCAGTTAAACCACAGGCATAATTATTTCACCTCTCTGTCATGAACTGCAATCAAAACCATTTGTCTGTGTAATACACTCAATAGATGCCAAAATGAAGTTTCATAAAATTTAGCACCAGCTCTTGATTTTTAGTATCCCTTCTTAATATAATAAAAAGTTAAATAATGGCTTTTCCATTAAATGATAAAGAAAACAAGGATGTCCACTTTTACTGATTCACTTTAACATTGTTCTGGCACCTCTAACCAAACCAATGCAGTAAGATATGGAGCTAAAATAAGAGTGGTAACTACTGGATCCAAAAAAAACCCCAAACCCACAGCCATCGAGTGGATTCTGACTCATAGCGACCCTATAGGACAGAGTAGAACTGCCCCATAGAGTTCCCAAGGAGCATCTGGCAGATTTGAACTGCCAAATTACTGGCTAGAAAGATATAAAAATGAAGTTACTTGTGGCCAATGTGATTGATTAAATAGCTGTACTCAAGAAATATCAATTCAAAAACTCCCAGAATTGATAGCAGAATTAAATATAACATAGAAGTGAATCATACTAGATTTCAATCACACTATCACCACTGAGGAGATGAACACGTTTGGGAAGTTAGCCTCTAAGTTTCAGTATCCTCTTTTACAGAATGGGATTAAAAAAAACAACCTAGTGCCATCAAGTCGGGTCTGACTCATGGCGACCCTAGAGGCCAGAGTAGAACTGCCCCGTAGAGTATCCCAGGAGCACCTGGCGGATCTGAACTGCCAATTTTTTGGTTAGCAGTGAAATGAGATACTACTAATATTAATCTCATTGGTTTATCCTGAAGGCTATATGAAATGCTGTATTTAAAGCATTCAAATACACAGCAATAGTAGTATCTAATATCAGAAGTAATAATAATTTTATTATTATTTAATAGTATCACAATAATATCCCTAGGCGGTATAAATGGTTTGTGCTAGACTGCTAACATTAGGATCAGAGGTTCAAACCCACCAAGTGGTACCACAGAAGAAAAGCCTGGCAACTGGCTTCCACTAAGATTACAGCCAAGAAAATCCTACAGGTTCAACTCTGTAACACATGGGATGACCCTGAGGTGGAATCAACTTGACAGCAAGTAACAACAACAACAAAAAAGCACAATACAAAGAACACTACTGCCATCAAGTTGATTCCGACTCATAGCATCCCTACAGACGGAGTAGAACTCCCTCACAGCACAATACAAGGTAGACAAAAATCAAAAGTTTTGCTAAATATTAAAACCAAAAAATCCAGTGTCACTGAGGCAATTCCAACTCATAGCAACATTATAGACTGAGTAGAACCGCTCCACAGAGTTTCCAAGGAGCGCCTGGCAGATTCGAACTGCCAACCTTTTGGTTAACAGATGTAGCACTTAACCACTATGCCACCAGAGTTTAATAATGCCAATAATCAACGGTAAGACACAGCAGAAAAATATTTTATTCACCATCACAACAAAAAAACCTAAAATATCTGATCTGACAGGACATTTTGGCTGATCTGAGAAGTAGAAAGAAGGGTCAAAACAACACTTCCACATATTCCAGCCACTCCCCAGTTCCATCACTCTCTGTTTAAACCCATGTATAGCAGCTTTTGTTTCTACCTAGGGGAAGATATTAAAAGTGGGCTGGGGAGCACATGTGTGGAGCTTCTACTTCCCCTCGATCACGAGTCTCAAGAGTTAAAATAGTTAATCTGGCACGAATACCTGGGAATGTTAAATGGCCTTCTGGTCCCTGCAAATACTTAGCTTATCTATCACAGCTCTTCAGTGAAATAGGCCTCCGTGGAGATTGTCTGGAATCCTCTCAAATGAAGAGAAAGATTCCCTGGTCATCACAAATCGACCTAAAGGAATAATCCATAAATCTCTTTTTCTGTAACATTACAGTAACTAAAACTGATTCTAGGATGCTATAATAGAGAGATGTAAAAGAGAATAGACAGCCCATAAATATACTCTACTCTGACCTCTAGGGTCACTATGAGTCAGACCGACTTGACGGCAGTGTTTTTTTAATACATTTCTAGGAAACCCTGGTGGTACAGTGTTTAAGCACTACATCTGCTAACCGAAAGGTCAGCAGTTCGAATCCTCCAGGCAATCCTTGGAAACTCTGTGGAGCAGCCGTACTCTGTCCTATAGTGTTGCTATGAGTCAGAACAGACTTGATGGCAGTGGCTTTGTTTTGGTATGCCGTTTTTAACAAATGTATTATGATGGTGGGACTACAAGCTAGTAAGCAAAAGATATGCTATCAAATATATTCTGGTGCAGGAAAAATTGGTTAACTGCTTGGAAATTTTCTTTGTAATTGTGCTTTTTAAAAATCATTCCCAACCACTACAGATTACAATTTTATTTTCCAGCTTAACATATAAGATCCAAAATTGATGGAGTATCAAAAAAAATGTACTTGATTATACTTATTTCAAGTAAGTTATTTTCCTTTTCCTATTTTTGAAATACTATATTCTAGATGAAAATTTATAGAGCAAACTAGTTTCTTATTAAACAATTAATCCACATATTGTTTTGTGACATTGGTTGCCAACCTCATGACATGTTAACGTTCACCCCTTCTCGATCTTGGAGTTCCCATCACCAGCTTTCCTGTCTCCTCCCGCCTTCTCGTCCTTGACCCTGGGCTGGTGCACCCATTTAGTCTCATTTTGTTTCATGGGCCTGTCCAATCTTTGGCTAAAGGGTGAACCTCAGGAGTGACTTCAGTACTGAGTTAAAAAGGTGTCTAGGGGCCATACTTTCAGGGTTTCTCCAGTTTCTGTCAGGACAGTAGTTTTTCTTTCGAGTTAGAATTTTGTTCTACATTTTCCTCCTGCTCTGTCCAGGACCCTCTAATGTGATCCCTGTCAGAGAGCAGGCAGTGGTGGTAGCTGGGCACCATTTAGCCATGCTGGGACTCATCTGGTGGAAGCTTTGGTAGACGTGGTCCACTAGTCCCTTTAGCTTTCTTCATTTTCCCATGCTCCATACAAACGGAGACAAGTAGAGTATCTTAGAAGGCTGCTCACAAGCTTTTAAGACCCTGGACCATTTTCTTTCTATTGTGATTGAATGAAAGCATACAATCCAGATCAGTTTTGCATGCTCACCTATCTGCAGGTCCATCTGCTCTCCTCACCCAGTGACAGCATATTCCTCCTTTTCATTCTATATTTCTAGTATCCTCCTAATGAGCAATGGTCCCCTCCTCTCCACTCTCTTCTCTCCCTCCTAGAAGGAAATCAGTAAGACAGCCTCCTATAGATGTATAGAACCACAAAGTACACACACCATATGGTCACACTATGTCTCCAAGTCCAGTCCATTCTTGTCTAAGGTACTGGCTTTCAGTCAGGGTCAGCAGCAGGTCTAGGGCCCATGTTCCCAGGGGACCCTCCAGGCTGTCGGACCATCAATTCTGGTCTTGTAATGGAGTTCTTGAGCTGCGTATCTCTTTTTCTTGTGTTGCCTCATGGGCTGTACCTTGTGTCCCCCATCACGGCTGCCTTTGGTGGTGGCCAGGCACCATCTGGTTCTTCTGGTCTCATGTTGATATAGTCTCCCATTCATATGTAAGACCCCAGGAACATTTTCTTTATAAACTATGTTTTGCTAATTGAGCTAGATGTTCCCCAAGACCATAGTCCTCACAGCTGAAGGGTTAAAATTTTAAAAAGCCAAAGCATTAAAAAAAAATCCAGAAATACACACATGGTGGTTGTGATGGTTAAGATTGTATATAAACGTAGCTGGGCCATGATTCTCAGCAGTTTGGCAGTCATATGATGCTATGATAACTTCCGTGTTGAGATTCGATATGATCTGATCACCCCCACAATGGGATCTACTGTTAGTAGTCAGTCAGTTGAAAGGCAGTTTCCTTGGGTTTATGGCCTGCATCTAATGTAAGGGGATATTTATTCTGGCAAGATTTGTGAGGTTTTACTTGCTCTGAATCCTGAAGCTGACGCCTGTTCATCTGACCTCTACTTCTTAGGGCGGGAGCTAGCAGCTTTCCTGCAGTTTTGCCTGTTGATCTTGGGATTCATTGATCTTTGCATCCTGTGAGCAAGAGCCTTGTCTTGCTACCTGCCAATCTTGGGTTTACCAGACTCTGAAGCCTCATGAATCAAGAGAGGCCTCCAGTCTGACCCACAGGCTTGTGATATTCCCGTCTCTACAACAGCCATTTCCTTGATATAAACCTCTCTCTATATACTTATATGCTTTACTAGATTTACTTCTCTAGAGAATCCAGCCTAAGACAGAGGTACATAATTTAAATATTTCAGGGTCTCCTAAGTTTAAAAGCAATATAAAAGAATTAACAACAACAAAAAAAAGGTTATTTAGATAGGCAAAGAAAGATATCTTAAGTAATTCATGGGTGAAAACCTCCTCAACTTGAAGAAAAACCTCAACTTAGACATCTAAGAAGTTCAGCAAACACCAAGCAGGCTAAATAAAAATGAAACTTCATTTAGGCACATTCAGATCAAAATGCTATTTTTTAAAGTTACTTATGTTACTTTTGTTTCTTAGTGTCATGGACTGAATTGTTACCCCCCAAAAAATGTGTGTAGCAATTTGGCTAGTCCTTGATTCCCTATACTGTATGATTTTCCTACGTGTTATAAATCCTGCCTCCCTGATGTTACTGAGAGTGAATGGGCAGTGGTTGTGTTAGTGAGGTAGGACGTAGTCTATAAAACTGTACTGTGCCTTGAGGCAATCTCTTGGGATAGAAAGGAGAGGGAAGCAGGCAGAGAGCTGGGGACCTTATACCACCAGCAAAGAAGTAGTGCCAGGAGCAAAGCATGTCCTCTGTATCTGAGATCCCTGTGTCTCAGAAGCTCTCAGTCCAGGGGAAGATTGATGACAGGGACCTTCCTCCAGAGCCAGCAGAGAAAGTCTTCCCCTGGAACTTATGCCCTGAATTTGGACTTTCGGCCTACTTTTCTGTGAAAACACAGATTTCTCTTTGTTAAAGCCATCCACTCATGGTGTTTCTGTTAGAGCAGATGATAGTGTCTTAGTCATCTGGTACTGCTCTAACAGAAACACCACGAGTGGATGGCTTTAAAAAGAGAAATTTATTCTTATATGGTCCAGTAGGCTACAATTCTGAATTCAGGATGGCAGCTCCAGGAGAAGGTTTTGTTTCTCTGTCGCTTCTGGAGGAAGATCCGTGTGGTGCTTCAGTCTATCTTTGGTCAGGGAGCATCTTGGCTCAGGAACTTCAGATCTGAAGGATACACTCTACTCCTGGTGCTGCTTTCTTGCTGGTGTGATGTTCCTCACTGTCTGCTTGCTTCCATTTCCTTTTATCTCTTGTAGGATGAAAGACTAAAAGATGGCACAAGCCACACTTCAGGGAAATTCCCTTTACAGTGGAGCTGGAAGGTGACTTTAGGAAGGGTGTTACAGTGCCATCCTAATCCTCTCTAACATAATCCACTCTATTAACCACAGGCAGAGATTAGGATTTATAGCATAAGAAAATCACAAAATAGAGGACAATCACAAACTATTTGGAATCATGGCCCAGACAAATTGTTACACACATTTTTAGGGGTACAGAATTCAATCCATGAAAGACACTTTCCCACCTCCTTCAGGCAGTCATGTTATACATTTGTGTTATGGATTGAATTGCATCTCCCCAAATATGTGTCAACTTGGCTGGGGCATGATTCCCAATATTGTGTGATTGTTCACCATTTTGGCACCTGATGTGATTTTCCTATGTGTTATAAATTCTGCCTCTAATGTTAAAGAGGCAGGACCAAGTCTACAAAGTTAGGTTGTGCCTTAAGCCAATCTCTTTTGACATATAAAAGAGAAAAGAGCAGAGAAACATGGGGCCCTCATACCAGCAAGAGAGTAGTGCCAGGAGCAGAATACATTGATTAGACCTGGTATCTCTGCATTGAGATGCTCCTAGTCCAAGGAAAGATTGAGGACAAGGGCCTTCCTTCAGAGCCACCAGAGACAGAAAGCCTTCCCTGGGAACTGTCACCCTGAATTTGGACTTCTAGCTTAATAGACTGTGAGAGAATACATTTCTCTTTGTGGTATCTCTATTATAGCAGCACTGGATGACCAAGACAATTTGTAATACAGTTAGGTTCATTTTTCACAGTTTATATTCCAATTTTGGGATTACACACACATTATATACATACATACACACATACGGTCCACTTTTAATAATTTAGTTATTTTTATTATGGATGTGTAACATTATCATGGTTCTAAGAATCAGAACTATACAAAAAATATACTCAAAGAAATGTCACTCTCCCATTGTTCTTTCTATCCAACTTCTGCTCTCCCATTCTTTCTGCCCTACTTCTCCTGATTCCCTGTAGGTAAACAATGTCATTAGTTTCTGGTTTATCATTCTTGTATTTATTCTTGCACAAATGTGCAAAACCAAAGCAAACCTAGTGCTGTCTAGTTGATTCCAACTCACAGTGACCCTACAGAACACAGTAGAACTTCCATATAGGGTTTCTTAGGCTGTAATCTTTACCAAAGCAGACTGCCATATCTTCCTCCTGTAGAGTTGCTAGTGGATTTGAACTGCCAGCTTTTGGGTTAATAACCAAGTGCTAAAAAACAAACAAACAAAAAGAACCCAAGCACTTCACCACTATCCCACCAGGGCTCTGTCACAAAGGAGCAGGTATATGTATCTCTTCTCATATCAACTAAGACTTCTTAAACAGTATACAGAAAACACCATACAGAAATGGTAAAGGGGAAAAATTACACTACTTTAAAATTAAGAACATCTGTTAATCAAAAGACGCTACTTAAAGATGCAGGCAGGACAAAGCCCATGAGAAGATATTTTCAACACACTAATCTAACAAAGACTCCTATTTAGGACACTTAAAGAACTCATGAAAATTAATAAGAAAAAGGCAGATAGGCCAATAGAAAAATGGGCAAAGGACCTGAACAAGGTGATATCCATGAGATGTCCCCAAAAGTGATATCCATGAGACCAATAAATATGTGAAAAGGTGAGCAACTTCACTGCTCATCAGGGGAATGCAAATTAAAGCAAAAATATGGTAACATTACATACCTGCCAGAATGGCTAAAAGGTGAAAGACAAACAATTTCAAGTGTTGACACAGATATGGAACAACTGAAACTTTCATACACTGGTGGGAGTACAACTTGGTACAACCATTTTGCAAAACTGTCAGTATCTAATAAAACCAAATATATATATGCTACAAGCCAGGGATTCCACTCCTAGGTTGTGATACATTTTTATAATAATGGCCCGCAATGAATCAGGTCTCCCCATGTCTAGGTCCCGTCAAAATCTAATGCCACCACTCCTCCTATCAAGAGATGGATCCTTTTTTTAAAATTGTGATTAAGTGAAATCATACAATCCAAATTAAATTTGCATGTCCGCCTGTCTGCAGCTCCTTCTATTCTCCTTGCCCAGTGACAGCACACTCCTCCCTTTCATTGTATATATGTTGTATCCTCTTAACAATCTCCTGTCCCCTCCTCTTCACCCTCTCCTCTCCGACCTAGAAAGAGACCAGTAGGATAGCACCCTATAAATGCATAGAACCATAAAGTACATACACCATGTGGTCGTGTTGTGTCCCCAAGTTCAGTCCATTTTTGTCTGAAGAGTTGATCTCAGTAGTGTCTCCTGGTCAGGGACAGTAACAGGTCCAGGGTCCATGCTCCCAGGGAAACCCCCAAACCATTGGACCATCAGTTGTGGTCTTTCAGCAGAGCACCCAAGGTGCACCCCTCCTTTTCTCGTGTTGCCACAGGGACTCAACATTGTGTGCCCCATCACATCTGTCTTTGGTCATGGCCGGGTACCATTTAGTTCTTCTGGTCACATGTTGATACAGTCACCCATTCACATGGGTCCTTCTGTCTCCTTGGCTCTTTTCTTCCTTGTGTCTTTGATGTTCTCAGTAATCGTCTGTTCCAGATGAGTTGGGGTCATTTGGTGTACCTCAGATGGCAGCTTGCTAGTTTTAAGACCCCAGATGCCACTCACCAATATGGGATGCAGAAGATTCTCTTAGCAATAGGCTAGTTATGTCAAGTGGCCTCAATGTCCCCCAAGACAGTGGTCCCCAGACCCTGCCTCTGCTATTCTATCCTTGCAATACTGCATTAAGTTAAAAGTGCTTTCAGTTTATGTTGAACTCTAGTTAAGTTTATCTACTTTCTACTGTGTGCTGTCGCTACTTTCACCCAACCAGATTTCTGTCAACTACCTAATCTATGAACAATCCTCTCCATCCCTCCCCACCCTTGCAGCCATCAAAGAGTCTTCTTCTGTACATAAGTCTATTTTGAAGTCCTTACAGCAGGGGTCTCATACAATATTTGTCCTTTTGCCACTGACTGATTTCACTCAGCATAATGTCTTCCAATTGAAACCAGGTATGAGGTACTTTTTAAAATCATCATTGTACTTTATCAGTGCATAGTGTTCCACTGAGTATATGTATCATAGTTTCTTTACCCTTTCATCTGTTGATAGCATCTAGGTTGATTCCATCTTTTTGCTCTTGTTGGCTGCATTGCAATAAACATTCATGTGCATGTATCTATTCATCTGACAGCCTTTGTTTCTTTAGAATATATTCCAAGCAGTGAGATTACTGGATCAAATGGTATATCTATCTCCAGCTTTTTAAGGAAGTGCCATATTGCTTTCCAAAGAGGTTGTTCCATTTTGCAACCATACCAGCAGTGTAGGAGAGTTCTCATCTCTCCACAGCTTCTCCAGAATTTGCTGTTTTGTGTTTTTTGGATCATGGCCAACCTTGTTGGGGTGAGATGCTATTCCACTGTAGTTTTGATTTAGATTTCTCTAGTGGTTAATGATCGTGAGCATTTCCTCATGTGTCTTTTGGCTGCCTGGATGTCGTCTTTGGTGAAGTGCCTGTGAGTCTCCTTTGCCCATTGATTAATATGGTTATTTACATTTTTATTGTTGATATTTTGCAGTACCTTACAGATTATGGAGATTAGACATTGGTCTGACATGTAGTTGCCAAATATTTTTCTCATTCTGTAGGTGGTCTCTTAACTCTTTTGATAAAGTTCATGGATGTGCAAAAATGTAGATCCTATTTTATCTGTTTTCCTCTTCTGTTGATCGTGCCTTGTTTGTCAGATTTTGAAGTCTACCTAAGCTGTACATTAGAACTTCCAATGTTGACTCTATTTTTTCTTGCAGACCTTTGTGTTTTAGGTTCGATATTTAGGGCTTTGATCCATTTTGAGTTAGTTTTTGTGTAAGGTGTGAGATATGGGTCTTGTTTCATTTTTTTGCAGATGGATATCCAATTTTTCCAGCATCAATTGTTAAAGAGACCGTCTTTACCCCAGTTTACAATTGTAGGGCCTTTGTCGAATATCAACTGTTTATAAGAGGATAGTGGCATCTCCAGGGTCTCAACTCTGTTCCATTGGTTTATGTGTCACTTTTTGTACCAGTACCAGGCTGTTTTGACTACTGTGGCAGTGTAATAGTTTCTAAGGTTGGGTAGTATGAGGCTTCCCACTGTGTTCCTCTTCTTCAGTACTGCTTTACATATCCAGGATTTCTTCCCTTTCTAAACAAAGCTGGTGATTTGTTCCTCCATCTCATTAAAAAATGACACAAGTTTGTATTGGGATTGCATTGTATATGTAGATCATTTGGGGTAAAATAGACATTTTCACACTGTTAAGTCTTCCTGTCCATGAGCAAGGTAGGTTTCTCCATTTATGTAAATCTCTTTCGGTTGAAATGGATCTTTTTTAACCCTTTTGAAACTGTACTGGCCTTGTGACTTGCTTTGACAAACAGAATATGGAAGAACTGATATTTTGTGAGTTCTAGAGTACAGACCTTAAGAGATCTTACAGCTTCTGCCTCTGTCCTCTTGGGACATAGCCACTATGTAAACTATTCCAGGATACTCTGCTGCACAGAGAGACTTTATGAGAAGAATCAAGAAATCTAAGGCAAAAGACAACATCAAAGTCTCAGACGAGTGAAACCATCTGAAGTGAGCCCAATTGATTACACATGGAGCAGAGAAAAGCTATTCCTTCAAGCCCTGTTCAAATTCCTGACCCACATAATCACAAGCAATTAAAATGGCTGTTCTTTTTAAGCTACCGAATGGTGTTTGCTATGCAAATAGGTAACTGAAAATGAGTACATAGCAAAAGCAATGTATTCATATGTTCATCACAAGGAACACAAATGAGACTATGCATAGCAGCACGATTTAATTTGCCCAAACTGGAAACAACCTTAGTCATCTAGTGCTGCTATAACAGAAATACCACAAGTGGATGGCTTAACAGAAATTTTATTCTCAGTCTAGAAGACCAGAAGTCCAAATTCAGGATACCAGCTCCAAGGAAGGTATTCTCTCTCTGTTGCTTCTGGTGAAATGTCCTTGTCATCAATGTTACCCTGGACTTGGAGATATTTGGTGCAGGCACCCTAGGTTCAAAGGATGTGCTCTGTGTTCCAGCATAGAACTCAATAACACGTCAAAAAAAATTAGTCATCACACAACCAAGAGGGATTCATACCAGGGATGTTTCAACATTAGAACAGTCAATGTAATCAACCACATAAATAAATAAAACAAAAGACAAGAACCACTTGATTTTATCAAGTGATTCAGAAAAGGCATTTAACAAAGTCCAACACTCATTCATGTTAAAAACTCTCAGAAAAGTTGGGATAAAAGGGAAATTCCCCAACACACATAATAAGAGGCATCTGTGCAAAGCCAACAGCCAACATCATCCTAAATGGAGTCTGAAAGCATTCTCCTTGAGGACAGGAATCAGACAAGGATACCTACTGTCACCACTCCTATTCAACATTGCCCTGAAGATTCTAGTCAGATCATTCAGGCAAGATAAAGAAATAAAGGGCATCCAAACTGGTAAGGAAGAGGTAGGTAAAACTATCTTTATTTGCAGATGATATGATATTATGCACAGAAAACCCTAAACAATCCACACAAAAAAGCTACTGGATATAAGATAAACATACATAAATCAGTTGGATTCCTTTACACCAACAAAGAGACCATCACAGAGGAAGTCACCAAATGATTACCATCTATGATGGCCCCCCAAGAAGATAAAATACCTAAGAATCAATCTAACCAGAGACGAGAAAGACTTATACAAAGAAAGTTACAAGACATTACTCCAAAAAACCAAGAGTCTTACGTAAGTGGAAAAACCTACCTTGCTCATGGATAGAAAGACTTAATATCATGAAAATGTCTATTCTACACAAAGCAATCTATAGATGCAATGCAATAACAATACAAATTCCAATGGCATTTTTTAGTGAGATGGAGAAACCAATGACCAACTTTACATGGACAGGGTAGAGGCCTCGGATAAGTTAAGCTTTACTGAAGAAAAAGAACAAAGTGGGAGGCTTCACTCTACCTCACTTTAGAAACTATTACACTGCCACAGTACTCAGAACAGCCTGGTACTGGTACAAAAACAGATACACAGACCAACAGAACAGGTTAAGAATCCAGATATAACATCATTCACCTATGAACAGCTGATATTTGACAAAGGACCAAAGTCCATGAACTGTGGAAAAGACAGTCTCTTTGCTTAGCAGCAATAGCACTTAATCATTATGCCACCAGGATTTCCCTTTAACAAATGGTGTTGGCATAACTGGATATCCTTCTGCAAAAAAATGAAACCAGACCTTATTTCGCACCATGTACAAAAACTAACTCAAAATGGATCAAAGACCTAAAAATAAAATCTAAAACAGTGAACATCATGGAAGAAAAAAGTAGGGACAACGCTGGGAGCTCTAATACATGGTATAAACAGACTACAAAATATTACTAACAATGTACAAACACTAGAAGAGAAAATAGATAACTGGGAATTCCTGAAAACCAAACACTTACACTCATCCAAAGACTTCATCAAAAGAGCAAAAAGACTACCTGTAGACTGGAAAAAAAAAATTGGCTATCAGGAATCAGATCGGCATTTGATCTCCATAATCTACAAGGTACTGCAAAATATCAACAAGAACAAGACAAATAACCTAATTAAATAATGAGTAAACAATATGAACAGGCACCTCACCAAAGATGATATCCTAGATGCTAACAGATACATAATGAAATGTTCACAATCATTAGCTATCAGAGAAATCCAAATCAAAACTACAATGAGATACCATCTCACCCCAATAAGGCTGGCATTAATCCAAAAAACATAAAATAATAAATGTTGGAGAGGTTGTGGAGAGATTGAAACTCTTCTACACTGCTGGTGGGAATGTAAAATGGTACAACCACTTTGGAAATCGATTTGATGCTTCCTTTAAAAGCTATAAGTAGAAATACTGTATGGTGTTTGGTATTTCATACTTGTTGGAATATATCCTGGAGAAATAAGGGCTGTCACATGAGCAGATACATGCACACGAATATTTACTGAGCACTGTCCACAACAGCAAAAAGGTGAAATCAACCTAGATGCTCATCAACAATGAATGGATAAACAAACTATAGTATATATACACAGTGGAGCACTATGCAATGATAAAGAACAATGATGATTTTAGGAAACACCTCATAACCTGGAATCAACTGGAAGACATCATGCTGAGTGAAATCAAATGCAAAAGGACAAAAACTATATGAAATCCTTATTATGAAGACTTAAGAAAAGGTTTAAGCACAGAAGAAAATCTCTGATGGTTACAAGGGTAGGAAGGGAGAGGGAGGGGTGATCATAGATTAGACAGCAGATAGGAATTGGGTTAGGTGAAGGAAATGATAGCACGCAGTAGAAGGGAGGTCAGCACAACTAGACTACTTCAAAAGCTAAAAGCTTTTCTAAATACGACCCAACAGTTTGAAGGACAGAGTAGCAGGGACAGGGTTTTGGGGACCATGGTTTCAGGGAACACCTAGGCTAGTTGGCAGAACTGTTTTTGTTTTTTGTTTTTTTTTTTTAAGAAAATCTTCTGCATACCACTTTGGTGAGTGATGTCCAGGATCTTAAAAGCCAGTAAGTGGCCATCTAAGTAGCATCCATTGGTCCTAATCCACCTGGAGCTGAAGAGAAAGACATCAAAGACATGAGGAAAATATGAGCCTAGTAGACAGAAGGTGTCATATGGTCCAGAGACTACTTCAGCACAAGGCCGGAAGAACTAGATGGTACTCAGCCATCACTAATGACTACCCTGCCAGGGAGCACGACATAAAGTCCCTTATGTGGTGGGAGAAAAGTGGGTGTGGAAGAACAGAACTCTATTAAAAGATCATACCAGATGGGTTGTCTCACTGGCGGGTCCCCTGAGGACATGGCCCCCATACTCTCTGTTAGTCCATAAATGAAACCAGTAGTACTGAAGACAACTCTTCAGACAAAGACTGGACTATGAGACACAGAGTGATGCTGGCGAAGAATATGCCTGTTGGCTTAAATATATACATGAGGCTGCCTGAGCAGCTCCTCTCTAGTGGTGAGATGAGAGGGTGGAGGGGGACAGGAGTTGGCTGAGTGAATGCAAGAAGTACACGGTGGAAAGGAGGAGAGTGCTGTCAGGGAACTGGTGGGGGGAGGGAAGAGCAGTTAGAGTTGCATAGTGGTGTGTGTTTGGGGTTTTATATGGCAACTTGATTTGGATTGTAAACTTTTCCTTAAAGCACAATAAAATATTTTTTAAAAAATACAGTCTGAATAAATAGCTCTGGGCTGGGAGCCAGCCATCTGTGGCCATGAAACTTCATAAGTGATTCTGATGCATAGTCTGGACTGAAATATTAGGTCATTAGCAAAAAAAGTGCTGTTTCATATCATCATTATTATATTTCCTCCCCCAAATATTCTTGCCAAAGAACATGAAGCACAAACAAGTCTCTTCAAATTGCAATTATCTAAAAGAAAGAAAATGGCAAAGTACCCACTTCCACCCACTCCCCCTCCTCAGGTTCGTCTAGTCCACCATTCAGAAGGCTTCTACAGATCACTAAAGGCTTTAATTAGCTTTAGACATATGCATTTATCTCAAATCATGCCATTAAAACACCATTCTTTAACCACACTGAAGGGTATTTATCAGATTATTTAAAATACACTCTTACTGCAATGCACATTTTAATTAGAGAAAAACAATGGTTGGTCCAAATTAAAGAAAACGGAATTTGTAAGCCTAACATCTACCTTGGAGATTTCAATTTGCTGGGGAAATACATGTCTTGTGAATAATTACAATTTAAAATTATCTTTGAACCACATCTGTTTTGCCTATCTCTCTTCAGAATGCCTGTAGGGAGAGGGGACAGGCAACCAAGAGATGATGGAGCCAACTGCGTGAAGTATGTCATTTCTCTCCAATCTGCTGTATGAAGCAGTCAAGCTATTTTGAGCTCCTGGTGCAGTAGTTTTGTGGATGAGAAATAAGATCCTCTTGACTAAGCTACTATTGCACACCAATAGACTGGCTCAGAGAAGGGATGTAACAAATGAATGCTGAATGAAATTGAAGTCAGTTTTTGGAAAAGTGAGAATTTGCAGTGGCCAGTTTTGCTTCTATGGTCCAGAAGCAAATACCCAGTTAAAGAGATTTCACCAGCTGCTTGGTGTCACATAGGCAAGACCCACCCACTGCCGTTGAGCCAGCTTCCACTCGTAGCAACCCCACAGAATACAGTAGAACTACCCATAGAGTTTCCACAAAACACCTGGTAGATTTGAACTACTGACGTTTTGGTTAGCAGGCATAGCACTTCACCACTACACCACCAGGGTTTCCATAGGCAAAAGAGGTGTTCGTCCATCTTCAAAATTTACAAACCTTGGTGAGTACAACTCAATACTCGATGACTATTTTTCAAAAGGCTGAACATGTTTGCTTACTTGGATCTTTCTCTTCTGTTTTTATATAGTTCTCCAACATGAAGGTAAAGAAGTTGGATAGCTGAATAAAACAAAAACACATCAGTCAATGAATGTACCACCAACAGTTTCTGCATTAAATGCTGGGTACTGTGTCCCAGTCCTTTCCCAGCCTAGTCCATTCTTCCCCAGCTGCTGCTAGTGGGTGGTAATTGTAGGCTCACCCGCCCCCTCCTCTAGAGAACTGCCCTTGACAGGTGGAAGATACTTAATCCAGAGTTGCATGGGATGTTAGTATCTCCTATCCTGGAGCGGCCGGCTGCCCATGGACAACGACTGAAAGAAGCAAGGATATAACAGTCCAGCCCTCCCCTCAAACCTAGTCACTGAGGGGGACAAACACTGTGATCCTACTGAGTGTAAATGAGCTGAGGTCACACTTCGCCAGATACCACATTTTTGCCTAGTTTCTTGCCCTGTCCTCTCTTGCTTTCTTCACCGGCACCAGAATCTCAGTCTGAGACTGTGCTTCTAGGAAGCACAATTTAAGACAGCTACTAATTTTTTTTCATCATGACCTCTTCTCTTCTTTTTGCTGGTAAGATTCTAAGTTAAGGAATGCTCCTAAGTGTCAAACATATTTGGAAAACAAAGGAAGGAAAGATGATAAAGGTAGAAACCCACCAGTATTCTTCTGATCATCACCTATACACTGTCTGGATGCCTACCAGTGATTGACAAAGCCCTGCATTTACACAGCACACAATACTTCTTCCTGAAGCCTTGCCTCCCAGGAAGAATGAGCACTGAGGAACTTCATCAATCTGGGAGTAAGTCTGGGAGGTGACAAGAAGAAGACTTTCCATACGAATATCAAAATGTATGATTTTAAAGCAGTTGATGGGTTTGTCAATTAAACACCAATAGAAACCACAGTAAGATACCATTCTGCACACATTCATTAGTGTTAGCTGCCTTCCAGTCCATGTCAACTCATGGTGACCTCAGAACAAAAGGCTGCCCAGTCCTATGCCATCCCCATGATGGGATGCGGAATCAAACGGTTGTGCTCTATAGAGTTTTTATTGGCTGATTTCTAGAAGTAGGTCATCAGGCTTTTGTTCCTAGTTTGTCTTAGTCTGGAAGTTCTACTGAAATCTGTTCAGCATCACAGCAACAAGTAGGCCTCCAGTAACAGGTGGTGGCTGTACACGAGGTGAATTGGCTGGGAATTGAACCTCATTTCTCACATGGAAGGTGAGAATTCTACCATTGAACTATGAATATACCCATTAGGATGGTTATAATAGTTTTAAAAAAAAAAGATAACAAGAGTTGGCACAGTCGTGAGCAAATTAGAATCCTCATACATTGCTGGTGGGAAGGTGAAATGGTTCAGTTGCTTTGGCAGTGTCTGAAAAAGCTAAACACAGAATTACCACATGATTCAGCAATTCCACACCTAGGTAGATATCCAAGAAAACTGAATGCATATGTTCACATGAAAACTTTTACACAAATGTTCATAGCAGCACTGTGTATAACAGTAAAAAAAAAAAAAAAAAAAAAGTGGTATATCCATACAATGGAATGCTATTTGGCAATAAAAAGGAATGGAGTAATGATACATGCCACAATACAGATGAACCTTGAAAACATGATGCTAAGTGACAGAAGCCAAACACAAAAGGCCACATACTATATGACTCCATTTATATGACATGTCCAGAAAAGGCAAATCCATAGAAACAGAAAGTAGATGAATGGTTGCTTGAGCTGGGGAAGAAGGAATGGGAGAGTGACTCCAAATGGATACAAGGAATTTGGAGGGGGCAATGAGAATGTCCTAAAATTCATCATGGTGAGAGTTGCAAAACTCTGTGAAGATACCAAATATGATTTAATTCTACATAGGATTGTATGGTATGTGAATTATAACTCGATAAAGCTGTAAACAAAAAAGTCAATAGAGAAGAACGTCCTAATACTGGAATGTGTTTGCATAAAGCATATCAATTTAGAGGCTCATCTACCTTTATATTCATCATTATATTCTACAGTGTTTCAAAGGCCAGCCAAGGCCTTGAGCTCCTAATCAGGGTAAAGAGAGTGCCTGACTGAGCCATAACAGACAATTTTTATAGCTGCCAAAAATAAATACAGCAATGTCTTCAATTTTTGAAATTTGGTCAATTATCTTTAAAAACATTATAATGTAAAATGTAAATATATGATTGTCAAAAACTACAAACAATACAGAATGTAAATAAAATCTCTCTTAATACTTTCATCTACTCACCCACCAATTCCACTCCTGTCCCCCCAGATAATTACTGTAAACAAATTGCTGTTTACTTTTCAAGGCTTTTGCTATGCATTTTCCTTTCATATATATGGCATAAAGCTCTACATATTATTCTACAAGTTGATTTATTTTATTTACAACTTTTGAAGATTTTTCTAAGATCTTTTTATTGTTGAAAAGTATTTTTTTATATCAATGAACATTAAAGTTAGGTTTATATATCCTTTTTGGAAGCTTTTAAAAGGCCTTTCTTACCCATCTATATTTTTTTCTAGAATTTTCTTAAGTTTGTTCCCAGGAAATTCTTTCCTTTTTCAACTTCTTAAAGTATTTTTTTCCTTCAAAAAGTAGCGACTTCATTGCCTTTAGGGACAAATACCCCAAAAGAGAAGACTATTTTTAATTAGTTAACTAGACATCTTACAAACCAAAAAACCAAACCTGTTGCCATTGAGCCAATTCTGCCTCACAGCGACTTGACAGCACACAGTAGAGTTGCCCCCTAGGCTTTCCAAGGAGTGTCTGGTGGGTTCAAACTGCTGACCTTTTGGTTAGCAGCCACGCTCTTAATCACTGCCCTACTAGACTCCAGGCATTTAGCAGTTCCCTAAAAATGTGAACTTTGAAACTGAGAAACACCATCCTCTTCCCAAACACATTCACTACATCTGCTATTTAAGCCTTCCACCAAAGTTCCTTAGCTTGAAATAGGCCCAAACTTTCATTCTTTTTAATAGCTAGGGACAAAGTTGGGTGAAGATGGGGTAAAGGGAAATGTTTTACCAAAAGAAAAGACAAGATTGCAAAACACACCTGCATTTGGCTTTGTTCATCAGCATATTCGATAGACTGAAAGATGGTGAGGGCATATCGCTGTCGGGTCTTCAGCCGAGTGCTGCAACCTCGGTACCAATTCTGGATGATCACTGCAGCTCTTATCGCTACTCACCCACAGAAAATGAAAGTCAGAGAAAAACAGTTACTATGCAATTATGAGGGAAGTAGGCGCTTTAGAAAAAAAAAAAACTCAGTTCACTTGGATGCTTAGGTTCTAAGAACATGAAAACTAAAAACAGTAAAATGTATCTTTATGTGTTTTTGTTAAAATGTCCTCAAGCCCCAAACATTCAGAGAAAAATGATGGCATAACCATTGGGAGTGCAAGTGTTGGCACAGGACTGCCTGAATTTGAATTCTAGCTGTGCTACTTACTGTTTGTGTGACTTTGGATACGTTATTAAAACTCTCAGTTTCCTCACCTGTGAATGAGGATGATAACAGTGCCAGCATCCAGTACCATTTGGGTCAATAAAGTCTATGTATACCTTATAAGGTAGCAACTCCACTCTCGTCTATACACCTCAAAGCAATCTTTATACAGTTCATAAAGGAGATGTGTACGGGGACACAACTGCAACTTTACTTGTGTCATTGGGAAGTTTGATACCAATACAGCATGGGGATCTACTGCTGAGAATGACAGTGTGTAACTGTGATGGGTGCACACTATGGAGTATTATGCCTCCAGTGGAAGCAATAGACTAAATAAAGCCAAAGCAACATGGATGGATCTTAAAACCAGGGCTTCAGTTACAATAGTTACAAACAAAAATTGTAGTCAAGATGAAACACAACATGATACCATTTCACATAAACTAAAAATAGACATACAAAATAATACAATATACATTTCATAAGAATATGTACAAAGAAAAAGATACTAAATGCAATAGATCAGTTATTTACAGGTGGAAGAGAATGAGTGTGGGATACATGGGTAAAAGGAAATAAACAAATGAATTAATTAACATAAGCAAGGGTCTTGCACAGACCAGTGATGACAACATACAATGAATCGATTCACACCACCTGCACCTGAGATCCAATTAATAATAGACATGTGGATATATAAACATACCTCATTCTTAGTTGTCTAACGCTGCTATAACAGAAGTACCACAAGTAGATGGCTTTAACAAACAGAAATTTATTTTCTCACAGTTTAGGAGGCTAGAAGTCTGAATTCAGGGTGCCGCCGTAGTGGAAGTCTTTCTCTGTTGGCTCTTGAGGAAGGTCCGTGTCTCTTTTGGGCTTCTGCTCCATGGTGATCTTCACATGGCTTAGCATCTATCTTGCCCCATCTCGGCTTCTTTCTTCCATTCCTTGTTCAATCGGCTCCTTTTATATCTCAAAAGAAATTGACTCAAGACACACCCTACACTACTACTGTCTCATTAACCCAACAAAGATAATCCATTCCCCCCAAAACAATTATAACCACAGGTATGGGGTTAGGATTTACAATGTACATTTTTTGGGAGTGAGACACAATCCAATCCATAACACCTTCCTTATAGAGTTACTCTGAGATGAGATGTTAGAACTGAAGAGTTTATTCCAATGCCTGGTGTAAGGCACATGCTGAATAAACTAACAGGTTGGCAGTTTAAATCCACCAGGTGCTTCTTGGAAACTCTATGGGGCAGTTCTACTTTGCCCTATAGGGTTGCCATGAGTTGGAATCAACTTGATGACAATAGGTTCAGTCTATTTGTTTTTTGTTTTTTTGGTATAACAGTAATGAGCCCTAGTGGCACAGTGGTTAAGAACTCAGCTGCTAACCAAAGTGTTGGCAGTTCAAATCCACCAGGTGCTCCTTGGAAATCCTATGGTATAGTTCCACTCTGTCCTATAGGGTCACTATCAGTCAGAATTGACTCGATAGCAACAATTTTTTTTTTATAATGATAATTATTGTCTTGTTTGTGGATTATCCAGGTCCCTTCCCTCTCCTCTGGCAGCTAGTCTTTGAACAACCCTGTAAGTTTCATGATATTAAATAAAGAGATCAGGTAAGAGATAATGAGACTTAAAATGTAGTCTATTATGCCCTCCTGAAGTTTAGAGTGAAGAGCAATTAATGCCAGCTGGCTTCTTTCATTTCTCCCAGTTATTACATAAAAACTAAGAGCTGACTGTAACAAGAACCATGAGTTCTGAAAGCAGGAATCCAGCCTTCAGTTGCACAGTGTCCTTTGACTTGATGCTGCTGTGGGATCCTGAATAGCTACCAGGACGGAGATCTACTTCTGAAAATCAGTCAAAGGAAACTCTATGGATCCCAATGGCCCGATCCCATTGTGCATGTGGTTGCTATGAATGGGGGGCCAACTCCAGGGCAGTTAACAAGTCATCTGAGAGGGTTTATTTATCAGCTTCCCAAGGCTCTTAGATGCCAGAGACTTTCATTCCATTATTCAGCTTCCAGAAAACTCCAAGAAACAAACATGAGGTCAAGTATCACAGTCTTTACCAGGAAAAACCACAGTGGGAAGAAACAGTGATTTGTTCGATAATGCAAAGCAAAAAATTGGAAGTACCATAGCTGAGACCTAAAGTGTTTTTACAGTATCATTATGGAGGGCCCAAACCAAAACCATTGCCTTCAAGTTGATTTCTACTCATAGCAGGGCCTAGGCTTCCTTAAATGTCTGTTGCGTGCAATAATCACTGTCATAACCAACCCACCCTCACCTCAGGGACTCTCATAAGCACCAGACACAATGGTGCTGTTCCAGTGCTATTTACTGAGCACTGACTATAGGGTCGCTATGAATCAGAATCAAACCGATGTCAGTGAGTATGTGACTGGAGTCTAGGCAATGTAGAAACTCCCACAGTCCTCACAACACTATAAAGCTGAGACTGAGTAACTTATTTAAAGTCACTTGGCCAACAAGTGGGAAACTCTGGCGGAATAGTGGTTAAGTGCTATGGCTGCTAACCAAAAGGTTGGCAGTTCAAATCCAACAGGCACTCCTTGGAAATTCTATGGGGCAGTTCTACTCTGTCTTATAGGTCCACTGTGAGTCAGAATCTACTCGACAGCAGTCAGTTTGGGTTTTAGTCAGTAAGTGGAAATGGACAGCAAGGATCTGAACCAGGTCTGACTAAGTCCGTAGCCCAAACTCTTCACCTCTACAGAGATGTTACCTTTTTCTGTACCTCAGTGTCTTCATTTGTACAGTGATGTAGTAGAATTAATAACCATAAAAGCCTCTTCTAGTTACTAACAGTAACACCAATAATAAATGACCAGCTTATTATTATGTCCGTAATTAATAATAGAATAAAATAGCTATCATATGTTAAAGATACACTACAAGATAATTTAGAATCCCTGGCTGGCGTTAACAGTTAAGCAACCAACTACCAGCCCAAAGACTGATGATTCAAAGCTACTCAGCAATGCCACAGAAAAAAGGCCTGGAGATAAGCTACTGTACAGATTACAGCCAAGAAAACCCTACTGAGTAGTTCTACTCTGTTACACATGGGGTAGCCATGAATTGGAAGTGACTCCGTGGCAACTGGTTTGGTTTTAGGTTTTTTGTTTGTTTTTTAATTAAATAAAACATTTACATGAGAAAGTAGGACAAGAAATAAGGAAGACCAAAGAAGAAGTGATGCACTGGAATTAGGGTGTTGGCAAAGAATACTGAATATACTGCGGACTGCCAGAAGAAGGAACACGTCTGTCCTGAGTGAAGTACAGCCAGAATGCTCTTTAGAAATGAGGATGGTGAGACTAGTCTCATACGTTGACAGGTTATCAGGAGGGGTCAGTCCCTGGAAAAGTCAGCATGCTTGGTCAAGTAGAGGGTCATTTAAGAAGATGAAGACCCTCAGTGAGATGGACTGACACAGTGGATCCAAAAATGGACTCAAGCATAACACACGACTGTGAAGATGGCACAGGACTGGGCATCTTCTGTTTTGCTTTGTTGTACACAGAACACATTGTATAGGGTGGCTATGAATCAGAACTGACTGGTGGAGGGGTGCAGGGGCTGGAAGAGGGAAAAGGGCCATACTCCTTCCTGTCTGCTTCCTGTTCTTGGTGGTATAATAGAAAGCACTGCTTTGAGGCAGCAGCGGTTTAGCCTTGTAGCAGTAGTTGGGTCCAGTTTGCAGTTTATCCATCACTGGCAGAACCAACCTCATGGCAGCCCCACAGAGACACCAGCAGTGGCTGAGCAGCACCTATTCTCAAAGGCCAGTGGTTCAGGTGTACAGGATCCCACCTCCAAGTCTCTCAATTTTAATGATTCCTGTCTTTTCCCTTTGTTCTTTCAGCTGTAGGGCTGGTAACTGTTTTTTCCAGTTGCTGTGAGACAACTTCACGTTTTCTTTCAGTAATCCTTTCAGTTATCTAGCAAACTTGACTTGCCTAGTTGACACTTCTCTATAGTCTCTCTGTCTGTTCCACTAACTCATGTGGTTCATGCCTCCTGAATGAGACCCTGCCTGAGCAGCTAGTCCCTCAGGAGTGGGACAAGGAGGTCCTGCTTAGCCCTCAAGCTTCCAATTTCCTGGGTCCTTAACTAGACGTTGATGCAGGGATTCCAAGTACTTGCACAGCCGTTCATCAAGTGGATTTTGATCCACATTTGGCTGCTGTTCCCTGGGCCGACAGTTCCCACAGCGACCCCTTCAGGACAGTGCTGAGTATATCATCCTAATACTTCCAAAATGTCATCTGATGTCTAAGAGCCCACTTCCCCCCGGGCAACATTAGCCAGCAAAGGACCCTTCTTTGGTGCAGAAGCCTTCACACTGATAAGAGTAGAGCCCAAGTCTTAGCCCAGAACCCTACCCTGAGGGGCCACTGGCTCCACAACCTCCAACCAACCCTGCCATGGAGTTGAAGATCAGTGTTGTCCAGTTCTGAACTTCGACAGCTGAGGTTCACTTCTGGACTCACTGCCACATCATTTAACAGGGTTTGTCTTCTCTGTCACTTGAATTCCATGCAGACAAAAAAATAAAAATAAAAGCTATTGCTACGTGTATCCCAAGGGCCCACTATTTTTGTTTCTAGAAAGAAGCAACAACTCAGGTTTAATAATTTACCTGACTGTCTTTCTGAACCCAGCACCGGTGGTTTCCCTTTGGCCAGCTGGAATTTTTTATTGCTTGCTTGTTTGCTTTGTTTTGCTTAACAGATTATTTTTCTGGTGCTGAGCACTATTATGGTATGTTGCAAGGAATTAAAAATACATGCAGGAGGTCATTAAGCAAAACAAACAACACAGTCAGAGCATTTGCTTTGTGGCAAGACTGTGCTTTGTGCTTTCTGTGTGGATCATCTAATTTGATTTTTATTTAATTTCATTCTCTCAATAATCCTAGGAAATGTCATCATACTTACTTTACAGATAAGGAAACCAAGGCTCAGAAATAACATGTTCAAGGTCATGGCAATAGTCATTGAGAGAATGTTGAGTCAAGTCCAGACCTATGGAACTTCAGAATCTAGGCTCATAATTATTATGCCATAGTACCAGCAAAGGATCTAGAATCGGCCATAAGAATTAAGGCACTATATAGGACAATACCTTCCTCCCCCCACCTCATATTCTCCATCCTCTGTACTTGTTCTATTGTTCTCCATAGCACCTTTCATTATCTGACCTATACTATTGATAAGTGCCATCAAGTCAATTCTGACTCACAGCAATTCTATAGGACAGAGTAGAACTGCCCCAATGGGTTTTCAGAGAGTAGCTTGTAGATTCAAACTGCTGACCCTTTAGTTAGCAGCTGAGCTTGAAACCACTGAGCCATTCACAGCTCCAGCCTTCTGTATAGCCTTATGTTTCTGTGTTTATTGTTTATCTTCTCTTATTAGCTAAGCTACAAGAAAAGAGGGACTTTATCTATTTCACTCACTGCTACATCCCAACGCTTGGGGCAAGGCCTGGCAATGATATTTGCTGGATGTATAAAGGAATGAATATCATCTAGCACTGTCATAATAATACATAATAACATGCCAGTAATGTATTGATGTAAGTATTAATAATGTGTTAACTGATTGATATAAAATGCCTATCACATTGCCACCAGGTACATAGGAAACCAAACTAAATCATGGCTGTTGACTCAATTCTGGTTCATAGCAACCCTGTAGGACAGACTAGAACTGTCCCATACGGTTTCCTAGGCTGTAACCTTTATGGAAATAGACTGTTACAGCTTTCTCACACAGAGCCACTTGTGGATTCGAACCATCAACATTTCTGTTGGCACCCAAGTGCTTAATCACTGCTCCACCCAGGCTCCTTGGCATATAGGAAACAATAAACAGTAGATGCTTAAGAAAACAAACAAGTGGAGAATAACAGGTAGAAATTATCTCTCTCCAGGCTTATAACACCTAGTGAACCAAAAACTTCCTAATCACATGCTATTTCATTAAAAATTTCTCAATCTACTGTAGGTAAACAAGTTACCATCTCAAAACACAAGAGCCTGGAGTCTTTCCTGACCACCTTATTATGATGACACCCTTCCTTTCCCCCACCCTCCTCCCTATTTCCTTTCTTTATTTTTCTCCACAGCACTTATCGCCATCTGATATAATATATATTTTACTCATTTGTTATTGTCTGCTTACTTCCATTAAATGTAAGTTTCATAAATATTGAGATTTTTGTCCGTTGGGTTAGATTCTCTATCCCCTGGGTCTAGAACAGTCCCTGGAACATAGTAGGTGCTCCATAAATATTTGTTGAATGAATAAATGAATAGACAAAATTACTGTTTAGTTAAGACTTTTTGTCTTGCTTTCATGCTGATTGGTGGCATCTTTTTGTTAATGCTTCTTCGTTTTTTTAAACAGGAGTTATTTGACAGTTGAAATGAGAAGTTCCATATTCAGAATGCTATATGGCATCTGAAGACTTATTGTTTTTGAAATTCTGCTCGCAAAGACCTCCTGAGGAGGTGCCAGAATGAGCAAATATTTAATGTCCTTTAAGGTGCCTGACACCCAGCCAGGAAGAGACAGAAGCACAAGTATGATGGAGCTGATTAAAATGAATCCCAACGAACTGGAAAGAGACAAAAGACTTTAAGCAAGGAGGTAAAAACCTTCTATTGCCCCTGCTCTTCAAGGCATGATGAGAATTGGGTATGGCTTAGCTTCTGGCCTGGAAAAAGTCTCTATTGTTGTTATTTTTATTTGTAGATATTCTGTATCTGCCGTCTGGTAGAGTGTGTGGATGTTCCAGGGAGACTTCCAACTACACTGGAAAACCAGCTCAAAGCACATATCCAGTGGACATGAGAGAATCACAAAGACAACTCCATGGGCAGCAAGCAAGGCAAGGAGCCTAGGAGGCTCGCTCATCCACAAACTCTGGCATCCATGCCTGGCACAGGCACAAGGCAGAGTCCCTATCCCTGGAAAGCATTGCTTCAGATAATGACTGGCATTTTAAACACAACAATCATCTTCCCCCAATAACAAAAGATCATCACTTCATCATTCTCAGAAACCTCCAGCCTCCTAGTCAGAAAAGAAGGACAAGAATTAGATATTATTTCTATGCTACTTGTTTACTCACTCCCTCACTTTCCTACCTACCAACCCATCCACGTGGGACAATAAAAGTAAGTTCTGAATTTGTAATTAGGATACTTCCATTCTGGTCCCGAATCAACCAGATGCTAACTGCATCACCTCAAGCAAATCGTTTAACCTCTCTGGTCCTCAGTTTCTCACCTAAACAGCGAGAACATCAGATTCTGTGATCTCCACAATCTCTTTCAATTATAAGACAGTCCATCAGCTGTCTATTTTTTTTAATGCCACCACTGCAGCCTATCTACTACTGTATACAGCAAAACTGACAATAACCATTTAAGGACAAGATATGATGTGTAAGACTGAGCACTGAAACCAGAAACTTTTGGAAGAAAAAGAAAAATTCAAAAAGTTACTTTAACAAAAATATGGATTACCCAAAAGACAAGACATTTCCTAAATTCAACTTAACACTAAAGGACAGAGTAGCAGGGATAGAGGTCTGGGGACTATGGTTTCAGGGGTCATCTAGGTCAATTGGCACAACAAAGTTTTTAATATTCTGCGTCTCACCTTGGTGAGTGCTTTATGGACTCTTGAAAGCTAATAAGTGGCCATCTAAGTGACATCAATTGGTCCCAACACACCTAGAGCAGAGGAGAACGAAGGACATCAAAGACATAAAGAAAATATGAATCCCGGAGAGAGAAGGGGCCACATCATCTACAGAGCACATCAGCATTAGATGAGAACTAGATGTGCCTAGTCACAACCAATGACTGCCCTGACAGGGAACACAACAAAGAGTCCCTGATGTAATGGGAGAAAACTGGGGTGCAGAACTAGAACTCTATTAAAAAGACCAGACCTGGCAGTCCGACAGACTGGAGGATCCCCTGAAGACATGGGCCCTGGGCTATCTGTTAGCCTAGAACTGAATCCATTCCCAAAAGCAACTCTTCAGGTAAAGACTGGACTATAAGACATAAAACAATATTGGCAGAGTGTGCTTCTTCGTTTAAATATATACATGGAGCTCACTGGGCAGCTCCTTTCCAGAGATGTGATGAGATGGCAGAAAGGGAGAGGAGTTAATTGAATGGACATGGTAAATACAGGGTGCCAAGCCAAGTGCCACAGGGTGGAAAGGAGAAATGTGCTGTCACAGTGTGGGGAGAGCAGCTAGAGTTATATAGGAATGTGTACGTAAGTTTTTGTACGACAAATTCACTTGGATTGTAAATGTTCACTCCAAGCACAGACAAAATATTAAAAAATAAAATAAAATCTGGGTTACCACTGTAGAAAAACCCAAGTCAAGCCACTAATATCTTTGACTTTCCCAACCAGGAACTGTAGCCAGAGCTTGCTTACAACTGGTTTAGGGACATTAAACATTTCACCTATTCTCCTTCAAATTTCCTAAAGCAATTATGACTGTGTCTGCTCTGCCGATACATTAAAAACCACTATGTTTCACAATTAGAACTTGTGATTTTTGCTCCTTTCTTTTATCTGGAGTAGCTCTCTAGGTTCCAGCTCTTGCCTGCTGATGCCATTAGCAGTAGTATCCAGTTCAATACAAGGAGATGATAAATTAAGTCTTTGGAGTAACAGAAGCCACATGCTGGGTAAATCTAATTCTCCATCTTTTCAACACCTGCAATCAGGCTTTTTTTTTTTTTTGCCAGATATAAGTAACAAGAGAACAGGGCAAGGATTTTAGGGTCATTGAGACAGAACGGCTTAAGTGGTAGCTAGTAGAAGGTGGATGGGGAAGAAAACGAAGACAAGAGAAACATAAGACCCAGAGATTTCAGTGAAGACCAAGAGATCAGAGAATGAGATAGTAATCATAACGATTTCAGAGGTGGAACTATTCAAGATGACAATGTTGTTGTTCTTGTTGGGTGCCTTCAAGCCAGTTTCAACTCATAGTGACCCCATGTGACCAACTAGAACTGCTCCGTGTGGTTTTCTAGGTTGTAATCCTTACAGGGGAGCAGATTACCATGTCTTTCTGCCAAAGAGCCAATAGGTGGGCTTGAACTTCCAACATTTTAGCAGCCAAGCGCTTAACTGTTGTACTACCAGGGCTTCTTCTAGATGACAGTAGAGGTCAGGAAATAGGAATGAGCAGCTGCAAGTGGAGTACAGGAGGGGAACACTGGAGTTTGGGAGGTCAAGGAACTGAAATGCCCAAGTATTTTGGGGCTACCTATGTGTAGACTGAAGAATGTGTACGCTTAGGATGATGTTGGGACTCGGTGCAGAAAAGTCTTGAAGGAATGAGGAAGTCGGTGGATGGCAAAAACAAGGAATGACTAGAAAATGGCAACATCAAAGGGCACGAGCCCAGGTTGCAGCCACCACAGACTTTAGGAAACATATTTCAGGTGGCACAAGACTGCGATTTTTTGTTTAACTTTTTATTTGGAAATGTATGAGAAAATGGTAAGAACAGGCCAACTGTTACTATTTTGTCACATATGCACTGTCTCTGTACATACACACATTGCCATTATTATCATCAAAATTTCTTCAGTCTCTTATTTTAAAACAGTTCTTCATCTTTAAACAGTTGTTTATCTTCAATGGCACTGAAACTTTTGAAGAGTATAGGCCAGTAGTTTTGTAAAATGTCTCTCAGTTCTACTCTGTCTGCCACTTACTCAGGATTAGACTCAGGTTATATATTTTGGGAGTAATAAGTATGCGTCCTCACTGCATTATATCAGGAGGTTCATGGTGTTAATTTGTCTCATTACTGGTGACATTAACTTGGATCACTTGGTTAAGGGTGGTATCCACCTGAAATTCTCCACTGCAAAGGTACCTTTTTTCTCTTTATAATTAAACAATTTTCAGGGACATGCTTTAAGACTGTGTCTGTATTTGGTTCTCCAAAACATTCACTGAGAATTTTTGCCTAAACCAATTCTTTCTATGGTGGTTGCAAAACTGTGATTTTTCTAACTCTACCATTTCTTCTGCATTTATTATAATTAGAAGCCTCTATAAGAATTGTAATTCTTGTTCACACCAACAGTGGAAGCAAAATGTGAAACTTCATCAATAATGATCTTTATCATATTTTTATGCAAATAACATGCACCTTCTACATCTGTTTGCCAGACAAGCCCTCCCACCTGCAAAGTATTTTCACAAGCATGCTGCACTGATTTTTTCACAGCAACATGTAGAAGAAGTGGGTCTTATGAAAATACTGGGGGTGGGATAGGGTACAGAGGACATGGTTGGCAAACAAATGTAGAGGGTATGAATTATTTGCATAAAAATATAGTAATCCTGGGAGGATTAAATGCCTTGACTGCAATTCTGTTGTATGTCTCCCTTGTTATTAATTACTAATCTAAGTCATATTGCCACTTTTGTTCATCCAGGGTCAAATACAATCATCATTCAATTTTTGTCTTTTGCAGCTGCTAAAAGCTAAAGCAATATTAAGCCATAATGACACAAAAGGTGTTTGGATTATGGGAAATAAGTGGCATTTGGAACTGAGGTACTGCCCTTTTTTACACTGAGTTAAAATATGCCTTTCTGTAAAAGGCTATTATAACAATTAACAATGCCCAACTCTAAACCTGGGCTTTTTTGTGAGTTGTCTGGTAACGTCTAGAAGTCAGTAAAAATAATTTAAATGGAAATCTATATCCTTTAAGCAATATACCTTTTACCTTTTGAAGGCTCATGATTCTAGAGTAGATATCTAAATAACTCCCTGTCACAGTCTCAAAACACTTGAAATTTCTGCAGCAGAAGCATACTAATCACATGGCAAGCAAAGAAAGAGATAAAGATATACTTAATTGGTATAAAGAATAAAAAAGTTTTTTCTTTGTTGTCTGTTTCATGCAAGAAATACATATATTTATAGTAGTAATCCTATATACACCTCAAAGCCAGCACATTACCGTATCAAAGAGTAAATAACTATGCATTGTTACTGAGAGAGGTCATAATTTTAGATGAAGAAAGTGTCCCCCTTTTACAAAGGAAATTACTTGTTTAATGTGATTCCCAACTGATGCCAACAAACCAGCAATTATAGTATACAATCTGGGCTGAAAATAAAGATTTGGCAGTATTGACATATCGATGATAATTAAAGTCATGATAGTATACTGATGTCACCCCAGGAGAGCACAGAGGGATAAAATAAGAGCACCAAGAGGAACCTCAACATGTAAAAGTCTGGAGAAAGTGGAGCCCTCATAAGCAGTTCAAAAACGCAGAAGGAAAGCCAGGAGAATGTGCTGTCACTGAAACAAAGACAAGGAGTGTCTTAAGAAGACAGGATGCGGGGGTGCCAAGTATTGCCAGGAAGTCAAGCAAAATAAGTACTGAAAATGCTCCATTGGACTTCGAGGTCATCCAAGAGCCTGTCAAAAGCATTTTCAGTGGAATGAGATAGTTGAAGAGGTAGGAGGCAGTGATGTCAATTCTTCCTTCAGGAGCACCCTCTGAAGGGGAGGAGAGAGGGAGACAAATAATTAGAGGGGACAAGAGGGCAAGAGAAGGCTCTTTTTATTAAGGGAAGGAAACAAGTTACATCTTTGGACAACTGGGAAAGTTTGAGTATGGACTATATGTTAGACAATGCTGTTCTTCAGTGTTAAACTTCTTCAGTCTGATACAGTATTATAATTATGTAAGAGAACAGTCCTCTTTTTAGAAGATGCATGCAGAGGTATGCAGAGGTTAATATCTTAATGTCTACAACTTACTTTTAAATGCAGTGGGTGATAAAGAAGGAGAAAGGGAAGAGAGAAAAAAAGTGTTAACTGGCGAATCTGGGTAAAGTATAGGTATATGGGTGTTCATTGTAGTATTCTTTTATCTTCTCTATAGGATTGAAATTTTTTTTTAATAAGAAGTTGGAAAGGTAAACAAAGAAAAGCGAAACAAAAAAGACATGAGAAAAAAATACATAAAAAAAGAGAGTGAGAAGTCTGTGAAAATGCCCGATGGCTTAAAAAAGCAAGAGGGAGAGACAGAAGGAGACAATTCATGCCCTCACCTCCACAGTAATAACATTTATAGACAGCTTGGAGTGACAAATGGCCTTTAAAGAGCATCCTACCTGATTACGACATTTCATTGAGGAGGAAAATGAGGGTGGTCCCAGCTCATTGTGAGTTCTACAAAATTCCCTGTTGCCATTGAGTCCATTCCGACTGATAACAGCCCTATAGGACAGAGTAGAAACTGCCCCACAGAGTTTCCAAGGAGCAGCTGGTGAATTCCAACTGCTAACATTTTGGTTGGCAGCAAAACACTTAACTACTGAACCACCAGGACCCCACTATAGCCCAAAGTGTCAATAAAAACTGCTTGATGGAAATTATAACCCAAACCTCCTAAGAATATTAACAAAAACAGTAAGAAGGATCCCTCTAAACTCTGAGAAAAATATTTTCAGAGTACACCAAAGATGAAGGAAACAATGTCATTTATTGCTTTTCAAAGAGGGTCCCAAACTTAGATCCTCTTCACTGTAAAGGACTAAAAACAAAGGGAGTGAGGGGCGACGGGAGGGAGATCTCTCAAGCATTTGCGAATTGCTTGATTGTTAGATCTCTAAACAACTAAATTAACTAGTCATTTTATTAAGAAGCCTACCAAGAATTCAAGAAACATTTGGTTCGCTATTCAGTATTTTTAAAGCTTTAAATAAAAACAGAAAACAAATATTAAAAAAAAAAAAATGTTTCTTAGGGAATTGTTCTATTTTTCACAGCTGATGCAGCGAACTTCAAAGCCAAAAAAGTAGAGATAGCCATGTAGGCGCTTCAGCCCTTAGAGAAATTGCATAAATGCATTTCTAAATAGCCTCCAGGGAAGAAATAAAAGAAAATACATTACAGTGTTTCCAAAGTGCTCCAAAGGCGGTAGAGGGGAATGGCAATTGAATTTTAATTCAAAACCCATCAATATGAAATTTTAACTGTAAAGTGAAGTTCAGGAGAAGGAAATTATACTGCTCCATCTCAGTTATGTGGATCAATTCCGGTTGTGTAAGTGAGGGTAGCCTACCAGAGAGAACATGGACCATGGAATCTCAAACCTGGTTCTCATTCAAACTCAGCAGTCAACTATTGTGTGACTTTGGGCAGTTCTTTAATCTCTTGAAATCTTAGTTTCCTCATCTAGGAAAGGAGACTAATCAAGGCTTCCTCCCAGAGTTTTGGTGAGATATCAAAATAATAAACGTACAGAGTAGGCACTCGATAAATAGTAGCTCTTATTATTGTTATGGATTGAACTGCGTCCCCCTAAAATGTGCATTATAAATCCTAACTCTTATGCTTAATAAATCCTAACTCTTATACCTTCTGGCATAGTGGTTAAGTATTTTGTTTGCTAACCAGAAGGTCAGCAGTTTGAATCTGTCAAGCGCTCCTGGCAAACTCTATATGGAAACGCTGGTGGCACAGTGGTTAAGTGCTACAGCTGCTAACCAAAAGGTCAGCAGTGCAAATCCACCAGCCGCTCCTTAGAAACTGTGGAGCAGTTCTACTCTGTCCCCTATAGGGTCACTATGAGTTGGAATCAACTTGATGGCACCGAGTTTGTTCATTTGTTTGTTTGTTTATTTTTTGGTTTAATCTTCACAGAAGCAGATTGCCACATTTTACTTCCAGAGAATGGCTGGTGGGTGCAAACCGCTGACCTTTCAGTTAGGAGCCAAGTGCTTAACCACTGTACCACCAGGGCTCCTGTAAGAGCTGCCATATGACCCAGCAATTCCACTCCTGGGTCTATAACCAAGAGAACTGGAAATACACGTATACATAAAAACTTCTACATGGATGTTCATAGATGCATTATTCCTGATGGGCAAAAGGTGGAAACAACCCAAACATCCATCAACTGATGAATCAGTAAACAAAATGTGCTATATCCATACAACGGAATATTATTCAGCATTGAAAAGAAATTTAGTACTGACACATAATATACTGATACATATGATGAGCCTTAGAAACATTATGCTAAATAAAAGAAGCCAATCACAAAAGACCACATATTTTATGATGGCATTTATAAGAAATGTGTCCAGAATAGCTAAATCCATAGAGACAGAAAGTAGACAAGACAATGCCTAGGGCTGGCCTGGTAAGGGAAGGGGAGAGACTCTTAATAGGCTTTTAGGGGAGGGTGATGAAAATGTTCAAAAATTGGTTGTGGTGGTGGTTCCACAGCTGTGAACACACTAAAAATCATTGGATTGTACACTTAAAATGGGTGAATTGTGCAGTATATGAACTGTATTTCAATAAAGTTGTTATTTGTAAAAAGTAACCCATAAATCTAAGCGAATACTGCCATTTACATCATCTCCCCTAAAACATGTCAAACACATAACACTTATGGTCGCATAACATCCCATTACCTATCATGTGGTAATTTATCTCATTGTTCCCCTATGGCAGGATATTTAGGCAATATTTAGGATATAACTACATCTCAAACTAAGCATTTTATTGTGTACATTTTAAAAATTGAAAAGAATTTCAGACAGAGAGACAATTTACTTTTACAAGTTGGCTTGACCTTTTTTAAGTCTAAGACATTTGGCTAATTTAGAATAACGGGAGCTAAACCTAGAAACCCTGGTGGTGTAGTGGATGAGTGTTATGGCTGTTAACCAAAAGGACAGCAGTTCAAACCCGCCACGCACTTCATGGAAACTTTGTGAAGCAGACTTTACGGTCGCTATGAGTCAGAATCAACTCAATGGCAGTGGTTTTGTTAGTTTGCTTTGGTGGCTAAACCTAGGTATAAAAAGATAATTCTTCTCTTTCTGCCTATAAATTACTACTATGGGATTAGGTCAGCTAGAGTTTTGGACAGATTTATTTCACGGTGTACTTAAAGATTTGAAAGAGTTGGGAGTCCTTTGGTACTTTCAGAGAACAGCTTGCAAAGTTAACAGCACAAGTCAACTGGGAGGGCAAACAGCATTTGATTCCCCAAGGGCAACATGGCACAGTAATTATTGTAGAATAGTGCGCATCTTAAAGACTTCACATTGAACTTGAGCAAACCTCCAAAACAAAATATGGAATAGAGAGTGAGAAAATCATCTACAGTCTAGATTACAAAGGAATCCAACTTAAAAGCGAAATTTTCATATAACTGTGCCTGCTTATTTCTTTATCTTTATTTTAATTTGCTTGTGGGAACAAAGGTCCCTTAAAAATCCAGGTGATTTTCAACTAGATCCTAGCAGCTATGAGAAAGAACTTCAGCACAATGTAAACAAAGGGAATATTTAAGCCTCTAATTATATTTGGGTGGGAGGTGGGGGTTGAAGACATGTCATTTATACAGAAATACACTTAAAAAAAAGCCAAGCCAAGAGCTGTTGAGTCAGATCCGACTCATGAAAAAAAAAGATGAACTAATATTACCCAAATACTATCTAGAATATTTGAAAAACACATCAGGCAGACCTCATGAAGTTGTGTTGAATAGCTATAAGAAATAATTTGATCATTGAGTTATAAAATCTAATAAAAATGCACTGAGGCTACTAAATGTCACATAGGCAACAGACACAGCTATTTATAAGAGTATTGAATAAACAACTATAAATTTACAGAGTCTGTCTTGTTCTTGGCCACCGACTTTGAAGTGGAGGTTTTCAACTGAAATGAGATCAAACATAAAATATCTCTGAGATAGTACTTTATGGTGCATCATAAATTCAATGCTACACACTCCTAAAGGTCATTTCCTACATTACCCCAATATTTAACCTGCAGTTCCAGGGAGGATGTCTTGTACAGAATCACACAGGCAGCCCAAGGACAGTGAGAGTGAAAAAGGCAGGGAATAGAAGTAGGCTGGCTATCGCTCCCCTTCCCATTCCTGGAGACGGGCACATTCTCAGCACTCACCTTCCTCAGATGGCTTCTCTGTTCTTACAGAGGAACTGCGACAGCCCATCTCTTCTAAACTGTGGGTGTTCATGAATTCAACTTTGGATTCCAGACTGAGTGTGAAAAAGGACCTCCTTTTATGCTGTTAGGAGCCACTCCTAGCGGATCCACTTCAGTAATAGATACTAATGAGGAAGACACAAGAGGGAGGGAGGGAAAGCACCAGTTAACAACGTGCTATCTCAGGAGCTGCTCTAGGGACTCATTTTAGGCTCCTTCGGAATTGCTGTGCTGTGGAAAATGATCAGACATCATCTAATCCTGCTTTATTTTCCAACAGACAGCAGCAGCAACAGAGCAGCTCCAGATTGCTTTTCTGCTACACATAATTACAATACCCATGACTAGATCATACCCAGCTGTACATACAACAAAGCATTAAAAATGAAAAGTTCAAGTTGGAAGAGAAGACAATTTCCTAACTGAAATATAGAGAATTGGGAGACAGTGAACCTGACATAATGGAACTGTTTAGATTTTAAGTTTCTAGTGATTAAATCTATCTGGGCTTTTTAAAAACTCACAGTGGAGACTGACTGTGGAACAAAAATAATACACTTAAACAACTCTGCCAAACTTCAAATCCAAGTGAGTTCTTTAACAGTCTTTTTCAGTCATTCAGGGGGCACTAGTTTAAAACAGTGCAGTCTCAACAGCTCACCCTAAATTTAGGAATCATCAGCTGTTAGCGTGCCCTTGGTAGACAAGCTCTCCAGATGCCTCTGAGGCCCCTAGGCTACTCTACCCTGTTGCTAGCAAGGCCTTCTGATGAGTTACTAGCAAAAGTGCTCCATCTGGATCTTCTACTGTCACTTCATGGGAGGCTTTTTGTTTGTTTGTTTTTCTAATTGTACTTTAGAAGAAAGGTTACAGAGCAAACTAGTTTCTCACTAAACATTTAATACACATACTGTTTTGTAACATTGGTTGCCAATCCCATGACATGTCAAAACTCTCCCCTTTTCAATCTTGAGTTCCCCATTACCGGTTTTCCTGTCCCTTCCTGCCCTCTCATCCTTGACCCTGGGCTGATACGCCCATTTAGTCTTCCTTTGTTTTATGGGCTTGTCTAATCTTTGGCTGAAGGGTGAACCTCAGGAATAACTTCAGTACTGTGTTAAAAGGTTGACCCACGGCCATACTCTTGGGGTATCCCCAGGCTCTGTCAGACCAGGAAGTCTGGTAATTTTCCGTGAGTTGGACTTTTGTTCTACATTTTTCTCCAGCTCTGTCTGGGGCCCTCTATTGTGATCCCTGTCATAGCAGTCGGTGGCGGTAGTTGGGTACCATCTAGTTCTTTTGGTCTCGGGCTGAGAGTCTCTGGCTTGGCCCTTTCCATCTCTTAGGCTCGTGTTTTCCTTACAACTTTGGTGTTTTTCACTCTCATTTGCTCCAAATGGTTTGGGACCAATTGATGCATCTTAGATGGCACTTGCTAGCTTTTAAGACGCCAGAGACACCACTCACCAAAAGTGGGATGCAGAACATTTTCTAGAAAAACTGTGTTGTGCCGATTCACCTAGATGTCTCCTGAAACCATAGTACCCAGGCCCCACCCCTGTTACTCTGTCCCCTGAAGTGTTTGGTTGTATTCAGGAATCTTCTTAGCTTTTGATTTAGTCCAGTTGTGCTGACCCTCTGTACTGTGAATTGTCCTTTCCTTCATCTAAAATAATTCTTGTCTACTAACTAGTTAGTGAATACTCTGCTCCTTTCCTCCCCACCCTCATAACCATCAAAGAGTGTTTTCTTCTGTGTTTAGAACTTTACTTGAGCTCTTATAACAGTGGTCTCATACAGCATTTGTCCTTTTGTGACTAATTTCACTCAGCATAATACCTTCTAAATTCCTCCATGATACGAGATGTTTCACAGATTCATCATTGTTCTTTGTAACTGTGCAGTATTTCACTGTGGAAATATACCATAATTTGTTTATCTATGCATCCACTGATAGGCACCTAAGTTGCTTCCATCTTTTTGCTATTATGAACAGTGCTGCAACGGACATGGGTGTGCATATATCTTTTCATGTGACAACTCCTTTTTCTGGGATATATTCCAAGGAGTGGGATAGCTGGATCATATGGTATTTCTATTTCTAGCCTTTTAAGGAAGTGCTAAATTGATTTCCAAAGTAGCTGTACCATTTTACATTCCCACTAGCCGTGTAGAAGTGATGCAGTCTCTCTACAACCTCTCCAACATTTATTATTTTGTGTTTTTTGGATTAATGCCAGGCTTGCTGGGGTGAGATGGTATCTAATTGTAGTTTTGATTTGCATTTTTCTAATGGCTGATGATGATGAGCATTTCCTTACGTATCTGTTAGCATCCTAGATATCTTCTTTGGTGAAATGCCTGTCCATATCCTTTGGCTACTTCTTAATTGGTCTATTTATGATAGGCTTTTTTTCCTTGTCTTCCTTATCTAAGTTTTGCATTTAAAAAAGTTAACAAGATCAACTCAAGGACTGAACAAGACTTGTGGTGGGTCCTGGGAGATCGTTCTTCAGGGTCGATTATAGTCATATTCCCTAAGCATATTTGTTCAGTTAGGTGGCAAATTCACCCAACACAATTATCATGTTGTTTACCTACAGGATGCCCTGGGAAATTTTACTAAGTGTCCCAATGAAATTAAGATAGATAATTTGACACTTGGATGTTCCAGCCCAGCCCAGCAAAAAAAGCAAAATCTAATAAAATAAAATAAAGAGCTGTCTAGGTAAATAAATAAATCAGTTTGGCATGATTTTTTTTTAATTGTGGTTTAGATGCTCAGGCTTTACCTCCAATAACTTGGATTCAAAAGACCTATAGCTTGGGAATTTGCATTCAAGGTGTACCCTTTAGGGGACTTCACCATACGCAGTCCCTATACTTCAATTTGAAAAGCACTCTTCTCCAACAAGGAGCCCTGGTGGTACAGTGGTTAAGCATTTGGCAGCCATTCCATAGGAGAAAAATGTGGCTGACAGCTTCTGTAAAGAGTAGAGCCTGGGGAACCCTGTGAGAAAATTCTACTCTGTCCCACAGGGACTCAATGGCAATGGGTGGGGCTCTCCAACAGTATCCTTATCTCCCTTGGGCTTTGTTCTAAGTACATGCTATTTCTTCTACCTCTTCTTATGAACATGGAAGAGCTGGGTAGTACGTTGGCAACAACACTGCTTCAACAATATGACGCAATGTATTTCAATTTCAATTTTGTTTTTCAGAGAGGGAAAGCAATGTCTCTCCTAAAGTATTTGTTTCTAAACTAGTTCTCAGCTAATTAATTATATAACAAACAGAATTCCACATCAGAGGTTCACTAGAAATTGTAAAGCAGCAATCCTCAGTGTCTTTCTGCTGAACAGTAAGTTCTAGGAGTATGTTTCTTTCTAGATATCCCTTGAATCTCTAATACCTAGTGCTCTCGCTTAGCAGGTATTTAATAAATATTGCTAGATGAATAAGTGCATACAGGAATTAATGTTTCTGAGTCAGAGTGCTTTAAAAAATTAATTGCTAGAAGTCATTACCAGGCCATCATTTTGTGCACAGATATATGCTATGGGATTATATATAAAAGTCTTTATTAACCCTGAAAACACGGCACTTGGCTTGGCTAACCCTGAAAACAGATGGTGCTTATAAATTCCTTTTTAAAGAAATTTAAAAATCATGGTTGGAAAAACTGATAAGCATTCTACAATTTTGGGTTTATCAGAAAAAATCTGCTGTTACAATTTTTGGAAGTGCTGGTTAGTAGCAAAAGTCAGCAGTTTGACTCCACCAGGTCCTCCTTAGAAACTCTACAGGACAGTTCCACTCTGTCCTATCGGGTTGCTATGAGTCAGAATCAACTCAGTGGCAGTGTTTTTTTTATTTTTTAGAATTTTTATTATTGAATAAATTATCTTAAACTGTTTTCCTCCCTCAGATGACATTTTATAAAGACAGAGAGAATCAGCTCATTTTAATTTCACCAAAACATAAACTGTTTAATGCTAGGTGCCACTGACCCTTCCCACACACTCTCCAATCTCGACTGCAACTGCCCACTTCAAGGCAGAGCAGGAAGTGAGTTTTTAAGTAGTGTGTGTGCCTTCAAGGGCATATTTGACCACCCTGTAAAGCTGATAAAAAATCTTTTGGGGATTTTCCATTATTTACTATAATCTAAGCTTCTTCCATTTCCCTCCCTCTGTCAGTGTCAGAAAAGCACTTAGTGCGCTAAAGAGGTTGCTGAAGAAATGATTCCCTGGGGCCTGAAAGGGTTCTCAGGAGTTGTGGCATTTAAGTGCTATTCACCAAGACTCAGTGATACTGAGGTCAGTGACATGGGCCACTGGGGTGGATCATGGAACAAAACAGCTTGAAACTTGCTCTTTGCTGCCTTCCCTACCAAGAGAGGTTTTAAAACACAAGCATAAAATATTGATTCATCATCACTGGCATTCACTTCTAATCTGCAAGAGGAAAGGTATCTGCTAAAAGGTTTTCATCATGTGTGCATGGTGGGAGGTTAGGAGGGAAATGGAGGGCAGAGCTGCTCAGTGTTGTTCAGTTCTTTTAATCGTAAATCTAACTACTTTTCATTTCCAAAGCTGAAAACGAAAGAACAAAAGATGGCCCTTTGAGTCAACCTAACCTTTGGCATCAAGGACCCACTAAGTGCAGGGAACCCAAGTCCACCAGCATGGATGTCATATTTCTTTTTAGGCTTGCTGCCCAGCATTCTTTTGCATTCATGACTAAACTTGAAACAAGCATTTTCTAGCCTGATATGTGTGTCATAGAGTAGGGTAAAGGAGTCCTTTGTGGACCATAGTAAAGAGTTCTCTTCCACTACTACCTTTCCAGGAGAACACTGTAGCATTTGCTTGTATATAGGGTGACGATGAGTCAGAATGGACTTGATGGCAATGGGTTTGGTTTGGTCTTGGGGTCTTACATAAATAAGAGAAAGTCTGTAAGACTGAGCTGGTGGCTCTTCCTGGGTCTTATCAGATGAAAGAATAAGATAAGGTAGGAAACTAGACTGATCATCAGAAGGTATCTGAGTTATAATCTGTTGTTACATCAGAAATCATTGTAATTAGGAGGCAGGTTGGCCTGGAGCCAGGTTTTCCAGAGTGTGTTCATGGAAGAGTAGTTCTATGTGGTTTACAATCTTAGGTGTAAGGTAAAAATGGTCCCACCATCAAATAAGTTCAGAAGAGGTGGGGTTAAACAGATTTTTTTCCTGCAGGACTTACCAGAGCCTTCATGTGTTAACATACATTGTGAATCTCCAAGAAACTGCTATGGTGACTACAACCTTCATACGTTAACATACATTGTGAATCTCCAAGAAACTGCTATAGTGACTACTGTTTCCTAAACAGCTTGGCAGAGGACATTTTGAGGTGCTGCATCTCAAGAACATCTATTGCTCCTAACTGTCTAATGCTGGCTGGATGGAGTCTTGGGTTTGTAAGTCAGGCAGACTGGAATTTGACTCCTGCTTAACCCATCTTTATTTCCTCCACATCTGTTTCCTTGTGAAGAAAACAGGAATAACATATGCCTTGTAGATTCATTGATACTGAGAACTCAATAAGGAACTCAGTGAAAGCCAACTGACAAACTTGGCTTGAACAAAGAACAGTTCTTCTTAGCTGATGAGTTGGGAGGGATGGTGCATGGGTGGGTCCCCATGGTGGTAGAGATAGTGAAACAAAATTGATGTTTGCTCAAATCTCTTCCTTTGGAATGCTTTGCCTGGGCCTCCCAGAGTCTGAACCCCATGGTTGTCTACTGGTTTTGGGATAATTGAAGATTTATGAAGAAATAGTCTCTTTTCCCCTTGAGAGCTCTAAGATCTAAAAGTAAGATTTCTCAGTAATAATAATAATTAAAATTACTACTATTTACTAAGAAACTATTACTCCCCAGCTCAGTAGGTACTTTATATTTCTATTATTTTAGCCAGTCTTCACATTCAACCTTCAAGAAAGTATCATCATGCCCACAGAAAAGAAGAAACTGAGGCTCAGAAATTAAATATTGTGCTAAATGATAGTTTGTTAGTGGCAGAAATGAAGAGACCTTCTGCTTACTCACTGAAGAACAAAAACGCCTGTCCACTAAAAGACCAGCTGTGCCTTGGTTTCAGGATGCAGTCTGATCAATGTGCATGGACAGGATTCTCTAAGAATTCTTAAATATGGCAAAGTGGTCCTCTAAGATCACAAGAGGCCAAGTGAGCTAAGGAAAAGTTTCTGAATATAAAGTTGTGCAGTGAGGTCTGGGAAGAGCCTCATGAGGAGCCTAAAGTATTTCTTTCTCAAAGGACCATCTAAATCAATATTCCTTTCTTCATTTTCTAGCTCTCACCCAAGCTACTGCAGAGTTTCTCTAAATATTGCCATTAAGTTTATCTGAAATAGGCACAAACCAAACCAAATCCATTACTGTGAAGTCGATTCCAACTCACAGTAACCCTAAAGGACAGAGTAGAATTGTCCCATTTGGTTTCCAAGGCTGTAATGTTTACGAAAGCAGACTGCCACAGTTTCTCACACGGAACAGCTAGTGGGTTCAATCCAGCAACCTTTCGGTTAGCAGCCAAGCACTTAATCACTGTGCCACCAGGGCTCCTTGAAATAGGTCCAGCCCTCCAGATTACAAAGTCGTCTGGTATGCCTTTCTTAAATTATGATAACTGATTTTGCTATCAGCATTTTTCAGACAAATCATTTGGAGAAATTTCAACAATAAAATATCCTCCAAGGAAACATCTCACCATGTGGAGGAATCTGGATGGCATTACGCTGAATGAACAACAAATATTGTACAAGACCACCATTGTAAGGACTCAAGAAATGTTTAAACACAGAAAAAAAGAGTCTTTGATGGTTATGAGGGTAGGGATGGAGGGAGAGGGGGATTTACTCTTAAAAAATAAATATAAATTTATGTGTGTGTGTGCATGTGTGTGTATACACACACACACACTCCAGGGAGTGTACATGCCTGTCCATTGCTACACATGATATTTCTAATATAGAATTCTAGTTGCCCAAAATACTTAAGAGCAAACTGACATATGACCTATTTCTTCTGCTTGGCTAATGCAGAGAGTTTTCCTTATCCCAGGTATTACAAGACAAACAAAGCCTAGGGAAAAGCCTTTCTGCATGAGGAACACAGAGAGCTGAAAGAAAACCTGTACTGGGCCAGCTCTCTCTGGAGCCTCCTTTCCCCTGTACACACACCTCTCTGCAGCTCTCGGAAGGCAAAGTACGGCACTTAAAGAAAAAATAACTACACACCAAAATAAAGCAGCCCCGCGGAATGGCTGCTTTGCCTGCCTGCCTGCCTCAAGGCAAGCACAGAGCCACAGACCAGGCCTGGCCTGGCTATCCTGGGAGCCACCGCTGGCTGCCCCAACACTGCCCTTTTCCAAGCGCAGACATGAAGCCACGTGCTTAAGCTCAGCTCAAGTCGGTACTCATGGGGCTGCTTCCTAGGGGACCTGGCTCTATACAGGTGGGACCAGGTCACTGCTTGCATAAACCATCTGCATCGGTACAAAGTATTCAGGCATTTTGGTAAATAAAAGCATTAAGGTATTCAGTAGCGAATCTTTAGGTCAACCGAGGACAGTTTCTAGAACCCTGAGCGACCTGAGTACAATTAAGAGAAGGGAGGAAACTAAACGTGCTTCCTTAGGGCTTGGAAGTCATGAGGCTTAAGGCGAACAGCCAGCTGTCTGGTGCTGGGCTGCAAACTCATTGCTATGACAACTTTATTCCATCAGCTATTCCATGAACTGCTTGCAGGAGAAGCTAGCTGTGAAAGGGATGTTTGTTCACCTCCTTGATCAGCAGAAAGGAAGGGAGAGGTGATCTAGATTTTGCTGAGTTTGAGAAGAAAGATAGATTGGAAACGTGGAAACAGACATGTTAGTGATGGATGCCAATAGCCACAGTTCTTTCAGGAGGATACAGTGGGATCTCCTGCTGTGGACAATGGCACCCACAGCCATTTCCCTCCCAGACTGCTCCTCGATGGTGACACACCCTATGTGTTTAGCAGCATTTACTGTCTTTAGGCATTAAGAGCTAGCATTTAAAGGACAGTCATAATAATTTTACAAACCCACCCAAGCTGCTTGTTAGGCCAATTCCTTTATGCAACTGAGAGTCATGGGAGATGTAATAAACTAGTTACCTGGGTTTCTAGTTAATCTAATGGAGTTGCTTTAAAAATAACTGGGAAGGCAGCTTTGGGCTTCTGTATTTTATTAGCATATTAAATGTTATCAGAGGGCCTCATAATGAGGCAATATAACCCGTAGAGCGTTCCATGGCAGGGACTCTGAAACTAGGACTGATCTACCATAATTCCCCCAGTTCCTGGAAAAATAGTGGACAAAGTATCTATGATTGGGTTTTCCTGCCAAATAACTATTCAGTCCATAGCAATTATGGGATGGCTCTATCTAGACACAGCTGTTCCAATGTCACCTCCTCTGTGAAGCCTTTCCTGAGTCAACAAAGGAGAGTTAGTTACTCTGTCTTTTAGGCTCATAAAGCCAGGTGGATGTTTAACGATACAGCTTCCCAACAACCCGAACCAAATCCACCACTGTCAATTCCAACTCATAGAGACTCTACAGGACAGGGTAGAACTGCCCCATAGAGTTCCCAGGGAGTGCCTGGAGAACTTGAACTGCCAACCTTTCGGTTAGCAGCTGCAGCATTTAACTACTACACCGCCAGGGTTTCTACAGCATCCCAGAGTACAGTGCAGTGTGTCCTATCACATGTGAAATTCTAAATGGGGTGGATCCACTTTATTCCTCTGGGCATCAGAGCACCTAAAACATCAGGGCTAAAAATCTGCTGGAGAGAGCAGAACTGCCCCACAGGTTTTCAAAGGAGCAGCTGGTGGATTCAAACTTATGACCTTTTCATTAGCAGCCAAGCTCTTCACCACTGAGCCACCAGAGAGTCTCATAAGAGGTATTCAACAAATAATTGTTTAATCACAGAAAGAAAGGAAAGGAGAGAAGCAACTTGGGCTTTAGGCAATGATTTTAATGGCCAGCCTCTGGACCAGGAATTGGATTGGCTGAGCTCTTTATGTGATTTGCTTAAAACTTAAAATCTGCTTAAAATCATTTAATCTTAGCAGTTTTTTCATTGTGCAGAGAAGGCTGAAATTTTACTTTTAGCACAAGAAATCCTAAAGCCAGTCTCCCATTGTTAAGCGAACCAGTGCTCACACATATGAATAGGTAACAATAATGATAATAATGCTCATTGAGCACTTCTTAAGTTTTAGGTGCTTGTTAATCTTATTTAACACATATAGCATCCTATGAGGTATCTACTATTTCAAAAAACTTACTACTATCAAGTGGATTCTGACGTACAGTGACCCTAAAGGACAGAGTAGAACTGGCCCAGAGGATTTCCGGAGCAGCTGGTGAATTCAAGCTGCCTTCCTTTTGGTTAGCAGCTGAGCTCTTAGCCACTAAGCCACCAGGGTTCCTTATCTGCTATTATGATCCCCATTCACACATTAAGAAACTAGAGCTCAAAGTCAAACGGCAAATGGACGACAGAGCTGGGATTTGAACTCAGGCACTTTGACTCTAGAACCCTTTCTTATTATCATTACACTCTATTAAACTGGTGGCACAGTGGTTAAGAGCTTGGCTGCTAACTGAAAGGTCAACAGATAAATCCACAAGCTGTTCCCTAAAAACCCTATGGGGCAACACTACTCTGTCCCATGAGTCACAGTTAACTCAATGGCAATGGCTACATTATCTTAGACAGCACCTTACATGTTTGCAAATTTAAGGTACCTGCCTCTTCTCAGATGATCTCTGGTTCTTTTTCAATTGAGCAGGCTGAAAAAAAAGAATGGGCAAATGTTAGTAGCTCTAAACCTATGCATGAACAGATTTTTATACCCATAATGCTCAGAGTAGGTCAGTTTTTCTCTCGATTGACACATCGTAACATGAAAATAGCCAAATAAAAGCTCAGTTTCCCCCAGAAAAGACTATGGCAATAACAAATCATCCTTAACCCAAATGCTTATCCTGCTCCATTCAATTCAATAAATATTTATTAAGCACTTTGTATATGACAGGCACTATGCTAAGGGACAGGGACACAAATGGTGAGTAGGGTAGACCTTGTTAAGTAAGGCAAACACACAAGTGAACAAACCAAAATATGCCAAGTACATGCTGAACTCAGGGCCTTTGCACTTTCAGTCTCCTCTACCTAGAGTGTTCTTCCTCCAGCTAAGCACAAGGTCACTCTCCAACATTTCACTTCGGTCTCTGTTCAAAATGTCATCTCCTTAGAGAAGTTCTCCTTGACTGCTCCCATCTATAACAGCATTCCTATCACTCTCTATCCTTTTAGCTTGCTTAGATTTCTTTGTGGAGTACCTGAGTGGCACAAAGAGTTAAGGTACTCAGCTACTAGTTGAAAGGTTGGCTGTTTGAGTCCATCTCTGGAAGCACAATGGAAGACAGCCCTGATGATCTACTTCTAAAAAAATCATTGAAAACCCTGTGGAGTGAAGTTCTACCCTGATACACGTGGGGCTACCACAAGCCAGAACCAATGTGACTGGCAACCAGGAAGTTTCTTGTAGCTCTTTTCCCTACCTGATTTTATATCATACATTTACTTATTTGACAGTATGTTTATTTTTTGTCTCTACTCTTGGAATATACACTGCAGATACCTATTCCAGTGTCGGGCATACAGGAGGCACTCAGTAAGTATTTACTACCTAAGTAACTGAAAGCTATGTACACAGGACAGGTAGAACATACCATGGGAGCACAGAGAAAGGGTCCCTACTGCAGAAAAGGGACCAGAGAAGGCTTCCTAGACAAAGAGATATCTAAGCTGAGACCTGCCTGAAGCTTCAGCAAGAGTTAGCCAGAAAAGTTGGGGAGAGGAGAGGGTACTCAGTGACATGCATATTTTACAGTACTTAACAAGGTGTGAAAATGGGAAGAGGTGAAATAAAAATCATAATGAATTACATCCTTGGTTCTAATGCTGCAGTCACATTATGACAAGGTAGAAGAAAGGACCCCTCTGTTGTAGCTGAAAATGTTTGTCCTCTGCCTAGGTAGGCTGGATTGGCCCTTGGTTGGCTGTCTCCTCTTTCTTTCCGGATTCCACAACCCCCTACTGAATTTGCCTGCATCTTCCAAAGACATATCTTGCTGTTAAAGGCTTATCTCAGTGCCTGCTTCTGAGGCAAACTAAATTAAAATGCTTGGCTAGGCTCTGGTAGTACGGGAGTCTAGAGAGACAGAGGGGAACAGAAGGATGGTTACCTCCCAAGGGAGAGAGAAGGCATGGCAGGCAAACCTTCCCTATTTCACCAGCTTCCGAGAGCTGGACATGGTTCCAGTTTCTGCCAAAGAAAAGCAATTTTAACTGGCAGCTCATGTGACTCGTTCAGTACTGCAGAATATGCTGAAATCTAGGCAAAGCAGCTTGATTTGGGAGTGGACAGAAAACACTGGTGTGTGCAGATCTGTTCAGTGTTGACTACTTCAGGTTGCCTGTCTACTTGTGGTCCCTGCTCCCTCAACGCCTGATGGCACCAAACAGGGAAAGCTGGGGAGGGACCAACCTCCCCCCTCTCACAATTCTCAGCTAGCCTTCTGGGGCCGGGAACCACATAAGAAACCACACCTCGGTGACAGCTTCCCAGCTGTCTCCAAACCAGGCCGTCTGTCCCGAGGCAGAAACACAGGCAAATCTGTTAGAGAGCAGAAAACAAAATATTAGAACTTGTCTTCTTTATCTACTTTTCTTGTTCTTTTACAAGTTTCACCTTTGTTTGATAATGTACAAAATATACCAATTCAGTAGTATTTGTTGTAAATAAATTTACCTGGATTGAGGGTTCATTCTCAAAAAGCTTTTATTGCAAGAAAGCGCTGATCAAACAAGTTTGAAAAACTCCAATTCAAAGACTTGCTCCCTTTGAAGCAGGGAAAAGAATGCCAAGTGACTTTCAATTTAAATAAAGAAAAAGGATCAAGAAGATTTCCGGGGGTAAGCTTTGGGTATTGATGAATCACACTTAGTAGGTGAAAAGAGAGGCCAAGGTTGGCAAGTCATTAGAATGGCATTAAAAAGAGATCAAAGGTAGGAAGGCCAGTGCTAAGGACCTGTGTTTGCTGCAGTCACCTAGTCAGCATCCACAATAACATGCTGAAACAACTGTCATGTGTTGTCTTAGTCATCTAGTGCTGCAATAACAGAAATACCACAAGTAGGTGACTTTAACAAGCAGAATTTTATTCTCTTACAATATAGGAGGCTAAAAGTCCAAATTTAGGGTGCCAGCTCCAGGGGAAGACCTTCTCTCTGTGTTGGTACTAAGACAATGTCTTTGTTGTCTATCTTCCCCTCGGTCTAGATGCTTGTCAATGCAGGGACCCCAAGTCCAAAGGACACATTCTGCTCCTGGCTCTTCTTGCTTGGTGGTAATACGGTCCCTCTCCTCTCTGCTTGATTCTCTCTTTTATATAGCTCATGACACAACCGAATCCCATAGATTGAATCCTGCCTCATTAAACATCACAGAGGTTAGGCTTTTTAACACACAGGATAATCATGAAGCCTGGTGGCACACTGGTTAAAAGCTTGGCTGCTGATCAAAAGGTTGACAGTTTGAATCCATCAGCTACTCCTTAGAAACCCTATTGGGCAGTTCTGCTTTGTCCTACATGGTTGCTATGAATCGAAATCAACTCAACAGCAGTGGATTTGGTTTTCTGGCATTAGGATAATCACACCAGATCACGAAATGGTGGACAACCACACAACACTGGGAATCACAGCCTAGCCAAACTGACACACATTTAGGGGGTATACAATTCAATGTAATGATGAAGATCAAGGACCACAGCCTTCAGTATGAATTGCATCTCAACATCAAGAAAACAAAAATTCTCACAACTGGACCAGTATGCAACACTGTCATAAATGGAGAAAGGATTGAAGTTGTCAAGGATTTCATTTTACTTAGGTCCACAATCAATGCCCATGGAAGCAGCAGTCAAGACAGCAAAAGACACATTGTATTTGGGAAAACCTGCTACAAAGGATCTCTTTCAAATATTAAAAAGTAAAGATGTCACCTTGAAGAGTAAGGTGAGCCTGAACCAAGCTATGGTATTTTCAGTCGCATCATATGCATGTGAAAGCTGGACAATGAACAAAGAAGACAGAAGAAGAATTGATGCCTTTGAATTGTGGTTTTGGAGAAGAATGTTGAATGGACCATAGACTGCCAAAAGAACAAACAGGTCTATTCTGGAAGAAGTGCAACCAGAGTGCTGCTCAGAAGCAAAGATGTCAAGACTGTGCCTTACATTCTTTGGACATGTTGTCTGTAAGGATCAGTCCCTGGGGAAGGACATCAGACTTCATAGAGTGGAGGGTCAGTGAAAAAGAGGAGACCCTCGACAAGATGGATTGACGCAGTGGCCACAACAATGGGCTTACACTTAAAAATGATTGCGGGCATGGTGCAAGACTGGGCAGTGTTTTGTTCTGTTGTTCACAAGGTCACTATGAGTTGAAACTGACTCAATAGCATCTAACAACAACAATAATTCAATGAATCACATGTAGTTAGACCTGAAAGTTTAGCTTTGAAAAAGCTCCATCTTGTATACAAAAATTTAGTTTTCCATAGTTGACTTAACAAAGGGGAACATAATAGATATCAGAATTTCAATAGTGATCACTGCTTAATCTAATTCTAGCTTAATCCTAGAAGGCTTGAGTTTTAAAAAAATATCTTCCTTAAATTAAATATGAAGGTTCATAAATCAAGTCAAAAAGCTTCACAGAGGCTCCCAGCTCCACATAAGATGGAATAAGCATACTCACCCCACTCCTCTATCTTGTCTTTCCCACTGAATGAAGCTAATAGAACCTGGACAGAATGCATGAAGCACCTAACTGAGGACTGTGGCAGGCAGACTGGAAGACAGCTTCCATAATCTCTGGTTTCTGGTATTCATGCTTTTGTGTCAGTATCCTCCCTTCAATGTGGGCTGGACTTAGTGATTTGCTTCTAATAAACAGAATACAGCAGAGGTGTTAGATGGTCACTTCTGTGTCTAGGTTATTGCCTTCTCTGCTCGCAAACTTAGGATGAAGTAAGCTGCCATGCTGGAGAGGTCATCCTATGGCAAAGAACTGAGGTGGCACCTCTGGCCAAAATCCAGCAAGGAACTGAGGCCCTCCAACAGACCACAAGAAAGGGAATCCTGCCAACAACCACAAGAGCCTGCCCCAGTCAAACCTTAGGATGACTACAACCCAAGCAAAACCTGTACTACAGCAGCTTGTAGTACCTTGAAGTAGAACACTCCCAGATTCTTGCCCCATAGAAACTGTAAGATGTGTATGTTTTAAGCCTCTAAGTTTTGTGCAAATTTGTTATTCACAAGTTGACAACTAATACAAGGATGCTAAAAATAATAGAAGGCAAATTGATGAACACTGCCAGAATTGGAAATATTGCCAAACTGGTGGCGATTTTATCATTTTTTCCCTCTAGTTCCCCAGACTGGATTCAAAGAAGCACAGATTCAAATTAAAACTGCAATGAGATACTCCAGCACACCGAAGGTTAACATAAAGAAAATACTGACAGCACCCAGTGCTGGTTACAATACAGAGTTCCCATACTTTGCTGGGGGAAATGCAAAATGGTACAGGAACTCTGAAAAATAGTCTGGCCATTTTTTATAAAGCTGAATATACACTCAACATACAGTAAAGCAGTCCTATTCCTGGGTATTTAGAGAAATGAAAACTTACACATTCACACACACACACAAAGAACTGTTTGCTGATTCATAGTCATCAAATATTGAAAACAGCCCAAATGTCTTTCAACGGGTGAATGGATAGACAAACTGTGATACATACATACAATGGAATAAAAATCAAAACCAAACCAAACCTCTTACTGCTGAGTCAATTGTGATTCATACTGACGCTACAGGACAGAGTAGAACTGACCCCCTAGAGTTCCCAAGGAGCACCTGCTGAATGAATTCCAACTGCCAACTTTTGTTTACAGTATGACTTAACCATTACACCACCAGGGTTTCCATACAGTGGAATACGCCTAAGCAATACATAGGAATAAACTGTTAATATACAAAACTTAGGTGAATCTCAAAGGAACTACGCTGAGTGAAAGAAGCCAGATTCAAAAGATTACACATGTTTACAGGACAATCTCAAAAAGACAAAGCCATAGTCATGGAAAAGAATCAGTGTTCCCGGGATTTATGGGCAGGTGAGTATATAACTATAAAGAAATAGCAAGAAGGAGTTTCAGGGGATGATGTTCTGTATCCTGATTGTGGCGAGGGTCACATGAATCTAGGTATGTGTTAGAATTCACAGAATTGTATGCAATAACCAAAGTCAATTTTATTACATGCTGATCTAAAAGTTAATAAAGGAAAAAAAAAAAAGCAAGCTTCACAGAGCTGATTCTGGCTTGGTATCAGTGGGCCTGTAGATGCAGAAGTCCCTATAGGTTGGCCATGACTGCCACCAACTTTCCTAAAACACAGACAGAGGCTAAATTTGCTGGAAACCAAAAGCACTAAGGAAAAATCTTGCCCTTCTTTCTGACTTCTTTTTAGCTTTCTTGCTGTCTGTTTATGGGCAAAAACCCCAAAATAGAGATCCCAGTCAGAAAATGCAATCCATGCATGCTTTCTTTACTCAACAGATATTTCCTTTTAAGCCTCTGTTACCAGCTACAAGACAGGCATACACAGATGAATTCATTATGATTCATTCCCCTACTAAGGTCACAGTGTAATGAGGGGCATAAATCAATTGTGAAATAATCTCAGTGCAGCAGGTGTAGGTATGGAGCATTGGAGCCCAGAAGGAAATTAGCTCTGCCCTTGGAAACCCTGGTGGTGTTGTAGTTAAGAGCTATACCTCTAACAAAAAGGTTAGCAGTTCAAATCTAGCAGGTGCTCCTTGAAAACTCTATGGGGCAGTTCTACTCTGCCTTACGGGGTCACTGTGAGTCAGAATTGATTCAACAGTAATGGGTTGGATTTTTTTGGGTTTTGTGAAATGTTTCCTGGAGCATAAAAGGTAGAGAAAGGCATTCCAAGGAACATGGGGAAAGTCTGAGAGGGTATGTTATATTTAACCGATGTTTCACGAAACTGGGGGAGAGAGTATAGAATGGAGGAGAGGGATGAGAACCTGGGGAGGTAGGTAGCAGCAAACTGGGATCATTCTTATAAATTATAACAAAGAATTTGGACTTAAACCTGTTAGCCAGGGGACTGAATTTCAAATGCTTCTATGGGCTGGGGCATATCATGTAAATGAAGGATACCACTTGGGTTGAAACTATGGAACACTCTAGAGAGCTTTTGCCTAAATGAGGCAGCTACTGCTTACTGGTAGCTCCATCTTAGGGCTACCATCCAAATCCTGGCAGTGTTGCCAGATGTAATTTTTCAAGAGAGGCTGAACACATTTTTATGTAAAAATCTCCCTATTTTTAAATGTCAGCAACAAGGAGAATGGAGCAAATTTAAGATGCCCCTGATTATAAGATGCATCATTTTCTGTGCCAGTAAGAAAGAAAAACATTAACAATGAAACTATGATACTCCATCAATTTTAAGACATATGCCAGTTTCAATGCTAAAACATGAAGAAAAAAAAATGTGTACAACTTAGAATCAGTAAAATGCAGGAATTAGCGTTTTTTCCAAATGCTATATAGGCTCCATGGGTGCATTTGTAGGATGGATGCAGCATGAGGCTGGCAGATTGCAAACTCTGTTTAAAGTAAAGGCAGCCTGAGGATAATCTGATTAGATTCAAGCTTTTAGGAAAATCACTCTGGCAGTCAGATGGTGATGAATTGGGGAAAAGCCAGCAGTAGGGAGACCAGTGAGGAGGAGGATGCAGTGATCAGGAGATAAACAATCAGCGCTAAGTTAAAGCCCTGGCAGGACAGCTCAACAGGAGACCTAATGGGAGTCTTTCATGTAAAAAAAAAAAAAATCCCACCAAACCTCTTGGAAGCAGACTGAGTATGGGGACAAGAGAGACAGACTCATAAAGAACAATTCCAAAGTTTCTAGTTTGGAATAATTATTGTATCCATCCAATGTATTTCAGCTCACAGCAACCCCATGCAACAGAGTAGAACTGCCCCATAGAGTTTCCTAGGATGAAATCTTGACAGTAAGAACAAAGCTTAGCCTGACTCAAGCCGTGGTGTTTTCAATCGCCTCGTATGCTGTGAAAGTTGAACAATGAATAATGAAGAACTGACACCTTTGAGTCATGGTGTTGGTGAAAATATTAAATATACCATCAGTTGCCAGAAGAACAAACAAATCTGTCTTGGAAGAAGTACAAGAATGCTCCTTAGAAACAGGGACGGCAAGACTTTTCCTCACACACTTTGGACATGTTATTAGGAAGAACCCAACCCTGGAGAAGGACATAATGCTTGTAAAGCAGAGAGTCAGCAAAAAAAAAGAAGACCCTCAAGGACACAGATTGATACAGTGGCTGCAATGATGGGCTCAAGCACCACAATGACGGCATAGGAGCAGGTAGGTTTTTGTTCTGTTGTGCATAGGGTTGCTATGAGTCAGAACCAATTCAATGGCACCTAACAACAACATCCTTTCAGGGAGCAGATCACCAGATCTTTCTCCCACAGAGCTGCTACTGGGTTCAAACCATCAATCATTAGGTTAGCAGCTGAGAACTTGAGCACTGTTCCTCCAGGGCTCCTTTTTGGAATAACGGATCAATCACTCATTCATCCAATAACATTTAGTGGCTATCTATCATATGCTAGGGATACAATGATCAACAGGACAGACCCAATCCCTGCCCTCTAACAATTTTTCAATCTACCAGGTGATGCTATTAATTGAAATAGGGCATTAAAGGATGCTGGTGTAGAACACAAAGGGGGACAAATGTGTATAGTAGAGAAAAATAACAAGCTTAATTAGGGGTGTGCTAAATCTGAGTGTCTATGAGACTCCACTGTTGAAAAATCCCATAGGCAGCTGAGCTTAGAACCCAGGCAATAAATCAGATTTAGAGATTCAGATTAAGAAGAACATCAAGTTACCCACAACAGCCAGAGTGATTAAATCAGTGAAGCCAAACTCAGTGCTGTTGAGTCAATTCCAACTCACAGCGACTCTATAGGACAGAATACAACGGCCCCATAGTGTTTCCAAGGAGTGCCTGGTGGATGTGTACTGCCTACCTTTTGGTTAGCAGATGTAGCACTTAACCACTACACCACCAAGGTTATTAGTGAAGTTAAAATTGCCAGGGAGAGCTTGTAGACAAGAAGGTAAACAGAGCAAAAGCCAAACCCAGAGGGATAAAGACACTTAAAGGCAGTTGAGGAGGAGAAAGGAGCAAACAAAGGAGACTGAAAAAGAAGCAGTCTGGAAAGTAAGGGGCCCAGGAAAGAGGGATTATTATCCTATAATTCAGATATCTTTATCTCTGACTACTACACAGAAACAATTAACCTTGGTAACGTACAATTCAGGTTTTCAGGGTTATGGATGTCATGCCCAAATTCCAAACAGTCTTATCAGAATTACTGCTTACTTAGGGAGTTGTGATATTTTTAAATATTGCCACAATCATGTTTCTTTAGCTTACATGTGCTAAATGTGTCTCAGTTTGACAGCTAGCATGAGTCAATGGGAGACCAATGGTAATTCATTATTTCTTCTTGTCCGTCTGCAGGAGCTATAATGACATTCTAGGATAAAAACAAACAAACAAAAAACAAACATATATACACATGTTTATGCAAGTCATTCACCATGTCAAAACACTGGGAACTGGACAAAATTAATCTAGGCACATAAAATGGATCCTGTTGCAAGACTATCATCAGGTTCTTGGTCCAGAGCTCTGTAACAGGCAAGACTGTGATGTGGTAAGATACTCTGGTCCCTTGGGCTTGTTCAGAAAGTCCCTCAGAAACCTTCATTTTTTGGTGAGGAAACCAGGCCCAGAAAGGTTAGGTGGTCTCCACAGCATCACAGTCTTGTGAATCTATGGCTACTATCTAGTACATTAAGGTGACTCAATTCTTCCCTACAAAGACAGTGACAATATAATCTATGTTAAAGTATTATACAATCCAGACAAAAAACCTAAAGTCCACAAGAGTTGAGCCAAACAACTAAGCAAAGAGGAAGAAGGTTAGCTTTCAATTACACGATTCCATGCCTACCCAGGTTTCATTCAGTTAACTTGGGCCACGAAGCATCCTTACCCTTCCCTCTAGGTTTTATTACTTCCACATGGGTTCAAGGAATAGACTCCTAGATGTTCACTTTGCTGGTTGTTCAGTGTTTCAGCCTGACCTGCAGGCTCAGGACACAATTCATCCTCAGGTTTACAGGTCTTATTTGAAGAGGATTGCCCAGCCCCCACTGGAATCTTCCAGAGGTAGATTCTAGAATAATTCTTTAATAGGTTGCCTTGGCAACCACAGTGTTGTCATGCAGATATAATGCCTGCCAACAGACTATACACTTAACACAACCCAAATGAGAGAAATACTTCTTGCTTATTGCAAAGGCAGATTCCAGGTTCTTCAAGCTTTCTTTGTGTTACTATTGCCTCCCTGTCAACCATGTCCGGGCTTATGGACATGGGAAAGAAAGCATAGTTTGTTTTCTTGGAGGAACATAGAAACTGTTAGTCACAAGAAGGCCTGAGAGACACTCATGGCTTTATTTTCAAAAGCCTTCAGGAAAAGTCAGCGATAATCAAATAAGCATACAAATAATTGTACAAAAGAGAGGTACATATATAAGAGAAGGTGGGATGCCAGCAATGGCTTCCCTGAGGAAGAAATCTTTGAATGGGCAATTGGGTGAATGTGTCGATAGGCAGACGGAGTCAAGCACTGTGGATGTTGGTTGGCTCTGACTTGTAGGGACCTTATGTATCACAGAATGAAACATTGCCTGGTTTTATGCCATCACACTTGAGTTAAGGCTTAGTGACCTAGAGTACACAATGGTAGTCTATGATTTGAGACCTTCCAAAGGAGAATCTGAGGTTTAATATAGGTCTTAATTAACTAGGTAAGGAGCCCTGGTGGTGCAGTGGTTAAAGCACTCAAAAGGTCAGCAGCTTGAATTCACCAGTTGCTCTGGGAGAAAGATGTGGCAGTCTGCTCCCATAAAAATTACAGCCTTGGAAACACTACAGGGCAATTTTATTCTGTCTTACAGAGTTGTTACGAGTCAGAGTCGACTCGATGTCACACAACATGCACAATTAACTAGTGGAGTCCCCGGGTCATACAAACAGTTAATGTTCTTGGCGGCTGACAGAAAGGTCAGAGGTTTGAGTCTACCCAGGGGTGCTTCAGAAGAAAGGCCTGGCAATCTACTTCCAATAAAGCAACCAGTGAAAATATGATGAAGCACAGTTCTACTCTGACAGACATGGGGTCACCATGAGTCAGAATCAACTCAGTAGCAATGCTTTTCTTTTAATTTACTAAAGCTAGAGTTTGTATTTTCTCCCCAATATTCAAAAGAGTGCACAATCTGTGAATCCGTTACATAAATGCATTCCTATCTGAAACAGTGCTTCTCCAGCTTTCATGTGTTTACAAATCACCTGAGGACCTTGTTAAAGCACAAATTCCTGGGCCCTGCCCATAGAAATTCTGATTCAGTAGGTCTGGGATGGGGCCCATGAATTTGTATTTCCCATAAGCTCCCGGGTGATGCTGAAGCATACTTTGACGTTGCTTGACAACACACTATGACTTTTCATGTTTTTAAAATCACTCTTTCTTCTTCAATCTACTTTTCCATAAATTTTAAAGTCAAACTGCATTATACAACACCCTTGTGATCTCTCTGGTCTATTCAGTAGTTGCACTAAAACAAAAGAATGTTGAAAGATAAGAATAAAGTAATGCCACAAGCTAAGGAGTTTAAATATTTATAAAGAATGGGAGAAATAACAATGACGAGCAAACCAAGGTATCAGTAATATAGTGAAACTTGATCGATTCACCCTCATGAAGGCAATGGCATTCTCACTTAGTAGAAAGGCTGATTTACAAAACACTTTTAAAGAGAAATCACACCAATTAACCTGATGTAACTAAGGAAAAGAAATTCCTATACGTTCACGGAATCTTTTTACTTTAATAGGTAATTGAGAGCTACTTGTAATTAACATTTTTATTTTTTAAATGAAGCTCAGGAAACCCTGGTGGTATAGTGGTTAAGTGCTACAGTTGGTAACCAAAATGGTCAGCAGTTCGAATCTACCAGGTGCTCCTGGGAAACACTATGGGGGCAGTTCTACTCTGTCCTATAGGATCACTATGGATCGAAATTGACTCGATGGCAGTGGGTTTTTTTTTGGTAGATAATTTTACGATGCCAGATTAAAAATGGCCCTTTTTGGAGAGGAGAGGGTGGAGAGGAGGGGACAGGTGTTGGCTGAGTGGATACTGGAAGTAAAGAGTGAAAAAAAAGAATGTGCTGTCACAGAATGAAGACAGCAGATAGAGTTGCAGAGAGATAGGTATGGAAAATTGAACTGGCTTGTAAACTTTCACTTAATCACAATAAATAAATAAATAAATAATTTGAAAAATAGACCATTTTCAAGGCCTCTTACTACTCAACACAATCCCACAGACACACTGAGTTCCAGCTGACGTGGCCATGTGAAAAGCACAATGAAAACAGGTTGAGGAGAGAGCCAAGATTTCTCAAGATTGTTTTTTCTTGAGAAGCTCTTGATGTTAATAGAGGGCCTACACCAAAATATTGTCATTCCGAAAAATTCAAAATGACGTTTTCTGTGCATGGAACAGTTAAGAGGATTAGAAAAAGCACCCAGGAGTAAACTCTTGTTATTTCAAAGAAATATCAGCTTTGTCACTTACAAGCTGGGAACTTTAGGCAATTTACACAACTTCTGAGCCTCAGTCTGCTCATTTATAAAACTGGGGTAGTGACATCTAAATGGAATAATGAAAGTGGAAAATTCTTTATAAACAATGATGTGTTAAGCAAATACTAGCTCCCATGTCTAGGGGAAGGCTACATTTCCCCAGCAGGCTGGCATCCTGGAGAAGAGAAACGGTCTGGCCTGTGGGTCAGGCTATGGCTGGGAGTAGAACAGAACTAGGCTCTAGGGTCAGATTGTTTGGATTCATATTACAGCTCCCCTGGTTAACAGCTGTGCATTAGCTGGGCCAATAACAGAAGCTCTCTCTGCCCTTCCCATCCCTCACCCTTTTCCTCATCTATAAAATCAACACAGTAATATGCCAGCCTCACTGTGTAGATGTGAGGAATAAATGAATCAGTATATCCTGGAGGCCAGTGATAAGTGTCTAAACAATATCCAGTCTCCCCTTCTTTCTTACCAATAAAATTTCTATTTTGTTCTGGGGGCAATGTGCTAACGAGCCCTGGTGGCGCAGTGGTTTTAGCCATTTATGCTCGACTGCTAACCAAAAGGTTTGTGATTTGAACGCCCCAGCCACTCACTGGGCCTAAGATGTGGCAGTCTGCTTCTGTAAAGATTCACAGCCTTTGAAATTTTACGGGGCTGTTCTACGCTACCTTACAGGGTCACTATGAGTTGGAAGCTCTACACGGCCCTACAGGTTTGGTATGAGGAGAAATCTACTTGAAGGTAATGAGTTTGGTGTTTCTGAGCTTTTTGGCAATGTACTCAGCCAACAAAACTTGTTTTTCTTAGGCTCCCTTGCACTTAAAGGCATTCACGCGACACAGTTGTAGTCAATGAGACGTGAGCGGAAATCGACTGAATGAAGCTTCCAGAAAAGCTATTGTTTTCTGATAAGAAAAAAATAGACTCAGCTGGCTTGAGTGGTTTCTCTTTGCCCTTGCCCTGCTCTGCCTGGAAGCAAGCCACCAAGCCATAACGCCTGGAGAAGGAGTCAGCCATCACGTGAGCATCAGGAAGACAGCGTCACACTAGAACAGTGATGCAGAAAAGATCAAAGGAAGATCTTGAGACACAGATGTGAAGCTGCCGGCTTCCTGATTTCATACCATGTGAGGGAAGAAAAACAAAAAGAAACACCTTCCTGTCTATGTGAAGCCCCTGCTATTTCACGTATCTTATCATAGGCAGCCAGACATCTCTAACCAATACGCTTTTAAAGGTCTCATAGTTAAACTCATACTTTGATTTTGACTCAAAGTGACCCTGTGGGACAGAGTAGGACTGTCCCATAGGGTTTCCCAGACTGCAGTTTTTACAGAGGCTGCAGAATGCCACATCTCTATTTCACAGAGCAGCTGGTGGTTTCAAACCATCAACCTCTCAGCAGCCTAGCATTTAACTGCTGTGCCACCAGGGATCCTTGGATCATAGTAGTCAATGTTAGCTATTATTGTTTACCCAGTTCTTTTCCCCAAAAAGGTGACCAGCAAATATTTCTCTAATCGCCTTGTAATTGTACTATTTTCCTTTTTAAAATCAACCCTCTTCCAATTTTAAGGCAACGTGGTTTGTACGGGATTGACACCACTCTAAGGTTGAGCCCCAAATGGCTTACGCCGGTTAGCATAGCCCGCTGTGATTCGGCAGGGAAGGGCCCGGAAACTGGGCCAAAGGCAGCACAGCCTCTTCTCCTGGCAAAAGAGAATGCTCCGGGGTGAGCACAGAGCGAAAGACAGCCAACGTGAGTGCGCCTCTGGACGTGCAGAGAGAGCGCTGGGGCAGACTCGCTCTCCTTCCCAAGCATGGTGCTCTGAGCAAGGCTGGGTCCCCAAGAGGACAGCCTGTCCAGGTGTGAACCTGACACAAGGAGAAAGGCAGGGCAATGAAGCCGGAGCACTGACTCCATTGTAAGTCTCTGGATCCAATCTTACCTCCGGAGTTTTCAAACTAGCATCCTCGGAAACTGGTTTTGCTAAATCAGTTTGAGTTGGATCTTCTGTCACTTGCCATACAAGATTCCTTCTGATACTGTTAGAGGGAGAAGAGAATAATTTTAACTTACGGACTACACACCTAGAAGGTAATTTTCCATTTTGATCTACTGTACCTACAAACCTAGGAGTTTAGATGGTGCAAGCGGTCTGTAATCAGCTGCTAACCTAAAAACTGGCAGCTTGAACCCACCCAGCAGCCCCACAAAAGAAAGGCCTGGTGAGGGTTAACAAACAAACAAACAAACAAACAAAAACCATAGAGCAGTTCTACTCTGTAACATCTAGGGTGGCCATGAGTTGGGGAACAACTCAATGGCAACTTACAACAGCATAATCAATTATAAGTTTCTATCTAAGTCACCCTTCCAAAAGAAAAAACAGCAATCAATAATCAATTTGCAATTGTGTGAATTCATTCAAATTTTCCAATTTCTCCAAAAGAAAGTAAATAATTAGTTGAAGATGCTTTGTTTGTTTTTTGTAAATATGTCCAGAACTCCTTCAAGAATAAATATGCAACCGGGTTTTGGAATGAGAGTTGGATTCAGAGGTAGATGCTGGAAATCTTCGAAAATTACTGAAATAATATTACACAGACAGTTGTCATGGCAGCCTGCTCATTCGGCACAAGATAGAGCCCACTGCATTTTAACAGGATCTAGGAAAGCAAAGCTGCTCGCTTGCAGACAGCCTCTAACTGAGTTTAAAAACCTGCTAATTGGTTTTGATTTTATTATATCGAATATAGCTTTCAGACTGTGCCCTAACTGTATCAAAAAGATCACAAATGCTTAAAATCACTAAAAAATACACATTTTTTTAGGTAAAACTTTATATTTTAGGTAAAACTTTATAGAGCAAATTAGTTTCCCATCCCAATTTACATGTAGCTTGTTTTGTGATGCTGGTTGCAATGTCAAAACTCTCCCCTCTTCCTTTCTGAGTTACCTATTTCCATTTGCCCAGATTTCTTGCCCATTCCTGCTTCAGCACTTTGCTTTTGGTCACATGTTGCCCTCTTGGTCTCCTATGGTTGACTGTTCTGAGATACCCTTCCTCACAGGGGTTATTGCTCATTTTATAGTCCTGTCTATCGTTAGGCTGTAAGGTGATCTGCAGGGAGTAGCTTCAGTTCCAAGTATAAAGAGTGTCTACGCATTATATTCTCGAGGGTTCTACCAGTCTCTATTTTATACCAGTAAATCTGGTCTTTTTTTATAAATTTGAATTTTGTTCTACATTTTTCTCCCACTCTGTCCAGGATCTTTTGTTGTGATCCTGGGCAGGGCGGTCAGCAGTATAGTAGCTGGTCACCATCTAGCTCTTCTGGTCTCAGGCTGGTGGAGGCTTCTATTCATGTGGTCTAGTAGTTCTTTAGACTAATTGTTTCCTTGAGGCTTTGGTTTTCTTCACTTTTCTTCCATTCAGACAGAAAGGGGCCAGTACTTAGAAGCTTTTCAAGACCTTAGTTACTATTCACCAAGGAAGGATATAGCACATCGTCACATTGTCTTAATGGACTGTGTTATGTCAGTTGACCTAGATGTCCCCTAAGACTGTGGTCCTAAACCCTCCAGCTCAGAGATTTAGTCCTGTATCTGCACCACTCTCTAAGTCTTCCCAGCGGACTATGAGGACTCACTTACAGGCAAGTCTTATTGTAGCCACACTTGAATCTACCTGGAAATCTAAACAAGACATGAAGCGTTGTGGAAACAGAAAGTATCGTATTTCATTTCAGTCATCAATTAGCATTGGCTGGATGCTGCTATCAGACATTCCCTTTTAAGCAGGGTTCTTTAGGAATGGGGAATACCCAAATTGTTCTGGGCTCAGTTATGAAGCTCCAGGGGAGTGGCTATAAAGTATTTCAAGACACACGAATAAAATAGGGGGAGACAGAATTTTGAACAAATTCAAGGATTTTGAATTGATTCATCCAGGGTAGCCATGAGTTGGGGAATGACTCAATGACAGCTAACAATAACATAATCAATTATTATATAAATTCTACCCAAGACACCCTTACAAAAGGAAAAACATCAGTTGGCTATCTCTCTGGAGTGGCTATATCTATACAATGTATAATCTCAAGTTCAAATCCATGGTTAGCAAGAAAATGTCTCTATAGAGTGGCTATGTCTATAAAATTGAATTTCATTGAATATGATTGCAAGTGATTTGGGAAGTTACAGATAGCTGATCTTCAGAGAAATAACATAAACGTTAACTTAATCACAATAATAAAAAAAAAGGAGGAACACCACCAGGAAGCCTTCTTTACTATCATACAGGCTTTTGCAGCTCACTTGTTCCATTCGCCTTCTCTTCTTTTGAGTTTCTGCTTTAAGAGAAAGAAGATGTCCCTTGTTAAATTTCAGTAACTTCTTAAATTAGGAAAATCACATCATGCCATTGTTATCCATTGATGTCTCGAAATAAGTAAGTCCTTTAGGTTAATTAATGTTTTATAAATTCCTTGAGATGGGGTCATGCCACATACTTTATTTCTGGTGGTGTAGTAGTTAAGTGCTAGGCAGTTCAGGTTGGCAGTTCAGATTCACCAGGTGCTCCTTGGAAAGTGTATGGGGCGGTTCTACTCTGAGGGTCTCTAGAGTTGGAATTAATTTAATGGCAGTGGGTTTGGCTTTTGGGTTTTTTACCACCCAAAACTATGCTTGATTAGAAGACAGGGCAGTCCTTCAGCAGCTGGTGAAAAGCACCAAGGCACTTGTCATGAATTGAATTGTGTCCCCCCCAAAACATGTGTAGCCATGTGGCTGGGCCATAATTCCCAATATTTTATGACTGTTCTCCATTTTGTGATTTTCCTATGCTGTATATTAAGGGATTAAGGTGGGACTGTAAATCCCTTCATAAGATCATCTCCTTGCTCCACTGTAAAGGGAGTTTCCCTGGAGTATGGCTTGCACTGCCCTTAATCCTTTCATCCTACAAGAGATAAGTGGAAAGGGAAGCAAACAGAGATTTGGGAACCTCACACCATCAAGAAAGCAGCACCAGGAGAAGATCGCATCCTTCAGACCTGAGGTTCCTGCGCCAAGATGCTCTCTGGACAAAGACTGATGCAATACCGGACTTTCCCCCGGAGCCAACAAGGGGGAAAGCTTTCCCCTGGAGCAGATACCCTGAATTTGGACTTGTAGCCTACCAGACTGTGTAAGAATAAACCTTCCTTTGTTAAAGCCATCCACTTCATTGTATTTCTGTTAGAGCAGCACTAGCTGACTAAAACAACATTGTTGATGATTTTGGAGTTCTCAAGGTCTTCTCTGAGATTCTTCAAGCCACTGTCTTATTCTGGGTTCTCTAGAGAAACAAAACCAGTAAAGCGTATAAATATGTATATATAGAGAGTTATATCAAGAAAAAGGCTCATGCAGTTGTAGAGCCTGGAATATTCCAGCTCCATAGACCAGGATTCACAGAGGCTAGGGGACACAAGACCAGCAGGAAACCCAAGAACCAGATGTTAGATGAACAGGAACCAGCTGTAGGATCCAGAGCAGGTAAAAGCCAGAACAACGCTTATATTTGGATGCAGGCCATACCCCCAAGGAAAGAAACTCCCTTTCAAATGATTGGCTACTCACAGCAGAACTCATCATGGTGGGGATCACAAATCAAATCTTAACAGGGAAGTGAACACAATGTTATACAACTGCCAAAACACTGAGAATCAAGGCCTAGCTAAATTTACACACAATCTTAACCATCGCAGCCACCTAATATTGCTTAATAAACTCATTGTCTTCATCAACTAGTGGGAATAATGAAGCAGCTTATGCTTTGATAACAGACAACTCAGAATCTTAGCAGCTTACAATAATATAGATGCCTTTCTCTCTCCCGTTAAGTGTCCATTGCATGTTAGCTGCAGTTCTGTAACGCATGGTCTTCCATCCAAGCATCAGGCTGATCTCTCTCTGGGGCATGGCTGCTGTCATAGCAAAAGAGCAAAACAAGAAATAGTGAACTACAAACTGAATCATCAAGCATTTGCTGGGAAGTGATACAAATCACTTCTGCCCATATTTAATTGGCCACAGCAAGTCACTTGGTCAAGAGTGAATATCTGGAGCAAGAGCCTTCTGTTGTATGCAACTAAGAGTGCTGTCTAACAGACCCTCCAGCTTCTGTATCATCTTAAGTTCAAGGTCAGGGTAAACAAGAAAATGTTCCTGGGAAAAAAAGGAAGAACTTGTTTCTTCTCAGGAAGTTCCAGGATTAGCTCTCACTGGATCTGATTGACTTGGCATGATCACCCCTGACCCTAAACAAAGTCATTCAGTGCTTAGTCAATGAGCATTTACCATGTTCTGGATACAATTTGGGTTCTGTGGAAGACAGCAGTGAAAGAAACAAAACTCATACCCTTACGGAACTTTCATTCTAGTTGAGGACTGTGGGGAACGGACATCAACAAAATAAATGGATAAACATCTAGAAACTTAGATGGTGACAAGTGCTGTAGAGAAAAATAAAGCAGGAAAGGGAGGTACTGAGTTTCCAGGGTAAAAGAAAAGGAATAATAGCGATTTTAAATAGACCAGTTAGGAAAGGTCTCACTGAGAAGATATTTGGACAAATTCCTGAACAAAGTGAGAGAACAAGCCACAGGGTAACCTGAGGAAGAGCATTCAGGGCCAAGAGAAGGGCAGGTGCAAAGGTCCTGAGTCAGAAGTAGCTGGATATGTTTGAAGAAGAGTGCTACTGGTATGGCTGGCTTGGCTGGCTATAGATTGAATTCTGTCCCACAAAAATATCGGTCAATTTGGCTAGGTTATGATTCCCAGTATTGTATAATTGTCTACCATTTTGTCATCTGATGAGCTTTCCCTGTGTTGTAAATCCTGTAACTATGACATAATGAGATGTATTATTGTTGTTGCTATTGTTCTTAGGTGCTGTCAAGTCAGTTCCAACTCTAAACGAAACACTGTCCAGTCCTGCGCCATGCTCACAACTGTTGTTATGCTTGAGCCCACTGTTGTAGCCACTGTGTCAATCCATCTTGTTAAAGGTCTTCCTCTTTTTCACTGACCCTGTATTTTACCAAACATGATGTCCTTCTCCAAGGACTGATCCCTCCTGACAACACGTCCAAAGTATGTAAGACGCATCTTGCCATTCTTGCTTCTAAGGTGCCTTCTGGTTGTACTTCTTCCAAGACAGATTTATTCTTTCTTTTGGCATTCCATGCGTTTTAGTCATGTGGTGCTGCTATAACAGAAATACCACAAGTGGATGGCTTTAACAAAGAGAAATTTATTTCCTCAGAGTAAAGTAGTCTAAATACCCAAATTCAAGGCATCAGCTCCAGCAGAAGTCTTTCTCTGTTGGCTCTGGAGAAAGGTCCTTGTCATCAATCTTCCTCTGCACTGGGAGCTTCTGAGGCACAGGGACCCTGGGTCCAAAGGACGTGCTCTGCTTCCAGCACTGTTTCTTTCCTGATGTATGAGGTCCCCAACTCTGCATGCTTCTCTTTTCTTTATATCTCACAAGATTGCCTCAAGCCACAATGCAATCTTACAGATTGAGTCCTGTCTCACCAACACAACCATTGTCTGCTCTTCCTCATTAAAATCATAGAGGTAGGAGTTACAGCATATAGGAAAACCAAACAATATTGGGAATAATGGCCTGGCCAAATTGCCACATATATTTTTGGGGGGACACAATTCAATCCATGGCACCATGGTATATTCAATATTCTTCGCCAACACCACAATTCAAAGGCATCAATTCTTCTTCTGTCTTCCTTATTCATTGTCCAGCTTTCCCATATATGTGATGTAGTCGAAAACACCATGGCTTGGGGAAAGTGCACCTTAGTTTTCAAGGTGATTGCTTTTCAGCACTTTAAAAGAAGTCTTTCACAGCAGATTTGTCCACTGCAATGCGTCTTTTCACTTCTTGACTGCTGTTTCCATAGGCATTGATTGTGGATCCAGGTAATATGAAATCCTTGACAACTTCAATCTTTTCTCCATTTATCATGATACTGCTTATTGGTCTGGTTGTGAAGATTTTTGTTTTCTTTATGTTGAGGTATAATCTATACCGAAGGCTATGGTCTTCAATATTCATCAGTAAGCGCTTCAAATCTTCTTCACTTTCAGCAAGCATAATGCAAGTTGTTAATGAGTCTTCCTTCAACCTTGATGTCACATTCTTCTTTACATAGTCCAGCTTCTCAGATTATTTGCTCAGCATACAGACTGAATAGGTATGGGGAAAAGATACAACGCTGACACATGGCTTTACTGATTTTAAACCATGCAGTATCACTTTGTTCTGTCCAAACAACTGCCTCTGATCTATGTACAGGGTACTCATGAGCACAAATGAGTGTTCTGGAATTCCCATTGTTCACAGTGTTACCCACAAATTTGTTATGATCACACAGTCAAATTCCTTTGCATACAGGATCCATCTGACATTAGCAATGATATCCCTGATTCCATGTCTTTTTCTGAATCCAGCCTGAATTTCTGGCAGTTCTCTGTTGATATACTGCTCCAGCCAATTTTGAATTATCTTCAGCAAAATTTTACTTGCATGTAACATTAATGCTATTGTTTGATAATTTCCACATTCAGTTGGATCACCTTTCTTGGGAATAGGAAGAAATACAGATCTCTTCCAATCGGTTGGCCAGGTAGCTGTCTTCCAAATTTCTTGGCATAGATGAATGAGCACTTCCCATGCTGTGCCAGTTTTTTAGAACATCTTAATTAATATTCCATTCATTCCTGGAGCCTTGTTTTTCACCAATGCCTTCAGTGCAGCTTGGACTTCTTCCTTCAGTACCATCGGTTCCTAATCATATGCTACTTCTTGAAATGATTGAACACTGACTAATTCTTTTTGGTAAAATGACTCTGTATTCCTTCTGTCTTCTTTTGATGCTTCCTGTGTTAATATCTTCCCAATTGAATCCCTCACTATGGCAACTTGAGGCTTGAATTTTTTCTTCAGTTTTTTCAGCTTGAGAAATGCTGAGTGTATTCTTCTCTTTTAGTTTTCTATCTCCAGTTCTTTGGACATGTCATTACAATACTTTATTTCGTCTTCTCAAGCTGCCCTTTAAAATCTGCTGTTTAGTTCTTTTACTTCATCATTTCTCCCTTTTGCTTTAGCTGCTCAACGTTCAAGAGCAAGTTTCAAAATGTCTTCTGACATCATTGCTGGTCTTCTCTTTCTTTTTAATGACCTCTTGCTTTCTTCATGTATGATGTCCCTGATGTTATTCCACAACTCACCTGATCTTTGTTCATTAGTTTTCATTATTTCATATCTGTTCTTAAGGTGGTCTCTAAATTCAGTTGGGATATACTCAAGATCATACTTTGACTCCTGTGAACCTGTTTTAATTTTCTTCAGTTTCAACTTGAACTTGCACATGAACAGTTGATGATCTGTTCCACAGTTGGCCCCTGGAATTGTTCTGACTGATGATACTCAGCTTTTCCATTGTCTCTTTCCATGGATGTAATCGACTTGACTCCTGTGTATTCCTTCAGATAAGGTTCATGTGTATAGTCACTATTTGTTTTAGTGAAAAAAAAATGTATTTGCAATGAAAAAGTCATTGGTCTTACAAAATTCTGTCATGCGATATCCAGCATCGTTTTTATCACCAAGGCCATATTTTGCAATTACCAATCTTCTTTGTTTCCAACTTTCATATTCTAATCACCAGTAATTATCAATGCATACTAACTGCATGTGTGATCAATTCCGGAATGCAGAAACTGGTAAAAGTCTTCAATATCTTCATCTTTGGCCTTAGTGGCTGGTGAGTAAATTTGAATAATAGTTATATTAACTGGCCTTCCTTACAGGCATATGGATATTATGCTTTCACTGACAGCAGTGTACTTCAGGACAGATCTTGAAATGTTCTTTTTGACGATAAATGCAGCACTATTCCTCTTTAAGTTTCTGTTCCTGGACTAGTAGACCATATGAGTGTCCGACTCAAAATGGCCAATACCAGTCTATTTCAGCTCACTAATGCCTAAGATACCAATGTTTACATGTTCCAGTTCACTTTTGATGATTTCCAATTTTCCTCATTTCATACTTTGTACATTCCATATTCTAATTATTAACAGACGTTTACAGCTGTTCCTTCTCATTCATTTTGAGTGATGTCACATCAGCAAATGAAGGTCCCAAAAGCTTTACTCCATCTACATCATTAAAGTCAATTCCACTTTGAGCAGGCACCTCTTCCTCAGTCGCCTTTTGAGTGCCTTTCAACCTTGAGGGGTGCTCATTTTCCAGAACTATATCTGACAGTGTTTCACTGCTATTCATAAGGTTTTCACTGGCTAACTCTTTTCAGAAGTAGACTGCTGGGTCCTTCTTCCTAGTCTGTTTTAGTCTGGAAGCTCAGTTGATACCTATCTACCATAGGTGATGCTGTTGGTATCTGAATATCAGTGGCATAGCTTCCAGCATCACAGCAACATGCAAGCCCCCACAGTACAACAAACTGACATGTGGGGGTGAGATGCATTAGTGGCAGTTATATTGATGTGATCTATAAGATTACATAGTGTCTTAAGCCAACCTCTTTTGAGATAAAAAAGAAAAAAGTGAACAGAGAGACACAGCGACCTCATACCACCAAGAAAGCAGTGCTGGGAAGAGTGTCCCCCTTGGATCAGAAGTTCCTGCTCAGACAAGCTCCTAGACCAGTGGAAGATTAATGACAAGGACCTTCCCCCAGAGCCAACAGAGACAGAAAGCCTTGTCCTAGAGTTGATGCCCTGAATTTGGACTTGTAGACTACTAGCCTAAGGGGGAATAAATTTCTCTTTGCTAAAGCCATTCACTTGTGGTTCTCTGTTATAGCAGCACTAGATAACCAAAGAGAAAGAGCAAGGAGGCAAGTGTGACTGGAGTGAAGTGCAGAAATAGACAAAGTAATGGGATGTATCTAATCAGAGCTAATGTATCTAATCAGGGGAAGGAGATAGACCATGCCAGGTCTTGTAGGCCACTGTAAGGCATTGGCTTTCATTCTAGTTAACATAGGGAGCCATTGAAGGGGTTTGAGCAGAGGAGTGACAAGATCTTACTTAGGTTTTTAAAGGATTCCTACGGCTACTGTGTGGACACTAGTCTGTGTGAACAAAGGGCAGAAGACAGAAGACCAGGATATCAGGCACTGGCAATAATGCAGGCAAAAAGTAATGGTGTTTTTGATGAGGGTCATAACAGGAGAGATGGTAGAAAGTGATTGCATTCTAGATAGATCTTGAAGGTGGAGCTGATAGTATTTGCTAGTGACATCAGATTTGGAGTACAAGAAACCTAAAAGACTCAAGTATAATTCTAAGGTTTAGAGCCTAAATAGCTGGAAAGATGGAGTTGCCACTATCTGAAATAAGGAAGATTGAAAGAGGGGCAGTTTAGGAGGTAGAGATCAGGAATTTAGATACAGACACGATACACTGGAGATATCTATTAGACATCTAAGTGGAGATGTTGAGTAGGTAGGTTTGAAGTTCAGGAGAACAGCCTGGACTAGAGATAGAAATTTGGCAGTCATCTAGATTATAGGTAGTATTTAAGGCCATTAGATTGAATGAGGTCACTCATTCTCACTGAATGGTGTGAATGAATATAGAAGTCCAAAGACTGAGCCCTGAAGTACATCCATGCTTAAGTGTCCAAGAGATGAGGATCGAACAAAGTTGACAAGAAGGAGGAAGCAGTGAGGCAGGGAGCAGAAATCAAAAGAGGGTGGTGTTGTAGAAGCCAAGTGTAACAAAAAGGCTTCAAGAAGAAAGGCAGAATCAACTGTTTCAAATGCTGCTGATCAGCTGAAGAGTGAGAATTATTCAACTAGCAAAGTAGAGGTCATGGGTGATCTTGATCAGAGGAGTTTTGGAGGAATGTAGGAGCAAGAGTCAATAGGAGGACAGGAACTGGTGAAAGCAGCTATAGACAAATCTCTAAGGGTTTTCCTATAAAGGAAAGCAGAGAAATAGGAGTAGCTAGAAGTAGACATGAGATTCAGATTTTATTATTTTAATGAGGAGAGAAATAACAACACATTTGTTTGCCAACTGGAATGATTCAGTAAAGAGGAGGAAAGTGCTGATGTGGGAACAAGAGGAGAGAATTGCTGGAGTGATTTCTCTGAGTAGGCAAGAGCAGGTCGGAGCTACAGCACAAGTGGAGGGGTTGGGCTTAGACAGGAATGCAGACAATTCACCTAGTCTCTACCGTGGCTCTATTGACATTGGGGCCCAGGTAATTCTTTGTTATGGGTGTTGTCTTGTGCACTGTAGAAGCACCCCTGGCCTTAACCCATTAGATGCCAACGGCACCCCTCTTTCACCAGAAGCGTCTCTAAACAACAACAAAAAAAACCCAAACCCATTGTCATCAGGTTGATTTCAACTCATAGTGACCTTATCAAACAGTGTAGAACTGCCCTACAGGGTTTCCAAGGAGCACCTGATGGATGTGAACTGCCAACCTTTTGGTTAGCAGCCTTAGCTCTTTATTACTATGCAATCAGGGTTTCTAAATTGTCTCTAAACTCAAAAACAACATCCATTGCCACTGAGTTGATTTTGACTCATAGCGACCCTATGTCTCTAAAAATAAGCAAACCAAACCCACTGTTGTCAAGTCGGGTGTGACTCATAGCAACTCTAGAGTCTCTAGACATTGCCCAATAGCCCCCACGATCTACCTGCCACCCCCTGACCCCCGGCCTCCGCAAGGGGTGTGTCAGCCTGGATGGTGTTTTGGTTTCTTTGTTTTGTTTTTGAGCCAAATTCATGGACAGAGTAGGGAGAAAACTGGAATCTGACAGAGGCTGGGGTTTTGCTCTTAAGTACAAGGAAGCAATACAGGGCACCAAGTCAGTTATAAAAATGACTGACCACTGAACCTGAGCTGAGCAGGAACACAGAAGGGATGTAAGGAACTGTGAAAAGGTAGGTGGGCAAAAAGCAAGAAATGTCCATCACAGCAGGGAAGTTCCAAGATGTTTTGAACATAACAAGCTGCAAAAGGTCGGGCAGTGGGGGGAGATACAATGACCTCTGTCATACTAGAGTAATGACTAACTTTCCTTGGCAAGTGCTCAAGTACTCACTGAAAGACAGTGTACAACAGTGTCTAAAGGAAATCAGATATTAAACTAAGCCTCCCAACTGAGATCAGTGTTTAAGGCTGTGCTTTCTTAGGCTGAGATACTATCTTAGAGTTCTCTAGAGAAAGAACACAAGTGAAACAGTGAGAGAGAGATTGAGGGAGAGTTTGACTGACTGATTTACTTCAAGGTATGGGCCTGCATAGAGCTGGCAATGGAAAACCACAAGAGAAGAACATGTTCTGCATTTCTCAAGCTGAAAGAACTGAAGAAAAAATTCAAGCCTTGAGTTCTAACAGGGAAGGATTCTACAGGGAAACTTAAACAATTCAGGGAGCATCAAAAGAAGATGGGAGGAATACACAGATTCATTATACCAAAAAGAACTGGTCGATGTTCAGTCATCTGAGGAGGCAGCATGTGATCCGGAGCCAAAGGTACTGAAGGAAGAAATCGAAGCTGCACTGAAGGCCTTGGCAAAAAACAAGGCTCCAGGAACTGATGGAATATCAACTGAGATATTTCAACAAACAGATGCAGCGCTGGAAGTGCTCCCTCATCTACACCAAGAAATTTGGAGGACAGCTTCTGAAAAATAGAGGTAATATCTACCATGGCTACCTCTTAGGGCTACTACACAGAAACATATGTGAAAGTAAACCATACTGTACTCTACTAATAATATTAGGGTAAGAGGAAAGAAACAAAAGTCCTCCTCTTTGTCACAATGGAGAAAAGGGAATAACGTTTTTTCATTAAAGGCAGAAACCTTTAATGCACTAGTTCCTTTTCTACACGAAACAGAAGAGTAAGAACTTGTCCAAAGCGTGGCAGACTCACCCTTAAAACAAAGGCAAACAGCTGGTGGGAAAGCAAAGCACTCCCTAGGGACACAAACTAGAACACACCCGGTGAGCGTAATTGCAGGCCCAATTCTTGGCAGCCTTGGACTTGAAAACAAGTGGGATGTAGTTATCAGGGAGTTTTGCAGAAGCCATTACAGCTCACTGTTTAGCAGGGAGCATGGAACTTTTCTGAATTCATCCTTTGGCTGATGATCCCAGAAAGGTCATCTCACGGCTCACAATGTAAGCCTCCAGTGCTCGAGTGGCCTCTTGAAATGCATGAACAAATAGGCAGACTGGAAGGGGGCCTTGGGGACCAATCTTACAGGTCAGTGAGGACACAGGAAACCTAGGACTAGAAAACCCAAGCATTGGCTGCAGACCTGCTTCTCATAGTTTCTGTGGAAAAATTACATGGCAGATGACTGCCTCCATTTTCCCATATAGAAAAGATAGACCAAATGTTTAGACTCAGAGGCGAAAGAGAGAAGGTCTAGTCCAACTCACGCATTTCACAAAGGAGGTCACTGAGGCCTGGGAGGTGAGCTGACTTGCTCAAGAGCACAGAGCTAGTGAACTGCCAAGACAGGACTAGAACCCAGATCTTGACCCCTGGGATAGTGCTGCTTCTACTTGGCTTTGGCTTGGCTGTACACCTGCTTCTTCCAGGGACCTTCCAGGAAGATGGGAGTTGGCTGAGGCGTTGCTTTCACACACTCAGTATCATTTCTCCATCACCCTGCCAGCCTCAGAGGAAGATGGCAGGGAAAAGGACAGCGGCAGTCTGCAGGCCAGGTCCCTGAAACGGTTCTAAGTGAGTTAGGACGGTGAACAACGGCAAAGATCTATTCAGAGGCTCTGCAGAGGGCAAATGACACTGAAGATGGAAACCAAGAAGTGGAATCATCCAGGAGCCTCCCAGGCGCCACACCCAGTACGACACCCAGCAGCCTGCGTTAATGCTCTGCTGGCACCGTTCTGAAATTCTTAATAATATATGAGCAAGGGTTTGGCATTTTCGTTTTGCACTGACCCCTCAAAGTGTTTCATCCACCCGCAGCCATAAAAGGGGCTTGGCCTGTCTACACCACGCCGTTAACGGGAGCCCATTAACACTGACGAGACCAAACTGGGCCCAAGCAATCATCAGACGCTCTGTGGCTTCGGAGACTGCAAACGCTGTTGAAAGTCAGGGGAGTTTCCGGGGCCGACAACTAACCAGAAGCTTTTCAAGCCCTGGCAAAATAAACTTCAATAACAACAGTGTCGCCCCGGACGCCCCTGAGGCGCGCGCTGCCTCAGTCTTTGGCTCCAAGAGGCGCTCCTGTCTGCCCTGCTCCGGCTCCCGGGCCTCAAGTGCTCCCCAGAGCGGCGACGGCCTGCCTTTTGACGCGGGCAAGTGTCCCGGGCAGAGAGGCTGAGTGTGACCGGGACGGAGAATGGGGAGAATGCAGGTCCCTCACGGCTGAGGGGCGCTGCCAGAACGCGCAGGGGTCTGAGGGAAAGGTTGAGAGCAGGTGGCTGGAGGGCCGCACGCTTGTCTAACCTGGGCCTGCTGGTTGGAAGAGGGAGCTGCTCTCGCCCGGGATCTGAAGCGGGAATCCCAGTCACGACGCCTCGGGGGCGGGGCGGAGAGGCGGGGAGAGACACCGACGGGGTGGGGCTCCTCCGGGGGGCGGGGCCACGGCAGAGACGTATTGCTGATGCATGCCCATGAATAAACTAACAGCAATACCCTGGCGCGTGCAGGTTCCATAGTGTAGTGGTTATCACGTCTGCTTTACACGCAGAAGGTCCTGGGTTCGAGCCCCAGTGGAACCATGACGGAAAGTTCGTTTTATTTTTAATTACAGGCAAAATCTGAAAAGCAAAACTGAAGTGAATTTTTTACCCCCCCTTTCTTCTTTGCTATATTTTTATCACAGAAGAGAAATAACAGAGACTTCGTCCCGTGATCCCTCCAGACCGCGGCCTCCATCGCCCTATCTGCGAAACAACAGAAGGAGGGGCCCGGGCGAAGCGCCCTGTCTCCTAATTCTCCCGGGAGACCTAGGACAATCCGCCGCTCTTGGAAAGAAGATGATCCGGGCAAGTCAGGACAGTACGATCCCCAAGAACATCCAACTAAAGCACAGCAAGAGAGCATCGCTTTCATTGCAGCTGAATTATTAAAGGTTCTGACATTTTTCATTAAATTCTAAAATGCATAGCAAGGAAGAAGAAGAAAAAACCCACAGTTCTCTTCTTTTTAATATAGCAGTCGGGTTTGTTGAATAGACATTCACCTGTTTAATGAAGAATCTAATCACACAATAGAACAAGTGTCGGGCTTGTAGACATACAATAAGCTCTGGTTGAAACATTTCACTGGTTCCTTATTACTCTTCTTTATTTAATAAGTTTCGTCTGAAAGAACTTATTATGACTATTATTTTTAATGTTGGCCACTTTTATCTTTGACAAGAGGCATCAAGGAAAGGTGTTTGGGGCCCTGTAGGGTGTGAGGCTGTGGGCCAGAGTTGGGGTGGAATGGTGACGGCAAAGGACTAAAAAAGGGAGAAACCCAGTCTCTCTCTATTCGTCCATACAGTTTTTCTTTTCTTTTTTTTAATACGGTGTGTACATTTGTATCCTTTTCTAACTCGAGTATGACACATGTTGTGCCAGCCAGCCAGGTGCCGTCGAGAAAATTACATCAACTTTCTTCTTGATGGCTATGTATAAAAAAAAAAAAAAAAGTGTGGCTGTCCAGTTGATTCTCACAGTGACCTTAATGGAAAAGTTCTTACTGGCAGGAAATAGCTCAAGGTCACCCCAAAGAAGATGATGGCAGAGAAAGGATTAAGACCTGGGCCTTCTGATTCTAGTTTCTATCCACCCACCCACTCCCCCACCCCCAAAACTTCCCTTACATTTAAAGATAGAATAAAACCACGATCTTGCTTGGCTAAAGCAACCTCAGCTGAGATTAGCTTCTTCTCTGAGACTTCTTTGTTGAAGCAGGTAACTCTGTGGGTTAACTTGATGGGGCTGAGACAGAACCCTAAGAACTAAATGGAATAAGATGCTTAATGAGGCTATTGCTCAAGTTAATCCCCTACTCTTGGGGAAGCTCTCCATTTTAGTCAGGGAGAGCTGCGGCCGGGACATGAGGAAAATGCCACGCAAGGTAGTAGGCTTCTTGTTACTACTTCTCTTTGGCTATGAAGGTATGTGCTATTCAACCATTGTCATTAACAAAATTATTCATCACGCAATTAAATTCCTAATATAATTGAAATACAAGCAGATTAATTTTTTTAAAAGATCATTCTCAATTAGCTGCAAATGTTAATCTGTATATGTTGTGAGCTAACCGTTGTACATGTGTGTACATGTGTTGTACATGTGACTTACCACTGGCTTTCCTTCAAAAGTTCAAAGGATGCTTAAAATGGCAAAGAAAGAAGAAGTCGTCTCGGGAACTGTATAAAATAGCTACAAATTGTAACAATTAATGAGCAAGTGTGGCGAATTCTCAAAATTTGTTAAGCGTCAAAGAGCAGTTATGTAATTTAATCTTTCAAACTGGGATGATTTGGAAGCAAGAGCCGATGCTATTAATAATTCTCCTGGGACAACAGGTGCAAACCAGGACCATCCCAGGCAAATCGAGATGTAAGGTCGCCGTAGTTTAAATACGGATTAACATAACACATGGAGTATCACTGGATTCTAATCCAACTCAGAGTCAGAAACCCTAAAGACTCAATACACTCAGTAAGTTTTGAATTTCTAAAGATAGCCCTGGTAGGAGTAGAGAAATGCTTAAAAAAGGACAAATTAAAGGCAAATCTCTAAAATGTCATCCAAATGCAAATTTTATATACTTTCTCAGTCTTGGAAATAATACTCTTTCATGGTGCTCTCAAGTCTAAAGCACCTGTCACCTTGGAAGGTCTTCCTTTTTAGGTTTATTCCAGAATATTAGAAATCAGTTGACTGTCTTGCCCTTGGTTGTTGTGTATTTATGTATATTTGGAAAATAAATAAGGAGGGCCAACGATGTCACAAGGTGGACAGATCTGATTCAACACACACAAGCAGAGTCAGAATTTCTGGTCTGAAACATTCTCTTCTCTACTCCATCACGTTGGCAGAAGGCCTGCTTTCCTGGTTCCTGGTTCCTCAACCTTGTGACTTTTGTTATTTAGTTACAGTCTGCAGTATCCTGGAGGACTTTGAAAATATAACCCCAAGGTCATTTTTTCAAACCCCAAGACTATTTCCAAGTGGTAACTGTTGTTGTTAGTTGCTGTCAAATTCATCCCAACTCCTGGTGACCCCGTGTGCTGCAGAGTAGAACTGCTTCGTTGGCCTTGTTAGCTGTAATCTTCATGGAAGCAGACCACTAGGACTTTTCTTCTGAGGTAGTGCTGGGTGGATTCCAATTGCCAGCCTTTAGGTCAGCAGGCACCGTTCATGCCACCTGTTTCTAAGTTGTTAGTTGCTAGTGAGTCGATTCCAACCGTGGCAACTCCATTCTGTTTCAGATTAGAATTACCCTCTATAGGATTTTCAAGGCTGAGGCCTTTTAGAAGTAGACCGCCAGGACTTTCTTGCAAGGTACCTCTGGGTGGATTTGAACCACCATCCTTTCAGTTAACAGGGATCATTTAATCAACTGGCCTTTTTTTCTTTGTAATTAAGAATCAGGACTTTGTCCCAGTAACTCTTAATTTATTTAATATGCTTTTGATTTTTCCCCTCTTTACTCCTTGCCCTTTCCTCACCAAAAAAATTGTAAACAGAAGTAGGTTGACATACCCTGGTTCCCAGATACTCACAGGGTGTATCCTCAAATTTCTCTTGTCATTCACATTCAGATTCATTCTTTCTTTCATCCATTCATTCAATAACCCACCTCTGAGTACATACTAGAAACTCTAGCAGTGACACAGTGGTTAAGAGCTATGGCTGCAAACCTAACAGCTGGCAGTTCAAATCTACCAGGTGCTTGTTGGAAACCCTATGCGGCAGTTCTACTCTGTCCTATAGGGTCTCTAATTGACTCAATGGCAGCGGGTTTGGTTTTTCAGTTGCATACCTGCTATGAGCCAAATACTGTGTGTGAATTTGGCACACAGGGCAGACCCTTATTGCTTTTGCTGTGTTGAGTCTAACAGCCTTGCTCTGTGACCACCAAAGACGAAAAAGTCTTATAATAAAAGTTTTCCAGCTCATTTTAAAATAGGCCTGTCCATCAGAGCTACACTTCTTTTCTTCAGTGGATATAAATAATAAAAGATATGCAGCCCACAGTATTTATGTATGACTAGGAAATTCCAGAAATTTCCACAAAGAGCAGAGAACAGTATCTGTCCAGGTGAAATGGAATGTGGTCCAGTGAGGAGGGTTGGGAAGCTTAAGTTTTCTTACTCATTTAACCCAGCCCCCTGACCCTCACACTGACTGGAAGGAAACCAGCAAACCAGAACTGGCCAGCGTGGCTTAGTGATCTACTGTGTACTCAACTCTAAGCTAGAAGGGTGCTCCAGGGGAACAGAGAAAAAATACAGGATGCACTCCCTCGTTTCAGCAGTTTACAATCCAGATGGAGAAATAAGGCCACATACATGGAAAAGCTGTATCCCTTACACAAATGGGAACCTTAAGACAAAGGTGCTTTTCCCAATTTACTCTTGACAATTGGTTTCTGTCCCACAGTGGCAGTGGCTCCTCATTACAGTGAAATAACATAAATGGATTGACTTCACTTCTCTTTTGAAGGAGGTTCCTTTGTGAATGTGTGAATCATCAGACTAAAGCATTGTCTGGGTTTTATAATTGAGGCAGGCTTCTCTTTACCTTGCATTGTCTATTCTGGGTTAAATGCCAGTGATGATTTTTAAGACATCTATTTTATTTAAATATGCTAGTCTATTACTTGCTCATATTTAATATACAAAAACAAAACTGTCACCAGGACTTACCTTACAAGTGAGTGTGCCCTCTGCAAGTGTTTCAACCACCCAAGGACGGTAGATTTTTTTAAAAGACAACTTTATTGAGATATAATTTACGTACCATTAAATTCATCCATTTAAAGAATACAATTAAATGATTTTAATATATTCACAAGGTTATACAACCATTACACTGTCTAGTTTCAGAACAGTTTCATCACCCCAGAAGGAAACCCCGTACCTATTAGCAGTTACTCCCCATTCTTCCTTCTCCCAACTTCTTGGCAACCACTAATCTCCTTTCTGTCTATGGACATGCCTATTCTGGACATTGCATATAAATGAATCATACAAAATATGACCTTTTGCCATTCACTTAGCATCACATTTTTTGAGGTTCACCCATGTTGAAGCATACATGGAAAGTAGATTTATTCACAAACATGTGTATTCCCTAAAATAGCAACACTTTGCACACTGCATGCAATTTCCTTCTTTCTTCTCCATAAGAGGCACATCTTTGTAGCCTGCTGCTGTCTCCTGTGTCTTATTCATGTTCTTCAAGCAGTTTGGAGGCTGGCTACAAACCGTTTTTATCATTCATAATTTTATGCTTTCCTCCTTGGCTTCAACTGCATCCATTGGAAGGAAAGCTTTTTATTTAGTGAAAACCAGTCAGAGACACTAGAATAGTCTTTCCTAGGTGCATCTGAGCCAAGTCGTGGTGTTTTTAGTTACTTCATGTGCATGTGAAAGCTGGACAATGAATAAGGAAGACGAAGATCTTAGAACAACTGAGATGCCTTTGAAGTGTGGTGTCAGTGACGAATATTGAATATACCACAGACTGCCAGATCACTGAACAAATCTGTCTCAGAAGAAGTACAGCCAGAAGTCTCCTCAGAAGCAAGGATGGCAAGACCACGTTTCATACTTTGGACATGTTGTCAGGAGGGATCAATCCCTGGAGAAGGACACCGTGCTTGATAAAGCAGAGGGTCAGCAAAAAAGAAGATCCCCAACAAGACGGATTGACACAGTGGTTGCAACATGGACTGAAACACAGCAACCATTGTGAAGACTGGACAGGGTTTTGTTCTGTCATGAACTGGGTTGGTAGGAGTCGAAATCGACTCAACAGTATCTAAGAACAGCAACGTTATGTGTCTAACATGTGCTTTTCCTCCGGAGTTTATCGTGCACATTTTGAGAAACAGGAATGCCTTGAATGTCTGGGCTGTGGTTTCCCCATGGATTCGCCCTTTGGGCAAAAGGACATCATGATCCCATATTGCCATTCCTCTGACACCCGTGAGCAGCAGATCTCTCTAACTCTGTAGTGGAGACACACAGCCTATTGAAGAATCTCGAAGACAAACCCCAGCACGGAGAAAACTATGCAACCCCACAAGATCTAAAGCCTTTCCTGTTTTTCCTTAAAGGTTGACATGTTTTCTTTCTCTCGTGCCAACAACATTATTTCCTGATATTATAATATGTTGTAGTAAAAAAAATGCTTTTGTTCTCTAGTTTTTTTTTTTTTTTTTTGCAATTAAATAATTGGTGGGGGGTTTAAAAGCCTCTACATTGCTGCTCTCTTGGTGACAGCTTTTCCTGTAAAATGCTTGTTGTTCCTTCTCTCTCTGCTCATTTCCATAAGGATCTGGTGCCTCAGAACCCTAGGCTGCCTACAGACAAATGTTTTCTGAGGAGGGCAGTCTGTGAGAAAAAAAAATGCAAGAAATCTGCCCAACATTCGATTCAGCACCGGAATTTGCTCTCAGAAACCAGGCCTTCCTCTTAGCCTTCCCCCAGTTTTTGCCTCCTGCTTTGTATCCACGGGAAGTGGAAATTTCTCCAGGGCCCCCATAGATGCTGGGTAATGCAAACGGCCCAGCCTGGCAGGGACTAGGAGAAGGCTTGGCCGAGCCTCTTACGAATACTGAGTTTGCTTAGTTGTGGGTGAAGAGACCCTCTTCAGTGACAAACATGGCCTCTGAACCAAACTGACTTGGTTATTAAGGCCACTCTGTCAGTAACAAACACCCCTTGCCTGTGCCTCCCCCATCCAAAAAAAAAGAGAGGCTTGGGATTTCAGCCTTCCTCGGCTTTTCTTGAAGATGGGGCTGCAGGGCAGAATGCCTTCTGGATTAACCAACCCCCAAGTCAACCAGATACTACTGACTCGTCTGTTTTGCACTTCATGGTGCACAGCTGCTGACTAAGGTTATGGGTACCACCCAGCCTTTATGTGCTTCCCCCTAAACTACAGACGTGTCCAGCCCGATGCTTACCTCAGCACTTGGGCATCTCACAGACCTGGACTCGTGGCAACCTCGTGGGTGTCAGAGCAGAACTGTGATCCATAATTTTTTCAGTGGTTGATTTGTCAGAAGTAGATCTCCAGGCCTTTCTTCTGAGATGCCTCTGAGTGGACTTGAACCTCCAACCTTTTGGTTAACAACTGAGCATGTTGACCTTTTGCACCAGCCAGGGAATCCAAGTTCCTCTCAGGGACTCCTTAAACTCTTTATGTCCCAAACAGAACGTCTTCACAACCTCCCCCCTAAAAATGTTCCTGCTCCCCTGCAACTTTCTCCACCTCAGTGAACTGCAGCTCCGTCCTCTCAGTTGCTCAGACCTCAAACCAGTCAGAATCCAGCTACTTCTCATTACCCCACCTTATAATTATGCTACCCTCTTAGGCATAAGTCCTATCGTCTTTCACCTGGATAAAGGTCAAAACCTACTGCTATTTAGTTAATTCCGACTCATTGCAACCTTATAGGAAAGAGAAGAATTGCCCCATAGGGTTTCCAGGGCTGTCAAGTTTTCCAGAAGCAGACTGCCACCGTTTCTCCCATGGAGCCGCTAGTGGGTTCAAACTGCTGACCTTTCAGCTGCAGTTGATTTCTTTAGCCACTGCAGCACCATGGCTCCACACTCCCCACCAAACTGGATTTTGCTTGCCCGTACAGTTAGGCTGCATATAGTAGCCAGAAGGCATCCCTTGGAACATGGAACAGGGAACATGTCTCACTGGGGTAAATGTCAAAGTTCTCATCAAGGCCCGCAAGGCCCTCAGTAACCTGCGTCCCTTTCCACATTATCTCCTATTTGTGCACCGGCTCCAGCGCCTGGGCCTCTTTGCTGTTCCTAGAACTTGGCAAGTTCATGCTAGCCTCAGGGCCTTTGCACTTGTTATTCCTTTTGACCAGAAGGCATTTCCTCCAGATATCCTACCTCTTTCCTGTCTTTGCTCCAACACCACTTTCTCAGTGAGGGCTTTCTGAAGCCTACAAGTATACTCCCTGTCTCCCTACTTCACTGCTTAACTTTTCTCATAGAAGTCACCATTGTTTTATATTCTATGTATTCATTCATTCATTATCCCCTCCCCCCACTAGACTATAAGTTCTATGAGGATAGGTACTTTTTTCTGTTTTGCTTACCACTGTATTCTGAGCATGTAAAGCTGGGCCTGGCATATGGCAGGCGATCAACTGAATGAATGAATGTTTTGTGGGCATCATTATCAATGATCTCTTATATCAACTTCCATGACTGTGCCGCTGCTTCGATGAACTTGTGGACAAGAAAGAGGTGGGACACACAGCCCAGAGCAGGTGATGAGCCCTACCTGGGGAGGCAGGAAAAGTCGGCTTCACAGAGAAAGGGAGAAGCCTAGGGTGGAGGACAGTCCACACAAAGAAATTACATGGACAAAGGCACGGCAGCCTGACACAGACAGTCTGGTCCATTCTAGAAACTGCCAAGAGTACAGAGCACCAAAGACAGATCTAGACAGGAAGGTGGGGGCCAGATCACAGGGATCTCCTGAAGGACATATTATTATTATACATATTTTGTTTTTTTTTTTTTTTTTGAGTGTGTGTGTGTGATTAAGTGAAAGTATACAATCCAATATAAATTTGCATGCCCGCCTATCTGCAGCTCCTTCTGCTCTCCTTGCCTGGTGACAGCACACTCCACCTTTTCATTCTGTATATGTTGTGTCCTCTTAACAATCTCCTGTCCCCTCCTCTACACCCTCTCCTCTCTCTTCTAGTAAGAGGCCAGTAGGACAGCACCCTATAGATGTGTAGGACCATAAAGTACACACACCATATGGTCACATTGTTTCCCTGAGTCCAGTCCATTTCTGTCTGAAGTGTTGACTTCAGTAATGTTCTCTGGTCAGGAACAGCAGCAGCTCTAGGGGCCATACTCCCAGGGGAACCCCCAGGCCACCAGACCTCAATTGCAGTCTTTCAGTGGAGTTCTTGAGGTGCACCCCTCTTTTTCTTGTGTCACCCCTGGGACTCAACATTATGTGCCCCATCACAGCTATCTTTGGTAGTGACCAGGCACCATCAGGTTCTTCTGTTCACATGTTGATACAGTCACCCACTCACATGGGTCCTTCTATCTCCTGGGTTCTCCCCTCGTGTCTTTGTTGTTTTTGCTGATTATCTACCCCGGATGAGTTGGGACCTGTTACACTCATTATTGTTGTTGTTGGGTGCTACTCAGTTGATCCTGACCTGTGGCGATCACATGGGACAGAGCAGAACTGTCTCACAGGGCTTCCTAGGCTGTAATCTTTACAAGTGCGGATTGCCAGATCTTTCTCCGGCAGCGCTCCTAGGTGGCTTTGAACCACCCACCTTTCTTTCAGCTAAGCAGCCAAATGCTTAACCATTGCTCCACCAGGGCTCTGAAGAAATGAAGAGTTGAGGATATATGACAAACAAACGTCAGAGGCAGAATCCAGCTTCTAGATCTCTCTCAGTCTTAGGCAACAGGGGTGTCCACTGAAAGTTTTTTTTAATTTTATTGTGCTCTAGGTGAACATTTACAGCATAAATTAGTTTCTCATTCAAAAATGTATACATAAATTGTTTTGTGAAGTTGGTTGCAATTTCTGGAATGTGTCAGCTCTCTCCATTTTTTCCTGTCAACTTCAGGTTCCCTGTGTCCACTGGTCCAGTTTTCCTGTTCCTTCCTGACCTTCCCACTTTGTTTATGGGCGAGTGTTGCCCATCTGGTCTTGAACTAAGAAGTGTGTTCCTCAGCTGTGCTATTGTTTGTTTTATAGGCCTGTCTAATCTTTGCCTGAAAGGCAGGCTTCAGGAGTGGCTTCAATTCTGAGCTAGCAGGCCATTCAGGGACCATAGCATTGGGGGTCACCAAAGGGTTTTGAGCAGGAAGGTGACACAATGAGGTTTGCAGCTGTATTCCACTGACAGCAAGGCGGATGGGTCAGGCAACACCTCTCTTCAGCAGGGAGAGTGGCGACAGATGATGAGGGCCTAAAACTGCGCAGCTGCAGTGGGGACAGAGAGATGAGAATGTCTATGGTAGTCATTGAATGTGGGGGTTAGGAAGAGCAGGAAGCTAGGATGACCCCCAGGTCTCTCGGTGAGGCAATGGGTAGACGGCAGAGCCATTGAGCAGGGTAAGAAAGAAAGAAGAACATGCCAGAGGAAGGAGCTGATGAGTGCCATTGTTAAAACTGATTTTATTGATTTAAAACTGATTTTATTTTTAAATTCTGGCTATAAAAAACGCTAGAAATGTAACCCAAAGTGGGGACAGATTTTGGAGAAGTTATTCTCACTGTCTCCCAGCCGGCATGCTTCTCCGGTAATAAAACATTGAACTTTTCTCCCCGTCTCTGAATTTTGGCTGTCAGCAATGGGCCAAATGAACTTGCTTTAGTTCAGAAGCAATGGGGTTACTATTGAGTCGAAACCAACTCAACTAACAGCAATAACATAATCCAGCAGTTCCTCTCCTAAATATATACCTGCTGGAAATGCATACACATTTTCTCAAAAAAAAGAAAGAAAAGAAAAAGAAAAAGGACCAAACAAAAAATCCATGTCCTAGCTTATGCACACCAGCAGTATTTGTGATACCCCAAACTGGGAACACTCATATGTCCATGAGGAGTGAAATAGACTCATTGTGGCATATTCACACAATGGGACACCATCCTACAATGGGAATGGACAGCCTGTAACTACATGACACAATGTAGATGCATCTTACAACCATGATGTTGAGCAAAATAAATCAGATGCTAAGGAGGATACATGCTCTGAATCCATTTAAGTGTACAAGACCAGCAAACTTCACCTATGCTGTTCAGCATCAGGATACTGGTTACACTCAGACCCAGGAGTGGCAGGGAGGAAGCACCAGTGAGGTTTCTGGGGGGCTGGTCATGTTTTGCTGTTGGGTCCAGGTACTGGTTACATGGATCTGTTCAGTTGTGAAAATTCATTGATCTACACACTTAAATGTACTCTTTTGTATGTATAGTTTAAAGGGATTGGCGTTTGTCACAGAACAACAGTCAGGAGTCACAAGATTTCATTACATCATAAGGTTTCATTACATCTTATCAAACAGTGTGAATTACCCAAAATTACACTCTCTCTCTCTGAGGTCTTAATCAACTGTACTTTCTTAGAGATAGGGAGAGGAATGCAGATCCATGAATCCGTTCTGAGAGGGTGGAATGCAGCTTAATAACCTACGTGACCTTTGTTAGATTCTTACATTTACCACCACTATGAACAACAGAATGAAACACTGCCAGATCTTGCGCCATGTCCACAATCGTTTTTATGCTTAAGCCCATTGTTGCAACCACTGTGTCAGTCCATCTCGTTGAGGGTCTTCTTCTTTTTCACTGACCCTCCACTCTACCAAGCATGATGTCTTTCTCCAGGGACTGATCCTTCCTGACACCATGTCCAAAGTATGTAAGACGCAGTCTTGTCATCTTTGCCTCTAAGGAGCATTCTGGACTTCTTCCAGGACAGATCTGTTTGTTCTTTAGGTGGTCTGTAGTACATTTCACATTCTTCTCCAACACCACAATTCAACGGCATCAATTCTTTTTCTGCCTTCTTTGTTCATTGTCCAGCTTCCACATGCATATGATGTGATTAAGAATGCCATGGCTTGGGTCAGGTGCACTTTAGTCTTAAAGGTGATATCTTTACTTTTCAGTACTTTAAAGAGTACTTTTGCAGCAGATTTTCCCAACACAATGCGTCTTTTGATTTCTCGACTGCTGCTTTCATGGGTATTGATTGCAGGCCCAAGTAAAATAAAATCCTTGGCAACTTCAATCATTTCTCCATTCATGACGATGTCGCTTACTGGTCCAGTTGTGAGGATTTTTGTCTTCTTGACAATCCATACTGAAGGCTGTGGTTCTTGATCTTCATCAGGAAGTGTTTCAAATCTTCTTCACTTCCAGCAAGTAAGGTGGAGGTGTCTGTGTAATGCAGGTTGTTAATGAATCATCCTCTAATCCTGATGCCTCATTCTTTGTATAATCCAGCTTCTCAGATTATTTGCTCAGCATACAGATTGAACAGGTATGGTGAAAGGATACAGCCTCGACATACACCTTTCCTGACTTTAAACCATGCGGTGTCTCCTTGTTCTGTTCACATGACTGCCTCTTGATCCATATACAAATTCCTTAACAACACAATTAAGTGCTCTGGAATTCCCATTTTACGCAGTGATCCACACATTCAAAGGCCTTTGCATAGTCAATGAAATACAGGTAAACTTTTTTCTGGTATTCTCAGCTTTCAGCCAAGATCCATCTGACGTCAGCAATGATATCCCTGGTTCCACATCCTCTTCTTGATACCGTTTGAATTTCTGGCAGTTCCTTGTCAGTATACTGTTGCAGACACCTTTGAATGATCTTGAGCAAAATTTTTCTTGTGTGTGGTGTTAATGATATTGTTTAGTAATTTCTGCATTCGGTTGGATCACCTTTTTTTGGAATGGGCATAAATTTGCATCTCTTCTAGTCATTTGGCGAGGTAGCTGTCCTCCAAATTTCTTGGCACAGATAAGTGAGCACTTCCAATGCTGCATCTGTTTGTTGAAATATCTCAACTGATATTCCATCAGTTCCTGGAGCCTTGTTTTTTGCCAAGGCCTTCAATGCAGCTTCGACTTCTTGCTTCAGTACCATTGGCTCCTGATCATATGCTACCTCTTCAAATGGCCGAATGTCAACCAGTTCTTTCTGGTATAATGATTCTGTGTATTCCTTCCATTTTATTTTGATGCTCCCTGAGTCGCTTAATAGTTTCCCGATAGAATCCTTCACTATTGCAACTCGAGGCCTGATGTTTTTCTTCAGTTCTTCCAGCTTAAAGAATGCAGAACATGTTCTTCCCTTCTGCTTTTCCATTAACAGCTCTTTGCACATGTCATTATAATACTTTGTCATCTTCAGCTGCCCTTCAAAATCTTCTGTTTAGGTTTTTTACTTCACCATTCCTTCATTTTGCTTTAGCTACTCGACGTTTGAGGTCAAGTTTCAGTCTCTTCTAACATCCAATTTGGTCTTTTCTTTCTTTCCTGTCTTTTTAATGACTTCTTGCTCTCTTTCACAGATGATGTCATTGATGCCATTCCACAATTCGTCTGGTCTTTGGTCATTAGTGATCAACACATCAAATCTGTTCTTGAGATGGTCTTCAAACTCAGGAGGGATATACGCAAGGTCACACTTTGGCTCTGGTGGACTTGTTATAATTTTCTCCAGTTTCAATTTGAATTTGCATATGAGCAATTGATGATCTGTGCCACAGTCAGAACCTGGTCTTGTTCTGACTGCTGATATGGAATTTTCCATTGTCTTTCTCCACAAATGTAGTCAATTTGGTTCCTGTGTATTCCATCTGGTGAGGTCCACGTGTATAGTCGCCGTTTGTGTTCATTAAAAAAGGTATTTGCAATGAAGAAGTCATTAAACTTGCAAAATTCTGTCATGCAATCTCTGGCATTATTTCTGTCATCAAGGCTGTACTTTCCAACCATCAATCTTTCTCCTTTGTTTCCAACTTTTGCATTCCAGTCACCAGTAATTATCAATGCATCCTGATTGCATGTTCAATCAATTTCAGACTGCAGAAGCTGGTAAGAATCTTCAACCTCTTCATCTTTGGCCTTAGTGGTTGGTGCATGAATTTGAATAATAGTCGTAGTAACTGGTCTTCCTTGTAGGCCTATGGATATTATCCTATCACTAACAGCACTGTATTTCATGACAGATCTTGAAATGTTCTTTTGGATGATGAATGCAACACCATTCCTCTTCAAATTTCATTTGCATAGTAAACCATATGATTGTCAGATTCAAAATGGCCAATACTGGTCCATTTCAGCTTATTAATGCCTAGGATATCGATGTTTATGCATTCCATTTCGTTTTTGACCATTTCCAATTTTCCTAGTTCATACTTCATACTCTCCATGTTTTGATTATTACTGGATGTTTGCAGCTGTTTCTTCTCATTTTGCATCATGCCACATCAGCAAATGAAGATCCTGAAGACTTTACTCCATCTACAACATTAAGGTCGACTCTACTTTGAGGAGGCAGCTCTTCCCCAGTCATCTTCTGAGTGCCTTCCAACCTGGGGGGATCATTTTCCAGCACTATATCTGACAATGTTCTGCTGTTATTCATAAAGTTTTCCCTGGATGATTCTTTTCAGAAGTAGACTACTGGGTCCTTCTTGCTAGTCTGTCTTAGTCTGGAAGCTCAGCTGAAACCTGTCTACCATGGATGATTCTTCTGGTACCTAAATACCAGTGGCATAGCTTCCAGCATCACAGCAACAAGCAAGCCTCCACTGACAGTGAGGGCTGCTCACTAGTACGAATTGCCAGTCTCTAAAGACATTATATCAGCTTACACTCCCACCAGAAACATATGAGGGCTGAGGTTACTCCACAGCCTTGTTGAGTCCAGTTTTAGATAGTAATAAACATTTACATGGAGATACTCAGCAAGCCACTCAGGGCAAGAGTCCGAATTTCAGTTTTACCACACTTAACGAGGTGTGGAGAAGAAGCAGGGCTCTCAAAAGAGACTGAGATTACTCAGAGTGGTGTGAGAATGAGGCGTGCAGTGTTATGGAAACTAAAGGAAGATGGGAAGGACTGACAGCATCCAATGCTACAGAGTAAAGATGAAAGATCAGTGTTGGGAAGATTTCATTGAATTTGAAAAGAAGTCATCAGTAACTTCCTTTGCCAGAATAGGGCTTGGTACCACGGTACTGTAGTGGTCTCCTACCAAGATGGCACTCCTTAGCCTTCACTGTTGCCTGAAAGGGTCAGTTTTGACCACAGTGGGCAGGCCAGGGAGTCTCAAGGAATGAATAACCAGAGGAACAAGGGTCTAGGAAAAGATGGGTGTGCGGGTCAAGGGGCAGAGGTAGGTCTGAATCTTCCCAGGCTAAAAGATATTCCAGCCACGGGATCCCATTAAAAACAAACAAACAAAACCCCAAACCCATGGCCGTCAAGTGGATTCTGACTCATCATGACCCTATAGGACAGAGCAGAACTTCCCCATAGAGTTTTCAAGAAGCACCTGATGGATCTGAACTGCTTACCTTTTGGTTTGCAGCCACAGCACCTAACTATTACACCACGAGGATTTCCAGGGATCCCATTAGCCTGTACAAAACACATCAAAATACCCACCATGTGCTTTGTCCAGTGGTCTCTTATCTCCCAGGTCCTAAAACACTTTTTCTTTTTTTAAAAAAAAATAGGATCCCATTTTCCTTTCTATTATACTTTAGATAAAGGTTTACAGAACAAACTAGCTTCCCATTAAGCGATAAGTACATATATTGTTTTATGACTTTGGTTAACAACCCTGTGACATGTCAACACTCTCCAGTCTCCACCTTCTCTACCCTACCACCAGCTTTCCTGTTCCTTCCTCCCCTCTTGTCCTTGCCCCTGGACTTGTGTGCCCCTTTAGTCTCATTTTGTTTTCAAGTTTCAGTTTGGATAGTGATGTTTGGATACCTGGTCACCCTTCCTGAGCATCTTCAACACACTCTCAAAGCATTTTCCAAATGGGCTTGTGAATTGAGTGTGATTTGGCCCATAATCTATTGGTTCTTGGGACGTAACCCTGAAGTTAGAAAGAGGCTGTGATAGTTGTGGTCCGTTAGTCCTCCAGACTGATCTTCCCTAGGTTTACAGAAAAAACAACCTTTTCATTAAACAGTACACATAATAGTTTATGACATTAGTAACAATTTCATGACATGTCAACACTATCCCTTCCTGATCTTGGTGTACTTACCAGCTTTCCTGTCCTCTCCTGCCTTCTAGTCCTTTCTCCTGGGCTGTTGTGTCCCTTTGGTCATGTTTTATGTTATGGCCTATCTAATCTTTGGCTGAAGGGTGACCCTCAGGAGTGACTTCATTACTGAGCTAAAAGGGGGACCTTGGGCTATACGTTCAGGGTTTCTCCAGTCTCTGTCAGGCCAGCAAGTTGGATCTTTGTTTTTGAGTTAGAATTTTGTTCTACATTTTTCTCCAGCTCTTTCTGAGAACTTCTATTGTGATCCCTGCCAGAGCAGTCAATAGTGATAGCTAGGCACCATCCAGTTATAGTGGGCTCTGTCTAGTGGAGGCCCTGGTGGTTGTGGACCATTAGTCCTTTGAGCTAATCTTTCTCTTATGTCTTTCGTTTTCTTCATTCTTCCTTGCTCACGATTGGGTGAGACCAATAGAGTATCCTCAAGCTTTCTGTGAGCAGAGAACCAGGCTTCTACTTCAGTAGGCCCAGGCTCTAGTACAGTGCCAGGTTCACAGGGGGCATGTCAAAGGGTTTGCTGAATGGGTACATATATATTATTTAAATGAAAATGCAATTTGACAAAGATTGGCTTTATAATTGTGCCAAAAAAAGATGAGGCTACTCCTTTATCCTCTAAAACAATCAGGAGGGTATTGGCGGGAGTCTTAGTTATTTAAGTTACCTAGTGCTGCTGTAACAAAAATACCATAAGTGGGTGGCTTTAACACACAGAACTTAACTTTCTCACAGCTTAGAAGTCTGAATTCAGGGCAGTGACTCTAATGGAAGGCTTTCTGTCTGTCAGCTCTGGAGGAAGGTCCTTGTCTCTTTTTAGCTACCATCTTGTGGTTCTTTGGAGATCTGAGGTGGTGCGGCATCTGTCTTCCCTTGTCTGTACTTGTTCTCTTTGCTGTTTGCTCAATCTGCTCTATTTTTTTAATTTTATTAAGTGAAAGTTTACAGTCCAAGTCAATTTGCCATACAAAACCCCTGAGCACCCGTCTCTATGCAACTCTGTCTGCTCTCCTCACCCTGTGACAGCACACTTATCCCCTCCACTCTTCATTTCTGGTATCCACCTGTCCCCTCCTCTCTACCCTGTCCTCTACCCTCTCAAAAGAAACTAGTTGGACAGCCTCATATATATACTAAACCATAAAGTACACACATCACCCACATCATACTCTATGTCCCTTAGGCCAGTCCAAACTTTGTCTGAAGTGTTGGCTTCAGTACTGGTTTCAGCTCTGGGCTAGCATCAAGTTTAGGGACTATATTCTCAGGGGACCCCCCAGGTTGTCAGACCATCAAGTCTGGTCTTTTAATAGAGTTCTAGATCTGTACACCCCTTTTTCTCGTGCTAAGTCAGGGACTCTACATTGTGTTCCCTGTCAGGGCTGTCTTTGGTGGTGGCATCGTGTAGCTCTTCAGGTCTCTTGCTGATGCAGTCTCCCAATCATATGAATCCTTCTGTCTCATATCTTCCTCATGTCTTTGATGTTCTTGGTTTTCATCTGCTCCAGGTGGGGTGGGACAAATTGATGATCCCTAGATGGCAGCTTGCTGGCTTTTAAGACCCCAGGGACCCTCACCAATATGCTCTTTTTATATCTTGAGAGACTGATTTAAGACACTCCCTACACTAATACTGCTTCATTAGCATAACAAAGAAAGCCCATTCCCAAATAGGATTATAACTACAGGTATAAGGGGTTAGGACTTACAGTACATATTTTGGGGGGACACAATGCAATCTACAACAGTGGGTATTAGTTGCACTTGTCAAATGCCAAGCCAGCCAAGCGCCGTCGAGTAGGATCTGACTCATGGCAACCCTAGAGGCCAGAGTAGACCTGTCAAATAGGAAAGGTCAATTGTGCAAACTCAACAGCTGCTCCATGGGAGAAAGACTTGACAATCTGCTTCTGTAAAGACTACAGCCTTGGAAACCCTATGGGGTAGTTCTACTCTGTCCAGTGAGGTCCCCGAGTTGGAATTTACTTGATGGTAATGTTTTTTTTTGTTTTACACTTGTGGTTATAATCTCATTTGGGAATGGGTTTTGTTATGTTAATGAGGCAGTATTGGTGTAAGGTGTGTCTTCAGTGGATCTCTTTTGAGATATAAAAGGAGCAGATCAAACACAGGGCAAGCGGAGTTGGGGGAAGACAGATGCCACGCCACATGAAGAGCGTTAAGGAGCCAAGGAACAGAAGCTGAAGAGACAAAGATCTTCCCCCAGAGCTGACAGAGACAGAAAGCTTTCCCCTATGGCCAGTGCCCTTATTTCAGACTTTAGTCTCCAAAACTAAGAAAAGACATTTCTCTTTGCTAAAGTCACCCACGTGGTATTTCTGTTACGGCAGCACTACAGAACTAAGTTACATAAACTAGGGACCAACTCCTGACTAGCACAGCAGGCAGATACCAGGGCTGATCATAAGGAAGAGTTAATGAGTGAAGGGAAAAATTCAACTTACTCTCAATTGGAAAAAGAAAGCAAGATATCAGATGGTTCACACAGCAGGTTCTCAAATACATTTTAAAAAATATATGGCTAGAAAAAAGATGGGAAAGATTTATACTAAAATGTTAACAGTGTTGCCTTTGGGTGGTGAGAAATATAGTTGCTACTTTAACGAGTATTTCAAATTCTATAATGAGCAAGGAAACTGTGCTGGTGGAGTGGTTAAGAGCTACATTTGCTAACCCAGAGGTCAGCAGTTCGAATCCACCAGGCATTCTTTGGAAACTCTATGGGCCAGTTCTACTGTGTCCTCTAGGGTCATTATGGGTCAGGATCCACTTGACAGCATGGGGTTTGGGGTTACAATGAACAACAGTAAGCATGCTGTTCTTTGTTTCATTTTGTTCTTCCTAGTTTCTCAGCATCTGCGGATGCTTTTCCTGGCAGATATTTACTTGGGTTGACGTCTTCCAGAAAGGAGCTTTGTTAACTTTTATGAGGCTATTTTCATTTCACTTTTCCATGCCATGAATCATGTTGTTGAATTTCTCTTTCTTTTTTTAACTTGATTTTTTTCCTTTCTTGTCTTTCCACTCAGCCACACTTGGACTATCATCTACCGAGGTATGTTCCAGTAAGAAGACAGGAATTTACACGGGGACAGGTTTTGAAGATTATTTCCTAGCCAAAAATAATTTAGAGGATTTTCACCTTACTCATTAAAAAAAAAAAGGATATTAAAGGCATTTGTCTTTTCCTGGTGGTGGCAATATCATGTTTTCTGAGTAGGCTCCAAGATTGGTATTTTAATAAGAGAAGAAAAGTAGAGCAGGTCTCAAATCATATGAAGGAATGTTGAATCCAGTAGCTTTAAAATGAGATACTCAGATACAAGCTTCCATAGGATTAGTGAAGAAGCCAGCTTTGAATTGCTCTAAAGGGATAAAGGAAACCCTGATGACCCAGTGGTTAAGAGTTTGGCTGCTAACCAACAGGTTGGGAGTTTGAATCCACTGGATGCTCCTGGGAGACTCTATGGGTAGTTCTCTGTCCTAGAGGGTTGCCATGAGTCGGAATCAACACAAAGGCACTGCGTTTATTTTATTTTATTTTTTTGGTTTAATGGAGTAACCTTTGCTCTGTACATGGATGTATCCATAAGACTATTAGCTAGTTGCCCACAAACCAGCAATGTGTTGATTAAGAATCTAAGATAAATGGCAACTGTGAGTATTAAGGCTGGGTTGATAATTCTGGTTTCTGACAACGAACTTTCTGAACTTTCCTGGTGGTGCTGACTACAGCTGCTTCTGAGCGTGACACTTTTACCTCCTCTCTGGGTTCTTGCAGGATGAGGGCGAGGACCCGTGGTACCACAAAGCTTGCAAGTGTGATTGCCAAGGTGGCACCAACACTCTGTGGTCTACGGGAGCTGCCTCCTTAGACTGCATACCAGGTAAGTGTCCCCTCTCCTTGGGGTACTGGATTGTTAACAGTCCTTGGGAACATCCTACTCTCTCTCTTTCTTTCAATGCTTTGCTGTGGGTTTTCTACTGTTGGTCTTCAAGCTAAAAAATCCCACAACCACCACTGTGTCAACAAACTGTATTGGGTCTACCTGGCCTGGGTGAACAAGAGCTAGGGCCTAACTTTCAATACACTAGATTACTGGGACTTATATCAAATGAATCAATGATAGGCAGCATGGAGTTTGGAGAAGAGCACAGGCTTTAGAGCCCAATAGCCCAGGGTTGGAATCTTGGTTGCATCATTCATTCATACCAGGAATCCCATTTGCTTCTTCTGTCAAATAGCGGTAATACGAGTCCTCTACCTGGATATTTACTTCTCACTAAATATCCATGGGAAACCCTGGTGGCATAGTGCTATGGCTGCTAACCAAAAGGTTGGCAGTTCAAATCCACCAAGCACTCCTTAGAAACTCTATGGGGACAGTTCTTTGTCTTATAGGGTCACTGTGGGTCAGAATTGACACAATAGCAATTTTTTTTTCTTAACATTTATCTATGTGCTAGTGTCTGGGTAGGAACTCTGGTGGCGCAGTGGCTAAGCACTTGGCTGCTAACCAAAATGTTGGCAGCCACTGCTCAGAAAAAAAGATGTGGCAGTCTGCTTCCCTTAAGATTTACAGTCTTAGAAACCCTATGGAGAAATTTTACTCTGTCCTATAAGGTCTACGAGTTGAAATTAACTTGACAGTACCCAACAACGCAACCCATTTAAAGCAAAGGTGTTTTAGTCAGCTAGGGCTGCTCTAATAGAAATGCCACAAAGTGGATGGCTTTAACAAAGGAAGGTTTATTCTTACACAATCTGGTAAGCTGTGAGTCCAAATTCAGGATGTCTGCTCCAGGGGAAGGTTTTCACCCTTGTTGGCTCTGGAGGCAAGTCCGGTATTGTAACAGTGTTTGTCCAGGGCGCATCTTGGCGCAGGAACCTCAGGTCTGAAGGACGCGCTCTTCTCCTGGTGCTGCTTGCTTGATGGTGTGAGATTCCCAATTCTCTGCTTGCTTCCCTTTCCTTTTATCGCTTGCAAAATGAAAGCATTAAGGGTGGTACAAGCCATACTCCAGGGAAACTCCCTTTACAGTGGAGCAGGGAGGTGATCTTATAAAGGGATTTACAGTCCCACCCTAATCCTTTAACACACAGCATAGGAAAACCACAAAATGGAGGACAGTCACAAGACACTGGGAATCATGGCCCAGCCACGTGGCTACACATATTTTGGGGGGGACACAATTCAATCCATGACAAAAGGTTTGCAAGTTATGACCCTTGGTCCAAATCTGGCTCACTGCCTTTTTGCTGTAAATAAAATTTTATGAGCACAGCCATCCTTATTCATTTGCATATTGTCTAGGATTGCTTCCACACTTAAAAACTAAATAAATAAAAGCTGCTGCAGTCAAGTCAGTTCCAACTCATAGTGATCCTTTAGGACAGAGTAGAACTGCCCCATAGGGTTTCCAAGGAGTGCCTGGTGGATTTGCACTGCTGACATTCTGGTTGGTGGCCGAGCTCTTAACCACTGTGCCACCAGGGCTCTTGTGTCCACCTACATTGACAAAATTGAGCAGCTGCGACAGGTACCATATGGCCCACAAAGCCAAAAATATTTCTGTCTGACACTTTACAGAGAAAGTTTGCTGACCCCTGCCTTAGAGAACTCAAAACCAAACCAAACTCATTGCTACTGAATCGATTCTAACTTACAGTGACTGCACGGGGCAGAGTTGAACCACCCTATAGAGTTTCCAAGGAGTGTGGCAGTGGTTAAGAGTTTGGCTGCTAACCAAGAGGCTGGCAGCTCAAATCCACCAGCTGCTTCTTGGAAACCCTATGGGTCAGTTCTACAATGTCTTATAGTATTGCTATAAGTGAGAACTGACTTAACAGCAACGAACCTTAGAGAAAGGTTATTTGTATTAGTCAGGGTAGGCTGCAATATACTGCCAGCCTACCAAATTAACCTGTATATTTCAGAGGCTTAACACGACAAAGGTTTATTTTCACTGGCCTATTGTGGATTGGAAACCCTGGTGGTATGGTGGTTAGAAGCTACAGATGCTAGCCAAAAGGTCGGCAGTTCAAATCCACCAGGCATTCCTTGGAAATCTTAGGAGAGTTCTACTCTGTCCTATAGAGTCACTATGAGAAGGAATCGATGTAACAGCGATTTTTTTTTTTGGTTACTGTGGGTTGGCAGCCCTGGTGGTGCGGTGGTGCGGTGGTTAAGAATTCAGCTGATAATTAAAAGGCCAGCAGTTCAAATCCACCTGATTTTTGGATACACTATCCGGCAGTTCTACTCTGTCCTTAGAGGGTTGCTATGCTCTCCGTGGCAACAGGTTTGGCTTTATTGCAAGTTGGCAGGGGTTTCTGTTTCACTGAACCCCCCAGAGACCCAGGATGAAGCAGAAGCTGCTATCTCAGTTTGTGGCCTCATCTCCGCAGCAGAAACAGACAGCTGAGAGGCGAGCCCTGGCCCCTCAGTGCCTCATTTTGGAAGTGGCACGGCTCACTCTGGCTAGACTACTCATATGGGTCCACTTGGGTGTGAGGGAGCTGGCAAAGGTAGGGGGATGTTCACAGCTGGTCATCACTGAGTCGATCCTGACTCACGGTGACCCCATGTGTGCAGAGCAGAACTGTTCCATGGAGTGTGTGTGTGTGTGTGTAAAAGTGTATTTTTATTAACCAGTATTTAACTAATGACTTTAAGGAATGTGCCTCTTGTGAAACTGTATTTTTAAAATTTAATAATCAAGTTTTTATAATATTATCAGAGGAAGTTTAGTTTTGCAACTGCCTATGATAGGTGGCATTATCTTCTGTGGCAGCAAAATAACTATGCCAGGTCAAAAGCCTGGAAAGAAAGTAAACTTAGTCTGTAACAGAGGATTAAAGACTAGTAACAAAAAACCCCTTAAGTCGACTCCCATTCATAGCAACCCTATAGGACAGAGTAGAACTGCCCCACAGAGTTTCTACCAAGGAGCACCTGGTGGATTTGAACTGTCAACCTTTTGGTTAACAGATGTAGCACTTAACCACTATGCTGCTAGTTTTTAAAAAAAAAACAGGTAGTAGAAGAAAAAAAATTAATGAAAATTCAAAAAAAATCCCCGAAAAACAAGGAGTAAGTACATGCCAGGAATAAAAGAAATATATCAAGTAATTATTCCCCTCTCCATAGGGTTTTCTAGGCTGTGACCTTTTAGAAGCAGATTACCAGACTCACTTCCAGAGGTGCCTCTAGGTGGGTTCGAACTGCTAACCTTTCAGCTACTAGTTGAGCATTTAATGCTTTGCATCACCCAGTTACTCCAAGAAAGAAACAAAATCCATTGTGTCGGCAGCCCAGTCTAGTGTTAAGTGAAAGTGTGTTCCTTTTCTTCCTGCGTCCAGAGCACATACTCTGGGGAAGGAGTGAGCAGACATAATTTTCAGAGGTTTAGCAGGCCTCGTAACATCTGCTATGCTCAGCGCTTTCCACTGCTCAGAGCCTATTTTACACGCAAGTGTCCTTGGCACTCCTCTCCAGGGTTCTGAGAGAGCTGTGAAACTTCAGCCACTCAACATAATCTCCTAAAAATAGCTCTATAAAGGTCGGGTTTGTGCATGTGTGTGTGTGTGTGTGTTCGGTGTGCGCATGTGTGCTCATTTCTCTCTACTGTTTCATTATACATGAGCATTAAAATAGCAAATGGCAGTAGAGACAATGGCTTTGGTGAACTGATCACTTCTGCTGCCTCTGTTTGCTATTCACTGCAAGAGCATCAAGTAATCGCTGGACTAAATCCGTCGTGACTATGAGGGTGGAGGGGAACAGTGGAGCCTCTTGGCCCCATAAGGTGTTGCTGTCTTGAGCTTCTCCTTCCTGAGGAGTATGTGGATGGTGCAGTTAACGCATTTGGCTGCTCACCAAATGGTTGGAGGTTCGAGGCCACTCAAAGGTGCCTTGGAAGAAAGGCTTGGTGATCTACTGCCAAAAAATCAGCCTTGAGAACCCCAGGGAGCGCAGTTTCTACTCTGACACTCATGGGGTCGCCACGAGTTGGAATCGATTTGACTGGCGAATGGAAAGTATTCTATGTAGCACTTTTCGTGGCAGCTGCTTTTGGTTTTTCTCTGTGCAGGAGGTCTGATTGCACTCTATGGCCTTGGCTCATGTGGTCAGGAAATGGGGATGTGACATGGCCAGTCCATAGTGATGTGCTCTTTGTAATCATCACTTATACTTGAGTTCAAGCCACTTTTTTTTCTTTCAAGCCACTTTTAATACCTTTTATGAGGTCACCATGAACCGGGAGTTGAGTAGATGGCAAGCAGTTTTTATTTTTTGCTAGGCACTGACCGGGGACACAAAAATGCAGGCATTGTGCCACTGGAAAAGATGACAAATGTTCTTTTCATTAGGGACTGAGGCCTTCTGCAATTCCCCTCCAAGAAAGGGTTTTCTAAGGGGAAACTGAAAAGAGATTCTTTATCGAGATTGGCTTCATCGACCCAATCAACTGTAAGCTGAGGGGGCCACCCCTGGAGGCCACCACCCACACCTGGGTTTGAGGGCTGTGAAGAAGACCCTGATACCCAGGCACTCTTCCCTACACAGATGGCAAGAACTTGAATACTTGAAGTTAGAAATTCTTCTGGTGTTAAGTGTTCTCTCTCTACTCGTGTGTGTGTGTACATTTGTGTGCCTATCTGTTTGTTTAAAACACAGACATTTCCAGGAAGGAAACAAACATGATGTTAATGTTAAATGGTTGATTTATTGGTGCTATCTTGTCCTTTAAGAGTTATGACTTGGCTCAGCAGGACTAGCCACCCCTTTCCAGAGGTCCCCCAGGCCTGAGCTACTTTATGTTCCTACATTTCATATACTTTTGCCAATCTCTCTCAATTCTGAGATTCATTGCTTTCACGAAGTTTCCTCTTAGTACAGGAGAATACTCTGGAAAGGACCCAAGGACAGGTGAGTCACTTCGAGCTGCCCAGGGAATTCTCAGGTGGAACTGGGCTAGCCCTGCTCCTGGTTAATGCCCATGAGCCTCACCCACAGAGCAGAAGGTGACCTGCTCCTTACATTACTGCTCCTAATCTTCAGCTTAGCTCTATTAAAAGGACAGAAAGATCTGGATTTCCACAGTTGAGCCAAGATTACCCCCTGGCACATTGAGGAGGCAAACAGGGTAGGGAAGGTTTTGAAAGTATAAGATATCAAGTGGTTCACTGGTGCTCCACTTTATTCTAGGTTTTATATTCTGTACTCGATTATACTTGAGATTACATTCTATTCTGTAAATATTACTCTACTATATTGTCATATATATATATAAACCAAAACCAAACCCACTGCCGTTGAGTCAATTCTGACTCACGGTGACCCTACAGGACAGAGCAGAACTGTCCTGTAGAGTTTCCAAGGAGCGCCAGGTGGATTCAAACTGCCAACCTTTTGGTTAGCAGACGTAGCACTTAACTACTACACCACCAGGGTTTTCATATATATGGAAAAACGGAGTTCAGGGACACTGATATACTCATGAATATCTTTGTGTTTTTTTGAGGTTAATATTCTTCACAATTGTGTGTGGCCTTCAGGCCAACAAACCCAGAAATCATCTACTGAAAAACGTGGCCACTATGTTGCACATACATAGCCTGATTCTAAGTGCCTTATGGACATATCTGTATCATCTAATTATAAAATCATTGCTCAGAAGAGTCATTTGTACCACAAAAGATGCAGGTTTTTCCTTATGAGTAAAATGAGTACAGAAACAGGTTATCACCTCTATAATAACAAAATTTCACTGGGTGGAAAATTTGAGAGAGTCTGAGAAAGATCTTAATTCCTTCAACATCATTATTTGAGTTGCTTTCTAGTTTGTACTCATTTGACAGCTTTGCATTGATTAGGCTAGAGAGAGCACTGTGAGTCACAGTCAACCTGTATTTCCTCCCTGAGCTCTCAGCTTCCTGTTTCCTCCATTACATTTGCTTATATGACATGACCACCCAAGGTGGGGCGACTGTGTTTGTTTACTCCTTCCTTCATCTACCCGATTAACATCCACTCAGGACAGACTGAAAAGCAAGGCAGATGAGGGAATCTGGCAATGACAGACCCACCATAAGGAGTGCCAGGTGCTAATTAAGTACAGGGTACCTTGGAGGCTGGCCCTAGAGACTCCTACCCAGCTCAGTGTGAGCAGGGTAAGTAGGCAGAGATTTGAGAGATGAGTGGAGTTGTCAAGGGGAGGTCAAAGGGAAAGGACAGAATGTCACAGGCACAGGGAACAGCCAGTCTGGAAATGGCCTCAAGGAAGGCCGCTAGGCCATGTAAGGACCGCAGGTGTGCCCAGTTCTGGAGGAGACAAGTCGGGAAACGATCAGGCTCTTGTAGACCTTTATATCTTGAGGGCAGAGGGTCACCATTGAAGGGCCTGAAGCAGGGAACAGACTTTTAGAAAATCCTCTGGCTCTGGCACAGAAAATAGGAGTCAGGATGACTACTAGGTGGTCTTCAGGAACCTGGAAAGAGAGGATTCTGGGTAGTGGTGGTAAGAAGGCAGAAAAGCATCCAGGGACTTCAGAGCCTCTAGTAGATGAAGAAACAGGATGTGGGGGTAAACTGACCATGGAAGGGCGAGGTGTCAGGAAGATAACATAACTGGAACACAGTCTGCCTCGCAGCATGCAGGGTGTTAGAAAGGTCATGATGTTTGCTGTTTTTCAAAATCAAAACACTCCAGCTTGAGTCCCCTCTTGTCATGACCTGTGAAGAGTCTAAGGATGTTTGAAATTCCTTCCTCTCCCCTTTGGGCCACATGAACCCCTCCACAGCCTTTCAAGGGCTCTAGTGGCAGGAGCTTCCTGGGTCTCAGGGTGCTGCTCCAAGGCCACCATCTCACTGGTGGCTCCTGTCTCTGCCCAAGTTTCCTGAGAGAACACATTGCTCAGGGATCCAGGCCCCATCCGTGTTCCAGCTCCCTTAGGGGAACCACTTCCAGCTGAGCTCAGGCCTCTACCACACACCTCTGTGACCTTAGCTGAGGCTGTCAGGCCTCCTGGGCAACAAGTCAGTCAGAGTCAGAGCCTCCAGCCCACCCTCCGGGACAATCAGCTAATTTCTGTTGAGATTTAGACCTCCCAAATCCACAAGCCTGAGAGAGTCTGTTGACTAGGCTTCTGTCTCAGATCTTTTTCTCTCTCATACCTCTCACACACAATTTATTCCTTTTGGGGGCAAAAAAAAGCCCAAACCTATAGAAGAAACAGGAGGCTGGTCTTCCTAGGATAATGTGGTGGGGAATAGATACAGACCAGGAAAAGGTAGAGGAATGCTGGATTCCTAGTGAGTCCTTACCAGAAAAACAAGCATGCAAAATTCAATGAGTCACCAGTATCTCCTGACAAATTCACTCTATAACACCAATATCACCTGCTGCTTCTTGGCCAGGCACAGTGCTAAGAACTCTACAAGACAGAGGCAGGTACTACAGTCATGCCCATTTTACAGATGGGGAAACTGAGACTCAGCGAGGTTAAGTAGCTTGCCCAAGCTCTCTGTGAGGCTCAGCAGTGCTAAGCAGTACTTCTCGACCTTGGCTGCTCATGCTTGGTTGTTCATGTACTGGCCATACCATAGATCAATTAAATCAGAAGCTCTAGGGCCTGAACATGTGATTCCAGGCCACAGCCAAGGCTAAGACCCAGTGATGTCAAGCCTCCACTTTGCAACCCTGGCGAAACACCAAGTTTGTGGCTTAGGCAGCCTGAGAGTGAAAGCAGTGGGCAGGGAGCTTGCACAAGGTCACTTGATGAAGGGCTCAGAGGCATGAGATCTAGGGTCTGGGAGTCAGGAATGGGCATCCAAGCGCTAGCTGCAGCCATGGGGCCAATGAACTCCTGGCCTCCCCTGGAGAGTCCAAGCAGAATCAATGACTGAACAACAGATTCTCTGCCATCTGGACAAGTTTTCACATGACTCCCAGGTCATTGCCACTGAGACGGTCCCTGCTGGTTTAGATGGGTTTATTGGGAAGACTGAAAAGATATAAGGGAAAGAGGGAGGAGAGGGAGCAAAATAAGAATCAAGTGACTGGCAATGGCAACCAAACCCAACCCATTGCTGTTGAGTCAGGTCCAACTCATAGTGACCCCGGTGGTCAGGTGCTTCCAGGGAGCACCTGGTGGATTTGAACTGCTGATCTTTCAGTTAGCAGACATAGCACTTAACCCACCATGCCACCAGGGTGTGGGGGCTACTGCTTTTCCTTCCCTTCTGCCCTTTCTTCACAGCTGGTGGCCATACAACAATTTATGTTTAGGTTAGAAAACTGAGGTCAAATGGATAATCAAGGTCCAGCTGAAAGGTGGCTTTCTGAGGCCTCCTTCTGGTCACTCAGGCTGGAATCACATTGGGGAAGTGGGGGAGTTGCCAAGTTCATGGGCACCAGGCCCTCTGAATATGACAGTTAGCAAAATACCTTTCCCATCAGGAGGGTTTCCAAATACGCTTTGAAAATGTGCTTGTTAAAAGTGCAACCACTCTGGGGGTGCACTCCTGGAAAACATAGTCTCAACAAGCTTCCCCAAGGTTTCAGCCACACAGGGCCTGAATGAGTGGTTCCTAAAGTGCCCCTGTTCTCTCTCTCAGGAAGACATGTAATGTGAATGGGCTCGCAGAGTCTTGGGTACTAGGTAAGTTATAAATGCTACCACCTCACCCCAAGTTGCACGGGCTGCAGATACTGGTGGGTGTTATCTAATTTTTTGGTTCCCTGGGGCATAAGGTTAAGCCTTCTTGGCCAGAGCCCTGAAGTTATCCTTTTTCTTGGCTTGGCTATTCCTGCAGGCCCTCTGGAGTCTCAGGGTGACTTTCAAGCTTTGGCAAGCTTCATTCAGTTTTGAAAACTTATCCTCCAGAAAGACTTTAGCACTCATTTTACTGTGAAAGATGATGATGCCCCAGGAAATATGTTCAGCTCTTGACTCCAAAAGCTCATTTACATACAGAAAAAAAATCTGATTGACCTAATTTGGTGTTTATCATTCACCACTGGAAAATTAGGAAGATGTCTTTGCATGGCTTTACTGTTTTCTGTAGAAATTTAGTTAGAAACTGGCTTTGGCTGTAAGGAAGAGACCCCTAAATAGTGCCTTATGAGTTAGGAGTTTTGTTTGATGTGGTAGGGAGTTGCTCAAGGATAGCAGGGCTGAGAACTGTGGAATTCTCCTGCCCATACCCCCATAGCACAAGGTGGCTACTGTTGCTCCAGCTCTCAGGTCATCATTCTAGACAACCAGAAGCAGGAGGGGGAAGCAACACTTGACCAGAAATCCCCAGTAGACATCTGCTTATGTCTTACTGGCTAGAAATTGTGTCACTTGGCCACTTTCACCAGGAAAGGAGGCCAAGAAATGTAGTATATTAGCTGGCCACATTGCTACCCCCGACAAAATTAGGGTTCTTTAGTGAAAAAAGAAAGGGATAATGAATACTGGATAGGCAGCTGGCAGCCTCTGACCAGGTAATTCAATAGCATTCATAGTGTGATAGGAAATACTGGAACAGCAGCAGGCAATTAGCATATAACAACCAGTTTTGGCTACTCTTATTTAGAGAAAGCACTTCCTTTCAACCATTCCTATTCAACAGTCACTCAGCCACATTTCACCCCCCTTTTTTTATTAGACTGATGAGAAAACTGCAATTTACAAGTGGGAAGTCAGTCTCAATATATAATTGCCCCTCTTGACTCTCACCATTGTTTTGTTCCTATAAATGGCATCATATATTTCCAGAGGCCAATTAGGGGCCCTGATGACATCACCCGGGATGGCTAATCCTGTGTTAATTAGGAAAATCAAGACGTACGGTATTTACATACATTTGCTGCAAATCTCTTGATTTTTAGGTCTTTAAACTTGTGAAGGAGACGTACTCTTTAAAAATTACCCCACTCATAAGGATGCCATAGGACACACCCTCTGGTATTCCCAAGGTCACATGGCTTGAGGGCAAGCCCTTGACTTCATCTCCACTCTCTTCTTGGCACGAGCAGTGAACAGGTTCAAGAGCTGGCTTTACTGTAAACTGTGCTGACAAGTCAAACAGTTTTCACTTCCAGAAGTCTAAATAAGATGGTTTTTCTTATCATTTCAATCCTGTGTTTGTTGAATATTCCGTCTTCTTCTGTTTGAGAAATATGAGTGTTTTAATGTTCTTTCTTCTCCCTTTTCCCAGAATGCCCATATCATAAACCCTTGGGTTTTGAATCAGGAGAGGTGACACCAGAGCAGATCACCTGCTCCAATCCCGAGCAGTACATCGGCTGGTATTCCTCGTGGACTGCAAACAAGGCCCGGCTCAACAGTCAAGGCTTTGGGTAAGCAGGCCAAGCAGCTCAGGGGATTGTTTTTTTTTAAAGGTGCTTTTAAGAAAGTAGGTTTCCCTAAGAAATGAATGGCACAGAATTCATTGGTCAATATCGATCACATGCATCTAGTACTGCAGATCTAGGCAGTGAACAAGACAGTGGAGATCTTTTGCTTTCAAGAAGCATAGAATTGAGAGGGATGGATGTGCAGTAAATAAATAGCCACCCAAATGATGGCTTTTTTAGCGAGTATGATGAGTATGATGGTGGAGAGGAAGAAGAAGAAAGAGCAAGCTCATCCATTTGAAGCACCAAGAAAGGTGTTTTGAGAGTCCTGGGATACAAGTCAGGAGTCACCCAAGGAGCAACTCGGGAATAAGACAAGGCAGCCAAGAACTGATCAATTAATTCTCAATAACAGAAAAAATAAAAAAGAAGGGACACCATAGATCTCCTTGGAAACGCTACTCTGATTGCTATGAGTTGAATCCACTTGACCAGCAGCAGATTTGGTCTTTTGGTTTACAGCTTAAAAAGAAGGAATTCTGTAACTGGCTATTTTGCTTTTCAGTGATCAAAAGCCCTTCCAGATACACTGGTTTAGGATTCTGTCCTTGGCAAGGACGACAAGGAAGATTCAGGGATGTCCGATGAGAGTGACATTGAAAAGGATGTATGGAGGACGACATTAATGAAAAGTGAAGGGGTCTGGTGGATATAATAACCACATGTTCACATGTGTTGTAGAAAGACACGCTCAGCTTACACCCTAAAGATTTTAGTTACACTTAAAGGCATCCTGTTGACAACTGAGTTGACTCTGGCAATGGTTCTTTGAAAGGTAGAAACGCAGGCAGAGAGGAGATCCGGAGTTCAGTATCACAGAGGCTCTTGGAGACAGCCTCCGGGTCTGATAGCAATGCAGCTCAGAGTACTGGCCTTTGGTGGTGGCTCTCCAGGTGCTGGGCCCCCCTCCAAAGATGGTGCCTTAGGAGGCCTTCCTGTGGAAGGGCCTCTGGTGATGTCATGTGTTTCCGGCAGGTGCGCCTGGCTCTCCAAGTTCCAGGACAGTAGCCAGTGGTTACAAATCGATCTGAAGGAGATCAAGGTGATTTCGGGGATCCTCACCCAGGGGCGATGTGACATTGATGAGTGGATGACCAAGTACAGTGTGCAGTACAGGACCGATGAGAGCCTTAACTGGATTTATTATAAGGACCAGACTGGAAACAACCGGGTAAGTCATGCCTCCATCCCAAACTACCTGTGGCCCCCACTCTATGGGGGCTCATTTGTGCTTCTTCATCATCATATTGGGTGCTCTCAGAGGGCGGCAGAGGACAGGTATCCTTCCTTATTGTGTCCTGGGTACCCAGCACAATTTTCTGGCCAATGAAAGCCACTGTTGTGTGCAGAATTATTTGTCTGAGTTCTCATATCAGCAGATAATTGCTTGAATAATCAAGACCAGCCATTTGGACTACTGCAAACTCACTGGATCACTGAACATGCTTTGTTTCATGGGTCTCACTTGATCTGTTATTGATGCAAGTAGGTAACAGTTCATTTATATAAATATGGCCTCAACTTTCTATTGAGATTGAATACTGGGAAACCTGACAGCCCAGAAAGTTAGCAACTGGACTATGTAAACAGGCAAAAGGACCCCACCAATGCAAATGCAGAGGCAGGGGTTTAGGAGCTTTTAAACATTAAATGCAGCTTTCTTAACCCTTTGGGCAACTTTATCTCCTAGCAATCCCTGCAGGCTGGGACGGAAGTCTTATTTACCCAGGACTGAACACGGTGCACTCTTGATCGTGTAACATGTATACAGGGTCATTATGAGTCGAAATCGACTAGACAGCAATGGGTATAGGTATTTGCAATGAATAAAAATAAATTAAAATTTGAGTATTTGTTCAGAAACGTTAATTGTCCTTTTGCCTAAGTGTAAGGAATTCCCCAGCCTAATGTGGACATTTAATCAGGATTAAGAGACACGTGTAGCCAAGAATAAGAAAGCTCTGTAGTTTCTAATGACAATTTGTGCAGCCAGGCATACATGGCAAATGTCAAGGAGATTGAACACAATAGGGAAAACTATCTTGGTGCTTGGATGTCTTACTTCATTTTCGTTCTTAATTAACTGGCTTTTAAAAACTCACTACGATTCTTTCTCAAGCCTTGTCTGGGTTTCTGAAAGCCTCCATGGTTTGCAAAGAGGCACTCCACTCCGGAACTAGTGTATCCTGGGGAAGCCTGTTCCATCCTCCTCTCTTTCACCTGGCTGCAGACTCCAGTGGGTTGAAGGCCAAATAGCCTAGAAGAAGAGAGGAGTTGCTACTGGGAACAAAGGCAAGATCATGGCTGATGTGGGCCTTCTTGTTCTGGTGACTGAGTGAGTCCAATGCTGTGACCAGATTGTTTCAGAAGATAATCCTAGAAGAAAGTGAAATGTTTCAGTGTCACTGGGCAGAGCACGAAGACTGCAAAGATCACAGAATAATTTTCTTTAGAAACCCTTGCAAGCATCCACTACACTTTGGTTATAACATCTGCACTCTTTGATGTTACATCCAGAAAAACACTAAGCAAAACCTTCTCTCTCGACTCTGGGCACTGCCCCCAGCCTTCTCTAATCTTCTCTGTAGCTTTTATGTCTCTTTTTAAAACCCTTTTTCGAAGCCTAAAAGGTATGTGCCATTTGTACTGATAATAGGGACACACTCTTAAACTTCGGCTCAAAACAACTTCAGAGCCAACTCGAGAGTTTTTACTTAAGACCCACTTTGGATCCTCACTGAACATGGGAACATTTCTGGTCTTTTCAAAGCTTCTTGTCGCCATGAGTCAGATCCGACTTGATGGCACTTGGCTTGGCTGTCCAAATGCAAAGAGTAAAAACACAAAATCAATAATAAAAGCCTAGAAGTCGTTTTTTATCAGTGCCATGCCACAGAACTTTCTGGAATGATGGAAAGAAACATCCATGTCTGGACTGTCCAATATGGCAGCCACTGGTGACATGTGACTACTGGGTATTTGAAATGCAGCCAGCGTGATGGTAGAAAGGGAGACAACTGAATTTTTATTTATTTAAATTTAAATTGCTACAAGTGGCTAGTGGCTACCACACTGTTAAGCACAGTTTTAGATTATCTCCATAGCGTAACTCAAATGCCTCAAGCATGAAGGTGCTGACAAGCATTCCAGGTCAGATTTTGGGAGCTCCCCTGAGGAGGCTTGGTAGCACAGAGTGGTTAAGTGCTTGGCTGCTAACTAAAAGGTCAGCAGTTTGAACATACCAGCTGCTCCACAGGAGAAAGGTGTGGCAGTCTGTTTCTGTCAAGATTTACAGCCTTGGAAACCCTATGGGGAAGTTCTACTCTGTCCTACAGGGTCTCTGAGTCAGAATTCACTCAACAGCAACAGGGTATGACTTACAAGTTCCCTGGGCTTTAACTACTTTATGAGATTTTACATGGAATTGAGTTGAGGCCAGCTCCAGACGGGGAGCCTTCCTTTTCCTTTCTCTGATGTGGTGGTGACAGGACTGTCTCCATCCCTTTAGGTCTTCTATGGCAATTCAGACCGCACTTCCACAGTCCAGAACCTGTTGCGGCCGCCCATCATTTCCCGCTTCATCCGGTTGATCCCGCTGGGCTGGCACGTCCGCATCGCAATCCGCATGGAGCTGCTGGAGTGTGTCAGCAAATGTGCCTAACGCCACCTGCCCCCGCTCCGCGCCTGCCAGGGGGTGGCTGGCATCAGGCCAGCCTGGGGAGGACACCCTGACATGTCACTGTTGACCAATAGAGGTGTATTTTACTAGTACTTTCAAAAGCAGAGCTGGGTAGAAAGTCTTTCATTGTCTAAAAACATCTAGTCTCCATTTGCAATGAAAGGAAAAGAGAAATGAATTTATTTCCCACTCAGGGTCAAAGAAAATCAGAACAAAGAAAACATCTCTAAAACAATTTTCCTACAAAAGAGTTAAGTAGCAGGGGCAATTTGGTGCTCTGGGTTTTTGTCTTGCTGACACTGTGAAAGGTGTGGTCCCAGGGGAACACAAAGCAGCCCTGAGAATTGGGAAGTTCTTTGGCTTCACCCTATTAAAAAGAGGAACAAACAGTTTCACAAAGCTTCACTTGGAATGCTCCACGGGAGTCAACTTGATGTTTCTCCAATTTTCACTCCATTATGGCCAAAGTGGGTTTTAGAGCCCTGTGAATGCAGAGTTGAAAGTTTTGAGGGTGATGAGGGCAGACATGTGGACGGGGGGAGGGGGGGGCTGGTGTCACATCTCACAACTGTCCCAGTTGCCTGACAACTTGTCCATAACCTAATGTCCCCATCAGGAGAGCTTCCACTGCTGAGTTTTCTCCCCTCACATTCAGTTCCATTCTGCACATTATTTACGTCTGTGGCGGACACTCGGGTGAAAGTAGCCAGGTTTCTTTTCTGATCCCAAATAACCAGAATACATCAGAATTTTCCTTTATCTAGAGCTATCATTTTTCAAAAGGCTTAACACATTTTGCAAACAGTTGGCCTGGGTGCTGTCACTGACTGTGGGGGTGGTCCGTGTGCCCACCACGTGCTTTCTGGCAAAAGGTCAGGACCCACCTCATAAAAAGGAGGACGATGGGTCTACCCTCTGGAGAGCTGAGCACTCCACCTCTGCTCCCTGGTGCTGCAGCATACAGACCTGCCTGCTCTAGGTGCTTGAAATCTTTGAGAGGGAATGGACCTGGACAGTTGTTCAATATTCAGGGAGCTGGTGGGAAAACTGAGAGAGGGTGTGAAGAACAGGGGCCCAACTACTGCCCCCAAGTCGATTCCAACTCATAGTTACCCTACAGGACAGAGTAGAACTGCCCCCACAGAGTTTCCAAGGAGCACCTGGAGGATTTGAACTGCTGATTTTTTGGTTAGCAACCATAGCACTTAACCACTATGCCACCAGGGTTTCCAAACCCAAAGAATGGCCTGGCTTGGCTGCTCTGTGACCTTTGCTGGCAGCTCATTTCTCTGGACTACTCTTGTTTTCAAATGCCAAGCCAGGATCATGGATATTCCCTTCACCATCTGGTGAACAGGCAGCCTCCTCCAAGCTCTGCACCCCCTCCCTGGTGGTTTTGGGCTTACAGTAACTTTATATTCAACCTACCATTTTCCTCCTGTCATGCTGTATACTTGAATCTGGAAAATGCTTTCTTTCCTAGGGAGCGTCAATCGTCTCTCATATAGAAATGTATCACTTTGGGTGGGGAAAAAATCCATCTCTGGCCTTAGGACACAAGGACAAATCCATCTGATAGAACGCTTGAATGGAGATCCTTATTTGGAAAGGTGAACTGAACTTTTATCAGGATATGAGTTGTCACAGAAAACGGCAGTAGCCTAAGAGTTAAGGATTTATGCAACTGGTACGTCAGACACAAGAACAAAAGAGTAGATCTGGGAAAAAGGTAAGAATAAAGCAGTGGGAGGCAAGGATAAAGACTTGCCAAATAGTTGTTCAGGTTGGAAATTTTTATTTTGTAATAGCTTTATTGAGACAAAACCAACATACCACACAATTCACCCATTTAAAGTGGACAAGTCAATGGGTTTTAGTATATTCAAAGAGTTGCATAACTATCACCAGAATTGATTTTTGAACATTTTAATCACCCCATGAAGAAACCCCATATCCATCAGCACTCCCCTCCCCCCATCTGTCCCCTAACCTCCATCCCTAGGCAAACATTAGGCTACTTTCTGTTTCTGTAAATTTGCCTATACTGGACATTCATACAAATGGAATCACAACATGTGGTTTTTTGTGTCTGGCTTCTATCACTAGGCATAATGTCTTCAAGGTTCTTCCATGCTGGAGTATGTCAGTACTTCATTCCTTTTTTATGACTGACTTATATTCCAGTGTGTGTATATGCCACATTTTCTTCATCCATTCACTAGATGATAGACAGTTGGGTTGTTCCCATTTCTTGGCTATTACAAATAATGTTACTATGAATATCTGTGTGTAAGTTTTTGTGTGGACATGTTTTCATTTCTCTTGGGTATACCTAGAAACAGAGTTACTGGGTCATACAGTAACTCTACAATTAAACATTTTGACAAACTCCTACACTGTTTTTCACAGTGGCTACAACATTTTACCTTCCTACCAGCAGTGTCTATGGGTTCCAATTTTCTGTACCTGCTCTGACACTTGTTACTATCAGTCTTTTTGATTGTGGTTGTCCTAGTGGGTGTGACATGGTATCTTGCTGTGGTTTTGATTTGCATATCCCTAATGACTAATGATGTTGAGCATCTTTTCATGTGCTTATTGGCCATTTGTAGATCTTCTTTGGAGTAACGGCTACTCAGATCCTTTGCCCATTTTTAAATTGAGTTACTTGTCTTTTTGTATTATTAGATTATAGGAGTTCTTTATGTATCCTGAGCATAAATCCCTTATCAGGTTAGATTTGCAAACATTTTCTCCCATTCTGTCCCTTTCTTAGAGTCCTTTGATACACAAAGTTTTTAATTTTCATGAAGTCCAACTTATCTTTTCTCTTTGGTTGCTTGTGCTTTTAGTGCCATATCTGAGAAACCACTGCCTAACCCAAGGTCATGAAGATTCATCCATTTTCTTCTAAGAGTTTTATAGTTTTAGCTTTTACATTTGGATCTTTGATCCATTTTGAGTTTATTTCTGAATGTGGTGGCTCGTATGGGGTCAACTTCACTCTTTTGCATATGGAGTTCCAGTTGTTCTAGCACCATTTGTTGCAAAGACTAGTCTTTCACCATTGAATTGGTGTTTGCACTCTTGTCAAAAGGCAACTGACTTTGTAAATGTAAAGGCTCATTTCTGGACTCTCAGTTCTGTTACATGTTTATCTTTATGCCGGAACAATCAATACCTTCTTGATTATTGTAGCTTTCTGATAAGTTGTGAAATTGGGAAATTCCAGTCTTCCAATTTTGTTCTTTCTGCTCAAGACTGTTTTGGCTATTCTGGGTCTTCTGAATTTCCACATGAATTTTAGGATCAACTTGTCAATTTCTGCAAAAGAGCCAGCTAGACTTCACACTGGAAATTGTTCAATATTTCTGAATTTAATACACAATGAGATACTGAAATACTGTAAAACATTTTCTTGCATTTGCTTATGACAGCATATTAATTATTTACTTCACCTAATTCATGACAGAATGTATAAAAAAAATTTTAAATTTGAGGGAAATTTGAAACTTAACAGAATTTTGCTATTAAACACATTTGCAGTATCATTTCTTTTGTGGAGAAAACTTTCAAACAAATATATACACACACACATACACACACACGTATAATCTAGCAAAAATTCAGCCTCTTACCTTATGCTAACATATTTATTTTTAGAAGTGCTAGAGTGTGGTCTACATTTGCAAGATATTTTTAAGCAATCAAATGAACAAAGAAGTAGCAGTGAGTGCTGCCAATATAAAGCAGACAATCTGAGTTGCTTCTGGTACCCAGTGTGGGAAGAGGTTACTCGGAACAAGTGAAGGTATTTCAAAATGGAAGAACTGCTATGAAAACACTTGCAGAGCCCAGAAAATCGCACCCCTAAAGGAAACCTTTCAACAGATGCTGACAAAGGTCCACCTTGTTGTCCACTTAGAGTGTGGGTGCTGAGGGCTGCTGAAAAAACACACAGCAACAAGGGCTGTTTTTTACCTAAGGGCTCAGCAGGAACTTCCTGTGGGGCCACTTCTAACTTGACAACATTACAGGACTGATATGAAGATGAAGTGCAAATAGGTATCTGAAGTAGAGAAATGCATCTAAAGTGCTAGCAGCTACTAAATGACCTCTCTGTAACTGGCAGAACAGATTGACATTCCTTTTCAGCTTCATGGGGCTCCCAACTAGGGCACCACCACCAAACAAAAGCAATACTATTATACCAACTACTATTACTGAGAACCCACTGAGTGCTTTGGAGGTTATCATCTCAATAAATCTTCAGGGGAAGATGAGAAAGGTACTACAGGCAGATCCCGGCTCACAAACAAGTTCCATTCTTAAGTTTGTCTTTAAGCTGAATTTATACGTAAGTTGGAATAGTTAGGAATGGTTTATACCTAATGTCAATTGGTCAGATGTTTGTCTTAGCAGGTAGTGTACCTTTCTATGCATAAAAAAATTGAAAAAAACATATCCAGATACACTAAAACATCTTTAGCATAATACTACAGTAATAATAATGTTTTGATGCACATCACAAAGTAGCATCCATTTGTTATTACAAATCATTGTATGCACCTCGAATTTTTAACATAATAGTCTTTACAGAGTTTGGTTCGTAATTACAGGTTTCATGTAACTCAGACATTCGTAACCCGGGGACTGTCTGTATTATTATTTCCATTTAAGTATAACGGCACTTGGCTGGCCATAAGGAAACCAAGGCACAGAAAAGTGGAATAAATCACCTAAACTCACATCAGAAGTATATGATAGAGCTGAGATTTGACTCAGGTGATCTGAAGCAAAGTCTGCTTTCTACTGCTTTACCAGTTTCCAGACCTGGACTCACTATTCTCCAAGTCAACTACTACAGGCTGGAATTCAAGATGAAAGAGCAGATGAATTCTTACAAGCTTTCAGACAAGGAAATGTTACCAACTGTTAGGTCTCACTATTAATTGCTTATATTAGTGCACTTGTCCTATTAATATAGATAGCCTGTGAGTTTGTTACCCACCCCCTTTTCTTCACGTACGTCACTTATCTTTACTTCTGCACCCAGAGTCTATTCAGGCAAACTTTTTTATACACTCTCTACTGGAAATTTCTCTGGAAAATTTGCCAGTTTGAGAATTACTTGAACAAACTTAAATGTGACATCTGAATGGGACCACCATCACCCCTGTATCAGTTTCCATACAAGGGGATATGGTGACTGTGTCGTTTACAATGAACACATTCAAGTCCTAGCCTTGCCACCTTCTAGCTGCGTTATCTTGGGCAAGTTTACTTCAATTCCATAAACCTACTGTCCTCACGTACAAAATGGGGATAATACTAGTGCCCACTTCGCCGGGCTGTTGCGCAGTGTTAATGTAGCAATATCAGCAAAACACTTGGCATTGTGCCTCGCCTAGTAAATGCTACCAACATATAAAAAAGATGACAAGACTCAGATTCTTGGATTTCGTTTTGATACAAAGGACAGCTGAAAGCATGGGCCAAAAGTCTCCATGAAAACTTGAGGAACTCAGAGTGAGGAAGTTACTGATAGTAGTGCTTTTAAGGATGTAAAGTGCCGGATCAGCTTCCACCCTTTGTATACACAGACAACAATAGTTGGGCAATATTTACATATAAGTTACCATAAAACTTAATGTCCCCTCCCTAGAACATTTACCTGCTAGGTCTTCCCGCCCTAAACCACAACAAAAAAACCCCACTGCTGTCAAATCGATTCTGACTCATGGCCACCCTATAGGACAGAGTAGAGCTGCCCCAGTTTCCAAGGAGCACCCAGTAGATCTGAACTGCTAACCTTTCGGTTAGAAGATGTAGCCCTTAACCACTATGCAACCAGGGATTCCAAACAACAAAACCAAGGACAGGGGTTGGCAAACTACGACTTGGCTTCTTTTTAAAAAAATAAAGTCTTATTGCAACGCAGGCACACTCGTTCAGTTATATACTCTTTAGTTAACAGCAACAGAGATCACACGGCCCACTAAGCTTAAAATATTTACTACCTGGCCCTTTGCAGAAAAGAGTGTGCTAATCCTGGTCTAAAACAAGAAGAAACCCGTATCAACCTGTCCAGCTTCGCTTTCTCCACAACACCAACTATTGGGCTGGCGTCTGTTCTCAGCACCCGAACAACCAAGTGAGCATAACCAACATGCAAAGATGACAACACTTAAGTGTAAACAAAGGCAAAGTTTTCAAAACGCCTTAAGGGAGAAAAAGTGTGAGAGACAGAGACAGAGAGAGAAAAGATCACCATCATTAAATAGCAGGATTTGTTCCACTTTAATTTGTCCCTTAAACTGGTTTTAACTTCAAGGTCCATTACCCCTTATGCAAATTCAAATGTGTTCTTCACAAAGACACAAAATGGAGCTGCTTGGTTTTCAAACAGAAGGGACCCCAGTGCTTAACATTGGGACAGCCTTGCAGTCATATCAGTCAGTGCAAAATCTGCATTTTATTAAAGACATTTTGGAAGATCCATTCAAAAATACATTGTGCTCAGTAAAAATTAACCATTTCATGCTGATAGTTAAGGTTACCACGGAATATATATTTGTATAATATTTACAGCAACAATAGAAATTTTACAGAAGTTTAGAATGGAATACATGCCAGAAAAAACTTGATAAGATGTACCAACACATGATACAAAGAGTTATATATAAACACTTTACAAATGGTTCACAATAAGCTTGTGAGGAATTGAAATATTCAACACTTTAAATTTATTTTGGATTCAAAAATTAAAAAGACTAACACCATGTTACACCCTTGCCACAGTAAAAAGTATGGAATTATCATTTGTATTCTGGATTATAAAGTCTATGCAATTAGGAATTTCCAGTGATTCTTCATCTACCACAAATTTGGATGCCACATCCTTCTGGCTTATCCCTACTCTTGCTGTCAAGCACAAACAGGGTCTCCATAACACCCTGCCTTCTCTCTCCCCAGACATCCCCTTCAAATCCACTAGAGACTGAGGAAGCTCTGAATAATTTTCTAAGTATATACAGAATAACTACCTGAATTCCAAATGGCACAAAGCAATTCCTGGAGATAGGAATCAGCGTCAACTATTTTGTTTGGTTTCATGGTTTCTGTCATCAATTCATATTTACAGTGAGAACTGACTTCTTTCAATCACAACGTCACCCCTCTGGCCCGACTCAATCGACAACCAAAGAGTTAACAAGGAGCGGGATCTAGACAGAGGTGGTGATCATCAATTGTATGTCTTTAGTGAAAACTGATTTCATGCAAGTTTTGCTTTCCATTTTGGAAAACCTCTAAGCTGCTATGGAGAATTCAGAAGTTCTCCAGGAAGAAAAGCATCCTTCTTTCCTGAAACTCTGAATGCTTTGTAACTGGTGCTTTTGACAATTCTGGCAATAAACACTTTTATCCCACCATGGAAACAAAAGTCAAGGCATCTACCTTTTCTATTCCTGGGTTTCTTCTGCTTAGACCTGAAGCAGAGCACTAGGACAAGCTTGCCTACTCCTAAATGATTCAGATCAGTCTTTATGAAAAGTAAAAAACCAGACCAAAGGAAGTCCTGAGGAATTCTTAGCAGTCTGTCAAAACAGAGGGGATGAAGGGACAGATAAGGCCTCTTTCTCCCTGACACTCTGTGTTGGAAGAGTAGCAAACAAGGCAACTTCTAATCTGCATACAACACGGAGACTGATTGTAAGATTCCAAAGGAGGGTCAAAACCTGACCCAAGGATCAAATGTGGTTCAGAAAGCTTACCCTGATGGGTAATGAAGGGCCTTCAAAGTGAAAGCAGAACTGTCTCAGTTCTACAGGCCCTAGAAGTCCAACATGCTATTACAACTTTTTTTCTGGCAAAACAGAGACAACCCTCCCTCATATTTGGGAGTAAACAGTTACTGAATGAGAATACAAGGCAGGTCGTGATCATATTTAATAGCCTATATTAAATACATAGAAAGGTTGGGTCAGCGCCTGGAGAGCAGAAAGGTGGAATCAGGACCAGGCCTCACACTAAAGAACTAACAAAGCACTATGGGTAAGGAATACTCATGTGGTAAGTGGGTGGACTCAAAAGTCTATGATATTTTATAGTACAGCCAATTAAAAAAAGAAAAAAGAATGGGAGCAGGCCTAGAGCTTCCTAGCCACCTCACTTCTACCACACAGTGTGGGGACACACAGATGAAGGCCTCATCCTGTCCTGGCTTCATTTTGTTCCATTTTCTCCTGGTTTCTATGACAGACTTGTGAACCTGCTGCATCAGACCTCCAGATTTTTCGTGGCCCAGCTGGTCAAGAACCAAAAGGAAGAAACTGTAATCATTTAAAAGTGTTTTGCTTTTTTTTTTTTCAGTTGGCCTTTCAAGTCTCTGAGAGGACCTTTGTGAAATTGTGGCCCTGGGGATTTATGACAGGACACCTATAAACCTAGTACTATCTCTGCAGCAAGCCCTTTTATAGAAACCAGAATTTTTTAAGCCAGAAAGAAGTCTTCTCTGCCTACATACTTTGTTAGTGATGAAGTGAAGGAGACGAGGGCATTTTTCAGTCTCTTCTGACTTGGTTCTGTGTACCATACCACATTCCTGGTTCCCCAAAGTATGACTCTGTGTACCTTAGTACCACACAGATCTCCATAGCCCACAGTGATTCTTTCTAGATCTCAAAGCAGTGATCCAGAAAAAAATGTTCTGAGCAGGAGAGAACACACCGATTTACTGAGCCCCCGCTGAACTCCAGGAACGAGCCACGACTGGTGTGTGCCCTTGCTGCAAGGCATCGTCACCACTAGGACCTAGGTGAACAGACATAAACAGATCCTTCTATAGATTTGAAAAGTAATCCTCTGGCCTTGAACAACGTGGAACACATATGAGTCATTCTCAGTACATGGCTACAAGAAAAGAAATGGCTTTTTTTCCCCTTATTTACTCTAAAACCTAGTTCAAGAAGTGAGGATACTATGACGGTAACTAAGAGGCATGGGAAGGGAAAATGGGACAGCGTTTCCTAGTGTGGTCCGCTAATTTTCAGGTTAAGAACATGCTAAACTGGCTAACTCTACAACCACAGCATACTTTATAATACATGACGTGACTAGAAACTAACCAGCATAGCTCTGAGCTTAGAATTAAAGTACAACTGCATATGGTGAGCCTTAAAGCATGTTTTTAAACAGATTTAACTAAAGCATACAGCACAAATACTCCTATAACAGCCACATCACAACCACCAAGAACGAGATTTTTGCTTCTAATCAGTTTGCCATATGCCAATATTTATAAAGAGCTATTAAATGACTTAAATAAAGAAAAACCAAAAAAAAAAAACAACAAAGACATTTTCTTTCTGGAGACACAGCTAAAAGCCATGGGTGCCTTTGAGCAGTTGGTAAAAGCCAAGCCAATCTGCCTGGCTGTTGCTTCCTTCTAAATATAAACCTCATGGCTCTATGAAAGAGTTTCTAAGGACACTGACCTAGAATATAAATTCTCAAACACCTATGAAGGAACTCTGGTCTCCTCCCAAAGGATGCACCTTTTAGCAGGCCTAAGATCATGAGAATGAACAACAGGATTCCAGGGACTCCAGAAGAGTGGCAGGCAAGTCTTCAAGAGAAGACGACAGCGGACAATTCCTACCTGTAGTTCTGTAGGTTGGCGAGAACAGCTACAGGGCTGAGCTCTGCAGACTGTTGGGCGTGGAACACTGCCAAACACGTCTCTCAACCGTGACACTACCGACATTTGCACTGAGTATTCTTTGTGCTGGGGGGCTGTCCTGTGCACCACAGAATGCTTAACAGCACCCCTGGTCTCTCTCTGCTACATGTCAGCAGTGCTTCCCCAGACAGTTGTGACAAGCAAAAATGTCCCTGGACATTGCCTCATGTCCCCGGGGTGGGGGTAGCCAAGACAGCTCCTGACTAACGCCCAATGCTGTGGAGACAGCTCACTAGGGCCCCTTAGCATGGAGCACTTCTCTCTCTTGGTCTTGGGCTTTGGACACAGGTTAAAGCTCAGATCAAGACCAAACACAGTGAAGTTCTTTTAGAACTTCTGAGCAGGAAAACAAGAATGGTGGCGAAGGAAAAGTGGAAAAAACGGCAAAGCAGTTTCTTTTCAGAAGGAGATCAGTGATACACTCAAAACAAAGTAATGCCTAAGTCTGAAGTCCACCTTTTCGGCTTCAGGAAGTCAGGGCAGGTAAGGTAATGTGGCTGCCCTGGGCCCTCCTTTCCTAAACAAAAGGCAGACTGTGGAGATTTTAAATCAAGTCCTTGGTATCATAGACTGTGGTATTTGTAGGGTTGGTAATACATCAGCCAGAGGGAAATAACAGTTAAAAGCTAAGAGAGGGCCCATTATATCTGAGAGAAAGCACGCTCATTTCCCTCTGTGAGTGGAAAGAGAGTGACATGCTAGGAATACAGACTGTAGTTCGCTTACAGCTTACCGAGGATCAATGAAAAGTCAGAATGGAACAAAGCCGAGAAGAGGATAAAAGAGCTATCTCAAAAATACGAGTTGAAAACACTGTACCTATTTTCTGGCTCAAATCTGGGAATGTATGAAGAGTCTGTATTGACTCTTCATCAGTTAGGTTTACTTTGCTCTAGGTTGAAGGCAATTATTCTAGCCCTTCTTTGAAGAACCATCACTAACATAAATATTCTGCAAACATCTGAGATCCCAGTGTTAGCAAGGATGAAAACATGGGAAACCAGCCCCTAGGTGACAACGCGCCTTGAGTGCCGCAGCATGGCAATGTGGCCATGCAGTTTCTAAGCACACAGCACAGTGAGAAGTCTTTCAAGAGAAAAAAAAAAAAACATAGTTTCTGGTTTGCAAGGGAGAACAGAAAGTACAGATCCAGTATGAAACAGAAGTGTTAAACGTACACCCTTTCAGAGTCATGGGCATCCAGGCAAAACTGCTGAGGGTTCATTCAGCTCACGTGTGTAACAGCAGCTGCCTGGGAAAAGCCAGAATTCAGAGCTACCCAAATGGTACTGAACTGGTGGAAAGAAACAAGATACAAAAACTAAAGAGCATGCAAAACAATACTGATTTTGAGTCAAATTATTTCAACGATAGTACCCAGTTGAGTTTCATTTTAGTGCCTATTATACTTATTAAAATAAAATACAAAGCACCTTAAAATGACCTTTATACATAACTGATACACACTGTTATAGTATTTATATAAAAACGCAGTATGCACACAAATTTAAGCTTCAAAGAAACTGAGACCTTTTTCTTTATAATCATCATAATATCAGAGCTATGATTCTCAAAATTTTGGGACCAGGGGACCTTGAAATAGCCAAGTAACTCAGCACATTTCAATGCTAAGTGACTTGATTTAGAGGCTGACACTCAGAATTCTGGGGCAAGTGATAAATATTGAGCAGTTCTCTCTTCAAAGGGTGGGAAGGACCTTTAAAAGTATTATTGCTAAGGGACTACTTCCAAAAATCTACTGCTATTGAGAGATGATGGTGCTGACGTGATTTCTGTCAAGGATGGCCCAGGGACACACGGGTATAGTATAATGCTTGTTGGCCAGACACCTTGACGGTACTTGGGAGTGACTTGGGAACGGAGAGAGATCAAATGTGGGAAAGGTTAAGTACTGCTCTGAAGAGATTATCTAGATATATATATATATATATATTATATGAGCATGGTAACCTTGCTATAAGTGGACAGTCCTAGAAAGAAACAGATGGACACAGTAATTTTCTCTATATCTGAAATTGCTTCAGGAGCTTTTAAAATAAATCAGAAACAGCAATAACAATAAAAGCATTTAAAAATATAAATGTCACCCACGTATCTCACATCTCACCAGCCCAGAGTCTGTATGGTGGACATACTCAGAAGCACAGCGCTGGTTTGCACAGCTGGCAGACAGGTGCCTCTACAATCCTTACAGCTAGGAATGTTCACTGGCAAATCTTTGGTCTACACTCTTCACTGATGCTAAGTGGAAGAGCACACTTTTTCCATAGAGGCCCATCAGTAACGCCCAATCTCTTCTCCTCTCTTAGGCAGGTAATGTCCCCAGCCCCGAGCTGACCTTGTGAGGCCACAAATGAGGACTGCATGTTCAGTTCCCACTAGCCTATCCTACCTTCGTTGTTTCTACGGGTGGGAGCAGACATGGTGTTTCTTCTGCTAACACAATCCTGTTTATAGGTCTAGTGATGCAGCCTAGAAACTGAGCAAGGCTCACATCGTTACAGTCACATGTAGCCGCAACTCCAATTCCTGTAGTAGAAGTATAATACTCACTTCATATCACAAATGTATAAAAATATGGCAGCTAGTGTCATAACAATACTTTCTTTAAATGAATATATTTATAAAACAGACATATTTACCATATATATATATTTATATGTAGAATAAAATACTCCTGATGCAATATATAAATGTTACTGTTTAGTTTTTATAGAAACTACTGTAGCTGTCCCACTGCTTCACAATGTTCCAAACAGCTCAAAATAACTTTACATTAGAACATAAAAGGTATGATTATAACAGTACAATATTAATTATAAATAAATGTTACAAATCCTATCAAATATGGGAAGTTTAAAAAACAATTTAAGACATACAGTTCATCTTCTAACCCCTCAAAGGGACACCCTTGGATTACAACCAACCCTCCATTCAGCCTGGGCAGAACAAAGTATGTGGTAAGGGCATCGGCTGAGACACAAATTTTTCTGTCCCTTGCAGTTGCCAGGACACATCCCAGCTTTCTCAAATTCAACCGAGATTGCACTACAGCTGGAATGTGAGGGGGAAAAACTGGCAAGAATTTCTTGCTCCTCAATGGCACACTGTAGCCACTCTCCCGTGAGACTTGTGGGGGCTGGCAATCCGAAAGTAACTCCCGTGGCTCTAAGATCCCTGACTAGCGTTAGCGGCCGTCCTGAGCCAGACGGCCCCACACATACAATATTGCACACACCTTCATAAAGCTGCAAATACTGGCTGACCACCCTGGCCCAGCCCATTCCCCACCCCACCCTAGCCCTCTCCCCCCGCCCCCCAACTGTCCCAAGCACAAATTACAAGGCTGTTTCTTTTAAATCATTCAGGTTTGGCATACGGGATCGATTTGTTCTGTTATAAGGGTGCCCGTTTGGCCCACTCTTGGCACCCAGCTGTTCAGAGTAGGAAGGCCCCTCTGTGGCACTCCTGGTCACAGAGGACACGTGCCAACCAGGGTCCATCTGACCTGGCAGCTGGAGGGCTGGCCTGCCCTTTGGGGTGGGCTCCTGTCGGATGTTGCTGCTTCCACTTGAGGCCTGGCCCATGGAGTGAATTCTTATTTCTGGGAATGAATTTTTGGCTTGCTGCGTTGCTAACGGTTGAAAACGGGGGTCTGAAGGAACTGGGTGATTCGAAGCCGTAGAAAAATGTAAGAGCTTGCGCAGTGACTTCAATGGCTGGTTCTGAAAGAAAGGAAGTGAATGTATGAAAGATTTAATGCAAGTAGACCATAAAGCCGGGAGGAAACTGAGCTCAGAGCTCAGATGAGGGCACATACCCAGGGCTGGACGACTACATGGGACAGGTGGCAAAAAAGCCCAGCTTTCTCTGTCCTTTTGATTATACCCTTTGTTTTTTCAAAACAAAATAGAAGTACTTTCGCTTTAATGTAAAAGCCTAGAAAGAAGCACTCTGGATCTGGTATGGGGACCGATGGAGGACCAAGGCTCCTCTCTGGCTGCATCTCATCTCTCCCATGGGCTTCCAAGCTCCAGCTATCCCATCGACACTCCAAGTAGTAGGAAACAGAAAAAGCAGAAGAAGGGATGGATCTGCTTTTCCCTGTGGAGACAACTTCCCAAAAGTTCCCCATGATGCTTTCACTTATACTTCAATAACCAGAACTTATCACACGACCATACCTAGCTGCCAAAGAAATGGAACAAATGGAATATTCTAGCTGAATAAACAATGTACTCAAGCCCCAAACTGTAACTCCTTTATTTGTTCTTGAAGTCCCTGGGTGGTACAGATGGTTAACGTGCTGGTCTGCTAACCAAAAGTTTGGATTTCCTGAAAGACCAGCCATTGAAAACCCTATCAAGGACAGTTTTCTGACACACATGGAGGCTGCCATGAGTTGGGGTCAACCTGAGGGCAGACAGTTGTTACTTGTTCTCACCTCTCCTTTCCTTCAGTACTGCAAAACGTGCATGTTCCCTTTGGGCACTTTCACTTTCTCAGAGAGGGAAATAAGGTCTGTGCATCAAAAATGCAAAGCAAATAAGTAGACAGAGGAGACGAACTGGACAGCTCCTGTCCAGAGGCAAGATGAAAAGGAAGAAGGGGATGAGCTGGCTGGAAGAACAGATTTTCGAAGTAGAGGTGAGGAGTGTACTGTCACCGCGTGGGGACAGCAGCTCAAGTTACATAACAAAGTGTGTGTTAAGTTTTTGTATGAGAAACTGACTCAAATTGTAAACTTGCACTTAAAACAGACACACACTGACTCAAATAGTAAACACGCACTGACAACAGACACACAGAATATAAACAAATAAACGCAGGGAGGAATGTAAAGCAAAGGAAACCAAGCAAAAATCCCAGTGAAATCTGAACCACAGTTCATTCGCAGGAGGCATCAGTTCCTAAACTAGGATCCCAGCTGCTCTGGCCTTCTGCCGTGCAGCCGCTGCCCAAACGCCCTGCAACGGCTGCACTGCGGGGGAGGTCCAGTCTGCCGCAGAAGGCAGGGTCAGGGAAGCGGCTCCGCCCCTCACAGGCCTTAGGCTTTTCATTCCCCGCTCCTCCCTCTGGGGGTGTGGCCATCATAGCTCTAGGAAGAGCTCTGAAATTCAGGACCCTCATCATGCTCCAAGACACAGCTGACGCCTGCTAATAGCTGCTGGTACTCAGACTGCAGGCCTAGCCTCAGGCACTTCTGGCTGCCAATCTTCAGAGCACCCCTACTCTGAGTGTCACAGAGCAAGGAACATGCATTTAAGGGCTAAGTAAAGTTTTAACAAAGCATTAAAGATCTCAAGGAACACTACGATATTTAAAGAAACCCCAAACCAAACCAAACCCACTGCCATCGAGTCGATTCCGACCCACAGCAACCCTATAGAGTTTCCAAGGAGAGCCTGGCAGATTCAAATTGCCAACCTTTTGGTTAACAGCCACAGCACTTTACCACTATGCTACCTGAAATCCAAAGTGGACTGCTTCAGAATTGACTCAAGCAGAAACCAATCCTGAGGATGTATTTGCCACTGCAATTTCAGGCTTTCTGAGAAAGCTTTGTGATCCCCACAGGAGGCAGCATGGTCCACTGCACACTCCAGTGCTCACAAAGTTATCTTTGTGTAACTGGTTTGGTAGTGTGATGAGACTCCTGGTAATCTGTATAGTCGTGGCCACATGTACTATCAAGCAATTACAAGGATCTGGGTTATGCCGGAGGTACAAAGGTATTTGGCAAAAGAAATGGTTTCACTAAGAAGGTTCTAAAACCCCATGTTCTTTTTCTTCTTTTTTTTTTTTAAATTGGAACTAGAACATTAGGCTCTGTCATGGATTGAGTTGCATCCCCCAAAATATATGTAGCCATGTGCCTGGGCCATGATTCCCAATATTCTATGATTATCCTCCATTCTGTGATTTTCCTATGCTGTATGTTAAAGGATTAAGGTGGGGCTATAAATCCCTTCATAGGATCACCTCCCTGCTCTACTGTAAAGGGAGTTTCCCTGGAGTATGGATTGTACCACCCGTTATCCTTTCATTTATTCTGAGGGAAGCAAGCAGAGAGCTGGGAAGCTCACACCATCAAGAAAGCAGCACCGGGAGAAGAGTCCGTCCTTCAGACCTGAGGTTCCTGTGCCAAGATGCTCCCTGAACAAAGACTGATGCAACACAAGGACTTGCCTCCAGAGACGGCAAGGGGGAAGCCTTCCCCTGGAGTGGACACCCTGAATTTGGACTTGCAACCTACCGGACTGTGTAAGAATAAACTTTCCTTTGTTAAAGCCATCCACTCTGTGGTATTTCTGTTAGAGCAGCACTAGCTGACTAAAATAGGCTCTTGTGCTTTTAGTTTGGACATACATCCAACAAACCTGGATGTCTGGTTTTCTACTCTGCCCCAACCCAGAGGCAGAAACTGGTTAGGGATGGGGAATGACAATTTTGGGATCCCTTGTCAGGAGCTCTAAGTAACAGCTTATAGTTAAAGACAGTAAACAAAACAACAACAACGAAAACCTATCAAAGGCAGACCTCCTCCTCCAAATCACAGAAATTGGTGGTCATTTACAGGTACAAGGAACTGTACTGCCTCAAAAACTCATAAGGATGTCTGAAACTATAGGTTGAAGAATAATCACTTTATAAAATAACAAATGTGGGATACTGAAAAGATATACTATTAGAAGATCTGTGGTTAAAATAGTTGTTTGAAAGACAAATCTCAGTTAACCTAAAAAATGTCTCGATGTGGTTTCTGCTTATTCTGCCAGTAACGGCAGATAAATGTGCCTAATGCAATGCTTGTCACAAGTGCAGTTGTCAATGCAGCTGTTGGCCTGTTTTCCCACCTGAAACAGTATGGATTTCAGAAGTTTAACATTCTTCGAAGAAAGCTTATGACTTCTGTCTTTCAAGGCTCAATTCATATGCTACCACCTCTTAACTGAAATTTCTACCTTCCCATCATCCTTTCTACACCATGCCTGGATTTTTACCATTAATTATGGTTATTTATGGATCCTCTCCCCCTCCTTGGTCACAGAGTATTTGTGGCTGCCACCGTATTTTAGTCACACGCTCCCCAGTCCCCTACCTGGCCAACCTGATACCTAGGTCATTTATAAAGGAGACTCACTAGTTCCCAGTAGGACATGGGCCACTGAAGGCAAATTCATCCTCACTCTCAAGATGCATTTGGCTATTAGTGAGGGCATCTTCTGATAGCCTCTCAGCTTTATTTTAACCAAAAAATCATAACGAAGAAGCCCAAACTTGTTACTGTTCAGTCAGTTCCAACTCATGGCAACCCTATATGACAGAATAGAAGTGCCCCATAGGGTTTTTGTGGCTGTGACCTTTACAGAAGCAGACCGTCAGGCCTTTCTTTTGCAGAGGCACTGAGTGGGTTTGTATCACCAATCTTCAGGTTACTTGTTGAGTTCAAACCATTTGTGTCACCTAGGGACTTTTTCTGTAACACCAAGAGGCTAAATTCTCTCATCCTCCTCCCTGCCCCCATGTGAGACAGTTCCTGTGGAGTTGGAGAGTCTAGGAGTGACACACAGCTTTACTCACCTGGTTTTGAAGATCTGGGATCTTATCAGGACGCCACTCCTTGGGTCTGCTGCTTGGAGTACTAGTGGAATGAATGGTTTTTTGTAAAGTCAGAAGATCAGAGCCTTCAGAACTGGACACCTACAACAGAATATGAACCATAATTAAAAAATGCACACTGATAAGACTGATTCAGATATGCAACCACACCCAAAACCCCAGAGCAAATCAAACCAAACCAAAACTCAACCAAGATAAATTACAGTAATTTCAAAAAGGGCCCACTAACAAAGGAAATCAAAATTTTCCCAATGTTCACAATGCACATGATGCTCGTTAAATTCTGCTGCCCTCTTAATAATTTTCCCTGCATTAGGAAAAATTGGCAGATGTCATGCAGTTTTGTTAAAACCTCAACCCGTTAAGCATTCCCATGCTGTTAGTTTTAGTCACTGTAAGAGAGAGCTGTTAAATCGGGCTGTACCCCAAACTGCTGTCGTATCCTCATTCCATATTGCAGTTAGGTTATGAACCAGTTCAATAAAACGCAAATTTTGTTTTACTGGGAAAATGATCCAAACACTGCATTTAGTGGTGCCACAGAAGTCTAGGAGGTTTTCAAGGACAGCAAAGTGGGAAAGTGTAGTTTGACTCATATTCCCAAAACACTGCCCAGTAGATCTGGGTCTAGCATTATGCACTATGAAAATGCTAAAAATCTGGGCAATCTGTCTCATCCCCAATTTGAGGGAACACAGGAGAGTAAGTAATGCCTAATGCCAAGCAAAAGCCTTGGCTTAAATGAAATCACCAGCCAAAGCTACAGCCAGGCGAGGGAAGAACAAATCACCAACTAACAGAAACTGCCTTTCCGTGGAGCCTGCCAGCTCACTCAATTTGGTCAGTTCAACTCGGTTGCAAAGAAAACAACTGCAAACCAAGTGTTAACAAACTTTGTGAGTCAAATGAAAGGATTTTCATTCAGTGTAAATGTTAATCTAATTCTTGATAGGAAATAAGAGATTTTATACTATCCGCCAACAATCGGCTCATGAGACAGTCCCAACTAGTCTTTCACTAGTTTGGTTAATAGCCTTTGTACTTCATCCTCTTGAACTGATTCAGAAAATCCAGAATGGCAGAGCATTTATATCTAGATGAATTTATGGAACTGGCTCAGGTACTTAACTAGCATAAAGAGAATATGACCCATCAAAATAAAAGACATGCTGTTGTCATCAGTAAAACAAGTTTACTGGAGCAGTTTTCAGGGCTACCATACATAAAAATGGGTACCATGGGTGGAGTGACTACAGGAAGCTTTTTCAAAGAAGAACTATGCTTTAAATGATTCTTTGAATTAAAAAGAGGAAAGAGGGATTTCTTGATGCTTGGATTCTCCCCGTTGGTGGAATCTGTCTGCAATATAAGATACAAATAAACTAATTGCAAAAAAGGTGCTTTTATTGAAACTAACAGCTCTTGGAAGCCCTCAGATTGTTCACTGTTAGCAGTTACAGACAGAATCTCTATGCTGTGCATCTACAGAGGTTCTGTGCCAGCTCTCACTTGGATGTACAGATGCTAATAAGGTCAAGTGAAGACATGCACAAACTTCCAAATACAAATACAACATGTGATCATGGTCCTTACCTACAGATAGACCGCTTTGAGATGTACAGGAGTCTACCTACATGAAGCTTACTAACTATTGAAGGATTAACAGAAATATGATTATTATAATAATATGCTTATTATAAACAGCTCTTGTTCAAAGAGCTATTGATGAACTTCAATCTTTTCCTAACTGCTAAAGATGTTCCAAAACCAAAACCAAACCCACTGCCGTACAGTCCATTCTGACTCATAGTGACCCTAGAGGACAGGGTAGAACTGCCCCATAGAGTTTCCAAGGAGCGCCTCGCAGATTTGAACTGCCAACCTTTTGGTTAGCAGCCACAACACTCAACCACTGCACCGCTAGGGTTTTCACTGAAGATGTTAGCAACTAAAAAGCTACCATGTAATTTTCCTAGTGGGGTAAAAAAGCATACTGCAACCCCTTATGAACTCGGTCAACTCTTGAGCCAGAACACATCACTTGGAAGAGGAGTATCACTGCCACAGGATCTCAGAGCTCAATAAGATGCCTGATCTACATTCTTACAAGTATTTATACAGTTGAAAAATATCTGGCACAATTCAGAAAACTGGTTGTCAAGATGAAGAAATAAGTTCAGTCTTTAAATGGAAGCATCATTACCGGCTGAGATACTAACTAACTAGGATAAGATCACCAAGCTGGCAAAGTCACCATATGTTCTGAGGGCTTATATAACTCTCTGGATATGTATCTGAAGCCAAACTTCCCAAAGCAGTTTCTAGATTTGCTTGAGTCAAGCCACGCACTTTCATAATACAGAATTTTTTTTTGGCATCACTTTCCCTCACTTTGGATATCCCAATTGTCAGAGAACTACAATGTATATGAAGGCATCCAGACAGTCTTTTATGAGTGTATGTATGAAGACATTTGAGTAAAATATCCCATGATTCTCCTGTTCCAGTGACAGTATTGCTAAAGAAGCTGGAAGAGAAGGTGCAGAAACAAGTGGCTAGAGGCTTTCCAGAGTGGTGGGCCCAGGGCATGGAACAAGACTGGAAGAGGTACTCAGGAAAACCCAGTTCTAGTTTTCCCAACTGACTAAGTGATGTTGAGCAGGTCACAATGTCTCTGTTGGGATCAGTTCCTAAATCAGGGGTTAGACTACATTTAAACTCCACCTCAACTTTAAAAATGTTCTGCTTCTCTACGGGCCCTGGGCTTCAGAGTTTCATTTCTCTGTATCTTACACAAAGGCCACAAGGCCTTAAATCTTCTGACACTCTTTTTCTTAGTTTCTTTTTGCTGAGTTCTAGAAAATGAAAAACAAAGTAATTTTAATTATGTTTAAATGCTCGCTCAAAGAAGGTTGAGTTAACCAACGCCAAGCTTAGGAGCCTGAGGCTTGGCATGCTAGGCTTAGTGTTCTTTGCAAATCTTACTCTAAATGCCAAAGCCCTTAGCATTTTTTTTCTTTTCTTTTGATTGAAAACTGCAGAAGTAGATAAGCAGCTTTTTTTGGAAGGCTTAAGGGCATTACAGCCTGTACAGAGGTATTCTGCAGTTAACTTACATCAGAAACGAAGCTTACAGAAAACTAAATGAAGTTCAAGTGGAAATGATATTGTCTGCTGCTGTCAAGTTGATTCTGACTCAAATCGACCCTACAGGGAACAGTAGAACTATCCTGTTGGGTTTCTTTATGGAAGTAGATCACCAGGTCTTTTTTCTGTAGAGCTTGCTGGATGGGTTTGAACTGCTGACCTTTCAGTTAGGAGCTGAGTGCTTAACCACTGTACCACCACAGCTCCTTGGAAAGGATGTTAGGGGATGGTAATTTTCCTATTCATTCTGATCTGTAATCTTGACATCTAAAGTTTGGACTAGATCTTGAATAATTAAGCCAACCCACATAAATATAGTCTATTCATGCCCCAGTGAGTCACGGGCTCCAGGGTTAACACCAGTCCAAGGTGGACAGACATCAAAGGCTAAATCTCTATATAAAAAACACCTACACTGCCTTGATCCTTTCTATTTTCTATTGTTTCACCAGCCCCCCAATGGCCGCAGACCTACCTGTGGTTAGGGACAAACCAAAACCTTGAAATAAAAGTAACAGTGATCAAGAGAAGGTAGCCTACGTTTATCATTCATAAAACACAAGTACATTCTATAGACAATGATAAAAGTTTTATTTTAATAGCTCTTGAAATATTTTAAACTTTCTAGGTTAAATCAGGTCTATTTCATTCACCTTGTCCCAATAACAAATGTAGTAATCTATGACTGACTGGTATTTTGATTGGACAGTCTACTTTAGGTGAGCTTGGGTCAGAGATATAGGCAGAATTTCAGAAGAATTTCAAAAATATTATGAAGCCATTAAAATGCAGGTAACAACGTTTGTGTCTTAACATACATATTGTGTGTCTATACAAACCCAATGCTGTCAAGTTGATTCTGATTCATAGTGACCCTATAGGGTAGGGTAGACCTGCCCCCATAGGGTTTCCAAGGAGTGGCTAGTGGATTCAAACTGCTGACCTTTTGGTTAGCAGCCAAGATCTTAACCGCTGTCCACTAGGACTCCATATAGAGGCAGGTATACTGTTAAAAGCCAGAACGCAAAATTGTATTAGGAATGATTATTAGTATTTAAGACAAACTAAAAGCCCAGCTTCTTTCCACAAATACATGCACAGGCTTAAAAGCTGTAAGAAAATAATCAAAATCCTAACACTGCTTGTGGTAGGGCAGTAAGAGCAGAAATGGTCTTTTTCTCAATTTTTCTGTAATGAACTCATATTTATTTTATAGTGAAATAAACTGAACAAAAATAAGTAACAGCAAAATCTGTAAAAGTAATCTAGAAAGGCCTTTGTTAATATTTTTAAATTATTTCTGAGACAAAAATCCTTACTCTGGGTTATTATATACTTTGTTTCTCTCACCTATCTCATCTTTATTTATCATGAACCCTAGAATTCTCACAGTGGAAAGGACTCAGAAACACTGGGTTCATTTCAACTCGTTTCAGAGATAAAATCAATGAAGTCCATCCCAACAGGCCATTCTGGCTGTCTTTTTTCTTTTCAAATAAATGAGGGCAAATCAGGTTGAAATAAAACTAGAAACAGCCATTTAAAATGGCTCACTCAACCTTGTCTGGTCACACAGGTGCTTCAAAGCACAGGGGAAAGAGCCCTCCTTTGGGTGAAGCCCTGCTCCTTGCTGTCCTGGTGGCCTGGTTTCCCATGCGCTCTTTTGTCACTACCCAGCAGACCTCTCACTTGGGTGGGTCAGTGAAGGGATGTGCCCAGCTCCATGGCACCAGCCTTTGTTCCGAAGGGTCCCAGAAGAAAAGCACACACTATTTCATAGTTCAGTCACAAGATACACATGTTTTCCTACTAAAGCAAGCCTTGAGATGTCAAACACAATTTCCTCTCTGTGACTACACAGCTCAGAAACACATTTAGCAACACAGGAATTCTACAATCAGCCAGGGAAGATTAATGAATGATGGTTATTTATGAACTTCAAGATTCAAATGTAAAATCAAAACTATTTATTAGGTTTTCATATAACTCTAAGCCCCTAGAAAGAAACAAATCCTGCGGATTCATAGTTTTTACATGAATATAAATCCACTCGAATAAGGTGTTTATTCAGACAGAGTTAAAGTGTTCTCTCTCTTTGATACTACTGGATACAGTGAGATCTCTGAGAGAGGACAGTTGGAAAGAATTTCAGAAACAGATATATCCAGTGTCTCCTTCTCAAGGTGCTATAAGAAAACAGATCATTTTGATTGCTGTGTACCAAGCATAAGTTATGCTCAGAATAATGCTGAAATACATGCCATTATATATAGAAATTAGCCATCTACTTACTGTTTGAGATTTCTTCTTTTTCTTTTTCATAGATCTGAAAAAGCCTTGCTTCTCCTTTTCCTTGAATTGTTCAGAACGACTAATAGTTTCAGGACTTTTCCTAAATGGGAAGACATTTCAATCATTCTCTTACCATATGACCAATATAATGAATACTGAAAACGGGTGACATGAGGCTCAAGCAGCCACAAACAATCCAGCCCAAATGTCAGGACTCTCTGGAAGATCACAGGAGGAACTGTGGTGAAGAACCTTCGGCTACGGTTAATCTCCATCCTTTGGCACAGCTCACTCGAACTAGCAATCTGAGCATCATTACAAATGATCTGGGTGACACAGCCAGTTCTGTGTTGTGGAGAACTTCAGAATCAGAGATCCTGAAAATGGCTTAGCTTAAAAGATGACTCTTCCGTAACACTCCAAGGGAAATTGCAGAAATATATTTAACACCTTCATTTTCTATTCACCTTTTTAAAATCAACACAAGTTTATTGTTAGTGGTGCACCAAATTGTTGAACACAAAAATCAATGCTGTTACAGAAACATTATAAAAGTAAAAAAATTACCTGAAACTGGAAAATTCTTTTATAAAAACTGTTGATCACTTTAAACTAAATAAAAAATAGGTAAGATAAAATGGTAACAGGATGAATGCTTTAGTACAAAGCACTCCTAAGACATTAAGCATAACACCACTGACATCACCAGGGATTTTAATAAAAATAGAAGAGACAAAACATGAAAAGACCAATATGCCAATATGTTGGTTACTTTTATGTTAAAACAATAAAACACTGTTACATATTACTTAATTTAATTTATAGTCTTTATAAAGTAACTCGACTAGTGTTATTCTACAAAAAAGGTATATTCTATGGCCTTTAAATTTGAAAATCTGTATGACTGTTGAAAGCCATTTTCTCAAATGGTTAGGTTTCTGCTATTAGCCATTTCCTAAAATCAAGAGTGGCAAAAATCTTAAAGATGACACAGTTGATTCATGCTTATGGTTTCAGATCTAACAGCGACGAAGTTACCAGAACATTAAACAAAACATATGCAAAGCTGTATTATACCTTAATTTGGATAAACCTATTTGAAGGCAGAAAACGGCTATATAAACAATTACAAATCCATGTGACAGAAAACACCATGAAGTTGTTAAAAATAAATATCTTAAAAGCATATTCACAAACATGAAGGAATGCTCAAGCCACAATACAAAGTAGTCAGGATTTAACATTTTCTACATCCAAAAAACCAAACCTATTGTCATCCAGTCAATGCTGCCTCATAGTGACCCTACAGGTCACAGCAGAACTGCCCCAGTTTCTAAGAAGTGCCTGGTGGATCTGAACTGCCAACCTTTTGGTTACCAGACATAACACTTAACCACTATCACCACCAGGTTTCCATTTTTACACTGTATAAGCCAAATTGTGTTTTGAACAGTACATGCATTAAAAAAATAAATAAATAGGAAGAAATAACATCTTAACAGTTACCATCTTTCAGTAGTAGAATTATTGGTGAGTTTTAGTTTCATTATAATTTTCAACTAACAAAGATGTACTACAGATACAATAAAAGGGTATTATAAAATCTCAGAAAATTTACTAAAACAAACAAGTAAGAATTTGGGTTCGAAGAGAACAAGGGAAGTGATTTCTTTTTTTAAAAGAAAGAAACAGGAAGTAAAAAACATGACTGCTTGAAGGAGTAATGATCATTTCTTCTCCAGTGTTTAGCCTAAAACAGTCAATGGGAATACCAAGTAACAGCTGAATATGCAGGTCCAAGGGTTCCTGACACTCATTAGGAATTGCAATTTTAAACATGACTAAGAGAGTGCCAAGACCTGAAATGAAGTTTTTGTAATAAAATACATACAGACAATAAAATAACTAGTGTTGGAACTCTGAATGATGATGCAGGCATAATTTTGGAAGCTAGAAATGTCAGGCAGGAAGGGACGAGTGAGAATGCAATGGTGACAAGCCACCGGTTTTAAAATGCAGTGTTATACTGCTGGGCATCACACCTTCTCCCAATGACAGACTGGGCTTAAGCCCTGGGAATCTAACTGACTGAGAAGAGAAGATTTCTTATGACAAGCACTTGGGATTAAGGGGATGAAAACCGTCTTACATGGGGTCTAAAGATAGAATGACTTAAGCTAAATCTACACTCCCTGCATTCAGCTGTATGAGGGTTCTGGTGAACACGACAGAGCAGTATTGTTTTCTGGGATCACAGAACTGAGAATTGGAAGGAGCATGTCGTGGTCCAATCGGTAAGACTATTTTTAATGTTCTGTAACTTCCAGAAGTTAGGATGAAAGAATACTCAAACTACAATACAAACTAAAGAAAGCAGGCCTCAAAATGTCCTAAACAGTATGACCCAAACCACATTAGAAAAAGGTATATATGTGCATATATATATATATATATATATATATATGAGGGTCAACAATTAAGTCTGTGAACTTAATTGTTCTAAGTGTTACATACCTCACTGCTGAACATCACTATGGTCACCTTTGAAGTACTTCCCTGCAGAAGCTATGCATCAATGCCAGTGCCTAGTCTGCCTTTCAAAGCAATTTTGGAACTCTTTCTGGAATGGCCATTGCACACAGTGGCACGGTGGCAAGTTCACGAACTTAAATGTATAGTTGTCTGTGAGGGAGTTTTTAGCCAGTGAACAAATAACTGTATTGGAACATCCTCCCTACTCACCTAACCTGGCCCCCAGTGACTTCATTTTCTTTACCTGAAGATAACAGAAATATTGAAAGGAAGACATCTTGATGACTTTCAGGACATCAAGGGTAATACGATGACAGCTCTGATGGCCGTTCCAGAAAAAGAGTTCCACAATTGCTTTGACGGGTGGACTAGGTACTGGCATAGGTGCATAGCTTCCCAAGGGGAGTACTTTGAAGGTGACTGTAGTGATATTCAGCAATGAAGTATGTAGCACTTTTTCTAGGATGAGTTAGTGAACTTAATTTCAGGCCTCATACAAACAATCAGGAAGATATAACATTTAAATAGCTATCTCTGGGTAGTAGAATTGTTGGTGATTTTATTGGTGTAACTTCTAGAAGTCACAGCATTATATGCTTATGCCACTGCTAACGTTCTTTCAGAATGTTTATACATAACCTAAAAGCACAACAGTATGTCCCCATGAACAGGGAGAAGTTGACCCTGGATAAAAGTTTAAGAAAATATCAAAGGTCTGCCAAGAGACAGCAGTGAAGGTGCCTCTGCTAACTGAGCCTGAGGAGGACACGTTTATCGTGGCAGCAACCTCAGAACCTAAACGGGCATTATGGTGAGAATGGTCATGCTGGCATGAGGGGAAACCAAGGCTGGGACCCAAGTCCTAGGGAGGAAGCAGGACTTGGGATGGCAAGAGGACAGCTGACCCAGGATGAGACAGAGATGAGAAGACAGGGGTGGGAGGTAGGCAATGAAAGAAGAAACAGCACAAAAAGCCCAGTGGTTGTAGTTTGTTGTAACTCAAAACATAGACAAGATGGGTCAAACACCCTCTGCAGGGTCTCTTCAGAGGCATCAGATAAACTAGGTCCTACAGGGTTAAGGTAAGATGACGAGGAAAACATCTTTGAAATGAAGCAGAGCAGAAGTGGTGGGCAAAGACCCAGGAAGAGAAAGATCCTGGAAGGCAAAACAAACAAGGAAAGACATTAGGGGATGTAAGCTCGGGAAGAAGTGTGTCTGTGTGCACACATATACAAAAGTCAGAAAGAAGGAAGTCAGAAGGAGCATAAGCACAAATGAGAGAGAGAGAAGCAGCTACAAAGAAACATACACAGGCAGAGAACTAACAGAGGCACAGAGGAAGAAAAGCCTGAGAGAGAAAGAGCGAGAGAGAATGGCAGGAAGGGAGACACAGCGCGGGCTGGCACACAGGCACCTGAAAAGGTGTACGGCATACAAAGGAATGGAAAGGCAGCCTTCAAGTCTGAACATTTACAGCCTGTACTGAGCTGAATGGATATGAGCAATCCCTGTAATTTCCCTCACTTATTTATTATGGACCCTGCAATTCCACCTGGTACAGTCAGCAGCTGTGTGCTGAGCTAACCGTACAGGCAACCAATAGGGCTAAGAGGAGTAGCAGGGAAGCGAGTGAGCGATAGAAAGTGTGGGGACAGACACCCAGATGAGGCCCACCCATCTCATCTCGCCAGCCCATTTATTCCGAGGCGGTTCTGACAGAAACAGTATGGGTAGGGACAATGGTGCAAGGTACACACGTGACTCAAACCAGCTCTGCCGCAACAGTTACTGCCATAAAAGCCTCAACAGGAAAGAGAATTCAAATGACTCACCTAAATGAAGGAAGGAATTAAAGCTCACTTAAAGTCACCAATGTTCACTGAGTACTTTGCACATGGAATCCCTGTGCAGTGCAAACGGTGAATGTGTGAGGCTGCTTATGGAAAGGTTGGAAGTTCAAATTTATCCAGGGGAGCCTTGGAAGAAAGACCTGGTGATCTACTGCTGAAAAACCAGCCACAGAAAACCCTATGGAGCACAGTTCTACTCTGACACACAGGATGGCCATGAGTTGAATCTACGACAACTAGTATCTGGTATTTTCCACGTACCAGCCCCTATGTTATGTGTTGGAAACAGCACGTCTGACCTCGTGCTGCCCACAGACACATAGGTGGCAATCCAAAGCTGTGACAGACAGGACAGGAGCAAAGCTGTGACAGAGAGAATGGGGAGCCGGCACACTGGAGTGCTGTAGCTACCCTGGGAGAAGCATGGATGCTGAGTTGAAGAGGTGAAGGCACTAGTAGTCTGTCACACTTGCCCTGCTACTTCCTTTTCTGGACAGTATAACCTAAGCAGATAGTTCATATCTGACACGAGAAAGTCAATGAATCATTCTAGAGGAAAAATTCTGTGAGTTACAGTGACAGGTCAATAACGGACACCAATATATTCATAATTTTACATAAGAAAATGGATTTTACAAATGAGTTACAGGAAGTCTTCACTTATCTTACCACCATGGGTTTCTGACTAATTTGGTTTACCATATATTCATACACACTATATGGGTATTGATTACATGTATGAAACCGTAAGGGTGAAAAATGACTTTCCCACTGAGGGCTGGAGAAAAGACAGAAATAAGCTTCATCTCTCCACAGCCATCACTTGGGGTCTCTATTGTTACCTGGTTATTTCTTGCCCTGATAACCTCAGTGTGAACTGCATATTAGAGAAAAATACACAGGTTCTGAATGAAGGCAGAGGAGCTATCCTGTCAGTAAAGATCACGAAACTGACTGCAGTGGTCTCATTTTTCTTATTTGGAGATATTTTGACTTCTCTCCTAGTTTTGAACTGGGTTCTGGATAGCTGAGATGGTCAAAATAACATCTAGGGATGTTATGCTACAAAATGTATTTATTACTAACACCATGGCACAGTAATATTTTTTCCACTGAACAAATTTATACACTGTATAACCATTTTCTTCATAAGAACTCTGAAGTACCACTATTGAAAAGAAACAGACTGCACTTAGGAAGGTGATAATGTAGGAACAGCAAATCACTATGGGACCACAGCAATGCTCTTTCTGAATGATTCAGTTATCAATCTCTGCATTTCTTCAAGTGTACACAATACAGCAAACAAATCAGAGATATTGTTCAAGAAAAAAGGTTCAGAACAAGTCAAGCTTAATTACTAATGACTTAAGACTGAGTCAAATGTGCTGCAAGGAGGAGAAATGGAAGCCAAAAAATACAGCCAGTTCATTACTGGCAATTCCAGAATTCTTTCAGCCTAATCACAATAATACCACAGAAGGATGAGCAGATGAAGACTGAGCTGAAGTTCAATGTCGAGATCACGCTCCTAATTCTTTTAAAAAAATCACTTTCAGGTTTCGAAACATATCTTTGTCTAAACAAGCTCCAATCAAACTGATTATCAACAAGCTGATTATCAAATTGATTATCAACCAAGCTCTATTCAAATGGATTGTGATGTGTGTGGCTGATCCTCATTTTCATAGGACTATGACAATCTGCAATTGGTGCTGTTTTGAACTACCACCACTTCATCATGCAATGACCAAAAGATAGCTCCTTCCGTATTTTGCATTCTCACAATTTAGACACTATTCTCATTGCTTGTCAAAGCCACATCTGAAAATCATCAACACCAATAACTAAAAGAAGCTGTATCTGTGCTCTTAGGTTAGTGTACAGTCTCTTTTTTACATACCATGGGGTATAAAAGAGCCACCTGGAGGAAGAATGCACTCAAGTTTATCAGCAATCTCAGGAGGTGAAACAACTGACACGTCATACTGAAGTTAGATGACACTAGTGAGCAGCCACTAATGTTGGTGTTCCCATGGTGCTACCTGCTGCATGAAGTGCTGTCATGTATGATCTCATTTAATGCTCACATTAACTAGGTGAGGTAGGTGCTATTCTTAGCCTTAGTTCACAGAAGAGAAAGCCAAGGCACAGAGAAGATAAATCATATAGCTTCAGTTGAAATCAGTCAAGATACTATATTTCCAGAGTCTAAACTCTTGGTCACTAATGTTAAAACAGCCTTATTTTATAAATAAGGCAACAGATGTAAAGTATATGTAAAGCTTTAAAATAAATAGTTTTTATTATTGCTCTCAGAATAATTATGTTGTTTTCATCACAGAGCACAAAACACTGAATCACTGATAAAGCCATGTCAGTAGATCCAAATTATGAAAGCATACAAGGTCAGAAGCCCTGACACAGGCCTTTCTGTTATTCTGGCAACAAACATCAAAGCTGAAACCTCTGATACACTGGTCATATTCTAAATTTGGCATGTTCTGATGATATACTTAGAAAAATTCTATGATGTATACAGTCAACCTTCAAGTGTAGATTTAGGCAGTCTTTTTGAGCAGCTGAGAATATAAAGTCTACATTATCATTAAAGAAAAAGAAACAGTTCTTACTCCCCCTGTGTTAATAGAGCTTCACATACCTTGTCATTTACTCCTTAAATTTTTATTACAGAGAAAAGAACAAAAGTTGCCACATTATTTTAACCTCTGAGTACAGTAATACTTTTATCATAAAAGGCTGTTACTTTATTTCTACCTTGTAATCCTGAATGAGAGTGAGGTAGTGTAGAGGTGGAATTAGAATCAACCAAGGGGAAGTGGGGCTAAGATAGTGGAGTAGCCACACATAATCTCTGATCCCTCTAACAATAGAGAATGAGAAAAACAACTGAACAAATTATACAGGACATGCTAGGTGCCCTGAATATCAGGGGTAAAGCTGAGAGATCAGAATGGGTGACAAGGAGAGGAAGCAGGTCCAGAAGCAACTACTTGACCCCAAATTAAATCCAAACTCCACAGAAGGACCTGCTTCAGCCAGCCAACCGGAGCCATGGTACGGCAGCAAAAAAGAGCAGCAACACTGTGAGCACAAAGCATCTTTCTCAGGAGGGGAAGGCAAGCTTCAGATGGTGGCACATTCACAAGCAGAGAGAACTTTCCCCTGAGCCTCATAAACTAAATGCTTGCAAACTCTTGTGGATTTAAACCTTTCTGGTAATTCTGAATTCTCTCCCTTTGCCCAACAAATCCCTCTCCCTTCTCGGCTGTGAACCAGGCACTAAACTCTGATGAACTACCTGGGCCAGGAGTGGGGCATCTTACATGCATGCCCTAAACTATTCTCCCAGACTTGGAGAGTGAGACAAAGGAGGGCAGGGAGAAAAAAAATGTCTGCCAGCTTGCCTATTCTGGGATCTCTCCCTATATTTCTCTGTGTTCTCACAGCTCTAACCACCTGGTGACAGGGCATTGGAATTTTTAAGGCTACAATAATCAAACTAGCTCAAATGACCAAATTATTTGGACCTTCAACCACTAAATTAAATATATATGTGTATGTGTGTATACGTAAGTATGTATGTATGTATATGCTGGAACACAATAACCAAACAAACTTTCTTATGGCTTGGAGAAAACAACCAATTTCTAATCATTTAAAGAAGGAGACCAGCATGGCTTTAGAAAATTCCCAAAACATAGAAACAAAAAACTTTCCAGACAAAGATAGCTTCCTGCAATTATTGGAGGTAGAATACAAAAGAGAAATGTTTAGAGCACTTCAAGACATCAGGAAGGAGATCAGGCAAAGTACAATAGAACATAATGAAAAATTAAAGACTGTAAGAAATATGTGAGCAACAACAATCCAGAATTCAGCAGATTAACAATGATATTACAGAACTAGGCAATTCAATAGAAAGTCAAAGGGGGTAGAACTGAGGTAATGGAATGCAGAATAAGTGAGGCTGAAGATAAAGGAACTGACACTAGCATGTTTGAGGAAAAATCAGATAAAAGAATTTTAAAAAAGTAAAAATCAATGAAATTTATGTAGGGCTAGACGGCACTTGGCTTGGCTTGGCATAAAGAGAAATAATTTACAAGCAACTGAAGTATCAGAACACGGGAGGATAACAGAAAATGCAGAGATTGCTGAAGATATGTCGACAGTAAACTTCCCTGATAATTCAAAAGGCCAGAAGATATCTATCAAAGCAGCTCACTGAACTCCACACAAGGTAGAACCCAAAAGGATACCAAGAGGTATTATAATCAAACTTACCAAAACTAAAGACAAGGAGATGTTTTTAAAAGCAGCTAAGATTAAACAAAAAATAATGTATAAAGGGGAGTCATTAAGACAGAGCTCTGATTACTCAGTGGAAACCATGCTGGCAAGAAGACAATAGGATGACATATACAAAACCTTGCCAGCTAAAAATTATATCCTGCAAAACTGTCCCTAAAATATGATGGCAAAATTAGGACATTTCCATCTAAACAGAGGTTTACAGACTTTGTAAAATCAAACCAAAATTACAGGAAGCACTGAAGGAAGCTCTTCAATTATGAAATGAATAACATCACATATATACTCAAGGATACAATGCAAGACACAGCATCCAGATATCAACATGGATATCTGTATAGGGAATCCACAAAAATACATCAAAGCTAAAACACTAAAAATAGAGAAACAGAGATCTCAGTATATAAATGAAGACAACAGTCTATCAAAAAGAGGAAGAAATAAATATATTCATAGATCTTTCAGATGGAGAGGAAGTAAAGGTGATACAAAGAAATTAAAGACTAGTTTAAACCAAAATAAATCAAAGCTAAAACATTAAAAATAGAGAAACAGAGATCTCAGTATATAAATGATGACAACATTCTACCAAAAAGAGGGCCAAATAAATGTATTCATAGATCTTTCAGATGGAGAGAAAGTAAAAGCGATGCAAAGACATTAAAGACTAGTTTAAACTTAGAACAACAGGGGTAAATATTACAGTAACCACAAAGGAAATTCAAAATCCTACACATCAAACCATGAAAGTAAAATCAGAAAGTGTCAATACATATAAAATCAGTAGCAATGAAAGGGATGAAAAGAAAACCCATAAAGAAAAATGACTCTGCACAGAAAATTAAGTGGAACACAGAATCTGTCAACAACACACCAAAAAAAAGATGTAAAATGACACCACTAAATTCATAAAACAAATAAACCCAGTACCATTGAGTTGATTCCAACTTGTAGCAACCCTATAGGATAGAGTAGAGCCGCCCCACAGAATTTATAAGGAGTGCCTGGTGGATTCAAATTACTGATATTTTGGTTAATAGCCATATCACTTAACCCCTATGCCAAAAGGGTTTCCACTAAATTCACATCTATCAATAATGACATCAAGTGTAAAGGAGTTAAGTGCACACCAATAAAGAGATAAAGAGTAGCAGAATAGACTAAAAAAACAAAAAACATCTGTCTCTACACTGCTTACAAGAGGCACACCTTAAACATACAAACAAACTGAAACTCAAAGGATGGAAAAATAGATATCAAGCTAACAAAATGCAAGAAAGAGCAGGGTATCAATATTAATTTCAGACAAAACAGACTTTAAAGCAAACTATACCATAATGGACAAGGAAGGTCACTACATATTCCTTAAAAGGTGAATGCATCATGACGACATAACTATATTTGATAATTACCCATCCAATGACAGAGCTTATAAATACATAAAATGAACTCTAATAGCATTGAAAAGTGCAACAGACAGTTCCACAACAATAGTAGCAGACTTCAATACATTACTTTTGGTAATCAAAAGAACATCTAGAAAGATACTCAACAAAGACACAAAAGATCTAAATGCTACAATCAACCAATTCATCTCACAGACATATACAGAAAATTCTACCCAACAACAGACAAGTATACCTTCTTTTCTAAAGCACATGGAACATTCCTCAGTATAGACCACATATTACGCCACAGAGCAAATCTTAAGAAAATCCAAAGCACTGAAATACTGCAAACCATCTTCTCAGATCATACAGCCATAAAAGTTGAAATCAACAGCAGAAAAAGCAAGGTCAAAAAATCAAACGCATACACACACACACACACAAAATCAAATACATGTACACTGAACAACACCTTGCTCAAAAATCAAGGACAGAATAAAGAAGTTCATAGAAACAAATGAGAATGAAAACACATCCTATCAGAATCTTCGGGACACAGCAAAAGCAGTGCTCAGAGATCAATTTATCTCAATAAATGCATACATTCAAAAAGAATAAAGGGCCTTAACCCTACAATTTGAACAAGTAGAAAGGGCAACAAAAGAACCCCTCAAGCACCAGAAGAAAACACAGTAAAAAATAGAGCAGAACTAAAGGAATTAGAGGATAGAAAAACAATTGAAAGAATTAGCAAGACCAGAAGCCAGTTTTTTGAAAAGATAAACAAAGTGGATAATCCATTGACCAAACTGATAAAAGAAAAACAAGAGAGGAAGCAAATGAATAAGAAATGAGATGGATAATATCACAACAGACTCAAATGAAATTAAAAAGAATCACAGCCAAATACTATGAAAAATTGTACTCTAGTAAATGTGAAAATCTAGCAGAAATGGACATATTTCTAGAAACACACTACCTACCAAAACTAACACAAACAGAAGCAGAACAACTTAATAAACCCATCACAACAGAGACTGAAAGACGAATTAAAAAATGCCTAACCAAAAAAAGTCCTGAATCTGATGGCTTCACTGGAGAATTCTACCTGACATTTAGAGAAGAGTTGACACTACTCTCACTAGCAGCATTTCACAGCAAAAGCAAGGATAGAATATTCCCAAATTCATTCTATGATGCCAGCATAACTCTAATACTAAAACCAGGTAAACATACCACAAAAAAGGAAAATTACAGACCAATACCTCTCATGAAATTAGATGCAAAATTCCTCAACAAAATTCTAGCCAACAGAATTCAACAATATATCAAATAAATAAATAAATAGCGCAATATGACCAAGTGGGATTCATGCCAGGGATGCAGAGATGGTTCAGCATTAGAAAATCAATTAATGTAGTGGATCAAATAAATAAAACAATAACAAGCCATCGAGTCAGATCCAACTCATGGCAACCTTAGATATGCAAAGACAGTATCATTCTAAATGGAGAATCTGAAAGCATTCCTTTTCAGAAAAGGAATTAAGACAAGGATGCCCATTTCACCACTATTACTCAATACTGTGCTAGATAGTCTAGCCAGAGCAATCAGACAAGATAAAGAAATAAAGGGCATCCAACCTGGCAAGGAAGAAATAAACGTTTCTCTACTTGCAGATGATATGAGCTTATACAGAGAAAACCCTAAAGAATCCACAAAAAAACTACTGGAACTAATTTCTCAGCAAACTATCAGGATGTGAGATAAACATAAATCAGTCAGTTGGGTTCCTTTACACCAACAAACAGACCATCAAAATGGAAATCACTAAATGAATACATTTACAATAATCCCCAAGAAGATAAAATACTTAGGAATAAATCTAACCAGAGACATGAAAGACCTATACAAAGAAAACTATAAGACTCTACTGCAAGAAACCAAAAGAAATCTACATAACTGGAGAAACCGTCCTTGCTCATGGATTGAAAGACTTAACATAGTGAAAATGTCTATTTGACCCAAAGCAATCTACAGATACAATGCAATCCCAATCCAAATCCCAATGGCATTTTTTAATGAGATGAAGAAACAAATTACCAACTTTAAACGGAAAGGGAAGAAGCCTTGGATGAGTAAAGTGTTACTGAAGAACAAGAACAAAGTGGGAGGCCTCAATCTACCCTACTTTAGAACTTACTACACTGCCACGGTAGTCAAAACAGCCTGTTACTGGTAGAAAAACAGATACACAGAACAATGGAACAGAATAGAGAATTCAGATATATCACCATCAACCTAGTAGCAGCTGATAGTTGACAAAGGTCTAAAGCCCATGAAGGTGGGGGGAAAAGTCTCTTCAACAAATGGTGTTTGCATAACTGAATATCCATCTCCAAAAATGAAAGAAGACTTGTATCTCACACCATGCACAAAAACTAACTCAAAATAGATCAAAAACCCCAAATATGAAACATAAAACAATAAAGATCATGGAAGAAAAAATAGTGACAACACGAGGGGCCCTAATACATGCCATAAATAGAGTGCAAAATATTACTAATGTTGCACAAACACCAGAAAAGAAAGTAGATAAATGGGAATCCCTAAAAATTAAACACTTATGTTCATGGAAAGACTTCACCAAAGAGTAAAATTACTACCTACAGATTGGGAAAATATTTTTGGCAACTACAAACCTGACTGGCATCTAACTTCCACAATCTACAAGGTACCTCAAAACCTCAACAGCAAAAAGACAAGCAAGCCAATTAAAAAAATGGGCAAAAGAATAGAAGAGTTTTTGAAGGCTATTAGGGTAGGAAGGAAGGGGAAGGGTTATTCATAGATTAGTCAATAGGAATTCGGTTAGGTGAGTGACAGCATCTAGTAGAAGGGAGGTCTGCACAACTGGACCACACCATAAGCTAAAGTCAGCCAAAAGCCTAACAGGTTTTCTAAATACAAAGCTCGACGGCACTTGGCTTGGCTTAAATACAAACCAACATTTTAAAGGACAGAGTAGCAGGGACAGGGGTGTAGGGACCACAATTTCAGGGGACACTGAGGTCAACTTGGCTTGGCTGGCATAAACAGTTTTTTTCCTAAGAAACTGTTCTGCATCCCATATAGGTGAATGGTGCCTGGGGTCTTAAAAGCCAGCAAGCTGCCATCTAAGGAGTATCAATTGGTCCCAACCTACATGGAGCAGATAAAACCAAAAACATCAAACACCTAAGGAAAATACAAGCCCAGGAGACAGAAGGGTCCATATGATTGGGATACTACATTCACATGCAACCAGAAGAACTAGATGGTGCCCGACCACCACCAAAGACAGCCCTGACAGGGAGCACAATGTAGAGTCCCTGATGGAGCATGAGAGAAAGGGGAGTACAAACCTAGAACTCTTATGAGACCAGACTTGATAGTCCAATATCCTGCAGGGTCCCCTGAGAACATGGCCCCTGGACTTGCTGCTAACCCAGAGCTGAAACCAATACTGAAACCGACTCTTCAGACAAAGATTGGACTAGACTGTGAGGCATAGAATGATGCAGATGGTGTGTCTAAGTCTTGGCTTAATACATAGATGAGGCTGTTCAACTGGTTCATCTTTGGCAGGGAAAGGACATGGTGGACAGAAGGACATAGGTGTCGGTTGAGCGTATACTAGAGGTATAGGGTGGAAAGGAGGAGTGTGCTGTCACAGGGTGAGGAGAGCAGACAGAGTTGCATAAAAGCGTGTGTTTGGGGTTTTGTGTGGCAAATTGACTTGGATTGTAAACTTTCACTTAATCACAGTAAGATTATTAAAAAAAATACAGGAAAAGGATATGAACAGGCACTTCACCAAAGAAGACATCCAGGATGTTTACAGATACAAGAGGAAATGCTCACAATCATTAGCCGTTAGAGAAATCCACATCAAAACTACGAGATACCATCTCACCCCAACAAGGCTGGCATTAATCCAAAAAGCACAAAAGAATAAATGTTGGTGAGGTTGTGGAGAGACTGGAACTCCTCTACACTGCTGGTGGGAATGTAAAACAGTATAACCACACTGGAAATCTTAAAATGCTAAAAACAGAAATACCGTATGATCTAGTGATTCAACTTCCTGGAATATATGTCCTAAAGAAATAAGGGATGTCACACAAATAGATACATGCCCCCCAATGTTTATTGTAGTACTGTCCACAAGAGCAAAAAGATGAAATCAACCTAGGTGCCCATCAACAGATGAACGGATAAACAAGCTATGGTATATTCACACAATGGAATGCTATGCAATGATAAAGAACAATGATAATCCTAAGAAACATCAAATAACATGGAATAATCTGGAAGACATTATGCTCAGTGAAATAAATCAGTCACAAAAGGACAAATATTATATGAGACCACTTCATAAGGACCCAAGAAAATGTTTAAGCACAGAAGAAAATAATCTTTGATAATACAAGAGAGTAGGGGGCGGGAGATGGCTATTCATTCATACATTAGATAATAGATAGGAATTGGGTTAAGTGAAGGAAGTGACACCTCCCAGTATAAGGGAGATTAACACGGCTGGACTACAGCAAAAGCTAAGAGGTTTCCTGAATACAATACACCATTTTGAAGGTCAGAGTAGCAAGGGCAGGGGTCTGGGGACATCTAGGTCAATTGGTATGGTTTCAGGAGGACATCTAGGTCAGTTGGTATTAACTGAGCTTTTTTTTTAAGAAAATGTTCTGCATCCCATTTTGTTGAGTGGCATCTTGGGTCTTAAAAGCTAGTGAGCTGTCATTTAAGGAGCATCAGTTGGTCCCAACACACCTGGAACAGAATTACATGAAAGAGATCAAAGGCATGAGGAGGAAAACATATGTCCAGCTGACAGAGGGTTCATCTGATTGGGTGACTACATCAGCATGTTACCATGTGAACTAGATGGTGCCTGGCCACCACCAATGACTGCCATGACAGGGTACACAATGTAGAGTACTTGATGTAGCAGGAGAAAAATGGGGGAGCTGATCTGGAACTCTATTAAAAGACCAGATTTGATGGTCTGACATCCTAGAAAGTCCCCTGAGAACATGGTCCCTGGACTTGCTGCTAGACCAGAGTTGAAACCAGTACTGAGGCCAAACTCTCCAGAAAAAGACTGGATTGGACTATAAGACACAGAGTGATGCTGGTGAAGTGTGTGCTTCTTGGCTTAAATATATACATGAGGCTGTGAGAGAAGCTCTTCTCTAGAAGCAAGATGGAGGGTGGAGAGCAGGGGACAGGAGTTGGTTGAATGGGTATGGGAAGTACAGGGTGGAAAAGAGGAGTGTGCTGTCACAGGGTGAGAAGAGCAGCTAGAGTTGCATAGTGGTGTGCATGCAGGGTTTTACCTGGCAAATTGACTTGGACTGTAAACTTTCCCTACAGACACAGTAAAATATTTTCAGAAATAAATTAATTAAAAACAAGATCTGACTTCCGGCTCCCTCTTCCATGTTACTGACTGTCCAGCACCAGGCATGTTCCTTAATTTTTCTAAGCTTCAGTTTTCTTACCTGTTAAATAGGAATAACAGCTACTCAGAGGTCAATTGTGAGAACTGACAGAGACAATGGACATAAAATGCTAAGCAAACTGTCTGGTGTATGGTTTGCTACGAATAAAAGAAGGAGATAGCAAAAGATAGCCCCCAGTCAGCAGAATGTAATGAAAGACCTATTAGGTATTTATTGATTCAGGAGATTTTTTTCTCTTTTACATGATTTTTTAATATAAACATTGAAGAGTAAGAAAATAACTACAGCAAAAGGACAAATATTGTATGAGACTCCTGCTACAGGACTTAAAAAGAGACTTATCTACAGAAGAGAAGACTCTTTGATTAGCTATAAGGGTGAGGAGGGAGGGACAGGGTTGGTCACAGACTGGATAGTTGACAGAAATGTGATTTGGTGAAAGCAGTGACAACACAATGTAGAAAGCAGATCAACTTAACTGGACTTCACCATGAACTGAAAGCTCTTCTAATCTCAACCCAATATTGCAAGGATAGAGTAGCAGGGGCTGGGTCTGGGGAATCATGCTGTCAGGGGACATCGAGGCCAAATGGCAAAACTAGCCTATTGCTAAGAGAGTCTTCTGTACCCCTTATGGGTGAGTGGCATCTGAGGTCTTAAAAGCTAACAGGATGCCATCTGAGAAACACCAAATGGTCCCAATTCATCCAGAACAGATGATCACCAAGAACAACACAGACACGAGGGAAAAAGAGCTCAGGAAACAGAAGGATCCCTGTGAATGTGAGACTGTATCAACATCTGACCAGAATAACCAGATGATGCCCAGCCACCACCAAGCACAGCTGTGATGGGGCACACAATGATGAGTCCCTGTGGCAACATGAGAAAAAGAGGGCTGCAGCTCAAGCACTCTACTAAAAGACCACAAGTGACAGTCCAACAGCCTTGATCCCCTGGGAGCATGGCCCTTAGACCTGCTGCTGCCCCTGACCAGAAAACACTACTGAAATCAACTCTTCGGACAAAAATGGACTGGACTGGGGGACACAATGCGATCATATTGTGTGTGTACTTTATGGTTCTATGCATTTATGGGATGCTGTCTTACTGGTCTCTTTCTAGATGGGAGAGAAGGAGACAGGTGCTTGTTAAGAGGATATGACAAGTAGAGAATCCAAAGAGGAGTGTGCTGTCACTGGGCAAGGAGAGCAGAAGGAGCTGCAGATAGAGGGGCATGCAAAGCTCATTTGAGTTGTATACTTTCACTTAATCATGATTATAAAAAAAAGAACAAATAATAATCACACTTTCCTTATCAATCTCCCTTGCCAAAGAAAGGCACAGAAGGATAAAGAAGCCTAAAAACGTTATCCAGAACTTATTTGAACTCTCACACTTACCACTAGAAAGAAGAGTAAAAGCAAACCAAAAATACTCACCATGGATCAAAAGTGGGTTGTCTTTTTGAATGGTTACTTCCAGAACCACTCTCTGGAGGTAGTGAAGAAACTCTGGTTGACACATTATTGTCATGAAACATATTATCAGGACGAGGTGATGGCACTAAACAAAGAAAAAGGAAATCTCTGGTGTACTTTTTTGGTCAGAGCAATTTGCACGTTACTGTAATGCATCTTCTCTAACACAAATCAAACAAACAAGTAAAAACCCTTATCTGCCTTTCACAAACCTGTTACCAAAGGCATGCCAGTGAATCTCCCTCTGACCATGGCTTAGTACAGCATTAAATTGCAACGGTCAGTTAGCTAGCTCCACATAACATATGCAAAACAAAAACCTGACCTGTCAGTTGAAAAATTCAAGGGCACCGTAGGATATTTAGAAGTATAAATAACATATCCTTGACCTCGAACCCCTGCCACTGTGTTGACATCCTCTGAAGTTGACCCAACTATGCACAATCTATTCTTAGTCTGAAATGATTTTTAACAGTATGTATGCTAGAACATGCAGACTACCACTTAAGCTTTGACATTTGGGAGGCAATGCCAATCTTTTATTCAGTTATTTGCAGAGAGAACAGTATTTTTTCTCTAAGATTTCAATTCAGGAATGAGCAGAAATGGAGTGGGAGTGCTACTACTTTTCCTGTCGATTCCTAAGCTTGGTCCTAAATCAAAATCAATTTCATCGAAAATAAATAGGCTCTACACTGATATACATTTGACTTCACTTCTGACCAGTGGGAGTGAGAATGGAAAGTATTGTGGAACCAGCAATGATACTGAAATGCACTGCAGTCGAGCCAATCCTGACTCAGAGTGACCCTACAGGACAGAGCAGAACTGCCCCCATAGAGTTTCTAAGTAGTGTTTGGTGGATTTGAACTGCCGACCTTTCTATTAGCAGCCGTGGCATCTAACCACTTTGTCACCACGGTTTCCCAATGATCCACCACTACCGTCCACTGCCGTCATAGGAGAACTATAGGTGATTCCAGTGGTTGCATCCAGTCCAATCCTTTCCTTCTATTTCTGTACTTTGTTAGGAAACAACTCTACTTGCTTACAGTCAAAACAAAACTGTGTTTCTAGAGGTCAAAGACTAATCAATCTAAAACTTCATTAACATTTTATATTAAAGTATATTCTCCAGACATCCACAGAAATAGTATGTGTAAGGTGCATTCTGGAAGTAAAACAACTGACAGAACAGTGTTTTGATCACGTATACTATATTTTGTTTTAGTTAACTTCAATCTCATAAGATTCTACAGTAATTCTGGTCTCAGAAAATAAACAAATAAATGAGATTAAAGGTTATGTTCAGTGTCTACATTTTTTCTAAAGGTGGGGCTTGGAGTAAATATAGTCGAATCATTCCATGTACATCTAGCTGGTACTGAATAACATGTCTGTGCTTAATTTTAAGGACCCTTGGTGGCACAATGGTTAAGTACTAGGCTGCTAACCAAAAGGTCACTGGTTCTGAACTCCACCAGCCACTCTGTGGGAGAAAGACATGACAGTCTGCTTCTTTGCAGAGTTACTGCTCTGTGAGGCAGTTCCATCTTGTCCTACACGGCCGCTGAATTGGAACCGATTTGACAGAGGTGGTTTTTGATGCATTTATTTAGTTCAGGTTCCTAATCAAAAGGACAAAGGAGTTCTCTAGGTTTCTTCCCAATTCCTGTCCCTTTCCAGCTGTCCTCCCCCAAATACCACAAATGACAGGAAGTCAAAACTACATTTTTAAGGTTATGCAAGTACACTTGAAGATTTTCGTGACGCCAGTCAACAAACATCTCTTCAACTGTGCCAGGCAGCACGCCAGTCAATGAGGGTACGGAAAAGAAAAGGGGACGAGAACTCACGACCTAATGAGAGAGAACACTAAGGAGTGATCAGTGCCACGTAATCTGTGTTAGATCAGAGGCAAGCTACCATGGGAGGGGCTGCGAAGGAAGTAATAACTTCCCTGTGGGTGGTCAGGGAAGACCTCACACGCACAGGACCTTAAAGGGGAAGCAGAATATTAAACGAGAGTGACCCAAACAAGCTACCTCAGCAGGGGGAGGAGTGTAGTTCAGGCCAGAAGACATGGCCTGCAGAAGTTCCAAATGCTGGACATCAGAGAGGCGATGGGTGGGGGCAGCTGAAGAGTATGACAAGGACCTGACCGTGGAAAATCTGGAAAGCCATCTTAGGGAACTCAGATTTTTCCAGATGCCAATGGGAAGCCACCAAAGGACCCTCAGCAAGGACGAGACAAAGGATTGGGATGCAGGGGAGCAACTGGGTTATGCTGCTCTATTTTCTTTCTTCTGTAGCACTTAGTATCTTCTAAAATTGTATATCACTATTACATTTAATGTTACTCTCCTTACGAGAATGTGAGCTCCACTGAGTATGGAGATCTTTGGCTCTCTTGCTCACTGACATGCCCTAAGCTGGAACAGTGCCAGGCACACTTGAGACATCTGATAAATAGCTTATGGCTTAATCAAACTGATGAGTGATATGGTCAGAATACAGCTTCAGAAACATCATCCCAGTGACTATTTTGATGGGTACTCTGGAGGTGAGGAGCCCAGTTAGGAGGCTACTCAAAGTAAACAAGTGAGAAGCCAGGAGGCCTGAACTAAGACAAGAGCAAGGAGAACCGCTGGGAGGTGACAGTGTAGGCAATGATGCAGGTCTGAACTCAGAAGCTGTGGAGATGTAATGGAAGGAAGTGGCTGAAGCTCTAGAGAGGCAGAGGAGAGAAAGGCCCCGGGGGAAGGCTAGGGACCAGCCTTACCTCTGTAAAAGCTTCCAACTCGCCTTGGAACAGGATCATTGTACAGATGTCTGCTTTCTTTCGGGGCTGTGCCGTCATCAGAGTGGGGGTCTGGATATACTGCACCCTGAGGCAGCAAAAAGTTTACAAAAATAAAACAAGAGATTCATGACATTGCTGCCAATGAACTTAGAACAATGCCTAATCACCCCATTATTTACTCAATGATCTTTTGCAAGAGAAAACTTGGAATTATGCAATGAAGAAAACTACTTGTTTTATAAATCACTTCAAATCATTTGTGAAGAGATCTGGTATAAATCAGTTTTAGAAGGTAGCCTGTGATGATGCACAACGAACAATCTTTGGAGACAGGTTTTACAGTGAAATGGAGCAACTCGGAAGAGTTCAGACCTCCGCCTTCTGACGGGAGTGGAATGAAGATGTTCCCTCTCTAGCAGGCTCTTTAACCGAAGATCTCGCCACCGTCATCTCTGGAGGGTGCTGTTCACCAGGCTGGAAGTCAATTTTAAAAGGATTTATAAGAGCATCCTGTTCCCAGGGATGAAAATCACCTAAATCACAATGGTATTCATTTGGTATAAGCAATACTTAATAACCCAAATAAAAAATGTTAGCTCACTAAAACATGAACTATTCCACAAAAAGTGAACCATCTGATGAACATCAAATAAGTCAAACAAATTTCACAGATGGAAAGTGAAGTTATCATTAAAGTTAATGCAAGTAGGTAATAAATTAGTCTGAAAATAGTTCAATTAAGAATTAAAAAAAAAATATTTCCAATATCTATAGTCTTCTGGCACCCATGGGTCTGAGCAGCACCCTAACTACACATTCTATTTGTTAATCCAAAATTTCTCTTCCAGATTTTATGCCGAGGTCTCCAAAACAAAACTGTGTACATCCAAAATTACTTTTCATGAAAGACTTACATGGTAGGTTCAGAGGGAAAAAGAAAAAAAAAGTTCTTTGACTACATCAAGGCATAGAACAGTACTCTTGATAATTCACATCTTAAGATTACCTAACGACTGTAGTTTGTGTACTTAAATTGTCTTCTTAATCCTCCCTAAGACAATACCACTTAGAGGTAACGTATTTCCTTTCCTCAAACAAAATCACAACAGTGGCTCATCTCCGTAGAAGCTAACGCTATCTCTCCCTTAGGGACGTTGAATCACAAGCTCAGAACATCACTCGGTCCACAACAGGGAAAAGTAGCATTTCCTACCCTCAGAATTAAAAATGAAGGAATGAAATTATCAAGTCATTAGGAGGAGTTGACTCCACAACATATCTGTAAGCTGCACACAGAAAGAGTACTATCTCTTACATGATATACCGCAAATGTTGTATTTAAAATTTTAAAATGTGATTCTTTCTTCCTCTCACTTATCAAACGTACTGCGACAGGGTTCTAGGAACTCCTCTGGTACTCATCCAGTATAGTCTTTCTTCTCTCTGCTTTGTAACAAGGTCTCATTTAAATGTGATTGCTTGTATCGTCTACAAAGTCCTCTAGAAAAGTATTTCAGAAAATACTGACATCCAACCTAAACTCTGAGCAGGCAGTGCTGGCCTTGCCCCTTTGCATCTGAAGGTGGCTGCAACACTTGCACGAGACTGAGTCCCATGATTCACTCCCAGCTGTACTGTCCTCTGTCAAACCTTCCACCATCCTTACAACATTAAACTTGTACTTCCTTGCAGCCTGGCACTGCACCTCCTAAACCTGACTTAAAATTCAGTAACAGTCTGATCTGTGCTTAGCTGTTCACAGCAATCGTTTATAATTAGCTTTTACTACCATGTTCACAAAAGCTTTTTTCTGTAATTCTCAGAGAGCCAATCATTTGTCATTTTTCAACATTATAGCTTTTTTTCCCCCTTACTTCTCTATCTCACACCATGCTTAAAGCTGGTATCCTTAAAATGGTTCTTGATCACCATTCAGAGTCTGAGGGGAGCTGCTGTGCTCTGGAGATCTCTCTAGATTCTAAAGTTCTCTCTGTGACTCCTCTGATCCTTCCTATGACCCCAATCACAACCTCTACCAATATGTACCTCTGCCCTTTCCTTATCTGGGCTCTAGCACTTCATTTCCAACCTCTCAGAGAACACCTCTGCTCAGAGGTCCAGAGTCACTTCAAACTCAATGTGTCAGCATGATACAGTGGCAAGAGTGCTGGCCTGGGGACCTGAAGACTACCAGAGCAGCCATGAGCCAGGGTGGGGTCTATCTGGGCAACTCACACAACTCTGAGCCTCACCATGCTCATCTGTGAAATGAAGGGGTTGAATGGGTAACTTCAAAACTTCTCTTCTACTCCCAAAAGGAGTTCCAAGAAAAGAAACCTGAAGTCATCCTTTCTCCTATATTTGATCCTTCCATTCACTGTTTCTACTTCTGGGGAGTCTCAAAGGCTCAATCTCTCTGTTTTCCCATTGGCACTGACTTAGTCCAGAACACTCTCTCATCTCAGACTCGGATGACCACAAAAGCCACTCCAAATGTTGCACTTCTCATTCTAGCAATATGCAATAAGTTGCAATCCTCAAAGAAATGTCTCTTTTGCCTCCTTCTCCTTGTAATGCTTTCTCCTGTCCCTCCAGGGCTTTCTCAGGATGCCCCATCCACTGTCTCCCCTTAGTTAAATCCCAGCCTAGAAGTTTCTAGAAGTTTCCTAGAAGTTTCTACCCAGACACCACCTCCCCTGGAAGCCTCTGGTAACCCTGTCTGGACTGCAACCCTCCTCTTTATCCCTACAGCACACACAATTCTCACACAGCACTAGGTGTAAGAGCTCAGCCTAAAAGGTAGGCAGCTTGAATCCACCAGCCATTCTTTCGAAACTCTATGAGACAGTCCTACTCTGTCCTACAGGGTCGGTATCAGTTGCAATTGACGGAGTGGCAAAAATTTGGTTTTCTGGGGTCCACTGATAAGTGTCCCCCATGAGCCCACATACTCCAGAAGGTCAGAGTGCCTTGTCTTTCATTGTTCTGATTAGGGTCTACTGTGGTACCGGAGCTCAGTAACTCCTGGAACCTATCTTCACCCTTTAGCCACTTAAAACTCATCTATCTCTGCATATTAGCCCTAAGCAACACCTTTGGCTGCCCTAAAGCCGTTTCTGACTGCTCCTGCTCAAAATGATCTCTCCCTGTTCTCAACTCCTTTTTATAGCCAGTGCTATACTAATTCAGTTCTTAATTACTCTTTCATTGTTCTCTGTATAACTCAATCTCCCCTGGGAAAAGAGAGGTTTCCCAAGGGCAGGAACTCAATCTCAGACTTTCTGGAATGCCTGAGAATAGCCAGCAAAGAAGGGGCCCAGTGTCACAGGACAGGTCCCATCCTAACAGAAGCAACAACAGCAACAGAAACCTCTTGTGGCAGTTCCACGGTGCCAGTCACTATACAGAGCACTTTCCACATATGACTTCATGTCATCCTCACCATAACGCTTGGACAGGGAGTCTGAGGCCCAGAGAGATAATGGAACGGTCACAATTTCCATCACCCGAAGCAAGTGTCAGAACTGGGATCCAAAGCCAGGCCTGACTGAGTCCTTGGCTACTCTGCTGCCACACTGGCTGGTGATTACTGACAACCTCTTTCTCCCTCCTCAGCACTCATCTTACTAGGCCTCCCGTTACCCAGTCCATCCGTATCTTCTGGAGTTTCGATACACACTGAAGAACTTACTTTGGTACCTCTAAAAGGAGAGTGTTTTCTTAGCACCAAATCTTCTCCTGCTTCTAATTTTGACATTTCTCAGATTTTCTCCACCTTGTTTTCTTTGACACAGGTGAATGTTTCATGTTATGAAAATGTAATTTACAAACATGTATTCTATTGTAAGAATTCTACTTCTTTTATGCAGGTATAAGTTCTAGAGTCTCAAGAGTAATAAGACAGAGAAAACCATTACGCTAAAAATACTGCCTTGAGATTTAAAAATAAATACAAAGGCTGAATGCTAATATTCATCCTGGCTCTAAGTTAAATCTCTCTGTGGTTCTGGATAAATTAAAGAACTTTTAAATTTAATTACGATATCAAGTAAGGTATTAGCAAAAAGATTTGTTTTCAGCAAATGTGGTTTGGAGAGATTAAATACCCATGAACTCACACAGTATTTTGAGAGAATAAAAAAACTAAACTACCCACCCCCCCACCCTGAGCTCACGAATTCTATAATAAATCAAAACAGGATTCTCTCAACAAAGAATGCCAGGAAGAAAACAGATTTCTAAAAACACACTTTTGCAGCCTCTTGGGTACTCACGACAACTGACTTTAAAGAGATTTCTTTTTTTTTTTTGACAGTTCCTAGTTGTTCAAGTATCATTTCTCTAAATGCATCGTGTCAAGAAAGTAAGACCTCTTGCAGTAGGGAAGATTGCAGACAGACCTATCTATATCCTCTATACCACCTTCCCATGACAAGCCAACAGATCTGGTCAAGGCCCTACACTGTACCTGCGGGGATAAGAGTTGCAGGCTGTTGGCTCTGGCAGCCATCCCTTGCCCAAGATTCAAGCTTCCATCTAGTCCTTTGGCTCTCACTTTGTCTCGGGTCACATACATTGAATGGCGATGAGGACGCTGTTGGGAGGAGAAGGGGCTGGTGTAGCCCAGGCCATAAGAGAAAGATTCATGTGGTGTGGACAATGAGTGGGAATGGCTGTTGTCCACATGCTCAGGTAGCTTCAACTCCTCTACTGTTTTCGAATGTCTGGTTGTGGTGCGGCGTGAGTCAAGGGTACCCTCAGCTCGGGTATTCCTCCCCGAAGGGCTCAGCAAAGTTCTTGTATCGCCGTGCCTTGTCGGGGTTGGGCTGGTAGGAGAGTTCAAGTCCAAGCAGCTGGATGGAAAATATCTAGTGGTGTTGGACTCTGCAATTTGGGCCCTGGCTTCCGAGAGATTGCTCACTGACTTGGAGTCACTCAGCGCCCCATGGCTTTTAGCCTTGGTCCTGTAGGAGGGACTCCTAGAGGACTGGGGAATGGTGTCGATATAGCAGTGCCGACTCTGCTTCTCACTGGGCTGCAATGTCCCCGCTTTGCTCTGAGAGCTCTCCATAAGTGAATGTCGGTTCTGCTGAGATCTGCTGCTTGACTTAAGGTACTTTGTGCCTGGGCCTTCAGGAGGCTTGGGGTCAATATTAAAATCAAACTCAGTTTTGGACTTGGTGTCTTTGGGGCTGACGAGATGTGGTATATTGTTATTAGCGAGATCTTTGTTTGTGGAGCCAGGTGGGTTGGTTGCTTGGTAGGTTTTACTGTGCATTGGACTAAGAGTAGCTCCGGCAAGGTTTCCATTTAGGAAGCTTTCGTTGGCGGGAAGACCTTCATCAGCCCGTGCAAGACCCACACTTAGGTTCTGGATGTCTTTACTGTTGGAACGGTGGTGAGACTGCAAAGCGGTACTTTTGCTGGCTTGGCTTCTATGTTAAAAACAAAAGAAGTACGTCAGCTCCCCTCAACAGCAGACACTCATACAGACAAACAGACACACACACACACAGAGAGAGAACAAATATCCCAAATATCTTAAAAACCAAAAATAGTAACTCTCCCAAATGTGTACCTACCAATAGTAACAAATAACCTGTCAATACCAAGTAAGTTCACTAAACCAAGTCACTCTGCAACAAAGCACTGGTCTTGATGATGTCACGTTGACACCCTTAAATGTTAAGGTGACCTGCCACCCTCGTAGTTTCTAACTGATAACTTGGTAAAACATATGCTCTTGCTATGTTGCTACTCACAGATGAGTGTTTGTCACAGAATGCCTACTAGAAAGGAGACAGCTGAGCTACAGAAGAACTCTCTACAACTCTTTTCTCTGTTTGAATATCAGAATATTTAGACTTGACAGTTACTGTATTCTTCAAACTTCATTGTATTTGGAAAACTTAGACCCTGCTTGAAGATACACACACATACAGCACACACACACACACAGAAAGGCACCAACGTATCTTTTATCTTTAGCCTGTATAGTCAAAGAATGAGAATTCTAATCATGAACTCAATTAAAAAAATAAAGACATGCTAAAAAGAACGTAAATGGCGCCGTGAGATTTGCTGGCAAACCTGAGGCTCAGCACTTCTTTTAGAGAAGTGGCAGTGACTCTGAGCTGTGAAGATGTCATCCTGTACACTAAATAGAAACCCATCCCTAAATGGAATACAGGGATCTGAAAAAGTTCTTTTCTCTTCAATAGACAGAAGGCATTCTTTTTCATTTCCTGTCACATTTCATTATTCCAAACTGACTGAGGCCTTCTTTAGGACTTGAAGCTTATTTCCGACTTGGTTTAAAACGAAAACCTTGTCGACTGTTTACAAGCGGAAACTGACACCACAGCAAGGTCAGGTTGTTCTCTTTACTATTTAAAAGTCCCAATTTTAGTGTGAGGTAGGTTAGAATGCCTTTAAATGAATAAATTGCAGAATATTGTCTGCAATTCACTTCTTAGTATGCATTCAGAAAGTTTTGCTGCAAACTCTGCTATTGCTAAAGATGGTTTGATTCAGGAATCCTGTTCCCATCACCTACTAACTGGAGGATGGATAAATGCAGAGACAGATGTATAGATGGAAAGAAAGATATTAGCCCCACCCCACCCCCAACAGAACGGTATTCTTTGAAATTATGCCTATGTTTTCTCTGAAAACTGCACCCGAAGGGGTCACTCCTTCTGCCTAGCTGCAGTGCTCTCGAGGCTCTCTTAATCCTATTTCCTCTCCTTTCCCTTCAGTCCTAGAAATAGGACAGAAGAAAAATAACAGAGATACAGTAGTCCCCCTAGCCACATTTTGCTTCTGTGGTTTCAGTTACCCCTGGTCAACTGTGGTCCAAACATATTAAATGAGCAGTTTGACGAAATCTCGTTCCATCCCACCCAGGGAGCAGAGTCACACAACTTTTATATTAATAATCACTGGTGTCAACCTCTTACTGTGCCTAATTTATAAGTTCAACTTTATCATAGATATGTACGTATAGGACAAAACACAGTATATCTAGGGTTCGATACTATTTGTGGTTTCATGAATTCACGAGGGTCTTGGAACGCAACCCCCACAGATAAATGGGGGACTACTGTATTACGAACAGCCCTAAAATCGAAAAAGGATCAGAAAAGGACCAAAAAAAGTAAAGATACTGCTGGAGATTTTGAGACATTTAGAAACATTGCTATCAATATTGAGCACAAATCTCTATGTGATTGTAGGAATAAAACAGAATAATGTGAGATAAAATGTCTAAAATGACAAGGGAGGCTAAAAAGACAATTACACTAGCACAGTTAAGCAGAGAAAATAGGGGATAAATGGTTATTAGTAGTTTATGGATGCTCTCCCAGATCTAAAAGGTACCAGGTAGTCTTGAGCTTTTAAACTCCTTACCTACTAAGAAACAGAAGGAAACTGAGGGGGAAAGTTGGGAAAATTTTATATTAACAGAACTCCATATAGAATTACTGCTTTCTATTTGTCTCCCACAGTCTAAGCGACACCAGATGACAAGGTCAGCTTCTTGGGAGAAGAAGGAAGACAGGGAGATTGTGACTAGGACACTGTCTTCATGGGTCAGCTCAAGCCAATGTAAATGTACCCAGGAAGCAAGTTTTTAAAGATTATGCTAAAAGTTAGACTTAAAAAACACCTATTTTGATCACTATCTTTCAAAGTAACTTTACCATTTCTTATTCTCAAGAAAAACCAATTTCTCAACTCAATGGTTAAAAGACAAGAGCAACAGAAACATAAGAAGACCCTTCTACAGAGCCAGACCTACTTGGTTTAATTGCCAAGAATGTCCTTGGTACCTTCCCACCCACTTGTTTGGCACCCTCTTCTCCCTCTAAGGAATTCCCCTGCCCTTACCCTTCTTTCTTCTTTCAGGACCCTCCCTGAACCCTGTATGAACAGTATCCTATAGCTTTTGAGGCTGGAAACTCCTTAGCTCCCTAGTCTAATGCTCTCTTTTCCCTGGGAATGCATAGGTTTCCATGATATACTTGTTAAAGATAAGAAAGCCTTCAATACCCACACAACTCTTTTCACTGTGGTTCTGAATCATGTAATAAGCATAACGAAGATATTTTTGAATAAAGAGGGCTTTCCTTCTTTCCTCTAATTACATCATCTAAGCAGCCACCTCCTCCGCCTACTTCTAAGACCAACATTGCATCTGTATTTCCTTAAAAGGGAATATTTACCTATTAGACAGCGTGCTGCTTTCTACGTGGTAAGGTTTTCTTTTTGCTGACCTTGAAGGGGAACGATCCAAAAGTCTCTGGGTTTGAAATGTAGGGTGATTCAAACACTGTTCTGTCAAGTATCTGTCAGCTGGGTCCAACTTCAGTAAATTCTTAGGAAATAAAAGTCAAGGATTAGAAAGAACATCACAAAGTCAAGTTTAAATTCTAATAAAAGCTTCCCCCCCCCCCATAAAAGAAATACATGCTCATGGTAAGAATATCTGGCAAACACAGTTCAGAAAAAAGAACAAGAGGGAGAGAGAAACAAAAAAGGAAGAGCTATCTATACCATCCAGAAGCCAAGTCCTCCTCAGGTCCTTGCCTGAGAATCATACATACAGATTTTCTTTTATAAAAGCTGGATCGTATTATAGACATTAGGTTTTGTATCTTGCACTTTTCACTCACTAATCAAAAACATTTTTACAACATAATTTAGACATTCTAAATACATTTTCAAGTAAGTAATATATTCACACAGAGGAATATATGTTCTTTCTCCTTTTCCAGTCCCCCCCAGTACCCAGTTCCCCTCTTTGGAGGGGACTAACGTTAGCTAGCTTCTGTGCAGCCTCCCATATATATTCTGTGCGCACAATCTAGCTGCTCCTTTCATTCTACTCAAATAGCAGCAGCATATGCACAAGTGTCTATAGGTAATTTGTTTTGCATTTGACATAAGATCTTATAGCTCACTCCATATCAGTTAAAGAGTTTCAACTGTACGGATGTATCTTAATTGCTTTTTACCAGTTCTCTAATAAGAAACACTTAGGTTGTTACCTTTCTTGTATTATTGCGAACAATGCTGCAATGAATAATCTAAAGTGTTTTTAAATGATTATATTAGAATTTTAAGACACAGATATACCACGATTTATTTAACCAGTCTCCAACTGCTGAATATTTAAGTGGCTGCCACTTTTCATTACTACAATTGATGTTGTGATGAATAGCTAAAATCATTGAGTATAAACTCCTAGAAGTGGAATTGGTAGGTATGTAAAAAATTAAGGATTCTTTTCTATGTGTTGCTAAGCTACCCTCTGTGAAAGGTCTCAAATTGTACTCCTATCAGCAGCTATGTGAGTGTGCCCATTTCCTGATCCCCTTATCAACAATAAGCATCATCGTTCTTTTCGGTACTTGTAAAACTGGTATTCTAAAAATGGGGTCTCTTCCAACTATGATATTCTGGAAAAGGCACAACTAGAGACAGGGAAAACGGCAGTGGCTGCCAGGGATTCAGTGGAGGAAGGGGAGGGATGAACAGGTGCCACACGGGGCATTTTTAGGGCACAGGAGCTACTCTGTATGGAATTGTAATGTTGGACACAGGACTATGTGTTTGTCAAAACACACAATACTGGACAACACACAGTAAACCTGAATGTAAACTCTGAGCTTCAGTTCATAACAACATACTGATATGGGCTCATCAATTGTAACAAATGTCGACAGGAATACAAGATGTCAATGACAAGACAGAGTGCAGGTAGGAGAAGGAAATGAATAGAAACTCCCTGCTTTCTGCACACTGCTTGCTAAACCTCAGTCTACTCTGTACATGTGGGGCTGCCATGACTCAGAATCTACCCAGAGGCAACTACAAAACTGCCCTAAAAAATGACGCCTACTAAAAATTTTTAAGAACAGGCACTTTATAGCTATTTTAATTCACACCTCTGATTACTACTGAGATTAAACATGTTTACATATTTTCCGATGGTTTGTAGCTCTTATTTTTCTATTTATGTCCTGTTCTTTACTCATACAGGTAATAACTTTTTGTCTTAGGTGTCATACGTTAGAATTATTTTAAATCTACAATGTTTTATTATTTGTATCATTAATAATTGGATGAGATTAAAAAGAGGAATTTTTATTAAAACTAATTACCAATTAAGCAAAATAGGTAAAGAAACATCAAGTAACACAACTGAACAGAGCATTCTGAAATGTGCTCTTTGAGTGACAGGCATTCTCCCCCAGAAGAAGGAAGAAGAGTGAAATGCCAGCATTCCCCAATCCATCCCAAACTCACTTTCACTGATTTGTTTCCCCAGTTAATCTCTGCACACCACTGTTTAACAGTGCAAAGTCTACATGTGCACCCAGTCAGCCAGACTTCAATTTCAGAGAACCACCTGTAACCAAGCACCACAGAAAACACAAATTCTGATTCCACTAGATACAGAAATAGTCACTTTGCTTCAAAAGATTCTGGTCACTGAAGTCCAAGCCACCACTTATGTGCAAGTGAATTCACGTTCATGTTGACTCAGGCACAACTCTGAAATTATCTCAGTTCTTTTTTCTTATTAGAGAACAAAAACTGTGTAGGAGAGTAAATGATTTTGGTCTCAGTGGCAGTAAAAAAGTTAATGTCAAATGCTTTCTACCACTGTAAGACACCACCTAAAAACAAGGGAAAGTATGCCCTTGAAAAGACTTTCCAAGAGAAGTATGCACTATATTTCTATGCAAATAATGAACCCTTCCATGTTTGTTCACCCAACTACTCCCTCCAGGTATTTTCTTAAGCACGTTTTGCTAATTTTTATAGCAAAATAAAGATTTAGCACAGTAGCAATTATGAGCTTATGCAAATACTTCGTGGGGGGAGGGAGTGGTTGGCAAACAAACATAGAAAGAGCATGTTATTTGCATAAAAACATGGTATAATCTTTGAGAAGCCAAATAAATACTAGCATTAGTTCTACTTTATTTAAGATTAACAATAGTAGAAATTAGTGCATACACACACAAAGTGCTATATTTATAAATAAAGCTGCCAATTTTCAAATTATCTGAAGGGATGAGGTCATTATGAGGCAATATGACACTCAGCCAGTAAACTGTTTCTAAAATTCTGTATGATGTGGAAAAACAACCATTGCTATTTTTTAGTATAAAAGAGTCAGTGTAATTATTGCAGCTACTCTTAAAATCACAAAGAGTTTCATTAATTCTGATGACCTCTGGCCCCACTAAAACGGCTGATATGAACAGGTGCAGGTACCTATTTTAGGTACCTAAATAGGGACAAAATTATCTAGACAGCTTTAGAGAGTGGGAAAGAATCTATTTCTCCACCAACAGCCAATTGGTGTCATTCATTATTAAAATTCCCTTTCAAAAATAGGTAAAAGACAAAATGGATGGTTCTATTTCTATAATGTTCAATAAATAACAAGGCAATATTAATCCATAGTGCCAGAAGTCAGAAAAGTGGCTTCTGGGAAGGAGGAGCAGCAGAGGAGCAAAGTCTGGGAGGGGCCATGAGAGAGGCTTCTGCCAAGCCAAGTGCCGTCGAGTCAGATCCCAACTCATGGCGATGGGCGTGTTACTAATTCCCTATATATGAATCTAGGCAAAGTTGTACAAGTATGTCTACATTATAAAAACTGAGATGTACAGTTATAATCTGTGTATCTTCTAAAAAACTGACATGCACACTTACAATCTGTGCACTGTCTAAATATACATTTCAATTAAAATATTTACTTAATGTTAAAAAAATGTTGAGGGTAAATACATTAAATGACTAGGAGCCGTATGGCGCAGTGGTTAAGCACTCTGCAGCTAACTGCAAGGTCAGTGGTTCGAACCCACCAGCTACTCCACAGGTAAAGAAGGTAGCAGCCTGCTTCCATGAAGATTACAGCCTTGGAAACCCTATGGGGCAGTTCTGCTCTGTTTTACAGGAGCGCTGTGAGTTGGAATTGACTTGATGGCAATGGGTTTAATATGAAATGAATGGGACAGGAAAGTTAATGTCCAAACTACTTTTATCAGTGTCCATACTCATATTTGGTAACGATTTAACAAAAATGTTCAATTATTTTTAACTATAAAAGTACATAAGGAAGAAAATATATGTCTGATACGTAGGTGAGTTTTCCTACTCTATTTTCATCTACAAAGTTACCAGATATTGATTGCATGAAAAATGTACTGACAAAGCCCAAGTGATTTAGGTGACAATTTATGTCTAGTCAATTCAGAGAGCTTTGAAGGGTCTTTTTGACAGGAGTTCTCCATCTGTGTTCAAAGGAACACTGTTTTTGAGTTTTCTTAAAAACAGAGCAAAAAAAGCATTATTTAATTTGTGACAAGCTGGGTGAAACAGAAAAGTTTTACTGTGGGATTTCTGGAACCCTTTATAGGGTAATGAATATCGTGCATCTCTACGAAAAGTTATATGGTATGCAGTCCCCACCACCTCCCCCACACCTATTTACACAGTATTCTCTGAAACACAGAGTCACATCGCTGGAGGCACACAGTTGGAAGCAAAGCAAAGTTCGCAGCTGATTAGCAGTTTCCAACTGTGCTAAGTATGCATTGAAAGGCTCTGTGGGCAATGTGGGGCTCAGTGATCTTGACCACAGACTTGAAGGGGCATAAAATAAAGTAATGAACTCATTACAGGTGTTTTTCAAGGTCCACTACCAAACAACCAATACTTGGTTATGCACTGCCTGTCTATAGCAACTGGGCTGACTATTTCCTGGGGAAGAAGAACTTGAATTGACAAAAATAAAAAAAAGAAAGTAGAAAATGTTTTCAGTAGACCCTGGCAGGAAGACTTTCTGAGCTGAAGGGACCAGCCTGAGGAGGAACACTTGGGCCATAGCAGGCAGCAGGGACCTTGATGTATCAAAACAAGAGCCTAAAACAGCTGATCTGTCTGGGTGACAAAAGGCCAAGTTAGAAAGAGCAGAATTAGGCTTACCAATAAAATCCATACAGATTATATAAGACCTTAACTACCACCAGCATCTTTTTTTAACAAGCTCTTTTCTTTCAGTATTCAATTTAAGATTTGTTTTACCATCTTATGCCTGCATAGCTCTTTAGTGCTTATGGATATATTATTATTATTATCATTCTGTCCATTTTAGGAATGTAATTTAGGCCTTTCATGGCTCTGCCTAGATGGAATGTCACCATTCCCAATCTTGTTCCTATTGAATTGATTCTGACTCATAGTGACCCTACGCCCCATAGAGTTTTGGTTGGCAGCTGAGCACTTTAATCACTGCACCATCAGCGCACCCTTAACACAACACAGTCTTCGACTGTTCACCATTATACATATATGAACAAAACAATTCAGAAAAGCAGGTCATGGTTGCATGTAGATGCAACAGTCACAAACTAAAAGCCATTTTATACAAAGACACAACATAAAACGTGTCCTACCTTCATTAAGTCAAGTAAAACACTATTCAGAATTCCCAGGTAGCGCCTTTCCAAGGACTGTGGATGGTTCACAGCTGGGAACTACAAGAACAACAGGACAGAAATGTTAGCTTGTGGGAAAGATGTGTGTGTGCACATGTTCAGGGAGAGGTGGAGAAAGCAGTAAGTGGGCAGGAGTTACTGCCCCGGTGCCAATCAAAGTCACTTTTATCTCAGATGTATGCTACTTCTGCTTTCTATGTATCATAGGTACAGATTACTAGGACTGGTTATTAAATAACAGGAAAACTCATAGGTGGAAGATGATACCAAAATTTAGGCAGACAATACCAAAGCATGTGAAATAAATTAAAACATAAAAATTTGAAATGGTATATCCATTGCCTGCTTTTGCAGTTTTTTTTTTTAATTGTACTTTAGATGAAGGTTTACAGAACTAGCTTCTCATTAGACATTTAATAAAAATACTGCTTTATGACACTGGTTAACAGTCCCACAACATGTCAACACTCTCCCTTCTCAACCTTGGGTTCACTGTTGTCAGCTTTCCTGTCCCCTCCTGCCTTCTAGTCCTTGCCCCTGGCCTGGTGTTCCTCTTTAGTCTTGTTTTGTTTTATGGGCCTGTTTAATCCTTGGCTGAAGAGTGACCCTGAGGAGTGAATGCAGTAGTAACTCCAGCTGTCTGGGAACCACACTCTTGGGGTTTCTCCAGTCTCTGTCAGGCCAGTAAGTCTGGTCTTTTTTGTGAGTTAGAATTGTGCTCTATATTTTTCTCCAGCTCTGTCAGGCCCCTCCATTGTGGTCCCTGTCAGAGCAGTCAGTTGTGGTAGCTAGATACCATCTAGTTGTACGAGACTCATTCCAGTGGAAGCCATGGTAATTGTGGTCCACTAGTCCTCTGGACTAATTTTTCCCTTATATCTTTGGTTTTCTTCATTCTCCCTTGTTCCCAAAGGGGTGAGACAACTGGTTTATCTTAGATGGCTACTCATAGGCTTTTAAGACCCTAGACACTACTCACCAAAGTAGAATGTAGAAAATTTTCTTTATAAACTATGATTGAGCTAGATACTCCCCCAAACCATGGTCTCTACAGCCCTCAGTCTGTCAGGAAATCTAGATGTGTCTATGGAGTTTCCATGACCTTGCCTTGGACAAGGTGGGCTGGCTCCCCCAGTACTGTGGACTGTCCTACCCTTTACCAAAGTTACCATTTACCTGTTATTTACTTACAGACAACTCTTAACTACCAAGTATTCAACTGGGGGGACAAAAGGAACGGATATGACAGTCATCAGATATGATTCTTACAACTTTTTCACAACAAAATATTTAGTCCTGGAAAGAGAGACACGAGGAAAAGGCAGCAAAAAGCCAGTATCTGAAAGGCCACAGAAGTGGAGATGGTGAATTCAAACACACACTCTGTTGTTGCCGTAATACACCCTTCCAATGGCCTGTTCTCAGTCCCTTCCTTTGTGTAAATTGGAACAGAAGGCAAACAGATGCTCATAGATTAACAAATGCTATTTCTAAAGCAAATGAGGGGATGGGGTCAAGTTTGTTCAGATGCTCTGCCTTCCCTCGGCTAACTCGTCACATTTTGCAGTATCTGACTGGATGCTGAAGTCCTAGGTAACCTGATTGGCAGAGCTCAATGCCACATAAACTCTCCAAAGGTAACAGCTAATCTGCTTTAAATGTGTATTTCCTTTATGCCACCATAAAGCCATTTCAAAGAACAGATGTCTCTAAACATGCTCAGTAAGTGGAGGACAGGGGTTGGCTGTGCAGTGAAGTTCTAGCAAAAGCCTCTTAGGGAGTGATTATGAAATCGTTTGCACACTGCTAGGTACGATGGAAAAACAGAACAGGGGCAAGATCTGAACCGTGCACGTAAGGGACTCATGGATGGGCTGGGAAAGCAATTAGTGCTTAGTTGTGCAACTGTAAATTCTAACTGACGTTCAGAGAAGGCCGAGACCACGGTATGGTTTGCAGCTAGCTGTACGAGACAGATCTACAGGGACTAGTTGAACTGGGGTTTGAAAGAGGAGACAAGTGTGAAGACACATGGAAGTAGGACAGCACCTTCCAGAAACAGGAAGCTGAAGGAGTAATATGAACTTACCATAGACACACAGGCACTAACCCAAAATTGATTTTGGAGGGAAGAGATGCTATGCAAGTTACTTTAGATATGATCACTACTCCTATTTCAGAGATGAGAAGGTGAAGGTCAGAAAGTCCAAGTAACTTACTCAAGGCAAGTTATGTAATTAAAAAGTAGGACTGGTATTTGCATCCAGGTCTGTGATCCAAGCCTACACTTGTGCAAAACCCAGGTGCCTCTCCTAAAAGAGGCACAGAGGTTCCTTTTGATGTTGTTGGAACATTAACTATCAGCTCATGCTGAGACTAAAAGTACACTGTAATCGATATTTCGCTTATGAAAGCATTCTCACACTACCAGATCTTTCCCCTCACTTTTTTTTCAGAAGTGATATTTCACTGCTAAGAAAATAACTGCTCAAAGTCAAAAGATATTAGAAACACAGTTGAAAATGACCAAGAAAATTCTTTACTCAAAAATTCTTAAATTTATGTGTTTTGGAATGAAATCTATCATTCTAACATGAGATAATTCAACTCATATCCAAAACTCAAGCACAGAAGTTGAAAGTATATCCCAATCAGTTAGTTACGTGTTGGCTCACTTGGCCAGGCCAACAACAGAAGAGTACCTCTTCACTGAGCATTTACTATGTGCCAGGCACTGGTCTAGGCATCTGACATGTAACATTTAATCTTCACAGCAATTCCATCGGGTGGTACTTCTACTATCATCACCATTTTACACATGGAGAACAAGAGGCACAGTGTGGCAACATAACTTTCCTAAGGTTATTCAAGTAGTAAATACGGAGCCAGGACTTGAACTCCAGCAATCTCACTCCAGCAGTCATAGGGTCATCTTGCCATGAGTTGGAATCAACTCAAAGGCAACTTTTTTTTTTTCGGTTGTTGTTGTCTTGCTCCAGAGCCTCAAGCCTCTCACACTGGACCAATGATTGATGACATGTGTGTTGTTCCACAGCAGGCCAGTCTGCACGTCTTGTGCGCTTAGCTATCTGCTACAGACATTCTCAAGTAGAATTATAAATGAAAACTTCTCCCTCAAAAGATGCTGTGAAACCTCTAAAGGGATTAAGTTAATTTAGTTAAAACAGTAAAGACTTTGAGACCAAAATGTAAAAATATTAAAGCTAACAAAAGTCAAAATGTCACAGAAGCAGCAATTTCCCTGAAGGATAGTTATAACCAGCTTTGTCTTGTGCTGTCTAGCATTTTCTGTGCACCACTGAGTGAGGAGGACTGTGAACAAACAGGATCATAGACAAATGAGGAAAAGACAGCCTTCGTGTGGTCTATCCAACCTCTTCTATATCCATTTCAAATTTCAATTCTCTTTTAAGCCTTGTCTAGTGAATCTAGCCAACTATGACCTCTACCTATCTAGAACGTCTGACATTCATGACACAAACCATGGCAAGACATATTTGAAAACAGTACAATGCAGTAATATGCTTCATTATAAATTGTATTTTTTCTAGTCATTTAAGACATGAAAGTCCTAATTATTCAGCTAATTTGTGGGTCTCTGACATGGCCTGGGACCATGTTACATACCCGTTTATACTCTCTTCAGAGAAGCCAGCATACAGTCTTTTTAACAGATAGGCAAAGGACAAGCTGGCCAGCAAACCAAGCTTAATGTTCCAGCAGTTTGTGTTAAAAATTCTGAGGTCAAATATTCTATCATTCTATACTTCCTGCGCAGTTCGTACTTTAAGGTTGTTACAGATGAATGATGAACTTAATACAAAGGGAGGAAAAGATCCTGAGTGCTACAAAAGAGGCCGGAGCCCAGAAGCGGGAGTCATCCGGAGATGTGTGGAAACACTTCATGGAGGGAAGACATCTGACCCGCATATGTGGGAAGGAGGAATAGAAAAGAGTTTTCCAAAAGTGAGGTGAGGTTTGGGAGCATTCTAGAGAAGGAAATGTAGCACCAGAGAGGCAACAAGCCAAGGAAACAGGTGAGAAGTTCAACGCGGCCAAAGGGGAGGGGGCAAGGCGCAGGGGACAGGAAAGGGTGGCAGATGAGGCTAGAGGGCTAAGAACAAGCAATTTTAAATGCTACCCTAAGTGTTTTAAACTTGACCTGCAATCCTGTGGACATTTTTCAACAAAGGAGGAGTGAGAGTGAAATGTGCAATTTCGAGGGAAGATCATTCTAAAGGCAATGTGAACAGACTGAAGTGAAGACAGCACATTAGGGATATCAGCTTGGCAGCTGTCAATTATTTGGGTAAATGGTGATTAAGGTAAAAGAAGCACTGGAGATGGACAGCAGGGAAATAAATACATTTGAGCTTTAGAGTGGATGGTGCTGACTGGATGAATCAAATCATTTAAATATTTATTAGTGTCCATTGTATGTGCTAGGCTCTGTGTTAGATGCTGAGAATACAGTGATGAAATGGATCATTTCTCCCCTGGGGGAGCTTATACTCTAGCAGAAGAGGACCAGATAGCTAACAAGTAAACAAATACAATGGAATTACACACCCTGGTTAAGTGTTATGCTGGGAAAAAAGAAGGGAGCCACCTGGTAGGGACATTAGGAGGGAGGCAGGGGCAGTAGGCCAGGTGGTCAGAGAGAGAGGCCATTTAAGAAAGGCCTCGCTTAGCAGCAACTACAGAATGAGAAGAGCCTGGGACAAGGAAAGCAACTTCTGGGGAGGCCCAAATCTACGAACCTGGGAAAATCTTGGAACATTTATAGAAGGATAGGGATGTGGAAGAAAAGAGAGTCTAGTGCAGTGAGAGTCTGCAGGTGGAGGTGAAAGAAGCCTGGGCTGAGAGGTGAGGTCAGCGCGCTAGGAGGGCCCAGACCAGACGTCGTCTCATAGGCTTTATGGTAAGGAGTGTGAGTTTAGCCTCAGTGAAACAGCAATTCATTCATTATTTCTAACTTCATTTCTGAATATAACAGGTTTGCCCTTCTGCTAGATTAAGGGCAAGTCCTCTTTACTGTCATATTTTTAGCATCTAATATGACAAATGGTCAATAATTCAGTAGCACTATATACAGGACCACACGTAATACTTACATCCTAAATAAAAGCAAAGCTATGAGGAGAAAAGAGAGACTTGCCTGAGGAAAATCAGACAGATCTGGAAGAGAGAGAAAGCAGGAAGGAGATGAATGAGAAACGGGGGCTTTTTTTTGGCCTTCTTTTGCTCAGCATGGCTGGAGTTCAGCAGGAGTGGGCCCTGTGCTGGGCATCCAGGTTTAAGGAATGGTGCACCTTAAAGTACAACTGACAGACAGAAAATAAAGACAAAAACAAGGGTTCTTGCAAATCAAGATGACATGGTTTGAGAATTATGCATTGAAGAGAAAGAAAGGAAGTGGTGGTGAGATTTTGCTGTAGTTCTTAGAATGAACACCAGTTCGTGGTCAACCACCAAACAGGGGAGTAGAAAACTAAGAGTAACTTTAGGGGTAGACAGAAGAGTACAGTGGCCTATACTCTAACAAGGTCCCTCTGCAAGGTACGTCCCACATTTGGGGAAAGCTTATGCTACCTAAGATTCTTTTTAGCATCTTCTCAGAAAATAGTTTTCATACAAGTCAACAAGTCTAACTTGCCCAAGACAATCCACTAGATTAAAAACATCTGCCTTTTCACTATAAGCAACTAAGAATTGCCTGCTCGAATGAGCACCTTTATGTGCACAGAGTGCCAGTCTGACTTAGCAGCCTCTTTCACTTCACCACACACACGTTTTCTCACCAGGCAGTAGTCACATATACATTTTCTCTTTGGGATATTCTTAATACTTTGAGTAAAAAAAAATTCTAAGGTAACTGAAGCTTAGAATATAATAATGCGTGTGCTAGAAAAGATTTTTTAACATTGGAATTTACAAAATAGATAAAATTTACAACTTCACAGCTCCTGCTTTCAAATTATGATCATTTTCTCCCCTGCTGTTCACAAATACTACAACAGATTCAAAAATAAAATATTATAATGGGGATTATAAAGGCTATAATGGGACAGGGACAGTATTCAATGGGAATTTAGCATCCATTGTCCAGCGAACAATGATTTAAATACTGCTGAACTGATTCCATCTTGGTTTTAGCAAAACCTCTTACCCTGAGTCCATGGAAGCGAGGATTACTGTAGAAGAGTTTCATCTGTTCGGTTGGAAGTGGACCTAGCACCTTCTGAATGGTGAAGAGTTGATCGATTTCACTTTCTCCAGGAAATAAAGGCTGTCCATCACTGAGCTCACCCAGAATACAGCCCACTGACCACATATCCACGGATTTTCCATATGGAGCTCTGAAAAGTAAAGGGAGAGATTAACTCGGCAAGTGAAGAAATACAATGTTTTTATAATTTTCAACAGATCCACAATTTGAAGTATATTTATGCATTCAAGGAATTAAACGGCCATGTGGGAAAAAAGTAAGGTTAAAACATGGACTTACACATATCCAAGTAAAAATTCGGAGCACAAATCAATAAACCTAAGCAAATAAAGCCATAGCAATTCAGCTGGAACATACTGATTTGCAATCTGTTCACATCTGGGTATATCCTGCACATGAATGACTTAACAAACCCTAACACAGCATACATATCTGATGAGTAACACCTCCCTGCAGGAAATGAAATGGTCCCAAGAAGTATACTTTCCAGGTAATTGTCCTTGAGTTCTCTAAATATAAACAATGTTGTATTTTACCATGTTTTTAGTTCAGTCTATCAAAATGGGGTACTGACAAGTAATGACAAGCAGACACAATAGCTGGCCTCAAGCATAACAACCACTGTGAAGATGGCACAGGAACAGGACAATGCTTCATTCTGTTGTGCAAAGGGTGAGGACTGACTTGACAGCACCTGATAACAACAACTAACAACAAAGAACCCATTTGAAAAAATAAGCAAAGGACCTGAATAGACCTCCCTTCAAAGAAGACAGACAAATGGTCAATAAGTACGGGAAAAGATACTCAGTCTTCAGGAATTACAGGAATGCAAATAAAAACCACAATGAAATAACCACTTCACATCACTAGAAGGGCTATGATCAGAAAAAGGGAAAAGACCTGTCGGCAAGGATGTGGAGAAACTGGAACCCTCTTCTGTAATGTAAGATGATGCAGCCACTGTGGCAAACAGTTTGGCGGCTCCTCAGAAAGTGAAACATAGCGTTGTCATATGACCTCGTCATTCCACTCCTAGCCCTATACCGAGACCTGAAAGCAGGGACTCAAACTTGTATGCCAGTGTTCGCTGTAGCATTATTCACATACCCAAAAGGCGGAAACAACACAACTGTCCCTCAAAAGATGAATGGATAAACAAAATACGATATATCCACACAATGAAATATTATTCAGCCATAAAGAGAAATGAAGTTCTGATATGTGGCCTCAACATGCATCCACCTTAAAAACATGCTGAGCGAAATAAGTCAGATAGAAAAGGACAAATACTGTATGAAATATCTAGAATGGGCAAATTTTAGGGAGAAAAGTTGATTAGTGGTTATTAGGGGCTGGAGGGAGGGCAGAACTGGCAGCAGAGGTAAAGGTGGAGGAGTTTATGCATTTGGAGGTGAAACCCTTGTAGAAATGGATAGTGGTAATGGTGGCACAATATGGTAAATGTAATTGCCACTTCAAGAACACTTAAAAATGGTTAAAATGACAAACGTTTTGTTATATATATATACATTTTTTAACCACAAAAAAATTTAAACGGAAATGTACTGCTGACTTATGTGTCTTCTTAAACACTGAATATTATTTAACCTTTGATTACTTAGAGTCACAATTTCTGGTAGCTAAGACTATATTAATCTTTATCTTATTATTTACTTGAATGTAGTTTTTTATTCCCTATGAACTCAGAGCTTTATGATAACTACAACTAAAAACTGCTCCAAAGGGTTTCCAAGGAACAGCTGGTGGGTTTGAACTGCTAACTTTCTGGTTAGTAGCCAAGCTTCAAACCACTGTGCCATCAGGGCTTTACAGTAACTACTTCACTAAAAGGGGTTTAGAACTCTTTTCCAGGATCTGAGTTTACTCAAAGGCAACCGGAGTCTTACTGTTATTAATAAATGAAGACTACACGTGAAAATCTCAAGCTGGATTCAGAAGAGGACGTGTATCACTGCTGATGTCAGATGGATCTTGGCTGAAAGCTGAGAATACCAGAAAGATGTTTACCTGTGTTTCATTCACTATGCAAAGGCATTCGACTGTGTGGAACATAACAAGTTATGGCTAACAATGCAGAGCATGGGAATTCCAGAACATTTAATTGTGTTCTTAAGGAACCTGTATACGGATCAAGAGGCAGTCATGTGAAAAGAACAAGGGGACACTGCATGGTTTAAAGTCAGGAAAGGTGTGTGTCAGGGTTGTATCCTTTCACCATACCTTTTCTATCTGGATGCCGAGCACATTATCCAAGAATCTGGATTATAGGAAGAAGAACGAGACATTAGGATTGGAGGACGACCATTAACGACCAGTGTTGCGCAGATGACACCACCTTACTTGCTGGAAGTAAAGAAGATTTGAAACACTTAATGATGAAGATCAGGGACCACAGCCTTCAGTATGGATTGCACGTCAACATCAAGAAAACAAAAATCCTCACAACTAGACTAGTAAACAACATTGTCATAAATGGAGAAAGGATTGAGGTTGTGAAAGATTTCATTTTACATGGGTCCACAATCAACACCCATGAAAGCAGCAGTCAAGAAATCAACAGATGTATTGCCTTGGGAAAATCTGTTGCAAAGGATCTCTTTAAAGTATTGAAAAGTAAAGATGTCACCTTGAAGAATAAAGTGTGCCTAACCCAAGCCATGCTATTTTCAGTCACATCACATGCATGCGAAAGCTGGACAATCAACAAAGATGACAGAAGAACTGCTGCCTTTGAATTGCAGTGTTGGAGAAGAATGTTGAATGCACCATGGACTGCCAAGAGAACAAACAGATCTCTTCTGGAAGAAGTACAACCAGAGCACTCATTAGAAGCCAAGATGACAAGACTGCATCTTACGGACTTTGGACATGTTGTCAGGAAGGATCAGTGACTGGAGAAGGACATCATGCTTGGTAGAGTGGAGGGTCAGCGAAAAAGAGGAAGACCCTCAATGAGATAGTTTGACACACTGGCCACAACAATGGGTTTAAGCATAAAAAAATTGTGGACAAGGCACAAGACCAGGCAGTTGTTGTTCATAGGGTTGCTATGAGTCAGAATTGACTCGATGACACCTAACAACAACAACAACATACACGAAAATCTAGGTATTCCTCAAATACCTTTTGTATCTATACTCTAGCATTTACAGCCTTGAGTCAAATTATAAAGGGCAAACTAAGCCCCTGTATTTCCTTTTGTTTCAAACACAAATAAGCCAAACTTTGAAAAAGGGAAGGCAAAATAAAACATCTGAAAAAAACAGGCTAGAATTCTAGAATGCTATGATATAGCAGTAATACAAAATTTTAACAGTACTCTAAAGCACTATTAACACCACATGCAAAATGCTTCTAGGATAATAAATCACTGCAACTATAAGTCATATTTTATTTATCTCTCTTCCTTCTTTAAAAAACCTAGGAAACCTTATTTAGATCTTTTTGCACCTACTTGTTGGAGAGGGAAGGATACTAACCTTTCCTTCTTTGTTTGTATGAAAGACAAAAAATTTGTTGTAATGTTAGATGGAGAACCTATGGAAAATCTCCACATACTCACTGCAAGCTATTTTTCTTCTGTCGACTGATCTGAATAACTTACGCAGTTGAAACTATTTCGAACATCAAAGGCAAAGTCTCAAGAATGTATACTAATTTAAATTCTTAATGTGACACAAAACACCATTCAAAGTCAATGGAGTTTTTACACAAATAACAGCCCTTCCACAAGTACCAGACAATCATTTAATTAGCAATACTCAGTTGCACTGGGGCTTCTGTGTCCCTTTGGCAGCTACCACACATCTCTAAACGTCACCTCAGTCTCCCTACTGGTATTTTCAGGCAGCAAACACCTCCTACAGTTTCACAATAAGGTTGTCCTCAGAATGAAATTCTTGGGACTACCTTTCCAACAAAACCATATTATAAGGAGATTTTCTACCATCCTTGAATCCTTTGATGGGGTTCTAGAATGTCATACTCATTTCTCTCATTGGCAAATAAAACCCAACCAGATGCCGTTGCATCAGTTCCAACTCAGAGACTCCATTAGTGTTCAGTGAATTCAAAGCTCTAATTCTCCTGCCCCCCCCAAAAGGGGCTGTGCATCTCAGTGAGTCCAGAAAGGGTTACAAAGAAGACACAGAGACACACACAAAAAATTGATCCTAAATCTGAGCTTAAAATTTAGCACAGAAATTCTAAAATCTAGCCACATAAAAGAGATAACATGACTAATCATTATTTGTTTCTCAGGATAAACCAAGCTCTTGATTTCCAAAAATCAATAAAGTTTTCAATAACTGATGCCAATAATACTTATATGTTTGAAATCAGCAAGGAATGAAGAATTACCACTAGATGGGTGGTAGACACTGGGAAATTGTTAACATCAAAATAAAGCCAGTGAGTAAATGAAGTCATGATCTTCAGAAGAAATCCAAGAATTTATATTAGTATTAAACAAAATATATCTTTAAAAAATTAAACTTATCATGTTCCCCATAAACATCTCTGTTCCCCAGAGATGTAAACTACAGTTTGTGCAGGTGTCACCATGACCACCATAGCCAAGTGCCGTCGACTCTAATTTTATTTGTACAGTGCACCTTCTTTCTCTACCCTTGGGTAGTCTTGAAGAAATACAGTCTAGGTAAAATACAATGACTAGGGTAGGCACAGAACCATTATCACTGGAAGTACAAGATGGCGATCAGGCACTGAAGTTATAAGGTATGAAAAAGAAAAGAACTTTACTAGAAAGTTCTTTTCTGGTGTTAATAGATGACTGAGTAAGTACTGAAAGTGGCAGAGTAGATGCAAAGATGCCTGGACGAATGTAGAGATGTCGCTGAGAATACCACCAATGTACTGCTACTCTGAAAAGCCATTTATCATCAAACAGGATTTACCTTGTTCAAAAGAAAATGGCAATTGGTTTAACCCCTAGCAAAGTGCTGGACATAAGAGATACTCCACAAGAATGAATGAATGAACAAACTAGCTCCAAACGTTTACATCATCTAGAATGTCAAACCCTGTTGATACCTACATTCTGAATGTGGAAGATTATTAGCAAAGAGGGCCACAATCATGCATCCCATTTCTGTATACACACTTCTTTGTAATGTACCTCTGCCACTTGTCCCATCAAGAGGTGGAGTTCATTTCTCTATGCCTCGAATCTTGTGCTTTGGCCAATGAGATATTACTAAGAGCCATGCAAAGAGAAAAGTATCTTTGCACTGGGGTTTCCCCGCTCTGCTGCAGGGCACATAAAGAATCCTGGACTAGTCTACTAGAGGATGAGGTCCAATGGAACAGAGGGAGGCTGTCCCAACTGAGGGTTCTTAGATTTACCAGTCCCCAGACAACCAGCCAGGTGACAGCATAAGTGGCTTCAAGAGAGACCCAGCAGAATTCAAACTGTTGACCCTTCGAACTGATAATATCCAGATCCTAATCAAATAAAATGATGGCTGTTTTACATCACTAAGTTTTTAGGTCATCTGTTATACCACAAGAGATAATAGTTACATTTAATTAACTAAAGTTCTTATTTTCCATAGATGACTCCAAAGCTAATGATACAGGTAGGACCATCAGATGCAGAGCCAGTTTTCTATTTTGGGAGGGTCACTCACCCAAGTAGGAGTTCTGGTGACCGATACCACCTGGTGGCCACATATTCTGTATAGTTAGCATTATTCCCTTCAGAAAGATTCCGAGCAAAACCTGAAAGATAACAAAGCCCAAAGCTGAAATTTTGGAAAACAAATAACAATTTCATGATGGTAAAATATTTCAGTGGTTATCAAAAGAACAGAATAACTGATACTGTACCAGCTTTTTAGTAACAGTGTCCTTGCTATCATTTTAAGGTCAGTTGGCTGCCCATGTGTCAATTAAAATATAAACTGTATTCACTACAAAACCAGTCTCTCCTTTATGCTAAAGGAATCCATGTTTTTGATGTTAGCATACTTTTATAAGCATCCAGAACATATATTAAAATCAGTTATAAAATAGTGCATATCTGAGGAACAAAATGAAGTCCCCACAGTAGCCAAGAGTCAAAGATAAACTAGCATATTACAGACAGCTGATAATTAATAATATATGTATATCCATTGATCAGTTCCAGACATCACACAAGCAACTAAGAGCTGATAATGATGGAAACAAACCCACTGCCACTGAGTCAGTTCCAACGCATAGTAACCTTATAGGACAGAGTAGAACTGCCCCATAGTTTCCAAAGAGCACCTGGTGGATTTGAGCTGCCAACCTTTTGGTTAGCAGACATAGCACCTAGTCAGTATGGCACCAGGGTTTCCAATGGAAACAAAGCTGACCAAAATTATTTTCATCTCCTAATGTGACAGAAATTTCCAATACCAAAAAAAAAACAAAGCAAAACAAACAAACCAAAAAACTCCAAACCTCTGGCAGTGAAGTTGATTTCAACTCACAACTGAACTGCCCCACAGGGTTCCCAAGAAGGAGCTGGTGGACTCAAACTGCCAACCTTTTGGTTAGCAACCAAGCTCTTAACTACTGTGCCACCAGGGCTCCAAGAAATATACTAGGGATATCTTAACTGCCTCAAAGACTCTCCCTTTCCTTCTCCTCCTGTCCTTTCAAAAGTTCTGAGGACCACTGCAAAGCCACAAAATAAAGTCAGCAGGATTAATTACTCATTTAACTCACCAAAAGCAACACAGGTTGCCTTTAAATATTTTTAGAGAAGCAGAACATTAAAATGAGGGACAAAAATTAAGGAGTGTGTCAGTCTAGAAAAATGGAAAATAAAATTTCTTAAAATGAAATTGTTAAAAACAAACAAAAACCAACTATAATGAAAAACAAAACCGCTAACTTGACTTAATCAGTACTTCTCTGTAAAGTGTTATCTGAAGAAACGTGTGTATTTTGTGGGGGTCCTACTCGGTCAGGGAGGGAAAGCAGTTCCACAGGCCTTGCTGGCAACAGATCACCACATGTGTGCTGCCCAGTTCACATCTGCAGAACCCTTTACCATTTCAAACAGTCTTTCCTTTAATAGAAAAGCCTGGTGGCATAGTGATTAAGTGCTACAGCTGCTAACCAAAATGATGGCAGTTTAAATCGGCCAGGTGCTCCTTGGAAACTCTATGGGCAGTTCTATTCTGTCCTATAGGGTTGCCATGAGTTGGCATTGACTTGATGGCACTGGGTAGGTTTGGGTTCCTTTAACAAATGATGCTGGCCTGGGCTACTGAAGCAGGAGGGAGGCTTTAGACACACCAGTTTTGAAAGCCAAGTGCCGTCGAGTCGGATCCGACTCAAGCAAAGCTAAAATAGACAGCAGAGATTTAATTCTCTTTGTAAAATTAACTTGTCTTTTCTCTGGTCTTAAAAATTCCTGGCCTTGGTAGGAAGCCACACATTAACAGACAGGGGGAATGGAAATAATGTCTTTGCACTTTTCACAACTTTTTAGAAGCATCAAAATAGATATGAAACACCAGGCACCAGTCAGGACCCCCTGCTTCAGATGACAATTGAAAGCAGTACAGATCCTTGCTCTGATGCGTATTTTCAAAAGATCCCTGAGTCCCCCCAAATGGGTACTCCTCTTTACCCCTAATCAATCACGTTGCTTCCCTGGTGCTGGGCATCAATGTCTGTATATATATTTGCATGTAACCTCACTCCCTTACATGTACCCCCAACCACCTGATGATTTTTGGAGCAGGTTCTTGATGGAGAAAATTCTCCCTGCTCCCTGTGTCTGCTCACACACAGTAATAAATTTCTTTTTGATTACTCACCCTGATATCTGTTTCAGGCATTGGCTTTTGGGGGCAGCTAACGAGACTCTGGAGTTTTGTCTGGTAACACTGAGCTTTTCCTATTAGTACGCATTCTACAGGCATTTCTTTTGTATTTACATTTCACTTCAGAAATTTGAGCCACTTTGGAGCTTAAGCAGATCATCTACCCATAAAATCACATCTCTATAATGTATGAGGTGCATAAAGTCTTAGGAAGTCAGAAATAAACATTATTCCTCAAATACAATGCTAAAAACCTGTTGTCTTCCAGATGATTTTGATTCAGAGCAATCGTACAGGACAGAGTGGAACTACTATAGGACAGAGTTTCCAAGGTGTATGTGGTGTGGATTTGAACTGCTGACCTTTTGGTTAGCGGCCATAGGTGTTAAGCACTATACCACCAGGGGTTCCATGTAATGCTAAGGAAATGCAAAAATGCCTAGATAAAAATCCTTTAGCTATTAATAGTCAATATTTCCTTTTGATTCTCCTAAGACATTTAGGATATGACAGGACTCTTCTTTGCAACATTCTGTATCATAAAGAACATTAAATCCTGTAAAACACTTTTTCTTAGGTAAGCAGGTTTATAACAGTCAAGTTCTTTGAAAATACTGAGTGACAATAACTACACACGCTCCTAATTGCTAGAATGACCAAAAACAATCCTTCTACAGAGCATTTTTAGGACGCTGCCACTTCTCCCTTGTGCAATCCATTGCCTACGGTACCAAATCCGACTTTTTCACTCATGATAAGGAGATGCATCCTGTTCAGCAGTGGGTGGTTACCTTGTATTTGTGATTATATATGAATATATGAAAAATAACATTAAAAAAGTCAAGCCGTTATTTTTAGAATGTGGATTAGACAAAAGGATAATTTCATAAAGGGACACGTGACTATAACACCTAATTTATAGTTTTAAAACTTTTATCAATTATTTTAATTTACATGTTTAATAGTGCTTAATGCAGAGTTATATACACAGGAGAGACTATATACTTTACTATGGGGATGCACAGCTTAAAAACATCCTTATAGATTCAACTAGCAGTCAGAATGTTACCTATGAATTACTAACCTCATTCACTGAATATTTAAAGGGAATAAATGGAAGTGTTCTCAAAATGCCTTTTGATCTTGGATATATAACCACTGCATATACACAATACGTCATGTATGTGTATTTTATAAGTACACTTTTAGTGTCTGTAATTAAGCCTAGAATAATACTTCTACTAACACTAAAAATATTTTTATTCTTCTCAACCCACAAGGCCATAGAGATTACTTAGAAAATTCTTTTTATAAAATAACATGCATATATATGTACATGCCTTGAACCGTGATTAACCAAACACTACATAAATTTGGTATTTTCAATTGCCTCATATACACATGAAAGTTAAAGAATGAATAAAGAAGACCAAAGTAGTGATTTCTTCGAATTAAGGTGTTGGTGAAGAATACTGAATGGACCACGGATTTGGAAGAAGTACAGCTAGAGCGCTCCTAAGAAGCGAGGATGGCAAGGCTTTGTCTCATGTACGGACATGTTGTTAGCAAAGCCCAGTCCTTGGAGAAGGACATCACGCTTGGTAAGGTAGAGGGTCAGCAAAAAAAAGGAAGGCCCTCAAGGAGATGGACTGACAACAGTGGCTGCAACAACGGGCTCGCAAGTGTAAGAATGACTGCGAGGCTAGTGCAGGGCCGGGCAGTATTTCCTTCTACTGTGCAGAGGGTGGCTATGAGTCACAGCGGCACCTCACAAAAACCACATACGATGAATTTTAAAAAACAGTCCATGATTCTCTGCACAAAGAGGGAGCAGCACTCCTCCAGCCATCAATTTCCCAACAGAGGACCCAGTGGAAGGCTCCTCTGCCAAATTAAGTCAAAACAAACAAACAACTTTTAGTATGATGAAAAAGCTATGTATGTGTTAATATTAATTCTATAAAGACCATGACTCAGTTTCTTTTTAACTTACCAAAGTCACATAGTTTCAGAACATCATTGTGGCTGATTAAGAGATTCTCGGGTTTTATATCTGAAGGATCAAGATTAAAAATATATATGTTAAAACATTCAATTTTCTACCGATAGATGCTGTTCTACCACTGTAACTGTACTTATTTGCAAAGCTCCAAAGTTACATGAATAGAAACCTATGGCAGCAAAGAGCACTGTAGCACATTTTCTGCTAGTACCAAAAGTTTCAATTAATTACTTTTCTAAAACCATGAAGACTACAATTCAAAAAATGTTTTTCCTTTAAATCTTAAAGGGATTAATTAGATCTCTGAAAACAATTTAATGACTGAATTTAGGCTAACACATTTCAAGGAGCTATTATTACTTCATAAAATACTAATAATACAAATTTTTGGAGAGAGAATATAAAAGTTTTACAATTACAAGGTACCTTAAAAATACATATGAGAGCAAGTAGTTAGCATTATATTTACTGGAAGAAAAGATACACTTTCCATTATCATTTTCTATATGCTATTTCTACATTAGATATCTTGATAGCTTTTCTATGTAGTTTATGATTATAAATGTCTAATCCTGACGTGATACTGGATGAGTCAAGATAAGATTTCTAATTTTTTCCATGGATCTACTGAAGATGATGTGGGAGTTGGAGGAGCAGAAATACACAAAAAGTGGAGTTTAATTTCCTTCTTGGGAAACATGTCACGATTTTATTTTTAGAAGCACGCTATCCATTATCTATATCTTATGGTAGGGGTGAAAATGGAGAAAGGGAAGAAGTAGGAATAAAATCTTTACATTTCAGAATCATGATTTCTACTGCTAATCCACAACCACTGATTCACTGTAAACCTTAGCACATCACAGTAGCACTACAGAAATGCAGCTAAACCAGTTGTTTGTTACTACTCTCGAACTGTGGTATAGACTATTAGAGTCATTACCCTAGACACTAAATGTCCAGTTGACCTGGCTCTCTTTCTATTCATGCCACCCACAGCCTTGGTATTAACACTGGTACAAAAGGCAAATGCAAGAAGAGTATAAACTGTCCCTTGCTAGAAGTCGGCATTCTTCACACAACCTCGAAGCTAGTCTTAACACTACTTTTAAAGTTATAATCCTTGTACCTTTGTATGTATAGGTAAATGAATATGTAGCCTTCATTTATCTGCTAAGTCAAAGATAGGGATATTACAACATTTCCTAAAGCATATCTTTTAGTTTCATTATTACATCAATTTGTGTCCCACAACTGTAAAATTCTAGAATGCACGTGAGATTAGCAGGAAAAGATAAATGGCACAGTCAAAGATGGTGTCCATCAAGTGATTTCCCATCTATTGCCATAAATCACCCACATTATGGCAGTAAAGGACAAACTAAAACAGTCTGTGGAAGGGTGATCCTGGTTTTTGTGCAAGATTGATCACAAGCACTTTGCACTAACAGGGGTAGGGAAAATCGAGGGGGAAGATACATACTGGACATGGCTGGTTTAAGAGGGAGTGAGATGTGATTGTGAATAGGGTCAGAGATTTAGGGACAGCCTCTAAAGTCTGATCTGAGTTGGTCATTACCTGGTGCAGTGTGATGAATCTTTAACTTAGTCTTTCTTGCCATGGTCTTGTAACACCTACCCAGGTGACTGGGCAGGGCTACACAAGGACGGTAAGTGTGGCTCACCAAGGCAATTGGTCAGATGCCTTAAAAGAGAGCCAGTTCCAGAACAGAGGGAAGAGTCCAGCATCACCAAAGCAGGAGAAACTGGCAGGAGCTGGCAGAGGGAGAAGCTGAGTGTCTGTGAGCAGAAACGGGGGCCAGGGAGAATCAATGCCCGACCCTTGCATTTGGGACTTGCTGGTCTTCACAACCACGTGAGCCTTTTCCTTTATAGCATTCATGAGTTGAGACATTGCAGTGAATTAGGGAACCCAAAGACAAGAGGGAGAGTATTGAGAGGACAGGAGGAGTTGATGTTAGAGATGATGGAGCAGTACAGCAACTTGGAAAAGTTGGACATTTGTGATCTTTTTAACCTCTGTCTCATAGGAACCAGCTTTGTGCTGATTCTTCAATAGTCCCTTTGTTCTTCTTCTACCTCTCCCCTTCAAGCGAGCTTCAGAGTTCATATTTGCTGAGTTCTCTATATCACTAGGTATTTCTGTAGCTGAAGAGTAGATCTGGTTATGTACAGAAAGATCTCACAATATCTGTCATGTATTGAATGTGTTCCCTAAAACATCTGTAACAATTTGGCTGTGCTGTAATTCCTAGTATTGTGTGATGTTGCTTCATGTTGGAATTCCTGCCTCTATGATGTTAATAAGAGTGGATGGGCAGCATTTCTGTTGGTAGCAAGATTGAATGAGTAAGTTTGTTTTGTGCCTTGAGTCCCGTCTCTTGAGCTATAAAGGGAAAAATCTGGCAGAGAGATATGGGAACCTCACACCATCAAGAAAGCAGCACCAGGAGAGGAACTGAGAGAGGAACGCGTCCTTCAGACCTGAGGTTCCTGCGCCAAGATGCTCTCTGAACAAAGATTGATGCAACATTGGATTTCCTCCAGAACCGACAAAGGGGGAAAGCCTTCCCCCGGAGCGTACACCCTGAGTTTGGACTTGTAGCCTACCGGACTACATAAGAATAAATTTTCCTTTGTTAAATCCATGCACTCGTGGTATTTCTGTTAGAGCAGCACTAGCTGACTAAAACACGATCCAAATAAATTTTCTGTCTATTCCTCTGGTGACACAAAAGGAGATTTGCAGGGCAAAACGACCTACATTCTAAACTGTATTTAACTGAAATAGGAATGTCAAAAGTACTCTTAAGACAGTAGCATGTGAAATATTTGATTCTTAACACTAATTTGATGTTTTCTTTAAGATATTTTCCATTTCAAAAATCCCATACTCACCTCTATGTACTATGTCATTCATATGGCACCAGTGAATAGCTTTAATAAGCTGGTAGATATAGCTTTTTACTTTTTCGGGTGGAACTCCATTTGGCATTTCTTCCAGCAATTCAAGCATATTCTAAACATCAAATAGGGCATCATTAATCTCCAAAATTTGGCAGACCCATAAATCAAGTAGTAACAATTTAAAAAAGCACCTTGAATGATAATTCAGCTAATACACACCACAGATTTTTATTATTATTATTGTTTTCCATCTATACCTTTTTCATACTAAATCAGGCTATTATATAAGATCAAGGTTTTCTTTTAAAAGTAATTCCATTTTGTGTTCCTCCCCAGTGCTGTCCCATGTAATAACTCTGTGCACTTTTCACTCTCCCTGAGGCCCTCCTGTCATCATTTCAGAATAATTTCCAGGGAAAGGTAATACAAAGTAGAGATAAGGTACTGCACTGTACATCTTTAACAGAACCTTCCAATAAGATCAAGCCTTGGAAATATTTGTGGAAGACCTGAACAATATTCTTAAAAGAAAAACAGAAATGAAAAAAAAAAAGATCCTTAAGATTTGAAATGATTAATATACATGTATATAGCACAAACATTACAACAGACTAGAAAACATTATTGAAACAAAAGTTCAGAGACTCCACACAAATCAACATTTAAAAATCTTACTTTGGAGCCAGAGACCATTCTGAAATTCAGGCACATTTTTTTAACAAATAGAGACTTCACCAGTCTCTACTGAATTTACCAAATATTCTCCATTCCTTCTGCAAAGCAAAACAACTATGGTCCACAACACAAGTATAGTTTATTTTTCCTAGGCCTAGGCCAGCAGTTCCCAACCGACGGTCTGCAGATCCCTGAGGCCCTCTGTAGCCTTTCAGAGGGCCTAGAAAGTCAAAACTGTATTCCTGGGAATACCAAGATGGTATTTGCTTTCTACCGTGTTGACATTTACGCTGATGGAACACGAGCAACGGTGACTGAAACTGCTGGGACCTCAGCACTGATCAAGCAAGGCCTTGGATTTTCCGATGCCATACCTCACAGTTCAAAAAAAAAAAAAAATTAAAATACAATGCCAGTTTTTAGTTAATGATGTCCTTCAGGAAGCAGTAAAAATTACTTTAAATCACGATTCTTGAGTACATGTTTTCTAAGGATCTACTAGATAAAATGAGGAGAACAGGTAAAGCACTTCCACTGCAGATCAAAGTAGGACGGTTGTCTTAAGGAAAAGCATGTGGATGACAGAGCTGCAAGCTGGACTAGCTGCTGCTTTGTGGAACATCATTTTTACATAAAAGAACGAGACTGCCACACAGACTATGATAATTAAAGCAGATCTTTCTCAAAAACAGAAAGGGAACCTATTGTTTCACGGAAAACAACTGAAAATACTTGTTACTGACACTAAAATTTGAACTTTTACGTGAAAACTAAAATTTTGGAAAAAATTTCCATCACTGTGAGCTTGACAGCTTCTAAATACTGAAATATTTTTTTTTTAGGTTTCTTTTTTTTTTTTTTAATTTAATACGACTGAGTGAAAATGTACATTCCCATATAAATTTACATGCCCACCTATATGCAGCTTCCACTGCTCTCCCTGCCCAGTGACAGTACACTATTCCTCTCTGCTCCATACATGTCTCATCCTCCCAACAACCTCCTTTCCCCTCCTCTCCACCCACTCTCCTTCCTTCAGCCAGAGGTCACCAGGATGATATCCTATAGATGCATAGAACCATAAAGTGCATCCAATATATGGTCACTCTGCATCGCCAAGTCCAATCCATCCGTGTCCAAAGAGTGGACCTTCGTTATCATTTATGGGCAAGGGCAGCACCAGGGCCAGGGGCCATGTTCCCAAGGGAACCCCGAAACCACTGGACCATCAATTGAGGTCTTTTAGTGGAGATCTCAGGATGCACCCCTTTTTATTCTTCTGTTGCCAGTAAGACTCAACTTAGTGAGCTCCATTGTGGCTATCACTGGTGGTGGCCGGGCACCATCCGGTTCTCCTCTGATGCAATCAGAGGCAATAAAATGTGACTTGCTGGGATAATGCTACCATTTGTAAGATCTTTACAAACTCAGTGAATCAATATTCCTGAATAACCAATGCATGTGTCACAAAATCATGAGTCCTACTGGCCTCTTACTAGAGTGGAGTGGAGAGGGTGGAGAGGTGGGAACAGGAGACTGCTAAGAGGATATGACATGTATAGAATGGGAAGGAGGAGCGTGCTGTCACCGGACAAGGAAAGCAGAAGGAGGTGCAGATAGGCATGCATGCAAATGTAAACTGGATTGTACACTTTTACTCAGCCACAATAAAAAAAAGAAAAAAAGAGGCACTCAAAGAGCAAGACGGAGCAGGGGATTTTGATATAAAAGAGTACACAATGTTCACTGATAGTTTTAGATGGCAACCACACTGCAACTAACCTCTGAGAAACTACCACTTGCTGGGTTTGCGTATAGCACCAGATTATCTACAATTATCTCAGAGGGCCATTAAAATAGCACCCCCTTTTCCAATCACACATTGTGCGAGGCTCATTCTTCTACATATACATCAGCCAGGTGGAATGTAGCAGCTATGAGAACCTGAATGTTCTCTCTTAGGCCTGACAGTAAAAAGACTTGCAAAACTGTAACGCAACAGTACTACTCCTCTGATTAAATTTTGCTCTGAAAGAGTTATTTTTCACAAAAATGTTATACATGTTAACATGTAATGGGCTATTATTTTCATATAAATCAGTATTTTAAATTAGCTTTGCCTTCTAATATTAACTGACATGATTCACATAAATAAAAAGCTCTTAAGGTTCCCAATAATTTCAAGCATGTAAAGGGGTCATGAGATCATAAATTCAGAAAACCACTGCTCTGGTACAACCTCTCCATCTTGTTACCACCAGTCAACTTGTATGCATACAAAGAATCAGTTGTGTTTATTTCAGACACACATGTTACTTTAATCAATAACTAAATACCATATAAACCAACAAAATCTATTTTTAAAGAGCTGTTCATAAGATAACCAAGTTGAATACTTTTAAAAGACTTAAGGAAAGTCACTAAAAATACTGGTCTCTAATCAACTGTGAATGGGCCAAGTATAAAACGGTGGCGGGGGTAGTGCTGGCAGTAAATGAACATTGAAGGATATTGCACTGAGATTGCTTTGCAAGTATTTTAAGCTCTTGCTTCACTTTAGGAAACCCTGGTGGCATAGTGGGTTAAGTGCTACATCTGCTAACCAAAAGGTCGGCAGTTCAAATCCACCAGACACTCCTTGGAAACTCTATGGGGCAGTTCTACTGTGACCTATAGCGTCGCTATGAGTCGGACCTGACTCGATGGCAGTGGGTGGGTTCTTGATTCACTTTAAAGAAACTGAAGCAGAATTATCATAATTAACGCATAATGGCTATTTAAGAATAGCCAGTTAGAACTTCAGTCAAAAGATCAGTATTTATTTAAAATGTCTTGACCCTACTTCTAAAGACTGGTAATACACATTCACATGTTTTAAGTTAAGCTAAAATGTTTAAAGTATATGAGCATCATTTTATGTGATTCTCGCTTAAACCACCTTTTTTCAGTTATCAAAAGCATCTTGTTGTTAGGTGCCATCAAGTCGTTTCTGAGTCATCGCAACCTAATGCACAACTGGATGAAACACTGCCTGGTCCTGAACCATCCTCACAACCATTGCTACGTTTCAGGCTACCGCTGCAGCAACTGTGTCAATCCATCTCACTGTGGGTCTTCCTCTGGTTTGCTGACCCTCTACTTCACCAAGCATGATGTCCTTCTCCAGGGAATGGTCCCTCCTGATAACATGTTAAAAGTCTGTGAGACAAAGTCTCCCCATCCTTGCTTTTAACGAACATTCCAGCTGTACTTCTTCCAAGACAGATTCGTTCCTTGTTCTGGCAGTTCAGGTAACATGCAGTATTCCTCATCAACATCGTAATTCAGACATTAATTGGTCTTCAGTCCTTCTCATTCACTGCCCAGTTTTTCACACGCATAGCAGGTAACTGAAAACACCCTGACTGGGGTCAGGAGCACTTCAGTCTTTAAGGTAGTATCTCTGTTTTTTAACATTTTACAGAAGTCTCTTACAGCAGATTCGTGCCCAATGCAGTGTGTAGTTTCATTTCTTGACTGCTGCTTCTGTGGTCACAGACTATGGATCCAAGTAGAATGAAATTTTTGACTTTAATATTTTCTCATTTATCACAATGTTGTCTACAGGTCTGGTTGGGAGAATTTTTGTTTTCTTTCTGTTGAGGTGTAATCCATACTGAAGACTATAGCCTTTGATCTTCATCATTAAGTGTTTCAAGTTCTCTTCCCTTTCAAGAAAGCAAGGTTGTGGCATCTGCATATTGCAAGCTGTTAATGAGTCTTCCTCCAACCCTGATGCTCTGTTTGTCATACAGTCCAGCTTCTCAGATTATCTGCTAAATATAGAGACCACATAGGTGTGGTGAAAGGACACACACCATTTCTGACTTTAAACTATGTAGTACCATGTTGTTCTGTTCAAACAACTGCTTCTGGTCTATGTACAGGTTTCTCATGACCATGATTAAGTGTTCTAGAATTCCCATTCTCTGCAGTGTTACCCATAATTTGATATGAACCACACAGTTACGTGCCTTTGAATAATCAATAAAATGTATGTAAACTTCTGATTTTTGTCTGCTTTCAGTCAGGATTCATCTGACATCAGCAATGACACCCTTGTCCCACATCCTCCTCTGATTCTGGCTTGAATTTCTGGCAGTTCCCTGCTGACATACTGCTGTAACCACTTTTGAATGATCTTCAGCAAAACTTGAGTGTGATGTTAATGATATAGGTTGATAATTTCTGCATTCTGCTGGATCACTTTTCTATGGAATCGGTACAAATACGATCTCTTCCAGTAGGTTGCCCGCAGCTCTCTTCCAAGTTTCTTAGCATAGATAAGCGAGCACTTCTAGCGCTGCATTTGTTTGTGGAAACATCTCAATTGCTATTCTTTCAATTCCTGGAGTCTTCTTTTTGCCAGTGCCTTCAGTGCAACTTGAATGCCTTCCTTCAGTACCATCGGTTCTGGGTAACATGCTTCTTCTGAAATGGCGGAATGTCAATCAACTATTTTTGGTACAGTCACTCTGATTTCTTCCATCTTCTCTTGATGCTTCCTGGATCATTTAATATTTTCCACACGGAATCCTTCAGTATTGCCTCTTGAGGTTTGAATTTTCTCTTCAGTTCTTTCAGCTTGAGAAATGTGAAACATGTTCTTCCACTTCCGTTTTCCATGTCCAGGTTTTTGCACATTTCACTATAATACTTCACTTGCCTTCTCAAGCTGTCCTTTGAAATCTTCTGTTCAGCTCTTTTACGTCAGCATTTCTTCCATTTTCTTTTATTATTATTATTATGTTTTCACTGTGATTGAGTGAAAATGTACAATCCAGTTTAAATTTGCATGCCCACCTATCTGTAGCTCCTTCTGCTCTCCTTGCCTGGTGACAGCACACTCCTCCTTTTCATTCTATACATGTCATACCCTCTTAACAATCTCCTGTCCCCTCCTCTCCACCCTCTCCAGTAGGACAACATCCTATAGATGCATAGAACCATAGAGTGCACACACGACATGGTCATTCTGTGTTCCCAAGTCCAATCCATTCCTGTCCAAGAAGTAGACCTCAGCAAAGATTTATGATCAGGGGCAACATCAGGTCTAGGGACCATGCTCCCAGGGGAAGCCCCAGGCCTTCAGACCATCAATCGCAGTCTTTTAGTGGAGTTCCCCTTTTCTTCTTGTGTTGCCACTTGGACTCAACATTGTGAGCCCTCTTCCATTTGCTTTTGCTACACTACACTGAAGAGCTTCAGCATGTCTTCTAACATCCATTTTTGTCTTGTCTTTCTTTCCTGTCTTTTTAATGACCTCTTGTTTTCTTCATGTATGATTTCCTTGATGTCATTTCACAATTCATCTAGTCTTCAGTCATTAGTGTTCAATGTGCCAAATCTATTTTTGAGATGGTCTCTAAATTCAGGTGAGATACTCAAGGTTGTACTTTGGCTCTCATGGACTTAGTCTAATTTTCTTCAACTTCACTTTGAACGCACATATGAACAACTGATGATCTGTTCCACAGCTGGCCCCTTGTCTTGCTTTCACTGAGAATACTGAACTTTTCTACAACCTCCGTCCACAGATACAATCAATTTGATTCCTGTGTATCCCATCTGGTAAGGTCCATGTGTACAGTCAATGTGTTGTTGTTGAAAAAAGGTGTTTACAATGAAGAAGCTATTGGTCTTGCAAAATCCTATCATGCACTCACTGTCATTGTTTCTATCACCAAGGCCATATTTTCCAACTGTTGATCCTTCTGTTTCCAGATTTCATATTCCAATCACCAGTAATTCCCAGTTCATCCTGATTGCATGTTCAATCAATTTCAGACTGCAGAAGTTGGTAAAAAGCTTCAATTTCTTCTTCTTTGGTCTTAGTGGCTAGTATATAAATTTGAATAATAGTCCTATTAATTTGTTCTTCCTTTTATGAATATTATTCTATTTCTGACAGTGTTGTTCTTTGGGGTAGATCTTGAAACGTTCTTTTTGACAATACATGCAACATCACTCTTCTTCAAGTTGTGATTCCCGGCATAATGATTATCTGATTCAAAATGGTCAGTACCAGTCTATTTCAGCTCACTAATGCCTAGGATATAATCTTTATGTGATCCATTTCATTTCTGACAAGTTCCAATTTTCCTGGATTCATACTGTGTACATTCCATGTTCTGATTATTGATGGATATTTGTAGTTGTTCCTCTCATTTTGAGTCATGCCACATCAGCAAATGAAGGTCCTAAAAGCTTGACTCCATCCATATCATTAAGGTCAAAGGTCCTAAAAGCTTGCCTCCATCCCTATCATTATGGGTGACTACTTTGAGGGGTCAGCTCCTTAGTCATATTTTGAGTATCTCCCAACTTGGGGGGCTCATCTTATGGCACTAGTGTCACCTGTCTGTCAGTCTGGCATAATGTAGTGGTTTGTGTATCACTGTGATATTTGTCACTGCTATTTCAAATACCAACAGGGTCACCCTTGATGGACAGGTTTCAGCAGAACTTCTAGACTATGACAGGCTAGGAAGAAGGACACAGCAGTTTAGTTCTGAAACAATCAGCCAGTGAAAACCTAATGAATGGCAGTGGAACATCCAATGAAAAAAGACAGTGATGTCAAGTTGATTCTGACTCACAGTGACCCTATAGGTCAGAGTAGAACTGTCCCATAGTTTCCAGGGAGTGCCTGGTGGATATGAACTGCTGACCTCTTGGTGAGCAGACATAGCACTTAACCACACCACCATCAAATAAATAGGAAGTCTCAAATACACAAGGGACTAAAAGGGCTTTGTAACGCAGAAACTAAATTGTACTTTTTCATACTCAATTCTATAGTCCCCAGATATTCATTCTTCCCTTAGTCCACAGTAATACAATTTTTAAGTGGACTCCTATATGCTGTGAACACTGTAATTCCCAGGCTACATCTTGTAGCTAGTATGGCCATCCAAATAAGTTCTGGCCAATGGGAGATGATGGCTAGAGCTCTACTTTGGATGCTAAGGATGAAGGCCACATTTCAGAGGCGGTGGAACAGAAAGGCAGAAGCTACCTGGGTCTCCTACAACCGTGAACAAAGCTGTTGTACTAGCCCTGCACTGCCTACATTTGTATTTGTACATGAGAGAGAAAGAAATTTCTGTTTTGTTTAAGCCACTACAATCCTAGATCTCTGTTACCCCTGCAGCCAAACAGAATTCTTTTGGTTACCATCAACTCCCTTGTCCCTCTCTCCTTTCTGTTTCTTTAACCTGAAGCACGAGGATAACAACAGTTACAACGCAATCTGAATGCAGCATCCTTCAGTGTTTACGTTGACTGTCACTAACACTCCTCCCCTACCCATGCTGTATACTTGTCTCCCTCACACCTATTAGACAAGTTCTAGCTCCCTGGCAAGATCTTCCTTCTCCAGTTGCCTTCCTATGCGTGTTGATCTACTGTTTCTTAGAACTTTATCTTAGGGGCAACTGTAGGCTCTGAGAGGCATGGGGCACACTAAAATCAGTGTTTTACAGATTAATGCAGTAGAACTGGTATGTAAGAGAGATTTGAATACTGGGTACCTGAGAAGATTACTAAAATCCTGTAACATTTGAGATAAGGAACTATGCTTATTCAACTGTGTGAGTGGAAACAGAAAGGACGGAACAGATTTGAAAATCTAACAGTAATCTCTTTTAACTTAAATAATATGAGGAAATCATGTATGTACCCAATACAGTTCATTTTGATTTTAAACTTTATCAGTTTATCACTCATTCATCCACATCAAATATGTATGTCTTAGAACAGAATAATGATTATGAAATGATGAGGGAGGAGAGCATTTTCCTCCACTATCTTACCATCCTCAAAGGACAAGTGGCTCAAAATGACTTAGAACTTGGATACATGCCAAACCTCTACCCTTCAAAATGTCTTTCTCCTTTCCCTCCCGAGACTCACTGTCAATTATTAGCCACAGGTTCTGATGGGCAGATGTGGAAAACCACAGGGCTCGGGGAAGAATGTCAGGCCTGGGAGTCAGAAGATCAGGGGCCTGCTAGCAGCTCTGCCACTTACCTACAGAGAGACCTCAGACATATCAAACTGACTCTTCCAGTAAGAAAACAGAGCCACAGGGGCTATTTCTTCCTCCCCTACCCTCAAGAAAATTGTTATTACCCATGAACAGGGCTTCGAACCAGTTTATTCATGGCCAACAAAGAGGAACAGGAGCAAACCCTAAGTTTTACAATTTGGCAGATCTGGCACAGTACACAGTATGGCAATGACTACAGGTCAAAGTCCAGGAATGGGACACTCAAAGATGTGTAATAAGCCCTTTCAGGAGCCTGATCCATGAGACTGGAGTACTGGGAAGAGTGTAGAAGAGTAACACATTCAAAGTGGTACAGTCAGCCACCATCTTTGAGTGGGGCAGTGCTTAAAATCTGAGGGCAAGAGATGTGGTTGCTATGCAATGTGTACACTACCCGTATTGTCTAAGCTTCTAATATTCTACTATTAATAATATTCGAATATATTAAGCTTCTAATAAGCTTTGACTTGCAATTTTTCCTGTTCCAGCTATCTTTCTGGTTCATTGTAACTTTAAGAATTCAGGTCTGTTCCAGTGACACCTCCCTGGTCATAAATGATAAGAGCAGAACTGGTTCAAAGCCCTGCCCATGAACAATCACCATGAGTCAAACAGAAATAAAAAGATAATCTGGAATAGATCTGTCACAAGTTTATGATTTGGGAGTGAAAATGGCAAACTGCATGATTATTTCTGACAACTAAAAAATACAGTGTCTGATTTTCCCTGAGATCCTAGCACAGCAATCCATTTTCTGCAACAATTTTTTTTTTTAATATTAACTTTTATTTTGGTGGAGAATGTACCATATGGGTACTCTGAAATTGACACAGGAGGAAAAAAAGAGAGAAAATAGATTTTTGATGATAAACATAAAAGTTATTTAAAACTACAAATAAATACACTTTTCAAGTTTTGTTAATAATAAAATCACTATATATAAATGGTAATTTGAAAAGTAGTTTGTAAAGGCTCAATGAATTCAGAAGCCACAATACTGGTCAGGCATGCTGGCAACACTACTTTCCATTCTGAGATGATGATGGTAATACTGTACAGTTTATGACATTTGGAAATGACCTAAGGCAAATATAAACCTTTCTAAGTTTTCATCCTTAGAGAATAAAACTGGATATCAGCAAACGCCACCTATTTGCTTATGGAGGAAACCTCTGGCTCCTGTTTATTCTCCCACGGCTAAGACACTTACTTGTTTTCCTTGACAATAACTGACTGCTGTAAGTCAGCCACTCTCCAAGAAATTCATAAGCACACAATACTGATTACCACAGTACCCAGATGCCCTTAGCTGACATTAAAATCATTACTAATAAGTACTGTATTTTCACAAATAACATGCCCATGTAAATAAAATGCCCACACACATAATATCCATGGCACACAGGAAAACAACACAAGAGGGAGTTGTGCAGCTGGCAAAAAATGTATAAAGTGTGCATTATTAGTATAAAAAATATAGTACAGAGTACTTTTTACAAAAAGTGCTATTGTAAGTGTGCAGGCAACTTGAACAACACATGCCTTTCTTCTTTTCTCTGAGGCTCCCAAGTCCTTGCTGGCAGGTCTGAATTCACCTCCTCAGGTGAATTTCCTCCAATAAGGCCAAAACATTGGTAATTCACAAAAGGCTGCTTTCGGAGCCTGCTCACTCATCGTCCTCCTTTAGAGTCAGACAGTGTCCTCTGCGTGCATGGCATTTTCTACACACCTCTGTCATCCAGTACCGTCATCATCAATTTACCTGCCCTGCTCTGAGGACTTGCTTTAGGTTTAATAAGTGGAGCCTAAAACATTACTCGTTGGACATAAGATTCTAAGACTTCATAAGCCAAATCAGTGCACTGTTTAAACCTGAAAAGTTTAAACTACTAAGTTAAATTGTAAAAAAAAAATCATCAGATGATTTAGCACTTCTTATGATTATGCATAATTCTTTCATTTTTAAAGTCTTTAAATTATGAGTACATTCAACAAGCCATGTTAGGTAGTAATATTTCCTTCAATAATGTTAGAAACAGCCCCAAACAGAAGAACCAAGCAAGCCTTCCCAGTGTCAATCAGGGACTTACTTTTTCAACATACTCAAACACCAAGTACAGTTTTCCTCTCCGGCGAAAGGCCTCTTTCAACTCCACAATATTTTCTTGTTTGAGAGTACGTAGCATTTTAAGTTCTCGTAACGTCGTTTCCTTAACCTCTTCATTTTCTAGAATGTAAAGATTGGTGAGTAGCGTAAAATTACAGCTTCTAAACCACCATTCAAAGAATTTCAAGTATAATGACAACTACCAATTCCACCTTCCATTCTGAGTACTTCTGCATAAAAAGTCGAAGGACGGACCATTAAATAACACATTTTCTTGTTGAAAGGATCAAGAATAAGAACCTTAAAGAAGAAAAGGCTTACTTGGCCAGCATGAGCCTGATTTTCTGCTTTGTCTTTTCTCATATTACTTATTCCAAAGTATGAGGTCCGACAATTAAGTCCGTGAACTTAATTGTTCTAAGTTGTACACCTCACTGCTGAATACTGCTCTGGTCACCCTCAAAGTACCCGCCTTGGGAAGCTAGGAACTGACACCAGAGCCTAGTCTACTCTTCAAAGCAATTTTGGAACTCTTTCCGGAATGGTCATTGCACACAGTGGCAAGTTTGTGAACTCAACTGTACAGCTGTCACTAAGGGAGTTTTTAGCCAGTAAACAAATAGCTGTATTGGAACACCCTCCCTACTCACCTGATCTGGCCCCCAGTGACTTTTTTCTCTAGCTGAAGATAAAGGAAATATTGAAAGGAAGACATTTTGATGACATTCAGGACATCAAGAGTAATACAATGACAGCCCTGATGGCCATTCCAGAAGAAGAGTTCCCAAATTGCTATGAAGGGTGGACTAGGTGCTAACGTCGGTGCATAGCTTCTCTAGGGGAGTGTTTCAAAGGTGACTGTAGTGACATTCAGCGTGAGGTATGCAGCACTGGATGGGTTCATAAACTCAACTGTCAGAACTTGTATATATGCACAATATACACATATAGGTGCAACCTATGAATCCACTGACTTCAAAAGGGTTATAAGGAATCTACCACAGCACTGCACAGAGGAGTCCTGTGCAGTGCCTACAGCAACTGGTATTTTTAAGGTTAGTCTAAAGCTTTGGCTCTAAAGAGCCTTTTCTGCTCGTCCAGCTACATGTGAGTCATCTTAGAGAGCAGGGGTCATGCACCAGGCATCCCAAGGCACCCACAGGTCAAGTTTCAAGGAATTTTAAGAGTGTCTGATCTTCTCTCTGAAGAGCAGCTGCTGTAGGTTTTTGCTGTCATCCTGTGACATCTGTCCATCCCAGATGGTGTAGCTATACTGGGATGAAGAACTAATATATCCTTCCATATCACCAACTTTACCCACGATAATGGAAAATTCTAATGTTTTTGTGTGTTTATGTATATATATGTACAGGGCTACAAGTTTAGAAGCTCTTACCTACAATTCCAAAGTCTAAAACATGGTCTGAAAACTTAAAGCTTTTCCTAAGTTTATGGTAAACTTATTTATTGGCAAAACCTGACCTGAAATGACATGAGGCCATTTATAGTCTCTGCTTATTCCATGTAATATGAATATTCATATGTTATGCTACAAAAATACCACTTGATTACAGGGTGCTAGAGTAACATGCCATATTTCCATTTTAAAACCCCCAAATTTATTAATTCTAAAAACACATTTGCCTCTAAGGGTTGGCTTAGGGCCAAAATCTTAGCTAAATCCAAGTTGAATGTGCCTCCGTTTCAGGCATGTGTTGGCAAGTCTGGAGTGGAAGAAAACAGAGCTTGGGGATGAGGGCAAGAAATACTAATATGTCTTCTATGGAGAAATGCTTCCTGAGCAAGGTGTACAAGAGGAAATCATGGTCGAATGGGAACAAAAGCAGAGGGGGAGTCTAATGCAGTACCAGGAGTATTTATTAGACTATGAAGAACTGATGTCTTGGAATTGTGCATTAGAGAAGAATACTGAATGTACCATGGACTGCCAAAAGAACAAACAGATCTGTTCTGGAAGAAGTACAACCAGAGTGTTCCTTGGAAGCCAAGATGGCAAGACAGCGTCTTACATACTTTGGACATGTTGTCAGGAGGGACACCATGCTCAGTAGAGTGAAGGTCAGTGAAAAAGTGGAAGACCCTCAATGAGATCAACTGGCACAGTGGCTGTGACAATGGGCTTAAGCATAAAAATGACTGTGGGTATAGCATAAGACAGGACGGTATTTCATTCTGTTGTGCACAGGGTCACTATGAGTTGGAACCAACTAGACGGCACCTAACAACATGTTCTCTTTCAGTCCCTTTCCCAACCTCATCAAACATATGTTTAAAGAGGAGAGATGAATAAAATCACAGGCTTTGCAGCACCAGAATATCTGTGGCAAACAAGGAACTTAAAGTCAACACTCCTTTGCAAACTTGTTACACAAGTGAAGTGTTTTCACTACTTCAACAATGCTAATTGTTGGAAAATGTTAGAACACAGCTTGGAAAACAAGAGAGAGACATTGCCTACTGGAAGGCCAGAAGCAGCAGCAGGCAAGGCCAGCAACAGCCTAAGTAGTGCATCAGCCCAGCCCACATAAAGGTGGCCAAGTCAGAGCTGGGTACACACAGGCCAATGTCAGGGGTAAAAGAGCACAAAACAAAGAGTGTTGCAGGAGAGTAGGGGAGAGGATGCTATTAGGGGACCTTCCAAAGTAGCTGAGAGGACAATGAAAGTGACACAGTACCAGCTGTTCTGCAAATTGGGTCTGAGCCAGAGAAATGTTATCTTGAGAGTATTAGAATGCTGTTATAGCCCCAGCTACTAAAGTCTAGGGACCACAAGTCATATAAAGAAGGATACATTGAGAATCCTCTTTTCTGATATCCCACCTAAGTCACTCTCAAGGCTGAGCTAATCAAACTAAAATTCATCACCCTCTAAAAAGACAGAATGCCATACACATCTCAGTAAGAATCAGATGATCTTCTAACAAAGAAGTACTTCATCAAGACAGAAACACACTGATGACCCATAATCTGGTCCCTGCCTGACTCTCCAGACCCATCTCATACCCTTCTCCCCCTCACTCATATTAGTCTTTCAGTCCCAAAACAGCCTCAACTTTTTTTTTAACATTTAAGGCCTGTATCATTTGTCCCCTCTGCCTAGCATGCTCCTTCTACTCCCCAGACTCTTCACACTGATTCCTTCAGCATTCAGTTTAACTGCTACTCCTCAAGAGTCTTTCCGTGCCCACTAAGTCAAGTAGGCCCCCACCACTATTATTTCTTATCATAGTACTCTGGATTCTTCTTGCAAGGCCCTTCTCAGAGTTTTCATTTATATATCTGTTCACTTCCTGGTTTACCATTTGTGTAGCCACCCCTGCTAAACCAAGATCTCTAGAAGGACAGATCTAAGATCTTTTGTTCAAAAAGAGACACCCAACCACCTAGGACAGCACCTGACACAAAGGAGGTCATCAAGAAATACTTCCTGCCTGAATGCCTTCACTGGTGCCTTGAGGTGTCTTTTCTGCTATATGGCTACACCTAACCAAAGCCACCCCAGTCAAGACAATTATGACTCACAGTGACCCTACAGGCTGTCATCTTTACAGAAGCAAACTGCCACATCTTTCTGCCACAAAGTGGTTAGTGGGTTTGAACTGCCAACCTTTTGACTAGCAGTCCAGTGTTTAACTACCGAGAGTCAATGTTCAATGGCTACACATCCAGGGCTCCCATACACTGCTAGCTCTTCCTTAGTCACTTAAAAAAAATGGGAAGAACCAATGTGATGGCAAATCATAGGCACTTTACCCTCTTAGAATTGAGTACAGTGGTTTCTCAACTTTCTCCCTCTAGAACTTTGAAAAGAACTGTTTGTCAGGCAATAAAACAAACTGAATTTCTTTTGACTTACTCTCTTCTGTTCCAAGTTGTCTTCTATAATATTTGATTATGAAAACTGGGGGATCCAGAAAACTGATAGTAGTCAGGGTCAAGGATGAATACAAATATATATATAAATATAAAAATATGTTGTTGTTGTTAGGCACCATTGTGTCAGTTCCAACTCTTAGCAGCCCTATGCACAACAGAACAAAAAGACACTGCCGGTATAATCATCACTTCTATGTTTGAGCCCACTGGTGCGTGTACATATATATATAGCACTAATTATAAAGACACATCATAAACTACACGGGAGCTGAGTACAAATAAATGGTGGAACAAGGTCACTAAGAAAATACAGCTGGGGTCTCTTCCTAATCAAAATCTTGGTGAATTCTTGGTACCCAAAAAGCCACTGCAAAATCAGAGCTTTGTATTATTAGCAACATGTGGCAGTTTCACTTTGCTAACCAATCCCACTATTTCAGAATGGCCAAATCAGAATGACTTCAAGGAACACTGGAGACCCAGATTTGGGAACCAGCCTCTTAACCAATAGTGTTTGACTTTGGTCGGATCATTTGACTTTTCGTCAATAAAATAAATGGTCTGCATGTGTGTGTGCACATGTGCACGTGCACACACACACACAAACACACACCCTATGAACTTTTCCAAATCTAACAATGTATGATGCCTTTCATTAAAATCTTATGAGTCTAAATTCAATGGAATTTTGGCACTTTGGCTATATATACATCATTCAAATCTATACTGACTCCACTTAACAGTGGTTACACAGAGAAGAAAAATTAGTCTTCAAAAAGCAGCTCACAAAATCACCTAGCATGTAGTGTCAAAACAATCTGTTTTCAGCAGCCTAATTTTTTATTTTTTAAATGAAATGAAAACTTCTCTAGCTTCTGTGAGTCATGGGTATTAACAACTGAGGTAAGCTCTTCAGTATTAAGACTATAATGAATGGGAAAAGACAGGAAGTAGCTTTATTAATCTCCTAGATACAAGCAAAATGTACAATCTTCATTATTTGTTATACCTTGTAATTTCTGCCTAGGTGCTTTTAAAAGGCTCCTGGCCTAACCTGTATTTTGGAAGAAAAAGGTAGCATGAAACAATCAGATGACAGGGAAATGGCATGCACATTCCACAGACACATGTGTACCTTCTCAGAGGTTCAGGAAGACTTCAGTGAAGTCTTTTTTTTTTTTTTAAAGACAGTAGCACAACCCATTGAAATGAACACAAAGAGCACAGCATTCTAGCTGAAAGAAGTCTTGTGGATTATTTATTTAGCTCTCCTAGTATGAAAATGAAGAAGCCAAGCCTACAAAGTGTGGGGTAATGGATTGCTTTTTTGAGGCCTTTATCACCATGGTCTTATAACTTCTACCCAAGTGACTGGGCAGGACTGTGCAAAGAAGGTAACTGTGTGGTCCACCACAGGGATTGATAAGATTCATCACCTTGCTAGGCTTAAAATGTACCATCCCAGCAGCAAGAAGGAAGATCTCACCACTAATATGGCAGAAGGGCAGTGGGAGGAGGGGGCCCTGTAACAATGAAGGCAGCAGGACGTGGTGGCAAAAAACTGGTAAAAAGCAGAGTAGGCTTCCTGGCCAATCGAGTGAGAAAGCTGAGTGCATTCAGGCAGGAGGTTTGCTGGAGGAGTAGGATGCCTCTGGGCACTTGGTGCAGCTAGGCATGCCAACTCGTGAAGTGAGAGCTGAGTGCCTTCGACTAAGGCTTACTGGCAAAGTGGGGTACTCTTGAGTACTTATCAGCAGAGTGAAAAGAGCTTTGGTCCAAAGACAGGTGCACCCGTGGGCATGGCTGTGGAGAGGTTTTCCAGGTAAGAGAACTGCATCATGAGTTTTCTGCACCTGAAACGTAAATATTACTTCCCTGATAAACCACATAACCATTAGCATTGTGAGTTCTGTGTGGCCACTGCCATGAATTATGGAACCCAGCAGAGAAGTAGACAGTGCTCTGAGAGGGTCAGTTTGGTGTCACAATTGGTCAAGATGGCGGAGACAGGAGGCAAGTTTGGCCTTCACCCTATAAGACTCAGCCTTGGGCTGCTGATCTTGATTCTCCTTCCCCCTTAACAACTTAGAGGAGGTCAGATGCTGCTACTGCACTGTTTTTACAAAAGGATAACTTTCTCAGGGTGAATGAACCAGGGGTGATGTCCTATGTCGTCTACTCAAAAGTGGCCTAAGTAGAAGGTGGGGATGAAGGTGGCAGGGTACAAGGCAGTGAGCTTCAGCGAGTGAGTCAGAACATCCAGGTTCAGCTTTAGATTGTTACTGCCTAATGAAGGAGCCCTGGTGGCACAGTGGATAAGCACCAACTGAAAGGTCAGTGGTTCGAATCCACCACCACTCTGCAAGAGAAAGATGTGACTGCTTGCTTCTGTAAAGATGACAGCCTTGGAACCCCTCTGGAGTAGCTCTACTCTGTCCTATAGACTCACTGAGCCAGGATCGACTCAACAGATAGTTTTTTTGTTGTTTTGCTTTTTTTAACTGCCTAGCAGAGCAGCAAAGCAGCACGTGTGTGGAAGAACTCAGTGAAGGTTCTGGGGACTGCATTTTAGTCTGATAATCACACACTCCATGTAACTTGGGGCCCTGGGTTAAGTTGGGGATGGGGCTATACTACCTTATTCTGAAGGTCCCTTCAAGCTCTAAGAGCCTACACTTGGATGTACTACCTGTTTCCATGCATGCTGATCTACCTTGTTACATGAGCAGCACTGAGGGTATTGGGCTTAATGTACTCTGACAAAATCATATGTGTATACACACACACAAAACCAAGTCAAACCCACTGCTGTTGAGTCAAGCCCAACTCATAGCAACCCTATAGGACAGAGTGGAACTGCCCCACAGGATTTCCAAGGAGTGCTTGGCGGATTCGAACTGCTGACCTTTTGGTTAGCAGTCGTACTCTTAACCACTATGTCACCAGGGTTTCCACATACACACACACACACATGCCTGTGTCTCTATCTGGCTGTCTACTACCTCCTACTGAGTGATAACCAAATGGTAGAGGAGAAAACAAACAAAAAAGACCTACTTCTACAGCTTGCCAGTAAGGTTAGTTAGTTAACACACTTCAGAATCAAGGAGGGAGTTACTAAAGCGAAAGAGAACAACTTTTAAGAAGAAAGAGAACAGGAGCAAAGGAAATTCAAAGACAAGCAAGTGATGAAAAGAGGAAACCTAAAGATGAACAGATAGTCTATTTTTAAAGAACTGTGGGCTTGGAAAAGAATTCAGGAATAACTGTAACCTACTTTATGAAAGCATAAACCTGATATTCCTCTGTAGCCAAAGCAGCTAAAAAAGAAAAAGGACCTTAAAGCAGGTAGACTTGGACAAGTACCCTACAAAGCCATGGGATAGCCGTGTTCAAGTCTGGCTGCCCTGATCGAAGAAGGAATACCAACAGGTGGGAAATTAACATGGCTTGGAAAAGGGGGGGGGCGGGTATTTCAATAATAATGCTCCTGTAGATAAGACTCCTTAAATCTTCAGAGAGGAAGGCCAGGTAAAAGCACAATGGAAATTTATTAAATCATGAAAGGTGGGGCAAAAGTAAAACCCCAAATATTCAAAAACTCCCAGAAGAATTCCTGAACCTTCAAAGGGCTCCATTTTGCACATTAAAAGGAAGTGTGGTGAAATCAGGACCAGCCAGAAAGCGCAAGCATGGAATACCTTGGTTAACTGAAACCAAGGACTGGAAATTTTGTTATAAGGTCTCTCTCAGAGAGAAGTCAGGCTTTTGAATTTAAGATCCAAAGGTTGTGAACTCTTGTTTCGTACCATTATAAAAAATAAGAGACCAGAGTGCCCCTAATCCAGCGAGCAGTTAGTCTGTTCTAGCATCTGTGTAAAAATAAGGGAGGAAATAAATGAGAGGATAGCAATTAAACACTTTGCAATAATTAAGGAGAATAAATTATGTCCATTCCTCCCAAATACTTATCTATAAAAAACATAACAAGCAGAAGGAAATGAAATGCAAGCTATTTTATTTTATATGAAAGCAAGGACACAGCTTAGATCTCATTTCAGACGTAGGCTGCTACACAGCACCCTCCAAGTCGGGCTCCTTGCCATGTACCCAGGCCCAGAGACAAGTAGGGGAAACCCCCTTTGCCCCATCATCTATACATTCTAAGAAAGACAGAAAAGGAGCAAAAGATGTTGCAGTATCAGGGGATTCAAATGTATAGCAAAAATAAATCCCCGACTACAAGCTCTCCTCAAGCAAAGACTGCAAGACAGCATTTTTAAACTCTTTCTGGTCCAAAGCTATCATGTCTAAATTAGTGCTCATGGATTATTTAATAAATTGAGGACACACACACACTTGTATGTGTGCGAGAGAGAGACCTAATGATTCAATGGTGACAGAAGATTATCTTCTGAATATCAAATCTCATTATGGAACACTGGAATTATAGAACTTGTACCCCGTTGTCATGGAGTCGACTCCAACTCACAGTGACCCTACAGGATAGAGAAGACCTGCCCCAAAGGGTTTCCAAGAACAACTGGTGGATTCGACCTGCTGACCTTTTGGTTAGCAGCCATAGTTCTTAACTACTATGCTACCATGGGTCTGGAATTATAGGAAGGGTAGGAGAATTAGGCTAAGTATACAATTATACATACTCTGAAAAGTACCTTTTAACTAAGTATCTTTTTGGTTTGTGGTCATTTTTCTCTTCTCGGAAAATCCAACTACCGAGCAAAACCAATTCAACGGAGACTCCTTGTTGGTTGGGTAGTTGTTTATTAGCAAATGCTTTCCTGTGATAATTTACATTAACAGACAAATCTATAATACTGCCATTAAGGGAACTGTTAAGAATTTACTATCAAGACTTCACATTTAAGATGTATAAAGAAGTTATTATAACAAGAAAAATAAACTACTAAAGGGATCTCAGATAAAAATCTGACATCACTCAAATGTTCCTCCCTTCTAATACGAGCTTCTATCCCTACCCAGGAACAATCTTTGGTAAAGACCCTGACAAATGATTTGATAGAGTTACACCAGACAGCACCAAGAGAATCAGAAAACTAACAAGACTGAAGACTCAACAGATGCTTACAAACAGAAAAGTAGGAACAGAAAAAAATAAAGAGCAAACTGATCAAGACTTTGCATGTTGTTTTTGCATATACTTTTTAATGACCCTCCTTTTAACTGTGAAAGTATTCACTGGCCTATCTTATGTTTTACCAAAAAACCCTCCCTCCTCCCAAAAGATAACACTTGATTCTTTCTATAATAGCACAAAGCCAAGTAGCACATGGTTGCTATTATAACCCAAATTGCGTTAACTATAAAATAAACTTACTTGCACAATGTCAGTTTTATTTCCCCACATTCCAGTCTCACCTTTACTTGCCATGCACTTTTTGGTTCCCATTTTAAACAGTAACTTATTTTGAGACAGTAAGGATCGCTTGAACTAGTGATCAACCTTAAAATACAGTTTCAAAAATGTTTTATACAAATTTGTGGGTACATATGAATTTAAGAAAGTACATTATCATAGTCTTTTAAAACAAAAAGGTAATATACACTCTCCTACAACATTCCTTGATACCATCAGGGAAAGAATACTTGATTAGCTTAAACATGGGTCACACTAAGTTCAGTTTCTATTTCAGCTTAACAATGTTTCTATGGAATTATTTCATTATCTTCACAAAGATTTTTAAACACTGGATTTAATCAGTATCATACGACCGAAGAGTAATTTTACAGAATAACTAATTAAAGAGGTTAATGAGAGCTATATGACAACAAGGGCACTATCCACGTAAAACTCTGTTTATTATAATTGGCCTGACTGAAATCTAAGATTAAAAACTGACGCAAAATTAAATGGTTTACAAAGGGGTTGAAAGGACATTTTCATCTGTACTAGACTATCTATGTATATGTCATAATTTAAACGGGTTGTTCATCACACACATTTCCTTTCTTTGCATTAGGCAAGATACTACTCAGGCAGGAGGAAGAGAGTCAAGACAGAAAAGAGAGCACTAGACCCATCAGAGAGAACCGGAAATAGCAGGGCAATGAATCTACAACAGGATTGGAACTACAAAGTCTATGAATGTATGGGCATAGTGTTCAGATTATTATCACAGAAATGTTTGGGAAGTGCCCCTCTAAAAGTATGCTTAGGTGTACCTAAAAAAAGGTGTACAAGGAGTCCTGGCGGTGCAGTAGTTAAGTATCTTGCGGCTAACCAAGAGGTCAGTGGTTCGAACCCACTAGTAGCTCCCTGGCAGAAAGATGTGGCAGTCTGCTTCTATGAGTCAGAACTGACTAAATGGCAAAGGATATTTTTTTGTCTTTTTATTTGTTTGTTTCTACAAAGGTATACATCTCCGAGGTGGGTGATGAGGCCAGGTGCCCGTAAAGTATGTGATACGATATTGGTCTAGCAGAGATGAGGGCAAAGCTGATTAACATTTTGTAGGTTTAATGGAGGAAGGGCAAATCACATGTTTTCTGTAAAGTTTAAGCCATTTATTTACTACTTGATGCTCTGCCTAGAAACAACTGGCCTCAAACCGCTGCAAATTCCATGCCTGACTGCTTTCTACGGTCTTTTACAGTTATTCATTTACATGACTTAATTCATCTAATGAGCCATAAGCTTCTTGAGAAGTCTCCACACCTGATTTTTCTTCATAGCTCCTAGCTGGCTCAGGGCTCAATGAATACTGATTCAATGGAACTGGTGGCTATCCTGAGGGTCTTATAACCACTGCTGTCAGATTTTGCTTCATAACAACCCTGTAGGACTGAGGAAAATTACGGAAGAGACCACCAACATCCTTCTCCCAAGGAGCAGTGGGTAGGTTCAGGCCCCTGACTTTTCAGTTAACAGCCAAGTGCTTAACCACTGTACCACCAGGACTCCTTGAAGGCCTTATAAGACAGGTAAAAATACACCATAGAATTGAAGCTATGAATTGGTCTGCAGTGACTAAAGATGGTGCTCCCTGTTCATACAATGGAAGGATGTGACGCTTAGTTTAGGAAAAAGAAAAAAGCTAAGGCCTAGATTTGCACTGCTTTAAAAAAAACGGTAACAATGACTATTTTTGGTCATAAGTAACTGATGTTTGATGATGTGCCTTCTAGGATGAATGCACAGCCAGAAGTCCTTCATACACATGTGAAGGCTGTGCTTTGATCGCCTGTTGCAACCACTCCTTTTAGTGGAGCTCAAATTGTCCCTTGGCCGCCTGTGGTCAGCCTACAGTCACTGCTCAAAGAGCTCATTTCCAATGTTCTCATAATGGGTTGGCCTGGGGCTACTGCTTTCTGTTAGACTACAGGTACACCATTTGAAGCCCTTTTTTCCCCTCCAGAACAAGCTAAAAGTAGTTTTCTATTGCTTTCTCCTTAAAGCTGACCAGACAATGGCTGCTGAAGTTCCCAGCTGATATACCTGTGCTCCACATAACCAGCTCAGTCACAGCTGTGCTGCATCAAATACTACTGGATCTCTCTGAGGGCATTTATGTTCGTGATCCTTTTTTGCTTTTGGTGTTTGCTGAGTCTCTCAGGTGAGGGTGATGCAACTATTCCCAAATATAGAAGGCTGATGACTTACAGGACTTTGTAAATGTGCCCTGCTATTTTCAGACTTAGACTTAGCTACGAAGGTTGATGCTAGGTTGGTCCTACTTACCCCTCTAGCACTGTTCTTCAAATGGTGGGCTGGGACTCACTTGTGTTGAAATCAATGTAATAGATTACAATATGATTTATATGAAAACAAAATTGGAGATAATCAAGATGAACCTCACATTAGTGAAATCAACTAGCTGTGCAATGCTTTGGCTTCAGTTACATACAGTACATTATATGTGTGGAAACTGGGTTAGGGTGCAAAATACATTGCTATTGTGGGTCTCTGGGGGAAAAAAAAAAAAAACTGAAAAGTGCTCCCTGCAGCTTCGTAAAGGCCATGGGTGTCTTCAAGGTCAGTGTTTTTTACCTGGCTTTCTCTGAATGGTCAACAGTTGAGATACAAGACCTAATGAACTACTGAAATGCTTTATTTTAAATGTTTTGGCCCAGCATGAAAACCCTGGGTGCTTAGTGGTTAGGAGTTCAGCTACTAACCAACAGGTTGGCAGTTGAAAGCCACGAGACACTCTGTGGAAACTCTATAAGGCAGTTCTACTCCCTCCTTGAGGGTTGCTATGAGGTGCAACCGACTCAACAGCAAAGGGTTTGGTTTTGCTTTGTTTTTTTTTTTAACCCAGCATAAGCTAATCTTAATACGCTATTTGAAATGGTCTGGATGTATGGCCAAGGCCTCCAAGTATGACATTTCTTCTCAAAAAGCTTTTATTCTCTGAAGAAATTATTCTAAATATGAAATCAGCCCCTCAGTACTGTCTACGTCTCACTTAACCTTGCATTTCTAATGGTGACCAGAACTGCACATCACAGAAACCAATATGAAGCCTTCCACACAGCAGTTGCTACTTGTGTGAACCCACACAAGTATTTACTTCAAATCAGTTGTCTCATTCTTACAATGTTTACAAACAGCTTAGACAACATGCCTTTGGAGCAAGATTTCTAACGCTGATTGTGCCTTCAAATACATGGTAGATTTTTCTATATCATCAGATACGAAAAGATTCACATAAAAGGAATTCAGTGTTTCAAAGGAAGCTTGATGATAAATGAGCTATGTTTACCTGCTGAGACTGTGACTTTGAGATTTCAGGACACTCTGACCAACTTGATCCTACCTCTTTCACAATCCTATTGACAAAAACAAAATTACAGGAAAAAAGAAGAAAAATATATACATACCCTCACTATCTTTGAATTTCTTGATAGCCACAATTTCTCTAGTCTCCTGCAAAGGAAAAAGGCAGAAGTGAAGTCATTTCTCCAGAGTTTTTCAAACTGAGATTCCTGATTGTTTAGGATTATATTCTGGACAGAGCAGCAAGAACCCAGAGAGTAAAAGATCATTCTCTCCCCCAGCCCTTCATTTTTTGGTTCCAACATTCACTTTCTTATCCCCTTGAGAACACCAATAGGGAAGGAAAGGGGCGGGGGGAGAAGGAGAGAGTGGGTGGCAAAGAGCAGAGATGGTGATAGACCATGAATGAGACCTGTCAATGCCCTGAGGCTACTCAAAAGTGTCAGGGTGACTGAACTAAACCTTCATGTGTGCTGCCATCCAAAACCTGAGAAGACAATTTGACTGGGCTTCTAAAACCCACTACCACTGAGTTGGCTGCAACTCAGAGTGACTCCATAGAGTTTCCAAAGGTATAAATCTATACAGAAGCAGACTGTCATCTCTCTTGCAGAGCCACCAGTGGTTTTGAACCACTGACCTTAGTGGTCGATTGCTTTAACCACTGTGCCATCTAAGACCAGAAAAAAGGCCTCTGCAATACGTGGTAGCTGCTGATAGCAGAATTCTTCCTCAAATTGCCTCCCTTCACTTCTCTTTTCCCTCACATCCAGCTGTTCTCCAGCTCTTTTCTACTGATGATCATTTCAAAGTCGAAGTCTGATAAACATCCTCTCACCAACACCAACCACCACGTTCCCCCTGTCCTTTATCGCTCCTGAGCTAACAGAAATAGTTTATGAGCATAATCCTACTTTCACTAAAATATGACTAATCTTTGGCTGAGGAGATGAAAATAAGGGCTGGAAAGGACATGGAAATGCCAATAACTAAGTGCCACTAGACTAAATAACTCATGTCCGCCCCACACACAACAAAAGAAATAAAAACTTTTGGTACAATAATTACTATAAAATCTTCAAAGCCAACATGTCATAAAGTCTTCTAAATGACTCAGGCCTACTGTTTTTTCACTTTAAGTGGGTACACTTTCAGATCTGTAGGAGTAAATCTTTTAATAAGCTATTGCTCCTGCATCAAAACAAAAGACTTTGAAAAGGGACATAATAACCAGAAATAACCAACAGGGTACAAATCATTGACTTATTAAAAACATAAGTTTCTCTCCTAAGTCCTTTCAAAAGCAAGGAGAATCATGAAAGTAAAAAAACCAAAAAACATTTTAATCATTATGCTGAAAGACAAACCCTGAATACTAACTATGTCTGTAAACCAAAACCTTTCTGTTTTCTCAACAGCTCCTTATTTAAAAAGAAAACACCAGTTTCCATATCCATGTTACAGGCGGAAATTTTTATCTAAAATTTCTATAGCCCATTGAGGAAAAAGGCATTTCTTAAAGGTACTATGTTTTTGTTTTTAATGAAGGAATAGATAGAATTGTGAGATATGGACAACTTTTGGGATACAACTTGTTTATGAGTGGAATTTCTGACTTCAAAGAGACTCAGTCTTCAGGTACTTTCTGATATTGTAACTGCTTAACAGTGAAGTTCCATTATTCAGGAAGAATACTAAAATTTCTAAGTGGTTTGAGGGGTTATCCACTAACATATTAATACAGGTAGTACAAGGGTGACTCTTCAAGATAGGCTACCCACTGCCACTGAGCGCATTCTGACTCATAGCGACCCTACAGACAGAACAGAACTGCCCCATAGAGTTTCCAAGGAGTTTCTGGTGGGACCTGAACTGCCATTCTTCTGGTTAGCAGCCGCAGCACTCAGCCACTACACCACCAAGGTTTCCCAACACAGGTTAGTCCCACTTAATAAAATGATAGCATTTTCTTACCCTGTCTCTTTTTAAATGGCTTTATTGAGTAAAACAGTAAACTACCCATGGCACAACAGAAAGAACAAACCACATCCAGAAATTCCTCTCACCCTATTCAGTGGAAACCATGGCACTGTGGTGGTTAACTGCTACATCTGCCAACCAAAAGGTTGGCAGTTCAAATCCACCACTCCTTGGAAACTCTGCAGGGCAGTTCTACTTACACCTACAGTGTTGCTATGAGTTGGAATCGACTCGACAGCAGTGGCTTTTGCTGGCTATTCAAAGCACAAAGAAAGGGAACATGAGAAGCTTCACAATAGAAGAAAGCTGTTCACTTCTCAAACAAAAGCGGTTCCAGGTAGTGTTTCGTCCCATACTTGATTCTAACTTATACAGTTTTTCTCTATTACAGTTTTCACATATTTGAGTGACTGACTTGTACTAATTTCTCATCAGCCAAGAGTGTACCTTTGAATACTTTTCTGATGAAGTACTCTATTTTCCAAGTCTTTGTATATCTGAACATGATCACACATGAATGGTAACTGGGTAAGCACACAATTCTTGGCAGGGCAACCTTATGTTCTCCACCTGACTTTCAGTCAGAGTCACTGTATAAGGTTGTATACACTGGGAAACCCTCAGCAAGTGCCACTGACATCATAGACTGATTGTATCCTTATTAAAGCAACTTGCAGCAGACAGAGTCAAGTGTCATATTCTAACAACACCTGTATATACTAAGATAATTTTCCAGGAAGAAAACGATAGGTCTCCAAAGAACTGTCATTTTTTAATCGACATAATGTTTCAAATGGGCCTGCAATGTCCTGACAATCTTCTGGTTTTTAATGTTGTAGACGAGAAGTCTGAGGCCAATCTAGTTCTTGTTTTGATATAGGTAAACTTCTATTTTCTGCCTAGATGATGTTAGGACTTTTCTTTTTCCTCAAAATAAAAATTAGAAATTACCAGAATAGGCAAAACTGTTAAGACAGGAAAAGATTAGTGGTTTTCAGGGGTGTTGGGGGTAGAATAATAAGTATAACACTGAGGATTTTTTAGGGTAGTAGAACTATTTTGATGGTAGACACACAACATTATGCATTTGTTGAAATGCCATAAAAACTGTAAAATACAAAAATTAACCCTACTGTAAACAATAGGCTTTAGTTAATAATAATTTACCAATACTGACTCATCAATTGTAATAAACGTACCACAGGAATGTGGATGTTAAGAGAAGAAACTGTGTTGGGGTTAGGGGCATATAGGACACCTCTGTACTTTCTGTACAATTGTTCTATAAAGCAAAAACTGCTTTTACAGAAAAAAAGCTACAAAACCATGATTTCACGGGACATCTAGAAAACTGGCATAATTTTTTTTTTTAAGACAATGTTTTGCATCTCATTTTGGTGAGTGGTATCTGGGGTCTTAAAAGCTAGCAAGCTGCCATCTCATAAGCACCAACTGGCCCCAGTCCACCGGGAGCAGAGGAAAATGAAGGATATCAGAGGCATGAGGAAAACATGAGCCCAGCAGACAGACGGGGCCAAATGATCGGGAAACTACATCAGCATGAGATCGGAAGAACCAGATGGTGCCTGGCCATTGCCAATGACTACCCTCACAGGGAACACAACGTAGAGTTCTTGACAGAGCAGGAGAAAAATGGGGGCGCAGATCTAGAATTCTATTAAAAGAGTAGATCTGATAGTCTGACATCCTGTAGGGTCCCCTGAAGACATGGTCCCTGAACTCACTACTAGCCCAGAGCTGAAACTAGTACTGAAGCTAATTTGCCAGACAAAAATTGGATTGGACTATAAGATACAGGGGAACACTGATAGAGTAGTAGTTAAGTGCTACATCTGCAAACCAAAAAGGCTGGCAGTTCCAATCTGCCAAGTGCTCCTTGGAAGCTCTATGGAGCAGTTCTACTCTGCCCTATAGGGTGACTGTGAGTCAGAATCAACTTGACACCAGTGAGTTTTGAGTTGGTTTTTTTATAACACGCAGGAGTGATCCTGGTGAAGTGTGTGTTTCTTGGCTTAAATAAATACATGAGGCTGTCGGAGTAGCTCCTCTCTAGAGGTAAGATGGGAGGATAGTAAGGAAGGGACAAGACATGGCTGAATAACATGGGAAGTACAACGTAGGAAGGAAGAGTGTGCAGTCACAGGGCTGAGAGAACAGCTAGAGTTGCACAAAGGTATGTCTGTGGGTTTTACAAGGCAAATTGACTTGGACTGTAAATTTCCACTTAAAGCACAATACAATCGTTTTTTGAAGTATAAACAAAAAAAAAACCTCACAAAAATAAAGCTACCAAAATATATCTAGAAGTGTGTGTTTATGTTGTTTCTACTTCTATTCTTTTAACATTTTGCATTAATACCCTTATAACTTTTACATTAGGTCTTTCATAATTGCTTAATATGTTTTGTTCACTACTGAATCATCAATACATAGAATAGCAGGCTCACAGCAGGTCTTCAAACAACAATTAATGAATGACTATTTTATGAACAAATGATTCAAAATTGCTGTATTCTTTAATTCCTCTATTTTAGGTTTCCTTACCTTCTTTCAGCACACTTTTTTTTTGGTTTCAGCTTATTCTCTCTACAGAGATCATATCTTCCTACACTTCCTTCATATTAAGCAGATGACATAACTTCATCTGACTGTTACAAAAAACTATTTTCAGAACTATGCCTTACTTCAGAATCTACAGAGTAACAGTCTTTTCATTAGAGTAGCACAGTGGTTAAAAGATCCAACAGCCACTCTTTGGAAACTACGTGGCAGTTCTTTTCTGTCCTATAGGGTCACAGATGTTTGTTTGTTTGTTTGTAAAAAAATCTCACCCTCACTAAGATGGAAAGGGATCTCACAGGCACGGCATCAAAAATGGTGGATGTCTAAGCCACTCGAACTTCACAGACAGGTTGATATAACCAAGCCAAATTAAAAACCTCGATTTCTAGTAAACCTTCTTGGTATTGGCTGGTGCCAGACAGGATTACCTGGGCAGGATTCTCTGAGTAAGCCAGGGCACCCCACGCAGCACACTTGAGACCACATTCTCGAGCACATCCTGTTCCACTACTCATTGGTCACACGTTATCATGTGTGACTAAGAATCCGTAAGTGCAACACACTTTTCAAACCCCTGGTTCCTTCTTGCCTTATTATATTTAGGGAGTTTGGTCTCTGGAACCACCACTCGTCTGTCAGGTTGCTGTACTGTGGTGACTTGCATGTGGCTGTGATGCTGGAAGCTATGAGACCAATATTTCAAATACCAGCAGGGTCACCTATAGTAGACAGGTTTCAAAAAAATATTCCAGATTAAGATAAGACCATGAAGAAGTACCTGGCAATCTACCTCAGAAAAAATTGTCCAGTGAAAACTTCAGTGAAATAGCAGCAGAAATGTTGTCTGATATAGTGCTAAAAAATGAAGCCCTCAGATCTGAGGAAGAACTGCCTCAAAGTAGAGTTGACTTTCTTGACATGGATTGAGTGAAGCTTTAATGACCTTCATTTGCTGATGTCACATGATCAAAATGAGAAAAAAACAGCTGAAAACATTAGTAATCAGAATGTGGGAGGTATCAAGTATGAATCTAGGAAAATTGGAATTTTCAAAAATGAAAAAACACATAAAGATTAATATTCTAGGCATAAGTGAGCTGAAATGGACTGGTATTGGCCATTTTGAATAACCACATGGTCTACTATACCAGGAATGGAAAATTCAGAAGGAAAGGCATCACATTCATCATCAAAAAGAACATTTTAAGATCTACACAACACTGTCAGAGATAGGACACTATCCACACGCCTACTAGGAATACCAATTAATACAACTGTCATTCAAATTTACATACCAACCACTAATGCTAAAGATGAAGACGTTTACCAAATTCTGTAGTCCCAAATAGATCAAACAAACAATTAAAATACCTTAATTGAAATGCAAAAGTTAGAAACAAAGAGGAAGGATTAAAAAAAAAAAAAAAAACCACTGCCGTCCACCACCAATTCTAACTCATAACAACCCTACAGGACAGAGTGGAACTGGTCCATAGTTTCCAAGGGGCACCTAATGGATTTGAACTGCTACTCTTTTGGTCAGCAGCCACAGCACTTAACCATTATACCACTAGGGCTTCCAGGAAGGATCAATAGTTGGAAAATATGGCCTTGGTGACAGAATCTATGCCTGAGACTGCCTGATAGAATTTTGCAAGACCAATGATTTCTTCATTGCAAATACCCTTTTTCAACAATATAAACAGTGACTATACACATGGAACCTGCTGCTATTGAGTTGATTCTGACTCCTAGTGACCCTGGTTAAGTGCTACATCTCCTAACCAAAAGGTTGGCAGTTCTTATTTGCCAGGCACTCCTTGAAAATGCTATGCAGCAGTTTTACTCTGTCCTATAGGGTCACTATGAGTTGGAATCAACTTGACAGCAGTGGGTTCGAATTTTTTTGGTTATACACATCTGCAGGAATCAAGTCAACTAACTACATCTGTGAAACAAGATGATGGAGAAGCTCGGTATCATCAATCAGAACAAGGTCAGAGGCCAACTGTAAAAGAGATGATCAACTGCCCCTATGCAAGCTCATGCTGAAACTGAAGAAACTAGAACAAGTCCACAAGAGCAAAAGTACAAATCTTGAGCATATTCCAACTCAATTCAGAGACCATCTCAAGCACAGATTTGATCAATTAAACATTAATGACAAAAGACCAGACAAGATGCAAGATGACCTCAAGGACATCATACATGAAGAAAGCAAGAGGTCATTAAAAAGACAGGGAAGAAAGAAAAGATGAAAATGCAGGTCAGAAGAGATTCTGAATGCACACCCATGTTTGCATTAGTCACAACAACAAAAAGATGGAAACAATCTAAGTGACCATCAGCAGATGAATGGCTAAATAATGGCACACACATACAATGTTGTATCACACAATGATAAAGAACAATAATGAATCTTTGAAACATCTCACAATGTATGTGAATCTGGAGGGCATTATTGAGTAAACTAAGTCAATCACAAAAGAACAAATACTATACAAAACCACTATTATAAAAACTCATGAAAAACTTTACACACAGAAAGAAACACCCTTTCTTGGTTGTGAGGGAGGGAGGGGAGGAATGGAGAGGCAAAAACATTAACTAGTCAGCCAACAGTAATGGTAACTTCGGTGAAAAGTAAGACAGTACACAGTACAGGGGCAGTCAACATAACTCGACCAAGGCAAGGTCATGGAACCTTCACAGACACATCTAAACCTCCTGGAGGACCAAATTAATGGGCTGAGGGCTAGGGACCATGGTCCAGGGGGACATGTAGCTCAACTGGAATGACATAGTTTATGAAGAAAATGTTCTACATCCTACTTTGGTGAGTAGTATCTGGAGCCTGAAAAGGTTGTGAGTGGCCATCTAATATGCTCCACTGGTCCCACGGCATCTGGAGCAATGGAGAATGGAAAAAAATCAAAGGCACAAAGGAAAGATTAGTTCAAAGGACTAATGGACCACAACTACCACAGCCTCCACCAGACTGAGTCCAGCAAAACTAGATGGCGCCCAGCTACCACCAGCAACTGCTCCAACTGGGGATCTCAATAGAGGGTTGGGGTTGGGTTTACGGTTAGGGTCATGGGTAAGGTTAGGGTTATGCCAAGAAATCTGGAAGATAGCTACCTGGCCAACCAACTGGAAGAGATTCCTATTTTTGTCTGTTCCAAAGGAAGGTGATCCAACAGAACATGAAAATTATCAAACAGTATCATTAATATCATAAGCAAGTAAAATTTTGCAGAAGAAATTGAAAAGTGGTTAAAACAGTTCACTGACAGGGAACTGCTAGAAACTCAAGCTGGATTTAGAAGAGGGTAGGGAACAAAGAATATCATTGCTGAGGTCAGATAGATCTTGGCTGAAAGCAGAGAATACCAGGAAAGATGTTTACCTGTGTTTTAGTGACTGCAAAGGCATTTGACTCTGTGGATCATAAGAAATCATGCATAACACTGTAAAGAATAGGAATTCCAGAATGTTTAATTGTGCTCACTTGGACCCTGTATGTAGCCAGCTGAACAAAACACAGGGATACTGCATGGTTTAAAACCACCAAAGGAGTGTCAGGGCTGTATCCTTTCACTGTATTTATTCAATCTGTTGGAAACCCTGGTGGCATAGTGGTTAAATGCTACACTTGCTAACTAAGAGGTCAACAGTTCAAACCCACCAGGTGCTCCTTGGAAACTCCACAGAGCAGTTCTACTCTGTCCTATAGGGTTGGTATCAGTCAGAACTGACTCAATAGCAGTAGGCTTGGTTTGGCTTTTATTCAATCTGTAAATTGAGCAAGCAATCCTAGACGATGGACTATATGAAGAATGCAGCATCAGGAGTGGAGGAAGACTCATTAACAACCAGCAATATGCAGATGACACAACCTTGCTTGCTGACAACAAAGAAGACTTTTCAGTACTTATTGATGAAGCTGGGAAACTACAGCCTTCAGTAACAATGATGCCTCAACATAAAGAAAACAAAAATTCTCATACCTGAGCACAAGCAACAGCATGATAAACACAGCAAAGATTGAAGCTGTCAAGGATTTCATTTTACTTGGATCCTCAATTAATGGCCATGGAGGTAGTAGTCAAGAAATGACACATTGCTCTGGTCAAATCTGCTGTAAAAGACCTCTTTTAAGTGATAAAAATCAAAGGTGTCACCTTGGGACTAAGGTGTCCTCACCCATGCCATGGTATTTTCAATCATCTCACATGCATGGAAAAGCTGGACAACTGAATAAGGAGCCAGTCAAGTGCCGTCGAGTCGGATCCGACTCATGGCAAGACACAAGCAAAACTGATGCCTTTGCATTACAGTGCCAAAGAATACTGAATGTACCACGGATTGCTAGAAAAAGAAACAAACCTGTCTTAGAAGTATAGCCAGAATGCTCCCCAGAGGCAAGGATGGCAAAACTTCATCTCTCATCTTTTGGACCAGTCCCTGGAAGAGGACACCATGCTTCATCAAGTAGAAGGTCAGCGAAACACAGAAGATCCTCAATGAGACAGACTGACAAGGGGCTACAATGACAGGCTAGAGCACAGTCAAGATTGTGAGGATGGCACAGGACGGGACAGTGCTCCATTCTGTTGTACCTAAGGTCACTATGAGTCAAAATCTGCTCCATGGCACCTAAAAACAACAATCTCTGAAAAGACATGGAAACACAAATGGTGGGGGGGCAGGGGAAGGGGGACAGAGAAAACGCCACCTCCGGAAGGCCAGAGGGTATCTACCACAGTGAGGTGGCTGCCTCTTCTGCAGACCCTGTGGGACTGGTCCAAGTCTTCTCCTACTCTCTTTGGGATATTCTGTCATACTCTGCTTCAGAAAGTACAATAAATAGCATGAAGTTCAAGATTATGCTTGTCAATCCATCCCTACTGAAGAGACAAATTCTCCACAGACTTTGCCAACAATCTTTGATGTTTACTTTCTTTATTTACACAAGTGTTAGTGATGGGACTCTGTCCCTGAAATACAGGGAGGTCACTGCGGGAACTCTGTCCTTGAAATTCACAGATGTCATCTTATCCAATGATCAGACCTCACCATTAGCTAAAAACAATCTGGTATGCATGCCCTACAGGAACTACCAAAACCAGTCTGGTATGCCCCACCTGGTATAATCATAAAATCGTAAATAACTTTATGCCTGCCTCCCCCACCCTCCTAAGCCAAAGCTCTTCCCTTATCAAAATCTTGACCACAAACAAACCTTATCCCTCCCCCTTTTAATCAACACTTCTTATCAGATCATAAATCCCCTAACCAGAATTTCTTGCTACCCCTCTTCTCTTTCTTTCCTTTATCAAACCATAAACCCCGTCACCTTACACTACCTCACTGGAACTTTAAACCTATTAAAAAAAAACTTGCTCTACTGGGGAAAGGCAGGCTGAGCCACTCTTGGCTCAGACCTTATTCTCTTTCTCTTTCTCTTTCTCTTTGAATAAACTTCACTGGACTCTTGAACTGGTGTGTCTCTGCCTCTGTTTCGGGCCACTTGCTCCCCAACAGAAGTTTTTGTTTGTGATTTTAAATATTTTCATAGGTATTTAATGGAGTGGCAGGAGGTTCTACACCATGCTTTATGCTTCATATTATACCATCCTGAGATTCTGTACATAATATAGGTGTAGACAAGGAAGAAAAATATATGAAAAATAGCTTGGAAGACTTTGTAGTTAAAATTAATTTATTCACAAAAGCATGCCATTGCCCCCACAATGTGACAGAATGTCACCAGCTGCAGTTAGCAAGATATGCATAATTTGCTACTTGCTTCAGTGTTGTACTTTGCTTAAGCAACGAGGTAGTTAAAAAAAGGCTGAAATTTTTAATAAACTAAGAACTAGATAAATAGGCCTTAATGATAATTCCATACTGTACCTTTAATTCTACCTCAAAATTAGAATTATTGCTTTGGACAGCCAAAAGAAAGACATTTTTAGATGAGATTCCTGAATTGTACTGCTATCACCATGAGTGATCAAGCCATATCAAAGCATTTATGAACATTTCCCAGGATAAATGTCCTCAACTGAAAAAAATTAGAAAGAGAATGAAAAATAAAACTTTGAGTAGTAACACGTAGAAAAATACTTGGAGGATCTGTATTTCTTCCAGTATTCCCAAGAACTTCACTCCACCAAAATCATGCCTCAATCACTGAACAATCATATTGGACACAGAGATGAACTCACTTGTGTAACTGGCGGCCTAAAGCCCCCAAGTCACTGGCTTATTCCCAGCATTAGTTGTCCTTTACTTGAGATTTTGGCAAAGCAACTAGTTAGTACTATCTCATAAAATTTACTAAGCTATTTTAGAATACAGTTACATAACTTGCTTTAATTATGCTCTGGAACAGTGAATTCTGTAAGTTGATCATACACTGTATAAGGAAACAGCAGGATTCATTGTTTTACATGTTTCCCTCTATAATTTCAAATATCCAACATGCATTATGGAACAGAATTTCAAGGAAAGAAAAAGGATTTTGTTCTGGCTTGGCTTGGCTCCACCATTAGTAAGTTTGAAGTCCTTTGGAGGTACAAGTGGTTAACATGCTCAGCTACTAACCAAAAGGCTGGCAGATCAGAAGAAAAGCCTAGTGATCTAGGTTGGAAAAATCAGCCACCTAGTGATCTAGGTTGGACAAAACTCCTATGGAACATGGTTCTACTGTGACACACAACAGGATCACCATGAGATGGAGTCGACTTGACAGCAAATGGAAATTCATGTAATTAAACCATTCCATAGTTTATAGTCTACAATTCATTCTCCAATTACTCTCAGAGGAAGCCCTTCCTTGTGGGAAATTCTTCATCCAAACAGCAAGGAATACAACTTGACCACTCAAGTCCTTCAGGTATTTCCATTCACATTTTATAGGCAAATATCCCAAGTGTCTCACTGATTTCACATACTGACAGGTTCCATTATCATTTCAGCAGGAGCAAAACCCTACAAACATCAACACTGCCACTTTACAGACTAGTATTTAAGACACAGGTTTCCAAAACCCCACTGCCGTTTAGGTGGGTCCAACTCATAGTGACCCTAGAGGTCAGGGTAGAAATGCTGCATTGAGTTTCCAAGGAGTGCCTGGTGGATTTGAACTGCCAACTTTTTGGTGAGCAGACATGGTACTTAACCCACTATGCCACCAAGGTTTCCAGAGGTCCCCAGATTGGGGACAATTCCACTGCCTCAAGCTGCTTGCTCAGCAGACCCCACAACTTTACATTAGAATCCTGGTTCCATTGCTTAACTGCTACCCCTAAACTAGAGGAAACTGGTTTGGGCTCTGTCTTAGTCATCTAGTGCTGCTATCACAGAAATATCACAAATGGATGGCTTCAACAAAGAAAAAATTACTTCTTCATTGTCTAGTAGATTACAAGTTCAAATTCAGGATGCTGGTTCCAGAGGAAGGCTTTCTCTCTCAGCTCTGGAGGAAGGTTCCTTGTTTTCAATCTTCCCCTGAGAAGCTTCTCTGTGCAGGAACCCTGAGTCTAACGGACATACTCTGTTCCTGGCACTACTTTCTTGATGTATGTATAAGGTCCCCAGGTCTCTCTGCTCACTTCTCTCTCTTTTTATTTCAAAAGAGATTGGCTTAAAACACTATCTAATCTTCTAGACTTTATCAATATAACTACTGCTAATTCATCCTTTAAATGATAGTGATAGAACTTACAACACATAGGAAAATCTCATCAAGTGGTAGACAAACACATAGTATCGGGACTCACAGCCCAGTGATACTGATATACACATTTTTGGGGGGACATAACACAATCCATGACAGGCTCCACCTTGACATTCAAGATAACCTTTTAGTTCATAAAACACCTGATGCATAATAATCTCCTGGTCTCTCGGTGGAGTTTACCAGCCTTTATCTGAACATGCAGTGCATGAAGTTATACACAAATCCCAATACACCTGCATAGTATGATTAAGAATTTGCTGACATAACTTGTATAAACTTCCTACTTAAAACCCATTAAAAAAACCTTCCCCCTCGCCCTTGCTGGGCAGTCTTGGTGGCAGCAACTCTAAGTGTTCCTTTCCTTGCACAATGAAATAAAGGTACATTTCTACTGTCTCATCTTGGTCTCTCATTTGCTGGCTGAGTAACCCCAAGGAGAACCTGGAATTTCCACCCAGCAACAGTACAGCACCTGAAAAAGCATGCATTATTTCAGGCTACTTGTGCCAGGCCCCATGCCTAGTGTTTTCCATGTATTATCTCATTTAATCTTTAAATCAGTATTCTGAAGAGGGTATTATCATCACGCTCATTTTATGGATGATAATACCAAGTTTTTAACAAGGTTTCATAATTTTCCCCAAGATCATACAACTACAAAGCAGCAGAGCTGAGGTTTCTAAACCCAGAAAGCCTGATTCTGGAAGGCATTTCTCAACCACAACCATGTTTTACTATCTTTGCAAAACCACAAATGTAAGTTTTGATGTGGAAAAGTCAGACTCCTGAAACACAAACACAAAACAGGAAAGGGATGGATCATTATTTCTCTTCTGTTTTTCTCAAAAGTAAATGTTAGCACTAACAGAAACTTTTTAAAACATTTTCTAATAACTGTTATAAAATTTATACACCAAAAGCATGTTCAAATAATTTAATTGTTTCCACTTAAACCATTTATCTTTATTCTGACTTTCATTTCATAAAAACCTTACCACATAACTTAGACTGAAATTAAAGTTATTTTTACTTTATGAATAAGATTATCAAATGGGAGCAAATAAATACAAGCTTATATCTGCAATACTTCTTAGAAATACTGAAGACAAAAGCATTTTGTCAAGTATCAGAGAAACACAAAATACTGTCTATGATACACAATGATAAAAGTTATGTTTCCCCAAGAAATTCCTCAGATCTTTACTTATGTATTACCTGCAAAGCAGCCTAGTATACCAATACTACATCAAATGAGGAAAGAGATAACCTATAGCAAACAAAGGGGGTGTTCAAGCCAAGTATCTGTTGGACCCCCATTCTGTTAAGTTACATTCTGTATCTGACATGAGTAAATGAAGCTGTCTCATACATAAGGAAGTTTACAATTTGGTTATATTGATGTATCACAGTAAGCAAATAATACTGTATGCAACTGGAGTTCAAAAGAGGATTATCATGCTAATAGAGGAAAAATGCACAGCTCTTTCAGATTTAATAGTTAATCCATCTCTCTCTCTCAAAGGTAAAATGTTATAAACATGGATAAAATCACTACCTTCATTCGTTCCTATTCCCTCTCTCCCTAGATGCAACTCTGCTATCCTGAAGCTGGTGTGCATCATTCCCATACTACAAAAATTACTTCAGCCATAAACAATTTCCTATCATTTTGCATATTTAAAATCATGTAACTGGCATGTTACTGAATGCATCAGGTTTTGTTTTTTTTTTTTTTTTTTTAAAGTATCCTGTTTCATATATATATATATTTCAGTGGTTCTCAACCAAGAGCAATTTTGTCCAGCAGGGGACACTTGGCAATATCTGGAGACACTTGGTTGTCACAACTGTGGGGAAGGGGAATGAGATAAAGGCCAGAGATGCTGCTGAACATACTACAATATACAAGACAGCCCTTACCACAAAGAATTACTTGATCTCAAGTGTCAAACTACCAAGATTGAGAAACTCTAGTCTGTTTTATTCATTTTAACTGCTTTTGGGTTATTCCACTATAAATGTTCCTCTTAAAAAAGTGAAAAAAGAGAGACTGATCACTTGTTGAGGCGATCAGGAAAAAACCTTTACAAAAAAGAATTATATTTTGTGAAAAAATATTTAGTTGAAGATGAGATGATTAAAAGATTAGTTTTCCAAAAATTATTAAAGCTACTGATCATGGCACTAAAATTTCTAGACTCATCTCATTTTCATAAAACACTAGTTTTATGACTCCATTAAAATAGTATATAGTAAAATACACTGAAAGATATACAAAAAATACTTACTTTTTTGTTAAAAATTCAGGAATACTTTCCCTTCAGCCAAAAACAATTTAACAGAATCATACTAAATCTATACCAATGGTAAGCAAAATTCCTACGAAGGTTCACTTTATGGAAATATTGCCATAGGAAATTGTAAACTCTAAACTGCTCATAATTTGAAATAATTGTATGCTGATAAAAGAAAAATCTTAATTTTAAAAAGCATTACAGCCTCTTAAAAGAGGATTACTAAAACCCAAAACCCACTGCCATCGAGTCAATTCTCACTCTCAGCAACCATACAGGACAGAGTAAAACTATCCATAGAGTTTCCAAGGAGCACCTGATAGTTTCAAACTGCTGACCCTTTTGGTTAGCAGCCACAGAACTTAACCACTATGCCACCAGAGTTTCTATGAAAATATTAATACATTATCAAGAACACGAGGCACCATGTAACCACAAAAGGATGTAAGAGATGAGTCTTAAAATACACGTTGCGTACAAAATTAATATCTTCAAGCCAAGTCACCAATAAAAGTCCTACATAACAAACTCTACTTTCCCTTATGTTTCTATTAAATTACAAAATTTCTTCCATCCCCTTGGGCTGTATTTGCCCTCCATACATCTTTTATTGAGATGTAAAATGAGAATGAATAGACATACAATATTTAGATAGCACGCCTAAATACAAAATTTCAATAGAATAGCCTCATCTGCCCCCACTCAACCTTGCCTTGTTGTGCATCCATGTATCTGGGGCAACGAAATCCCTAGTTACCAAAGCCATAAATCCATTCTTGCTACCTCCCTCATCTACATCCAAAGCCATCCAGTCTACAACTGAGTCCTATTGCTTTCTGTTGCCTAAATCTTTTTCAAATCAGATCACTGTTCCTCTACCTAAACACATCCATCCCATCCTAGTTCAAGCCCTTGACACCCTCACCTGGAGTACTGACTAGCTTACCTTCCAATATGTTCCTCACTGAGCAGCCAGGGTCTTTGTATAAATTTGATTTCAATCTTTGTGTAAATTTGATTTCATTCCCCACCAATCCCCTTAAAGCCCTCAACCGACTTAAGGAAGACACGCAAGGCCTTCCCTTGGTTGATAAGGACCCAGTCTCTCTAGGCACTCCCTTGCTTGCTGAGCCCCAGCCATCCTCACCCAACTCTTTTTGCTCCTAAAAAGCTTTCCCCTCCCTGGTCCCACACTCTACACGATCCCACAGATACTGGCTCAACCCTCACTTCATGAGGAGCCTTCCCATAGCCCCTTGACCAGGTTCGAAGCCCAGATATGCTCTCTTGGCATACCTCTTCCTCAGAGCCTCATCTAAAGTTACACCGTTACATATTTATGAGGCAACCTTATCAAAGGTTCACTGCACCCCTAGATAGCAAACTTGCGGGTGAGATATAAAGGTATGAGTGATGCAAAACTGTGCTCAGCAAGAGAAGAATACCTACTCCAAGTGGTTTAGCTGGACTGGATCACCAATTTCAAACTTAGATCCTATTCACCAAGGTCATCTGTCCTTTTGGACAGCATTTACCATTTCATTGAAACTTAACAGAAAAATGCTTCTTTAACCATAATTAAAGAAAAAACCAACCTTAGTATACAAGGTACACAAATGAAAACAAAGCAAAGAAACAAAAAACAAGAACACAATGTAAATATCCATATTTAAGTTGTTTAAGGACAGTATATCCCCAGGAGACATTAGAGTGGATCCTTTCTTCTATGATTTAGAATGCTTCGAAAAATGAAAACAACACAAGGAAACATAAGATTCTTCAAAGATTCATCTGGCCACCTCCGAAAGTCCTTGAGTTTACAGGAATTTGAAGAAACTCTCAAAGTCCAGAAAGAATTATAGTCTCTTGATTAAAGATGTCTTTTGCTATTTGAAGAACCCTGGTGGTGTAGTGGTTAAGTGTTCGGCTGCTAACCAAAAGGTCAGCAGTTCAAATCCACCAACCACTCCTTGGAAACTCTATGGGGCAGTTCTATTACTGGGTTGTCATAGTGGCAATTAACTCAGCAGCAACAGGTCTGTTCGTGAGCTTTTGTTTTATTTTCTGCTACTTGGTACCTCTAGCCTCCTACAGATCTTAAAAATCCACTGGTTTTTTTTTTTCTTTCTGTCAAAAATGCCTTTCATAGCATTATCACAAAAGAGTTGGATTTACTGGGTTGTCAATATTTATCAAGTTATATCAGAAGGTTTGGTAAATTAAAAAAAGTTATTTATTTATTCATATATCTAAAATAATAAAATAAGGCTTATTATGCTCCTTCACTTTCAACTCTACTTCTGTGAGAAAAACTGAGATTTGCTCTAGCCTGTCAAAAAGTAATACAAAAACAGAGAAGTTACAGAACTACTGCTCTTTAACATTTGTATGATATGAGACTTTTCCAGTGATGTGAATAGTCATGAGTCTTGTCCATGGCTACTAGTTAAGTTGCTTACTGTGCTGTTGCAGTAAAGTGACCACCAAAGTCTCCGTACCAGCTGACTGCAAACATACAGTCAGTCAACTTGTACTACTAGTGCTTTGGTGAAATCAAAGAAATGGATAGTGCTTGGCTCAATTGCTGCTTTCTAGAAGGGAGCTATAAGAATGTGAGTTTGGTGGGAACAGAAAATCAAAGAGAGACGCTCTATTGAAAATGTAAGCCACATTCTTACGGAGATCACTGGACTTCCCCTACAGCATTCAGAAAAACATCTCAAAAACAAATTTTTATTTTAATATTAGAAGTCAAAATATCTGGTGAGGCTATGAGAATTGAGGCTACCTTGACAGCTGGTATCTGAGTGATACAAATATAAGACTAAAAACACATAAAGTCTAGGACTGTTTAGTTGATAAACACAAACAAACCCACAAACCATGACAGTCTTCTAATAGGTACTTCTAATACAGCGCAACACAACTGGCAGCAGATCAAAATCAGTCTGCAGGGATGTTGGCTGATAATGTCAAAGGATGCCACAACGATGAACCAGGACATAAGGGGGCAAGTTCACACAGAACTATACATTTAAGATGGATACGTTCTACTGCATGCAAAGAGGTATATTTTTAAATGCAAATTATACCTCAGTAAAGCTGATTTAAAATGAATCATTTAAAACTCATCTGCCTCAATTATAGGCTAATATAATGTTTCTATCTTAGTTTAATATTTCAATCAGGTAATTACCAAAATGTTCACAAAGTAAAATGTAGTTATCAGGATGAAAAATAAGATGCCCAAAGAACACTTTCTTTAACCCCTGTGGCGACTCTTTTTAATAAAAAGAGACAGTTGAACTTTCAGAAAAATCTAGCTCCATATTTATAAACCATACCTAATATGAGATATACTTGTTTTTTTATAACCCACACATTCAAACATTATATATACTCCAAAAGACCCATTGCCGTCAAGCTGATTTCGGCTCACAGCAACATCTTAAGACAGAGTAGAAGTGCCCCATAGGGTTTCCAAAGAGTAACCGATGGATTTAAACTGCTGACATTTTGGTTAGCAGCCAAACACTTAACCACTATGCAACCAAGGCTTCACATTACATATAGATGTCCTCAAATGACCCCATTTATATCAAATTCAAACTGTGGTATATCATCAAACGAACGAAAATTTCAAAGAGGAAATGGTGGCAACGCCCGCTCACAGCATTTCAGTTTAGTAGTATTAACCAGCCTGTTTGTCCATACTGTAGTTATTTTGCTTTGATCTTACTTTGTAACAATGGGCAGATAATGAAGAAATAAAAATTTCACTTCTGGTGATCAAGTAATTCAAAGACTATTTAGGCCTCCCAAATACAGGCCATCTCCAACCTCAATCAGGCAGCCAGTGGATGTCAACTGTATACAACTGTGAAAGAAGAGTGCAGAATTTAAATTCAAATGCTGTAAGTGTAGCTGCAATGACTGTTTTGCTGTAGAGGAACAGTACTTTACAGCACACTAAATCTAAGATGTGCCAAGAATATGTAGCTTCTTACTTTTCTGTAACTGATTTTAACCTTCCTTTTCAACACCGCTGTCATGGATTCAATCACGTCCCTGCAAAAACACACATCAATTTGATTAGGTCATAATTCCCAGTACTGCGTGGTTGTTCTCCATTTTGTGATTTTCCTGTTTGTTATAACTCATAATCTCTGCCTGTTATAACTCATAACCTCTGCCTGTGGTTCAAGAAGATTTGGGTGGGATGTGACACCCTTGCTCAGGTCACATCCTGGAGCCAATGTAAAGAGAGCTTCCCCGTGCTATGGCCTGCATGACCGTTTCTCTTACAAGAGATAAAAAGGAAAGGAAAGCAAGCAGAGGTATGGACCTCCTACCACCAAGACAGCAGTGCTAGGAGCAGAGCTCATCCTTTTGGACCCTGAGTTCGCACATGGAGAAGCTCCTAGTCCAGGAAGACTGATAACAATGACCTTCCTCCAGAGCCCACAGAGAGAGAACACCTTCCCCTGAAGTTGATGCCCTGAATTTGGACCTGTAGTCTACTAGGCTGTGAGAAAATGAATTTCTTTGTTAAAGCCATCCACTTGTGGTATTTCCATTATAGCAGCGGGAGATGACCGAGACACCTCCACCTTGATTCTAACTTGTATTCAGTAGTAGTTTGGCACTTTTCAGTATATAGTTTCTTCCAGGTAAATGCTCAGATTTTCCAATGTTCTCCCTACTTCTACCAAGACAGAAACTCCGGTGGCACAGTGGTTAATAAGCACTAGGCTGTTAACCTCCAAAGTCCGCAGTCTGAATCCTCTAGCGACTCCATGCGAGGATAGGCCTGATGATCTGCTCCCATAAAGACTGCAGCCTTGGAAATTCGATGAGGCAGTTCTACTTCGTCAGCAGGGTTGCTGTGAGCTGGTATCAACTTGACAGCACTGGGTTCTCCTAAGATGGCATCTGGGTGCTCTGATGTGGGTGAAGTTATGCAGCTTCCTTGTGCTTAGGGAGGGTCTCTCTGACTGACACACACACACACACACACACACACACACACACACACACACACACACACACACCCTTGTGCTGTCCCCTGGTGCTCTCTGGTCTCCAAGACAAGTTGCCTTTTAGGCTTATATCCCATCATAGCCTGATGCTGCGGCTTCTGGGAGGGCTGTCAACTTAGATATGCCCTCAGAGCCCAGGGGTTAGTTCTGGCTGTTTGAGCTCTCAGCTTTAATTAGTGCTGAAGGCATCTAGACTCCAGAGTCTCATACACATCTGCAACCCCACTGCTGGCTAGTGTCGTGTCAGCATGCCCCTCACCGCAGCATCTCCACTGACAGGTTCACTGGCTTTCAATCCATGTAACAGGGGTGATAACTTTGGGGCTGCTTACAAACCACTCACAAGCTGAGGGAGCCTGGCAATCCTCTCTCTAACTAACCACAGTTTCACATTTTCACTCTGCTGTCATTGCTTCCATTGCAATGAGATAACCCTGCAAGGTAGTTTCTCCCTTGAGCTTCAAGAGGTGAATGGGGCATTCCTTCACTTTTGGCTTTATATCCTCAACCTACCAATGCCACTCCCCAGTCAGAATTTCAGCTCCTTGGGGCGGTGCGGGAAAATCTCAAGATATACATATCTGACCACTTGCCTGTTCTAACTCTGCCTCTTCTTTCCACATTCCTTTGGTACCTGAGAGGGGTGTCACTTTGCTCTAAGTTTCAAAGGTATTTTTCCTACAAAGTAGCATTCATCCTCCTATCTTTCCTGGGGTCATGATGGGAGAATAGGTCAAGACAGAAAAACTATTTTTTTTTAATAAAAGAGGTATTAGTAGGTGTTCAAAAACTACTACCCCTATGAAATACATACAGATTTAAGTTACAGAGATAGAAAGGAAAAGGAAAGAAAATTTCTAAATTATGGACTGATGACCAACATAAAAACACATGATTCAAATGAAGGAATAAAGCTACTGTTTGAACTAGTGATAGATACAACTTGCTACAAACTCTTTTATCAAGGAAAGTAGTGACTGTGCCTTTCTCATGACCAATTTTTCCAGTAAGTTATATAGATATCATCAAAGGCAGCATACTTCATTTTGCAGACATTTGGGAGGAAATATAATGAACAGATAACCAATAAAGTCATGTGTCACTGAAAGTCCATGACCCATTCTGTGAAATAGGACATTATGTGAGTTGGAAGTTGTGCAAACATGCCTAAATTGCGAGCAGCAACATTCATTGATTTTCCACCTTTCTGTTGTGTAATAATCTTTTGTTTCTCTTCCAAATCAATACTTCTCCTTTGCCTCTTGCTGCTGCTATCACTAGCACTGGTTTGCTGTGTGTGGGAGCCAAGATGCACTTCATGGTAACATTTCTGAAAGCAAATTAAAAGAGAGATAACCCAACAACATTCAAGAGACACATGATATACAAGATTGGATGTTGCTACCTATGAGTTGAATCGATATACTTCTTATTTTTAAACAGTGAATATTCACATTAAAAGAACAATAGAAAGTGCAGTCAGTAACACAGGTAGTGGGAACCCTGGTGATGCAGTGGTTAAGAACTACAGCTACTAACCCAAAGTTCACAGTCTAAATCCACCAGGTGCTCCTTGGAAACCTTGTGGGGCAGTTCTATCTTGTCCTGCAGGGTCACTATGAGTTGGTATCAACTCTATGACAAAGAGTTTTTGTTTGTTTGTTTAACACAGGTGGTTGTTATGACTATCAAGACACATATTATAGTTTATATATGTATTATATACCATTATACACCAGACAGTGCAACTGCTTTGTACACAAGAGACATAGGATACACATGTTGCATGCTGGAAGGTTGTATTTGGTTATATCTGTTACATCTCATTCTCTGATTGGGATCTCTGAACTTTATTATAACTTTATGGGACCACAGACATAAATGCAGTCTGACATCACTAGCAGTCTATGTTATGCAACATTTGATTAAAATACATACAGCTACTATAGAAACAGATTGCTCACTGCTTCATGGGGACGCAAACAAACATCAGATGCATGAGAACATGCTTGTATCTTCTGTCAAAATTAGAGGCAGTACCAGTGGTTTTGAGCAAATTTAACATGAGACTTCTACACTGTTTGCCAAATGTACCCTTCCCCACACAAGGTCTTTTAATAAGTGCTGCTTTATCAGTTTTGCTACATGTTGTGTTGCTGTGAAAAAAAATTAGTATGGGACACTTAAGAAAATACCTTGCAGGGAGGAGGGTGTAGTTGGCAAACAATTGTAGATGTATGTCACAAGCATATAAATACAGTATATCTAAAATACTTATAAATTTGTGCTTTAAAATATCTGATTCTATTTTGCTTTTATTCACCATTAAGCTGATAAATTGTACATGTGTATACATAAAATATAAACATTTTTAATTATTAATTTTTTGGCAATTATCCTAATTTTCCTTGAAAATGAGAATACCGAAATCTAGTATAGAAAGCTTAGAGATTTATCAATACAGCAAGGTTTAAATTTTTCCAGTACATAAGAAATATACCAGGGATTTAGGATAGAAACTTGCTTAATGAAACTCTGCAGTTGAAAAGAAATCCTGCTCTGTATAATATCTCCAGGCTACTAGGGGACAAGTTCCTCAAGTGTATTCTTATTATGGCACTGCCAAGATGTGAATGGCTGATAGGCATAGCAAGAGCAGCTTAGAAATTTTCTATTCAAACTGAAGTAGATTACTTCCAGGGTAATGATTTACTAAAATAGTTTACAGGAATCACATACATTGTGCAAAAACTACAAGTCAGATTCTCTTTCTCTTATCTGAGATAAATATCAAATATAAACCAGCAGCCTATAATATTTTTCAAAGAGCTGTGCACAGTTTGCCTTTATACCCAAGTGCCCAGCACTTTATCAGACAGATAATGGATATGTAATAAGGTGCCTGGTGAGGCTAACTGTACCACGTTGTTGCCCAGGCATGGAAAAGCCACTGCTTACCAGCGTCATACAAGGAAGCTCAACAACCACATATATGCTACCTCAAGAGTTAAAACAGGAGGAATAGGGGAATAAAACCCAAAGGGGCAGTACCCCTGAAACAAGACTACAGTGGTAGTCTCAAGCAGTTCAATGTTTCAAGAGGACCAATTAGCCAAAGAACACCATGAGCCAGAACAAAACTTCTGTGTGTCTGGATACTTGATGTCAAATATATCACTGAACTGCTGTAGTTAAAATAGTCATCCAATAATTTTCTCTAAAGGCATCAGTGACGTCATCAGTTTTGCACATAACAGATACTTAAAATATAACTCTGCTGTCAATCCCAGGATTCAGGCAGAAATGTATTATGTATCATCAGCTTGGTGGTTCTCTAAGGCTTTTGGAATCAAGTTTCAATTCTATGCTTTACCTTCTAACATTTAAGAAAAAGCACCTTTGCTCATGTTATACGTAACTTCTTGCGGTTTCTCAAGTGAGTCTTCACATGTACTTGCTTTTATTTGCTTATACTCTGCCTCAATCATTCACTCTCCATTCATTTATTCAATCAACAAACATTTTCAAGTTCCTACCATATGGCAGAAACCCTTGTGGTTAAGAGCTCTGGCTACTAACTAAAAGATCAGCAGTTCAAATCCACCAGCTGCTCCTTGGAAACTCTAAGGGGCAGTTCTACTCTGTCCTATCAGATGGTTATAAGTCAGAATGGTTTTTTTTGTTTGTTAGGGTTTTTTTGTTTTTTACTATGTAAAGGCAATGTGCTAAGCACTGGGGATACACAGAATACAAGACAAAGAGGAGTCCGTGTTTTTATGGCATTTATATAATAAAAACCTATGAAAGCCACAACATGTGTAAGGCAGAATCTTGCCAGAGAAAGACAACACAAATATTTTCCATTAAAATAATAGGAAAGCAGTTTATAACTACACCCTGTGAAAGGCAGAAAACTTGTGAGGCCGAGAAAAACAAGATAGACTTGTGGAGTTCTGGCTCTCACAGGTTTCCCTGTATTCTGGAGGCAGGAGACAAATACATAAACAAGTAACAATGGAACAAGAAGATAATGGTAACCGCAATGAGGAAAACAAAACAGGGTGATTCATCAGTGGGGGAGTACCTGAAGACGTCATATTTTAGTTGTTACCTAAATGACACGAAGAAGATAGTCCTTCTATTTTCAGCTCATTCCTTTTTGTCCTTCAAAATTCTCCATCAGGAAGCACTGCAGGACCCGTGGGCTGTCTTGTGGGCTCCACTTTGTGATCTCTAGCACCCATGCACACCCCCTAAAGGCACTGGACCTCACTTCCCAGCCCAGACCCTAGGGAAGATCTGGGAGGGGAGGACTACTGTCTTCCACTCTGTGCTCTAAGGCCTAGTAGAAAGGCACTCCAAAGAAGTAGGATAGATGAGTACACAGCTCAGTTGTTCTAACTGCATCTAATGCAACTTACAGTGACCAAGAAGGAATAAGATAAAACGTCTACGGCACACTTAAAATTTAACATCTGCAGGAACTTTCATAATGCTAGAATTGGACTAATTATCTGACCCAAAACATAACCAGTAAGATGGTATTACCACTGCTTAGAAAAATGAGGTGTTACAAACAACAGACGTCCAGTTCTAAAAAAAAGAAAAAAATACAGTTGCTAGTCTATTAATTAATGTTATATTAATGAGGGGATAAAAAGGCAAAACGGGTTATGCATGACGGCACTTGGCTAAGTTATGCAATGAAAAAATATCTCAGAAAATAGTCTGGAGTATTATCTTGTTAAAAGAACCAACCATTCTCTGACAACCTGCAAACTCCTGAAACCTTTCCCTTCTCAAATGTGGGCTCTCTACATAATCACTAATCATGTCCTTCTCATCCTGTACCCCAAATATCTAGCAGGACTCAATACAGTAGGTGCTTTCAAAATGTCTGTTTAATGAATTAATTGTGAGTTTTAAAGCTTACTCCTGTGGCTTATCTTGAGCTAGAATTAGCAAGGATTCTTTTTATATCAACAAAGAATTTATTCAAACAGCCTGGATAACTCAATAACAATCTGAAAAAAAAATCTGCTTCAGATAACTCACAGTGGTAAGTGCCTGCGGAAATTTATGAAAAATTTATGCAAATTAGTAGATGGCTTTAGGAGAAATTATACATTTTTATCTAAACAAAATACAGCAGAATAATTATATTTAGCGCTCTATGTTTACAAGGAATAGAACAAACTGTTAGATTATAGTACCAAGTACATAGAATATGTATGTAAATGAAACTTGACTCTGTATTTTAAATGAATGGAAAAATTTAAATGTTTTCACCGACAAGGCAAAGTAAAGGGCAGCATGAATCTTTTCTGAACAGAGAATCTCAGCTACACTATTACTGTTTTACAATAAGCCCTTAAAGTAGAGTTTAAATTTAATGGCACAAAGTCAGATACAATGATGTGTGAATTACATTCTTCTAGTTGGTCTACTACCTGTATTTGAACAAAAAGGTATCTAAAGCAATAAGAAATATCACAAGCATATTAAAAAATGTAATGCACAACAGATTGGAAATGCTGGTGGTGTAGTGTTGGAGTGCTGCGTCTACTAACCAAAAGGTTGGCAGTTCAAATCTGCCAGGTGCTCCTTGGAAACTCTATGGGGAAGCTCTTACTCTGGCCTCTAGGGTCACTAAGAGTCGGACCCAACTCGATAGCAGTGGGTTTTCATTTTTTTTTTTTTTAATAATAGACTATATAATCAGGAATAACCTGGTAAAATCTTCTACTGACCCCTCAACAACCAAATAGAAAAAATAAAGCAAGAACTTTATAATAAAACCACTTGCAGAAACAAATAGAAAAATCTAATTATTAGAGCTGTACTTCAAACCACTGCAATTATTTTTCGTACTCCAGTTACCAGATCTATTTAGGTGGTTTTGTAAGAAAGAAAATAAAAACTGTTTCTAATTAGAGACATTCTTTAGTGACATTACATTTTGTAATGTTGCTTAAAACTCCAGAAGCACTTCTTTAACATGCATGCAATCATGATTTCAAACAAACAATAACAGCAAAGTGAAATTCAAAGGTTGTCATGTATCCAGAATAAGGGTAAGAACTTCTGCTCAGAAGCCATGACTGCCTGGGATTTGAATCCTGGCTCTCCCACCTACTAGCTGAGTGATCTCAGGCAAGTTACTTAACCTCTTGATGCCTCCATTTTCTTTTTGAAAGTTGGAGCTAACAACATCACTTACTCCTAAGGTTGGATTAAGTGAGAAGACACAAGGAAAATGCTCAGAACAAGAGTTATGTGGCATCATCACTGAGAAAGTTCTACATGTTCTACTTTGGGGCATTCCCAAATCACCTAAGTAAGGTTCCAAAGGAACTGAGTGAGCATGAGGTTGTGTCCTTGAGGTCAGGCTTCCAATGCACCTGGAGACCAGACTCACAAGGCAACAGGGCTGAAGTTCCCTTTCAATGGACCAAGTGTCAAAGACCAAACCAAACCAAACCAAACCAAACACACTGCTGTTGAATGGAGTCGATTCTGACTCACTGCAGCCCTATAGGACACAGTAGAACTGCCCCACACAGTTTCCAAGGAGCGCATGGTGGATTTGAACTGCCTACCTTCTGGACCACTATGCTACCCAGGTTTTTCTAAAGAGGATTGGGGTTTTCAGAAATGGAACAATCACAGACCAGCAGCTCTGCACAGGCAAAGGGGTGCCTAGGACTTCTGAGAAATTCATTTCCAGAGATGGTGGAAGAAGGCAAAACAAACTGATTTACTTAGATAATATAATTAAATCAAGATGAAGCTCTAAACTTTCCTCAAGACTAGAAAAACAAGAAAATAAAACCAACCGGGTCTCACTGACATATATAAAACACTACACTTGACCACAGCAGAATGTTTCATTTTGGTTTTTTCAAGTAACCATGCAACATCCACCAGTTACACCAATCCTGGGCTATAAAACAAATCTCATCAAATTTTAAAGAACTGAATTCATACAGAGTTTGCTGTCTAATCAAAATGGAATCAAATTAAATATCAATTAAGAGAAAGACAACTGGCTACCTCCAAACACTTATAAACTAAACAAATCCCTTATCTATGGGTCAAGGAGGAAGTTTCAATGGAAATTTTAAAGTTTCATAGGACTGAATAAAAATGAAAATAAAATCAAAATATGTGGAATGCAGCAAAAGTGGTACTGTGAGGTAAATTTGTAGTACTAAAAATACACACAATTAAAAAAAGGAAAAATCTCAAAAAAACAAAAAACCTCAAATCAATCATCTTAATTCTTACCTTAAGACTAGAAAAATGCACTCAAAGCAAGAAGGAAAGAAATAACAAAGATGCTAAAATAATCACGGAAAAGAATAAAAGGGGAACCATACTATTTGATAACTGAGGCCTACTGTATAGTGTTAGTAATTAAAACAGTGCGTTACTGATGAAGAATAGACGTAGAGGTCAACAGAACAGAAATGAAAACTAAGAAACAGACACACACAAACATGCCCAATCGATTTCTGACAAAGGCATAAAAACGCTTAAGTGAAGGAAGGATGGTCTTTTCAACAAATTGCACATGATGAACTGGACATCCATAGGGGAGAAAAAATAAACCTCTATCTAAACCTCACACCGTATATATCTCAAAATGGATCACAAACATAAATGTAAAATGTGAAACTTTAAAACTTTCAGGAAAAAAATAAAGACCAAACAAAACACAGGAGAAAGAGTAGCTGCTGAGGCTGCTTATGTACAACCAAATATCTCATGGGATTTCGTTCTTTGTTTTGGGATCATGGTTTCACGGGATATCTCAGTTGGTTGGCCTAATAACGCATTGAGTGCTTCCAACTCCTAGTTCACTGTATAGTGCCTGGAATCTTAAAATCATGCAAGTGGCCATCCAAGGCACAGCAATTGGTCTCTGCTTACCAGGAGCAACAAAGGAAAAAGGAGAGTTGGGAATCAGAGGAGGATACGGACTGTGTGGCTAATTGCCTCCATGAGACCAGAACAACAGGATACTGCCTGGCTACCATTACTGAACACTATGATCAAATACTTCACAGAAGCATCCTGATCAAAAAGTGGAAAACGCAGAACTGAATTTCAAATTTTCATGGACTCCAGACTTTCCAGAGCCATGGAGGATGGATGAACCCCTGAAATGATTACCTTAAGATATTTTTTCTCTTTATTCTAACATACAGTGTTTTATTATTAAATTCTCGAATTTTAATAAAACATAGTTTCATATTATTAACAACAAAAGACTAATTTAAGTGGAATATTTAAACAAAATATCCAAGCCAAAGCAAACCCACTGCCGCCAAGTTGATTCCGACTCACAGGGACCCTTTTGGTTAGCAGACATAGCACTTCACCACTACACCATCAGGATTTCCAAACTAAATACAACATTGTTAAATTATGTCAGTACCCTGAGATAATCTTAAACCTTAAACCAAAAATATCCCTGAAGTCATTTTAAAACCAAACAATAGTTTCACTAGTAAAAAAGACCTACCTTTGTGCTCTTTTGAGAACTATCTATACGAGATCAAACTGAAAACAGCAAATTGAAAGATCAGATAGGAACCTTAGGGAGCAGGGAGTTTATGTTAATGAGAGAGGAGTAACTCAGTAAAGGAAGATGAGAATGGTTGCAGCACTTGAAAAATGTAATGCATGCCACTAAACAGCACAACGAAACTGCTGAACTGATGTATGTTTTGCATACTTTAGATTCAAAACAAAACAAAACAAACCCACTGCAATCAAGTCAGCAATTCCTACTCATACTGACCCTGTAGGACAGTGTGTAACGGCCCCATGGAGTTTCTAAGGCTGTAAATCTTGACCGAAATAGACCGCCACATTTTTTTCCCACAGAGCCATTGATGGGTTTGAACCACTGACCTTCTAGTTAGCTTTAAGATTACTGTTGTCAATTTCATCTCATATAGGTAATTCTTTAAAAGAGCACAATGCTCAAAGCAAACACTGTACCAACCGAGCTAAACTGTTGTTTGGTTTAACGACAACTTCAGGGAATAATTTCGGTTCCAGGTTTAAAGAGTACCTCAGGACAATAAATTTGAGTATTCCTACAGTCACGATAGGTGTAGTAAGTCTGAATTCTCTAAGAACTAGAAAAGCAAGTTGTGAGGGAAAACCAGTATGAGACAGGAAGCGAAGGTGGGGTGTCCAATCTGATTCCAAGCTTTGAGAAGTTTTGCAGTAGCCAATAGGCACATACATTCCATTAGTAAATAACTGTAATTATTCATCATAAAAGGACTTCTGAGAAAGAAATCTGGACAACTCATCGTTTACCCAACAGACTGGGTTTTCAAAAAAAAAAAGTTTAAACTGTCAGAACAAGATGCTGAGAATTGGAAGGCTGTACATTTAACGTGGCTGACTCTTCTCCTTTCCCCGTGCCCTGTGGGATGAGGAAGCTTCTGAGGAAAATTAGATCAGTCGTTAGAAAAGAAGCTTTATATAGAGACAGAGACAGAGATAGAGATATCTGAAAGTAGTGGGCATATCTATGATCCTATCACATATAATTAAAGCTGTTAATATTAAAACCTTCTGTAATACAGCCACCACAATTTCCTTTCTAAAAATCTCATTCTAGTGCAGTCCACTTAAATTAAGATGTATCAAGAAACTAGCATGGATCAGTGAAGCCAGAAGCTCTTGGATGAGGTGAACATACTGGTTGCTCTCTTAAAACTTGACTCACTAAGGACACTCTGTAGGATACAATGGACTAGGTCTACACGACATGCAGCAAAGCTGAATGCGGCAACAGTTTAAAATAAAATGTTAAACAAGTTAGTATTTTTCACTTCACAAAACTTGGTTATGCAGCTATTCTGCAAGAACAAACACATGAAACCCAAAACATTTTCACTGATGATCTGTGATGAACCTAAAAAAAGCATTTGAAGAAACTGGTAGACTTCTTTAATATACATTTTTTAGTTACAGGTATTCTAGTCAAACCTCCTTCAACTTCTCTTGCATTCCAAATGAATTTTCATACAAATACCAAAGTTCATAGTCATTCCCAGACTGTCAAACTCCTAACCATAAGAGTTCTGTACATTCATGTGGGTTACATAGGACAAACCCAAGAAATATCAGTTACTGTAAAACTCATGCAAGCACATTTCACAGTCCAGCTCTAGGCTTTTAAGCCTGTCACATTAATTGAAGCCATCAACAATTACGCTTCAAAAAAAAGAAATCATTCATGTCATAACGAAGAGAACCCATATTCATAGTAGGATACGCGATGAAGAAACATTTCAGGACCAAAAAAAGGGCAGGAGGCTTTACTCTCAGAGCCGGAATTATACAATGTAAACATCACATTAGCCCACACCACAAAAGCCATGAGAGAGGCTCGAATTTCAACATGTGTGTGCATTCTTTTAAAATCTGTGTTCACGGGGTTATCCGACATGTGCTTGAACTAACACGTGGTGAATACACAGCAACATACTATGGAATACCATTCAGCAATAAAAAAAGAACTGGTTCACGCAACCACTTGAGAGGATCTCAAGGGAGTTGTGCTGAGTGAAAAAAGCCAATCTCACTGAAACAGAATACTCGGCATGGTAAAATTATACCAATGAAGAATAGATTAGTAGTTTCCAGGGATAGGAAGGAAAGGATAAAAAGATGTTAAGACATCCTTGTGACATACTACAACTATCTTTAAAAAAAAAATAGGGCTTGAGGGGATGGTGAAAATAGACATAGCAAAACATATACCCATTTAATAATTTCTACATGTAAAATTCAATGGCATTAGTTACATTCTCCATGTTGTGTCATCATTCTATCTCATAGGATGTGCTCCTATATGCACACACACAAAAACCAAAACCAAAGCCACTGCCATCTAGTCAGGTCTGACTCTTAGCCACCCTAGAGGTCAGAGGAGAACTGCCCCATAGAGTTTCCAAGGAGTGCCTGGTGGATTTGAACTGCCAATCTTTTGGTTAGCAGACGTAGCACTTAAACCATTACGCCACCAGAGTCTCCATGTACACATACACATGTGATTTTTCAATACTGAGCATGGCCTGCCTTCCTGACTGTAACTCAAAGAATATTAAGTGATACCCCAAACCAAAAAAACAAAAGAATCTATTGCCATCGAGTCAATTCCAACTCACAGCCACATTATAGGACAAAGTAGAGCTGCCTCATAGGATTTCCAGTCAGTGGCTGGTAGATTCAAACTGCCTATCTTTGGATTAGCACTGCACCACCACAGCCCCTGTGATATCCAAGGTGTTTAAAAAGTGCTCACAGAAACCATGCATGAAACATGAGGAGGAACTAAGCAATGAAAACAAAGAAGTGATAGTAATGACAGGATCCAGATGGCTATTTTAAAATATATATACATGACTGCTTGTCTTTTTCTGTGGGTCTTGTCTAAACATTTAACTGACAGCAAGGATGAAAAAAATAGTAGCACAAGTTCCACTGATACCTGGAGGATTAGGCCTAGAAGAATGCTTACCTTGAAGCTAGAAATTTTAACAATGGAATATCTTAACAGGAGCCTAAGGACAGTCCTAGGTCTTTCACTTACGGAAAAGAAACAAAATGTTCAGGAACTATTTTTTTCTGGCAAAAGTTACTTAAAAAAAAAAAAGTTCTTTCAATTTCTGGATCAAACAAAAAATTATTTGGCCACAAATATCATTCATTCTTTCATAAACACTGAACCATCCCTCAAGAGACTGTGAGGGAGAAGAAACCCTTACCTATGCATCATCTAATTCAACTTTTATTTAGAATTTAAGTTCTTCAAATCAACTATACTAAATACCAGCAGAATCTTAATGTTTTCCAGCACGTATTTAGATCTTTAGGCCATCGGGCTAAGGTCTCCAATGGCTAGCAGCTAGAGTTCCTGCCCCGCAGATAGAGTTTTTAGAACTCTGGTTATCTTCAGGGAAATCTAAAGGCCACGTACAACAATTAGGGATGGCACTTCCAGCCTATCTCACTGGATTTTGTTATGCACTGTAATTAGTATAGTTTTGCTCACTTCCTTGTTTGTCCTGACTGTAGCAGGAAGAACCATTTCTGTCTCCCATAACCAGCTTGTCACCAGAAGGAGACATGGGCAAGAGTGAAACAGCTGGTGAGGAGGAGAAGCTACTGAAATAAGCATGTTATGGGGAACCTTGTCTCTGGGATGGCTCTGCAGACTATTTGCACTGTGGCGAAGATCACCATGTTCCTTCAGATGATCTTGAATGTTCTAGAATAAGACACAGAATAACTCAACGACGTGTAAAGCAAGAGACACTCCAGACACCACCAGCATGACGATGAAGAATGTGGTGAGAAAGGAAGGAGGCCACCTGATGAGGGCAAGGATCTCTTCTGCAAGTATAAACTGCATTCAGTGTGAATCCACAGAGGTACCACTGGATCAGTGAGAAGCCTACCTCAAAAACAGAGTTGAAGAAGATACTAATAACACAGGTTTGCAGCAAGCTTCCTCACATTTTTACCTTACCATGTTATTCTATACTAAACTTAAACTTCTTCATTTCAATTTCTTGTGAGTGCCTCTCATGTTAACACCTTCAGTCTGGGTAACTCTCAGCTCCTCCTCTGTCATTTTCAACATCTTTCAGCATCACACAGAACACAAAAGCCAGGTTCAAGAATGTGGGTACACACACAAGTGTGATCTGTAGGACCAAGAAGTGCATGTGAGCGACTAGGACAGACTCACCATAGCCAGTGTTTTCACAACCAGGTTGTCAAGCGTTATATCAAAGGCAAACTGCTCATCATCCCAGGCTAAACTCAACTGCTGTCCCCAGTAGCAAGAATCACAAAATGAAAAGGACTGAGGGCCACATCTTCCCTCCAGCTGTGGAACATGCCTGAACCGTGTCCATGAGTTGGCCTAAGGCACTGCAGTCACTCATCTTGCATGGGCTCTGTTCTTCACCTAAAAGAAGGGAAGTAGGCAAGCCAAGTGATGGCACTCCTTGGAGGATGAAATAAATGGAAATGTTAAGATCAGCCACTCAGAATTGTCTATTTAAAGTTGAAAAGCCTACTGCTGTTTTTGGTACTTTCCTCACTCCTCCTTAACGAAAGGAAGTTGCTGATACCTGGGTAGATTAGTTTTTTTACATGGAGTGTGAACCCTCTTACATAAGAACACAAACATACCTATAATGGCACATGCTACATACATGAGGGAACAAAACAGACAAATCTAAAGGATCCTTTCAAGTCCAGAATAAAACAATCCCCAGAAATAATGCTTCAAAGACAAAAAAAAAATGAAATAACAAGTCACACTCATATGCTGGCCGATTCACACCCAGAAGTACTGGGGCCAAGATCTCCCAAATGGATAACGGTATTCATTCAACTATTAAGGATTCAGTTCCTCCTAGGTATCAGGTCCTGGCTCCTAGCGGTGAGTCACTCTTCTACTTCTGGAATTCACAATCAACTGGGGAACGATACTTAAAAGTACTGAATTTAAAGAACCTAAGACATGATCGGTTGGGAGATGGGCATTATTTTACTCGTCATTCACAAAGAAATCAAGGTTGCCAGTTGAAAATGCAGCCCAATATGAGACACGCAAAACAAAACTACAAGACGCAACTTAGAACCAATAAAAATGCTAAGTGAGCAAGTGAATATATATATTTAACTTTAAATAAGTGCCAAGAAAGGAACAAACTGGAGGCAATGAAGGAGAAGAATGTGAAGAAAACCAGGCAGACAGGATCCAGTGGAGAAGTGGAGTTGCCACAGATGAAGGACACACATGCGCCAACATGTTACCTGTGCCGCTACTAAAGACTTGGCTGTTCATCGATCTCCTTGACAGAGCCCTTATTTTTTGTAAGAAAGGGTTTTATGGGAGGAGGGAAGTTTTACTCCAAAGATAAAATGTTCACTTTAAACAACTACCAGAATTAAATATTTCTGAAAAGTAAACATGTTGCAAACTTGTCATTTAACAAGCAATCATAACTGCCATATAGCTAATTTGTTTCTTGGTTTAAAGGCTGCTCCTCACAATGGATACAGTGAGAAAAATAAAACTTAAAATGAAACTTTAAAAAAATGGTCAAGGATAATGTAATTTATAATGTCGCAATTGCCTGAGGCTGGTCTTAAATGTTTATCCAAAGATAAGAACTGAAGCCTCCCCAAATGCAATTTTCGAGCAAGTGATCAAATTATAAGGCTTTCAAGCACACATAGTACTTTCTTGGTTGCTTAAATAACACATTTTGGACAAATTGTCCACTATCATACAGATTGTAGAAGTAATCCTATTAAGTTAAAGTCATCAAGACCTATAGTTTATAATCAATACCATCTTGGAGGTTAATTGAAATTAAACCACTGCCGGCGTAACAGGAAGTTCTGCGTTTATTCTTGCTGTTAGGTGCCATCAACTCGGTTCCGATATCCAGCGACCCAACAGGACAGAGTGGAACTGTTCCACAGGGTTTCCACGGAGCACCTGGTAGATTCTAACTGCCAACCTTCTGGTTAGCAACCATAGCTCTTTATCTTTCTGCCATTAGGGTTTCCTTTATTAGTTTCACAAATTTAAATACTGTTTTAGTTTCTAGAGATTTCAAAGATCCTTTTAAAATTGAGTTACTTCTTCAAAAATCAAAAATCCCACTGCTGTCAAGTTGATTCTGACTCATAGAGACCCCATAGGGCAGAGTAGAACTGCTCCATAGTTTCCAAAGAGCACCTGGCAGATATGAACAGCTGACCTCTCGATTAGCAGATGTAGCACTAGATCACTACCCCACCAGGGTTTCCTCTTTAAAAAGTGAGGTGAAAAAATAACAAGTGAAGGTTAAGAAAAGGATCCCCAGACCTACTTTAACATGGTTTATAACAGGCATTTGATAAAAGGGAAAAGTGTTTGTTTGTTTGTTTTGTTTGCGGGGGGTGGGGGTGGATGGGTGTAATAATTATAGAATTCTAGCTAATTTAGGGCAAAGTTATTAATGATTTTCTAGAACTAGATAAAGTCCTTGAATCTTTAAAATGTTTTGTTCTGAAAAAGGGCTTCCTAAGCATGTGAGAATATATAGCTGTGAGATTCAAAGGGATGGAAATAACTGAATGAATCATCTCAGCTAAGCAAATGGCTCAGAGCAAAGTTAAAAACCTTTTGCTGAATATTATTTTTAAACTGGACAAGATATTTCTAATTTTAAAATATAAACGAAAGACTTCCAGTTTCAGCTCTGACACGTGAAGAGCCTGAAAATTGTCACCCTAGTCCTTGCAAGAAGAAAAAAGCTGAACAAACTGAAAATCAACAACTTCTCATAAAACTCATTAAAGAATTGAGGTCACAGGGCAAACTCACATCCCATTCTTACAGACAGGTGAATACAATGAACTATAACTGAGATCCACTTGCCAGAACAGAGAAGAAGCCTCTGAAGTCATACACTACCAAACCAAAACGAAAACCACTGCCATCCAGTCGATTCTGACTCACAGCAACCCTACAGGACGGGGTATAACTGCCACCCCCTTACACCCCACTCCCCCATCCCCCGTTTCCAAGGAGCATCCAGTGGATTTGAAAAGCCAGCCTTCTGGTTAGCAGATAGAGCACTTAACCACTATCCCACCAGGGTTTCCACACACTACCAGAAATACTTAAATGAATGGTGATTTTAAAGACTTGCTGGAGGCGAAACATGGCTACCTTCAAGGTGAGAACTGCTGGAGCCTCAGTTTTAGGAGAACCTTCACACTTTGCTGGCTTTATGTCCAGGAACCTCACCAAGTTCTGTCAGTGAAGATTCAAGAAAAATCTCCCCCATTTGGCACAAGGACAAGGGAAAAGTAATCCCTCTGAACATAGCATTTTGCAGTTAAGTCTAGAACATTTTCCATAACAAAGGCCAACACTCTCAAGGACTGACTTCTTTCTCACAGCTTTATTTGGCCTGGGGGAACAGCAATTAACCAACTACAATCCATTCTAGCCTTCCAGTATCCCCTAATATAGCTGGGTGTGTGGGTAGCAGTGGTGCTGCTAAGAAGCACTTCTGAAAGTCACAGTCCAGGTCTTAGACCCACCAAAAAACTTAGATTTAATCATAATATTATAGACCACCCCCCGAACACCCTACCACCAACATGACTTCAGTATAGTAACAGTTGATTACACCTGAAAAAGTTGCAAAACCAGAAACTACTTGGGAATGAATTCTTAGGAAAACTCAAAGATAACAAGAATGGGGGTGCAGATACGACAGGACATTAGAAGACACTGAAGGCTCTTGCATACAAAGCTAGCACAAACTTTAAATACAGACCAGGTCCTAACCAGATAAATTTAACAATCTCACACTAAGGACTTTTTTTTAACCTGAGTTCCTATTACTTTACAAAACATATCTGACTTTTCAACAAAAAACTATCAGACATGCTAAAAGGTAAGAAAAAAACAGAAGAAGCAAAGATAGATTTGCTCCTTCTTTTGGCAGTCTATGGTATATTCAATATTTTTTACCAACACCAAAATTCAAAGATGTCAATGCTTCTATGGTCTTCCTCATTCACTGTCCAGCTTTCCATGCACATGGAATGATTGTAAACACCAAGGCTTCGGTCAGCTGCACCTTAGTCTTCAAGGTGACATCCTTGTTTTTCAACACTTTGAAGGGTTTTTTTTTTTTGCAACACATCTGCCCAATGCAAAAGCACAAAATCACCAGACTAACACTACCCAATACAATAATCAAGACAGCATGCTACTGACAAGAATAGACAAATAGATCAATGGAACAGAGCAGAGAGCCCAGAAAGGCTCTCACACCAATACAAACTGATATTTGACAGAGGAACAAAGGTAACTCATTTGAAAAGAATAACCTTTTCAACAAATGGGGCTGGAACAACTGGACATTCATATGCAAAAGAAAGAATCTACACACATCTTACCTACATCTTTCACAAAAATTAACTCAAAATGGATCATAAACCTAAATGTAAACACAAAACTATAAAACTTCTAGAAGATAACAAAAGAAAAGCTTAGTGACCTTGGCTTTGATGATAGGCTTTTGATTCAACACCAAAAGCATACCATATTAAATAAAAAATTACACTTAAAGTCAAAACTCCTGCTTTGTGAAGGATACTGTTAAAAGAATGAAGAAACTGGGAGAAAAAAATATATACGAAACATGTATCTGGAAAGTGACATCACTGAAAATGACAGAAAAGGGGCCTCTAGGGTGCCAAGCCCCCTCCACCACACACACACAGAAACTAAGAAGCTGGCAAAAAGTGTCAGAATCAACTTTTCCAGAACTCCGGAATCTAATCAAAAACTTACTACCACCAAGGGAAGGCATAGTGAAGAAGGAAGCAGGCAGCTGCCTTCGGGTAAGAGAGCGCTGAGGCCTTTTAAACTGCCTGCCTACCATCTCCCACAGTCCAGCTTCAGGTCTCTGAGGGGCACACTGCAACTCTGTCCGAGGACAGCTGCAAGGACTAGGGGGAACAATAGTCAAAGGGGGAACAAAACTCACAGTCAAAAGAACTGTGACTGTGAGTTTTGGCCTGCCCCGTGGCTGCCTAAAAGATCAGTGCAGGGTTTCCCTCTGTGCTGCCTGAGTCAGACAGGTTCCTGGGCTAAGTGGCACCCTGGGTAGCTCATGCCAAAAGCATGTAAAGGTGCAAGAATCAAGGGTAGCAGTCGGGGGCTAAAAACAACAGTCAGATGAGCAACAGAAAGACTTTCTCAGAGAAAGAAGAGGTTTAAAATGGAAATATATAGGAGAATAAGGGCTTTTTTAAAGCATGCATACGTACCAGGAAATCCAGAAGACCAACTGTATATCCAAGTCGGGTTGCATGCTCCAAAAACACCTGAGAAAATCACTAGGCTGAGGACTGTGGGGAAAATGGTCTCAAGAGACATCTAGTTCAATTGGTATAACATAGTCTATAAAGAAAATGCTCTAAATTCTACTTTGGGGAGTAGCATTTGCGGTCTTAAAAAGCTTGTGAGTACCCTTTTAAGATACTCCTCTGGTCTCACCGCTTCAAGAGCAAGGGAGAATGAAGAAAATCAAAGACACAAGGGAGAGATTAAGCCCAAGGATTCATGGACCACAACTACCACCTCCTCTACCAGACTGAGTTCTGCACAACTAGATGGTGCCCGGCTACCATCACCAACTGCTCTGATAGAGATCACAACACAGGGTCCCAGACAGAGCTGGAGAAAAGTGTAGAAAATTCTAATTCACAAAACAAACAAACAAGGCCACACTTACTGGCCTGACAAAGACTAGAAAAGGCATAAGAGCATGGCCTCCAGATACCCTTGCGCTTCTAGTACTAGAAGTCCTTCCTGAGGTTCCTCCTTCAGCCAAAGACTAGACAGGCCCATGAAGCACAACAGGAGTAAATGGGCACACAAGCCCGGGGACAAGGACAGGAAAGCAGAAGGGGACAAGAAAGCTGGCAATGGAGAGCCTGAGGTTGAGAAGGGGAGAGTGTTGACATGTCCTAACACTGGCAATCAATGTTGCAAAACAGTATGTGTATTGTTCATTGAGGCTAGTTTGCTCTGAAAACCTTCACCTAAAGTACAGTTTACAAAACATACACAGAAAACACCTAAGAAGACCCTACTGTCACCTTAGGCTGGCCTTCAGGCCCCACACAAACAGGTCTGAAGACTAAGTTATAAACCAGGGCTTCTAACAATTTTGGTTGGAACATAGGCTGACAATTTACATTCCTACCCCAGATGTCCTGAATCTGAATCTACATTTTAACAAGAATCCCCAAGGGATTCTTACGTAAAACTTATTAGAAATGCAAATTCTCAGCAGAGAACTTGTTAGAAATACAAATTCCCAGCAGGGGTTCGAACTGAACAGGTTTGAAGCTATGTTGTAAACAGCTTGGCTAAGCACTGAAGGAATCCCCCAAATAGAGCCAATCTATACACCAAAGTCCATTGGAGAACTACCCACAACAGCCAAAAGGTAGAAACAACCTAAATGTTCATTGATACAGAAATGGATAAACAAAATGTGGTATATACATATAATGAAATATTAATCAGCCATAAAGAGAAATGAAGTCCCAATACATGATAGAACATGAATGAATCTTGAAAACATTATGCTGAAATAAGTTAGTCACAAAAGGATACTACTGCATGGTCCTATTCACCTAAAACAGGCAAACATACAAGGACCAAAGCTTATTAGTGGTTACCAGGGGGTCGCTATGAGTCAGACATGACTCGACGGCAGTGGGTTTAGGGGTATGTGGGAAGGAGAACTGTGGAATCATTCATCAGGAGGCACTGAGTTTCTGTTAATGGTACCAGAATAATTTGGAACAGGTTAGTGGTCACAGTTGCACAATCTGAAGAAAGTCATCAAGGTCACTGAATTATACATATAAAAACTGTTGAAATACTTTGCTATGTATATTTTATCACAATTTTTTAAAAGCAGGCAAAGGACCTGTACTGATATGTCTCCAACGAAGATTACCAAATGGCCAACGAACATGTGAAAAGATGTTCAACATCGTTATCATTCCAGAAATGCAAACCAAAACCAAACGAGAAACCAACTCAGACCCACTAAACCAGCTGCCACACGCGCAGAGCAGAACTGTGCTCCACAGATTTTTCAACGGCTGGTTTTACAGAAGTCGATACTGAGGCCTTTCTTCGGAGGCACCTTAGTTAGCAGTGGAGAGCATCACCAGCTTCCACTACCCAAGGCGTTCTCACACCTGCTACAATGGTTACAAAAAAAAAAAAAGAAATCACAAGTATTGGTGAAGATACGGAAAAGCTAGAATTCTCATATAGGAGAATAAAGTCTTGATATATGCTACAATGCGGCTGAAGCTGGAAGACATCATGCTGAGTGAAATAAATAAATCACAAAGGGACAAATCTGTATGACCTTACTAATAATATAAAGAGACAAGAAAAGGCCGATGTATAGAGACTGAAGTCTGTATGTGCTTACTGAGGGAGGGAGGAAGTGGAAAGCAGGAGGTTAACAGTGCTGCAAAATCACATCGATGAAGGGTACAGCGAATGGATAAGCAAAACGTGGTAAATAAATTTAGAATGCAGGGGTTTTTTTTTACCATAAAAAGAAATGAAGTACTTGAAGTACTGACACATGCTACAATGTGGATGAACCTGGAAAACATTCTGCTGAGTGAAAGCCAGACTCAAAAAGTCTGATGGTGTATGATTCCATTTATATAAGTATCCAGAATAGGCAAATCTATAGAGACAGACAGCAGATTGGTGGTTGCCAGGGGCTGGAGGCAGAAGGAAACGGGGAGTGACTGCTTAATCAGTACAGGATGTTTTTTTGGGTGATGAAGATGCTTTAGAACTTGATAGAGATGATAGCTGCACATTAAGAAATGTGCTAAATGTCACTGAATTGTACACTTAAAAACGGTTAAAATTATGCTATACAAATTTCAACTCCATTAAAAAATAATAATATGGGTATAAAATGTGGCCTAAGTCTTGGCTCTATCACCTAGTAAGAAGCCCTCGTGGTGCAGCGAATAAGCGCCCAGCTGCTAACCAGAAGGCTGGTGGTTTGAGCCTACCAGCCACTCCAAGCAAGAAAGATGTGGCAGTCTGCTCCCATGAAGACGACAGCCTTGGAAACCCTATGGGGGCACTTCTACCGTGTCCCATAGATTCACTATGAGTTGGATGGCAATGGGTTTGGTTTGGGGTATCCCCTACTAACTATACGGCCTTCAGGAAATTAACCTATTTTTGCATCAACTTTCCCCACATAAAAGAAGGGTAATTCTTTCTAACTTTTATGGTTGTTATGAAAATTTAAACAGTAATGAAAATAAAGCACCTAGACAATATCTTATAAACAGGCACTTGAGCAGAAATTATTCCCATTTATGATTAGTTTCTCATTCATGTCTACCTGAATCATATTACGAAGATATTTCAAGTTTTTTCTCCTGAAGAATTTTACTCTTAATATATGTTCCTTCTCTTCAACTGAAGTTTTTCACAGTCACGACTAAAACTGTTCTCTTCATTTTATTCACCCATGAGTAAAAAGAAACCTATTCAGACCAGTGACTAGCATTAAAATGAATAGATTGTACATATCTCTGTATGCCCTGTCACCAGGAAATTCGAATTCTCTGTTCTGACAGCTAAAATGTGACAGAGGTGACTGGCACAAAATTGTTTCCCAAGCATTCAAAGGAATTTATCAAGGTCTAGCTAAAAGGGAGAAAAAAATTCTGTGCAAGTTCCACATCTACTAAGAGCATAAAGTGCAGAGAGAAATTAAAAGATTTCAGTTTCAGAACAGAAACTAAGATTGGTCCACTGAAGCCACTACACTTTTTCCACAGTCTCCTACTTAAATCATTCTCTACATCATAAGTCAGCAAACTTCTTCTATAAAGGACCACACAGTAAATATTATAGGCATTGTCGGTTGGACAGTCTCTGTCACAACTACTTAATTTGGCTACTGCAGCACAAAAGTATCCATAGAAAATATGTAAGTCAGTGAGTATGGCAGTGTTACAATAAAACTTTATTTACAAAACAGGCAACAACTTGGTCCACAATTGGTTGTTGGTAAGGCATGCTCCCTGCCCATCCTAATACGGCTATCTTACAGGCAATGATCTAGGCCACATGGATCAAGTTTCAGCTGTGCCATTTGGGAAAAGTTTTACAATCCTTCAATGTCACACCAAGGATTCCTGGCCCTCTGACACTCAGGGGTAAACACAGGCACTCATTGTACCCTTTTTGTTCAGTCTGTGATCAGCTGATAATGCTACTTCCTAACCCTATGCCATCTTTGGGGTAGGCCTCTTGTGGTGGTCTCAGTTTCCTATTTATTTTAATTAGTTTTTTCCTAAGCACACTTTAGTGGATATTTAACTGGGAGGGAGGTGGAAAAAAAGTTCCACACTACTATTTTAACAATTTTCTCTCAAATTTATTCTTCCTCAAACAATGTTTTTAAGTTTCCCGACCACAGAAAAGATAACCTTCTCTCTGTTAATTTAATTCCGATTCACAATGACTCACACTACCCCATAGAGTTTCCAAGGAGCACCCGGTAAGATTCAAACGACTGACCTTTCAGTCACTACGCCACCAGGGATTCTGGTTAGTTGGTAAATAGACTGAATTCCTCAAATGTAGGAATTGCATCTTACTGATTTTTCCAGAGTCAGCCCCCAGCATAGTGCCTGACATTTTGTAGGAAACAGATTTTCAAAAAGGTATTTAGTTGAATTATACTTTATCATGCTATGCCTAGGACACAGTGCTTTAAGTATCCAAGATACTGCTGCTGAGTTGATTCCTACTCACAGCAACCCTATATAGGAGAGAGCAGAACTGCCTGCCCCATAGGGCTTCCAAGGCTCATCTTGACAGAGGCAGACTGTCACAGCTTTCTCATGCACAGCAGCTGGTAGGTTTGAACTGTCAACCTTTTGGCTAGTAGCCGAGCACTTAACCACTGTGCCACCAGGGCTCCTGCTTTAAGTACAGGAGGTAGTTTACAAAAAAAAAAAAAAGCTGATTTTTAAAAATTACATGCTTTAATATATGAAACAAACTTTTAAAATAAGAAATGTTAAAGCACAACAGTATCATAGAATATGAACTCCAGCTTCTAGTTATAAAGTATTGCGGGATTACTTTTCCTGCAGAAATTAGAGCACTATGCACTACTTCCCAGTCACTTATTTCAACAATTGGTAGCTATGTTTAAATATTTAAGAACACCTACCATATTGGTCATTTGTTAATCAGCTCCTTTTCTTATTATTACTAATAAATATATATTCGGGCCCTGTATCATAAAATGAGCCACATTTTACTTTTCTCCTGAAGTTTTAATGAAAAGGCACACTAAGAAACTTGTATAAATCACTAAAATACAGACATTTATCAGACACTCATGAAGAAATTGCTCATCTTAAGAAAGTGTAAAAAGAACATTCTTTTCTTTGAATTAATTTTGTTTTTATGCTTAGCGTTAAAGGGACTTCAAACCCCATCTAGAGACCCAGCCAACTCATCCTCTAGATGGTAGGTGGGGAGGTATGATCATTTAGGAACTGAGTTGCTGTGGAAGCATGAATGTATAGATCCATGAAGAGCCAGTACTGGCGTGACCCAATGTGATCAGTCCCTTAACCCATTTTAAAAAGACAACCAAAAGAACAAAGCCCTGACTATGATGAGGAGGATAAAAGCAACCAGAAAGGTTGTAAAGGTCTCAAGTTCTTCTAGTTCTCTAAAGAAGTCAGGTCAACCTTGAAAAATGGTCATTATTCCATTTACTGGTAAGAAAACAATGGAAACATAGGTAGGTTTCACTCTATAACTGAGGCTACTCTATTTCAGAATCTGAAATAGAAAATACTGGAAGCAGTAATTTTAAAAGACAGTGCTTCAAATATGACAATACACTATAATACAAAGACAAACAATTTTGGTGAGACTGCTGAGGTGTTCCAGAGACCATTCTACAATTATCAGATCAGCAAAAGGAATCAGGTCAAGAGACGAAACTAAACAGAAATAACGGTTCTATACAAGTGCTTCTCTAAGAGATTTTTCTGCTTTCCTCATCAGTGGTTCCTGATGTCTTTATTCCTCATCTGAAATGCAGTGTAATAATGGCATCTCATTATTCTCCATAACCTGTCATCAATGTCATTTAAGAGGGTGTTATTTTTTATAAAACTGATTATGGTGAGATAATCAATTAATACTGAAATATTCCCAGTGTCTTATAGTATTTACTAAAAGCCTGAACCTCTCTAATTTTTCAAGTACTAGTATTTTTTCACACAAAAAAGCAAGAACTCTCGTCTTATTTGTACACACACAAGGAGGACTATGATGCTGTAAATAATTGATGTGATAATCATTTCTAATTGTGGACTTAGCACTTTGTTTTAAAAACTTAATTCATATGTAAAACCTAAGATGAAAAACTGATTTAAATTATTTAAATTAAATAATGTGAATAAAAATATGCAACAATAAAAATTAATTTTATTTTCATGGAAAATTACTACATGAGTTTAAATAGCAGCCATCTGCCCAAGACATCATCCCCAAATAACCATAATCTGTGAAGTGGGTAACAGCTCACTAACTTTCACCAAGTATCTTCTCCACATCTACTCTTCTTACCACTCTCAACTCCCAAGAAAGAAGAAACGGTGCAATACCAATTTTCTTTATCTACTCTCTCTTTGGAGCTTCAGTGGCAGAATGCTTAAGCACTCAGCTGCCAACCAAAAGGCTGACAGTATAAACTCAGAAATCTAGTCCTTAAAAATCCTATGGAGGCCTATAGGGTCACTATGAGCTGGAATCAACTCACTGGCAACGGGTTTACTCTCTCCTTAACATCTTACAATTCAGCATTCAACACAGCACTTCACTGAAAGAGGCCACTGGAAACATCAGTTCAATGACACAGGTTCTCTCACTCTAAAATCCTTATTATTATGAATATTTCCATAGATTTTTACACTGTTAATAAGTACCACATAGAAAATTTTTTCTTCCTTGCCTCCTAGAGGTCTGTCTGCCTCTCTGTATTTCAGTCTCACAGTTTTAAGTATCTCCTGCAACTCTGCTCTGCACTCATCCTTAGAAGGGTGGTATCACTTTGCAGCTCTATTTCACGCTAAAGCTGGTTACTTCCAGAGTCAGATCAAAGCCTAGTTCCACTACTAATCAGCTGCAGAATCTTGGCCCTCTTGTATAACCTCTCTGAGACGCAGTTTCTTCATCTGAAAAATGGGAATAAGAGTTGGGGTACTGTGGAGATTAAAAGTAAAATACCTAATAGAGTGCCTGGCACATGGTAGATTCTCAATATACGGTATTTATTAATATTCAGGTTGATACTGTGCTGCCATTGTAATTCTTTATTATTAAAATAAAGCTTATTATTTTCCCCCCCAAATTCATATAACCACTACAAATCTTCCAATCCAATACGTGATTCCAGTGCTTTCCCAGTTTACCAAATGCAAATCCTTGGGGTGGTCCTTGATATCTCCCTCTGCAGGGATCAAGTCCCTGACACTCTGCAATACCTCTCTACTGTGCCCTTCATTTTTGCTTCACTAATCATGAGCAGGCTCCGACTCGACGGCACTTGGCTTTTCAATTCAAATCAACTTTATCATTTATCGAACATTTACAAGTTATACTACAATAAGGGATATTTCACAGTTTTGTTTAATTAGCTATCTTAGAGACATACGTGACCTAAACTAAAAAAATCAAGCATGTTGCCACTATGCTGACTCTGACCCATACTGAACCCACAGGACAAGGCAGAATGGCCCCAAAGGGTTCCCAAAGCTATAATCTTTCTAAAAGCAGACTGCTACATCTTTTCCCCACGGAGCAGATGGTGGGTTCAAACCGCCAACCATTCAGTTAGCAGCCAAGAGGTTAACCATGGTGCCACCAGGGCTCCTTACATTGACCTAAACCTAAATAAATAAACAAATCCAAATTTGTTGCCATCAAGTCAATTGAGACTCACAGCAAGCCTACAGGACAGAGGAGAACGGTCCCCAGTAACCTACTACCCAAAAATTAATTAATAAATAAACAAACAGACTAAAGCCTGTGATAAATGAACCTCAAGCAGAGAAAATGAACTACATGAATCAGCACTTTCCCTGTCCCAAGATCCAGAGTATCAGCACCCTACAACCTCTATCAGGGTTCCACAACCTGTTCCCTCAAGCTTTAATCTTGTACCTTCCTATTTCAACAACATCATTCAATTTCCCCTACCTTGTGAAAATGACCTCTTTAGGCTTCTGTAGAGAAAAATGGGCTGTAAAAACATGCCTCACCTCTCCTGGACACTTCACATCAGAGATACAAATAAAATCACGAAAGCATATCTGCCGGGGAAAGGTCTAAGCCAGAATGTCTTCCAATGTGATCCATCATAAGGAGCCATAAATAGAAGCTTAACATTCATTACTAAGATTTCTCCTATGCATGCCAACATGTATATAGAACAATAAGCAGAGCTGTCTGGAAAAGAGTAGGTTTTTTTTTTTAATTGGATGGCATTTGTTTCAGCAAACTAAAAAGTATCTTTGGCCTGAAATAGCTCAATGTTATACACGGTATTCACAAAGATAATATTACACCTGTTTTATAAACATGATCTCTAAACTCATGCAAAAGTACAAACATTAAAACAGTGACTTTCTTTCATATCTATTCAGAGTACAACACACTAGGAATTATACACTACAATTTTTCACAAATAACACGAGCTTTCTTCATTTGTTTGCCCCCCTTCCACATGTTGCTGTAAAAAAAAAGTCAGTATAGTGCAGCTGGTAAACAAATGGAGAAAGTGCCCTATTATTTGTATAAAAATATGGCACACCCACAGCTACCTTTTCAAAGGCCTGTCTTACTAAAGCTTAATTTATATATTTTTAAAAGCATTTCACTACAGTGTTAAAAAGTATGCAAAATATACAGGCATGACTATTTTACATGTGATGGTGGGTACAATAAATATGATTATATCCAGTTCAAAAGTATAATAAACATGAGGTTTCACAGTAACTCATTTGTTTGATCTTAAGGCATAAATTCTACCAGAAGCATGCAAATCTCTATTTTTGGATAATGGGGTATAGGTTTGAAGGTCTGATTTTAGCTGAAAACAAGGATATACTTTAACAAGGCTAATGACTAAACAGCTGCCGTTTCTAAAAAGAGTTTATTATTACTGGGTTAGACAGCTAATTCATGTTTAGAATTTCCACCCAGTGATATTTTTTTCTATACGACAATAAAAGCTGAACAAACCAAAACCCAAACCAAATCCATTGCTGTCAAGCTGATTTCAACTCTCAGAGACCCTGTAGAACTGCCCTATAGAGTTTCCAAGGACTGGATTTGAACTGCTGACTTTTTTGGTTAGTAGCCACAGCACTTAACCACATGCCAACAGGGTTCCATAAAAGGAGAAAGCAACAATATTTAGAGAGCTGGTCTGTGAGTCCTTCATTTAGGGAAGGGCAGTGAAAACATAAATTTTTACAATCTCATTTGCCGTAACCTTACAGGTCATCTTTTAAACTATTCTCTCTTAAGACAGACAAGGCATTCAAAGACAAAAATAAACAACTACTTGATTCATCCTTGTAACTCAAAGTACCATTTCCCCTCTGGGCTCATTTTGCTGGCACTAACAGCATGCATTATGAGAACAAAAAACCCCAAAACAAAGCTACTGCTGCGAAGTCAATCCGACTCATAGAGACCCTACCGGACAGGGCAAAACTGCCCCATAGAGTTTCCAAGGAGTGCCTAGTGGATGTGAACTGCCAACTTTTGGGTTAGCAGTCACAGCACTTTACCACACCACCACCAGGGTTTCCATTATGAGAACCAGGAACAAGTAACTACCATATTTTAACAAACAAGTAGGTCAGCCACATGTAAGAACAGAATTAATACAGCTGATGAACTTTTTTGCATAAAAGATAGAAGGGAAGACACATAATGTCAAAAGAAAGTACAGGGAAAAGACTCTGAGGCTGAACTACAACAAAGACTGACAGAAAACAGTTGGATGACTTACATTATATATCTGTATATAAAGTTGCCCTGGTGGTGCAATGGTTAAGCACTTGGCTGCTAACTGAAAGGCTGGTGGCTCGAACTCACTAGTCATTCCACAGGTGAGAGACACAGCAGTCTGCTTCTATAAAGATCACAGCATTGGAAACCCAATGGAGAAAAATTTAACATGTCCTACACCACCACTGTAATCTGGAATCAATTCAACATAAATACATGAGATTTGGTTTGATGGCACAATGGTTACCAGTTTGGTTGCTCACCAAAAGGACAGTGGTTAGGACTCAACAGAAGTTCCACGGGAGACAATACCTCACAATCTGCTACCTTAATGATCACAGTCTTGGAAATCTTACTGGTCAGTCTTATTGCGTCACATGGGTAATCATGAGGCAGAATCAACTCAACAGCAACAAGTTACATTTTTTGGTATATTTGTACATAATGTGTAATATGTACATATATATAACAATCAGACATAAGTATAACGTATTGTGTGTGTGTACCTATCTCAGATTATCTCTGGGTTTTAAAACCTACAACTGAGAGCTGAAGTTTCCCTGTGCTATGTCGTAAAAACAGAGCCAACGTATAAAAAGAGGTATTATGTTCATGAAGCCATCAAATTTAACTTGGAAATTAAGCATCCATTTCTCCTAAGTAGTGTACCTCTAAGAATTTTATTTTTTAAAAGCTTCAAAAATTTATTGTAACTCGAGGTGGCTCAGTAAAGGCATAGTACTTCATTAGGGAGCTTTCCATTTGTTTAATTTAAAACTGCAGTACTATTTCTTAATGAGATAGTCAAGGTGCTAAATTTATTTTGATTGTATTTATTATTTTAAATTCTTAATCATCCTTTTTCAAGAACTAACAGTATTCAAACTATTTTTTGAGAATTTTCTGGCAAACAGATCTTCAGATAACTACTACTAACATAATTCAAGCACCCAATTTTGAGAATAATAGAAAATTCTATAACCTAAAATATAAAAATATATTTATTGTTAGGAAGCCTTAAATCCTAAAGGCAAGTGATATTTTGTACAACAGGAAAGAAACAGCAAACATAAAAAGAAAATTATGTTTATTTGTGTATGTAAATATAAAAGTGTGACATATAGGTATATTTACACACACATGCACACATATATCACTCGATAAATATGCTCGAGAGTTTAAATGTTTCACACTAAATTGCAGAGATTATTTCAGATACTGGAAAATATACACAAAAAACTTAAAACCATTGTCTTAAACTATATGCAAAATAATATGAGATCAAATACAAATACAGCAATCAGGTTAAGTATACTATTATAGAAAAACATTTAATGTTGAAATTGTTATAGCTTCAACATTTGCCACCTTAGTCTCCAAACTTGTTTGAATAATTTGTGATTACTACTATAGTTAAATAATCTATAATAAAATTCATTTCAAGATTGTTCAAAGGTGACCAACTATATAGCCAGTAATCACAATCATATTACTATGTCAAGCCTTATTCCACAACCAAACACCCATGCAGGACTCTCCAAAATCCAGACTCAAAACCATCAGGCAACCTGTTCTTGGATCTACATGAAAAGTACTGAATGAAACTCCTTTTCGCTCCTAAGTAGTTTAACAGAAGTTAAATCTGTCACTACTCTGCTGTCTTCTTTCCATTCCACCACCTTTTCTCTCATCCTGTTAGGCAACCTTTCACCTATGCATGATTGCTTGAAAACGTAACATGTGATCACAAAGAGCTAATGACTACCTAATTGTGACAGAGCTTGTGCAGAGTCATCTTCTTTTTCTGTGTTCACATATTAACTCCACTTCATTAAGCATCATCATCAGGGCGGGTTTTAACTGTAGTCCCGCATGCACAGACCACTGCACTAGTTCCAAAACAGCTACATAGACAGACATTTTCTTTTTTAAAAAGCATGTACTTACCTTATGCCTACACTTAAGTACAACTCCATAGGCACCTATAATTTAAAAAAAAAAAAGTAAATAATTAGGGGCACACATATAAACTACAGATCTTGGAAGAAATCAAAATTCCATTATATTCATATTTCTTTGGGGGATATGTTATAATACTGATCCCCAAAATGGCTGTACTCTATGCTGGTAACCCAATGAACTATATACAAATAGAACGTGGATATTTCATTACATATTTTTATAAACCCAGTGTATAAACAAACATTTCTTCAACTTAACAGGTATCTTTAAAGATTCCATTCTCAAAAGGAAATTTTACTGGAGACCTTTTTTAATTTAAGGTTTAAAAATTTTTGCAGACAAGATTTGGACACAAGAACTTCAATAAGTAAAAATTAACTCAAGAGGTTCTACAGGTCTTAAAAGTTAATGGCTTCCTAAATATTAATCTCAAATACAGAGCCTACCAAAAATGCTGTTCTAGGAGACATTTAAATCCTCTCCTAGGATACTGGAACATCTCTTCTGACGGGCAAAATAGTATAGGTCTCAGCACTCCAATGAACGCCTAGTATCAGTGGGAACATTTTCAGTCATAAAGACTCAGTTTAAGGGCTCAGGCCACAGGCTCTCCAGACATTACACCAAGCACTCCCACTTCCTGGTATGTAATTCAACATGATTCTTCACTACTTTTTAGGTTACAGCAGAAAGATGCGGCAGTCTGCTTATGTCAAGATTTATAGTGTTGGAAACCTTTTGGGGCAGTTCTACTCTGACATACAGGGTCATTATGAATTGGAATTGACTCAGCAGCTGTGGAATCCTATTGTCTAGGAAATAAACTACTTTCTTGAAGGCAGAACAAAAGATCTGACAGCAAGGTGCCTAAGGAACTGAAGTTAAACATAATACAAACTGTGAAAAATCTAATTAGGAGAATCAAAATTTAACTATGATAATTGAGGTTTGTAGAAACATCACTGACATTGACAGACAGACAAAGCCTGAATCCACCTATGACAAGGGGACTGATTTCAATGAGACAAAATCAGAAACTGTGCTTTCTAACGCAATCTAGGGGACCTGAACAAATGTCCCTCTCTTTGGTGGGGATGGATAAATCTTCTTAACCTAGTTAGGCTGGACCCAGCCATTAGGGTCATCTCATTTAGCTCCACACTCATTAGGAAATCACCCACTCCTCAGTTAATTTCTCATGTCCAATTTTCCTATGAAGGGAAAATGCACTGTCTGGGCTATACTTAATAAACATGCATTTCTTAGACAAAAGCATTTGTGGAGGTTTACAACAGAGGGAAGATGTAGCAATGATGGTTCTGACTAACTTAAACTGATAACAGTCTGGTATATTTTGGTTAATCTACATTAATCTCATAGAAGACTAACAACTAGGAATACACTGAGAAAAACAAGGCTAGGAACTGGAAAAGCTTAGGCCCAGGTTAGGCATTACAACCCCGTTACGCCTTATAAATTGAACTTCTAAAATCAGTGTCTTCACTGCCTAAGTCTCTAAATGTAATACTTTTGGAAAAAAACAAAACAAACAAATAAGCAAAATGTGCAGCTATTACTCCACAGAAGAACACTGATCACAAGAGGCGACAATATAAAACACAATTTCAAATTCTCATGGACTCCAGACTTTCTGGAACAATGGAGAGTGGACGAACCCCTTCAACCATTGCCCTGAGATAATCTTGAAACCAAAAATATATCCTGAAGTCTTCTTAAAACCTATCAATAGTTTAGCTTAAGTAGTAAAAAATATGTCTTCAACATGATGGTATTTTAAGAATGATCTACACTGGATCCAGTTGACAACAGCAACTCAAAAAATCAGATAGGAAATTTAGTGGGTAGTAACTTTATGTTAATGGAAGAGGAACAACTCAGAAAAGGAGGGTGAAAATGGTGGCACAACTTGAAAAATGCCATCAATCTCACTGAATTGTACCTGTAGAAACTGTTGAACTAGGGTATGTTTTGCTGTGTATATTCTCAACAACAAAATAAAATTTAGGGGGGGAAAAAGGCAGCTATTATAAAACAGTAATACAATGAAAATAAATTTTACTTCAATAATTAATGTCAACAAAGAAAAGGAAAAGGAATTGACTAGTGAAGGTAGAAGAGTCTCTTCTTTTTATATGGTTTCAACTTCATACTTTGAAGTAAGTACTCAATGGTTAGACAGAATATTTTGCTTCCATATATTTGAACAGGAGCTACCAACTTAACATTAAAATCTTAGATAGTTTTACTGTTCATACAGGTAAATTTTTAAAACTCAAAATTTATTTGAAAATTCTAAAATATGAAATATTTGTAACATGCGCTTTAATGATATGGCAAGTGTGCATACCCACCAACATCTTTTGCCCTGTTAACAGAACCAGTCATCAAAATTTTCATAAAACTACTTTTAAGGTAAGAGCAAAACTTACCTTAATAAGGAAAAATCAGGAAGACTTAGGCAAATGAAATACCATAATTCATCAAATTGACACGACTGACTGTAAGTCGTATTTTATGTAACACCAGGAAAGAAAACTGCTACCAATTAAGTCAAGACATACTATGGATTATAAGACATATCCTGAAGATACATTATATTTCAAAGATGTTAAAATGTGACCAAATCAAGTGCCTTACAATTATAAAATGTGGCTTGTCATTCTGAAAGAAACAGAAGGTATTTATTTATATATTTACTATTAAGATTTAACTTATCCAAATAAATTTTAAATTATTCAAAATAAGCCTAGCTGACAGAAAATATAACCAAAAGAAAGTATACTAAAGAAACCATGATTGTTATAAAGAATAAATGAAGCAGTCTTAAGAAATCCTTGACTTATTAAACTTGAAAGGGTATTATAGATGTTATTAACTTAGGAATCAAGAGTAAGGCTTAAATAATTTACAAGTAATTTTTTAGAAAAACACTTTACTATTAGATACACATTTGAACTGATGCAGGTTAAATTAGCAAGATCTGAAGTAATAACTTTTGGGTGGTAAGTACAGCTGTATATTGCTCAAAAATTCAAGAAATTCTAAAATCTCAACTTACCTTCACCTACAACCCCAAGGATCTCAAATTTATTCATCACATTACCAATATTAGGAATTTTCATGAAGAGAAACTCCTCTTCTGATGCAAGCCATAGAACACGGCACTAAAAAAAATCTTCTGAGTTGTGCAGTTAAAATACAAAATATCAGAAGGCAGAAATTTTCATTGGCTGACAGGAACTTTCACATATTTGTTCTAATAGTGAAGTAATCTCTGAAAGAACAAACACAATTAAAAGCCATGTTTTAGATCCCAATATTCTAATAACCTGTGCTACCTTTTTGTATGTTATCGTTGTAAGGTGCCATCAAGCTGATTCCAAGTCATAATAACCCTATAGGACAGAGTAGAATTGCCCCCACAGTTTCCAAGGAGCAGTTGGTAGATTCAAACTGCTGACCAGCACCCCAGCCCTTAACCACTAAGCCCCTAGGATTCTTCTAAAACAATGTTAATGTTTCATATGCTTAAAAATAATGGGGGTTGGGAGAATAGTGGAGGAACCCAAAACGGAACACAGGCAAACACAAATGGACCCAAATGTATTTGAAACAAGTAACATAACCACACTGAAGGGAAATGGGCAAAGAACTAACTCCAGGTGTCAGAACAGGGGAAACCCTGGTGGTGCAGTAGTTAAGTGCTATGTCTGCTAACCAACAGGTTGGTGTTTCAAATCCAGCAGGTGTTCCTTGGAAGCTCTATGCAGCAGTTCTACTCTGTCCTACAGAGTCCCTGTGAGTCAGAATCGACTTGATGGCACTGGGTTTGGTTTTTTGGGTTGGTCACAATAGAGGGTCCCTGGCAGAGCTGGAGAAAAATGTGGAACAAAAATCTAATGAACAAAAAAAAAGAACAGATTTATTGGCCTGAGAGGAATTGGAGAAAACCTGAGAGTATGGCCCCAGGACACCCTTTGAACTCAGTAATGAAGACACTCCTGAGGTTCATCCTTCAGTCAAACATTAGACAGGTCCATGAAGCAAACACACCAGCCCAGGGACAAAGACTAGAAGGCAGGAGGGGACCAGAAAGCTGGAAACAGGGTACCCAAGGCTGAGAAAGGAGAATATTGACATGTTGTGGAGTTAACCAATACCATAAACCAGTAGGTATGCTGTTTAATGAGAAGCTAATTTGTTCTGTAAATCTCCATTTAAAGTTCAATAAAATCAAAACTATAACAATTATTTCAGGCAAGTGTCATCAATATATTCTAAAAGTACAGGTTGAAAGTTTGATGAAAAACAAGATATTACCTATCTCCTCACAAGACACTTATTAATTACAAGGGGAAAAACAGTAATTTCATAGTGTTGAAATCTGGCAGACACCACCTTAATTAACTGACCAATATTAACATCACCAATAACAGAACAATCAATATCATATGCCTCCTAGTCAGATGCTCTGAGAAAGATGTTCATATCACTCCTGTGGCATTCCTGCAGAAATATAAAACTTGAATCTAAAACCACAGGAAGCAATAAACACACTCAAAATGAGGACATTCTACTAAAAAACTGAAAAATCTCTAGGTCGTGAAAGACAAGGAAAGACTGAGTAACTGCTCCAGGTTTAACACTAAAAGCTATGATAACTGGATCCTGGAAAAGTAAAAAAAAAAAATTGGGGGGAGGGGCAATGAAAGACAATTGATCAAATTTAAACGTATATCAACTAGACGGTAGTATTACATTAGTAGTACCTGGCTAGCAATCAGTAGAGCATGAGACTCTTAATGTCAGAGATGTGGGTTCAGGCCTCATGTTGCACAAGTAACTTTATGGACTTCTCTATCAGCTACCAACAGTATTGCAAGCTTCTACACTGCCATCATTGTTTGCTATGGCTGCTAACCAGAAGGTCAGCAGTTCAAATCCACCAGGTGCTCTTTGGAAACTCTACAGAGCAGTTCTACTCTGTCCTATAGGGTCACTATGAATTGGAATCCACTTTGATGGCAGTAGGCTTTTCTACTATATTAGTACTGATACTTTTCTGATTTTCATGACAGTAATGTGGTTACATAAGACAGTGTCCTTATTTTTAAGAAATAGCACCAAAGTTTTTAGAATCTCTAAAGAATCAGATTCGACTCAACGGCATTGGAGGGGGTTGTTTGTTTAAAAGGGAATTATGTTTGCAAGTTAAACAGCTCGGGGGGGTGGAAGTATATGTGTATGGGATGGGTGAGAAAAAGAAAATTATAAAGCAAATATGGTAAAAGTTAACACGTGGGGAATCTGGGTCAAGGGTATAAAACCAAAGAAACGAAATTCACTGACATCAAGTCGTGTCCAACTCATAGCGATCCTAGAGGCCAGACTAAAACTGTCCCACAGGGTTTCCAAGGAGTATCTGGCGGATCTGAACTGCTGAACTTTTGGTTAGCAGACGTAGAGCACTTAAGCTACTACGTCATCAGAGTCAAGGCTATAGGGATCAGAAAATTCTCTATAGCACCTCTGCAACTTTTCCCTAAGTCTCAAATTATTCCAAAATAAATTCTTTTGTTTCAAAAAACCTATTCTATCTCTAAGAAGAATAACAGTGGTACCAACATAAAACATTGATTTAAAGGGAAGAAATTAATCAAAATCAGTAAAGACATTTCCTTTACTACCTACAAAACCTAAAACTACATGTGGTGTGGATAAGTACTGATGCAAAAAAATGTGCCCCTCCACACAGTGAAAGTAGGAATGTAAACCAGTATAAGCTTTCTAAAGAACAATAAGTCCATAATTAAATGTTTTTAAAATGTTCATATCCTAATAATGGTATCTGACAAAAATACACAACGAACATCACTCTTAAATGTGAAATATTAAACAGTCCCTTTAAAAATGAGGAGCATGATAAATTCCTACTAGAAAGAGGAAAACAAAATAGAACTGACACTTATTATCTACATAGGAAATCAGAAAAATAGAAAAAAAATCACAAACAGTCTAGCAAGTATTTCAAGTGTTCAGCAAGGATAGCTGGATATAAGCTTAAGTATAAATATCAACTGCATTTATAAACATTAATAAGAAACAAACAAAAAAAAAAGAAATACAGCATAATGGAGTTGATTCCAACTCACAGAGACCCTATAGGGCAAAGAAGTAGAACTGCTCCACAGAGTTTCCAGGGGGTGCCTGGCGGATTTGAACTGCTGACCTTCTGGTTAACAGTTATAGCACTTAATCACTACACCACCAGGGTTTCCATAACAGGAAACGGAAAATGTAAGCTTTTAGAAAATCATCTTTATAATAGTAAGAAAAAGAAAAAATTAAGGCATTTACGATTTAATGTAACAAAAGACACTGAAGAGTGTTAGTCAGATAATTACAAAATTTTATTTAAAGACATTAAAGAAGGCCTAAATAAATTAGGTTACCCAAACCTTAAGGGTAGGAAGACTCAACATTTACAAAGATGTAAATTTTCTCCAAACTGATGTACCCAGTGGATGCAATTTCAATCAAAACCTCACCATGGTTTTTTGAGGAACTAAGAAAAGCTGATTCTTAAATAAATACGAAAGAATAGAGTTTCAAATACAGGCAACACTCTCCTGAAGGAAAAAAAAGTAAGAAGGCTCCACTTTGAAGGCAGAATCAGGCAGGATGTCCTGCTGGACATATTAAAATTTATAAAAAAACAAAACAAAACAAACCAAAGCCTCTGTTGTCAAGCAGATTTCAACTCACAGTGACTCTACAGAACAGAGTAGAACTGCCACACAGAGCTTCCATGGCTGTAAATCTTTATGGAAGCAGACTGCTACATCTCTCTCCCGTGGAGTGGCTGATGAGGTAGGTTGAACTGACAACTTTCAGTTAGTAGCTGAACACTTTAACCACTGTGTCATCAGGGATCCTTAAAGGCTTATAATAAAACCAAACCCTCTGCTGTCAAGTTGATTCCAACTCACTGTGACCAGAAGACCTAAGGAAATTGAGCTAGGGCGGCTCTGGCACAGAGACAGATAAATTAGCCCATGGGGCAGATGTGTGAACCCAGGAGACCATACATCATATCCCTACGTCCCCTACAGGTCCTGAGCTCTATACTCACCATCCCATCCCCCCAGTCTACTCTCAATACAGGAGTCACAGGAATCCCTTTAAGGACAAGTCAAATCATGTCACTTTATCTGAGCAAAACCCTTCAATGGCCTTCCACATGGTTAGTGAAAGTCAAAGTAAACTGTAAGGCCTTAGCCTCCCCTCCTCTGAAAACACGTCCTACTATGGTCTTCCTTGGCTCCCTTTACTGCAGCCACGCTGCCTTCATTTCAGATCGGTGCGTCAAGGAGCTCACAGCTGTCTCTCACAGTAAATGTTTCTTTGACACGCTATGGTTTACTTTAGTTCAGACATCTTATTGTTATTGATTTTTCATTCACTACTTTAAGAAAACATTGTTCAAAAAGGAAGACATGAGAAACCAGACACTATACTTCTTTGAGAAAACTCAATTCCTTCAATTTAATGGAATCACATATTTTTAAAGTATACTGTAACATTTAGAGGAAATGGTATGACAATTTCAGAAGAAACTCAAACATTCCATTCATTCATTTGATGTGGTGGGTCCTTTTGTATAGCCTTTCTCACCAAGGTCTTTCAATTTCCATCCAAGTGCCTGGGCAGGACAGTGCACGCATGGTAACTGTGGCCCACTGAAGTGACTGGTCTAGGAAACCCTGGTGGCATACTGGGTTAAGTGCTATGTCTGCTAACCAAAAGGTTGGCAGTTCAAATCCTGCAAGTGCTCCTTCAAAACACTATGGGGTAGTTCTACTCTGACCTCCAGGGTCGCTATTAATAGCAGTGGGTTTTGAAGTCACTGGCCTGTTTTGCCATTCCGCTGGGCTTAAGGTAAACCATCCCAGAGGTGGGAGAAAAGGAGTCCCGCCACCACCAAGTAAGAACAGCAAAAAGCCGGCATGTCCTTTGAATCTCAGACACAGCAAGAACGGTAACATTCAAGGCATCAAAAACCAGCAGCAGAGACCTGGCAGCAGAAGACAGTGTGAGGGGCTTCCCAGGATATGGAGAGAGAAAGTGGGTGCCTTTGGACAGAGGCTGAAGGCCAGGAAGAGGTATGCCAACAAACACAACTGGGAAGAAGCTGTCCTGATAAAAGAACTGAATCCTGAGTGTTCCTGAGCCTGAACTGGAAATGTGACTTCCCTAACAAACCCCATAATCATGAATACTGTTTGAGTTCTGTGTAGCCATTGCAACAGATTATTGAAGCCAGCAGAGAAGTAGAGAATGCCCACAGGAGGGACAGTTGGTGTCAGAAATGGTAAAGATGGCGGAGAGAGGAGGTATGCATGACTCCTGCCTCAGAGGAGACAGCCTTGGGCTGTTGATCTTGATTCTCCTTCTACTTTGTATAGTTAGAGAAGGTCAGATGCTTCCTCCGTGTGGTTTATACACTGAACAAATAATTACTGACTACCTACCACAGTTTACGGTACTGGAAAACAACATACAGAAGATAGTGGTGAAAAAAGGAGGTAAAGTCCTGGCCCCTGCAGAACTTTACATTTTGCTGAGGGAGAAAAAATACAAGATTATTATCACATACTGTGATATGTTATGAAGAAACTCAGAAAGGGAGAGCCTGTCTAAAAAACTGAGATCTCAATGACAAGTAGCCAGGAGCCAGTCATATGAAGATCTAAGCTGGTCACATTTCAGGTAAAAGATGCTCGAGGTACTTCTAAGAATGAATTATTCTGTCATTTTCTATGACTGATTTAGCAGAACACTCAAGATACATTTCAATATTCCCTCTGCTAGTAACGGTATATCTTATTTCAAAGAAAATGAGATAAAAATTAAACCATTCCCACTAAGACCCAGCACTCAAAAAGTCCTATGTAGAACAATGTATAAAAAAATTTGGTTCCATTTAATCTCTTCCATGAAACTGTGAAAATCAAAATTGAGTAATATAAACTGGGACTCAGAACTGTCTTTTAATAACCAGTATTCATACAGAGAAAAAAAAATCATGACCAAAATTGGACCCAACTGCACTTTTGTATAATAACACTGATTAAACTTTTTTTTAAGGCTTCTGATAACAGCAAACCAGTTAACTTGTAAGAAGAATTCCTCTGAGGACAAATGCAAACACTGGAGGTAATACTTTTTAAAATAAAAGACACGTAAGAATTATCTGGCTAAAATCAGGGTGCAACAGAAACCAGAGAGGTAAATACAAGCTGCCCAAAACTGGTTTAGACTTCCAGGCATCTGAAGATACAGGAAAAGAAAAAGGGGGGGTCAGGTTGGACAGGGAGAAATTGGCTTACAGATTCAGAGTCATAAAAGTCAAAGCCTAGAATGTCTCAAAAGGAGCAACTTTGATAAACAACCACTAGCTTAAAGCTGAAACCTCAAAGAGCTATACTCCTAGTAAGGCAAACTAGGAACAAATGAGTCCTGTATAGACTTAAAGTCTAGCTTTATGTCATTACTGTGATCTATATAAATCTCCACATGTGCTCCTGGCTTAAGGTAGTCCAAGACACAGACTAGTGGGACCATCAGCTGTGTTACTAAAACAAAGAAGGAGAAAAAAAGAAAAAGTCATTCTTGCATATAGATCTCATTAATCTAGGCTTCACATTATTGCTACAGATGCTTTATCATTTACAGGTGCAGTAAATAATCAACAATAATTTACACAACAAAGCACTATAAATAAGAACCAATACAAAGAGCTGAAAAAGAAAATGACCCAGAAATATATGAAATATTAGAATTATCAAGAACAGTCTATAAAACATAGACACAGTTGAACTAATAAATATGAAGGGCTGAAATTTCTGACAGAACTAGAAGGTCCAGAAAGTGAATGAATGGAAAGATGTTAACAGAAAAAGAATTCAACAGACAGTGTAAGAATAAAACTATTAAAACACCTAAGGTTTGAAAAACATGCCTTAAAAATTTAACCCAATGAACATATAAACTGTACCAAAGAACAGCAGAATACTTTTTTATTCCAAGCACACAGAGCATTTACAAAACTTACCACATGCTAGGCTACAAAGTAACTTACAACCAATTACAAGGACTAATGTCAGAGGATGTTCTAGTTCCATAATGCAAGTGTGTAAGAAATTAACCACATGAGAAATAATTAAAAATATGCATGTTTGGGAACTGGAAACCCTGGTGGTGTAATGTTTAAGCTACAGTTGCTATCCAAAAGGTCAGCAGTCCGACTCTACCAGGCATTCCTTGGAAACTCTATGGGGCACTTCTACTCTGCTCTACAGTGTTGCTATGAGTCAGAATCAACAAGACAGCATTGGGTTTGGTCTGGCTTGGAATTACTATACTTTTAGAATAATCCACAAGTCAAAGAAAGCATAACAGACATTTAAAAAATAACAAAAATACAAATTTATGGGAAGAAGTTAAAGCAATGCTTAGAGAGAAACTGAAAGCCTTACATGCATATACAAGATAAAAAAAAAAACTGAAAATTAATGGACTAAAGCATCAAAAGAAGAGCAAAATAAATCATACACAAAGACTTAAGAACAGAAATTCATGAAATAGAAAATACACAAACAACAGAAATCAGCAGAAGAAAAGTTGGTTCCTGACCAATTTATAAAACTGATCAAAAAAAAAAATGAGGACACAGCCTGGCAGACACCCTAGTATCAGCCTGGTGATGCTCCAAGCAGAGAACCTAGGCAGGACGATCCTGGATTTCTGACCTATCAAACCGCGAGCTAATATATGGGTGCTGTTTTAAGCTGCTAAATTTGTGGTAATTTGTTACTCAACGACAAAAAAACTAACACAACAGTAATATTTCATTTATGTACAGTTTTAAACAGGCAAAGTTGAACTATGAACTTCACTGCTGTATATATATATAGGTGGTAAATCTATTAAAACAGGTCCAAGGAAGTGTTTGCTATAAAAATCAGGATGTTAACTACTTCCAGGGAAGGGTTGAGATTGAGAAGAGATACACAGGGAGGGCTTTCTGGGAAAACGGCAATGTTCTGTTTCTCCACTAGCCAGTCAGATTCCAACTTACAGCAACTCTATAGGTTAAGAGCAGAATTGTCCCATAGTTTCCAAGGAACACCTGGTGCATTTGAACTGTCAATCTTCTGTAGCAGGTATAGCACTTAACCACTATACCACCAGCATTTCCTTCTTGACTAGAGTGATGGTTCAGTGGGCACTTACTAAAGTGTGTATTTGTTTTAAATATTTCCATGTTGTTATATTTCACCATAAAACGAAGTAGCGGATCAGCGCAAAAGAGGAAGAACCTCAAGGAGATGGACTGACACAGTGCTGCAACAAGGGGTCCAAATATAGCAACAACTGTGGGAATGCTGCAAGACTGGGCAGTGTTTCATTATGTTGTACGGAGGGTTGCTATGAGTCGGAAGTGACTCAACAGTCTCTAACAACAACAAAGAGTAATTCTGATGACACTTATGTAAGTAGTTCCTTGGCCATTTATACAGAGGTAAAATAAAAGGTAGTTTTTACCAAAGATAAAGCATTTCAATATAAACAATCAAAAAAATTTAATCATACTATCTCCCTCCAAGACTCAGATTCTACATAAAATGTACTGTGTCTAGTGCTGAGTATTACAACAAAACCCAAAACTCTCAGTGACAGATAACCTGAATGGTGACCACTCTCCTAAAACCTGCCGCATTAGGAGCTGGTAAGAAAACTGGGCAAGCGTGGCCTCAATCAGATACAACTTACATCCAAATGTACGCCTTTCTTTTCAAAGGAAGGAGTACATCAGGTGTTCTGAGTTATTCCACGAGGAAGATCAGTAGAAGTTAAAAGGAGACAGATTTTAGCTCAGTAGTGACTAGACAGCCATCAGCCACCAATGTTTAATTCATTCATCCTATAAGTACTTGTCAAAAGACCTACAATGGCAAATGGGCCACAACTACCACAGCCCCTACTAGACTGAGCCCAGCATAATCAGATGGTGCCCAGCTACCAACAACAACTGCTCTAACAGGAATCAAAACAGACAGTGCTAGACAGGCCTGCAGAAAAAGGAAAACAAAATTCTAACTCACAAAAAGATATCACACTTGTTGGTCTCACAGAGATTGGAGAAATCACGAAATTATGGCCCTCAGACACCCTTTTAACTCAGTAATGAAGTCACTCCTGAGGTTCACCTTTCAGCTAAAGATTTCAAAACCCAACCAAACCCACTGCCATCGAGTCAATTCCAACTCATAGCGACCCTGTAGACAGAGTAGAACTGGTGCATAGAGTTTCCAAGGAACACCTGATAGATTCAAACTACAGACCTTTTGGTTAGCAGACGTAGCACTTAACCACTACACCACCAGTATTTCCAAGATTAGACAGGCCCATAAAACAAAACGAGATTAAAGGGGGTACACCAGCCCAAGGGCAAGGACTAGAAAGCAAGAGAGGGCAGACAAACTGGTAATGGGGAACCCAAGATTGAGAAGGGAAGAGTATTGATATGTCTAGGGTTGCCAACCAATGTCACAAGATGGTATGAGTATTAACTGATAATGAGAAACTAATTTGCTCTGTAAACCTTCACTAAAGCACCAATAATGATAATGCTAGTAAAAAGGCCTACAATGGGCCAAGCACGATGGTAGATGCTTCAGCACATAGTGGTGAAAACCACAGGGCTTCTGTTCGCTTGGAGCTGACTAAAGGGAGACACAGTAAACAAAGAAACACGATCATTTCAGATAGTGACAAGTATAATAAAGGAAAGAAAACAAGAGTTTCATGATAGAGTTGTGGTAGTTGCAACAGTGGGGACTTCTACAAAGGGAAATCTTGGAAAAGGCCTGTCCAAAGAGGTAACATTGAGTGAGAAAGAAGCAGGCCAGGGGTAAAGGTGAGAGGAGAAGAGAGTTCTAAGCAGTACAAGCAGTCTAACAGAGCTTGATAAATTCAGGGAAAAGAGAGAAAGTCTGTGTACACAGAGTGTGTGGACAAGAAGGAAACCTTGACAAATTCAAGGAAAAGAAAGAACGTATGTATATGTAGAATATGGTGGACAAGAAGAAGACCTTGATAAATTCAAGGAAAAGAGAGAAAGTGTGTGTACACAGAGTATGGTGGACAAGAAGTAAACTAGCAGGCAGCAGGAAGGGGCTGCTGTAGGTAGCCGGCTGTTGTAGGATTCTCATACTAAAGCTGACATCTTCAAAGATACCTTCCAACACCAAGATTCTAAGACTCCCAAAAACAATTTGAGTTTTTTATTACTATTAACTTTACAAATAACTGAATGTATTTTGAAGTGGACTAGTCTTGCACTAAGAAATACAGCTAAAATTAAGCAAACTTCTCGCTGCACTGGCAAGTAAGCAGGTACCTACAAGAACTGACAGAAGCAAGGCTTATAATTTATTTCATATATTGGTATTGAATTTAAGGGCTGCCTGGGCCTTGAATGTTTCCTTTGTTGCTGAAATTATAATCTTCATCTCAACATGTCTTTTCTTCTTCTCAAAGAGTACAAAATCAGTTGAATCATGAGTTTTGTTTTTGTTTCTGGCATTGTTTTTACACTTACAGTGAGAACTACTTTGTCACCGAAAATTGCACAGGAATAAATTCAGTACATGACTAAACTGCCACAATAGACAGTGCAAGTGGATTCAAAGCCTTTTAAATCTCACGATCTGTATATGCAAGGAAATGATTTTTATGGAAAGAATAGCCTTGTGAGAAACATCCTAATTATCTTCTCGTAGAAAATTCTCCACTGAATATAAGCGAGGGGATAATGCAGTCCTACTTAGCAGTCTTACATGGGACCACCTGACCTATAATTAAATCTTCCTTGGGCTTGATTATTCCCAATGGTGAAGAGTAATTTATCAATCCATTCTTTACAGTTCAGTTTCCATTATTAAACCAGATACTTGAGTATTTGAAGTCCTTCCAGAGGCACCCTGGCAATGTATTTCTAAAAAAAACAGCCACTGAAAACCCTAAGGAGCACAATTCCACTCTCATGCATATGGGTCTCTGTAAGTCAGTCAACTTGACAGCAATTGGCTACTGTTTAGCAGTTAAAAAGGTTTTGAAGGTACCTTCATGAAAATATGAAAGTATAGTTTCTATGAGGTAATATGTACTGGTCTCTAACTTCTCAATAACTGAATTTAAAACAAATTTACAGAAACTGAGGACCATCTGGGTTTTACCGGATTGATGCAGGTCAGAAAATGTGGGTAGTTCATGTCCTCGACACTAAGGAAAGCCAGCTTCAGACTAAAGAGGACAGAAGGAACTGAAGTCTAAGATTGCAGAAGAACATCTCCAAGACAAATGAATTCAAGACAACATGCCTTGATAAATTTCATCCCTGAAAGACTATAAAACTTTAGACATAAGACTGTTGAACCTTAGAATCTGGGGAAAGTAACACAGAAAAGAAAATGAGAATGAAAACTGGCCAAGAGCTAACATAGCCCTACTTTTCAGATAAGGTTAAAAAGTGTATTCTGTAAACTCCACACTTAAGAACTTATAATTAAACAATAATTCACTAAATATGCCTTGCGAGCCAGTGTGTAAAACAGACTAAAATGGGGGAGATGAAGATCCCTGGAGAGATCCAGGACATGTTTGATGGGAAAATCACTATCACTAGGGGTGGGTTAGAGATGAAGAATGTGGAAAGGGGAATCAAAGACAACTTCCTGGTTTCTGACTTGGGCTGTGAATAGGAGGAAGCTACTGTTTCTTGATGTGAGGGTGACTAGAAGAAAAGCAGGTTAGAGGATGAAAGGAAATCCAGGGTTCCATTTTGGCTATTTTAAATGTGAATTTAAATATCCGTGAAAACAAAAAGAGGCAAAACACACATAAGCAAAAGGAAAACAGAAATAAAATGGAGAAAAGGAACCTGTTACTTAAATATCACAAAGAGTTAAAATCCTAATAACATAAAATGTTCCTATGGATCAATAAGAGGGGCAGACACTCAACTTTAAAAATTGGACAGAGGGGTAAGAACAGAAAGTTCACCGAAAATAAAGACACAAACGGCTCTTAAACACACGAAAAGGTACTCTATGTCAAAAATTGAAGATTACAACTATACTGAGATGCATTTTTTCCAGATTACCAAAGACCAAACATAACAAGTTTTTAAGATGAGGCTGAAAAACTACTTGTCATGAATTGAGTAGTGTCCCCCAAAAATGTGCATAGCAATTTGGCTAGGCCCTGATTCCTGGTGTAGCGTGGCATTTCTACATGCTGTATACTCTGCCTCTATGATGTTAATGACGGAGGATGGGTGGTGGTTGTGTTGGTGGGGCAGGACTCAATCTCTAAGACTGTACTATGCCTTGAGACAATCTCTTGAGATATAAAAGAAAGAAGTCAGCAAATAGATTTAGGGGCCTCATACCACCAAGAAGCAGTACCACTAGAGCACATCCTTTGAAAAGGAGATGGGGTTCCCACACCTCAGAAGTTCCAGTAGGGGAGGACTAACGACAAGGATCTTCCTCCCAGAGCCAGCAGAGAAAGCTTTCCACTGGAGCTGATGCCCTGAATTTGGACAGGTAGACTACTGGACTGTGATAGAATAAAATTTCTCTTTTTAAAGCCATCCACTTGTGGTACGTCTGTTATAGCAGCACTAGATGACTAAGACACTACTGAATCACCTCCTCACTATCGTCATTTTGTTGAGTTTGGCCATTTGTGCAAAGACCACCACTGCGCAAGGTTCTCCTAAGAATGGAAAAAACGTACCTCTCTCAGACCTGCTTCTCCCTGCTTCTATTTCAGATCACAAATTTTGCTGATGGGGCAGGTCTTTTTTTCTTATCTGCGTTCAATGCTTCAAAATGATTATGAGATAACTTATTTTAAATTGTTGCCTTCTTTTTTTAAGCATTAAATGGTGGAGTAAATTCATTATTTCTTAAAGTTAGCAGTCTATACAAAGATCTCCTTCCAAGACCAAGATTCCACTTGAGAAACCCGTAAAAGATTCACTACCCAGACATTTTGATACCAGCATGCATTTTGCTAATGGACAGGAGTCTAAATAAATGCTTTAAGACAGAAACAAAAGAAGAAATGGACAATATACTTATTCTTCTTTTCTACAAACAAATACGAACCAACAGTAAAGAAAAAGTGTTGGAAATTTTCAAAAATACATAATAAAAGATGTATTACTTATCACCATGAAGATTCTTGCACAGACCAACAGCCTTACCTTTTGAAAAAAATTAAAATTGTACCCGTCTGAAAAGTGGAATGTCCCAGATTAGCAGATGAGACAGTGGAAAGGCAGGAGCACACCTAGAGTGTGCCGCCTGCCTCTTAGGTGTGCCCCACTGTGCTACTGGGAACCAACGGCCTCTCTCACCACATTTAGGGGGAAAAAAAAACCATTGCCATCAAGCATCAAGTTCATTCCCTATAGGACAGAGGAGATAGAACTATTCCCATTGAGTTTTCAAGGAGTGCCTGGTGGGTTTGAACTGCTGACCTTTTGGTTATTAGCAGTGGCATGCCGGGGGAGTAGATAATCCTAGTGCAAAGCTCTGTCTATGACATGTCAGTTCTCACCATTCCCGCATCTGCAAAAACTCAAGAAATCTATACTAAGTTTTACTGAAGTTTTCTCTAGTCCAACCCTCTGCCTCTAAGTTGCAAACTATGCACAGAAAAAGATAATGTCTACCTACCACGACATTCTCTACACTAGATTAAGCATAAACCCTACAAGTCCATAACTTCCACCATTCCAATTTATCTAAACTTTAATTTTTAAAAATATATTTACTCATCAATTACTCCCAGATTACCATCAAATTGGTCCAGCTTAGAGTTTATCTGTACATGGATAGCATCTTTCAGTCACTTAAGTCACATGCAGTAAGCAAGGGTCCACTATCTATCATGGAGGGTTTATCAGTATAGAGGCCCTCCTGGGGCTAAAGAAGGAGTTTACCATTTAGCTCAGAAAACCCAACACCAATAAAACAGGACACCAATAATCATGCAACAGCAGTGAACAGAAAGGAGTGCTGGCTAACAATCTACCTCTGTCATTAGCTGGCTGTGTGTGATCTCTCTACCAAAAATGAGAAGGCTGAACCAGGATAAGATCCATACCGGCCATAATATTCTATGACCCAAAGCAGCGATTTTTCAATCATTTTGGTGAGGTACCAAGGAAACACACAAACACCTGATTCAAACTTCATCAATACTGAAACTGATATAAGACTACACTTGCTATCTAGAACCCTTCAATTTTGTATTTCATGTTCACTTGTTCTCAGTGATTTTCCACTGATCAAAATTAAACTCAAATCTGTATTATGTCACTTATATTTCTGTTGTACACTGTGGATCTACATAAGATTGTATTCGGGGAGAAAAAAAGAGGAGTTTTACCACCTTAAAAAAAATGTTTTAAAACTCCCTTAATTAAAAAGTATAAAAAAAGCATATGATGTAGATTTTTGGTCCTGAAGACATCAAGTAATTTCAAACACCTTAAATAACATATAAAATTCACAAAGAATGCTTCCAGGCTAAATAGCAAATTGGTCTTCTTATCAAGTTTCCAGATTCCTGCATCTTGGTAAGAGTGGAGATCACAACAGAGATTCTAGAAACTGAGTCTTTCTCCCCAAACCAAAGGACCAGATTTATGGTCAGCCTTAGAAACTTTCATTTCCTCTGTTAACAAAGCAAGCTCCTCTGTTGAATGATCTCATAGGTCCTCCTTCCTAGCTTTCGAGTCTCACAATTTCAATTCTAAGCCTTCAGAACCTTCAAACTGAAAATGAGTAACAAAAGCTTCAATCAATGTCAATTCATAAGGGACCAATATAAAATACATATAGTCTATCCTCTCCCTCTTTTTATGGTTCCCAATCACTTACCAAGGTTAAGTTTTGAGAGAACTGAAGTAAAATAAAATAATCTTAGGACAAAGAAAGGGAAGGAGTGATTACCTTTGGAATGTTTCAGAAAAACAGCAAAACCAGGATGAGTGGAATACTGCTGGCCAAACATCTGGCCATTAAGCTATTCCTGGGAGGGTCATTTATGTTAAAGAGAAAAACAAATAGTAATAACGACAAAACAGCAGCAACTTACTGCTAGCTAGCATCTTTGCAAGGCATGGTGAGAAAGTCTGGGATATTTTCCAAATGCGCTGGGAGGAAGTTATTTTTATTTACAGAGATATTTGTATCCTATTTAAAGTATAGAAAGAACTGAAGAAAATCAAGCCAAAGATCTTGCACTTCCTCAGCTGTTTGTGCTGCTAACTGTAGAAGGGTAAGTAATAATAAGACTGACTAAACAGACAAAAATACATGCAATTTCATCAAGGCCATTAACTGCTAAAAGCAATCAATTTCAAATGAGATTTGAGCACCTGACTAATAAATAATAAAAAAAATTTAATAGGTTAAAAGTAAGAAGTTCTTCTCTCAAGGAGATTATAGCTTAGAAAACAAGAAAAAGAAAGAAGCAAAACCAAGATATGGTTGACCACACTCGTTAGTCACAGCTCTCCCACATGCTAACTTACTGGTGAGCTAAGCGTTGGTTTCCTTTTGTAAAATGGTGACAAATGTGTGTCCACCTCACAAGGAGCCCTAGTGGTGCAGTGGTTAAGAGCTTGGCTGTTAACCAAAAGGTCAGCAGTTTGAATTCACCAGTCACTCCCTGGAAACATTCTGGGGCAGTTCTACTCTGCCCTCTTGGGTCACTATGAGTTAGAATCGACTCCACAGCAAAGAAGTCTCAGAGTTTTTTAGAGGATCAAATGAATCATGGCACATTAAATACTTGGCAGTCCTCAGCACAGACTGCATGCCTGGTAAGCAGCTAAAATACTGGTAGTAGCTATATGGGAATATCAACATCAAACACAGCATTTGAGTTGCATGAAATTCTATTAATTAAGGCAGCCTCTCAATAAATAGCACACTGACAAAAATTTATGTGTTTCCAGAATCAACAAATTCAGTTGTAACTCTTCAAAATTCTTAACTTGTCTTTATGATATGGAAATGTCTGTACCACTCCTGATGATCCATCAAGAGATCCCAGGAAGCTAACTCAGACACTGGTATGGCATAGTAGAGGACAACTGGACTATGTGGGGGATGGATGGTGGCAGTGTAAGCTTTGTCCCTGAAGTAGAGACTGAACTTTTCTAATGCCAGCTCTGTTAAAAAGATCTCTTAAGTCTCAGTGGTTATTTTACTTCTAGTGTCTGAACTCTTCAGATGAAAACAAGAGTTCTACAACCTTAATTTAAATGAATCGACAATTGTATCATATTATTGATTATCATATAAATCTTCATTGGTGTTTTATATCATGGAATATTTCACATTTCAATGTCCTAATGCATATTTACAAATGATGGGAAATTTTAGTCATCTCCCTAATTATAGGAAAACCCTTAATTTACTTATGGTAACTTTAAAATACCTGTCTCTTCAAATGTATTATATAATATCAGTCTTGCTGCAATTCATCTCAATTTTTAGGTTGCATAATAAAAGTCAATCTACTTTTCACGAGATGCTTTCTCCCTGCTTTCCCTGATGTGAATTTCTATTTCCTCTGCTGCCTCATGGCACAACCAAGTAGTATTTGAATTTCTAAAGGTCACTTGGCAAAAAAACACCACCTAGCTCCATCATGTTAATATCAAAAGAATTCATACAATGTTAAGGATCAAATTTCTAGAATACTAACATCTGAAAGCCAAGCCAAAAGGGCATGACAAATTTCCTAGTCCATCTCCTAAACATAACATATTAATCCTCTATGTATTTTCTCTAAACTCAGTTTGCACAAAGTGATGTGAAATGTAGTACCTCAGGAACAGTTCACTTCAATTTCAAACAATCCTAATTATTAGCAAATTCTTCCTCATCTGAAATCAACAAAATCTTTTTTAAAACATTTTATTTATTTTTGGTGGGAACATACACAACGAAACACACATCCACTCACAATTTCTACATGAACAGTTCAAGAACACTCATTACATACTTCACATTGTGTCACTTTCCTGTCTCTACCCATAATGTTTCATCATCATTTATTTAGTATTTCTGCTCCTTAAAGTTCCCATTTGCATTATATTAACCATTACCAGTTTATACTCATATAATTTTTTATGAGAGCACTGTATATATTACAGGGTTGCTGTGAGTCTGAATCAACTCAGCAGCAATGGCACTTTTTGGTTTGAAGCTCAAAGCAAACATTCTTTATTAATTAGGCTAAACTGTTAAATCAGTTTAATGATAGTTTCACCGGATAATTTTGGTTTAAGGCTTAAAGATTTTACCCAGGAATAAGAATTGGGAGTTTCCTCAGTGTCAATGATTCCATTAAGTCTGGTTTTCACATGAGCTTCAAGTTCTGTTCTACACTTTTCCTCCTTTTGAACAGAATGCATCTACTGTGTCCTTGATCAAAAAGTTCACTAATGGTAGCTAGGACCATTTCATTTCCTCTGATCTCATGGTAATGGAAGTAGTTGTTTACACAAAGTCACTTCTCTCTCTCTCCAAGCCTTAGTTCACACATCTGTAATAAGGAGACCTAAAATTTCGGTAATCACTGACAGCACTGAAAGGCTCAGATCTATTCAAGCTCAACAAACATTTATTGAATATCTATCATTGCATGCTGGTTGCTCATATATGCAGTCTTTAGCCTACCTACAATTTCTATTTACAGTCAATTACACACACCTAAAATAAGGAAAGACTTGTGGTGTACTGGTTAAGAGCTATGGTTGCTAACCAAAAGGCTGGCAGTTCAAATCCATCAGACGCTCCTTAAAAACTCTATGTGGCAGTTCTACTCTGTCCTATAGCGTGTCTATAAGTCCAAACCAATCGATGGCAAGGGATTTGGTTTGGTATTTTGGATCCTAAGATATTCAGCTTTCTTTTGTTTTACAGATTTGGAAAACAAGTATAGCTTAAGTGGCATCTGGAGGAGACAGAAAAGAGAAAGAATGAATAAGGAAGTGGATTGTTCGCAGATTCCATTTACTCATTCAAAAAATATTCAACAAGCACTATTTGGGGCTACATTTAAAGGTAAATCTGAATGATAAATTCCCCCCAAAATACAAAAGATTTTAACTAGGATGAAAGATTTAATTATTTTATAATGAAGTTAAAGCTATATGCCACTGAGTTTAACCACCATTTAAGCCAATGCTCTGAATTTCTTTTCATGATAAAGCAAAAAATAATGTAAACCTAAAAGAAAAGTCACTATAAGTCTGATTCAGACATTTTTAAATGCAGGTATATTTCACATGTCAGGCTATAAAATGAAGCTAATAGTGCTGAATCTCAAGGTCAAGCTAAAGGAAACTCCTCCTGCTTTTCAACATGATTATAGATACTAGAGAACCAGGAAAAATGATTGACTTTGACTTAGAAAATCTGGGAAAGCTTCCTGGAAAAGGTGATACCTGAATTTGTTCTTGACAAGAGAACAGACATTTTGCTGATACACAAAATGGGCAAAGGCATTCTAGGGAAAGTCTGCAAATATTCAGGTGATAAAATAGGTATTTGGGGAACTCCAGTAATTCAGGTTATCCGAAACCCCAGGGCACTGGACTGAATCATAACCATGTTAAGGTGCCTGGGCTGGCCTGCAGGGTAGTGGTTTGCAAACTTTGTCTTACATGAGTCACAATAAGGCTTTCTGAGAGAGAAACAAAAGCAACATTTCCACATCCTTAACCCATTTCAACCATACAACCAGAGTTTTTGTTCTTTCCATCTATTTCTCATGCATTATAAGCCAAGTAAACCCCCTGGTGGATTCAAACTTCCGGCTTTTTTGTTAGCAGCTGTAGCACTTAACCACTGTACTACCAGGGCTCTTCCACTGAACCACAGGACTCCCTTATATTTACGCCTCTCTTGTACTGAAGAAAGGTTCTGTGGCTTTCCAAGGAGTTTGAAGGCTACTGTCACAAACAATGCACAATTAAGAGTAGATTTTTAAGGAAATACTACTCAACAAGATGTTTCAGACAAATTGCTAAGGAAGTAGTAGAGAGAGGTGTTGAGAGGAGACACCAGTCAGACATCTACTGATAGAAGTCAGACACCAAACCAAACCCATTGCCGTCGAGTCAATTCTGACTCATTATGACCCTACAGGACAGAGTAGAACTGCCCCACAGGGTTTCCAAGGCTGTAAATCTTTATGGAAGCTGACTGCCATGTTTTCCTCCCACAGAACAGCTGGTGGTTAGAACTGCTGACCTGTTGGTTACCAGCTGAATGTTTTAACCACTGTTCCTTCAGGGGTCCTAGGGTGGGCACCAAATGACGACAATCTCAACTGAATCAGAAGCAGTGAGAACAGAGAAAGGTAGATGGAGCTGAGGTATTTAGGAGGTATACCCAAAAGACTATTTTGTTATTACACCTAGTCCCTGGGTAGTACAGGCAGGTAAGTGCTCAATAACTAGACAAAAAGCTGATAGTTCAAACCTACCCAAAGGTACCTGGGAAGAAAGCCTTGGCAATCTGCTTCCAAAAAGTCACTGCTTGAAAACCTTATGGCAGCACAGTTCTACTATGACACACTGGGCTGCCACTAATTGGAATCAACTCAACGGCAACTATCAACAACAATTTATGAGACAGTGACATTTTAACAACGGTTCATGAATGAGAAATGGAGAAGCCTTGATGATGCCGAAAGTTCTGCCTTTATTATTGGGTCTATCAGGGCACTACTAACTTAAATCAGGAATACAGAAAGTGCATATGGAAAACGTATTACATGAATAATAACTATGACATCTTATTTGTCAGTTTATTATTGGAAGTTTTATGTTATATAAAACACAGATCTCATGGTTAGTTGAATAAATACAAAGCTGAACTTCAGGTCAACAATAAGGAACATGCTGTTATTGTTAGTTCATGTCAAGTTGACTCCAAGGCACAGCAACCTATGGATAACAGTACAAAATCTCGCCTAGTTCTATGCCATCTTCGTAATTACTGCTACGCTTGAGGCCACTGTTGTAGCTACTGCGTCACTCCATCTTAATGAGGAAGTTGAACTGTAAGTCAACAGCAAGGAACACGCTGTTACTGTTAGTTGCTTTGTCAAGTTGACTCCTAGTAATGGTGACCTTATGCATAACAGAAAAAAATGTTGCCCAGTCCTTCGCCATCTTCATAATCATTGCTATGTTAGAGTCTGTTGTTGTGGTTATTGTATTAAGCCATCTGGTGAGAAAGTAGAATTTTAAGTCAATGGTAAGGAACATGTTATTGTTGTTAGTTGTTGTCGACTCCAAGTCATAGTGACCTTATGCATAACAGAATGAAATGTTGCCCAGTCCTGACCAATCTTTGTAACTGCTGCTATGTTCGAGTTCATTGCTATTGTATTTATCCATCACACGGAGGGTTTCTCTCATTTTTGGCCTTCAACTTTACCAAAATTAACGTCCTTTTCCAGAAGCCCTTGGTGGCATACTGGTTAAGAGCTATATCTGCTAACCAAAAGGTGAGCAGTCCAAATTCACCAGGTGCTCCTTAGAAACTCTATAGAGCAGTTCTATTCTGGTTGTATTTCTTCTAAGACTAATTTGCTCATTCTTTAGTCAGTCCATGGTATGTCAATACTCTCTACCAATACCACAACAGTTCAAATTCATCAACAATTCTTTATTTTCATTTTATGTAAAAAGCATAAACCATCAAATGCAGAACATGAGAAACTCAGATTTAACTTACTTGATTTCCAACATCAGCCAACTTTATCAAGAATATAAGCCACTCTAAAAGTTAAACTGCCTGCCATATATTCTCAGGTTCTATGATGAAAAATCACTTTCCAGATGAATACATAATAATCATATCCTTCCATAATCCTCTGGAGAAAAAAATGCCTTGGAAATAGGTTGATTTATGTAACCACATCATTCTGAAGTAGCCAGAAACTTTAAAATCATTTGAAGCAGTGGTTTTCAAACTACTTGGAATGACGGTCCATTTTTTTCCTACATTTTTTGTTTTCCAATTCCTTATCAACAGTGTTGTTTAAAACAAAATAAACAAAAAACAATATGTTGTTGTTAGGTGCTGTGAAGTCACTTCCAATCCACAGTGATCCTACGTACAACACAAAGAAATAGTCTGGTTCTGTGCCATTCTGATAATGGCTGCTATGTTTGAGCCCAGTGTTGCAACCACTGTGTCAATCCATCTTACTGAAGGCCTTTCTCTTGCTTACTGACCCTCCACTTTACCAAGCATGATGCCCTTCTCCAGGGACTGGTCCCTCCTGATAACATGTCCAAAGGATGTAAGACGCAGTCTCACCATCCTTGCTTCCAAGGAGCATTCTAACCATACTTCTAACAAGACAAATTTGTTCATTTTTCTAGCAGTCCATGACACACTCAATATTCAACAATACCAGAATTAAAAAGCATCAGTTCTTCTTTGGTCTTCCTTATTCAACATCCAGCTTTCAAAGGCATATGACTGAAAATACCATGGCTTGAGTCAGGGGCAACCTAATACTCAAAGTGACATCTTTGCTTTTCAACACTTTAAAAGAGGTCTGTGCGGCAGATGTACTCAGTGTAATACATACTTTGATTTCTTGACTATTGCCTCCATGGGCATTATAGTGGGTTGATAGTGGATTCAAGTAAAATGAAATCTTTGACAACTTCAATCTTTTTTGGTTTATCATGATGTTACTTATCGGTCCACCTGTGAGAACTGTTGTTTCCTTTATGTTGAAGTGTAATCCCTACTCCTCGGAAAGATGCTATGAACACTGTTGCAATGACAGCAAAGGATTTAGAATGCTACGTAAACTTAGCTGATAAGCAGCAGCAGTGTTTGAGATGACTGATCCCAATTTTGAAAAACATCACACTATGAGTAAAATGCTACGAAACAGCTTTGTGTGCTTCAAAGACATTTTCTGTGAAAGGAAGAGTCAGTCAACATGGCAGACTTCACTGCTGTGTTATTTTAAGAAATTGCCAAAGCCACCCCACCCTTGAGCAACCGTCACCCTGATCAGTCAGCAGCCATCAAGCTGAGGCCAGGCCTTCCACCAGCAAAAAGGTTATGACTCACCAAAGACTCAGCTGATGGTTAGCATTTTTTAGCAATAAAGTGTCTTTTAACTAAGGTATGCACATTTTTTTAAGACATAATGCTATTGCACCCTTAACAGACTACAGTATGGTATGAATGTAAATTTTATACGCACTGGGAAACTAAAAAAATTGTGTGACTAGCTTTATTGTGAGTCTGGAACCACACTCACAACATCTCCAAGGTCTGCCTCTATGGTACAAACCAAACCACTCGAGGTTTCTATTTCATGTAAATAATATGTAGAGCCCTTTAAGATACAAACTACCATGTTCTTGTTCAGGGAATCAGAGAATCTGACAGCTAGAGTGAACTGTATCTATTCGTTATAAAGGGAAAACAGAGTTCATATCCGGGTCTCCTAATCAGCTTTTCCAAAGGAGCTCTGCTCTGGATTGACTGAAAGATCCTCTCTCCATTCACAGTATAGAATAGGGAGCTTCCTGCTAACCACAGACCTTGCTTCTCAATGTGGTATCATACAGATAACTCCCAGTTTACTTACTTACAGACATCAGGATTCTACATGTTAAAGAAACCCAGGCACAGTCCAAATTTATAAATTACGATCAGCTACTCTGGATTATTGAAGATAATTTTAAAAATCAAGAACAAGTGTTTCTTTACCTTTCACACTTTAATGTATCCTCCTTAGAAGGTGGGTTATTATTTAAATAACCCAAGACCAATCAGGTGGATGACAATTCCAGTGTACAGCTTTTTGGCACAAATCTTTCCTCTACCTGCACCTTTCTTTTCTATTCTTCTGAAAATGCTGATACTTCTGAGTGCCAACCATCACAAATTATGTGACCATGAGCAAGTCTGTTAAGCTCTTTAAGCTTATTTTCTATTCACTAAAAGGGACTGATACTACCTACTTAAAGGATAATGGTAAGGATTCAAAGTTATATAAGTAAAGCCTCTGGAGCACAGCACACAGAAAAGTAACTATTATTAGCAGTCAAATAATAACACTAATATAACCCAAAAGATGATGAAAGTAAAAAGGCTACTACCTCTAAAAAGTAGAATTTATCATCTCAATTATGAGCCTACACTTAAAAAGATTTCCAAAATGAGACAGTAATTTATGTTAAGACCCAAAAAGAATAATGGATTCATAAAATGTCATTACCACTTGTAAGAGCAATATTTTTAAGAAAAATAAAATCTTTTAAGGCAAGCAATATTTTAGTCCTGCCAGTTCTGATGACAATTAATGATTTGGAAAGCACTGGTACTTTATTAAGTTAACCAATACCACTGGAAAATTTTTTACTCAGTGTAAGTAACTTAAACTATGCTAAGTCCAGAACCATCTCCAAAATTACACTACAATATCACCACTGTGCCCATTACTGAAAATTTAGAGGCATGTAAGATAGGGTTGCCATGAGTTGTATCCGACTCGACGGCACTTGGCAAGATACTTTCTACTAACTGTACAAAGTAATACATCTTTTGTTGTGCCAAGACAAAAACCAAAATTGTACATTAAAAATGGACAGATCAAAGAGCATCTATATGCAGAATTGCTGAGGTATACTTTTACAGCATTTGACTTAGAGGAAAAGAAAATGTACTCCAATTACCTTTAACCCTAAAAGTATCATGAAAGAAATCACAGAAATGAAATACACACACCAAGTATGCTTAGAAGACTGAAACCATTTTGTCTGAGCTACAGAAAATGAGGCTTCATTCTCAAAAGATAAATACAGAGAGAAATGGTGAGTTAAGAGGCTAAATTCTAAAGACTTAATCTGTTATCGATTAATTACTATCAAAGAACCAGAAAACAAGATAGAGGCAATGAAGACAATTATTTGGAATATCTGAAACACATTTCCCTAGCACTGCTTTGATAAGCAATACTATATTCCGACAAAATTAAACCAAAAAGGTGAACGGCAGTGTGAAGAGTTCCAAACAGATCCTCTTGCTAGCAAAACAATCTTAACTGGTAAAAAAAAGTGTTTAAAAATATAACTTTATATAGTCTCTGGAAACTGTCCTAAGAGCATATACCAAATACAGAAATACTTATTCAAGAAAATCTACTGAACCTCAATAAGAACTGTGAGTTTGTGACCTTTGAACCAAGACCTATATTCCTTTCCATCCCCCAGCTTTTCTCAAGGTAGGAGTAACCAAGAAGACAGGGGACCTCTTGCTCTAGCTCTCAGTCTAGGACAAAAGCTTCTCCCCTGAGAGGGGAGGGTTAGCAGTTTGCCTCAGTCCCCACCAGCTTTATGCTACAGAAATTCCATTCTAGACAAGCACAGCTGGTTAAGTCCGGAGTGCTTCCTCCCTCCAGCCCCTACTCACAGAGCAGAAGCTCTATCCCAGGTACGACAGGCCAGTAATACTGGAAATGGAAGCAAACAGAAATTCTGGGGTACAAAAGTACAATAACCAATGAAAACTTCATGAGAACACACCTACTACCGAAATATTGGTTTCTATTATTATTCTTCAATAAAAGGAACACAGCTCCTTGGAGAAACTGCTGATTCTAGGACTGGGAAAAAAATGTACAAGATAAGCCAGAAAGTAGGGAAGTGCTAAAGACACACAAAAGCAAAAAAACAGTAATAGTGGTGTGTCAACTGGCACAGGAGGCACCTGAAAGAGCTCCCAGTGGCCAACACTTGAACAATGAGAGTAATAAAAAATAAAGTAGTAGGATGTGAATTATAACAGTATAAAATAAATGTTCATGACCCCATAATGATATAACAATGACTGAACAAACAGATGGGAGAGAGCGGACAAACTACCTGTGCAGGATTCCAAACAACTTCTGTAGACTCTCCACCCTAAAGGACTACCTACTCTGAGTGTGGCTCTGCATAACGACTCTCTTCCAAAGAAAACGATGTGTGTGGAAAGGAAGGAAAAAAAATACGTTTACAGTACTATGAGTCAGACCAGACTCAATGGCAACAGGTTTGGTTTGGTGGATACAGTAGAGAAACCTGACAAACACTACTTTAGCCAAGTGATCAAGGTTAGCAGCAAAATGATAAATCATGCTGCTAGTGTATGCCCTTGATATGGTGTGATGAAAATGGTACTTTGCTTCTGTGGTACGGTCTTCCGAAAACAACATATAATTTAGTTTAATCACACACACACACAAAAAAAAAAATCAAATACATTCCAATTGAGACATTCTACAGAATACAAAATATGTGACTAGTACTTTTCAAAACTGTCAAGTTCACCAAAAGCAAGGAAAGTCTAAGACTCTGTAATAGCAAAGAGGACCCTAAAGAGACATGACAACTAAATGTAATGTGGTATCCTGCAGATCCTGGAACAGAAAAAAGGTATGAAGTAAAAACTAGCTCTGAATAAAATACAGATTGAAGGTAATATCATCAAATCAATATCAGTAATCAATGTTGTTGTCATTAGGTACCATCCAGTTGGTTACTACTCATAGCAGCCCTATGCACAAAACACCCATCATCATTTTTATGCTTAAGTCCATTGCTGCACCCACTGTGTCAATCCATCTCATTGAGGGTCTTCCTCTTTTTCCCTGACCCTCTACCTCACCAAGCATGATATCCTTCTCTAGGGATTCATCCTTCCTGACAAGTCCAAAGTGTGTTAAGATGCAGTCTCACCACCCTTGCTTCCAAGGAGCACTTTCACTGTACTTCTTCCAGAAGAGATCTGTTTGTTCTTTCAGTAGTCCATGGTATATTCAATATTCTTCTCCCAACACCACAATTCAAAGGCATCAGTACTTCTGTCTTCTTTATGCACTGTCCAGGGTTCGCATGCATATGATACAACTGAAAATCTCACGACTATGGTCAGGCGCACCTTAGTCTTCAAGGTGACATCTTTTCAATACTTTAAAGAGGTTTTTTTTAATTATTATTATTGTGATTAAGTGTAAGGATACAATCCAAATTAAATTGGCATGCCTGCCTATCTGCAGCAACTTATGCTCTGCTTGCCTGGGGGACAGCACACTCCTCCTTATCATTCTACACTTGTCATATCCTAAAGAGGTTTTTTGCAGCAGATTTTCTCAAGCAATGCATCCTTTGATTTCTTGAAAGCTGCTTCTTTGGGCGTGATTGTGGAACCAAATAAAATGAAATCCTTGACAACCTCAATCCTTTCTCCATTTATCATGTTGCTTACTGGTACAGTTGTGAGGATTTCTGTCTTCTTGACGTTGAGGTGCAATACATACTGAAGGCTGTGGTCTCTGATCTTCATCAGTAAGCATTTCAAATCCTCTTCACTTTCAGCAAGCAAGGTTGTGTCATCTGCGTAACACAGGCTGTTGATAAGTCATCCTCTAACGCTGATGCCTCGTTCTTTTTCATATACTCCAGCTTCTCAGACCATATGCTTGGCATACAGATTGAAAAGGTATGGTGAAAGGGTACAATGCTGATGCACACCTTTTCTGACTTTAAATCATGAAGTGTCCCCTTGTTCTGTTCATATGACTGTTTCTTAATCCATGTATAGACTCCTTATGAGCACAATCAAGTGCTCTGGAATTCCCATTCTCCACAATGGTATCCACAGTTTGTTATAATCCACATAGTCAAATGCCTTTGCATAGTTAATGAAACACTGATAAACATCTTCCTGGTATTCTCTGCTTTTAGCCAAGATCCATCTGACATCAGCAAAGATATCCCTGGTTCCACGTCCTCTTCTGAATCCAGCTTGAATTTCTGGCAGTTTCCTATCAATACACTGCTGCAGCCACTTTTGAAAGATCTTCAGCAAAATTCTACTTATGTGTGATATTACTGATACTGTCAGATAATTTCAATATTTGGTTGGATTACGTTTCTTGAGAATAGGCATGAACATGGATCTCTTTCAGTCAGTTAGCCAAGTAGCTGTCTTCCAAATTTCTTGGTAGAGATGAAGGAGCATGCTGCATCTGCTTGTCAAAGCATCACAATCAGTATTCCACCAATTCCTGCAGCCTTGTTTTTCAACAACGCCTTCAATGCAGCTTTTACTTCTTCCTTCAGTATTGCTGGCTCCTAATTATATACCATCTCTTCAAATGGCTGAACGTTGACCAATTCTTTTTGGTGTAATGACTCTGTGTATTCCTTCCATCTTCTTTTGATGCTTCCTGAGTCATTTAATACTTTCTGTGTAGCATCCTTCACTAGTGCAACTCAAGGCTTCAATTTTTTCTTTATTTCTTTCAGTTTGAGAAATGCACAGCATGTTTTTCCCTTTTGGTTTTCTATCCCCAGCTCTTTGTACATGTCATTGTAATACTTTGTCTTCTCAAGCCACCCTTTGAAATCTTCTGTTCATTTATTTTACTTTACCATTTCTTCCTTTTGTTCTAGCTACTTGACTTTCGAGAGCAAGTTTCAGAGTCTCTTCTGACATCCAATTTGGTCTTTTCTTTCTTTCCTGTCTTTTTAATAACTTCTTGCTTTCTTTATGGATGATGTCTCTGATGTCATTCCACAACTCTTCTCGTCTTCAGTCTTTAGCTTTCAACACATCAAATCTATTCTTAAGCTCAGGTGGGATATACTCAAGGTTGTACTCTGGCTCTTGTGGACTTGTTCTAATTTCTTCTGTTTCAATTTGAAATTGGTCTGTTCTGCAGTCAGCACCTGGTCCTGTTTTGACTGATGATATTGAGCTTTTCCATAGTTTTTTTCCTCAGATGTAGTCAATTTGATTGGTATTTATTCGATCCAGTGAGGTCCATGTGCATAGTTGCCCTTTATGTTGGTTAACAGTGGTTTATTAATTGTAACAAATGTAGCATACTAACATTTAAGTTGTTAATAATGGAAAAACTAGTTGTGCAGTATAGAGAATTCCCACTACTGCAGTCACAATTTTTCTATAAACCTAAGCCGGTTCAAAATTATAAATTTTACCAAAAAAAAAAAAAAATGTATAGGGGCTTAACAGTAGACTAAAGCTAGAAGAACAGTCAGTGAAACTTGAAGCTACATCAATAAGATTATACAATCTGAAAAGGAGAGAAAAAAGGATGAAGAAAAATGAAAAAAAAAAAAAGCCTCAGAGAAACATGGGAAATCATTAAGTACATCAACATACACAAAATGGGGGTACCAGAGGGAGAAAAGGAAAATAAACAGAAAAAATGTCTGAATAACCATGGCTGATATTTTCTCAAACTTGATAAAAAAAACACCAATCTATATATTAAAGATGCACAACAAATTCTGAGTAGTACAAAAACATAACCCTGTAACCAGACACTCCATAGTCAAAATGTTGTAAGACAAAGTCTTGAAAGCAACAAGGAGAAAAAAAAAAAAAAAAACTACTCACATGCAAAGAATCCTCAGTAAGATCGAGAGCTCAAAGTACATGGTCAACAAACAAAAACCAGTTGGGTTTTTATACACTAGCAATGAGAAATGCTATTTACAATAGCATCGAAGAAAATAAAATACCAAGGAATAAATTTAACCAGGGACATAAAGGTACTTATACAACACAAACTAAAAAACATTGCCAAAAGAGACGGCCATCAGGTAGATGCCAATTCATAGAGACACTGCAGGACAGAGTAGAACTGCCCCACAGGGTTTCCAAGCTTGTAAATCTTTACAGAAGTAGACTATGACATCTTATTCTCATAGAGCAGCTAGCAGATACAAACCACCAACCCTTCAGTTAGCAGCATAATATTTTAAGCACTGTGTCATCACAGCTTCTCAAAAGAGATTTAAGAATACTTATATAAATAGAGGAAACCCTGGTGGTATAGGAATTAAGTGCTACATCTGCTAACCAAAGGCTGACAGTTTGAATCTACCAGGCACTCCTTGGAAACTCTATGGGGCAGTTCCACTTGTCCTATAAGGTCACTATGAGTCATAACTGGCTCAAAGGCACTGGGTTTGGTTTTTTTGTTTTTTTTACATAACTAGAAACATGTTCCATGTTCACGGATTAGACAACTTAATACTGTTACAGTGCTAATACTACCTGAAGTGAGGTACAAATTCAATATAATCCTTATTTTAGTCAGGTAGTGCTGCTGTTAACAGAAATACCACAGAGGAGATGGCTTTAACAAAGGAAGATTTATTCTTACACAGTCTAGTAGGCTACAAGTCCAAATTCAGGATGTCCACTCCAGGGGAAGGCTTTCCCCCTTGTCAGCTCTAGAGGAAAGTATGGTATTGCATCAGTCTTTGTCCAGGGAACATCTTGGCTCAAGAACCTCAGGTCTGAAGGATGTGCTCTTCTCCTGGTACTGCTTTCTTGGTGGTGTGAGGTTCCCAATTCTCTGCTTGCTTCTCTTTCCTTTTATCTCTTGTAGGACAATAGGATTAAGGGTGGGGCAAGCCATACTCCAGGGAAACTCCTTTTACAGTGGAGCAGGGAGGTAATCCTATGAAGGGATTTACAGTCCCAGCTAATCCTTTAACATATGGCGCAAGAAAATCACAAAATGGACGACAATCACAAAATTATCAGAATCATGGCCCAGACACATGGCTACACATATTTTGGGGGGGGTGACACAATTCAATCCAGGACAATCCTCATCTAATTCCAACAGCCTTCTTTACAGAAATAGAAAAAACAATCCTCAATTTTACATAGAATAGCAAGAGGCCTCAAAGAGATAAAGCAGCATTCAAAGAGAAGAACAAAGTAGGAGGACTCACATCTCCTGATTTTAAAACATGTTATACAGCCTCAGTGATCAAAACAGCCTGGTCCTTAATGACAATGGACATGTCTAGAAATGAAACCACTCATCTATAAGTTGATTTTTGATTTTTGACAAGGGTGATAAGTCCCTTCAATAGGGAAAGAAGAGTTTCTTCAATAAATGGTATGGGTAAAATAGGATTTTCCCATGCAGAAAAATAAAACAGGATCTATGCCTTACACCATACACAAAAACAAATTTAAAATGTATAAGGACCTAAATGTGCATACCAAAACCACAAAATTCTTAGAAGATGAAGCTGGGGCTACAATGTCAGGCATAGTTTTCAACAATGGATTATCTAATAAAATAACAAAAGCGCAAACAGTAAAAGACAAAATAAAAAAATGGTACCTCATAAAAATTAAAAACTTTTCTTCACTAAAAAACTTTTTCAAGAGTCCATATGATTGGGAGACTTACATCAGCATGGGACCAGAAGAATGAGATGGTGCCCGGCCACCACCACCAAAGACTGCCCTGACAGGGAACACAAAGTAGGGTCCCCTTCAAAGCATGCTAAAAAGGGGAAAGCAGATCTAGAACTTTATTAAGACCAGACTTGATGGTCTGACATCCAGCAGGGTTCCCGGAGAACATGGCCCTGGACTTGCTGCTAGCTCAGAGCTAAAGCCAGTACTGAAGCCAACCCTTCAGAAAAAAATTAGACTGGACTATAAGATATAAAGGGATACAGATGGTGTGTGTACTTCTTGGTTTAAATTTATATGTGAGGCTGTCCAACCAATTCCTCTCTAGAGGTGAAACGGGGTGGGTAGAGAGGAGGTGACAAGTGTTGGCTGAATTAATACCAAAAGCACACAGTGGAAAGGAGAAATGTGCTGTCACAGCGTGCACAGGACAGACAGAGTCACATTCCGGCATGTGTTCAGGATTTTATATGGCAAATTGACTTGGATTGTAAACTTGCACTTAATCACAATAAACAAATTTTTTTTTAATTTTTTATTTAATATAACTGAGTGAAAATGTACATTCCCATATAAATTTACATACCCATCTATATGCAGCTTCCACTGCTCTCCCTGCCCGCTGACAGGATACTATTCCTCTCTGCTCCATACATGTCTCATCCTCCCAACAGTCTCTTTTTTCCCTCCTCTTCACCCACTCTCTTTCCTCTAGTCAAAGGTCAGCAGGATGGTATCCTACAGATGTACACAACCATAAAGTGCAACTAATATATGGTCACTCTGCATTGCCAAGTCCAATCCATTCGTTTACAAAGAGTGGATCTTCGTTATGATTTACAATCAAGGGCAGCATCAGGGCCAGGGGCCATGCTCCCAGGGGAACCCCGAAACCACTGGACCATCAATTGAGGTTTTTTAGTGGGGATCTAAGGATGGACCCCTTTTTATTCTTCTGTTGCCAGTGAGACTCAACTCAGTGAGCTCCATCACGGCTATCACTGGTGCTGGCCGGGCACGATCCGGTTCTTCCGGTCCCTAGTTGATGTAGGCACGCACTGATGTGGGTCTCTCTATCTTGTGGGTTGTCTTTCCCTTATGTCATTTTGGTCCTGGGTGAGCATCTGTTCCTGCTGAGTTGGGACCATTTGCTGTGCCCTCGGATGGCAGCTTGGCAGCTTTCAAGACCCCAGACACCACTCACCAACGTGGGGTGCAGAGAGCCCTCTTAGCAAAACGCCACTTGTGCCAATTGGCCTCGATTTTGCCTAAGAGCATGGTCCCCCGTCCCCTGCCCCAGCTACTCTATCCTTGCAATATTGGGTTAAGACGGAAGGAGTACTCATGTTATGTTTAACTCCACTTAATACTGTTCTTGTTTCTAACGTGTGCTATCACTGATTTCACCCAACCAGATACCTAGCAACTATCTAATCTAAACCCTTCCCCACTCCCCCCTCCCTCCCGTCCCTTGCAGCTGTCAAAGAGTCTTTTCTTCTATACACAAGTCTGTTTTTGAGATCTTATCAAAGAGGTCTCATACAATATTTGTCCTTTTGTTGCTGACTACTTTCACTCAACATAATGTCTTCCAGTTGAAACTAGGTTAGGAGATGTTTCCTGAAGTCATTGTTGGTCTTTATCATTGCGTAGTGCTCCATTGAGTATATATACCATAGTTTACCTATCCATTCTTCTGTTGTTGGGCATCTGGGTTGATTTCATCTTTTTGCTATTGTGGACTCTGCTGCGATAAACATTCTGGTGCATGTGTCCGTTGGTGTGAAAGGCCTTGATTCTGTAGGATATATTCCAAGTAGTGGAATTACTGGGTCAAATGGTATACCAATATCCATTTTTTTTAAGGAAGCACCAGATTGCTTTCCAAAGAGGCTGGACCATTTTGCAACCCCACCAACAGTGTAGGAGGGTTCCGCTTTCTCCACACCCTCTCTAGCATTTGTTGTTTTGTGTTTTCTGGATCATGGCTAACCTTGTTGGGGTGAGATGGTATCTCATTGTCGTCTTGATTGGAATTTCTTTAATAACTAAAGATCGTGAACATGTCTGCATGTGTTTTTTGGCTGCCTGGATATATTCTTTAGTGAAATGTCTGTCCATCTCCTTTGCCCATCACTTAATTCGATGGTTTATCTTCTTATTATTGATACTTTGCAGTATCTTATAGATTATGGAAATCAGGCATCGGTCTCACATAGAGTTTCCAAATACTTTTTCCCATTCTGTGGGTGTTCTTTTAATTCTCTTAATAAAGTCTTCAGATGAGCAAAAGTGTTTAATTCTTAATAGATCCCAATTATCTATTTTCTCTTCTGATGATTGTGGTTTGTTTGACAGATTTTGGAGTCTGTCCATACTGTGTATTAAAACTTGCATTGTTGTTCCTACCTTTTCTTGGATGAGCTTTATCATTTTAGGTTTGATATTTAGGTCTTTTATCCAGTTGGAGTTGGTTTTTGTATAAGGTGTAAGATATGGATCTTGTTTCAGTTTCTTGCAGATGGATATCCAATTCTGCCAGCACCATTTGTTGAAGATACTGTTTTTACCCCAGTTTAATGTCTTAGGGCCTTTGTTGAATATCAATTGTTCATAGGTAGATGGTGTCATCTCTGGGGTCTCAGTTCTGTTCCACTGATCGATCTGTCTATTCTTATACCAGTACCAGGCTGTTTTGACCACTGTAGCAGTGTAATATGTTCTAAAGTCAGGTAATGAGAGGCCTCCCAGTATGTTCTTCTTCTTTAGTAGTACCTTGCTTAACTGGGGCTACTTCCCTTTCCAAACAGTATTGGTAATTTGTTTCTCCATCTCTTTAAAAAATGTCACTGGAACTTATATTGGGATTGCATTATATAAATAGATTGCTTTGGGTAAAATACACATTTTCACAATGTTAAGTCTTCTTATCCATGAGCAGGGTAGGTTTTTCCATTTATCTAAGTCTCTCTTAGTTTCTTGTAGTAAGAGCTTGTAGTTCTCTTTGTAAAGGTCTGTTGTTTCTCTGGTTAGATTAATTCCTAGGTACCTTATCTTCTTAGGGGCTATCGTAAATGGTACTGATTTGATAATTTCTTCCTTAATGGTCTTGTTGTTGGTATAAAGGAATCCTACTGATTTACTTATGTTTATCTTGTATCCTGAGACTTTGCTGAACTCTTCTATCAGTTTGAGTAATTTACGTATAGATTCCTTGGGATTCTCTGCACATACAATCATATTATCTGCAAACAGGGAGATTTAAACTTCCTCTTTGCTGATGCAGATGCCCTTTATTTCTTGGTCTTGTCTAATTGCTCTGGCTAAAACTTCTAGCACAATGTTGAATAGGAGAGGTGAGAGTCGGCATCCTTGTCTAGTTCCTCATCTCAAGGGAAAGTCTTTCAGTCTCTCTCCATTCAGGATGATGTGGGCAATTGGCTTTGTATAAATGGCCCTTATTGTGTTGAGGAATTTGCCTTCTATGCCCATTTTGCTAAGAGTTTTTAGCATGAATGGGTGTTGGACTTTATCAAATACCTTTTCTGCATCAATGGACAAAATCAGGTGATCCTTGTCTTTTGTGTTATTTATGTGGTTAATCACATTAATTGTTTTTCTGATGTTGAACCAGCCTTGCATCCCTGGTATGAATCCCACTTGGTCATGATGGATTATTTTCTTCATATGTTGTTGTCTTCTATTGGCAGGAATTTTGTTGAAGATTTTTGCATCTAGATTCATGAGTGATATCGGTCTGTAGTTCTCTTTCTTTGTTGCGTCTTTCCCTGGCTTGGGTATCAGTGTTATGCTGGCTTCATAGAATGAGTTTGGGAGTACTCCATCCCTTTCTATACTGTGAAATAGTTTCAGTAGTATTGGAGATAACTCTTCTCTAAATGCTTGGTAGAATTCTGCAGATAAGCCATTTGGACCCGGACTTTGTTTGGTTGGCAGTGTTTTGATGACCTTTTCAATCTCTTCCTTTGTTATGGGTTTATTAAGTTTTTCTGCTTCACGTTGTGATAATTTGGGTAGGTGGTATGAGTCAAGGAATTGGTTGATTTCCCCTAGGTTTTCAAATTTGTTAGTGTACAGTCTTTCATAGTATTCTGTTATGATATTTTTGATTTCTGTTGCATCTGTGGTGACAACCCCCCTCTCATTTCTAATTTGGGTTATTTGTTTCCTTTCCTGCTTTTCTTTAGTAAGTTTAGCCAGTGGTTTCTCAATTTTGTTGATCTTCTCAAAAAACCAGCTTTTGGTCTTTTCAATTTTTTCAATTGTTTTTCTATTCTCTAATTCATTTAGCTCTGCTCTAATCTTTATGATCTCGTTTTTTCTGGTGCCCGAGGGGTTCCTCTGTTGTTCTCTTTCTACTCGTTCAAGCTGTAGGGTTAGTTCCTTGATTTGGTTTCTTTCTTCCTTCCAGATGTGTGCATTTATGGAGATAAACAGACCTCTGAGCACTGCTTTGGCTGTATCCCATAGGTTCTGGTAGGAAGTGTTTTCGTTCTCATTGGAATCCATTAATTTCTTTACTTCATCCTTGATTTCTTCTATAACCCATGTTTTTTTGAGCAAGATGTTGTTGAGTTTCCAAGAGTTCCACTTTCTATCTATGTTTTTTCTGCTATTGATTTCAACCTTGATGGCTTTATGATCTGAGAAGATGCTTTGCAGTAATTCAATGGTATGGATTTTGTTGAGGATTGCATTATGGCCTATTACATGGTCAATTCTGGGGAATGTTCCATGTGCACTGGAGAAGAATGTGTAGTTGTCCACTGAAGGGTGGAAAGTTCTGTATATATCAACGAAGTTTAGTTGGTTAATTGTGGCAATGAGGTCTTCTGTATCTTTACTGAGCTTTTTTCTAGATGATCTGTCTAGTATTGAGAGTGGAGTGTTGAAGTCTCCCACTATTATGGTGGAGTCATCTAACTCTCTTTTGAGCATAGTCAGTGTTTCTTCGACGTGTTTAGGTGCTCTGATATTAGGTGCATAAATATTTAATTAGTTAAGTCTTGCTTGTGTACTGAACCTTTCAGCAATAGTGTCCATCTTTGTCCACAATGGTGGATTTGACATTAAAATTGATTTTGTCTGAGATTAGAATTGCCACACCTGCTCTTCTTTGTTCATTGTTAGCTTGATATATATTCTTCCAACCTTTAATTTTCAGTTTGTTCCTATCTTTAGGTCTCAAGTGAGTTTCTTGTAGACAACATATGGATGGGTCATGTCTTTTGATCCAAGATGTCACTCGGTGTGTCTTTACTGGAACATTCAGTCCATTCACATTCAATGTAATTATTGATAGGTATGTGTTCAGTGCTGCCATTTTGATGTATTTATTTGTATGTTGATGTTTTCTCTGTTGTTCTTATTAGTCTGGTCTAGGATGTTCTTTTTTGTGAGTTGATTTTTCACCTTTTTCAGAGCTGGTTTTGTGGTTGTTGAGACTCCTGTGTTACATTTATTGAAATGATATGATATATCTTTGTTGTGCTTTACAGCTTCCCATATGATCCCCCTTTATGAACTATATAGAAAACCAATTTTAATTGCTACCAGTCTTGTCATCTTCCTCTCCATCTGGAAGGAGTATAACAACTGTAGTACATCCCTCTTTTTAATATGATGACACCATAGTTTTCATGATGATCACTGGATTGCTTCTTTCTGTATCAAAGCTGTGCTTGGCTTTGGAGCCTTCCCTAACTGAGTAGAGTTTTGAGTAGTAAAGTCGTTCTAAGATATAAAGTTAGTGGTTTTGTTCTTCTAAGCCAGAGCCAAGAACGTCTTTCAATATTTCTTGTAGTTTTGGTTTGGTTTTTACAAAGTCTCTGAGTTTCTGTTTATCTGGGAATGTCTTAATTTCATTTTCATATTTGAGAGATAGTTTTGCAGGATATATAATTCTTGGTTGAAAGTTCTTCTCCTTCAAGGCTTTGAATGTGTCATGCCACTGTCTCTGTGCCAGCATGGTTTCTGCTGAGAAATCTGAAGACAGCCTACAGGGTTTCCCTCTCAATGTTAGCTTTCCTTTGAGTCTTGCTGCCTTTAAGAGTTGCTGCTTATGTTTCATTTTGTTGAGCTTGATTATAATATGTCTTAGAGTCTTTCTTTTGAGATCTATATTGGGTGGCATACAATATGCATCTGAGATGTCTATATTCTCTTCCTTCATGATTTCTGGGAAGTTTTCTGACAGCAGCTCAGCAACGATACTCTCTGGGTTCTCAGATGTCTCACCCTGTTCAGAGACTCCAATTAATCGAAGGTTGTTCCTCTTAATAGAGTCCCATATGCTTCTTAATGTTTCTTCAATTTTCTTGTTTCTTTTTTCTGATTTCTGCTCATAGATGCTGGCCTCAGTAGCTCTGTCTTCCAAGTCAGAAATTCTGTTTTCTATTTGTTCCACTCTGTTTTCTTGGCTTTGCATGGAAGTTTCTATGTCTTTGATTTTGTTCTTGATCTGTTGGATTTCAGAGTACTGGTGTTACATCAGATCGAACATCTTACTTAACTTTTCATTTTGTTCTCCTGCATTTTGTATAAGGTCTAGAAGGGCTCTGTATATAATCATTTTGTATTCACTTTCTGATGCTTTCATAAAAGTTTCTTCATCTGGAAAACTCCTTGGTTGCTTTGTTTGGGAGCCTTCTGAAGCCGTGGCTGATTTCTTGTATGCCACAAGTGTTTGTTGCTTCTTGGGACCCATGTGAGTATATAGAGGCTGGAAGAGGTACTGTGAGGATGGACTGCAGATGTTTCTCTAGGCTGTCTTAAAATGTAAAGCAAAAGACATCTGACCACTTCACAAGTCAGTTAGGTTTTCAGGTGTAGAGGTCCCTCTTCTCAACTGGCAAAGTAAGCGCCACTATATCCAACCCCAGATGATACAAACTAGTTCAGAATACAGCAATGCTACTGCCCTGTTGGCCTAACCTTAGAGGACACTGTGTAGAGTACTGCTTTTCTGATAGAAAAGCACTCTCCTGTGGGCAGGCTCTGGCTCCCAAGCTAAGAATTAGGTCCAGCTGTGGCCACTGTATCCAAGCTGGCACCCTCCACACAGGCAGCAGACAGAAGGGCTATAGGTGCCGAGAGGTAGTGATTCCTCTGATTCTGTTGCAGGACCCCCAAAGCAGGTGGCACTAGGTAAATTACTGCTTTTCTGTCGGAGAAGCACTGTCCTGTTTGCAGGCACTGGCTCCCAGGCTAAGAATGATGTCCCGCTAGAATCTCCGTATCCAGCATGGCGTCCCGCGCACTGACTGCGAAACTCCGTACAAACGCCCCTGAGGTAGATATAAAACAACAGGCTCAAAGTGGCTAGATTAACAGAGTCCCAAGCCTGGCTCTCAAAATATGGGAATTTCGCCTGCCTGTCCCCCGAGCAGCGTGTCTGTGTCTAGCCGCTAGGCAAGACCCAGCTCCACCCGCCGGCCAAGACAGGGGAAAAAAAAAGTCACAATGGTGCGTTTACCTTCGGTCCGTGAGAGTCGAGGCTAGCCAGGAGCGGGAGTCAGCGTAAGAGAGGAGGTTTTTCGCTCAGTAGAATGAAGTCCAAAGTAACAGCCCTGTGCCGTGTCCTGGTGCTGATTAGGTGACCAGAAGGCTCCGTTTGATTATCAATTCTTGGTTTCCAGAGGGCTATAAGGAGACATGGGCTTAGTCTGCCATCTTGACTCCGCCTCCAAACATAAAATTTTAAAAAAAGAAAACTTCACCAAAAAAGTGAAAAGACAAGCTACTGACTAGGAGAGTATCTTTGGAAATCATGTATCTGACAAGAATCTAATAACTAATATATACATAAAACTTTGACACCTTAACAAAAAAAGACAATCCACTCATAAAACAGGCAAAGGACTTGAATAGACACTCAGCGTCATTAGCTATCAAAGAGATGCAAATTAAAAGCACAATAATATACCATTTCACTCCCACTAGGATGACTAAGATTTAAAAAAAAAAAGAAAAACAGAAAACAACGAATGTTGGTGAGAACACGGGGAAATTGGAATGCTTACCCATTGCTAGAGGGAATGCAAAGTGGTCCAACTGTTGTGGATAATTGTAGTGGTTCCTCAAAAAACTAAAACTGGAACTACTCTATGACCTGGCAATTCCACTCCTAAGTATACACCCAAAACACCCCAAAGCAGGTCCCCAACAGATACCTGTATACCAATGTTCATTGTAGTAGTATGCACAACAGCAAAAAGGTGGAAACAACCTAATGTCCATCAAAAGATGAATGAATAAACAAAAGACAGTACATACATATAATGGAATATTATCCAGCCAATGGGAGAAATAAAGTCTCAACACATGTTACAACATAGATAGAGCTAGACGGTACTATCTTGAGGAAAACAGGCCAACCACAAAAGGACAAATATTGCAATGATCTCACTCATATAAAACAACAAGAAAAGGTAAATACACAGAGAACAAAGTTTATTAGTCTTTATAGAAGCAGGAGGAAGAGGGAACGTAGGGGAAGACAGTGGTGCTGGAAATATTACATCAATTAAGGGCACAACTGTACAGTGATTACTGTAGTCACTGGCAATAAATTGTACACCTGTAAAAAGCTGAAACTGTCAGATGTTGTGTGACAGACATACTTACAACAATGACAAAGAAAAAAAAAAGTAGATGCCGAGGCTGCTTATGTACAACCCTACACCTCATGGGATGGGATTTGGTTTCTTGGTTTGGAGGTTTACGGTCATGTTACTTGGGATATCCCAGTAAAATGGCCTATTAACACGTTTGGTGCCTCTGTACTACCTCCTAGTTCATTTTGTATTACCTGTCTCCTGAAAAGCTTGTGAAGGGCCAGCCAAGGCACAGCAATTTGTCTCTATTCACCTGGAGCAATAGAGAGGAAGGAAGAACATCAAAAAGAAAAGGATGGTACGGAATGTGTGGCTAACTGCCTCCATGGACAACTGCTTCCTTTACTGTGAGGCCAGAACAACTGCATGGTGCCAGGCCACCATCACTGAATATTTTGATCAAAGATTCCACAGAAGAATCCTAATCAAATGGGGGACAATGTAGACCAGAACTTCCAATGTTCATACACTCTGACTTTCTGGAGCTATGAAGGTTGGATGAATCCCTGAAATTACTGCCCTAAGATAATAATCTTCATTTAAACCTTAAACTATATATATTCCTTGAAATCTTCTTTAAAAACATATAATAGTTTACCTTAACTAGTGAAAACTGTCTCCTTTGAGTATTATGATCTTTTAAGACCTATATGTGACCAAGTTGAAAACAGCAAAGGGAAAGACTAGACAGTTTATGCTAATGGCAGAGGAACAACTCAGAAAAGAAGGGTGACAATGGTTGTCCACCTCAAAGAATGTAATCAATGTAACTGAACTGTACGTGCAGAAACTTGATTTGATGCATATTTTGCTGTGTATAATACCAACAAAATTAACTAACTAACTAAATAAAAAGATTACCAGTCCTGAAGCCACCTCTTCAAACTCTGGACAGGACTGCAAGACATAGCAATGCTGCTGAAGAGTATGGTTTGGTTTAAATAGGTACAGGAGGCGGTTTGGGCAGCTCCAATCCAGAGGGGAGATGAGAGGGTGGAAGGAGGACAGGAGTTGGTTGAACAGATACAGGAAATACTAGGTGGAAAAGAAAAGTGTGATGCCACACGGTTGCGAGGGCAGTTAAGAGTTGTGTAGTGGTCTATATGTGTGGGATTTTATATGGCAAATTGGTTCGGATTGTAAACTTTCACTTAAAGCACAATGAAATACTTTTAAAAAAGAATCTCGTATCCAGCAAAACTATGTTTTTGAAAATGAAGGCAAAATGAAGACATTCCCATGTAAATAATAACTTGAAAGAATCCATTGCTAGAAATACTAAAGGAAGTTTTCCAGGCTGAAAGGAAGTGATGCTAGACAGTAATGTTAATCCACATTAAAAAAAAAAAAAAAGAAAGAAACTGCCAGTGAAGTACAAAGAAGGTAGGTGGGAGTGAAGCTGTACTGGAGTAAAGAAATGACACCAGATAGTAATTCAAAACCACAGGAAGAAATGAAGAGAAACAGAAATGGCAAGTAAGAAGGCTAATGTAAAAAATTACAAGTATGTATTTGCTCTCCTTTATTTCCCTAGCTTCTTTAAAGGACATACATTTAAATAAAGTACTAGTTACAACAATGTACTGTTGAGTTTATAACATAGAGGTAATACACATAATAATAACAGAAAAAATGGGAGGAGGAATAAAGCTATATAGGAGAAATACTGCTGTCCCTAACCGGAATCAGCATAAATCTGAAGCAGATTCTGATAAGTACATACATAATAAGGCCTACAACAACCACTAAGAAATTCATTAAAAAAAAAAACACAGTGACAAAAAAGTCATTAAAGTGTTACACTAGAAAATAAAACCCAGAAGAAAACAGTAAAGGAGAAGCAGAGGAACAAAAAAAGACATGAAACACAGAAAACAAAAAGTTAAATGGCAGATGTAAATCCAACCATACTAATAACACTTTAAAAGGCAGAGTTTTTCATACTAGGTTAAAAACAAACAAGACCTATTTACATGACATCTATGGAAGGCCACAGTTCAGATTCACATGTACAAATAGGTTGAAAGTAAAAGAGCAAATCAAGATACACCATGCAAACAGTGACCATATGAAAGCTAGAATGAGTATATACAAACCAGACAAGACATACTTTAAGATAAGCTATTGCCAGAGAAAAAGAGAGACATTTTATAGTGATAACAGGACCAATCCATCAAAAAGACATAAAAATTATAAATATATATGTACCTAATGACAGTCCAAAAATATATGAAAATGAGAACAAGAGGTAGCTACCGTGGTTTTACTCAAATAATGCATGCATTCTACATTTGTTTGCCAACTGTGCCCTTCCCCCTCTGTTATAAACATGTTTTTACAACATGTAAAAACATTGGCATAGCATGCTTACAAAAATAGCTGGGAGAGGGTAGGTTGGAAAACAAATGGAGAATAAGTGTATTTACATAAAGATAGGATAATAATAGATGAACTGCAAAGAAAGAACTCAAGAGACCTATATCCATCGCTCAAGTATAAATGTTTAAGTCTGATTTTAAGCTTTGTCTAATAAAAATATACATATTTTCTGGTTTTGAATTATAAAAGTTATGAAGGAATAGTAACATCATCTCTTTTATGAACATATTATAGAAACAAAGTCTCAAGTTTATGTCAATAAGCACAGCTCTGTCAATTTCTAACTCAGGTAACAGTAAATAAGAATAACCAGAAATATTAATGTGGTTATTTACATTATGTCTTGAGGAAAAAAAAAATCCAGAGCATTAGAGTATCACAACCAATTCTGATTTGTATTAATACTAAATGTTGTGGTTGTTAATCGCCATCAAGTCTATTCTGCCTCATGGCAACCTAGTGTGTTAGAGTAGAACTGCTCCATAGGGTTTGGGCTGTCACATAATGGAAGCAGATCACCAGGTCTTTCTTCTGCAGCATTGCTAGGTAGGTCTGAAGCAGCAATCTTTAAATTGGCAGATGAGTACAAACCTACACACCACCTAGAGACATTATACCAAATATCAGAAGACTCAAATGTTCTATGAACTATGTACACAATACTGACGCCTGAGCTGAGAGAAAGAAGAGATTTTTCCAATTATCACTTACATAAAATGCTATTTTCAAAGTATAAGGGTTAAAACATGTAAAAAATCAAAGAAAACATTGTGAGAAAATTGTGTTTCAATTTATGAGTGTATTTGCTATTTTTCTTTAGAAAACTTTGGTTCACATGTTCTTCAAAATTCATACCCTATCTCATGCTCATTGAAATGCTAACTTTGGGCTAGTGAGTTATTCCTGTATCTTGCCTGAACTGCCCTTCTACTGCCAAGTAAGGTCCTTAGGAGCGGGGAGTCCATTTTCACAATGCCAAATTTCTTCTATGGGGTCTAACAGATTTCCATGTTGACCTTCCTCCACTATCAAAGCTGTGACTAATGTGCTGAAAAACGGCTTTGAGTATTATACTTTGGTGTGTGCCTATTCCTTAATTCTTATGCATTAGAAATTACTGAAGGTTTCTGAAGACAGAAGTTACATCACAAGCTGGTAAACCAGAATGCATTGTTAGAGATAAAGGTAGGGTGCAGAGGAGGTAGAAAATTGGAGACTATCAAAATCTATTAGGATATGATCACAAAAGGCTTGGTAAGAGACATGGACCTTAATAGTGCCAGTAGAGATGCAAAGGAAGTAATTTTCAGGAACCTAATTAACACCTATCATACTCTTACAATCTTTCTGTTACCATACTAGGTCATGAGGTATGGATTAATCACTGCTAGAAAGGTGTAACGATGTTTCGAATCCAGACTGATATTATCAAGGGAACAAAAATGATAATTTTAATCAGTAGAAATTTTATTTCCCTAGACTCAAAGTTCCTTTGATAGCTTATTTTTCATATATCATCCCCTCCCTGTGCCAACCTCCAGGTTTTTAAAAAACAGCATGCACAGTTTCTAAAGTTAAATAAAATTAGATGCCAGAAGCTAAACTAAACAAGAAGTGAATTTGAAAGACAGCATCTTTAAGGTCAGTTGAAAATAAAAAGGTTAGTTTCATACATCCTACCTCTAGCTTGCATTTTTCTGGACTGCTAACAAACAGATACTAAAACACAATGGTGCATTTCCTCAGGGTGCAAAAAGGAAAAGAAACACAAGACCAACTTTTTCCTGAAACTATTACTCTTTATATAGTATTGATGCCGACTCGACGGCACTTGGCTGGCATGTACAACTGACATCTTTGAATTATGGTGCTGGGAGAGGATATTGAATATACCATGGAGTGCCAGGAAAATGAACAAATCTGTCTTGGAAGAAGTACAGCCTGAGGGCTCCTTAGAAGCGAGGATGGTGAGACTTCATCTCACATACTTTGGACACGTTATAAGGAGGGACCAGTCCCTGGAGACGGACATCATGCTTGGCAAAGCAGAAGGTCTGCAAAACAGAGGAAGACCCTCAATGAGATGGAATGACACAGAGGCTACGATAATGGGCTCAAAAATAGCAATGACTCCCAATACAGGTTCCAGCGTCCTTTTTTAATGAGATGGAGAAACAAATCACCAACTTTGTTTGGAAAGAGAAAAAGCTCCGGATAAGTAAGGTACAACTAAAGAAGAAGAACACACTGGGAGGCCTCTCATTACCCAACCTTAGAACACACTACACTGCCACAGTGGTCAAAACAGCCCGGTACTGGTATAAGAACAGACAGATCGATCAATGGAACAGAATTCAGACCCCTGAGATGACACCATCTGCCTATGAACAGCTGATATTTGACAAAGGCCCTAAGACATTGAACTGGGGTAAAAACAGTATCTTCAACAAATGGTGCTGATAAAACTAGATATCCATCTGTAAGAAACTGAAACAAGATCCATATCTTACACCTTATACAAAAACCAACTCCAACTGGATAAAAGACCTAAATATCAAAACTAAAACGATAAAGCTCATCCAAGAAAAGGTAGGAACAACAATGGAAGTTTTAATACACAATATGGGCAGACTCCAAAATCTCTCAAACAAACCACAATCATCAGAAGAGAAAATAGATAAATGGGAACTATTAAGAATCAAACAGTTTTGTTCATCCAAAGACTTTATTAATGGAATTAAAAGAACACCTACAGAATGGGGAAAAATACTTAGCAACTCTATGTCAGATCAACACTTGACCTCCATAATCTATAAGATACTACAAAATATCAATAAGAAGAAGATAAATCATCCACTTAAGCAATATGCAAAGGAGATGGACATACATTTCTCTAAAGAGGAGATTCAGGCAGCCAAAAAACACATGTGGACATGTTCACGATCTTTAGTTATTAAAGAAATCCCAATCAAGACAACAATGAGATACCATCTCACCCCAACAAGATTGGCCACGATCCAGAAAACACAAAACAACAAATGCTAGAGAGGCTGTGGAGAAAGTGGAACCCTCCTACACTGTTGGTGGGGTTGCAAAATGGTCCAGCCTCTTTGGAAAGCAATCTGGCGCTTCCTCAAAAAAATGGATATTGATATACCATTTGACTCAGTAATTCCACTTCTTGGAATATATCCTACAGAATCAAGGCCTTTCACACCAACGGACACATGCACCAGAATGTTTATCGCAGCACAGTCCACGATAGCAAAAAGACGGAATCAACCCAGATGCCCAACAACAGAAAAATGGATAGGTAAACTATGGTATATATACTCTGTGGAGCACTATACAATGATAAAGAATAACGATGATTCCAGGAAACATCTCCTAACCTGGTTTCAACTGGAAGACACTATGCTGAGTGAAAGCAGTCAGCAACAAAAGGACAAATATTGTATGAGACCTCTACGATAAGATCTCAAAAACAGACTTGTGTATAGAAGAAAAGACTCTTTGACAGCTGCAAGGGAGGGGAGGGAGGGAGGGCGAGAGGGGAGGGTTTAGATTAGATAGGTGCTAGAAATCTGGTTGGGTGAAATCAGTGATAGCACACATTAGAAACAAGAACAATATTAAGTGGACTTCAGCATAACTTGAATACTCCTTCCATCTTAACCCAATATTGCAAGGACAGAGTAGCTGGGACAGGGGGCAGGGGACCATGCTCTTAGGCAAAATCGAGGCCAATTGGCACAACTAGTGTTTCGCTAAGAGGGCTCTCTGCACCCCACATTGGTAAGTGGCGTCTGGGGTCTTGGGCGCTGCCAAGCTGCCATCCGAGGGCACAGCAAATGGTCCCAACTCAGCAGGAACGGATGCTCACCGAGGACCAAAATGACATGGGTAAAGACAACCCAGAAGATAGAGAAACCCACATTAGTGGGTGCCTACATCGACTTGGGACCGGAAGAGCCAGATGGTGCCCGGCCACCACCAGTGATAGCCGCGATGGAGCTCACAAGGTTGAGTCTCACTGGCAACACAAGAATAAAAAAGGGTGCATCCTGAGATCTCCACTAAAAGACCTCAATTGATGGTCCAGCGGTTTCGGGGTCCCCCTGAGAGCATGGTCCCTGGCCCTGATGCTGCCCTTACCCATAAATTGTAACAAAGGTCCACTCTTTGGACAGGAATGGATTGGACTTGGCAAGGCTGAGTGACCATATAGTGGTTGCACTTTATGGTTCTATACATCTATAGGATATCATCCTGTTGACCTCTGGCTGGAGGAAGGAGAGTGGGTGGAGAGAAGGGGAAAGGAGACTGTTGGAAGGATGAGACATGTATGGAGCAGAGAGGAATAGTGTGCTGTCACCGGACATGGAGAGCAGTGGAGGCTGCATATAGGTGGGCATGTAAATTTATATGGGAATGTACATTTTTCACTCAGTCATATTAAATAAAAAAAAAGAAAAGAAAAGAAAAAACTAGCAATGACTGTGAGGATGGTGCAGGAGTGGGTCGTGTTTCTTTCTGTTGTGCACAAGTTCATTATGAGTTGGAACCAACTCAGCATCTAGCAACAACATAGTATCTAACTCTACCACTCTACTTTCTTCTGTAAGGTAACATCAAATAACGTTGGTCACCTTTACAATCACTAAGCAGAGGGTCCTGGCTGCCTCAAAAGCTTCTGGTTTAAAGTCTTTAATCCACAGTAACATCTGCCTAACAGTCTAGTACAGTCCTGAGTTGTGTACATGGTATGGTGTGTGAAATCAGTACTATGTTAGTTTTATTTTTCCTTTTCGTATGAAAGCAACTTTCACATAAATTCAGTCTTAATCCATATTTAAAGAAAATTTTCCAAAACTCCGTAACATGAATATTATCTGCATAGTCTAAAAAATACTCCTAACTACCAGACAGTATGTGTTCTATATCTAGAGGGCCAAAGCACAAGCAATACTTCAAAATTCACAAACAAATTTAGTATGGAAGGATACAACACTGTCAGCTTTACTCAAGTTGTTCCAGATAAACAGACCAAACAGAAAAAAAGACATATTATCTCAGGAAATAAATAACACAAAAGGAAACTAATCTCTTACCTTTCAGTTGTATCATCACTTTTCCTGTCTTGTCAAATAACAAAAATGACATATTATGGGCAGAGACAGAATGCCAAACATAATTAAAATCTGCACAGAAGATAACTGGGATCTCCTAAAAATTAAATACTTAACACTCAACAAGACTTAGCCAAAAGAGTAAAAAGAGAACCTACAGACTAGGAAAAAGTTTTTGGCTATAACATATCTAACAAGGGTCTAATCTCTAAATTTTAGAGAACATTTCAGCATCGTGACAACAAAAAATACAATCGAATTAAAAAGTGGGCCAAGGACATATGTTAGAATCGAAGTTTATTATCCAAAATGTGTGTGTCAACTTGGCTGGACCAAGATGTCCAAGTTGCACAGTGGTCCATTTTGTGATCTAATTATCCTATGCATTGTATAGCCTAACCTTTCTCATGTTAATGACACAGAATTAGAGGCAGGTACATACCCTAGTAGCGTAGTGGTTAAGAGCTATGTCTGCTAACCAAAAGGTCAACAGTTCGAATTCATCAGGCCCTCCTTGGAAACTGTATGGGGCAGGTCTACTCTGTCCTATAGGCTTGCTATGAGTTGGAATTGACTCCCACAGCAAGGGAGAGGTTTTTTATATTAATAAGATAGGACTTAATCTGCAGAATTAGGTTATAGCTTGAGTCAGTCAATCAGAAAAGAGGAGGAACTTCATGCTACCATGAAAGACACGCCAGGAGAAAGGTACATCCTTTGGACCTGGCATCCCTGCACTGAGAAACCCCTAGACCTAGAGGAAAATTAATGACAAGGACCTTCCCCCAGAACCAACAGAGAGAGAAAGCCTACCCTTGGAGATGGCACCTTAAATCTGGACTTTCAGTCTCTTAAACTGTGAAAGAATATACTTGTGTTTGTAAAAGCCACTCCCTTGTGCTATTTCTGTTATAGCATCACTAAATAACCCAAAGACAGACAGACATGAAGAAACACTTCACCAAAGACGACATGCAGGTAGCTAGCAAACACACAAAGAGATGCTCATGATCTTTTGCCATTAGATAGATGGAAATCAAAACTACAATGAGATATCCTATCATCCCACAATAATGACACTGATCAAAATAATAGAAAACAACAAATTCTGGCAAGACTATAGGGAGACTGGAACACTTATACACTGCTAATAAGAATTTATAATGGTACAACCACTATGGAAAATGGTATGGTGCTTCCTTGAAAAACTGAAAGCAACCCTATAACACAGAGTAGAACTGCCCCACAGAGGTTCCCAGAAGCACCCGGTAGATATGAACTGCTAGCCTTTCGGTTAACAACCATAGTTCTTAACCACTGTGTCACTAGGATTTCCTTAAAAAGCTGGAAATGGAAATAACATATGATCCAACAATCCCATGCCTAGATATATATCCTAATGAAATAAGACCTATGACACAAACAGACATATGTACAGCTATGTTCACTACAGTGTTATTCACAATAGCAAAAAGACAGAAACAAATGTCCATCAGTGGATGAATGGCTAAACAAACTGTGATACATACACACAAAGGAATAATACTACATAGCAATAAATAATAATAATGAATACACAAAATATCTCACCACGTGGATGATTCTGGAGGGGATTATAGTGACTGAAATAAGTCAATCACAAAAGGACAATGATTACATGAGACCACTATTACAAAAAGTCAAGAAAAGTTTTATACACAAAAAGAAACATTCTCTGATGGTTACCAGTGATAAGAGGGGGAAGGTACAAAAATTACATCTAGATAGTAGACAGGAGCCATGGTGGTATAAGTAGTTGTTAAGAACTCAGCTGCTAACCAAAAGGTTGGCAGTTCAAATCCAGCAGTGACTTCCTGGAAACCCTATAGGGAAGCTCTTCTCTGCCCTGTAAGGTCACTGTGAGTTGCAATCAACTTGATGGCACCTAACAACAACAGACAGTAGACACATTAATTTTGGTGAAGGGAAAAGCAATACACAACATAGAGGAAGTCAGTATAACATGACCAAGACAAAACCTGAAAGGTACAGAATAAAAGGCAAGGACTATAAATACTATAACATACACAATCCTGCAGTAACAGTAATAATTAACAGTAACTTATGAATAGGTAGGGGAAGGCATATGGGAGTATATTCATATTAAAGCCCTCAGGGGACACAGCCATGGAAACTTTCTAGATACAATCAAACACCTCACAGGAATGAATTATTGAGCTTCAAGGCTAGGGATCACAGTCGCTGGGGACATCTAAGTCAACTGGAATAACATAGTTCATAAAGACAATGCTCTACATGCCACTTAGGTGGGATCTTAAAAGGTTTCAAGTAGTCTTCTAAGATATGTCTATTATTCTCTTTCCATCTGAAGGAAAGGAAAGCGAAAACAGTCAAAGATTCAAGGCAACAATTAGCTTAAAGGACTAATGGACCACAGGAACCACAGCATCCACTAGTCTGAGACCACGAGAATTATACTGCACCCAGCTACCACTACCAACTACTCTGACTAGGATCACAACAGAGGGTCCTAGTTAGAGTGCAAAAAATATATAGAACAAAATTCAAATGCATTAAACAAGAGACTGTAGGAACCTCTGAGCCATTGACTTTAGAAGCCCTTCTGACTTGGAACTGAAGCCACGCCCACAGATCACCTTTCAGCTGAACAATAGACAGGCTTATAAAATAAACAGTAACACCTGTGAGGCAAGTACTCCTAAGAACAATCAACTATTAGACACTAAAAGGGCAACATTTGCCCAAAAGCACAGAGGAGAAGGCAGGAAGGGGCAGGAAAATCAAACAAATGGAAAACTCAGGGTGGTAATAGGGACAGTGCAGACACATTTCGGGGACTATAACCAATGTCACTGAACAATTTATATCTAATATTGAATAGAAAAGTAATTTACCCTGCAACCCTTCAGCTAAAGCACAATAAAATAAATTTATAAAAACAAATGACATTTTTTATTGTTAAGTGCTGTACAAGTTGGTTCTGACTACAATAGAACAAAACACTGCCATTCTCACAACTGTTGCTAGGTGTGAGCCCACTGTTGCAACCACTGTATTAATCCATCTTGTTGATGGTCTCCTCCTCTTCTTCCGCGACCTTCTACTTTACCAAGCATGATGTCCTTTCCCAGGGACTCAGAAGTCCAAAGTAAGCAAGAGGACTCCTGCGATATTAAAATCATTTACTTTTTCAGATATTAAAAAATTTAAGGGAATATTTGAAGAGTAAATGGAAATAAACACATTAAAAAAATCTGGATTGTCTTAAGTTTTTAAGTCTATATAAAAGATGGTAATCATTTATCCCATAGCCATATACTTTTGTTACATGCATACATACATAAATAAATGGACAGACAGATAGATAGTTCCACCCATGGTTCAGAAGCCAGCCCTACATATCATGTGACATTGCCCCTGATCCATAACTTTACTGGACTACAGAGAAGCTGGACCTATCATATTCTGCCTACTGAGATATGGGAACTCAAACTCAGAAACACCAAGACAATAAATAGCTACAGGCAGCTCTTTGGAAGATCCGGTGGACTGGGGGGCTTAGTCTGCTACTTTGTGACAGCTGTAACATACAAACTGCAACTTGATGAATGAGAAATTTGAAAGTGAGAGGCATATACTTGAGACAGAGGAAGCAAGAGAAGGAACTGATTATTTCCTGCAGTTGACTGCAGGAAATATCTTGCATTCTTACAATAAAACCTCATTTTACTTATTTTTTATTAAGCCAAGTGTCATGGATTGAATTGTGTCCCCTGCCAAAATGTATGTAGTAATTCGGCTAGGCCATGCTTCCTAGTATTGTGTGATGTTCCCATAGGCTGTAAATCCTGCCTCTGTGACGCTAATAACAGAGGATGGGCAGCAGCTGTGTTGGAGGGCAGGGCTCAACGTGTAGGACTGTATTGCGCCTTGAGATACAAACAAAAGAAGCTAGCAGAGAGATTTGGGGACCTCATACCATCAAGAAAGCAGGGCCAGGAGCAGAGCACGTCCTTTGGAAAGGACTCAGTCTCTGTGCCTCAGAAGCTCCCAATCCAGGGAAAGACTGACAAAAAGGATTTTCCTCCAGAACCAACAGAGAAACCCTTCCCCTGGAGGTGATGCCCTTAATTCGGACTTTTGGCCTACATTTCTACAAGAATATAAATTTTTCTTTTTTAAAGCCATCCACTTGTGATATTTCTGTTACAGCAGTACTACATAACTAAGACAGCAAGATTTTTCCTCAAGATTATCACTTGAGGAAATATCAGGAGATATCTAGGTCAACTGATATAACATAGTTTACAAAGCAAATGTTCTGTATTTCACTTTAGTGAATAATATCAGGGGTCTTAAAAGCTTGCAAGTAGTCATCTAACATACATCTATTGGTCACATCTCACTTGAAGCAAAGAAGAATGAAGAAAACCAAAGGGAAACACCAGCCTAAACGACCAACAGACCGAAAGAACCAGAATCGTCACCAGCCTGAGACCTGAAGAACTAGATAGTGCCCAGCCACCACCAACGACTGTCCTGACAGGGAAAACAACAGAGAATTCTGGAAAGAGCAGGAAAAAGATGTAGAAGATTACGGAAGAGCATAATGCCAAATGTAACAGGCTATAAGAATCCATAGAGAGACAGCAAACAAATGCAGATGATTAACAAGGAACTTTCAGAATTAGACAACTAAATAGAAAATCACAGGAGCAGAATAGTGGCAACAGAAGTCAGAATTAATGAAACTAAAGACAAAGTGCTTGACAATAACTTATTTGAGGAAAAAAATCAAATAAAAGAATTTAAAAAATAATGAAGAAGCCCTAAGAATAAGAATTATGTAGGATTTTATGAAGACAAATAACATATGAGTGACTGGAGTACCAGAACAGGAGCAGATAACAGAAAATACAGACACAACTATTGAAAATTTATTGGCAGAAAACTTCCCTGATATCATGAAAGATGAGAAGATACTATCCAAGATGCTTATCGAATTCCATATGAGGCAAATCTCAAAAGAAAGTCACCAAGACATATTATAAAAAGATACTGCCCAATTAAAATATGAAGCATACCACATTAATGTACATATTAAGCAGTTTGGTTACTCTAGCAGTGAGAATCAAAATAATAGTGGCTTAAACAAAAGAGAAGTTCATCTTTCACGCTGAAGTATGATTAAGCACTCCAGTGCCTTCCATCTCACAGACCAAGATGCCTACACTTTGTCTCTCATCATTATACCCGCATCTCAGCTACAGAGAAGGGGTAAAAGTGAGTGGCAAGGAGGGCAAAATTCCTTTTCTTTTAGAGAACAACACAGAAGATACACTCAACATTTCCATTCATACCCCACTGGCCAAGACATAATCCTGTACAGGCCCTGTCTACAAAGGAAACCGCAAAACAGTCTTTACCTGGATAGCAAGCATCTACTAAAAAAATCAATTACAATATAAAAGTTGACAGATGTTGAGAGCAAACTTAGAATACAGTAAACATTCTAAAACTGTCTAACAGGTACATCTAACTCTCTAAACTATTTCAGTCATTATCAGTGAATGTTCTTAAAATAAATTAGAAGAGCTTCTCAAACATACCAAAGGGACAAAGGATAAAATTAAATGGGAAAGAGACAAATGAGCCCCGCATTACAGACTGGAGGAGAGAGATAAATGAAAAATATTTTCAGCACTTTCTATCTTCTACCAGGCTTTTCCTCCCTTACTCTGTCAGGTCATCCATCACAAAAAGAAAACTAGAGAACCAGCAGGCACATATGACACACTTGCACTGCAGAAGACAGAAAGCAGACATGGAATACAAAGGATGTAGTGGGAGTCTGAGAACAGGAAACCACTTAATTTGCTGGCTAAACAAATCAACCTAGCTGCCAATGTTTCGAGGCTCTCTATTTCAAAGAACCTAAACCAACAAACCCAAACTTGTTGCCTTCAAGTAAATTCCAACTCATAGCAACCCTACATACATGACAGAGTAGAACTGTCCCACAGAGTTTCTAAAAACATAAATCTTTCACAAAAGTAGACTGTTACTTCCTTCTGCCAAGAGGCAGATAGACGTTGGGTCTGAACCACTGACTCTCTGATCTGCAGCCGAGTACTTAACCACTGTGCTCCAGGGCTCCTCCCTGCTACTGAACAACAAAAAATAAAAATAAAAAACCTGCTGCCATCAGGTTGATTCTGACTCATAGCAACCCTATAGGACAAAGTGGAACTGGTTTAGAGTTTCCAAGGAACAACTCATATACTTGAACTGCCAACAATTTCATTAGCAGCCATGCCCTTAACCCAAGTTTAATTTTCAAAAATAACCAAGTTCACTTCATCTATTTAATTCTATGTGAGACGTGTTCTCTGCTTCTTTTTTTCTATAAGGTAATTCCTAGAGAAGAGTCCTCCATCACTCTTATTTAATAATTTCCCTACATATGATGCAAAAAAACAGACCAAATAATCTAAAATATATTATTTAAACTGTATTAACAAGGATAGTGTGTTAATAATGCAGTTTTGTAAGTGCTGTTTTAATCAATTTGTCATCTGTAGATCTGCTGAGGAAAAGGACGAATGCACTAAAAATTAGTAGTTTTTAAAAAGTCATCTTCTAGGGTGGAGGGGGACAGGATCTGGCTGAATGGACACAAAAAGTACAGGGTGGAAAGGAGGAGTATGGAGAGAGCAGTTAGAGGCACATGGTGAGCACAGTGTGTGCAGGGTTTTGTATGGCAAATTGATTTGGATTGTGAACTTTCACTTAAAGCACAATAAAATATTTTCTAAAAAGTCATCTTCTTGCAAATGAGTCCCTGAATTCTCATTATAAAACACACACAAAATATATCAAGTAGTAGTCAGAAATGTCTCCCTCAAAAACAAATGAATATGTAGTAGGCACTCTAAAGTCCAGAATCAGACACTGATATGGCTGATTAAATGAAATTAAAAAAAAAAGTCAGCTTTTCTAGATTCCCCAGGTTCTATCTAGAACTTAACAACCTTAAATAACATACATTTTCATACAGCTTTTATAAACTATCAACTATTTTTTACTTCATGACTATGATATGAAATATCCTATACCCCACCCACTGCCGTTGAGTCAGGTCTGACTCATAGTAACCCCAAAGGTCAGAGTAGAGCCACCCCATAGTTTCTGTAGTTGGACAAAAAAAGAAGTCACAATTGAAAAGACATTCTGCTTTTTATCATTGTAAAACTAGCACTGGTGCTTACTAAAGGCCTCCACTGGATGTCAATGACAAAAAAAGTTTATACTTGGGGGGAAAAGGATTTGTTCAGTCCCTGACATAAATTCCCAAAACAAATAAGGCACCATACAACCAAGAGAAAAATGACTCAGTAAAACATCACTGAGAAAAGCAGCAGCATTTTATTCTACTTGGCTTCCTATAGAGTCTCAAACCATTTACTCTGAAGATAAATTTTACTTATGCTGTCCAGCACATTTTGAAAAGAATACAGAACATTCTAAAGTAATGAACTCAAGGTCACAGCATTTTTTTTAACTTAAATGAGTTTCATAACCCATTCATTTGCTGATTATAACTACAGCTGTAATTATATTTTTTTCAAATTGGAAACTACAAATTGAATTCAAGTATATAATACTCCAAAATTAGCATGATTTTCCTCTAAGGTTGGTATTCTTTCTTACAAAAGCAAGTTGTTAGAGTGGTTAAAGATACTTTTTTAAAAAATCTGAGCACATTTGAGTTATCACTTGCAATAGTCTCTAAACATTTTCTAAAGTCTTAAGGTTTCACACATGCAATTGACATTAACTGAACATCTGTCATGTGTAAAGTGCAGTAAAAGACAAAAAGACAGCAAGAAAATTATTTCCATCTTACAACACTAATTACAGTTACGGCTTTTGCTTGCATACTTTTGTAATTTCTGAAATGGTTAACACTGCCCTTGTTCATTATAACTGCCTTTTACTGGCTCATCTCTACAGCTCCTTTATGTTATTGTTGAAATGTCAGAGTCAAGAGGGCACACACTCCTGCTTGGAGAGGAATTCAGAGGTTGTCTGTTTTAAGTTCTACTCATTTTCCCGACATTCCTCGGCATCTGTTGACTTCCTTGACTACAGCACCCCATAGACTAGAGAACAATCTACTGCAATACCTTGATTCCCTCAGCTGCAACTCAGCAAATTACTAGCGTATCTGGAAACTCCCTCTGTGAAACACTACTTGACACCCCTATACCACTTCTCTCCCCATGAAGTTTCAAGCATTCTGTCAGTTCATCTCGACTGGCAGCACATACCACCACCAAAGCAAGCGAGTGCCCTCTGCACATGTGGAGAGCTTTCCTTTAAGGTACTTATAAAAATGATGACTAATACAAATTAGTCCATCAGAGTTGACTGGTGGTTTCATTAGTGACCCCACTACTTTGAAGAATTTTTTACACTACTGATAAGCTTTCATATATAAGTCCTTGAGATATACAGTAAAATCTGTGACCATCAAAAAAGTATAAACATTCAAAAAGAAATATTTCATAAGTTTTGTTCATCTAGCCTTTAGAACATTTATTATGAGATTGTCTCAAAAGATATTATTACCTTTTACTTGGCCTCATGCCTGTTGATGAGGCACCTGAAGATTCAGGTTAAAATTCTAAAATAATTCAGAAATGAGAATGGGGTGCAGTTTTACGTTTTCATTTAAGAAGAGCTTCTACTTCCAATAATGTGACTAGGTCATTCAGACAAGCTTCCCCACTGCAAATGAGAAGCTGGGAAAAAAAATAATCAGGACCAGACAAAAGCAAGAGAAACTATCGTTCACAGATTACCCAAAATCCAAAATAATCTACCAATAAACCTTAAAAAAATAAGTTCATCAAAGGTGAGGGATACAAAAGTCAATACTCAAAAATCAACTGCAATTCTGTATACCAGCAATAAAGTTAGAAAATGAACTGTTTAATGATATCAATTATAATACCAATAAAATTATCAAATACTTAGAAATAAAACCACAGTGGCAAATTTCTACACAGAAAGCTATTTTTCAAAAAGTATCAAAAAACGAAAACAAAAAAACTAAGAGCCTAACAAACCAAAAAAAAAAACCAAACTCATTGTCATGAAGTCAATTCTGACTTAGAGCAACACTGTAGGACAGAGTACAGCTGCCCCATGGGGTTTCCAAGGCTGTAAATCTTTAGGGAAGCAGACTGCCACATTTTTCTCCCATGGAACAAGCTGGTGGATTCAAACCACAGACCATTCCATTAGCAACCAAGTGCTTAACCACCAGGCAACAAGGCCTAATACGTGAAGGGATATTCCAGGTTCTTGAAATTTAAAACTCTAGAGATGTCAATTCTATTTAAGTTGATCTAAAAACACAATGCAATTCCAATCACAGAAATTTATAGCCTGACTCAAAAATGTATACAGAAATGAGAAAAGCCAAAGAAAACAAGACATCCTCGAAGAAGAACAAAAGGATCTTCTCTAGAGATATTAAGACTTCTTATAAAGCACAGTCACTAAGACAACATGTAAGACAAACAGATCAATGAAAAGAATAGAAAGTCGAGAAACAGATCATGCATGAAATGGATGCTTACTGTAAAACACAGCCAGTGCTGTAGCTCAACAAGGAAAGTTTAATCTTCTCAATAAATGGTGTTATATTTTGGGGGCACTTTATGGTTCTATGCATCTACAGGATATCATCCTGCTGACCTCTTACTGGAGGAAGGGGAGTGGGTGGAGAGGAGAGGACAGGAGACTGTTGGGAGGATAGGACATGTATGGAGCAGAGAGGAAGAGTGTGCTGTCACCGGGCAGGGACAGCAGTGGGAGCTGCATATAGGTGAGCATGCAAATTTATATAGGAAAGTACATTTTCATTCAATCATAATAAATAAATAAAGTACAGCTGCACAGTTTTTAATCCCTAAAAAAAAATGGTGTTAAACCATTTGAATACACAGAGGAGAAAACAAAAAATTAAACACGACCTCTAACTCACTTCACACACAAAAATTAATTTCATGTGGATTACAGAACTAAACATAAAACTCAAAACAATAAAGCTTCTGAAAGATAATACAGAAAAGGAACTCTTTGTGGATACAAGTACCAACCATAAAGGAAAAGAGTAATAAACTAGATTATACTACAACTACGAACTTACCAAAAAGAAAGCGAAAAGGGAAGTCGAAAAAAGTAGATATTAAACACATCTTCTATTTCTGAAATTTTGTAAATGGCCAACACATACTGATAATAAAAAAAAGACCAATTTTAGTCAATTATTTTTTACTGATTTTCTCTCCAGAAAATTCACTCTGTTATTGTCTCAAACTGGGGCAGACACAACCATCATCCCTATCCCTTGGTACACCACTGGCTTCTGGGGTTTTGCAATATCACCTGGGTGATAGTGATATTAAATGCTGGCTTTGTGATAATTCACTGATAACTGATGCTTTGTGCATCTAATTAAATGTTTTTTATACTCCACTATAAAATAGTTTAAAAGTCAGTATTTATTTTTTTATTTATAAAATAGTTTAATGAGACAGAGGTTAAATCTTTTCAACATGTTAGAATCTTACAAATCAGTGTAACATAAATGCCCAGAGAAAACAAAGAACAGAGATCAATAGGCCTGTCACAAAAGAAATACAAACATCCAATAAACCTATGAAAAGCTGTTCAACACCACTAGCAATCAAGTAAAAAAATTTTTTAAAATGAGAAATTTTTAACCCATCAGAATGATAATGATTAAAGTAATTAACAAATATCTAGCATTCTCTCAAACCAAATCAAGTCAAACACAGTGCCATCAAGCTGATGCCAACTCATAGCAACGATGAAGGACAGAGTAGAACTGCCTCACAGAGTTTTCAAGGAGTGCCTGGCGGATCTGAATTGCTGACCTTTTAGTTAGCAGCCACAGCACTTAACCACTGTACCACCAGGGTTTCCAAATAGGGCAGTTCTAATCTGTCCTACATAAAAGCTATGAGTCAGGATAACCTTGGCAGCAATGCATTTTTGGTGGACAGTAAGTAGGCAATAGGTACCAACATTTTAAATCCATAAACACCATTTGATTTCAAAAATTCCAGATCTAGAGATTTCTCCTACGATTTATAAGACAAATGGGCAAACCTGGATACCACAAAAGTTGTACACTGTAGCACTGTTCATAAAAATCAACAATAAAAGACATCCTAAATATTAGTCAATGTAGAATTGACAACATAAATTATGTCACGTAAAGGGAAATCATACCACCAATAAAACTGTCTAACTGTATTTACTGATACAGGAAAATGGCCATAATATCTTAAGTTAAAAAAAAAATCACACTATGGAACAAGGTACATTATGTCAATGAGGATTTTTTTCCCCCAAACTAAGAAATGGGCAAAATGTATTCCTTGCTTGTTGCTTGAGAAACTCATTGGTAGCAAGCTTACTCTTTTAAAAGATAATTAGGGAACTTGGTATTGACCTGCTTACAAGAGCATATTTATGCCAATTATTTATTGGTTCTTATAAGACACTAGAATAACCTTGCTATTTTAACTAAAAGCCACAATGTTTCATTTTCTTCTTAGATGTAGGGGAGATTTTCCTCCTAGACTGAGAGTTGGCACACCAGGCATGTCTGAAAGTTCTGTCCCAGATTTATTCTGTGACAACTGATACGGACAGGATGTTTTTAAGATCATGTGAAATGGAACCAAACTCTTTATCAATTAGTTGCTTGTATAAACATTCTGCTTTCCAAATATAAAATTCATCAGTTTCCAAACACACAGCGATCTGGATGCACACTTTCACATGTGAAACTGGGAGATGCATTCAAGATCAATTTTTTTAGAAATTTTGTTTTAGAATTGTATAATTTCATGTCTATAAAATGGAATTTAAAACAGAAGAATATATTGTTTCCTTCTAGAAAGTAGGCTTTGGGGTGACTGTACTTTCTTCTTCACCTTTTTTCTCTCATATCTGAATTTCTTGTATAACTTGGAGGAAGACGCTATCTTTTAGCATTTTTGTATTATCTTCCTCCATCCCACTTCCCATACAATGGGGCACCTCCATCTTCTGCCTGCCCTTCTTCTGAAGCCCACCATCATCCTCTCCCAACACCTGGGTTCAAAGCCTCAGCTGATGCTTAGGCAAATGCCTCTTCGTCTTGTATTATATGTGTCTTTCCTATCCCTGTTGCACTAGGATTATGAGGCTATCAGCCTCATTCTTAATGGTCTTTGGATATCAGATGCTGTTATGGATTAAATTATGACCCCTAAAATATATGCTAGAATCCAAACCCCTATAACTGCAGAGGTAATCTAATGTAATGACCTTATATCTAATGCAATATAATGTAATGACCTTTATAATACAATTCAATATAATGTAACTGAGCAATCAGTTGAGGCCATACCATTAAAGGATGGATCCTACACCTAATCACTTCTGTGTTATATAAGGAACAACATGGACACAGAGATACACACACTCAGAGGAAAATAAGCCATGTGAGGATTGGCAAGGAACCAAAGAATACCTAGAGCAATCGATATTCTACTGATGTGGACTTTAAGCTTCCAGAAGTGTGAGAAAATAAATTTCTGTTCCTTAAAGCTACCCCATTGTGGTATCTGTGTTACAGCAGCACTACGTAACTAACACAGGTGCCTAGGACAGAATCTTATAAATAGCAAGAACTCAGTTTAGAATTTACTAAGTTAAGCTAGTAGCATTTTTTTTTAAAAGGGTCTTGTTATTTATTTTGCTATATTTCACAGTGTAAGCCCTTAAATACTAGCTAGTGATATCAATGACAGGCAAAGTACATTTGTTCCCACAGCAGAATGCAAGAGTAATCTAGTACTCAGCACAATTCACAAAGGCAGGAAACAGTTTCCTCCAAAACCATGTTTCTTGAAACTGAATCAAGATTGTCAACAGAGGAAAAGAATACTTAGTTTAATACTTTTTTAGGCCATATGAAAGATAAGGCAATTCTGTATAACTTTCTGATGTACTGATGTAACAATGGCATTAGTTTACTATTTCCAAGTGACCCCAAAGGTGATTAATGACTTAAATCAAGAACACAGGTTTGAGTAAACATTTGTATTTTAAAATAGAAATCTTTGATCTTTTACGCTACCAAAAAGAAAAAAAAAGGAAGGATTAGCAAGAGACCAGAGGAACTGATGGTACCCAGCAACCACGGATAATTACCCTAACAAAGAATGCAACACACAGTCCCTGACGTAGCAAGAGAAAAATGCGTGTGCTGAACTTGAACCAACTAGACTTGATGGTCTAACAGATTGGAAGGTACCCAGAAGACATGGGTCCCAGACTCCCTGTTGGCCCAGAACTGACACCATTCCCAAAGCCAACTCTTCAAAGATTAGACTGGACTGTAAGACATAAAATGATACTAGCAAAGAATGTTCTTCTTGGCTTGGGTAGATTTATAAGGTTAGCTGAGCCACTCCTGTCCCAAAGCAAGATGATAGGGTGGAGGAGGACAAGAGGTGGCTGAACAGACATGAGTAATGAAGGGTAGAAAGGAGGAGTACGCCGTCACAGGATGGTGAGAGCTGTTGGTTACATAGCAGCGTCTCTCGGTGTGTGTGTGTGTGTGTGCACATGCATGCATGTGTGCACTTGTGCATACATGTGCAGAGGTTTTATACAACCAATTGAATCGGATTGTAAACTTCCACTTAAAGTATAATTAAATATATTTTAAAATTTAAAAAAAGGAAGGAGGGAAGGTAGAATGGAAGCGGGCAGGCAACAAATTGGTAAGACTACTTTAGAAAATTGTTCGGCATTATGCACATATGTAATAAACTAACATTTTCCCTCCTAAGTACCATCCAAAAACCCAAACCCTCTGCCATCAAATCGGGTACGACTCATAGTGACCCTAGCATTCAGAGCAGAACTGCCCCATAGAATTTCCAAGGAGCACCTGGCAGATTTGAACTGCCAACCTTTAGGTTAACAGACATAGCACTTAACCCGCTATGCCACCAGGGCTTCCCCTCCTAAGTAAAGCCAAAAACCAAACCTACTGCCATTTAGTCAATTCTAATACATAGTTACCCTATAGAACAGAGTAGAACTGCACCACTGGGTTTCCAAAGCTGTCAATTTTCACAGAAGCACTGCCATATTTTTCTCCTGCAGAGAAGCTGGTGGGTTTGAACCACTGACCTTTCAGTTAGCAACCAAGTGCTTAACCACTGCTCTACCAGGGCTTCTCCCTCAGTACAGTAAAATCTGCAGAGGCCAAAACCTGTGTAAGGTATAAACCTGTCAGAAAAGGAAAACCCAAATATTTTTCACTAAAACAAGTAACAGAGAAGTGGTACCCTGTTAAATGCTGAAAACCTGTGATACTGAGGAAGGCAAGACAGTGCCACCAAATTCTGGGCTCTCACAGGTTTCAATGTACAGATCTAACAAATGAAAGCATCTGTTCCCCCAAAACATGCACAAGAACATTAACAACAGTTTTATTCTCTTAGTCAAATCAAGAAACCCAAATACCCATTACCAAAAGAATGGATAAATTGTGCTTTATCATGTAACAAAACAAAAACCAGAAAAAGATTCAGGAAACTTTTGATCCAATCACTGCAAATCATACTCACTGAAAGAGAAATGATGGAAAAGAATGGTTCACATAAATACGCATTTCAATCACGTCCAATTATATTTTCCCAGAGAAATTATATGCAGTACAGTGGTTACAAATCCTGGAAATATGGAAAATTTCACTAAAATGCATCCTGCCAAACCATAGGCTTGACATAACAGGCCACTTACTTGCAGAATCCCACTTGATAAATAATAAGAACCTTGGTAAAAGATTCTTAAATTTTGAATACAATGAAAATATTTTTTAAAACTTTTTTAAAAGGACACCAGGATATACACTAAATAAAGACAGCTAAGTTACCTCCTGTTAGGAAAATGGGTAGCCTTTCTGCCTTTTATCCAAATTCTTTAAAGCTCCAGCTGCTTTTTCTGGCTACTTACTACTGTCCCAGGTAGTGAAGGTAAAACCAAAGACAGAAGGAAAAGAGAAAAAAATTCTCTGACTTCCTTGAAGGAAGAAATATGCCTAACAGTAGTACCAGCAAGTAGCTTTCTAAAGCTTTTCCAATACTTCAAATACAACTTCGGAGCAACATTCTAGATCAGTGCTGTCCAATGGAACATTCTGCAATAACAGGAATGCTGCATATCTGCACTGTCCAATGCAATAGCTGCTAACCAAATGTGACGACTGGGTACTTGAATTACGGCTAGTAAAACTGAGAAAACAAATCTTTAATTTTAATTAATTTAAACTGAACTTTAATTAATTTCATCGATAATTCATGTAATTTCTATTTAAATAGCTACATGTGGCTAGATGCTACCACTATAAATACTGAAATTCTAGATAATATCTTTATATCATAACACTTGCCAGTAATATATATACCACAGCAGAAAAATAAAAGTTGTTATCAAGCTGATTCTGGTTCATAGAGACCCTATAGGACACAGTCAGATCTCCCCACAGGGTTTCAAACTGCTAACCTTTTGGTTAGCAGCCAGTAAGCAGCTAAGCTCACTATGCCACCGGGGCTCCATATATGCCATAAAACCCAGAAACCAAACTCACTGTCGTCGAGTCGAACTGTAGTCATAGAACTGCCCTACAGAGTTTCCAAGAGGGCCTGGCAGATTTCAACCGCCAACCTTTTGGTTAGTAGCCATAGTACTTCATCACTATACCACTGGGATTTCCATATATGCCATAGTTCCCCAATTCTAAGACTTTATACACATTATCAACTTAATAGCTGTTGAAGAGGAAATAAAATACTATGTTAAATATACATACCAGAGTTCAGACTTGTCTGGCTTTCAGTAACAGTAAAACTTTGGGAGAAAATGCAGTCAGAACTGAAGAAATCTAAGTTATGTTTCTAGGCCTTTTCTACTTGAATATGAGCAGCCTATGGAAAAGGACTCTTTGTTATACTATATCCATGCCTACAACAGTGCCCAAACAGAGGGGTTCAATAAACATTTGCCCAACAAACTGCCAAGGCAGGTATCTGTCTCCCCAGCTGGTACTGGATCTGTAATCATTGTATTCTCACCACCTACACTGTGCTTAGAACAAAACAAAGTGAGTGGAAAGAATGGTGTGGCTACGAGTAACATTTTGAAGACAGAAGCAGCAGAACTTGCTGACCTAAACATCAAATTAAAGGGAGAACTCAAGTCTAGTTTCATGAAAAGAAAGACGAAAGTCAGGAAGATGAGCTAAGCTTAGGGAAAGAAGCCAAATTTAAGAGAAAGATATGTGACACCTACTACTCACAAGGCTACAGGAGATCCAAAGATACAACTTGCCCTCAAGAAGTTACAGGCCAAGTCCCTTCTGGAAGGAATTCTGGGAAGATGGCAGCATAAAGAAACCATGGTTCTGCTCCTTTCCCACAAATACAAGGAAATACTGCTTGGCTTTGAGAGACTCTGTCCCGGAGGAGACAAAAGCAGATGGGAACTCCAGACAGGCAACAATCAGCAAATCAAGGAGTTGCATGCAGTAGTGAAATCACTTTTCTCACTGCACCTGCCCCTCCCCCAGCTACACAGGTCACTGGTTACTGTGAACTGGGATAGGTGGCCCCAGAAAAAGAGCCTGCTTTCCTAACCTTTGTACAGCTCCTGCCTGTTCAAAGAGACAGGACTCCAAGCTTCTGCCCTAAAATCAACAAGACAGACCTTCATATGGGGTCCATTTAGGAGTGTGCCAGCACCTCTCCCATCCAGACACTGCAAGCTGCAAGCCTACTGCAAATTGCTGCAGAAGGCCTGTGCAGCACAGTCTGCTGTCATAGTCTTCACTCTACCTGCCTCCCTGCACAATCCATAGCTTAGGCCTCTGAAACCAACAGGACAGATCTCCTGAGAAGTCAATTCTAATCTGCTCGCTCCCCCTTTCAGTCAGCACCGAGACAGCTGACTGAGACTGTGCGTGCCAAGAAGCAGGCATCTTTAGTGGAGACTACATACTCCCTGGGGGTGGTGGGACTCTCAGAGCAACAAGGCAGACCTCCCTGGAAGTTCATTTGAAGTGTGCCAGTGCATCCCTGACCTGGACACTGTTGGATGCAAACCTACTTCTAACTGCTACCAAAGGCCCATGTAGTGGAGTTGGCTCCCACAGTAAATTCTCTACTGGCTTCCCTGCATATCCCACGTATTAGGCCTCTAAAACCACTAGGACAGACTTCCCAGGGAGTCAGTTCAGGTCTGTCTGCTCATCCTTTCAGTCAGCACTGAGGACTGTTGACTGAGGTTGCTGTGTGCTAAGAAGCAAGTATCTTTAGTGGAGGCTACAACCACACCCACACAGGGAGGGCTATGACAACAACAAGGCTGACATCCCTGGAGGTCTGCTTAAAGCATGACAGCTCCTTCCCCACCTGGGGGCCCAGGACTGCTGTCTAAGGTTGCAGTGTGTTACAAAGTCAGAGTCTTGAGTGGCGGCTTTACTCACAGTCAGCATCATATATCACCAAAGAGTACATTCAAATGGCCACAAAATACATGAAAAGTTGCTCAGCATCATCAGCCATCAGTGAGATGCAAATCAACACAATGAAATATCACTTCACTCCCACTAGGATGAAAAGAACAGAAAATAACAAATGTTGGCAAGGAATGTGGGACAAGTGGAACCCTTATCCACTGCTAGTGGGAATGCAAAATGGTATAGCCATTGGGGAAAAGTCTGGTGGTTCCATAAAAACTAAAAATACAACTATCATACGATCCAGCAATTCCACTCCTAGATATGCACCCAAAAGACATCAAAGCAGAAACTCAAAAAGAGACTTGTATACCAATGTTCATTTCTGCCCTATTCACAACAACCAAAAGGTAGACACCATCTAAATGCCCATCAATAGACGAATGGATAAACAAAACGTTGTACATATATACAATAGAATACTACTAAGCTAGTAGCAGAAATGAAGTCTTGATACATGCTACTGTACAGACGAAGACATTATGCTGCCCAAAATTAAGTCAATCACAAAAAGGCAAATATTGTATAGTCACACTTACATAAAATGACAGCCAAGCCAAGTGCCAAGCAAAGGTAAATATACAGAGATCAAAGATTATTAGTGGTTACAGGGGCAGAAGAGACGAGGTCAACAGGGCTTTAATGATGATAGATTGTATTGCTTAAGGACAGGAATGCACAACCAATCATTATAACTGCTGTCAATAAGTTGTATACCTATAAAAAGCTGAACTGGTAAAACTTGTGTGCTACTGGTCAAACCCCCAAGAATATGGGCCTGGACACTCTAACTTAGAAATGAAACCACTTCAAATCCAACTTTCAAACAAAGATTAGACAGACTTATAAAATGAACAACACACGTGAGGAACATATTTTCTTAATTCATCAAATGGAAAACTCTTGATCACAAGTGAGAAGGCAAGCAGGGACAAGAACTGGACAAATGGACACAGGGAACCTAAAGCGGAAAGAAGGAGTGTGCTGTCACATTGCAGGGATTGCAATCAATGTCACCAAACAATATGCATACAATCTTTTTATTGTACTTTAAATGAAGGTTTACAGAGCAAATTAGTTTTTCATTAAACAATTAGTACACATATTATTGAATGACACTGGATGCCAATCCTATGACATATCAACAATCTTTCCTTCTCAACCCTGGGTTCCCTGTTACAGCTTTCCTATCCCTTCTTCCCTTTTTATCCTTGCCCCTGAATTGGTGTACCCAGTTAGTCTCATTTTCTCTTATGGGCCTGTCTAATCTTTGGCTGAAAGGTCAATCTTAGTAGTGGCTACTTCAGTACTGAGTTAAAAGGGCTCCCCGGGGCCATACTCTTGGGGTTTCTACAGTTTTTGTCAGACCAATAACTCTGGTCTTTTTTTTGTTAGTTTGAATTTTGTTCTACATTTTTTCCAGCTCTGTCCAGGACCCTCTATTGTGATCCCTATCAGAGCAGCTGGTGCTGGTAGCTGGACACCATCTAGTTGTGCTGGATTCGGTCTGGTAGCAGCTATGGTAATTGTGCTGCATTAGTCCTTGCATTGGGCTAAAGTATTTTTTGTTTGTTTTTTTCACTCTCCTTTGTCCCAGACAGAAAGAGACCAATAGTTGCATTTCAGACAACCCTGATATTAAAACCAAGTAGGTATCACAAAAAAAGAAAATTACAGACCAGTATCTTTCATGAATATGGACACAAAAATTCTCAACAAGTAAGAAAACTACAGACTAGTATCTTTCACGAATATAGATATATAAATTCTCAACAAAATTCTAGCCAATAGAATTCAACATCATATAAAAAAATAACACACCTCAACCATGTGGTTGCAAGAATGGTTCAACAATAGAAAATCAGTCAACATAATCCACCACATAAATAAAAGGATCACCTGATAATCCCAATCAACATAAGAAAGGCATTTGCTAAAGTCCAACACACATTCCTGATAAAAAGCCAATAAAATAGGTATAGAAGGAAAATCCCTCAACACAATAAAGGGTATTTATACAAAACCAACAGCCAACATCATTCTTAATGAAGAGAGGCTGAAAACATTGCCCCTGAGAACAGGAAAAACACAAAGTTGTCGCCATGAGTCCTTTATCACCATTCCTATTTAACATTGTGCTGCAAGTCTTAGCTGGAGCAATAAAGTAAGAAAAAGAAATAAAGGGCATCCAAATTGGGAAGGAAGAAATAAACTGTGTCTATTTGCAGATAATATGATATTGTACATAGAGAACTCAACTCCACGAGAAAATTGCTGGCACTAGTAAATTCAGCATGGTACCAGGATACAACATAAAATACAAAAATCAACTGAGATTCCTATAGATCAATAAAGCCAAAGCCAAGTGCCGTCATAAAGAAAACAACAAAAAGAAATCAGGAAAGCAATATCATTTATAATAGCCCCTAAAAAATAAAATACTTAGTAAAAAAGTCTAACTAGGAATAAAAGATCTATACAAAGAAAACTACAAACCACTACTGCAAGAAACCAAATGAGACCTACATAAATGGAAAAACATAACATGCTAATTGGTAGGTAAACTAAAAATTGTGAAAATGCCAATTCTAGCCAAAGTAATCTCTAAATACAACGTACTCCCTATCCAAATACAAACAGCATTCTTTAAAGACATGGAAAACCTAATTATTAACTTTTTATGGAAAGGAAACAGGCCTCAGATAAGAACTATTGAAGACAAAGAATAAAGTAGGGGAAACTCACATTACCTGACCTCAGAAACTACTATGTAGCTACAGTAGTCAAAACAGCCTGGTGTCAGTACAATGACAGACACCATGACCAATGGAACACAATCATGAACCCAGGTATAAATCCATCAATCTTTGGTTACTTGATCTTTGTTAAAGGCCCCAAATCCACTAAACGGGAAAACACAGTCTTTTTAACAAACTGGATGTGACTACGAGGTCTGAAAATAAGTCTGCAAATTCAGTTGTTCTAAGTGCTACATATCTCATTGCTGAATATCACTATGGTCATCTTCAAAGTACTCCCCTTGGAAAGCTATGCACTGATGACAGCTCCTAGTCCACCCTTCAAAGCAATTTTGGAACTCTTCCTGGAATGGCAATTGTACACAGTGACAAGTTTGCAAACCTAACTGTCTACTTGTCTGTGAGGGAGTTTTCAGCCAGTAAACATTACCTGTATTGGAACACTCTCCCTACTCATCTGATCTGGCCTCCAACGACTTTTTTCTTCACCCAAAGATAAAGGAAATATTGAAAGGATGATATTGCAATAACATTCAGGACATCAAAGGTAATATGACTCCAGCTCTGATGGCCGTTCCAGAAAGAGTTCCAAAATTGCTCTGAAGGGTTGACTAGGTGCTGGCATTGGGGCATAGCTTCCCAAGGGGAGTACTTCAAAGGTGACCATAGTGATAGTCAGCAATGAGCATATAGCACTTTTTCTAGGATGAGTTCACGAACTTAACTGTCAGACCCTGTATGTGTATAAATTTTTTAATGAGAAATTAACTTGAGTTGTAAACTATTACTACAAGCACAATAAAACTAAAAACAAAAAGAGTTATGTCACAGATACATTTACAAATAAGAAAGAGACAAAAAAGAGTAGACGCTAAGGCTGCTTATGTACAACCAAATACCTCATGGGATTTACTTTCTCAGTTTGGAGGTTTAGGGTCATGGTTTCACAGAACATCCCAGTTAACTAGCCTAATATTGAGTTTGGTGCTTCTGTTCTACCTTGTTCATTGCCTAGTGCCTAGCATCTTAAAAGCTTGAAAACAGACATCTAAGGCACAACAGTTGGTCTCTATTCACCTAGAGCAACAGAGGAATAGGAAACCAGGAACAGGAGGAAGAAATGAAATGCTAATTGCCTCCTGTGCCAAGAGACAAAACAACTGGATGGCAACCAGCTACCATTACTGAACACTATGATCAAAGATTCCATGGAAAAATCCTAATCAAAAGAGGGAAAACACAGAACAGAATTTTAGATTCTCAAGCACTCCAGACTTCCTGCAGCGATGAAGGCTGGATGAATCTCTGAAACTACTGACCAATGATAATCTTTAAACTGTAAACCAAAAATATCCACTGAAGTCTTCTTAAAACTGAAAAATAGTTGAGCTTAACTAGTAAAAACTGTCTGCCTTGAGTAATATGTTTTTTGAGAACTATCTATATGGGACCAAGTTGACAAGAGCAACTCAAAAGGTTAGAAAGAATCCTACGAGACAGTGAATTTATGTTAACAACGGAGGAACAACTCAGAAAAGGAGAATGTAATGAATGTCACTAAATTGTACCTTTAGAAACTGCTGAGCTGGGATATGTTTTGCTATATATTTTCTCAATAACAACAAAATAAAATCTAGGGGAAAAAATGAAATGGAGGAGGGGGAAAGGTCCAGTAGAAGATATAATGCTATATAAAATATAACTATATAAAATCCCAAAATCCAAGGCCTTTCAGTCGATTCTGACTTATAGGGACTCCAGAGCACAAAGTAGACTTGCCCCATAGAGTTTCCAAGGAGCACCTAGTAGATTCTAACTGCTGATCTTTTGGTTACCCTTAACCACTGTGCCACCAGGATTTCCATATCATGTATCAGAAAATGATACATGCTCTAAGACAGCAATACTGATGAAACATCATGGGTATACAGAAAAAAGAAAAGCAAATTTCCAGAAGCTAAGGGTTACAGTGAAAACAACAAAGCATGACACGCCAGGACCAGAAAAAAAGAGGAAGACAGTCAAAGGCACATTCTTAAAGGAAACAAAGATATTCTAGGGGAAGAAGGCTAGAAATGTAAGAAGGAAGACTAGAAATGTATGGCAGAAAACAAGGGAAGAGAGCCTGAAGGAAATCCAGATGATCAATAGCCATAAAACAGTAAATATCTGCAGAAAAGCCATGACTGTCAGTACCATTCATGTTCTATTTGATCTACTCTCAGAACCTTTCAGATTCCTTCAAGCCCTAGTTAATCTCTCCTTCAAATATAGTCCCACTGTCCTCAACCATGCTCTTAGGGGACTTCGAGGCCAATTGGCATAACTAGCCCATTGCTAAGAGAGTCTTCTGTGCCCCTTATTGGTGAGTGCTGTCTGGGGTCTTTATTTATTTATTTATTTTTTTATTATGACTGAGTGAAAATGTACATTCCCATATAAATTTACATGTTCACCTATATGCAGCTTCCACTGCTCTCCCTGCCCAGTGACAGCATACTATTCCTCTCTGCTCCATATATGTCTCATCCTCCCAACAGTCTCCTTTCCCCTCCTCTCCACCCACTCTCCTTCCTCCAGCCAGAGGTCAGCAGGATGATATCCTATAGATGCACAGAGCTATAAAGTGCATCCAATATATGGTCACTCTGCATCGCTAAGTCCAACCCATTCATGTCCAGACAATGGACCTTCGTTATGATTTATGGGCAAGAGCAACATCAGGGCCACGGGCCATGCTCCCTGGGGAACCCTGAAGCCGCTGGACCATCAGTTGCAGTCTTTTAGTGGAGGTCTCAGGGTGCACCCCTTTTTATTCTTGTGTTGCCAGTGAGACTCTCCATTGTGGCTATCACTGGTGGTGACCGGCCACCATCCGGTTCTTCCAGTCCCAAGTCTATGTAGGCACCCACTCATGTGTGTCTATCTTCTGGGTTGTCTTTACCCCATGTCATTTTGGTCCTCAGTGAGCATCCGTTCCTGCTGAGTTGGGACCATTTGCTGTGTCCTAGGATGGCAGCTTGGCAGCTTTTAAGACCTGTCTGGAGTCTTAAAAGCTAGCAAGCTGCCATGAGGTACACCAAATGGTCCCAACTCAGCCGAAACAGATGACCACCAAGGACAACAAAGACATGAGGGAAAAAAAGTCCAGAAGACAGAAGGACCCATGTGAATGGGTGACCAGAAGAACCAGATGGTGCCCGGCTGCCACCCAAGCAGCCGTGATGGGACACACAATGTCAAGTTTCAGTGGCAACATGACAAAAAAAGGGGTGCACCTCAAGAACTCCACTAAAAGACCGCAATTGATGGTCCAAAGGCCTGGGGTTCCCCTAGGAGTGTGGCCCCTACACCTGCTGCTGCCCCTGACCAGAAAACATTACTAAGGTCAACTCTTTGGACAGGAGTGGATTGGACTCAGGGATACAATGTGACGATACGGTGTGTGTGCTTTATAGTTCCATCAATCTATAGGATGCTGTCCTACTGGCCTCTTACTAGAAGGGAGAGGAGAGTGTGGAGAGGAGGGGACGGGAGATTTTTAAGAGGATATGACATGTATACAATGGAAAGGAGGAGTGTGCTGTCACTGTGCAAGGAGAGCAGAAGGAGCTACAGATAGGTGGGCATGCAAATTTAGTTTGGTTTGTATACTTTCAATCACAATTTAAAAAAAGAAAGAAAAATACAGTTCCACTGTCCTATTTGTAACCATCTGAGTGGTTTGCTTGCTTGTTATATGCTTGAGTTATTAATGTAAATATCCATAGACAAAAGCTGTACCATTATTATACTCAGAATCTTCTAGACACAGGAATGTATCTTGAGTATACCAAATACTATATTCTTGAGTATAATTACTGAAGGATTCTATGGGCAAAATATTGAATAATGCAGGAAGCATCAAAAGAACGAAAGAATACACAGAGTCACTGTAGTAAAAAGATCTGATGGACATCCAACCATTTCAGGATGTACCACATGAACAAGAACCAATGGTATTAAAGGAAGAAGTTCAAGCTGCACAGAAGGCATTGGCAACAAATAAGACTCCAGGAACTGACTGACTATCAACTGAGATGTTTTAACAAACACATGCCGTGCTGCAAGTGCTCACTTGTCTATGCCAAGAAATTTGGAAGGCAAGTACCTGGTCAATCAGCTAGAAGAGGTCCATATCTGTGCCCGTTCCAACGAAAAGTGATACAACAGAATGCAGAAATTACTGAACAATATCATTAATATTACACACAAGTAAAATTTTGCTGAAGATCACTCAATAGTTGCAACAGTACATCAACAATGAACTGCCAGAAATTCAAGTTAGAGCCAGAAAAGGACACGGAATGAGGGGTATCACTGCTGATGTCAGATAGATCTTGACTGAAAGTAGAGAATACCGAAAAGATATTTACTGTGATTTACTGACAATGGAAGGACATTGGACTGGGTGGATCATAACAAATTATCAATAACACTATGAAGATTGGGAATCCAGAACACTCATGTGTTCATGAGGAACCTGTACACAGACAGTCCAAAAAGGCAGCCACAGTCAAGCAGAGTGTGGTGATACTGCAAATTTTAAAGTCTGGAAAGTTATGCATCAGAATTGTATCCTTTCACCAAACCTAATCTGCATGCTGAGCAAATAATCTGAAAAGCTGGACTATATGAAGAAGCCGGCATCAAGATTAGAGGAAGACTCATTAACAACTTGTGTTATACAGATGACACAACCTTGCTTGCTTAAAGCAAAGATGACGTGAAGTACTTACTGATGAATATCAAAGACCACAGATTTCAGTATGGATTGTACCTCAACATAAAGAAAAAAAAAATCCTCACAACTGAACCAATAAGCAACATCATGATAAATGCAGAAAAGATTGGAGTTGTCAAGGATTTAATTTTACTTTTATCCACAATCAAAGTCCATAGAAGCAGCAGTCGAGAAATCAAAGGATGTACGACATTGGGTAAATCTACTAAAAAAAATCTCTTTCAAATGTTAAAAAGCAAGTATTTCACTTTGAACACTAAGGTGTACCTGACCCAAGACGTGGCATTTCCAATTGCCTCATACGCATGTGAAAGCTAGACAGTAAGTAAGACATTTGACTGTGTGGATCATAACAAATTATGGATAACATTGCCAAGAATGGAAATTCCGGACAATTCCTACGCTTATGAGGAACCTGTATAAGGAAGACCAAAGAATTGATGCCTTTGAATTAAGGTGCTGGCAGAGAATATCGAATATACCACAGACTGCCAGAATAAACAAAGGTCTTGGAAGAAGTACAGCCAGAATGCTCCTTAGAAGCACAGATGGCAAGCCTTTGTTTTACATATTTTGGACGTATTATCGGGAGGGATCAGTCTCTGGAAAAGGACATCATACTTGGTAAACCAGAGAGCCAGCAAAATAAAGGAAAACCCTCAATGAGAAGGACTCACACAGTAGCTGCAACAATGGGCTCAAATATAACAGCAATCACGAGGATGGCGCAGGACCAGGCAGTGTTTTCACTGTTGTAACTGGGCTACTATGAGTCAGAGCAACAGCCCCTAAAAATTGTTTCAGAACTGAATCTAAAGAAAGCGATAAAGTTATTCTTTTATGACATAGAAATGAAAACTACATCTCAGCAAGATTGGGTTGTGTCATCTGTTTAAGCAGCCAGAAGCTTTCTTTCCTTTAGCAAGCATTTGCTGAGCACCAACTGTAGACCAGACACTTGTGTACAAAAGCTCCTTCGAGGAAAAGCTCACATAAAAGGTATATACACAAGGTATTTTGCATGCCCAAAAGAGGGAGAAACCACTTATGACTAGCAAAAAGAGGGTAACTCTACTTGGGGAAAAAGCTTCACTGCCATCTTATCTGAAGAGTGAGTTTCTCTACATAAAAGCCGGCTATCTCTGTTTTACTGTAAAAATCATATTATTCATAGATAATGGACTTTTTGAAAAATATGAAATACATTACGAAAGTCCACTTGCACTGCACACTCAAGCAGCACTGGCCTCTGGCATCTCTCTCAACAGACCTAGTCATAACTACCAACTCCCTGTTACTTCTGTAAAGCTAACTGGCTGATGCTAACAGCACAAATGTTTTTGGCTAATAGGTAACTGTTTAATACAACTGCACATCCTTAAATTGAATTCTATGCTAAGCATCCAAAAAAGTCAGCTGCATTTCTTCCCAGAAACTATTTGCCAGTTCTTCTTGTACAAGTCATCACATGGCTTCCAATTAAATAGTATGCAAACCTATTGAAAGAAAGTTGCTGTTTCTGTGAAAATTATGTTGGATGCCTTGGCAAGATTTGAGAAAGATGAGTCACTTAAAAAATGTGGCTGTCAAATTAATTAGATATGAGTTAGATAATGTTAAAAGGCAATAGAAAACTAAAAAAAAAAATCTAAGAATCTGCACTAGATGGCTTTGTAAGCTGTCTAAATTATTGTTTTACTTTCAAGAAATCAAAACTGGACCTACAGCAAAGATAGGATGGATTATGGGTATGGTTCATATAAGCAAGATGACACTGAATACAGCCAGCTGATCCACACTCAGAGAAATGGCCTTGCCTACATCAAAGTAAAGCACACAAAAAAGTGGTAAATAATGTGTTTCATGGCAAAATACTGATGTTACATGTGTATTTTCATTTAATTAGTTAGCTTTATCAATTTTTAAAATTAACTTTCCAATTACTGATCCCCATCCATCAAATAAGGGGGCTTTCTATCTGCTAACGCTGGCTAGCTCTTTCCTTCAGGTATCTGTTACCCCTGGCTTTGGAAAGTCCCAAGACTTCCTCTTCAAGATACCCTCATTTGGTGCTATTGGTTCTTATCTCAAACTTTTTTTAGTAGAACTAAATTCATGATGGGTAACAAAAATCCCACTAGTATTTTCTCCTTTTGATCTTGATACTCCAAAACTAAAAATGTAAAATAAAATGATCTCAATAAACCACTGCTGAGGTAGATCTTACAAAGACAACATGCACATAAAACAGTGTTCCAAGAGGATCTGGGAAAATCCAAGGCTGAAAATCTAAGGGCACACAGCATTTCTACCCGGGTGGAAGGAATAAGTAGGAAAGAAGTCAACATATCCAGGGTAAGAAAAAACTGAAGAAAGAAAACACGGTTCAATTTTAACAAAAATCCAGATAGCACAAACAACTGCTTGACTGGTTCTAAAAAGAAAAATGATGTATTCCATTCCATTTTACCATTAATTATACATCAACTAATCACCCACTGCCACATTTTATATGTATAAATAAATCACTCATGAAACATGGAAGTATACATCATATACAATAATTTACAAATTATTGTATAATCCAGTTTTAAAAACTCTATGCACAGAGATTAGGAGAACGCAGATGTTTGATAAATGTTTACTGGTATCTAAGGGGTAAACATTTCAAGATCCTAAGTAATAGATCAAAGACAACAGGAAAGATGAGTCGATTCAGACTCATGATTACCAAATGAACTACAGAAGTTAACAATAGCTAGCAAGGCTCAAAGAGTGTTCATTTCTTTCTTTTCTTTTTTTAATTGCGATTAAGTGAAAGTATACAATCCAAACCGGTTTTGCATGCCTCTCTATCTGCAGCTCTTTCTGCTCTCCCCAACTGGTGACAGCACACTCCTCCTTTTCACTGTGTATTTCTAGTACTCTCTTAACAAGCACCTGTCCCCTCCTCTCCACCCTCTTCTCTCCCATCTAGAAAGACACCAGTAGGACAGCTTCTTATAAACTCATAGAACCATAAAGTACACACATCATATGGTCACACTGTGTCCCCAAGTCCAGTCCATTCTTGTCTGAAAACCTGACCTCAGTACTGGTTTCTGGTCAGGGCCAGCAGCAGGTCTAGGGGTCATGTTCCCAGGGGAACCTCCAGGCTGTTAGACCATCAGCTGTGGCCTTTTAGTAGAGTTCTTGGGCTGCACCCCTCTCAAAGAAGAGTGCTCATTTCTGACTGGGCAAGCTACGCTTTACACAGGAAATGCTAGGTCTGGGAAAACGGGTGGATATTTAGTAGAAGGAGGAAGACAGGGCACATTCCAAAATATTTTGGCAAAAGTACTTGAAGATTATCATCAATATAATGATAACAATATATGGTATAATTTTCAAAGTCTTTCACGTTTATCATTTCACTGACTGGATCATCACAGCAGCCCAGTGTAGTCACAACCCAGTGAATCACACACTTGACGTAAAAGTGAGAAAAGAGTATCTGGTCAAAATTCCCCAGTCGAAAAATGAGAAAACCTCAGTAAACTTAGATTCCACTGGGTTTTAAATGCAAAGCTAAGACATTTGGATTTTAGCCTGTAAACACTGGGAACTTATTACTGTGTTTTTACACAAATAATGTGTCTTATATAGTTTCCCAATCACACAACCCCCTTACACATTATTTTCCTAGGCATGCTGTACATGTTATGTGTTCAAGTTAGTTATATGGGCATTATTTGTGAAAATACAGTACAAGCTTTGTTACAGATAGCTCTCTCTCTATATATAATTTATATTGACTATATATATACAGTATATATATACATATATAGCCAAGTGCCGTCGAGTCGGATCCGACTCTTATACTGACTATATATATAATATATACTGACTCATAATGACCCTGTAGTGACATAATAGCATTAGGAAAAACTACTTGAATTAGTATACTGGCAAACACAATACAGGGAAAATGGAACATTAACTAATTCATTCATTCACTCTACAAATATTTCCTGAATAAGAACTCTAAACCAGTCACTATACTCAATGTTAGGAATACATTAGCAAACACAACAGATGAGACCCTACCCTCTTGGAGCTTAAAAATCATAGGAAATGCAAAATAATTCCAGCAGAGTAAAATATTTCAAGTAAAAAATCTGGTGACATACCAGATTTTAAAATTTGTGAAAAACTGATAATGGCTAATACATCCAGCACTTTATAGTAAAAGCACTGTTCCTGCTGCTTCATTTATATTAATTTAATTCTTGCAAGAACCATTTATGGTTCTTCATTTTACTGACAAAGAGACTAAGAGAAATTAAGTAACTTGTGCAAGGTTACACAGCCAGTAGCAGAAGTGGAGTTCAAAATAAGGCAGTCTGGCTTCTGAATCCCCCAACTTAACCACTATGCTATATTCTTAATTCACATAAACCACAGAGCTTAAAATTAGGCCTCCTGGAACATTTGTATATTCATGCTAAGTATTTTTACATTATTTTATCATATTTAATCCTAATACTGCTTTAACAGGTAAGAAAACTGCCCCAGTGTCATTAGGTATCTTGTCCCTGGTCACACAGCTAGGAAATTTCAAGGCCAGAATCAAACCAACCAAAGGTTTATTTTTAAGTAATAGGTGATTTTACATGCCAGTGGTTATTTGCACGCCTCACTGAAGCCATCCGGAATAACAAAACACTGGGAAAACTGAAGACATGACCAACAGATGTATCTATTCATTAAATTTTAAACAGCAGTGAATTTAGCAAGTTTAAGAATAAATGGAGTGTTGACTCTGTGAAAAGAGTGAAGGCAACAGGTTGATACTAGTCTCCACAATAAGCCCATGAATGTCTCACCAGCAATCTTAGCTGAGCTTTTATCATCTTTTACTAAGAGCCTTTATTGATTTCAATATCTAAGCTAAGCAACTACGCAAAGCTCAATACAGAAAAAGCTCTGAAATATCAATACTTATTCCATTATATTTTTGTATATTTGCTAGTTCATCCATCAAAAAAGTTTTCCCCTAAAGTCTCTGAGCCTTATTATAATTTCTTTTTTTTTCTACTTTACTAGAGATTAAAATGAAAAACTTGACCATTAACAGCATGGCCAGCATGGAGCACAATAAACTGGACCACTTACCCTAGCCAAATTTGGGAAGCCCCTTGCAGCCTGTGTGGGAACCAAGAAGGTGATCATTAAAAACTGAACTGTGTCCCCCCAAAAAGTGTGTCAACTCGGCTAGGCATGATTCTCAGTATTTTGTGGTTATCCACCATTTGGGGATCCAATGTGATTGTCCTAGGTGTTGTAACTCCTAACCCCTATGATGTTAATGAGTTAGAATTAGAGAGTTAATGAGGCAGGATTCAATCTACAGGATTAGGTTGTATTTTGAGATATAAAAGAGAATCAAGCAAGAGAAGAGCAGGACCTCAGATCACTAACAAAAGAAGCTCTGGGACCAGAGAATATCCTTTGGACCAAGGGCCCCTGCACAGAGAAGCTCCTAGACCAGGAGATGACTGGTGACAAGGACTGTACTCCGGAACCAACAGAGAAAGAAAGTCTTCACCCAGAGCTGGTGCCCTGAATTTGGACTTCTAGCCTCCTAAACTGTAAGAGAATAGATTTATCTTTGTTAAAGCCATCCACTTGTGGTATTTCTATTACAGTACCACTCAATAACTAAGACAGTGGTCTTACAAAGAACAGGCACCAGGCCAAAAACTTAAACTGGCAAGTACAACCAGTATCCACACACCAACTCCCTATGAAAACCTTTTCTCATTGCAGTACAGTGGGCCACTTTTACACAGGATCTTGTAACTCCCACCCAAGAAATTGGGAGGACTGTGTGATAGGGGGCTGTGGCAGCACAGTGCTTAAGGGCTTAGGCAGCTAACCAAAAGGTCTGCAGTTTAAATGTACCAACTGTTCCTTGGAAACCCTATGGGACAGTTCTGCTCTGTCCCATAGGGTCACTAAGAGTTGGAATTGACTCTACAGCAATGCGTTTGGTTTTTTGTTTTGCTTTGTTTGGCATAACAGGGTAATTGTGGCCCACCAGAGGAGCTGGGGAAATTCTGGTGGCATAGTAGGTTAAGTGCTACATCTGTTAACCAAAAGGTTGGCAATTCAAATCTGCCAGGCACTCCTTGGAAACTCTATGGGGTAGTTCTACTCCGACCTCTACGGTCACTATGAGCTGGACCCGACTCAACAGCAGTGGGTTTTTTTTAGAAGAACTGGTCAGTTTTTACCATCCTGCAGAGCCTGAAATGAGCCACCCCAGAGGCAGGAAAGAGGTTCCCAGTACCACCAGGGAAGAGTAGCCACAAGCACAGACTATGTCCTTTGGATAAGGGATCATCAGCCCAGGGACCCAGGACACAGAGACCAAGCTATGACCTTGAAGATGGTAAGAAGTGGGGCAGGAGAGACTACACAGTGGGCTTCTCAGCTCAAGAGAAAGCTGAGTGCCTTTGAGCAGACGCAGAGGGCCACAAAGAGTCCTGCTTGTGAGCACAGCTGGAGAGAGGCTATCCTAGTGGAAGAACTATATCTTGAGTGTTCCTGAACCTGAACTATAACCCATTACTTCCCTAGTAAACACCATAATCATGAATATTGTCTGTAAGTTCTGTGTGGCCACTGCTAATAAATCATGGAACCCAGCAGAGAAGCAGAGAGTTACCACGGGAAGGACAGTTGATAGTAGAATTGGTCAAGACGGCATACATAGGAAGCATGTCTGACCTCAGCCTTTGGGCTGTTTATCTTGATTTTCCTTCCCCCTTGTGAAATTAGAGGTCGTCAGATGCCTCCCTTATGCCGTTTTTTTATAGGCATTATGACTAAAACAATGAGGGCATCCCTCTCCTGATTTGCAATGTATTCTCTACCAGCCACTGAATTTTAATGCTAATTTTAGCCAGATTTTAGCAGCATAAAATATAAAGGGGAGAGCATAAAAGAGAGATAGAGATGTGATTTAGATACGGGTTTAACATACTGATTTAATAAAGATTTTTCATTCATCCAACAAATAACTTATTCAGTACCTGCTGAGGCTTACAATACAATGGTGAGTATACCTCCACATCCCAATATACGCACTGTTCTATTTTCCCCCTGCCAGAAGCTAGAGATTGCCCTCAGTTCTCCCATCCACAAATTGGAGCTAATAATGACTCTCATAGAGATATAAGGTTTAAAAGTGGCACAACAACCATTAAAGTGTTCTACACTCAAACAAAACACCAACAGTCCAAAAACCGAAAGGTTTTCAGAATAGCATGTAATAGCCTAGAAATGTGAAAAGATGTATAGTAACCTAATGTATATCCCTGTGTAGGAAACATCCTTAAACATCTGTGTATTCCTCCACGTATTTAGCACACTGTCCTTCATTTAGCAAGGGTTCAGTGAATACATCTGGTTCTCCGCCTCCCCCCTGCAGTACTGTAGTTATTTTAGTAATCTGACAAAGAAGAAAACTCAACAAGAACCCCAAAAACCAAACCTGATGCTGCTGAATTGATTCCAACTCATAGTGAACCTATTGGATACAGTAAAACTACCCCATAAAGCTTCCAAAGAGCAGCTGGTACATTTGAACTGCAGATCTTTTGCTTAGCAGCTGAGCTCTTAACCACTATTTACTGCTACCTAGCATGAGTCGGATCTGACGACACCTGGCTTGGCTAGTATGTGTCAGGTAGTGTAGTGGTTAAGTGCTACGTCTGCTAACCAAAAAGGTTGGCAGTCTAAATTTGCCAGGTACTCCTTGAAAATTCTATGAAGCAGTTCTACTGTGTCTTGCAGGGTCACCATGAGTCAGAATCAACTGGACGGCAGTGGATTTTTGGTTTGGTTTATTATGTGTCAGGAACCCTGGTGGCACAGTGGTTAAAAGCTACAGCTGCTAACCCAAAGGTCAGCAGCCTGAATCCATCAGCTATTCCTTGGAAACCCTATAGGAATCAACTCAACAGCAAGAGGTTTGGTTTGGGGGTTTATTACGTGCCAAGTACTGTGTTGGGCACTTCACCTATGTTATTTTACATCATTTTCACACCCATCTTATGAGGCATTTATTATTAATCACAAAACCAGGACTGGAGTTTTCATTTTTCAAGAATCTGATTATAGTAAACCCAACATCAAAACAATGAGCAATACATATTACATTTGGTAGCATTTGCTTATTTTATGCTAAAAGAAAGAATGAAAAATAGTATAATCAAGTGAATCTTATATAAGGTATTTTAAAAAAAATCTTTACTGGCATGAGAAGAAAATGCACATAGAAAAATAAAAATGGCCAATAAATTAATTTGTAAATGTTCAATCATACAGTAAATTTTAAAATCCAACCAAAAACAATGCAAAAAGTCATTTAGCTAGAATGGCCAATATAATAAAAAATACTTAACTGGCAACTTTTCTTGTAGGCAAATCAGCAACGTTGCCTCATACCCCTCTCAGGTGTGACATGCTCCCATCTGTACTATGTATCATCAACTTCCAGGGATTCTCAAGAGGGATACAAAGATCACCATGCTAACAAAATAATCAAAAATGTGCACAAGGATTTACTTACCTTGCCACGATGTCTTCGATAAACGCAAAGGAGATGCAAGGCACTGGGGTTCTGCCTGAAAATGGTTCACCAGACACACTTGTTTATGTTCCCTCCCACATTAAACGCACTCAAATAAACAAAAGAAATATAAAAAATAAATCCAAAGCAGCTATGGGAACCCAGGAGGTGCTCTCAACAGATACATCAGTAAGGAATTTAAGGAGCTATGAAACAAGTTAGGATCAAATGGATGGTAAGACCCGGCAGAGCTGAAGAACCCACAGCTTCATGAAGGCACATAAGAGGATCTCTCCAAAACAATAAATTTTTCCAGTGGAACTACAGAATGAAAATAAAATTATAGATAATAGCGACTAAGTACAAAAAATAGCAAGCCATGTAACTGAAGAGCTGTGAAACACCTGCACCAGTGCCACTTACCCTATCTTCTTCCGTAGAACTAACAGCAACAGTGGCCCCAATTTGGGTCTTCAAAATGACAGTTCAGTGAGGGTGGGGGGGAACTCTTCAATAACGCTAAGACCAGAAAAGTAGAGCCAAGTGCCAACTGACTGTAGCTTCCATGAGCAATGTGGACTGCCATCACAGGAAGGCAAGTGTCCCATACACTCTATGGGAAAACAATGCATTCTAGGTAAAGGAAATAGCAAAAACACCACCTTCAGAAACAGAATTTTATGGGGGAACCCTACATGCTGGAACATAAAAGAGTTTGAGGCAGATATAGACAAGATGTGAGGCTGGAGAGGAAGGCAGGCTGAGAACATTCTTCAGGAGGGCCTAATGGGCCATATAAGGGAATCAAACTTTCTCCCGACCTTCTGTGTCTCCTATTAGCAAGGGAACATCATTATAGCCTTTCAAGAAGGTCACTGATGATCAAATCACTTTCTGGATCACACTGACAATGGTAAATAACACAATTCAGTTGCACAGGACCCAACTATCTACCCTGGGTGCCTGGATGAATGGTGTAACCACTAACAGAAACCTTTTTTAATTAAGAAGTTACAAATTGAGGGATGATGCACTTCATATTAGTTGTGAGGTATTCAGGTGTAGCTCTCCAGCAGATTAGATTAAGGATGAATCTGAAGCTCCCTGGGAATAGGCTAGGATGAATTCAGAAATTTAGAAAAACATCTGCATATAAGTGGAACTAAAACTCTGGATGTAACTGACTTAATATACAATGACCTATAATAACACTTGCCCAACAAGTCAAACCCAGGTTACAACACTGTGTAAACAGTGAGTGGAAGAGAACAGCCCACTGAGGATACAAGGAAAGAAATGTAATAGAAGGGCATGGAAAACAAAAATGCCAAGGGAATACACAGTTCAAGGAGATAAGTGATCAACAGTGTCAGGTGCAACAGAAATGTCAAGTAAAACTGGGACTAAGTGAATCCACTAGATTTTAGCACATGAGAAAAAAAACCAAACCTGCTGTCATGGAGTCAATTGCAACTCATTGTCACCCTATAGGACAAAGCAGTACTGCCCCATAGTTTCCCAGAACACCCGGTAGATTCAAACTGCTAACCTTTAGGTTAGCAAACTCAGCACTTAACCACTATGCCACTAGGATTTACAGACTGAAGAAGTATGGTGAAAGGATACAACCCTGAATAAATTTAATTATGTTTAAGTCTCCTTTGAATTGTTTTATTATTTATAGGTCTTCAAGAACAAAATCTCCCATTTGTCTTCCCTTCAAGTTTTTGTGTGGTCTGCAGTATTTGAAAATTTGGGAATTGTTTGCCTGTGCCTAGATTGTGGGATGCTCCCTGGCTGGCTTTGCATTTGTCTTTGATGGGAGCCTTCAGGTTTCTGGCTTCTGAGGCAAATCGACTGTGCATATCAAATAAAATCAGAATAAATAAAAACAAATCCACACCTAGACAGATCACAAAGAAACTGCAGAACATCAAAAACAAGGAAAAAAAAATCTTAAAAGTAGCCCAAGAGAAAAGATAATTACCTACAAGGAAACTACAACTGCACTGACTACCGACTTCTCATTAACAAGACTTGCCAAAACACAAGGGAATAAATAACATTCTCAAAGTGCTGAGGGAAAAATCATCTTCAATCTTCAAATTCTGTACCCAATTTCAACAGTTATTCAAGAGAAAAAGTGAAATATAAATACTTCCTGACACGCCAGGACTAAGAAGTTTTACTGTTTAACAGGCCCTTCCTGAAAGAACTATATAAACACATTCTTTACAAAGATTACATCCTAGAAAACCCTCTGGGGTAGTTCTAACTCTGTCACATGGGGTGGCTGTGAATCAGAATCTACTCCAGAGCATCCAAGAACAAAAATGGCTTCAACCAGGCAGAAATAAAGCATACATAACTTGAACATGGATGAGGAGATGGGAGTTTGGAAGTAAACCATTCTAAAATCTCTCTCTTATTCAAGAGTACAGGAATAATAATTAAGTTTAGAATTAATTAAATGTACATGTTAAAAACTTAAAGGTAACCAAAGTTGTGGCTTCTACTCCAGAATAAGAGACCTGAAAGGAACATAACTGTTCCCCTTACAACAAAAAAAGAACTGACCTAATTTCAAATAACACATCACAGAGTAACCAACTGGCTCAAAAATCAAGGGAAAAACAGAGCCCAAAGGGAGAGAGGAGACAGCCATGAGCTCACCTGAGGTACTGCCAACTGATGTGACCAATACAGCGGATTCGGTTAGAACAGGAGTCCAACTGGTGAAAATCTGACCTACTTGCCAAAGGAACAGTGTAAAAACACCAGGGTGGGGGACACAGAAAGAGGAGTCCCCAACATCCAGCAGGGTCTTCCTCCACCAAACCCTACCGGCAGTTATAAACAGGTAACACAGTGTGAGGAGAGCCCATTGTAAAATAAGCTGGGCAAGGGAAGCAGCAGCTCAGTTGCTAGGAGCTACCAACTCCCCTCAGATCTTTCTTCTACCTCAGCTAAGGAAGAAAAGCCTTATACTGTGGGAGATAAAACAATTAAGCACTTCTACCCTTAAGGGCTGGTTAAAAAAAAAAAAAAAAAACAACCCACTGTGGCTGGGGAAAGCTGAACTCCCTACTCCTGCAGAGAGAGGCAAGATTATACACTGAGCCACTACAACAGCCAGAGGAAGGGCAAGGCCACATGCCTCCAAATGAGGCTTAATCAGAACCACCACAGAAACCCATTCACCATCAACAAACTAACCAATCTCCAAAACAAGTTAACAGCAGAATGCTTGGAGAGGGACAAGCAAAGAACAACAGCACAGTTGAAAGGGAAGATGAGGAACTCCGAATGGAACATTGTTCTTGTAAATCAGCTCTCACTCCTACTCAAACTCAGCCCAACTCCTAACCAGATTAACTCAAACCCCTGCAATAAAGGCCTAAGAGAAGGAAAGCTGTGCCTATTTCCAGACATAACAATTACTTACCTTGATCTCTACTCTTTTACAAATCAGACTTGTAACAAAAAATTACAAGGGATAAGAAAAAGCAAAGAAACACCACTCACAAAGACAAACCACTTAAGCATCCTAAGAACCAGACACAGAATCAAACAGGTTTTGGGAATATCTAGAATGAAGTTTAAAAATAACTCAGAAATATGTTAAGGGCCCTAACCCAAAAGGAGCCAAAAAAACAAAAACAAAAAACAAAACACCTAGTGCCATCCAGTCAATTCCAACTCATAGAAACCCTTTAGGACAGAGTAGAACTGCCCCGTAGAGTTTCCAAGGAGCACCTGGTAGACTTGAACTGCCGACCTTTCGGTTAGCAGCCATAGCACTTAACCACTATGCCACCAGGGTTTCCAGCCCAAAAGGAACACAGCATGTAAAACAAGATGGGTAATTCCAGCAGACAGGGAAACTATAAGAAAGACCATAATGAAAGGGCTAGGAATGAAACATACAGTAAACAGAGGTGAAGGCCTTCAATGGGCTCATCAGTAGACTCAATGCAGCCGAAGAAAGAGCCAGTGAGCTTTAAGACAGGTTAATACAAATTATCCTGACAGAAAAACAAAGAGAAAACAGAGTGGGAGCTAAAAAGAAAAAAGATAACAATAATATTCAAGAGCTGTGGAACAATATCAAAGGTTCCAACATACTAGTACTGCAATTGGAATCAGAGAAAGAGAAAAGGCCAGAAGAAATATTTGAAGAGATAACAGCTGAAAAAACAATTCCAAAATTAATGTAAGACATCAAACCAGAAATCCCAGATAATCAGAGAACATACAGGAAGATGAATTATCTCCTTACCCCCAAATTTACTTCTCATCATTACTTAGTACTTACAGCATTCAGTAATAAATTCCATAAGCTCTGTACCTGCCACTCCTTAAAAAACAAATTTCTCTGTCACCATGATCATCATGCCACTGATTCAATCACAGCCACTGACTCAATCGCACAAGGCTGTCACCTTGACAAGGTTAGCTAGGGAGCCATCACTGCCACTTGAAGGATAGTTACAATAGTTTATTCCTGGCAGTTTGTGATGCAAATGTAATAGTTCTCTCCTGACAGCTGTGATGCTGATGTAACAATTCTCCTGGCAGTTCTGAGGTAGCCACCTGTTGCCTCAAACTCAATCAAGAACCAAGTCACTACCTCCTCCTCCTGTCTATAACATCACTCCCTGACTTTTGTCAAAAAAGCACCCCAAAAATCTATACTGTGTCTTTTTCCACTCATGGAGACTGACTCGTTCCCTCTTTGGAATGTACTTTCCCTTAATAAACTTTTCCATTATTTGCTACCAAAAAAGTTGCATCCTAGTGTGCTTTTGGGGAGGGGGAGCCCAGTCTGCCATCCATTGGGAGACTGAACTTGCTAGCTCGATCTCCAGCACCCAAACCAGACCACTGGGGTCTAAACAGTTACAGGACCTCGACAACCTCACAAAACTTAATTCTGTATACAAAGTCTCGCTCTGTAACTGACTGGTGAACCCTTGGTCACAAACCTGTATCCTAGCTGCAAGAGAGCCTGGGGATGTGAGTTTTCTAGGAAAGTGGGACCAAAAATATGAGATATTCCCAAAATGCAGAGAAGGTATTTAAAGACACTTAGCAATACAAAATGGTAAAAACCTACTCTACTATAGTATGCTTTAAAAAAAACCTCAATCTAAGTAAGCAGCTATTGTCCACTGGATTCTTTGTTAGTCACTACATCCCTAGGGAGCTTTTTTGTAAGGCAAGTATTTTTCCTCAATATGGTAACATATTTAAAGCCTGCTTCCCAATCCAAGGGGCATAAGCAGTAAACTGGAAGCATGTGAAGCTACACAGTAAATAAGCAACACCTTCACAGAATGTTGGTTCTGCTGAATGGCAAGTAATGCACAGTACAGATATACACAAATACACACACCAACTGCCCAGTCATAATGAACATACAAGTTCATTATGGTATAGAATACACTATGTCAGTGACTTTATGTCATAAATCATGAAAAAACTCAGAGAAGTGTCACTCTTGTAGTTGTCAACTTGGGCCTTGCCTTTTTCTGCTATAATGTAAAAACTGGCAGAAAAGTTTCAGAAGCTCTACTGGTAGTCACTAGCACCTACTCATACACCAATGTTAATCCAGTTATCACACAGTTATGTCCTAAACCAGAGCCTTGGAGGCACAGTGGTTCAGAGCTTCACTGGTAACCAAAACATTGCCAGTTCAAATCCATCAGGTGCTCCTTGGAAACCCTATGGGGGCAGTTCCATGCTGTCTTATTGTGTCACTATGAGTCAGAATCAAGTCAATGACAACAAGTTTAGGCTTGGGTTTTTTTTGTTTGTTTGTTTGTTTTGCAATGTCCTAGACAAGTGACTAAACACAAAACATCTATGTCTACAGAGTGATCAGGGAGGAAGATCCACAAAGTAGGATCCTGATTCAGAGAGGCTACTGAACAAGGAGGAAGACACTGACATGAAGCGATAGGGGGAAAAAATGGGCACCTTTTATAAAAGAACTTTTTATGGAGCATTTCCTGTATGCCAGAGGCAATGTGCTAGATGTTAAGGGTACAAAGTCAACATTCCAAATCTCCACAGAGCACACAGGAGGTCACCAAAAGAGGGAAATGACGCGACAGCAACTAACAACACCAGTACAGAGCTTACAGTAGAAAATCTAATACCATCTCCTTATCTACTTTACCCAAGGCCCACCAACTATTTAGCTACCACTCATCTGTCAGTTTGCCCTACTGTAGTGGTTTGCCCTACTGTAGGATGCTGGAAGCTATGCCACCAGTATTTGAAATACCAGCAGGGTCACCCAGGGTGGACAGGTTTGAGTGGAGCTTCCAGACTAAGACAGACTTGGAAGAAAGACCTGGAGATCTACCTCCAAAAATTAGCTAAATAAAACCTTATGGATCACAACAGAACATTGTCTAATTTGCTCGCTTTTGGACACATCATCAAGAGAGATCAATTGTTGGAGGTGGATATCATGTTTGGCGAAGCAGAGGGCCAGCGAGGGAGGTCCTTGACGAGATGGACGTGCACCGCAACCTCAGCAATAAACTCAATAGTGCCAGCAACCATGAGGATGATGCAGGACCTGGCAATGTTTCCTTCTATTGTACATAAGAGGTCACTCATCATGAGTAGGAGGTGACCCAACAGCAGCCCCACTATTACTACCCTTATTTAAACTCTTGGCTTTAGTATGTCCTTCAGATAATCTGAGGTAAAAGTTGAAATGGACAGGAAAAAAAATGGCCATAAAGAAAGAAAATCAAGGCCTTAGGCTGTAGCTAGGGTAACAGCATCAAAGCAAGGCATGTAATGTATAAATCCAAGTTATTTCTTCTAATTCTCCCAGCTTTACATGCTCATTCTTCGATCCATACCTCTGCCTGAAACCCCCTTCCCTCCACTTGACATTCTGGACTCCTATAAGACTTTTCATACTCAGAAATCATTTCCTTTTCCAGTCCTTTCCAATTTATGTCAAGTGCACTTCATCAGGCCTTAGAGTACAGCACCTTGTGTTTCTCTTTCAAAGTGCATTTCACCCTGTACTTTAGTAATTGTTTTCTTCCTCTTCTGCTGTTTATAAACTCCATAAGGGCAGAGTACCCCAGTCTGTCTTTGTATTCCTTTGCCTGCTGTGATGCAAACACTCTTTTAGTTGCCTGAATAATACAAACTCCAAGATACCCAAACCATTACCCAAACACAAAGTCAGCCAAAGGCAATTACGGACTTCCTCTACTAATCCTGTACATAGGGCTAGTAGCTCTGGATGCTAGAGAAACCACTAGCACAAAAGCATCTGTTTCAAATGCTAAACTCTGAAATGAGGTAACTATTTTAAAATAAATGCTCTGGGACACATAGAAAATGAAAAAGTAATGACACAAACCACAGTCGTCCCTCAGTATCTGAGGAGGACTGGTCCAGAACACCCCCACCCCATGAGCGGATACCAAAATGCACAGACGTTCACATGGTATCTGCGTATAAGCTATGCATACCCTCCTGTATACTTTGAATCATCTCTAGCCCACTGCCGTTGAGTCGGGTCCAACTCATAGTGACCCTAGAGGTCAGAGTAGAACTGCCCAGTAGAGTTCCCAAAGAGTGCCTGATGGATTGGAACTGCCAACCTTTTGGTTAGCAGGCATAGCACTTAACCAAATATCTCTAAATTACTATAATACCTAATACAATGCAAATGCTATATAAAAAGCTGTTTTATCACAACTGAAGTCATTCTCTGGCAAGGAGCCTTTCTCTTCTATGAGTTTCTTGAGCTCTTCTGGGTAGGCTGATGCAGCCTGGGCATCCACCAGTGTGGATTCTCCTCACCTGGAAGTTCTGGAGGCTGAAGCACTTGTGGTCTGTAACTCCTTCCTCTCACTCTCCTCCACTCCATCACACTTAGCCTGTGAGGGACTGTTCTGACCACTCAACTGCTTTTCAGGAGCCTTTTTTTTTTTTTTACACAGAAGCAAAGGCTGCACACAACACAAGAAGTGAACGAATAAGACATGAGGGAAACAATACTGAAACAGGGAGTGGTGGAGACTGATCTGTGAAAAATGGCAGGAGGCTACATTAGGGTGTGCCTGTGCCATGGATTCAGCACACTGCCCAGCTTGCACCAAGTTCAAGCTTTGCTTTTTGGAACAGTTTTCTTCTTCTCAATATTATCCATCAATTGTTGGGCGAATCTGAGGATGCAGAACCTGCAGATACCGAGGGCCAAAGGCACTGAAAATGCTTCAAGTTACCACCCACAGATACAGAAATGATTATGGCAATAAGGAAAGAATACACAGCAGGTACAGAATGGTTCAGAAGAGCCCAAGAACTCAGGTCAAAAGTGAGCTAAGTGAAAGGCTGCATCAACACGCAAATTTCAAAGAAAATATGTACAGGAGGAGGTGATGCAGTGGAGTTTAGTTTAAATATTAAATAGAGCTAAAATTGTTCAGGAAAAAATTTTTACTTCAGTTATAAATAGAAGTGACATTCCTATGTAAAGTTAACAGAATGGTGAAGGATTCAAAAATAAAAAAAAAAAAGAGGAATCTTTAGAAAGTTAAAGGTGATTTCTACAAAAACAATTAAAAGAAAACCAAGGATGACAAGGAAACAGGTACAAAAATTTTAATGAGATGATGGAGGAATATTTTACTTGACAGAGATTAAAATCATTTTGTTGTATTATCAAAGCTCCATTAAGCTAAAACTCTGTTTTTGTGGCACTTCATGTCACATTCTTGCTTAAAACTTTCAATGGCTTTCCAAGCCAGTAGATGGCCTGGCCCCTGCCTCTGTCTCCTCCTTCATCATCTGGTCGGCTACATTCCAGCCACTTCTCTTTCAGTTCTTTAGAAGGTTCAGTTCTTCTACCCACTTTTACATGTTGCCTCAGGGCATTTGCACAAACAGCTCCTTCTACTTGGAAAATGCAATACCCCAATTACACAATCTTCTTTTCACACTTCAGGTCTCAGCTTACATGTCACTTCATCAGAGTGGCCCTTTTATGACGTCACCCAAAGGCCGATTCCCCATTGCTACCTGGTTATATACTCCCACAGTCTGTACCACTCTGCCTCCACCTCAAGAAGCAAACTCTCTGAGGGCAGCAACTACATCCATTTTATTTATTAGCCTCTAGCACAGTCTAGAACACAGCATATATACACACTGAATAAATATTTGCTAAATGAGGACAGATCCCAAGGGTGCAGAACAGGTTTTTTCAGAGGAAAATAAAAGCTGATAAAGAAGCACTAATTTGCATACTTTTTATTTTCTTCTGCACTGCTAATCATAAATTTTAGTGTGAATGTAACTAATAATAATTTCAATAATTACTAACAAATAAAGTTAGTAAGTCCCACAAAAGGATGTGAAACCACGGTGGTGATGTGTGTCTGGGTGTGTGGATAAATTCCAGGGTATGTCACACCTGAACCAGCTCTTTAAGTTCTACAAGAATCTACTCATCTGGAAACTAATTTCTACTCTTGACCAACAGCCACATAACTGAGCAAATCCAAGTCAGTAAATCATTCTTGAATTATTTATCACTATTTTTTTACCAGCCATATGTTCCTCATGTGAGAGCGCATGTGTGCACATAATGTGGCCATTGTATAACAGTATATCACGCTGCCAAGAACCTTATCCTTAGACATAATACAAAATTTAAATTGAGAGCCTATCTGAAACGATAACGGAACTAAAATAATTTAAGGCAGTCTTCTGAAAAACAAAAATATAATGTATTCATCCCACACATTTTGTCAATTTCCATTACCAAAGTTGTTCTTGCTATAAAAATCATTATTCTATTATCAGTTGGAAGTTTCATTGTCACATGTCACTCTTTGATATTAGGCATCTTTCTTAGGAAAGATTACAAACTAAAAACAGAATCATACAGCCCAATGGCTGTTACACAGTTTAAAACCAAACAAAAAACACAAAAGGAAAGCTATTCTAACCAGTTATGATTAAATTTACAGTAAACTATTAATAGCAGACCAGTGCTGTGTATATAATGTATTCATTATTAAAAATCTACAGACAACCTAGCACACAAAAAGTTAATGATTTACCTGTCTGGCACTTGTAAGGGTTACTTTCCATAAAAAATGTTCAACTAGAAGTAATGAAAGATACAGTTTCTACAACACTTTACTTCTAGCCAAACCATTCCAAATGCTCACCCTACATACAATAAGTAAGAAATGATGCTCATAAGTTAACCTATCAATGGTGTCCATTTATACACAAGCAGTCCCCTGAACAAAGTAGAAGACTGCAGAAAGAGGTGGAAATGCACCTGTGCTATGCAATTCCACCTTCTCTAAGTTCTCAAGTTGGCTTTACTCCCTAGCTCAGCATAGAGGGTGGGCAGCCAGGAGGAAAATGATGCAAGAAGGAAAAAGCAGCTACAGGACCTTGTACATTAACCTGCTTCTAAATCCCACAACAATCCTGGCTAGGCAGAAACTAGGTAATTTTTGAATACCTGAATTGATGAAGCATGCTTTATGGCATGCACAGTAGACATGAATCTCTCAAGGGCAATTAAAGATCAAATAAGAATATCATTTTTTTTTATCCATGGTCTCAAATCTGAAAGTAATTTTCTTCTTGCACAACAATTACATCACTTGTACTTAGATTTCTTTTTCCTGCTTTTCCAACCTATCACTAAGAATGTTAACATTTGTTGGTTTAAAAACACCAAAACAGACTTAAAACCACACAAAAAAATCTTGTTGCCATCGAATAAATTCCAACTCATAATGACCCTACAGGGCAGGGGAGAACTGACCCATAGAGTTTTCAAGGAGTGCTTGGGGGATTCGAGCTACAGACCTTTTTGGTTAGCTGCTGTAGCTCTTAACCACTATGCCACCAAGGCAATTTATACCACTTGCTGCACTGGATTTTATATTATGCTAGGCATCATGTTTAGGCAAAAATGTCTGAAAATACAAAAAGTGCTGACAATAATGTGTGTAAGAAGCTCTAAAGGTTTTAAAGACATAAGGATTAAGATCTATATGATTTCATTATCAGTGCCTGCTGATAAAGGAATCTAGCCAAAAAGGAATCTAAGTAGAAGCAAATAATAAGGTTAAAAACACATGTTGACTGCAAATGGGCAGGAGGGATCTTTTGGAGAGGTGGAAATGTTCTAAAACGGGTAGGTAGCAGTTATCGTTACACAACTCTGCAAAACGACTGAAAAAACATCAGCGAATGGTACACTGAAAATGGGTGAGTTTTATGGTACATAAATTACACCTCAATAAAACTGTTGAAAGTAAATATTGAAAAACTACTTTTTAAAGAAGTCACCAAAAACTCTGTACTGTGTAGAGCAACTGTACTGCTTTAACACAGGACCTAAGCATTCCTTTGGGCTAGGTAACTATTTCATTTTCTTAATGATGGGTCTTGCTTAAAGCACTAATAACAATCCCAAGGCGCTATAAATAGCAAAAAATTCTATTTTTGGAGTAGAAAAATTTTCATCAGAGCATAACCTCTACATATTAAGAAACAGCAGTAACATGTTTCTGCAGACTTCACCTCCAGATTTTATTTCACTTTAGTTATTATGGAAACCCTGGTGGTATAGTGGTTAAGTGCTTCATCTGCTAACCAAAAGGTTGGTAGTTCAAATCCACCAGGCACTCCTTGGAAACTCAACAGGGCAGTTCTATCCTGTCCCATAGGGTCCTTATGAGTCGGAATCAACTCTACAGCAGTGGGTTTGGTTTTTGGTTTTAGTTATTATAGTTACAGGAGTGATACCCATCTGAAAATCATTACGGCTGCCATTTTACTTCAAGAGCCAAAGCCAAAGCCAAGTGCCCTCGAGCACAAAACTGAATTCAAGGAGTATCTTCACAGTCCTTACTATTGTTGTCTGGTGCCAGGGAGTCGGCTCCAACTCATAGTGACTCTCTGTACAACAGAAAGAAACACTGCCCAGTTTTGCACCATCCTCACAATCATAATGTCTGAGCTCACTCCCATCTCACTGAGGGTCTTCTTTTCCAATGACCCTCTACCTTGCCAAGCATGATGCCCTTCTCCAGGGAATCATCCCTCCTGGTAACAAGTCCAAAGAATGTGAGACTAGTCTCACCATCCTTGCTTCTTTATTAGTGTAGCAAATTTAATCAAACTCACTCAAAAGTTACAATGGGACACGCAGAAACATGAAATACCAGGTAGTTAATTAGAAACAGATAACTCATTTGGGGCATAAATTATTATGTACAACCTTCATTTATGAAAAAGCAAAACTAATGACCCTCTTAGAAAGGTCTACATATTAACTGTCCTATCCAACAGTGCATTACTTTCATCTGCCCACACCTGAGTCAGGCCTCCCATGGATTTAAGGTGAGGTGCAGCCCTGTGAACTCCAGGGGGCCTGTTTATACCTCCCAGACAACCCTAGTACATGAAGCTCAAAACATATTTGGGGAATCAGATTCCTCAAGAGAGGGCAAAAGCATTGGTTCTGAAGAGCACAGGTTCAGGTCAGACTGGTTTGGACTGAAATTAGGCCTCTACTGAGTACTAGCTGGGTAACCTGGACAAATAATTTTCTGTCAGAGCCCACGTGATCATGTATGCATATGAAATTTAAAAATACCCACCTCACAGACATGTTGTAAGAATATACACACATACATACACACAAATGTTTATGCAAATAAACCATTTACCATAATATCTAGCATTCAGTAAACCAAAACCAAACCAAACCCATAGCCAGAGTCAATCCAGACTCATGATGACCCTACAGGTCAGAAAAGAACTGCCCCAGAGAGTTTCCAAGGAGTGCCCTGATGGATTTGAACCGCCAGCCTTTTGATTAGCAGCTACAGCACTTAACTACAGGGTTTCCATAAACTAAAACCAAACCCACTGCAGTCGAGTCAGAACTCATAGCGACCCTAGAGGACAGAGCCAAACTGCCCTATAGAGTTTCCAAGGAGCCCCTAGTAGATTTGAACTGCTGACCTTATGGTTAGCAGCCTTCGCACTTAACCAGCATGCCACCAGGGTTTCCAGCATTTCCATAAGGCTCAGTAAATAAAATATTGCAATTAAATAATTATAAAGACTGCCCAAAAGAGACAAGAAACAAAATTTGACCCAGATCAGAACTGTCCCATACGCAAATACTTTCAAGGAAGGAGTTTAATGCAAAGTATTGACAACTGATATTAAAGACCTAAACGGACTAGATAGATCCTTTTTAACCTAATAAATAATTTTATTAATTCCCAAATCTGAACTGTAAATGTTATCAGGTTCTTCAGGTTGAAGATTCTCACCCTTGATTTTTCTATCCACTGGAAAAACTGCACCTAACTTCGTATCTCAGTAATAAGAAGTGTACAGACTCCAGTGAGAAATAAGGCTAGATCTTTGAGTCATTCAGACATTCAGGAACTAATGTACATAAAGTAAACATTCTAAAAACTATCAAAAATTAAAATCCAAAAATTGCGCGTCACCAACAAAAGATTTCTAATGTTGAGTTTGAGATTAAAAGCAAACTGGAAAAATCTCCCCAAAATTTTACACGTAGTCTTTTAACTACAAGATTTTCAAAAGTTGAAATATCTGCTCCAACAGACACCATCCATCATCTAATGATAAAGAACCTTTGAGATTCTATTTCTCCCACTATCAAGGAATTTATTGTTTGCAAATTAATGGATCCTGCCAAAAAATGTAATTTTAGAATCTAAAATTACTAAATTCAGGGTAAACAGCCTTTCTACCTAGAAATCAACACTTCAACCTCTGTTATTCTAGTATCAAGGTTAAGGGTCATCTAAAAGATTTCCCCCTTTTGCTTTGGGTCTATGCATGTGGATCCCCTTATTCTTAAATGTCTCCCGTTATTGGACATTAATTTATTAAATTAAAAAGTCACGTCATCACAATGCCAAAAACAAAGTACTATATTAGCATACATCCAAATATCTAGAAGAAATAAAATAGAGTATCACCAAAGTTATCACAATGGAAGGGGAAAGAAGGTGAAATTTTAGCAGGTATGCTGAAGAAAATTTATTTTCTCTGCTTATTTTACAAATCTACTTTAGCTAATGTCTCAGACATAGCTGAATTTTCTACTGCAACGTAGAACGTAAATCATAATGAAAGGTTAACTTTCTGCAACAGAAGCCACTGTCATTTCCAACAATGCAACCATTGTTGAAAGAAAGCCTCACACAGACTCTTGGACACAGTGGTGAAACAAGGCCAGGGGGAAAGAAAAAGCATATTTAAAAGAATTCTTCCACTGCTGCATTTCAGTTTCTAATGTAACAATACTGCACCTTCAAAGCAGAAATGCCATGTAAGATCTGGTTCTCATTAAAGGAGACTGTCTGAACCCCATGCAACATATTTGGAAAAACACACATCTGATTCGCAGTCAACCTCCTGTTACTCATCCATGTGAGGTGGCCCTGCAATCTCTTTCCATGGAAGCCCTTCCTTTCAAAACCCCAGGGAATACTGTAGATGCCACATTCTGATTTAAATAACTCCAAGAAAATCATGGCAGATTTAGTCCAGGGAACTTGCATAAATACAAAAATCTAAAACCTGCAATAAAGAGGTAAAAAGAAAATCCCCCCACAAGTTCCCAAATCATGACCAAATTATAAGATTGAGCAAGGAAAAAAAGCAATGCTCTCTGGAGAATGCTATTTCTAATTGTGTGTGTGTGTGTGTGTGTGTGTGTGTGTGAAAACTGGCTTTAAAAAATGTAGGCTTAAGAAATATGCTAATGAAAGTCAGAATACTAAGCTGTGTGTGTGTAGGTATATACATATATAGATACAGATAACTTGATATATAATGCTGCACTGATTATGTTAAAAAGAGAAGACAATTCAGAAAAATTTGATACCCTCTCTAACTGGGGACTCGGAATTGACCTGGTGTCAAAGGGTTTCGTTTGGTTTCTAACTGGGGAGCTTCCAACCACTCTTAAATGGTAGATTCTTTAACAGTTAAATGATTAATTTTTTTCTAGTATGCCTCTTTGGGGGGTCTATTATTTAATACAGTCAAACTGAATTTCTTTTCTTCCTAATTAGGTTTCCTTGTACTTGTGAACTGCTCAGCATACGCTGTGCTGGAAGCTTTAGTTCTACAGCTTCTCTCTTCTGGCTCCTTCTCCTCTCACTTCACCCCCCCCCCAAAAAAAGATTTCCTTCCCAAATGTTCTCTTCTCTTCTCTGCATTTGTCAACAGAAACACCCACTGGTGGTGTCAAACTGGTAATACTGCTGCAGCCTTCCTTACTCCTGTTCCAGTGTCAACGCCAAAAATGCTCCAACCTAAAATAGGACTTTAATAATGATATGAAAGGCTTGCTAGGTACACAACTATCATATCCTCAAAAGGAGGCACACTTAAAAAAAATATTAATAAATCCTAAATGGGTTGTTAAACAAGGTTATACCACTCCCTTTCAACACTAACCACACAGGGCCAAGTAATCACAGCGTCTCATGTTTTATGAATAAAATATTTTCAAACACTTAAAAAACAAATTTGCATCTGTCAGTCACAGATAACTGAAAATTCTGAATAGCCTGAGTAAAATGTCTTTTTTGTAACCCTACCGCAAGTGAGGAACAGGCTGAAAATGTTCCTGCAGATGTTACCTAAAATGATAATCCTAGTCTATACATATTTATGTCTCTCGGTTCAGTCCAAAGCTCTCAAATTAATTTGTCTAATCTCTTACATTACCCACATAACCATTATGCTCAAACAGATCTCATTCAGACGCACAGAAATTATTCTGTGTCAACAATACTTCCTAAAATCACCTTCAATTTCAGTTCATTAAAATAGATTGTGTTAACAGCATGCTGATCTCCAACTATTTAGACACAGCATCCGTCCAGTCTCACTGTACAGAGAGATACTAAGGTCAGGCTCTTCTCCAGGCATCTGTGCTTTAACACTGAAGCGAAGCGAAAAACAAAACCCCCAAGGACGACCTGCTTGCACACTGAAATATGCTCAGGTTATTTTTTTCCCCCAACGTGGGCACAAAAACGTGTCAATGCGAGAAGGACCTGTTTATTCTGGGAGATGGTTCCAAAGCCCAGGATTTCATTTCTATGAAGGTCCAAAGGCTAGGGAAGATCTGAAAAGGGGCCAGTTTCTGCTTTTCCCCACTAAGTCAGTCGTGAACTTCACAGCAACGCGTGAAACTTGTTCGGGGAAAGCTAAAGGAGCCTCGGGGCTGGCGGCAGGGTAGCTTGCCTACTCGCGCGGGCAGCCAAGGTCAGCGGAGCCGAAGCCGCGGCTCGCAGCCCCCTGCGGGACCCAGGCGGGAGCCTTGGCTCGCCAAGTCCCTCCTCGACGCCCGTGGGAAAGGGGCTTCCCTGGACGCAAGCCCAGGGGAGTCCGCACCACGGGGACGACAGGGTGGGGACGCCGCAAGCTAGACCTCCGCCCTTCTGCACTTCCTCAGCTCGCCCCACACCCAAATCCAGCCCCAGCCCCTCTCTGGGGAGAAGCCCGCTCCACGGCGCCGCACGGGAGATGAGGAAAAGCCGCTCCGGGCTGGGGCGTTCTCGCCGCGTCTCCCAGTTCTGAGAGACAGGCGCCGCCACCGCCCCCTCTCGCGACCGCCCGGAGGACCGGACGGGTCTCCTCCTTCGGGAGAAGCTGGGTGGGCGCGGGGCCATACTAGGGCAAGGAGACTTAGCGGACGACTGCAGTGAGACTACTTACCTAGCGCTGTCCCAGACCTCCAGCCGGGAATCCCTCAGCTCCCGAGGCCGCCGTCGCCTCTTTATCTTCCACAGCAGTAGCGACAACTAATCGAAACCTCCGGCCCCGCCCTCCCGAAGGGGAGGGGGGAGGGAGAATGCGCAGCCTAATTTGCTAACTGCCCCGCCCTGGCCAAGCCCTCAGACCAATGGAGAGGCTCCTCGGCCCCTCAGGTCCCGCCCCCGTGCCCGCCCGCTGCTGGTAAGAACCAGTGTAGAGACAGCGCTCGTGCTTGGGCTCGGGCTCGCGCGCCCTGCCCGCGCCGCGCGTGCTAAGGTTTCCGAATCCTGTGATTGTGGGTTCGTTCTAGGTACAAGCTCGGCTGCGCGCGTACGCGCGCGCGGTGCCTCCTCGCGTGCCAGGTTTGGTTGCCCTGCCAGGTCCTAGCAACCTGGGCGGGAAGGCTGGGCAAGGCGGGGCCGAGCCCAGAGCTGACAGGGGAAGGGAGGACCGCACGAAGTGAAGTGGGGAAGATCGTGACTGGAAAAGGGGCGGCTGCGTGGGTGGGGGGGCGAGGAGGCCCCGGAATCCGCCGTCACTGCAGAGAAAAGGGGGAATCCTGCCTGCAGCGCAGCTATCCTGGCCTCCCTCTGGAGGGACACGTGCGGGGCGAGGGGTATCAGGGAAGGGGGAAGAGCACTTTAGGAGCAGGAGCTAAGGCACTGCTTGCAAATAAAGGATGGAGGATGGTTTATCTCTGTCGTTGATAAAAATGATACCGGAGTCCATTGCTGCGGCTACATAACTATTGCAGCCGTGCATGGACGCGCAAACACACGCGCACACACACACACACACACACACACACACACACACACACGTACCATCTTCCTTCAGCCAGTAATGCCTTGGGTGAATTAGGAGCAAAGACCAGTAGCCTGAGGATTCCTTGAACAGCAGCTGGGTGCATGCAAACCGCTGCTGTTGCAGCCGCAGTCGCAGCCGCAGCTGCAGCAGTAGCAACCTACAGCTCTGCTTCGGTCCATACACCACCACACAAGATTCCCCAGCTGGCATGAAAGCAATGAAGTCATCGCCCAACCAGGAGAAATGTAAAGATCTTAATACCCACCAGTAATCAGATTTCCAGTCAGGATGAAGAGGTGATGAAGTGGAATGGGAGACATCTCCAATGCTACTTTTTGAAAATTTAAATACATATATATATATATAATTTTTAAAAAGACATTGTGGGCAACATGGTAAAGCTGTATGAAAATTTCCACTTTAAAAATGCAAAGAGGAAAAAATAGGGTGTTCCCCCGCCTTGCTTTTAGGAAAAGCACAGAAAACAGGCAGTGTATGAGGTCATAGCAGCTACCAAATTAGAAATATGCAGTACGGTCATAGGAAATAGATAATCTTGGATAAAATCCATCGGAAATTATTCCTGTCCTGAATCTGGTAACAGTATGTCGGGTTTGGCTATTTGGTGTCAAGCCAATAAGGGTTTTCTTTCGCCTAATACAGTGAATCTTAAAGGAGGAAATGAAGGTGACTACTTTCTCTTCAGCTTTTCAGGAAGCTTATTGGAAAAATTTACAGATTAGGAACAGTGAATTAGCAGTGAGGGAAAATGGAGAGGCTACAGCAGAGAGTTTTGCAGCAGTTCTCCTGCCTCCTCTAAATTCGAAGTAAGAGTGCTTTGACCTCAAACTTCACTCACGTGGAGCCTGAATTCCTGGAGCAAATGTTCTCCATTTTCACTCCTATATGTTAGTGTCTTTGTCCCGGGAATTACAGCAGCATTAATTCTGAATCAAATAAACAATGGCTTATCCATAAAGATTCAGAACAGGATAACAAAAAGTCAATATCTGAACATCCACTGATAGAGATCCAACTTTTAAGTAGTAAAATTAGATGCTTTATAGTGTGCCAGTTGGTATATACAAATATGGCCTTCCACTTGAGGATATTTGCTCTGATCTGGTTTTGTGTAGTGGTGGAGGGTTTCTTGGGGCCACTTCCAGTTCAGTTAATATCTCTTTCGAAAACACATGTTTTCTAGAGGGTTAGTAAGAGTTAAAAGTACTATGCTGCCACTTAACTGAGCTCTTATGTGGAAAGAACACCAACGCTTATCGCTGAATGCATGCCTACTATGTGCCAAGAATTTTACATACATTGAGGGCTCCCAGATAAAATGCAAGACGCCCAGTGAAATTTGAATTTCAGATAAACAAGAAATAGTTTTTTTTTTTAGCATACATATGTATTTTTATCCTGGATACATGGGAGACCAGACTAGAAAACTAAATAAGCCTATGCATTGTCAAAAAGCATTTATGAAATGCCCATCTGGACATAGACTTCATAATGCAATTGAGATCTGGGAGAAAAGCTTGTGGACCAAATCAGTGTGCAAATTTGTAGCGTTGCTAGGAAGATGTGAGCATTAGTTATGCCTTGGCCCTGCTCAGAGCTTAAATCAGGCTGTCAGATCTTCTGTGTTTTCATTTAAAGTTCATACCATTTGGGAAAATGTCATTTTAGAAATGCGAGGCCAATGCCTCGTTTGTAACTATTAAAGCCTCTATCCCTGTCCTCTGGGCACCAAGTTTAGACACAAACAGTGTGGGAAAGAACAGAAATGTCAACCTCAGAAGATCCAAGAAAGAAAACCATACCAGAACACAATGCCATATAAAAGTAGTTTGTTGGCAAGATAGTGTAGCTTGATAGTTAAAAGCACAGACTCAGGAGCCAGATTGTCAGGGTTCACATTCCAGCTCTAGTTAAGTCCTTGGATCAATTGCTCAACTTCTCTGTGCCTCAGTTTGCTTCTCTGTAAAGTGGGGATAATAATATGCCCTTCATTTTGCATGGATTATCTCATTTAATCCTTAAATCAACTCTACAAGGAAAGCCTTGGCTTGGGTTTCCCCCAAAGCAGGCCCTGAGACAAGGATTTCAGTGTAAGTAGTTGATTTGAGAGTTGATCCCAGAAAACACCAGTGAGTTTGTAAGTGAGATAAAGAAGTCAGCCAATAAAAAGTGTGTTACCAAGCCAGTGATTGCTACAGGCAGTTGGTTTTCAATCACATCAGAGAATTCTGCAAGACTGTGTAGAACACGCACAGATTTTTCCCCTCCCAGAAGGGCAAGGAAGCTGAGCTACTTACCCACCAGGTAGAACGCTCTTCTAGCCATTAACTCTCCAGCATTTTCAGCTCTCCCAGTGGGCAGGCTGAATGTGCTACCACAGCTAGGGAAACCTCCACTGTCTGACAGTCCCAAGTGATCACAATAAGCACCATCAGTCAGCACATGGAGGTGAGTGCCCAGAAGAAATGGGAGCAGCAACAGCAGTGTGTCCCTCCATTAACTGTGTTCATACGCCCATTTTCAGGGACAGATTACCTAAAAGATGTGGTGAAACCTATGTGAAACTGTGTATTGCAGATTAGTGAGTAAACACAAATAAACCCAGGTACACTTTGCTTACTGGTCAATCTGCCCATTTTACAGAACTGCCATCTTAAGGCATGTTCTCCAACCACAGGCTGAGAGCAAGCAAAGACTGTTGTTGTTGTTAGGGAACTTGGTGTCAGTTCTGACTCGTAGAGACCCTGTGTACAATAAAAGCGAACACTTCCCAGGTCCTGCACCATCCCCACAATTTCTTTGCTTGAGCTCACTGTTGCAGCCACGGTGTCAGTCTGTTTCATCGAGGGTCTTCCTGTTTTTTTGCTAGCCCTGTATTTTACCAAGCATAAATGTCCTTTCCTGGAAACTGGTCCTTCTTGATAACATGTCTGAAGTACATGAGATGAAGTCTCTCCATCCTTGCTTCTAAGAAAAGCAAAGATGAAAGAGAGTAAGTATGGACTCTGCATTCCATGATGGATCTTCTCGGAGACTTGTAAACCTTCTGGAACTTGGCTTTGTGGAGGATTCTCCAGATAACAGTTGCAGTTAGAAGCCACCCCTCCAGAGCCTCCTCTGCCCTATTTTCATTCCCTGTGGTAGCCTTATATTCCCTGGTTTACCCTTGTCTAATATGTCCAGGTTATCTGAGATCAGTGATGTCCAGGGAGCTGAACATAACAGTACTAATAGATGCTTTTACTGATGTAGAAGGTCTTTTTATTTCAAGAGAAATATCTAATAAGATAATGGAGATGTGCTGTCTTTGACTTTGCAAGAAGCTAGCCAGCTAATTTTATAGATAGCAGCAGGAAAATAACCGTAAATTGGGGCAAACAAAGGAGAGTGCTTCTAGCATCTTTTCATGTGGCCTACATAATTAAATAGTCTGTGCACTCCTGACCTGATGATTCTAGGCATAAGCATAGTCTCTATCGTTCAGTTCACCGTCCTCTCCAGCACAGTACACAATAAATTACCCAACAGAATTAAAGCAGAGGAGTATGTCAGAAACACTTGTTGCCTCAGACATGCTTCTTCTTGACATTCAAAATTTTATATAATTTGCAACACCAATAAACCAGATTTCCTTAGCTAGGCAGCAGCCCATTCACCTTTCTTTGGAAATAATATTTATTGAGCATTTACTATGTGCCAAGCATTGTGTTGGGCATTTTGCATGGCTTGTTTCATGTAGTCTTCATAATACCCCCATGAAGTCATGTAGAGGTTTCTAAATATGCCCACAAATACTTTGATTCTCTTCCCTTCAAGAGGTAAAGGTTAATTCCCTTCTCTTGAGTGTGGATTAGACGTAGTGACTCACTTCTAAAAATAAAATATGGTGGAAGTGACGGAGATAAATGCTGAAACTATGCATTAGAAGGCGTTATGGCTTCTCACTGTCTCACTCTTGCCTCACTCACTGTGTGGGAAGCCAGCTGACATGTTCATGAAGTTACTCAAGATGCCCTGTGGAGAGGTCGCTGTGGTGATGAACTGAGCGCATCACCTTGGAAGCAACTTCTCTAGCCCCATTTAAGCCCTTAGATGACTACAGCCTCAGCCATCATCCTGACTGCAACTTCACAAGAGATCCTGAGCCAGAACCACCTAGCCAAGTCACTCATGATTCGTAACCTACTGTAATGATGAGATAATAAATGCATACTGTTTTAAGCCATGAAGTTTTAGGGTTGTTACTCAGCAATAGGTAACTAATACAAATGGATCTATCCACACTTTATGGAGAAGGTTTTATTAACTTGCCCGAGCTTAGCCAGCTAGTAAACAATGGAATCAGGATTCAGACCCAGGCAGACTGACTGCAGAAGTCTTATTTTTAACCTCTGTGTATACACTCTAACAGTGACTGTACAATGGACCTCACCAGACAGAATACACAGGAATCAAATCGACTACCTCTGTGGAAAGAGATGATAGAAAACTCAGTATCATCACTCAGAACAAGACCAGGTGCTGATTGTGACACAGACTATCAATTGCTCATATGCAAGTTCAAGTTGAAACCGAAGAAAGTTAGACCAGGTCCATGAAAGCTACAGTACAATCCTGAGTATATATTACTTGAGTTTAGACACCATCTCAGAGATAGATTTTCCATGTTAAACACTAATGACCAAAGACCACATGAATTATGAAATGACATCAGAGACATCATACATTAAGAAAGCAAGAGATCATTAAAAAGGCAGGAAAGAAAGAACTTGCTCTTAAATGTTGAACAGCTAAACTGAAAGGGAGAAATGATGAAGTAAAAGACCTGAACAAAAGATTTCAAAGGTTAGCTCAAGAAGACAGAGCATTACAATGACATGTGCAAAGAACTGGAAATAGAAAGTCAAAAGGGAAGAACAAGCTCTGCATTTCTCAAGTTGAAAGAAATGAAGAAAAAATTCAAGCCTTGAGTTACAATAGTGAAGGATTCTATAGGGAAAATGTTAAAAAACTCAGGAAGCATCAAAAGAAGATAGAAGGAATACACAGAGTTATTACACCCAAAAGAGTTCATTGACGTCTAATCATTTCAAGAGATAGCATATAATCAGAAATCAGTGGTACTGAGGGAAGAAGTTGAAGCTGCATTGAAGCCTTTGGAAAAAAACAAGGCTCCAGGAACCGATGAAATATCAATTGAGATGTTTCAGCAAACAGATGCAGCAGTGGAAATGCTCACTCATCTATGCCAAGAAATTTGAGGACAGCTACCTGGCTAACTTACTGGAAGAGATTGATATTTATACCTATCCCCAAGAAAGCTGATCCAACCAAATGCAGAAATTATCAATTTCATTAATATCCCATGTAAGCAAAATTTTGCTAAAGATCATTCTAAAGTGACTGCAGCAGTATATTGACAGGGAACCACGAGAAATTCAGGCTAGATTCAGAACAGAATGTGGATTTAGGGATATCACTGCTGATGTCAGATGGATCTTGGCTGAAAGCAGAGAACACCAGAAAGTGTTTACTTACATTTTAGACTATGCAAAAGCAATTTTGACTGTGATTATAAGAGTTGTGGATAATATTGCAGAGGATGGGAATTCCAGAGCACTTAACTGTGCTCATAAGAAATCTGTACACAGATCGAGAAGCAGTCGTGCAAACAGAACAAGGGGACACTGCATGGTTTAAAGTCAGGAAAGGTGTGCATGAGGGTTGTATGTCTTCATCCTACCTTTTCAATCTGTGTGCCAAGGAAATAAACCAAGAATCTGGACTATATGAAGAAGAATGAGGAATCAAGATTGGAGGAAGAGTCTTTAACGACCTGCATTATGTAAATGACACAAACCTGCTTGCTGAATGTGAAAAGGACTTGAAGCACTTACTGATGAAGATCAAAGACCACAGCCTTCAGTATGGATTACACCTCAACATCAACAAAAATCCTCACAACTGGACCAATAAACAACATCATGGTAAAAGGAGAAAAGATTGAAGTTGTCAGGGATTTCATTTTACTTGGAACCACAACCAACACCCATGGAAGCAACAGTCAAGAAATCAAAAGACACATTGCCCTGGGAAAATCTGCAAAGACCTCTTTAAAAAGTATTGAAAAGCAAAAATGTCACCTTGAAGACTAAAGTATGCCTGACTCAAGCCATGGTATTTCAGCTGCATCACATGCATGTGAAAGCTGGGCAATGAATAAGGGAGACAGAAGAAGAATTGATGCTTTTGGACTTCCAAAAGAACACAGAGATCTGTCTTGCAAGATGTACAACCCAGTGCTCCTTAGAAGCAAGGATGGTGAGACTGACTGAATTTTACATAATTTGGACATGTTGTCAGGACGGAATATTCTTTGGAGAAAGACATCACGTTTGGTAAAGTAGAGGGTCAGCGAAAAAGAGGAAGATCCTCAGTAAGATGGACTGACACCATGATTACAACAATTATGGGCATGACGTGGGACCAGGCAGTGCTTTGCTCTATTATACATTGGGTCACTATAAGTTGGAACCAATTTGATGGCACCTAGCAACAATAACATACCATCTCAGCAGTAGAATTCATTTATGTAACGGTACTATGTGCCAGGAACTTTTTTAAAATTAGCTCATTTATTCCCACAATAGCCCTTCAAGGAAGACTTCTCTCTGTCTTTCAAAGGTATCCAAGGAATGTTAGCATCTTATAGAAGTCAAAAAGGTTTGACAGTTCCAAACAATTTCAAAAAATGCCCTTTCCTAGAATATGTGCTTATGTGTAGACTAAGTAATATATATATAATCCCCAGATTTTAATTAAAAATAGAAAACAGATTTTAAGAAAAGCATACACCATTTAATTTGTGGAGCAAACAAATGAGCTCATAGAGTATAAGTACTAAAAAAGTAATAAAATAGCTGTGTCTTTCATTTTCTACGTTTAACATCAGGCTTGATTGAATGCAGTATTACGGAATTTTTATAAGGTGCCTTGGAATTCTGGACAAGTTATGTTAAAAAAAAACAAAACAGTGGAAAAGACATTGATCTTGCTTCTTTCAAACTCCATAAAACATTTCTTGATCTTTTTTCATTTCTTTTTTTCACAACTGAATAAAAATGTACATTCCCATATAAATTTGCAAGCCTGCCTATATGCAGCTCCCACTGCTGTCCCTGCCCAGTGACAGCACATTCTTCCTCTCCACTCCGTACATGTCTTATCCTCCCAACAATCTCTTATCCCCTCCTCTCCACCCACTCCCCTTCCTCCAGTAAGAGTTCAGCAGGACAACATCCTATAGATGCAGAGAACCGTAAAGTGCATGAATGGTATGGTTACTCTGTGTCGCCAAGTCCAATCCATTGCTGTCTGAGAGTTGACCTCCATTATGATTTATGCACAGGGGCAGCATCAGGGCCAGGGGCCATGCTCCCAGGGGAACTTCAAGGCCCATGGACCATCAATTGCAGTCTTTTAATGGAGATCTCAGGGTGCACCCTTTTTTATTCTTGTGTTGTCAGTGAGACTCAACTTTGTGAGCTCCATCACGGCTATCACTGGTGGTAGCCGGGCACCATCCTGTTCTTCTGGTCACACATTGAGGTAGTCACCCACTCACGTGGGTCTCTCTGTCTTCTGGGTTCTCTTTCCCCCAGGTCGTTTTGGTCCTTGGTGGTCATCCACTCCTGCTAAGTTGAGACTATTGACTGTACTCTCAGATGGCAGCTTGGGAGCTTTTAAGACCCCACATGCTACTCATCAATGTGGGGTGCAGAGGGCTCTCTTAGCAAAATGCTAGTTGTGCCAGTTGGCCTCAGTTACCCCTGAGAGCATTGTCCCCGGCCCCTGGCCCCTGGCCCCAGCTACTCTGTCCTTGCAATATTGGGTAAAGATGGGAGGAGTAATCATGTTATGTTGAAGTTCAGTTAATATTGATCTTTCTAATGCGTGCTGTAACCGATTTCACCCAACCAAATTTCTATCAACTAATCTAAACCCTCCCTCCTTTCCCACTCTTGCAGCCATCAGAGTCCTTTCTTCCGTGCATGAGTCTGTCTTTAAGTTCTTATTATAGGGGTCTCATACAATATTTGTCCTTTAGTCGCTGACTACTTTCACTCAACATAATGTCCTTCAATTGAAACCAGGTTATGAGATGTTTCCTGAAATCATCGTTGTTCTTTACCATTGCATAGTGGTCCACTGAGTATATACACTATGGTTTACCTATCCATTCCTCTGTTTGGGAGCACCTGGGTTGATTCCATCTTTTTGATATTATGGACCGTGCTGTGATAATCATTTGTGTGCATGTATCTATTAGTGTGAATGGCCTTGATTCTGTAGGATATATTCTGAGCAGTGGTATATCTAGATCCAGCTGTTTGAGGAAGCATCAGATTGCTTTCCAAAGAGGTTGCCCCATTTTGCAATCCCACCAACAGTGTAGGAGATTTCCAATTTCCATACAGCCTCTGCAGCATTTGTTGTTTTGTGTGTTTTGGATCATGGCCAACTTTGTTGGAGTGAGATGGTATCTCACCGTAGTTTTGATTTGAATTTCTTTAATAGCTAATGATCGTGAGCATGTCCACATATGTTTTTTGGCTGCCTGGATCTCCTCTTTAGAGAAGTGTCTGTCCATCTCCTTTGCCTATTGCTTAATTGGGTGATTTATCTTTTTCTTATTGATATTTTGCAGTACTTTGTACATTATGGAAATTAGGCATTGGTCTAACATGTGGTTGCCAAATATTTTTTCCCATTCTGTAGATGGTCTTTTAATTCTACTAATAAAGTCTTTGGATGAATTAAAGTGTTTGATTCTGAATAGTTTCCATTTATCCATTTTCTCTTCTGTTGTTTGTGGTTTGTTTGACAGATTCTGATGTCTGTCTACATGGTGTATTAAAACTTCCATTGTTGTTCCTACTTTTTCTTGGATGAGCTTTATTGTTTTAGATTTGATATTTATGTCTTTTATCCATCCAGTTTGAGTTGGTTTTTGTATAAGGTGTAAGATACAGGTCTCGTTTCGATATATTGCAAATGGATATCCAATTTTGCCAACATCATTTGTTAAAGAGATTATTTTTCCCCCAGTTTAATGTCTTAGGGCCTTTGTCGCACATCAACTGTTCACAGGAAAATGGTATCGTCCCTGGGGTCTCAATTCTGTTCCATTGATCTATTTGTCTCTTTTTGTACGAGTACCAGGCTGTTTTGACTACTGTGGCAATGTAATAGGTTCTATAGTCAGGTAGTAAGAGGCCTCCCAGTCGGTTCTTCTTCTTCAGTAGTGCTTTAGTTATCCAGGGCTTCTTCCCTTTACAAACAAAGTTGTTGATTTGTTTATCCATCTCGTTAAAAAATGTCACTGGAACGTGTATTGGGATTGCATTATGTAAGTCGATTGCTTTGGGCAAAATAGACATTTTTACAGTGTTAAGTCTTCCTATCCATGAGCAGGGTTGGTTTCACCATTTATGTAAGTCTCTCTTAGTTTCTTGTAGTAAAGACTTGAGTTCTCTTTGTAAAGGTCTGTTATTTCTCTAGTTAGATTTATTCCTAGGGGCTATAGCAAATGGTATTGATTTGGTGATTTCTTCCTTAATAATCTCGTTGTTGGTATAAAGGAATCCTACTGATTTACTTATGTTTATCTTGTATCCTGAGACTTTGCTGAACTCTTCTATCAGCTTGAGTAGTTTACTTATGGATTCTTTAGGATTCTCTGCTTATACAATCATATAATTTCCAAATAGGGAGATTTTTACTTCTTCTTTGCAGATGCGGAAGCCCTTTACTTCTTGGTTTTGTCTAATTGCTCTGGCCAGAACTTCTAGTACAATGTTGAATAGGAGACATGAGACTGGACATCCTTGTCTAGTTCCTGTTCTCAGGGAAAACTGTTTCAGTCTCTCTCCATTCAGGATGATGTAGGCAGTTGGCTTTGTATAAATGGCCCTTATTGCACTGAGGAATTTGTCGTCTATTTCTATTTTGCTGAGAGTTTTTAGCAAGAGTGGCATTGGACTTTATCAAATGCCTTTTCTGCTTCAATAGACAAAATCAGGTGATTCCTGTCTTTTGTGTTATTTACGTGGTTGATCACATTAATTGTTTTTCTGATGTTGAACCAGGCTTGCATCCCTGGTATGAATCCAACTTGGTCATGGTGGATTAGTTTTTTGATATGTTGTTGGCAAGAATTTTGTTGAAAATTTTTGCATCTAGATTCATGAATGATATCGGTCTGTAGTTCTCCTTTTCTGTTGGATCTTTCCCTGGCTTTTGTAGCAAGGTTATGCTGGCTTCATAGAATGAATTTGGGAGTATTCCATCCCTTTCTACAATGTGAAATAGTCTTAGTAGTATTGGAGATAACTCTTCTCTAAAAGCTTGGTAGAATTCTGTGGTGAAGCCATCTGGGCCCGGACTTTTTTTCGTTGGTAGTTTTTTGATGACTTTTTCAATCTCTTCCTTTGTGATGGGTTTATTAAGTTGTACAGCTTCACCTTGTGATAATTTTGGTAGGTGATATGAATCAAGGAATTTGTCCATTTCCTCTAGGTTTTCAAATTTGTTATAATACAATCTTTCATAGTATTCAGGTATGATATTTTTGACTTCTGTTGGATCTATTGTGACAACTCCCCTCTCATTTCTCATTTGGGTTATTTGTTTCCTTTCCTATTTTTCTTTAGTAAGTTTAGCCAATGGTTTGTCAATCTTGTGGAACTTTAAAAAAAAAAAATCAGCTTTTGGTCTTTTCAATTTTTTCAATTGTTCTTTTATTTTCTAATTAGTTTAGTTCTGCTCTAATCTTTATGATCTGTTTTTTTCTGTTGCTTGAGGGTTTCCTCTGTTCTAACTCTACTTGTTCAAGCTGCAGGGTCAGTTCTTTGATCTGGTTTCTTTCTTCATTTCAGATGTGTGCATTTATGGAGATAAACTGACCTCTGAGCACTGCTTTGGCTGTATCCCATAGGTTGTGGTGGGAAGTGTTTCATTCCTCTTGGAACCCATAAATTTCTTTATTTCATCCTTGATCTTTTTCTATAACCCATGGTTTTTTGAGCAAGATGTTGTTCAGTTTCCATGAGTTCCACTGTCTATGTTTTTCTGCTATTGATTTCAACTTTTATGGCTTTGTGATCTGAGAAGATGCTTTGCATTAATTCAATGGTATGGATTTTGCTGAGAATTGCTTTATGTCCTAACACATGGTCTACTCTGGAGAATGTTCCATGTGCACTGGAGAAGAAGGTGTAGTTGTCCACTGATGGATAGAAAGTTCTGTATGCATCGATGAAGTCTAGTTGGTTAATTGTGGCAATAAAGTCTTCTGTGTCTTTATTGATCTCTTTTCTAGATGATCTGCTGAATATTGAGAGTGGAGCGTTGAAGTCTCCCACTATTATTGTGGAGTGATCTATCTCTTTTTTGAGTGTAGTCAGTGTTTCTTTGATGTATTTATGTGCTCTGATATTAGGTGCATAAATATTTAATATTGTTAAGTCCTGTTTGTGTACTGAACATTTAAACAGTAGATAGTGTCCATCCTTGTCCACAATGTGGGACTTTACATTAAAATCTATTTTATCTGAGATTAGAATTGCCACCTCTGCTATTCTTTGTTCATTGTTAGCTTGATAAAAATTCTTCCATCCTTCAATTTTCAGTTTGTTCCTATCTTTAAGTCTAAGGTGAGTTTCTTGTAGGCAACATATGGATGGGTTGTGTCTTTTGATCCAAGATGTCACTCGATGTCTCTTTACTGGAGTGTTCAGTCCATTCACTTTCAATGAGATTATTGATAGGTATGTGTTCAGTGTTGCCATTGTGATATGTTTATTTTTCTGTGGATGTTTTCTCTGTTGTTCTGATTAATCTGTTCTGGGACATTCTTCTTTGTGAGTTGATTTTTCACCTTTTTCACGGTTGGTTTGATGGTTGTTGAGACTCCTGTATTATGTTTCTTTATTTGATATGTTGCAACTTTATTATGGTTTACAGCTGTCCCTAAGATTCCCCTTAATAAACCATGTATAAATCCAATTTTAATTACTACCATTCTTATCAACTTCCTCTCCATCTGGAAGGATTATAACAACTTCAATACATCCCCTTTTTAACATGATGACATCATAGTTTTCATGATAGGATCACTGGATTATTTCTTTCACCATTATAGCTTTGATTGAGTTGGAGCCTTCCCTAACCGAGTAGGAGTCTGGGTGATGTGTCTTGTATTTGCCTAGTAGTTTTGTTCTTCTAAGCCAAGAGATTCTTTCAATATTTCTTGTAGCTTTGGTTTGGTTTTTACAAAGTCTCTAAGTTTCTGTTTATCTACACATGTCTTAATTTCATTTTCATATTTGAAAGACAGTTTTGCAAGATACATAATTCTTAGTTGGAAATTCTTCTCCTTCAAGGCTTTGAATTTGTCATGCCACTGTCTCCATGACAGCATTGTTACTGCTGAGAAATCAAACAAAGCCTGCAGGGTTTCCCTCTGAATGTTAGCTTTGCTTTGAGTCTTGCTGCCTTTAAGAGTTTCTGCTTAGGTTTCATTTGGTTAAGCCTGATTATAATATGTCTTGGAGTCTTTCTTTTGAGATCTATATTTAGTGGCATTTGATATATATCTTGGATATCTATATTCTCTTCTTTCATAATTTCTGGGAAGTTTCCTGTCAGCAGCTCAGCAACAATACGCTCTGTGTTCTGAGGTGTCTCACCCTGTTCAGGGACTCCAGTTAATTGTAGACCGTTCCTCTTAACACAGTCCCACATGCTTCTTAATGCTTCTTCATTTTTCTTGTTTCTTTTTTCTGATTTCGCCTCATAGATGCTGGAGTCAGTAGCTCTGCCTTCCAAATCAGAAAGTCTATTTTCCATTTGTTCCATTCTGGTTTCTTGGCTTTGAATTGAAGTTTCTATGTCATTGATTTTGTTCTTGATCTTTTGGATTTCCGAGTATTGGTGTTTCATCAGATCAAACAGCTTGCTTAATTTTTCGTTTGGCTCTGCTGCATTTTGTATAAGGTCTAGGAGGGCTCTCTGTATAACCCTTTTGTATTCACTTTCTGATAGTTTCAGGAAAGCTTCTTCATCCGAGAAGTGCTGAGGCAATTTCTTTTGGGGGTTTTCTGATGCCATGGGTGATTTCCTGGCCATGGTTTTCTCCAGAGTTCGTTGGTTTGGGGGCTTCATATGGGTCAGTCGAGGCTGGGAGAGATGCTGTGAGGATGGACTGCAATTTTTTCTCTAAGCCATCTTAAAATGAGAAGTAAAAAGTATCTGACAACCTCCAAAGTCAGTCAGGTTTTCAGGGGTATAGGTCCCTCTTCCTAGCTGGCAAAGTTAGCACCTCTATGTTGAACCCTAGATGTTATAAATTAGCTCAAAATACAGAAAGGCTACTCTCCAGCTGGCCCCTGCTGTTGGGCCCCAGCTATAGGTGGTAATGTGTAGAATTCTGCTTTTATGTCAGAAAAGCGCTCTCTTTGGGACAGGCACTGCCTCCCAGTGCAGAAATTAGGTAAAGCTGAGGCTTCCGTATGAGTATACCCACCTTTCAGGGAGAACGAGGTGGGATTCGAAATAAGCTGGCCACCCGGCTGGAACCAGGCTACTTGCAGAAGTAAGGCCACAAGTGCTGCGATGCCCAGAGTCCACAACCTCCATTGTCAGACCCCAGCCTGAGGTGACACTGTGCAAAACACTGCCTCTCTGTCAGAAAATCAATCTCCCACCCAGCAGGTACCGCCTCTCAACCTAGGCACCAAGTTCAGCTGGGGCCTCTGCCTGGGCATCTCCATCTCCCAATGGATCAAGATGGCATCCTGCGCAAGCTTGTCACAGCATCAGTATGGCTATCACATGACGGAGGTAGAAAGATAGGCCGAAGGAGCCAAGATACACAGAGTCCAAAGCCAGAATCTCAGAAAATGGCAATTGCACTTGCCGACCGCACCACCAGTGCATCCAAGACCAGCAGCTAGTCAGGTCCCAGCTTTGCCTGCTGGCCAATACAGAGAAAAAAAAAAACTCAAACTAGTGAGTTACTTTCAATCTGTGCAAGCCTGTGCTCGCCGAGAGTGGGATCAGTGAAAGAGAGGAGGTTTGGCATTCAGCGGTGTGAAGTCCAAATTAACAGCCCTATGCCGCATCCTAGGGCTCCCTAGGTGTCCAGAAGGCTCTGTTTAATTATGAATTCAGGTCTTGGTTTCCAGAGGGATTTAGGGAGATGTATGTTTAGTCTGCCATGTTGACTCTGCCCCCAAAATGCAATTTTAAAAAAAGAAGAAGTAAGGCCTGGCAATCTGCTTCCAAAGGATCAGAGCCTTCAAAACTCTATAGAGCAGCTCTATTCTGCACACTTAGGGTCTACATGAGTCAGAAACAATTCCATGGCAACTAACGATATGGGTATTAAAGTTTTCAATTCCTAATCTTTATCCTGTTTGTGACTTATGGCTTGGGCCAATATTCTACATTCTGACAATGACAATACCCTATGGGCCAAAGAATATAAAAAAGAGAGATAGAAAGACAGAAAGAAGGAAGAAGGGAAGGAGGAAGGGAGAGAGGGAGGAAGGCAGGCAGACAGGCAGGCACGGAAACTGTGTGTTGAACATGATCTACCTGTACTGTTCCATGGAGTCTTGATTTCACTTCCTCTAAGAGAAATTCTTGACCAGTTTTTCGGATAAAAATCTAAGATGACTTCTAGAACACTTAAGAAAACAAGAAAATTCCATGATTATTTTACTCATTACCCAGCCTTTTTACAATCAAAGATCACTCTATATATTTTTAACTAGAACTCAAAATATGCTACTTCATGTACTGATGACTGCAAGTTACTCTGAAGTGTATTTAAAAAAAAACAAGACGAATTGATGCACGGGTCAAAGAGGAATAGATAGGTGATAAAGCAATTAAGAGTAAAATATTAATTGTAGAATCTGAGTGGTGGACGTAGGGATGCTTGGTGTGTCATTCTTTCAAATTCTCAGTATGTTTAAATTTTATCAGAATAAAAATATTGGAGAAAGTGCTTCTTGGATGGAAGCATATATGCTGCTTCACGAGTTCAAGATTTCACACAAAGTCACCAGCAAATCACAGCTAGTCAGTCTCAATACTGGGTTCCAACTTAATTTGGACCAGGGCCCAGTACAAACATATACACCCACACGCAAAGGACCGAAACCATTACAGTGATGGCCCAGAGAATCCACAATAGAGACCGTTAATTACACTGCACATGTCAGTAAGAATCGCCCCTGAGTCCACTCCATCAACTACTCCACAGACTCTTCGAAAAATTCAAGTAAATCTGCCCTGGCAAGACGTCCACGTATTATTTCTCATTTATTTTATGTCTTATATTTAGGGCTATGCCTGCCTGTCTATAATTCTCTTCTACAAAAGAGATAAAGGCTAGAATTCTATTTTCAAAAGCAATACAACTAACTGGACACACCTTTCTCCACGAACAACGTCCAAGCTGCTGCCAATGGATAGGGGATTTCTTTTTGGGGTGACAAAAATGCTCAAAACTGGATTGTGGTGATAATTACACTAGAACCCACTGAGGTGTGCGCTTTAGATGAATTGTGTGGATTGTGAATATTATCTTGCCAAAGCCAAGTGCCAAAAATTATTATTTAAAAAATGAGTGCAGGAGAACGTACAGAGAGTTACACTATAAAAGTCTCTGGCCCAAGCGTGTGAGCCGTGGCTGTCTAGATCCTTACCACTCACATGTGGTCCTTAGAGCTGCAGCACTGGCTTCCTCTAAGAGCTTGTTAGAAATGCAGAGTCTCAGGCCCATCTCACATCCAAGAGGCAGAGTCCACTCATGCCCATTGCCTGGTTAGCCAATTCAAAGCTTTGGAAAAGTGACGAGGTGCATGTTAAAGTTACCAGATGCGCGTGTCTGTAAGTCCAGTAGTTGTGGCCAAGTGGTCAAGGTGATGGAGTTCAATTCCATTGGGGTACGCCCTCACGCAAGTTCGAATCCTGCTGACTACGCTCAGCTCTGTAGGGACAGTTCTTCGGTTTGTTTATAGGGTAGCTGTGAGTTGGATTGACTCACAGCACGCCTATAGAAGTAAGTAGAACTACCTCTGTAGAGTTTTCCAGGAGGTCCTGGCAGATTCCAAGGGCTGACGTTTTGGGTCGCAACCGTTAACACTTAACCACCACGACCCCAGGGTTTCCTACCAGCTACATATAATCAGAGAAGTTTATCAGTGTTACAAAACCAACAAACAGAAACACACAGAGCGAAGCTAAACTAGCATTAAGCAAAACAAAACAAGGAAACAAATCCTCTTGACTCACATCGAGTACAGAAACCGCTCTTAGAAAACTTAGGGAAGTAACTTGCGGTGCCTGCCCCTTTGCGTCACTAGATGGCAGTGTGGGACGCCGTGGACGCCTCTTCACCGGTAGCTTCGAGAAAAAAAGGACACTCAGAATCACGGATGACTATCATCGGCTTCCGCCGTGCATACAGAAAATCACATTGCCCAGGTCAGAAATGTTGAAAATATTCTGGATGAGGAAAGAAAAAATTAGCTAATGGAAGAAAAGGTGAAAAAAAGAAGGACTTCCCACTGGTGCCAGACAGGCCCCTGGGAGAGTCTCTTAAAAGCCATTGTTAGGATTCCAGCCCTTTAGATTATTGCTTAAATCACAAATACACCCGGGAGGGGACCCATTTCTGGGCCTTAAACCATCACCCTGCTTTGTGATGAAGGTCACTGCCTGACAGCAAAGAACCGCCCTCAAGCAGCCCAAATTTCCCAGGGAAATAATCAAGTCCAGCTGTCAGGGGTTAAAGCCTGGGAGGGACTCCACAATGAGGTCTCTGGACACAGGTCACCAGAGGAAGGGGACTCTGGAAGGGAAGGAAGCTGGACTCCAAAGGTGAACTCTCATGGATGGGCCTGCTGAGTGGACGGACTGGGGCTGTGTCCAGGTGTCCTGAGGTTGAGGCAAGAGGACGCTCCTCAGCCTTCCGCGAGGACCCATCTCGTAGGACGGTCTCGCTTCATCAGCATCAGAGAGTGTTCAGAAGTTGATTCAGGAGAATATACAACCGGTTCTTCTCGTGGCCCATGCGTGTGATCTACGGCGGTCTAGATCCTTACCCCTCAAAAGTGGTCCTAAGAGCTGCAGCATGTCTTACCCTGAGAGCTTGTTAGAAATGCAGTCTCAGGCGCACCCCGGAGCCCTCAGACGGTCCACTCACTGCACATTGCCTTCTTGGAGGATTTAACGGTTTGGGAAAGTTATCAGGTATATAGCCGTTGCCTTCCAGACAATTCCGACTCATAGTGACCCTACAGCACAGTGTAGAACTATCCCACAGGTTTCAAAGGACCAGCTGGTGGACTCAAACTGTCCACCTTTGGTTAACAGCCAAACGCTTAACAAGGGACACTAGGACTCAGGTATATACGAATCCCAGAATTTCGTCAGTGCGTCAAAGCAAAACCAACCATGGTAACAAATCATCTTGGCTCCCTTCAGGAAAGAAAAGGAACTCCAGTTAGGAAATGCATGATCAAGTGACCTGAGGGTGCATGCTCCTTTCTGACACTAGATGGCAGTGTAGAGGTGGATGTGGAGAGTAGTGCCTGCTCGTCTAGGGGTACTTGGTATCTTTGTGGGTGCGGAAAACTTTTCTGGGGTTAGACGGTGATGATCAGGGTGCAATTTGGTGCATATACCCAAACCCACTGAACTGTACAGTTTAAAAGGACAACTATTATGCTTTAGCAATCATATCTTGATAACCCAAACCAAAGCCACTACCGTTGAGTTGGTTCCAAGGGACATCGACGCTATTGACAGAGGAGAAGGGCTCCATAGAGTTTCCAAGGAGCGCCTGGCAGATTTGAACTATCAGCTTCCTGGTTAGTAGCCATACCACTTAACCACTGTAACAGCAGGGGTTGCAAATCTCGATAAAGCTGTTATAAAAAAAAAGTCAGTGAGTCAAACTGGAGAGGCATTTTAGGGAGCTGGCAACAGTATTTTGCAGCGCCTAAAATCTCACTGAACGCACTTATATACCAGGACTTCTCGACCTCAGCACTACTGAGATTTGGGGCAGGATAATTCCTTAGTGTAGGGGGCTGTCCTGGGCACTGAGAAGTGTTTTGACGGCATACCTGGCCTTATTCACAGGGTTCTGACAGCACCTTCCCCAGTTACAAAACCAAAAGTATCTCCAGAAAAGCCAGGGATCGCCAAATGTCTCCTGAGGGCACAAAATCAATCTCAGTTGAGAACCACAGACTTACACACAAAATTGGCACTGCCTTTATGAGAAAGCAACTTTTCCATAAAAATAATGCATGTTTCCCTGGCTTTGAAATTTTTCCTCTTGTCTCCCTACCACCGCCATGACCAGTGGAGATGTTAAATAACTGGTCAGATACTTATAACAACTTTTCAGATGCCTAAAGAGCTGCTATCAGTTGGAATTGGCTCAAAAGCAACCGATTGGTTGGTTGGTTGGTTGGTTGGTTGGGTGGGTGGGTGGGTGGGTGGGTTGGTTGGTTTAAATCCTTTATTTACAGAGCCCTAGTGGCCCAACAGAAACCCTGGTGTCATAGTGGTTAAGTGCTACATCCACTAACCAATAGGTTGGCGGTTCAAATCCACCAGGTGCTTGTTGGAAGCTCTCTGGGGCAGTTCTACTCTGCCCTATAGGGTCACTATGACTCAGAATTGGCACATAAAGTTGGCACTGCACCACACTCTTTGCATCTTTCTCCCATGTAGCAGCCGGTAGTTCCCAACAGCTGAACTTCCAGCTAACAGCTAAGCACCTTAACCATGATGCCATCAGAGCTCCTACACACACACGCACACACACACTCACGCACACAGTCTGAAATTAAGTCTGCGAACTTCACTGTTCTAAGTGCTGTATACCTCATTGCTGAATGTCACTATGGTCACCTTCCAAGTACTTCTCTTGGGAAGCTAGGCCCCTATGCCAGCACTTAGTCCACCCTTCAAAGCCGTTTTGGAACTCTTTCTGGAATGGTGATTTCGCACGGTGCCAAAGTGGCAAGTTGGCAAACCTAATTGCCTACTTGTCTATGACGGAGTTTTTAGTCAGTAAACAAGTAACTGTATAGAAACATGCTCTTTGCTCACTTGATCTGGCTCTCAATGGCTTTTTTCTTTACCTCAACCCACCACTGCTGTCAAGTGGATTCCGACTCATGGCGACCCTCTAAGACAGAGTAGAACTGCTCCATAGAGTTTCCGAGGAGCGCCTGGTGGATTCAAGCTGCGGACCCTTAGCAGATATAGCACTTAGCCACTATGCCACCAGGGTTTCCTCTTTACCTGGAAACAAAGGAAATTCTGAAAGGAAGACATTTGGATGCCATTCAGGACATCAAGGGTAATACGAGGACAGCTCGCGTTTCCATTCCCGAAAAAGAGTTCTAAAATTGCCTGGAAGGGTGGACTAGGCCCTGGCTTTGGTACATAGCTTCCCAAGGGGGGTACTTCAGAGGTGACCATAGTGATATTTAGCAACAAGGTATGTAGCACTTCTTCTAGGATGACTTCGTGGACTTAGTTGGCAGAGTATATATACATATATGTATCAGAGAAGGATTAGGAAAAAATGTTTAAAATATTAAAATGTCACAGTGATTTCTTCTGGCTGGTGAACCTGTAGGTGTTTTTCCTCTCATATCTTTTTTGTTCTTTTGCACTGTGCACCTGTTTTACAGTAGGCCTAAGCTACTTTTGTAATTGGAATATGTAATTGATTTCATTGCTTTTCTTAGAAATCAGTACCAAAAAGAGGCAGAGTGTCTTTTCCTCTTCTGCCATGGCCAACTTGCTGACGCTTGTCGCAGTGGAAAGAGAAATGTCTGCCTCTCAGCCTAGCTGCTGTCCTCAGCACGGGCTACAGTAGGAGCCTGTGGGCACCTGTGTCGCAGACTGGTGCTCCCCCTGCCGAATGAATCCAGACAGCAGGGGAATAACAACAGAGGCAGGCGTGTTTATTTTTACACTGTGGATTCCTAGTACATTGCTACTTTGAGTACTGTGGCAGACACCTGGGTGCACCCCCCAGATCTCTCTTCACTGAAGGGCTTCGTGCTCCAGCTTCTGACAGCGCTGTTGCAGGCAGCCTTCAACTGTTGGCCTTGGTCGTGGTTGCCTCTGATGTAGAGAGCGACCTGGTCCAGCTCATCTGTATCCATTGACAGACAATGCAAAGATAGGAAGGCCTGGCCACCTTATCCCAATCCACAACAACTCTGGAGGGCAGAGGTCTAGCAAATTCTAGCCCGAGAACTTCCTGGAAGCTCTGGTTGGACCTGTGTCACAGCTGTGCTTCTGCCCGATGTCTCTTTCTCCCTTCCATAGGGGTTGATCCCAAGGACACTTTTTTTTTCAGTTGTGATTAAATGAAAGTTTATAATCCAAGTCAATGTTCCACATAAAACCCCAAGTACTAGCCTCTCTTTAATTCCATCTGCTCTCCTCACCCTATGACAGCACACTCTTCTTTTCCCCTCTTTACTTCCAGTGTCCCCTCAACCAGCACTTGTCCCCTCCTCTGCACCCACTCCTCTCTCCTTTAAAAAGACACCAGGAGGACAGCCTCATACATCTATTAAACTATAAACTACACACACCACATGCACTACTCTGTCTTCAGAACCAACGGCACATTTTTTTAAAATCATGATTAAATGAAAATGTACATTCCCATATAAATTCGCATGCGTACCTATATGCAGCTCCCACTGCTCTCCCTGCCCGGTGACAGCACACTTCTCTCTGCTCTATACGTGTACTCTCCTCCCAACAGTCTCCTTTCCCCTCTCCACCCACTCTGCTTCCTCCAGCAAGAGGTAGCAGGATATTGATGCATAGAACCATAAAATTCCCACAAGATACAGTCACTCTGCATAGCAAAGTCCAATCTGTTGCTGTCCGAAAAGTTGACCTTCATTATGATTTATGGACAGGGGCAGCATCAGGGTCAGAAGCCATGCTCCCAAGGGAACCCCGAAGCCCCAGACCATCAGTTGTGGTCTTTTATTGGAGGTCTTAGGGTGCACCCTTATTTCTTCTCTTGTTGCCAGTGAGACTCAAGTTTGTAAGCTACATCTTGGCTCTCACTGGTGGTGGCCGGGCACATCTGGTTCTTCTGGTCACCGATCAATGTAGAGATCCATGTGACTGGGTCTTCTGGGTTCTCTTTTCCCCATGTCATTCTTATCCTTGGTGATCATCCATTCCTATTGAGTTGGAACCATTTGCTGTACCCTCAGGTGTCAGCGTGGCAGCTTTTAAGACCCCAGATGCCACTCACCAATGTGGGGTGTAAGAGTCCGAACTAGCAAAACACTAGCTGTGCCAATTGGCCTCGTTTTCACCTGACAGCATGGTCCCTGGCCCCCGACCCAGCTACTCCGTCCTTGTAGTATCGGGTTAGGATGGGAGGAATACCCAAATTGTATTGAAGTTCAGTTATTATTGATCTTCTTTCTAATGTGTGCTGTCATCAATTTCACCCAACCAAATTTCTATCAACTATCTAGTCTAAACCCTCCCCCTCCTCCCTCCCCAACCTTGCAGCCATCAAAGGTCTTTTCTTCTATGCATGAGTATGTTTTTAAGCTCTTATCATCGGAGACTCATACAATATTTGTCCTTTTGTCACTGACTACTTTCACTCAACATAATGTCCTCCAGTTGAAACCAGGTTAAGAGACGTTTCCTGCAATCATCATTGTTCTTTATCATTGCATAGTGTTCCACTGAGTATATATACCGTAATTTACCTATCCATTCCTCTGTCGTTCGGCATCTGGGTTGATTCCATTTTTTGCTATTGTGGACTGCGTTGCAATGAACAATCGTGTGCATGTATCAGTTGGTGTGAATGGCCTTGATTCTGTAGGATATGTTCCAAGCAGTGGAATTACTGGGTCAAATGGTATATCTAGATCCAGGTTTCTAAGGAAGTGCCAGATTGCTTTCCAAAGAGGTTGCACCATTTTGCAATCCCACCAACAGTGTAGGAGATTTGCAATTTCTGCACAGCCTCTCCAGCATTTGTTGTTTTGCATTTTTTGGATCACGGCCAACCTTGTTGGGGTGAGATGGTATCTCATTGTCGTTTTTATTTGAATTTCCTTAATAGCTAATTATTGTGAGCATGTCCACATGTGTTTTTTGGCTGCCTGGATCTCCTCTTTAGAGAAGTGTCTGTCCATCTCCTTTGCCCATCGCTTATTTGGATCATTTATCTTTTTCTTATTGGTATTTTATAGTACCTTGTAGATTACGGAGATCAGGCTTCGGTCTGACATAGAGTTGCCAAATATTTTTTCCCATTCTGTAGGTGGCCTTTTAATTCTATTAATAAAGTCTTTGGATGAGGAAAAGTGATTGATTCTTAGTAGTTCCCATTTATCTATTTTCTCTTTTGATGATTGTGGTTTCTTTGACAGATTTTGGAGTCTGGCTATGTTGTGTATTAAACCTTCCATTGTTGTTCCTACTTTTCTTGTATGAGCTTTATCGTTTTAGATTTGATATTTAGGTCTTTTATCCAGTTTGAGTTGGTTCTTGGATAAGGTGTAAGGTACGTGTCTTGCTTTAATTTAGTGTAGATGGATATCCAATTTTGCCAGCACCATTTGTTGAAGAGGTTGTTTTTACCCCAGTTTAGTGTCTTAGGGCCTTTGTCGAATATCAAGTGTTCGTAGGCAGATGATGTCATCTCTGGAGTCTCGATTCTGTTCCATTGATTTATCTGTCTGTTTTTGTACCAGTACCAGACTGTTTTGACTACTGTGGCAGTATAATAGGTTCTAAGGTCGGGTAATGAGAGGCCTCCCAGTGTGTTCTTCTTCTTTAGTAATGCTTTGGTTACCCAGGGCTTCTTCCCTTTCCAGACAAAGTTGGTAATTTGTGCCTCCATCTCATTAAGAAATGTCACTGGAACTTGTACTGGGATTGCATTATATAAGTCGATTGCTTTGGGTAAAATAGACATTTTCACAATGTTAAGTCTTCCTATCCATGAGCAGGGTAGGTTTCTCCATTTATGTAAGTCTCTTGTAGTTTCTTGTAGTAAGGGTTTGTAGTTCTCTTTGTAAAGGTCTGTTATTTCTCTGGTTAGATTTATTCCTAGGTACTTTATCTTCTTAGGGGCTATAGTAAATGGTATTGACTTGGTGATTTCTTCCTTAATAATCTCGTTGTTGGTGTAAAGGAATCCTACTGATTTACTTATGTTTATCTTGTATTCTGAGACTTTGCCAAACTCTCCTATCAGTTTGAATAGTTTCCTTATGGATTCTTTGGGATTCTCTGATACACAATCATATCATCTGCAGATAGGGAGATTTTTACTTCTTCTTTGCCAGTGCAGATGCCCTTTATTCCTTGGTCTTGTCTAATTGCTCTGGCTATAACTTCTAGTTCAGTGTTGAATAGGAGAGGTGAATGTGGGCATCTTTGTCTAGTTATTGTTCTTAAGGGAAACTGTTTCAGTCTCCTTCTATTCAGGATGATGTAGGCAATTGGCTTTGTATAAACGGCCCTTATTGCATTGAGGAATTGGCCGTCTATTGCTGTTTTGCTGAGAGTTTTTAGCATGAATGGGTGTTGTACTTTATCAAACGACTTTTCTGCATCAATAGACAAGATTCTTGTCTTTGTGATATTTATGTGGTTGGTCGCAGTAATTGTTTTTCTGATGTTGAACCAGGCTTGCATCCCTGGTATGAATCCAACTTGGTCAGGGTGGATTATTTTTTTTGATATGTTGTTGTATTCTACTGGCAAGAATTTTGTTGAGGATTTTTGCATCTAGATTCATTAGTGATATCGATCTGTAGTTCCTCTTTTCTGTTGGGTCTTTCCCTGGCTTTGGTAGCAGGGTTATGCTGGCTTTGTAGAAAGAATTTGGGAGTATTCCACCCTTTTCTATACTCTGAAATAGTCTTAGTAGTATTGGAGATAACTCTTCACTAAAAGCTTGGTAGAATTCTGTGGTGAAGCCATCGGGGCTTGGGGTTTTTTTTTAGTTGGCAGTTTTGGGATGACTTTTTCAATCTCTTTCTTTGTGATGGGTTTGTTAAGGTGTTGTGCTTCAGCTTGTGATAATTTAAGTAGGTGATATGAATCAAGGAATTTGTCCAGTTCCTCTAGGTTTTCAAATTTGTTACAATGCAGTCTTTCATAGTATTCAGGTATGATATTTTTGACTTCTGTTGGATCTGTTGTGACAACTCCCCTCTCATTTCTCATTTGGGTAATTTGTTTCCTTTCTTGTTTGTTTGTTTTTTTCAGTAAGTTTAGCCAGTGGTTTGTCAATTTGGTTTATCTTTTCAAAAAACCAGCTTTTGGGCTTTTCAATTTTTTCAATTGTTCTCCTATTCTCTAACTAGTTTAATTCTGCTCTAATCTTTATGATCTGTTTTCTTCTCGTGCCTGAGGGGTTCCTCTGTTGTTCTCTCTCTACTTTTTCAAGCTGTAAGGTCAGTTCTTTGATCTGGTTTCTTTCTTCATTTCAGATGTGTGCATTTATGGAGATAAACTGACCTCTGAGCACTGGTTTGGCTGTGTCCCATAGGTTCTGGTAGAAAGTGTTTTCATTCTCGTTGGAATCTATAAATTTCTTGATTTCTTCTATAACCCATGGTTTTTTGAACAAGGTGTTGTTCAGTTTCCATGAGTTCCACTTTCTATCTATGTTTTTTCTGCTATTGATTTTGACTTTTATGGCTTTATGTTGCAAGAAGATGCTTTGCATTAATTCAATGGCATGGATTTTGTTCAGAATTGCTTTATGTCCTAACACATGGTCTATTCTGGAGAATGTTCCATGTGCACTGGAGAAGATGTAGTTGTCTGCTGCTGGATACAAAGTTCTGTATATGACGATCAGGTCTAGTTGGTCAATTGTGGCAATAAGGTCTTCTGTGTCTTTATTGAGCTTTTTTCTGGTTGATCTGTCCAATATTGAGAGTAGGGTGTTGAAGTCTCCTACTATTGTTGTGGAGTGATCTATCTCCTTTTTGAGTGTAATCAGTGTTTCTTTGACGTATTTAGGTGCTCTAATATTAGGTGCATAAATATTTAATATTGTTAAGTCCTGCTTGTGTATTGAACCTTTCAGCAATAACGTCCATCCTTGTCCACAGTGGTGGATTTTACATTAAAATTGATTTTATCTGAGATTAGAATTGCCATCCCTGCTCTTCTTTGTTCACTGTTAGCTTGATAGATATTCTTCAGTCCTTTAATATTCATCTTGTTCATATCTTTAAGTGTAAGATGAGTTTATTTTGGCAACATATGGATGGGTCATGTCTTTTGATCCAAGATGTCACTCGATGTCTCTTTACTGGAGTGTTCAGTCCATTCACCTTCAATGAGATTATTGATAGGTATGTGTTCAGTGTTGCCCTTGTGATATGTTTGTTTTTCTGTGGATGTTTTCTCTGTTGTTCTGATTAATCTGTTCTGGGACATTCTTCTTTGTGAGTTGATTCTTCACCGTTTTCAGGGTTGGTATTGTTATTGTTGAGGTTCCTGTATTACATTTCTTGATATGGTATGTTGATTTTTTATTGTCCTTTATGGCTGCCTCTATCATCCTGCTTAAGAAACTATATATAAACCCAATTTTGATTGCTACCAGTCTTGTCAACTTCCTCTCCATCTGGAAGCAATATAACGACTGCAGTACATCCCTCTTTTTAATATGATGATATCATAATTTACATGAGATTATCATTAGATCATTTCTTTCACTATTACAGCTTTAAGTGTGTTTGTAGCCTTCCCTAACTGAGTAGGATTCTGCATAATGTGTCCTTCTAAAATGCAAAGTTAGTGGTTTTGTTCTTCCAAGCCAAGAGAGTGTTTCAGTATTTCTTGTAGCTTTGGTTTGGTTTTTACAAAGTTTCCAAGTTTCTGTTTATCTGCGAATGTCTTAATTTCATTTTTATATTTGAAAGATAGTTTTGCAAGATATGTAGTTCTTGGTTGGAAGTTCTCCTTCAAGGCTTTGAATATGTCATGCCACTGTCTCTGTGCCAGCATCATTCCTGCTGAGAAATCTGATGAAAGACTACAGGGTTTCTCTCTGAATGTTGGCTTTGTTTTGAGTCTTGCTGCCTTTAAGAGTTTCTGCTTAGGTTTCATTTGGTTAAGCTTGATTATAATATGTCTTGGAGTCTTTCTTTTGAGATCTATATTGAGTAGTGTTCGATATGTACCTTCGATATTTATATTCTCTTCTTTCATAATTTCTGGGAAGGTTTCTGTCAGCAGCTCAGCAGTAATACTGTCTGTGTTCTCAGGTGTCTTGCCCTGTTCAGGAACTCCAATTAGGTAGACTGTTCTTCTTAATAGAGTCGCACATGCTTCTTCATTATTCTTGTTTCTTTTTTCTGATTTCTCCTCATAGATGCTGGAGTCAGAAGCTCTGTCTTCCAAATCAGAAATTCTCTTTTCCATTTGTTCCATTCTGGTTTCTTGGCTTTGAATTGAAGTTTCTATGTCTTTGATTTTGTTTTTCATCTGCTGGATTTCCGAGTACTGATCTTCCATCAGATGGAACAGCTTGCTTAATTTTTCCTTTTGTTCTGCTGCATTTTGTATAAGATCTAGAAGGGCTCTGTATATAATCCTTTTGTATTCACCATCTGATAGTTTCAGAAAAGCTTCTTCATCTGGGAAGTTCTGAGGTGGTTTCTTTTGGGACCCTTCTGATGCCATGGGTGATTTCTGGATTACCGTCTTCTCCAAAGTTTGCTGCATTTTGGGCTTCATGTGGGTCAATAGAGGCTGGGTGAGGTGCTGCAAAGATGGACCACAGTTGTTTCTCTCAACAGCTTTAAAATGAGAAGTAAAAAGTATTTGACAACTTCCAAAGTCAGTCAGGTTTTCAGGTGTATACATCCCTCTTCCAAGCTGACAAAGTAAGCACCTCTATAGTGAACCCCAGATGTTATAAACTAGCTCAAAATACAGAAAGGCTACTCGCCTTCTCACCTCTGCTGTCAGGCAACAGCTGTAGGTGATACTGTGTAGACTTCTGCTTTTTTGCTGGAAAAGCGGTCTCTTCTGGGTAGGCACTGCCTCCCAGCCCAGGAATTAGGTTCAGTTGAGGCTTCCATATGGATGACGCTACCTCCTAGCAAAACAAGATGGCGTCTCTCACAAGCTTGCCAGCTGGCCAGGACCAGACTCCCGGCAGAAAGAGAGGCCAAGAGTGCCGAAATGCCCAGAGTCCACAGCCTCCGCTGCTGGACCCCAGCCCCAGCCGACACTGTGCAAGATACCGCCTCCATGCTGGAAAAGCACTCACCCCCCAGCAGGTGCAGGTGCCATCTCCCAGCCTAGGAACCAAGTCTGGCTGGGGCCTCTGCCTGGGCTCCTCTATTTTCCAGTGGGTCAAGATGGCATCCCGCACAAGCGCATCTGCACGGCTACCACATGATGGAGGCAGAAAGACAGACCAGAGGAGCTGAAATGCATAGAGTCCAAAGCTGGGCTCTCACAGCATGGCAATTATGCTTGCCGGTCCCACAAGCAGTGCATCTCAGACCAGTAGCTAGTCAAGTCCCAGCTCTGCACCCTGGCCAAGACAGAGGAAAAAAAATCAAAATGGTCAGTTACCTTAGGTCTGTGCAAGCCTGTGCTCACTGAGAGTGGGATCAGCGAAAGAGAGGAGGTTTTGCGTTCAGTGGTATGAAGTCCAAATTGACAGCCCTATGCCGCATCCTCAGGCTCAACAGGTGTCCAGAAGGCTCCATTAAATTATCATTTCAAGTCTTGGTTTCCAGAGGGATCTAGGGAGATGTGCGTTTAGTACGCCATCCTGACTGTCCTAGGGTATATTTCAATGAGCATTCTGGGGACTCAGCCTGTAGGAGTCTCAAGTCTTTTTTTGTGCCTGTTGTTTTAACTAAAAACTGATCTCATATTCAAAAGAGAAAGGGGGAATATTTGAGAAGGAAAAGAAGAATTAAAGTGCCTTTCTACAATTTAGCAAGATCTCAGTACAAATAGAGAAATTTTTCGTTAACTGAAAAGGTTCAGTTGTTATGGGTGACTTGGCCTGAGATAATGTCTGAAGTGCCACTACTCTAGAAGAATCAGAAAAGTTTTCCCAACTTGTCTTTCCCCTACAATTTCATTTAGTGGCTCTTCTTTGGTCCTCAAGTCTTCTTTCTTATGGAGAGACATACTGGGCACAGTAATGTCCTCATTTCTGAACCACCTGCCTACGCAGTGACCCCAGATTTTATCCCATTTGTCAAAAGAAGGACTCTTACAGCTCTTAAGATCAAACCCAAGAAAAAAAAATCTGACAATTCTTCTAAAGTGGATTAAGTTTTAAAATGTGAAGTAGCTTCAGGGATAGGAAGTTAAAAAAATAAACACTAAAACCACGTGCTGCTTCAGAACAGACCAGGATGTGACTGGAAACCTGGTCTGGTAGTAGTAGGACAGCAAACAAGTAGGCCACCTCAGACTCAGCTAAAGAACCAAGACAGAGTTGGGGAAGCATCCCAGGCCCCATAAACGGACCTGTCACTACTTCCCTCTGTCCCTGTCTGCTCCCAGTCCCAACCATCCCTGACTGCTGACTGCATTGCCCACTTCTGTTCCTGGGCACAGGCACCTCCAACTGAACCTTAAAGCTAGTAAAGTCCCACTTTCACTATCCTAGGGGTCAGGTAGGGGGTTGCCAAAGGAAAGATGAGTGCCTGGCATTCTAAGACAGAATCACAACACATTTTTCCATGGAATACTACTGTCATAAATAGTAATTGGGCTCCGTGATACTACTGTGCTTCTGGAACATTGGTTCTATTTGCCTTTGGGCTTGATCTGGGTCCTTCATAAACCTCTCTAACCCTGTATCCCAGAGGAAACTTTTGTAGGAAAAACTCTTTGTAAGTGGAAGCTCCTCTTGTCTGTAGGCAGGCAGGCAGGCAGGCAAGCAGACAGATGACTGGGAAACACTGGTGGCATAGTGGTTCAGTGCTACATCAGCTAACCAAAAGGTCAGGAGTTTAAATCCTCCAGTTGTTCCTTGGAAACTCTATGGGGCAGTTCCACTCTTGTCTATAGGGTCTCTATGAGTTGGAATTGACTCAAAGGCAGTGGGTTTGCTTTGGGGTATATATGACTGCACATTACATATGGAGAGAGATTCTATAGATTTATATGCATGCATGCATGTATAGCTATTAAAAAAACCATCAAGTTGATTTCCACTCATAGTAACCCTATAGGACAGAGTAGAACTGCTCCTGCAGCTGCTGGTCAAAAGGATGGCAGTTGGAATCCACCAGGAACTCCTTGGAAACCTTTTGGGGCAGTTCTGTTCTGTCCTATAGGGTCTCCAGGAGTCAGAAGCCACTCCGCAACAATAGGTTTGACTCTCTGTTATTTGGAAGCCCTTGGAAACCTTGGTGGTGTAGTGGTTAAGAGCTACGGTTGCTAAGTCCAAGGTGAGCACTTCAAACCTGCCAGTTGCTCCTGAGAAACTCTATGGGGTAGTTCCTCTATGTTCTGTAGGGTTATTATGAGTCAGAATTGACTGGACAGTAATGGGTTTGCTTTAGGTTTCTTTGGAAACCCTGATGACATAGTGTTCAAGTGCTACTTCTGCTAACGAAATAAACTCCACGTCAACAGGTTTTGGATTCAGAAACCCTGGTGGCATAGTTGTTAAGAGCTACGACTACAATCAAAAGATCCACCAAGCCCTCCTCTAAAACTCAGTAGGATAGCTCTACTCTGCCCTATAGGGTATGAGTTGGAATCAATTCAGTGACGATGGGTTTGGGTTTTTCTATTTATGCAAGGAGAGTAATAGCATAAGATAAGGAGGGTAACAGCATCAGGCAAGGATGGTAACAGCATTTGGTAAGGAGGCTAACAGCATCAGGTAAGCGGAGCAACACTATCAGGTACAGAGGGAGTGAGCAGCCCCCACTTGTCTGTCAGTGGAGGCTTGCTTGTTGCTGTGATGCAGGAAGCTATACCAGCGGTATTTAGGTAGCAGCAGGGCCTCCCATAGTAGACAAGTTTCAGCTGAGCTTCCAGACTAAGACAGACTAGGAAGAAGGACCCAGAAGTCTACTTCTGAAAGGAATTAGCCAGGGAAAACCTTACGAAGAGCAGTCGCACATTGTCAGATATGGTGCCGGAAAGTGAGGCCCCTAGATTGGAAGGCACTCGGAAGACGGCTGGGGAAGAGCTGCCTCCACAAAGTAGAGTCAACCTTAACGATGTCGATGGAGTAAGGCCTCTGGGGTCTTTGTTCACTAATGTGGCACTGCTCAAAATGAGAAGAAACATCTACAAACACCCACTAACAATCGGGACATGAAATGTACAATGTATGAATCTAGGAAAACTGGAAATTGTCCAAAATGAAATGGGACACATAAACATTGACATCCTAGGCTTTAGTGAGCTGAATTGGACTGGGTTGGGCCATTTTGAATCTGACAACCATATGGTCTAATATGCAGGGAACGAAAACTTGAAGAGGAATGGTGTTGTGGTCATCATCAAAAAGAACATTTCAAGATCTGTCCTGAAGTACAATGCTGTCAGTGACAGGATAATATCTATAGGCCTACAAGGAAAGCAAGTTAATACGACTATTATTCAAATTTACACACCAGCCACTAAGGCCAAAGACAAAGAGGTTGAAAATTTTGACCAACTTCTGCAGTTTGAAATTGATTGAACATGAAATCAGGATGCATTGATAATTACTGGTGACTGGAATGCCAAAGTTGGAAACAAAGAGGAAAGATGGGTAGTTGGAAAGTACAGCCTCGGTGATAGAAATAATGTAGGAGATTGCATGATAGAATTTTGCTAGAAAAACGACTTTTTCATTGCAAATACCTTTTTTAACCAACACAAATGGCGACTGTAAAGATGGACCTCACCAGATGGACTACACAGGAACCAAATTGACTACATCTGTGGAAAAAGACAATGGCAAAGCTCCATATCAGCAATCAGAACAAGAACACGTACTGACTGTGGTACAGATCATCAACTGCTCATATGCAAATTCAAGTTGAAACTGAAGAAAATTAGGACAAGTCCACGAGCGCCAAAGTATGACCTTGTGCATATCCTTCCTGAGTATAAAGACCAGCTCAAGAATGGATTTGATCTTTTGATCACTAATGACCGAAGACCAGACAACTTGTGGAATGACATCAAAGACATCATCCATGAAGAGAGAACAAGAGGTCATTAAAAAGACAGGAAAGAAAGAAAAGACCAAATTGATGTCAGAACAGACTTTTAAAATTTCTCTTCAAGGTTGAGCAGCTAAAGCAGAAAGAAAGAATGGTGAAGTAAAAGACCTAAAGAGAAGATTTCAGAGAGCAACTCGAGAAGACAAAAGAAAGTATTATAACGACATGTGCAAAGAGCTTGAAATGGAAAACCAGAAGGAAAGAATACATTCTGCATTTCTCAAGCTGAAAGAACTGAAGTAAAAATCCAAGCCTCAAGTTGCAGTAGTGAAGGATTCTACAGGGAAACTATTAAATGACTCAGAGATTATCAAAAGAAGATGGAAGAAATATACAGAGTCATTATACCAGAAAGAACTGGTCGATGTTCAGCCATTTGAAGAGGTAGCCTATGATCGGGAACCAATGGTACCGAAGGAAGAGGTCAAAGCTGCTTTGAAGGCACTGGCGAAAAACAAGGCTCCAGGAATTGATGGAGTATCAACTGAGACGTTTCAACAAACAGATACAGCACTGGAAGTACTCATTCATCTATGCCAAGAAATCTGGAGGACAGTGACCTGGCCAGCCGACTGGAAGAGATCCATATTTCTGCCAATTCCAAAGAAAGGTGATCCAACTGAATGTGGAAATTACTGAATAATATTGTTGATATCATATGCAAGTAAAATTCTGCTCAAGATCATTCAAAAGTGCCTACAACAATATACTGACAAGGAACAACCAGGAATTCAGGCTGGGTTCAGAAGAGGACATGGAACCAGGGATGTCATCGCTGATGTCAGATGGATCTCGGTTGAAAGCAAAGAACACCAGCAAGATGTTCACTTGTGTTTCATCGACTGTGTAAAAGCATTCAACTGTGCGGATCATACTGAATTATGGCTAACATTGCGGAGAATGGGAATTCCAGAACACCTAAGTGTGCTCTTAAGGAATCTGTGTATGAATCTGTGCGAACAGAACAAGGGGACACTGCGTGGTTTAAAGTCAGAAAAGGCGTGTATGAGGGTTGTATCCTTTCACCAGGCCTTTTTAATCTGGATGTTGAGCAAATAATCTGAGAAGCTGGATTATACGAAGAAGAACGGGGCATCAAGACTGGAGGACGACTCATTACCAACCCGCATTACGCAGGCAACAGCTTACTTGCTGGAAATGAAGAAGATCTGAGACATTTACTGATGAAGATCAAGGACCACAGCCTTCAGTACAGATTGCACCTCAACATCAGGAAAACAAAAATCCTCACAACTGGACCAGTTAGCAACACTGTCATAAATGGAGAAAGCATTGAGGTTGTCAAAGATTTCATTTTACTTGGGTCCACAATCAATGCACTTGGACGCAGCAGTCAAGAAATCAAAAGACGCACTGCACCAGGAAAATCTGCTGCAAAGGACCTCTTCAAAGTATTCAAAAGTAAGATGTCACTTTGAAGACTAAAACTAACCTTACCCAAGCCATGGTATTTTCAGTCTCACCATACGCATGCCAAAGCTGGACTGTGAACAAAGAAGACAGAAGAATTGATGCCTTTGACTTGTGATGTTGGAGACGAATATTGCATGTACGACGGACCATTAATAGAACAAACAGATCTGTTCTGGAAGTACAACCAGAGTGCTCCTTGGAAGCCAAGATGGAAAGACTGTGTCTTACATACTTGGAACATGTTTTCAGGAAAGATCAGTCCCTGGAGAAGGACATCATGTTCAGTAGAGTGGAGGGTGAGTGAAAAAGAGGAAGGCTCTCGACGTGATTGATTGACACAGTGGCCGCAACAATGGGGTTCAGCACAAAAACAACTGTAGACGTGGTGCAAGACTGGGCAGTGTTTCATTCTGTTGTTCATAGGGTCGCCATGAGTTGGAACCGACTGGACAGCACCTAACAACAACAACCCTGGTGTGACAGTGATTAAGTGCCACAGCTGTTAGCCGAAAGGTCGGCAGTTCAAATCCACCAGACACTCCTTGGGAACTCTATGGAGCAGCTCTACTCTGTCCTATAGAGTTGCTATGAGTTGGAATTAACTCGATGGCAGTGAGTTGGGTTTGGGTTTTGGTTAATGCAGGAGAAGCTGCAGACGGTGTGAAACAGCAGCAGAGGACAAGTAGCAGTGGCAAACTGTCAACACAAAACCAGGAGACCAGTGCCAGATAGCACTGGAGCCAACCCACTAAGAGAGCAGAGTGGGGGCCTCTGGGTACTTACTGGTGAAACTACAGAGCTTTGGAACACTTGCCCTCGTGGGGGCACATATTGGCATGAGATCTGAGGAGCTGAGAGGTCACAGGAAACACTAGTTGAAGAGACAAGCAATACAAGAAGCCAAGCTGCCCCAGTCTCAAAAGGAGTGACCCTGACCTCAGAGTTTCAAAGGGTAGAGCCATGGCCTCTGAGATTTCTAAGGGTGCAGTTGCCATTCCGATAGGCTAGGAGAATGTGCACCTACAGTTGAGGGAGCAGGTTTGCTGTCACAGTGGAACTGGAATGTGGAGCTGAATCCCAGGACAAAGGGGAATCCCAGAATCTGGAGGACAGGGCTATTGTGGAAACGTTCTTAGAGAACAGAGGATTATTTTCAAAGCCTGGAAGGCCAATGTCATGTGTTCTGCTGACTTGCTTGGTGCCTGTTATCCCCTTTCTCCTCTTGCTTCTCCATTTGTAATGGAAATGCCTAGCTTGTGCCTAGTCTGCCATTGTTTCTTTGGAAGCAGGTATCATTTATTCTGGATTTCACAGACAAAGAGGCATTTTTGGAGTTTGGATTTGGAGCTAAGACTTTGGCTATGAGATGATGGCTTGAATATGCTTTGCATATTGCAAGGATGTGATTGGGGGGGAAAGGGTAGAGTGTCATGGATTCAGTTATGCCTCCCAAAACTGTGTTCGTTGATTTGAATGTGCCATAATTCCCAATGTTGTGTGATTTTCCTTTGTGTGGTAAATTCTGCCTCTGTGATGTTAATGAGGGAGGATGAGCATCGGTTTTGTTAGTGAGGCAGGACTCTATAGAGGAGATTGTATTGTGTCTTGAGGCAATCTCTTGAGATATAAAACAGATAAGTGATCAGAGAGACAGGGGGACCTCCTACCACCAAGAAAGCAGTGCCCGGAGTAGACACATCCTTTGGACCCAGGGTCCCTGAGTGGAGAAGCTCTTAGTCCAGGGGAATATTGATCTGGATTTGGACTTCTATCAACACTTTAATATGAGGAAATAAACTTCTCTTTGTTAAAGCCAACCATTTCTGTTGTTTCTGTTATACCAGCACTAGATGCCTAGGACACTAAGGTAATCTTGTTAAATCAGCCATGCTCCTTGCAGTTCTCCAGCTTTCTCTTCAGTCAAGACATGGTCCCAGATCTTTTCATAGAAAGAGCCTGGGCAAGCTGGCCTAGGCACAAACTCTGTGTTTTTATATCAACACACTGTTTTAATTTAGATCGTATATTTATTTGGGAGTCTCTGGGGGTCGCTGTAGGTTTGCCGTGAGTCAGAATTGATTCTATGGCAACAGGTTTGGGTTTGGTGGCACAAACAGTTAATGTGCTTGGCTGCTAACCAAGAGGATGGAGGTTTGAGAATATCCAGAGGTGCCTCGGAAGGAAGGCCTGGTAATCTTCCAAAACATCAGTCCTTGGAAATTCTATGCGGTACAATTCGTGGTATCATCATGAGTCACAGTCAACTCGTAGCAACTAGTTTTATATTTATTTATATTCATATTCATATTTATTTGGGTAGTTTGCATGGAGAAGAGGACCAAAGAGATTGTTTGTGGCATGCAAGCACCCTGGCCACAAGTCCCCTCTTCCTATGATCAAATCCATTTAATTGTCCATCTCATTGACTTTCAGCTGTTTGACCACTCTGCTTATGATCTCATGTCTTGTCATTTCCCAGCTCTGAGACCTGCTAGATTCTAGCTGAGCAAATCTGCCTCCTGATCTTCTTTGACTCAGGCCTCTGGGTATCACATGTCCCTGCCTTCCTGCCCCCTGCCCGTCAAAAAAAAAAAAATTCACATGAGGGCCATTTCTCCCTAAGACTCAGTGCTCACTGCATGTGCGTAATAGCTCTGTGCTGACACAGGGTCCACTGGAAAGACCAAATATAGACATGTGTCCCAGAACCCAGAGATGGGATCTAGATCGTCTTGCAAAGTTAAGCTGTAAATCAGAGAGTGACCAAACTCAGATGAAAAACAGGTCAGCTACAAGTGAGGAGGAGCTAGGTTCATTGCCATGGTGGGTCCTAGGCATTCACAGATGTAAAGGCAGAAGAGTGGTTAAGAGCACAGACTCTGATGCCAGACTGCCTTAATTCAAATTCTGGCACAGCCACTTGCTAGCTCTTTGATCTTGGGCAACTTATCTAACTGCTTTGTGCCTCAGTTTACTCACATACTGAATGCTGGACACTAGTCCTACCTATCTCTTGAGGTTGTTGAGATTAAATGGATTAGCATGTGTGAAGGATCTCAAACAGTGACCCACACATAGTGAGCATTCCCTAGACGTTACTGCCACCTCAGTGAGGGTTTCCCTTGTTTTTGCTGAGGCTCTACTTTACAAAACATGGTGTCCTTTTCTAGTGACTGGTCTTCCCTGTGAGATAATGTGCCTAGGATAAGCAAGTGGAATCCTCGTCATCCTTGCTTCTCGGGAACATTCTGGTTGTATTTCACAGTAGCTGCAGCAATGGACTGAAGCATACCAACAGTCATGGAGAGGGCGCAGAACCAGGCAGCATTTCCTTCTGTTGTACATGACGTTGCCATGAGTTACAGCTGACTCAGCAGCTGCTAACAACAACAAGTGTCAGCTGATGTTATTACGAAGTCAGCACATGGTGATTCACAGGCAGGCACTGTGAGGTCAACATCCATGTAAACACATCCACTAAGCCCGCCATTTCCCCACCATGCTAGCTCTGCTGCGGGCCTCCAACAACACCAACCATAGCCACACACCAGCCCAGACGAAGCCTGAACAGCTAATCACGTGGCACACACTACCTCAAGATGCCCGCCTTGGACTGCCAGCTTCTTGATTTTCATCTGCTCAGCTTCGCTCCCTCAAACCCCCAACCAGCTTTTCACTGTCTAATTTGGTAACTCCATCAGTTCACCCAGACTGTGCAGGATGCTAACTAACTGCCCACCCCTCAGGCCTGACTAGACTACCCAGTTAACCATGTCAGTGTCTTCTTCACTAGTACGTGTGCCTCATTTGAATCTTCTGCCAAGTCCACTATTCCAAAATTCCATGCTGAATCTTTCGAACCATCTTATTTTCTACTTCTGTGGTCTACTGACCACTTCCAGAGGACGTCACAGAGGAGAAATGATGTCTCAGAAAATCAGTTTAGGTTGTGTCCGACTTCAACTGATGTTCAAGGCTGTTGAAAAGTCTTCTAATTCATCTCTTTTTCTCTAACACGAAGACCTCTCTCAAGAATCTTGTCTCTCACTTCAAGCGTTCAATTCCATCCACCTCCCTTACTGTTCCCTTTGACTCTGCTGGCTTCAGGTCATCAAATGTGTCTCTCTTTCTCTACATCTCTCCCTTCCATTTTTACTGTTTTGGTAGAAATGTTACTCCTCTTTTTAAAGGCAAACACCTCATGACAATTATATGCAATCTGTGATCCAGGATTGGATTATGCAGGGGCGGGGGGGGAGTTGCTATAAAGGACACTATTGAGCCAATCTATGAAATTTGGATATGGACTATATATTAGATAATGATATTGTATCAATATTACCTTTCTCGAGTACACTATGGTTACATAGGGAGATGCTTTTAGGAGACGCGTACTAAAGTATTTAGGGGAGAAGTTTATAATTTCTGCAATTTACTGTCAGACAGTCAAAAACCATACAAATAAGAAAAATGTGTATATAATATATGTCATACACACATTATTTTTATATGTGTGTGTGTATGGAGAGTGACAGAGACAGTGAAATACATAAAACACATGGAGTATTCAAATATATGTTGCAACCGTACTTTCTGGATCTATTGAGACTGGGGGGGATCCCCTTAATCTCTACCTAGAAATCATCTTCAAAAACTTGAACCAAAACTATCCCATGAAACCATAGTTTAGCCCGATTAATAATGTTTGCCTTGAGCGTTGCACTCTTGTAAAGAATTATCTATGTGAGTTCAAATTGCCAACTTAAAGCACAGATGAGGACTCTGAGAGGCAGAGAGCCTAAATTAATGGTGATGTCGCAGTATGGGTAGAGATAGGATAATGTAATATGGGTGAGACACTGTAAAGTATACAAGTAATGTTATTGAACTGTACCTGGAGAAATTGTGACTGCAAGTCTTTGGTTGTATGTATTGCCATCAAAAATAAATTTAGAAAAGACATGGAGAATAAAAAAATTCATGCACCCACTGTAATAATAGTCATACAACATTTCTATAGTTTCAATTAATTTTTCCAAATAAACCAGACTATATTTCAGGCAAGTTCAGTGACTCACTTATTTCCTCAGAAGCCTTCCCCTGAATAGAATTTTTAGACAGAACTGTTTGAGTTGAAGGAATTTGTTAATTCCTTTTCTTAGGCATACATATACAATTGAACCATGTACACCTGTATCAGCTCATGCTTGAAAACTTCAGTGATTCAGTGAAGGATGCGTTTCAGTAATAGAATGTTTGTCGTGATGGCTTTCTCCACTAATTACTGTTAGTTGTTATTCAGAAGATTTTTATTGTTTCGAAAGTCATAAAAAATATATTTTTAATAAAAGAAAGGTAAGCTCTTTCCTTGGGTGTTCATAATTTAAAACACCCCTGCTCTTCCCACGTATCAGCCCTCCAAGAATTCCTGGGCTTTCCAGCTCTTGGCACTCCATTGGTTCCTTCTCCTCTCTTCAGCTACATACAGGTCTTCACTACCCAGAAAAGCCTTTAACCACTTTAGCTAGCTGCAGTACCACTTATCGGCTGGTGTGGATTGAATTGTGTCCACCCAAAATATGTGTAGCAATTTGTCCTCTGTTTTGTGATTTTGTGTATGTTAGAGGATTGGGGTGGGGCTGTAAATCCCTTCATAGGATCACCTCCCTGCTCCACTGTAAGGGGATTTTCCCTGGAGTATGGCTTGAACCACCCTTTATCCTTTCATCCTACAAGAAATAAAAGGAAAGGGAAGCAAGGAGAGAGTTGGGAACCTCACACCATCAAGAAAGCAGCCCCAGGAGAAGAGTGCATCCTTCAGACCTGAGGTTCCTGAGCCAAGATGCTCCCTGGGCAAAGACTGATGCAACACAAGGACTTTCCTCCAGAGCCAACAAGGGGAAAGCCTTCCCCTGGAGCAGACATCCTGAATTTGGACTTGTAACCTGCCAGACTGTATAAGAATAAACTTTCCTCTGCTAAAGCCATCCACTCGTGGTATTTCTGTTAGAGCAGCACTAGCTGACTAAGACATTGGTCTAGTTGTTGATGAACTGCTGATGAGTTGGCCTCCAGCTCATCATGTCCCCTTGCCTGATGGAACAAAGTGTTACCTGGTCCTGCACCACCCCCATGACTGACTGCAGACTTGACCATTGTGATCCATAGGATTTTCATTGGCTAATTTTCAGGAGATCTCTGGCCTTTCTTCCCAGCCATTCTCATTCTAGAAGCTCTGCCAAAACTGGTTCAGCCTCATAGCAACACGCAGGCCTCCACTGATAGACAGGTGGTAGGTACATGTGAGGTGTATCGGACAGGAATCAAACGCGAGTCTCCGGCATGGAAGGTGAGAATTCTACCACTGAACTTTCACTGTCTCCCAATATTCTCCCAAACCTCAGAGTCCTTTTTAATTTCTCCTTTGCCCTCTCGATTCAACAGTCGCTGAGTTCTGTGAATGTCAGCTCTTTTCACTCTTGACATCACCTTTTCACTCAGGCCATCACCTTCACATGTCGTAACAATAGCTTTGGCCTCCTAATAGTTTCCCCTTTCTCCAGCTTTCTCCTTCACACCATGCTAGGGGGTGTTGCCAGATGAATCTACCTAAATCACAGCTTGGATCGTGTCAGTGTTTGGCTAAGAAAAGCTTTATGACTACTGCCTACGTTCTCCAAAGTAAGATCAGGCTCCTCAAGGGACCTAGGAGGGCTTTTGGAGGCAGATGGAGACATTAGCAAAATGACGTAGGTGGGGTGAAGCTTTAGGTTTAACAGAGCCCCGCTTCAACTGGCTCTCCATCCTAAACTACAACTGTAAGCCCACACACTCTGCTGACCCCTCATGATGCCTGCTAACCATCCTCCCACCGCTATCCAAAACCCCAGCCAACCTTCAAGAGCCCATTCTGTTCCAGCTCGTCTGTGAAGTTTTCCCCAAATCTTCTAGCCCAGTGTTCCTTCCCTCTCTGAACCTCTCAATAGCAGTTGGTTTTCCATACCACCCAAATGAGAATTCATTATCTTCAGCTATTGCCAGATCTCTTGTACTGGCATGTTGAATGGCTTAATTTCTCTACTTCTTTGTATGTTCAGTGCCAAGCAAGCACTTGATTAACTGGAATAGTTATCTCCACAGTGGTTAACTTGACAAGCTGAAATTTTTAAATATCGTAAACATGCAGAATAAAAACAATATAAGAGACAACCATGTTACTACCAACACCCAAATGTAACAGATGCTAAAATTTTACCCAGGTTTTTTCAGGAATCCTAAAAAACAAGACAAAACAAAAAAATACATTATAGAGAACAGGTAAAGCCCACCTGCTCCCCTACACTTATATACATATATGTACTTATTCCTTCTCTATGGAAATCCTGGTGGCGTAGTGATTAAGTGCTGCAGCTGCTAACCAAAGGGTTGGCAGTTCAGATGCACCAGGTGCTACTTGGAAACTTTATGGAGCAGTTTTGCCCTGTCCTATAGGGTCTCTACGATTTGGAACTGACTTCAGGAAAATGGTGGGATTTTTTTTAAATTCCTTTGCTTTGTCTGCAGAGATAATCCTTGTCCTCATTCTCACAAATGTCAGTACTTTTAACTATGTAGGTATGTTTCCACACATAACAATGTATACAATTGCTAGAGTGGTTTCATATTTTTACATAAATAGCATATCACACCTACCCTTTTTCAATGTGACCTTTTTTTTAACCTAAAGTTTTTGAAAACTACACATATCAATACCTTCATTCATTTCAACAGGTCATTCATTGAAACAGTTGTATCAGCAAAAGTTCTGATAAAAAAATGGATGACACCCAAAGGATTTAAATGAAGAGACTTTACTGAAGGGACTCTGTGGAGGTGTAGGTAGGGCTACAGTAATCAAGAAGGAATGATGAGGCACCATCAATGAGCAACATCAGGAATCTTTGGTGCTCGTTAGCTTTGCTCCAAATTCACCCTTCATTGCCAGCTCTAGGAAAATGGGTCTGAACCCTTTAAATACCTTTCCTCTACCAGCTAGCAGGATGTTGAGCATTGTCATAGACAGTGGTAGAGTCACATTGTGGGAGGAAAGGGTTTTGCTTCTTGGTCACAGTTTTTGAAGCACTTGTGCCTTGTCCAATACCTGGTTCCCAGTGTGCGGTAACCAGCAGCACCCCCCCAAGAAGTTTTACAGTCTTCAGTGAGACCCCTCTCTGTGAACAGCATTGATTGGGAACCCCCAGAGAGAAGCTGTCCTGAAAATTTCAGAACACAGATTTCCAGTAAGTTCTGCTGGTGCTGAACCACAGCAACTTGTATCTTGTAGTGACACATGGCATTGCCCTCCCAACAAGATCTGATCTTGGCTCTAGAAGGTGGAAGGGTTTTTCCTTGGGTGCTTTATGACAGCAACAAGGTGGTGGCTGCTTCTCACGTCTTATATTCTGCTTTTCAGAATTCTGTTTACTTCTTGTAGCCAATCCCTGATTACTCCAGACATTTGTTGTAATTAATCATTCTTTCTCTTTCCTGCTTTGATTGTTAGCAAAGATTCACAGAAGAATTCTGGTCAAAAGGGGAAAGCATAGAACTGAATTTCAAATTCTCATGAAATCCAGACTTTCTGGGGTCATGGAGGCTGGATGAATCCCTGAAATGACTGCCCTGAGAAACTGTCTAAACCTCAAACCACAAATGTCCTCTGAAGTCTTCTTTAAACCGTACAACAGTTTAATGAGTAAAGAATGTCTGGACATAGAACTGGGCCCTCCACTGTCAAGCACTTCTCAGCAGGCCCATGGGAGTTCACCTTTAGAGACCAGCTTCCTTCCCTTCCACAGTCCCCTTCCCCTAGAGCCCTGTGCCCAGAGACCTGACTGTGGGGTCCTTCCAAGGCTTATATGCCTGAATCTGGGATTTGATTATCTTCTGGGGAAATGTGATATCTTCTGGGGAAATGTGATGTCTTCAGGGGAGTTTCCTTGCTGTCAGAGAGTGACTGTCACTATGAAGCAAGGTGACAGATTAGTGCTCAGAAACGTGTCCACTCCCGGGTGCATTAATGATGTAACCAGTAACCAAAAGGGCAGGGGCCTCTCTGGCACCAGTGGAAAGTCTCTCTGTTTTTTTCACTTTTTCCTCCATTAGCTAATTTTTTCTTTCCTCAGCTAGAAGATTCCCAGACTTCTGACCTGGACAATACGTTTGTCAATATTCCCCAGCCAAGCCACCCCGCAGAAGCATAAATTCTACGGTCCTCTGTGATTTCGTGTTCCCCTTTTTCCTCCAAGCTGCCGGTCGAAAGAAGTCTACAGCGTCCCACACTGCCATCTAGTGCCGGAAAGAGGCAGGTACCCGCAAGTTACTCGCCTTCATTTTCTAAGAGCGCTTTCTATATTTGAAGGGAGGGAAGAGGATTTGTTTCTTTGCTTTGCTTTATTTCATTCTAGTTTAGCTTTGCTCTGTATGTTTTTGTTGGTTGGTTTTGTAACACTGGTAAGCTTCTCTGGTTCTATCTAGCTGATAAGAACGCTGGTGGCTTGCCGGTTAAGTGCTACAGTTGCAACCCAAAAAGTCAGCCGTTGGAATCCGCCAGGCCCTCCTGGAAGACTCTAAAGGAGCAAGTCGGCTCGATCCCCTCAGGTAGCTAGGAGTAGAGGAGGTCTCACTCAAAGCAATGCTATAAGGACCGTGTAGAACTGTCCCGCATAGAGCCCTCCGTAGTTGGCAGGATTCGAACCTGTGCAGCAGATACCCCAATAGTTGAACTCCAATGCCTTAACCATTCGGCCACGACTAGTGGACACACTCATGCATGCATATGATAACTTTAACATGCACCTCACAACTTTTCCAGACCTTTAAATCTGCTAAGCAGGCAATGTGCAATGAGTGGACTCTGGTCTCTCGGGTGTGAGATGAGGCTGAGACTCTGCATTTGAAATAAGCTCTGAGGCGGAGCCAGTGCTGCACCTCTAAGGACCATATCTGAGTGCTAAGAATCTAGACCGCTGTAGTTCACACGCGTCTGCCAGGAGAATAACCGACTGTGTATTCTCCTGAATCCATTTCTGAATACTCTCCAATTCTGATGAAGCAAGACCGTCTTACGAGATGGGTAGACACAGCAGGCTGCGGAATGTCCTCTTGCCACAACCTCAGGATACCTGGACACAGCTCCGGCCCCTCCACTGGCAAACCCCTCTCAGCAGGCCCGTGGGAGTTCCCCTTTGGAGCCCAGCTTCCTTCCGTTCCAGAGTCCCGTTCCCCTGGTGCCTTGTGCCAGACACCTGACTGTGGGTCCCTCCCAGACTTATACCCCTGACAGTAGGACTTGTTTATTTCCCTGCAAAATTCTACCTGTTTGAAGGAGTTTCTTTGCTGTCAAGGAGTGATCTTCATTACAAAGCAAGGTGACAGTTTAATGCCCTGAAATGTGTCCCCTCCAGGGTGCACCTGTGATTTAAGCAGTAAGCCAAAGGACTGGAATCCCCACAATAGACTTTTTTTTATTGTGACTGAGTGAAAGTTTCCGATACAATTCAAATCTGCATGCTCGCCTGTCTGCAGCACCTTCTCTCCCTGCCCAGTGACAGCACACTCCTGCTTTCTGTTCTACACGTTATATCCCCTTAACAATCTTCAGTCCCCTCCTCTCCACCCTCTCCACTCCCCTCTAGTAAGAGGCAAGTAGAATGACATTCTATAGATGCATAGAACCATCAAGTGCATACATGACACGGTCACTCTGTATCCCTGATCCCATTCCATTTCTATCCGAAGAGTTGACCTCAGTGATGATCTATGATCAGGGACAGTATCATGTCTAGGGGCCACACTCCCAGGGGAGCGTCCAGGTCTTTGACCATCAATTGCGGTCTTTTGGTGGAGTTCTTAGGGTGCACCCCTTTTTTCCTCATGTTGCTACTGGCACTCAAGATGGTGAGCCCCAACACCTCTGTCACTGGTAGTGGCCGGGCACCGTCTGATTCTTCTGGTCGTGTGTTGATACAGTCACCCACTAACGTGGGTCTTTCAGTCTTCTGGGCTCTCTGTTCCTCATGTCCTTGTTGTCCTTAGTGACCATCAGTTTCAGCTGAGTTGGGACTATTTGGTGTTCCCCAGATGACAGCTTGCTCACTTTTAAGATCGTAGACACCACTCACCTATATGAGGTGCAGAAGACTCTCTTAGGAATAGGCTAGCTATGCCAATTGGCCTCGATGTACCCTTCAAGGATGGTCCCAAAGCCCCTGCCCCTGCTACTCTGTCCTTGCAATATTACATTAAGATTCGAAGAGTTTTCATGCTATGTTGAAGTCCACTTAAATTGATATTCTTTCTAATGTGTGCTGTCACTGATTTCATTCAACCAAATTTCTATCTATTATCTAATCTATAACTCACCCTTTCCCTCCCTCCCTTCCCTCCCTTGTAGCCATCAAAGAGTCTTTTCTTCTGTACATCTGTTTTTAAGTCCTTATAGTAGAGGTCTTATACAAAATTTGTCCTTGTGCTGCTGATTGATTTCACCCAATGTAATGTCTTCCAATTGGAACCAGATTATGACATGCTTCCTGAAATCATTATTCTTTATCACTGTATAGTGTTGCACCAAGTGTACATACCATAGTTTGTTTATCCATTCTTCTGTTGTTGAGCATCTGGGTTGACTCCATCTTTTTGCTATTGTGGACTGTGCTGCAATAAACATCCGTGGGCATGTGTCTGTTCATGTGATTGCCCTTGATTCTGTAGGATATATTCCAAGCAGTGGGATTACTGGGTTAAATGGTGTATCCATTTCCAGCTTCTTAAGAAAGTGCCAGATTGCTTTCCAAAGAGGTTGTACCATTTTGCAGTCTGACCAGCAATGGAGAAAAGTTCCAATTTCTCCACAGCCTCTCCAGCATTTGTTGTTTTGTGGTTTGGGATCACAGCCAACCTTGCTGGGGTGAGATGATATCTCATCGTCACAGTTTTGATTTGAATTTCTTTAATAGCAAATGATCATGAGCAATTCTGCATGTGTCTTTTGGCTGCCTGGATATCCTCTTTAGAGATGTGTCTTTCCATCTCCTTTGCCCATCGCTTAGTTGGGTTATTTATCTTTTCGTTGTTAATATTTTGCAGTACCTTGTAGTTTATGGAGATCTGATGTTGGTCTGAAACATAGTTGCCAGATCCTACAATAGATTTTAAGAGACTTTCCCAGGGACCTCTCTGGCACCACTGGAAAGTCCTTCTCTTTCTTTCACCTTTTCTCCATTAGCTAATTTTTTCTTTCCTCATCCAGATTTCCAAACCTTCTGACCCCGGCAATGTGATTTTCAACATGTCCCTCTGAAGCAGAAGATTGTTGAGTATGATTTTTGTGTTTCCTTTTTTTCCTCCAAGCTATGAGTCAGACCTACTCCACCAGAATGCTTATTTTATTTTATTTATTTCAATTTTACCAGTACAAAGGACTCCTCGGTGTCCCACACTGCCATCTAGTGCCGAAAAACAGCAGGAACCTGCAGCTTCCTTTGCTACATTTTCTTTCTTCCTTTCTTCATCTTCTTTTTTCTGTCCTCCTTTCTCTCTTCTTTCCTTTTTTTCTTTTTTCTTATTGTGACAAAGCGAAGGTATAGAATCCAAATCATTTCGCATGCCCAGCTGTCTGCAGCTCCTTCTACTCTCCCCACCTGGTGACACCACGCTCCTACTTTCTATTCCATACTTCTAGTGTCCCCTCACCAAGCATCTGCCTCCTCCTCTCCACCCTCCTCTTTCCCATTTAGAAAGAGACAACTAGGACCGACTCCTATAGATGCATAGCACCGTAAAGTATGTTTACCATATGGTCACACTGTGTCCCTAAGTCCAGTCCATTCTTGTCTGAAGAGTTGACCTCAATACTGGTTTCTGACCAGCGACAGTAGCCGTGATTTAAGCAATTAGGGGACATAACATGTGTAGAACAGAAAGCAGGAGTGTGCTGTCACTGAGCAGGGAGAGAAGGAGCTGCAGACAGGTGGGCATGCAAATTTGAATTGTGTTGTAAATTTTCAATCAGTCACAATAAAAAAAAAATCTATTGTGAGGATTCCAGTCCTTTGGCTTACTGCTTAAATCACTAGGGTCCATGCTCCCAGGGGAGCATCCAGGCTGTCAGACCATCACTTCGGGTTTTCTAGAAGAGTTCTTGGGCTGCACAGCTCTTTTTCTCGTGTTGCCTCCAGGGACTTTACACAGTGTCCCCTGTCATGGCTGTCTTTGGTGGTGGCAGGGCCTCATCTGGCTCTTCTGATCTCATGTTAATACAGTGTCCCATTCATACAGGTCCTTCTGTCTCCTGGGCACTTTTTAACTCGTGTCTCTGATGTTATTGGTGACCATCTGTTCCAGATGACTTGGGACCATTTGGTGGACCTCAGATGGCAGCTTGCTGGCTTTTAAGACCCCAGAAGCCACTCATCAATATGGGGTGCAAAAGACACTCTTAGTAAAAGACTAGTTATGCCAATTGGCCTCTACGTCCCTAGAATACACGGTCCCCAAATGCCTGTCCCTGCTACTCTACCCTTTGAAATATTGGGTAGAGTTCAGAAAACCATTCAGTTTATGGTGAATTCCAGTTAAGTTGTTCTACTCGCTACTCTGTGCTGTCACTGCTTTCACTATCAACTGTCTAGTCTGTGACCCACTTTTTCCCTCCCTCCCCACCCTTGTAGCCATCAAAAAGTCTTCTGTGTGTAAATCTATTTTTATGTCCTCATAGCAGACGTCTCACACAATATTTGTCCTTTTACTGCTGACTGATTTCACTCAGCATAATGTCTTCCAGTGGAAAGCAGGTTACGGGATGCTTCCTGAAATCGTCACTGTTCTTTACCATTGCAGAGTGCTCCACTCAGTATAGGTACCATAGTTTCTTTGTCCATTCATCTGTTGGTGGTCATCTCGGCTGATTCCATCTTTTGCTATTGGGAACAGTGCTGCAATAAACACTTGTGTGCATTTATCTGTTCGTGTTACTGCCTTTATTTCTGTAGGGGATATTCCGAGAAGTGGAGTTACTGGATCAAGTGATATTTCTATTTCTAGATTTTTAGGGAAGTGCCAGATTGCTTTCGAAAGGTGTTGAACCCTGTGGAATTCCACCAGTAGTATAGGAGAGTTCCCACCTCTCTGCAGCCTCTCCAGCATTTGTTCGTTTTCTCTTTTTTAGATTACAGCCAATCTTGTTGGGGTGAGATGGCATTTCATTGTAGTTTTTTTTTTCTATTGTGATGAAGTGAAAGTGTACAATCCAGTGTAAATTCTCATGCCTGCCTATGTGCAGCTCCTACTGCTCTCCTTGCCGGCTGACAGCACACTCCTCCTTTCTGTTCCATACAAGTCATATCCTCCTAACAATCCCATCCCCTGTTCTCCTCCTCTCCACTCCCCTCTAGTAAGAGGTCAATAGGACGACATCCTATAGACACATAGAACCATAAAGTGCACACATGATATGGTCACTCTGTGTCGCCGACTCCAATCCAGTCCTGTCCGAGGGATTTACCTCAGTAACGATTTATGATCAGGGGTAGCATCGGGTCTAGGAGCCATGCTCCAGGGAAACTCTCAGGCATTCGACCATCACTTGTGGTCTTTTAGTGGAGTTCTCAGGGTGCATCCCTTTTTATTCTCATATTGTGACTGGGACTCAACTATGTGAGCCCCATCATGGCTGTCACTGGACGTGGCCGGGCACCATCTGATTCTTCTGGTCGCGTCTTGATGTAATCACCTATTCACATGAGTCTTTCTCTCTTCTGGGTTCTCTTTCCCCCATGTGAATTTGTCCTTGGTCATCACCTGTTCCTGCTGAGGTGGGACAATTTAGTGTACCTCAGATGGCAACTTGTTAGCTTTTAAGACCCCAGACGCCACTCACCATGATGGGATGGAGAAGACTCCCTTAGAGATAGACTAGTTAGGCCAATTGGCCACGATGTCCCCTGAGAGCATGTTCCCCAGACCCTTGTCCCGGCCACTCTGTCCTTGCCATATTGGGTTAATATTGGAACAGTTTTCAGGTCACATGGAAAGCCAGTTAAATTGATCTTCTTTCCAATGTGTGCTGTCATTGATTTCACTCAACCAAATTTCTATCAACTCATCTATAACCAACCTTCCCCTCTCTCCCTCTCTTTCTTTGCAGCCACCAAAGAGTCTTTTCTTCTGTACATGAGTCTCTTTTCAAGTCCTTAAAGGAGGGGTCTCATACTGTATTTGTCCTTGTACCACTGACTGATTTTGCTCAACTTAATGTCTTCCAATTGAAAGCGGGTTATGAAATGCTTCCTGAAATCATCATCATTGTTCTTAATCATTGCACAGTGTTCCAGTGAGTAGATATACCGTAGTTTATTTATCCACTCCTCTGTTGTTGGGTATCTGGGTTGATTCCATCTTTTTGCTCTTGTGAACTGTGCTCCAATAAACATTCGTGTGCATGTATATGTTTGTATGAATGCCCTCGCATCTGTAGGATATATTCCAAGCAGTGGGATTACAGGGTCAAATGGTATGTCTATTTCCAGCTTTCTAAGAAAACACCAGATTGCTTTCCAAAGTGGCTGTATCGTTTTGCAATCCCACCAGCAGTGTAGGACAGTTCCAGTTTCTCCACAACATCTCCAGCATTTGTTCTTTTGTGTTTTTTTTGGAGATAAACTGACCTCTGAACACTGCTTAGGCTGTATCCCACAGGTTGTTGTAGGAAGTGTTTTCATTTTCATTGGAACCCATAAATTTCTTTATTTCATCCTTGATTTCTTTTCTAACCCCTGGCTTTTTGAGGAAGATGTTCAGTTTTCATGGTTCCACTTTCTATCTATGTTTTCTGCTATTGATGTTGACTTTTATGGCTTTATGTTGCAAAAAGATAGTTTGCATTAATTCAGTGTTATAGAGTTGGTTGAGAATTACTTTATGTCCTAACACATGGTCTATTCTGGAGAATGTTCCATGTGCACTGGAGAAAAAGGTGTAGTTGTCCACTAGTGGATAGAAAGTTCTGTATATGTCGATGACGTCTAGTTGGTGAATTGTGGCAAGGACGTCTTCTGTGTCTTTACTGAGCCCTTTTCTAGACGATCTGTCCAATATTGAGAGTGGAGTGTTGAAGTCTCCCACTATCATTGTGGAGTGATCTATCTCTTTTTTCAGTGCAGTCAGTGTTTCTTCAACATAGGTGAATAAATATTTAATATTGTTAAGTCCTGTTTGTGTATTGAATCTTTCTGCAACAGATAGTATCCATCCTTGTCTACAATGGTGGATTTTACATTAAAATCTATTTTATCTGAGATTAGAATTGCCAACTCTGCTCTTCTTCATTGTTAGCTTGATAAATATTCTTCCATCCTTTAATTTTCGGTTGGTTCTTATCTTTAACTCTAAAGTGAGTTTCTTGTAGGGAACATAAGGATGGGTCATGTCTTTTGATCCAAGATGTCACTTGATGTCTCTTTACTGGAGCGTTCAGTCCATTCACATTCAATGTAATTATTGATAGGTATGTGTTCAGTGCTGTCATTGTGATATGCTTATGTTTGTGTTGATGTTTTCTCCGTTGTTCTTATTCATCTGTTCTGGGACATTCTTTGTGAGTTGATTGTTTACCATTTTCAGGGTTGTTTTGGTGGTTGTTGAGACTCCTATATTACATTTCTTGATATAGTATGTTGCATCTTTATTGTGTTTTATGGCTGCCCCTAAGATCCCCCTTAACAAACTATGTATAAACTCAATTTTAATTACCACCAGTCTTCTTATTAACTTCCTCTACATGTGGAAGAACTATAATGACTGTATTACATCCCTCTTTTCAATATGATGACATCATAGTTTTCATCATACGATCGCTGGATCATTTCTTTCACTATTATAGCTTTGATTGAGTTTGGAGCCTTCCGTAACTGAGTAGGATTTTGGATGATGTGTCGTTCTAAAATATAAAGTTAGTGGTTTTGTTCTTCTAAGCTAAAAGATACTTTCAGTATTTCTTGTAGCTTTGGTATAGTTTTTACAAAGTCTCTGAGTTTCTGTTTAACTGCAAAGTCTTAATTTCATTTTGATTTTTGAAAGATAGTTTTGCAGGATATATAATTCTTGGTTTCATGTTCTTCTCCTTCAAGGCTTTGAATGTGTCATGGCACTGTCTCCGTGCCAGCATTGTTTCTGCTGAGAAATCTGACAAAAGCCTACAGGGTTTTCCCTGACTGTTAGCTTTGCTTTGAATCTTGCTGCCTCTTAAAGTTTCTGCTGAGGGTTCATTTTGGTAAGCTTGATTATAACACGTCTTGGAGATTTTAAGATTTATATTGACTGGAGTTTGATATTTATCTTGGATATCTATATTTTCTTCTTTCATAATTACTGGGAAGCTTTCTGTCAGCAGCTCAGTAACAATACTCTCTGTGTACTCAGGTATCCCGCCCTGTTTAGGAACTCCAATGAGTCATAGACCATTCCTCTTAATAGAGTCCCACATGCTTCTTAATGCTTCTTCATTTTTCTTGTTTCTTTTTTCTGATTTCTCCTCATAGACGCTGGAGTCAGAAGTTCTGACTTCCAAATCAGAAAGTCTGTTTTCCATTTCTTCCATCCTGTTTTCTTGGTTTTGAATGGAAGTTTCTATGTCTTTGATTTTGTTCTTGATCTGCTGGATTTCTGAGTACTGGTGTTCCCTCAGATCGAACAACTTGCTTAATTTTTCATTTTGCTATGCTGCATTTTGTATAAGGTCTAGGAAAGCTCTTTATACAATCCTTTAGTATTCACCTTTTGATAGTTTCAGAAAAGCTTCTTCATCTGGTAAGTTCTGAGGTGGTTTCTTCTGGGGGTCTTCTGACGCCATGGGTGATTTCCTGGCCACAGTTTTCTTCAGAGTTTGTTGCTTTTTGGGATTCATGTGGGTCAATAGAGGCTGGGAGAGATGCTGTGAGGATAAAGTGCAGTTGTTTCTCTAGGCCTTCTTAAAATGAGAAGTAAAAAGTATCTGTCAATGTCCAAAGTCAGTCAGGTTTTCAGGTGCATAGGTCCCTCTTCCCAGCTGGCAAAGTTAGCACCGCCATATCGAATCCCAGATGTTGTAAACTAGCTCAAAATAAAGAAAGGCTACCTCTGCAGTCTGGCCACAGCTCTAGATGATACTGTGTAGAATTCTGCTTTTCTGCCAGAAAAGCTCTCTCTTTGGGACAGGCACTGCCTCCTAGCACAGGAATTAGGTCCAGCTGAGGCTTCCGTATGAGTATACCCACCTCTCAGCAAAATAAGATGGCATCCTGCACAAGCATGCCACCTGGCTGGGAACATTCTACTGAAAGAAAGAGAGTCCAAAAGTGCTGAGATGCCCAGAGTCCACAGCCTCCGTTGTTGGACCCCAGCCTCAGGTGACATTGTGCAGAACACCACCTGTCTGCCAGAAAAGCACCCTCCTCCTGGCAGGCAACACCTTCCAGCCTAGGAACCAAGTCCAGTCAGGGCCTCTGCCTGGGCATCTCAGTATCCCAATGGATGAAGATGGTGTCCTGTGCAAGCTCATCATATCATTGGTATGACTACCACACAACAGAGGTAGAAAGATAGCCCATAGGAGCCGAGATACACAGAGCCCAATGCTGGGCTCTCAGAACATGGCAATTGCACTTGCTGGTCCCACCAGCAGTGCATCTGAGACCAGTGGGTAGTCAAGTCCCAGCTCCGCCCACCAGCCATACAAAGAAAAAGAAAAATCAAACTGGTGAGTTACCTTTGGTCCATGCAAGCCCACACTCACTGAGAGTGAGGTCAGCAAAAGAGAGGAGGTTTGGCGTTCAGTGGTATGAAGTCCAAATTAACAGCCCTATGCAGTGTCCTAGGGCTAACTAGGTGTCCACAAGGCTTGATTTAGTTATCAATTCAGGTGTTCATGTCCAAAGGGATTTCCAGAGATGTGTGTTTAGTCTGCCATCTTGACTCTGCTCCACTACAAACAATTTTAAAAAAGAAGTAAGGCCTGGCAATGTCCTACCAAAGGGTCAGAGCCTTCAAAACTCTATAGGGCAGCTCTACTCTGCATACATGAGGTCAACATGAGTCAGAAACAATTCCACAGCAACTAACGATATGGGTATTAAGTTTTCAATTCCTAATCTTTATCCTGTTTATGGCCTACGGCTTGGGCCAATATTCTAGATTCTGACCATGACGATGCCCCATAGGCCAAAGAATATATCAAAGAGAGAGAGTAACAGAAAGAAAGAAGAAAGGAAGAAAAGAAGAAAGATAGGACAAAGGGAGGAAGGAAGGAAGGATGGCAGGCAGGCAGGCATGGAAACTGTGGGTTGCAAGTGATCTACCTGTACTGTTCCGTGGAATCTTGATTTCACTTCCTGTAAGAGAAATTCTTTTTTCTTTTTTTAAATTTTTATTTAACATGACTGAGAGAAAATGTACATTCACGTATAAATTTACATGCCCACCTATATGCAGCTTCCACTGCTCTCCCTGTCCGGTGACTGCACACTATTCCTCTCTGCTCCATACATGTCTAATCCTCGCAACAGCCTCCTTTCCCCTCCTCTCCATCCACTCCCCTTCCTCCAGCCAGAGGTCAGCAAGATGATATCCTATAGATGTATAGAACCATAAAGTGCTTCTAATATATGGTCACACTGCATTGTCAAGTCCAATCCATTCCTGTCCAAAGAGTGGACCTTCGTTATAATTTATGGGAAAGGGCAGCATCAGGGCCGGAGGCCATGCTCTCAGGGGAACCCCGAAACCCCTGGACCATCAATTGAGGTATTTTAGTGGAGATCTCATGATGCACCCCTCTTTATTCTTGTGTTGCCAGTGAGACTCCTCTCTGTGAGCTCCATCGTGGCTATCACGGGTGGTGGCCGGGCACCACCTGGTTCTTCCAGTCCCAAGTCGATGTAGGCACCCACTCTTGAGGGTCTCTCTGTCTTCTCGATTGTCTTTACCGCATGTCATTGTGGTCCTCGGTGAACATCCGTTCCTGCTGAGTTGAAGAGAAATTCTTGACTAGTTTTACAGATAGAAATCCAAGTTGCTTCCAGAACACTTAAGAAAACAAGAAAATACCATGATTATTTTACTCATCAGCCAGCCTATTTACAATCAAAGGTCACTCCAGATATTTTTAACTAGAACTCAAAATATGCTACTTCATGTACTGGCGACTGCAAGTTACTCTGAAGGGTATTTAAAAAAAAAACGAGATGAATTGATGCATGGGGCAAAGATGAATAGATAGGTGATAAAGCAATTAAGAGTAAAATATTAATTGTAGAATCTGACTGGTGGGCATATGGATGCTTGCTGTGCCATTCTTTCAAATTCTCAGTATGTTTAAATTTTTTCAGAATAAAAATGTTGGAGAAAGTGCTTCTTGGATGGAAACATACAGGCTGCTTCATGAGTTCAAGTTCAAGATTTCACACAAAGTCACCAGCAAATCACAGCTAGTCAGTCTCAGTGCTGGATTTCAAATTAATTCAAACCAGGGCCCAGAACAAACACATACACACATACACACAAAGGACCAAAACCATTACCTTGATGGCCCAGAGAATCCACAATAGAGACCGTTAATTACACTGCACATGTCAGTAAGAATCGCCCGAGTCCACCCCATCAACTACCTCACAGACTCTTTAAAAAATTAACTTCTACATACTGTTTCTAATTTATTTTATGTCTTATATTTAGGGCTATGCCTGCCTGTCTATAATTCTCTCCTGCAAAATAGATGAAGGCTAGAATTCTACTTTAAAAAAAAAATACAATTAACTGGACACACCTTCTCCACGAACAATGTCCAAGCTGATGCGAATGGATAGAGGATTTCCTTTTGGGGTGACAAAAATGCTCAAAACTGGATTGTGGTGATGACTCCACTAAAACCCACTGATGGGTACACTTTACATACTAGATGCATTGTATGGGTTGTGAATATTATCTTAATAAAATTATTACTTAACAAATGAGTGCAGGAAAACATACAGAGAGTTACGCAATAGAAGTCTCAGGCCCACGCGGGTGAGCTGCGGCTGTCCAGATCCTTACCACTCAAATGCGGTCCTCAGAGCTGCAGCACTGCCTTCCCCTGAGAGCTTGTTAGAAATGCAGACTCTCAGGCCCACCTCACACCCGAGAGACAGAGTCCACTCACGCACGCTGCCCGGTTAGCCGATTCAAAGCTTCGGAAAAGTTACGAGGTGAGTGTTAAAGTTATCAGATGCGCGTTTGTCCATGCAGTAGTCATGGCCGAGTGGTCAAGGCGATGGAGTTGAATTCCATTGGGGTACACCCTCACGCAGGTTCGAATCCTGCTGACTACGCAGAGCTCTATAGGGACAGTTCTTCAGGTAGTCTATACGGGAGCCGTAAGTTGGATTGACTCACAACACTCCTATAGGATTAAGTAGAACTGCCTTTATAGAGTTTTCCAGGACGGCCTAGCGGTTTCCAACGGCTGGCTTTTGGGGTCGCAACCGTAGCACTTAACTGCAACGCCCCCGGGGTTTCCTACCAGCTAGGTAAAACCAGAGAAATTTATCAGTGTTACAAAACCAACAAACAGAAACACACAGAGCGAAGCTAAACCAGCATTAAACAAAACAAATCCTCTTTGCTCACATCAAATATAGAAACCGCTCTTAGAAAACTTAGGGAAGTAACTTGCGGTGCCTGCCCCTTGCCGGCACTAGATGGCAGTGTGGGACGCCGTGGACGCCTCTTCACCGGTAGCTTCGAGAAAAAAAAGAAACCCAAAATCACGGATGACTGTTGCCGGCTTCCGCCAGGGAAAATGGAAAATTGCAGTGCCCGGGTCCGAAGTCTTGAAAATCTCCTGGATGTGGAAAGAAACAATTAGCTAACGGACGAAAAGGTGAAAAAGAGAAGGACTTCCCACTGGTGCCAGACAGGCCCCTGGGAGAGTCTCTTAAAAGCCATTGTTAGGATTCCAGCCCTTTAGATTATTGCTTAAATCACAAATACACCCGGGAGGAGACCCATTTCTGGGCCTTAAACCATCACCCTGCTTTGTGATGAAGGTCACTCCCTGACAGCAAAGAAACTGCCTCAAGCAGCCCAAATTTCCCAGGGAAATAATCAAGTCCAACTGTCAGGGGTTAAAGCCTGGGAGGGACTCCACAATAAGGTCTCTGGGCACAGGTCACCAGAGGAAGGGGACTCTGGAAGGGAAGGAAGCTGGACTCCAAAGGTGAACTCTCATGGATGGGCCTTCTGAGTGGCATTTGCCAGTGGACGGACTGGGGCTGTGTCCAGGTGTCCTGAGGTTGAGGCAAGAGGATGCTCCTCAGTCTTCCGAGAGGACCCATCTCGTAGGACGGTCTCACTTCATCAGAATTGGAGAGTGTTCAGAAATGGACTCAGAAGAATATACAAGTGGTTCTTCTCCTGACCCATGCATGTGAGCTACAGCAGTCTAGATCCTTACAACTCAAATGCGGTCCTAGGAGCTGTAGCATGTCTTACCCTGACTGCTTGATAGAAATGCAGTCTCAGGCGCACCCCGGAGCCCTCAGACAGTCCACTCACTGCACATTGTCTTCTTCGAGCATGTAAACGTTTGGAAACGTTATCAGGTATATACCCATTGCCCTGCAGACAATTCTGACTCATAGCGACCCTACAGGACAGAGTAGCACTGTCCCATAGGTTCCAAGGACCAGCTGGTGCATTCAAACTGTCTACCTTTGGGTTAACAGCCAAACGCTTAACAACTGGGACACTAGGACTCAAGTATATACAAATCACAAAATTTTATCAGTGCTTCAAAGCAAAACCAACCATGGTAACAAATCATCTTGGCTCCCCTCAGGAAAGAAAAGGAACTCCTGTTGGGAAACACACGATCAAGTAACCTGAGGGTGCATGCTCCTTTCTGACACTAGATGGCAGTGTAGAGGTGGTTGTGGAGAGTAGTGCCTGCCCGCCTAGGGGTACTTGGTTTCTTTGGAGGGGATGAAAGCTTTTCTGGGGTTAGATGGTGATGATCGGGGGACAATTTGGTGCGTATACCAAAACCCACTGAACTGTAGAGTTTAAAAGGACAACTTTTATGCTTTAGCACTCATATCTCAATAACCCAAACCAAAGCCACTACTGTTGAGTTGATTCCAAGTCACATCGACACTATTGACAGAGAAGAATGGCACCGTTGAGTTTCCAAGGAGTGCCTGGCAGATTTGAACTATCAGCCTTCTGGTTAGCAGCCATACCACTTAACCACTGTAACACCAGGGTTTGCATATCTCGATAAAGCTGTTATGAAAAAAGAGTCAGTGAGTCAAACTGGAGAGGCATTTTAGGGAGCTGGTAATAGTATTTTGCAGCACCTAAAAATCCCACTTAATGCACTTATATACCAGGACTTCTTGACCTCAGCACTACTGAGATTTGAGGCTGGATAGTTCTTCAGTGTAGGGGACTGTCCTGGGCATTGAGAAGTGTTTGACGGCATACCTGGCCTTACTCACTAGGTTCTGATAGCACCCTCCCCAGTTACAAAACCAAAACTACCTCCAGGTAAGCCAGGCATTGCCAAATGTCTCCTGAGAGCACAAAATCAATCTCAGTTGAGAACCACAGACTTACACACAAAATTGGCACTGCCTTTATGAGAAGGCAACTTTTCCTTAAAAATAATGTATGTTTCCGTGGATTTGAAATTTTTCCTCTTGTCTCCCCACCACCACGACCAGTGGAGATGTTAAATAACTGGTCAGATACTTTACAGATGCCTAAAGAGCTGCTATGAGTTGGAATTGACTCGAAGGCAACAGGTTGCTTGGTTGGTTGGTTTAAATCCTTTACTTATAGAGCCCTAGTGGCCCAACGGAAACCCTGGCAGCATAGTGGTTAAGTGCTACATCTGCTAACCAAAAGGTTGGCAGTTCAAATCCACCAGGTGCTCCTCGGAAACTCTCTGGGGCAGTTCTACTCTGTCCTATATGGTCCCTATTACTCAGAATTAACACATACAGTTGGCACTGCCACCACACTCTTTGCATCTTTCTCCCGTTGGGCAGCCGGTAGGTTCCAACAGCTGAACTCTCAGCTAACAGCTAAGCATTTTAACCACTGTGCCATCAGAGCTCCTACACACACACATACACACACACACACACACACACACACACACAAACACACACAGTCTTACAATTAAGTCCTCGAACTTATTTTTTCTGAGTGCTATATACCTCATTGTTGAATGTCACCATGGTCACCTTCAAAGTACTTCCCCTGGGAAGCTAGGCCCCTATGCCAGCACTTAGTCCACCCTTCAAAGCCATTTTGGAACTCTTTCTGGAATGCCTACTTCGCACCTTGCCAAAGTGACAAGTTGGCAAACCTAATTGCCTACTTGTATGTGAGGGAGTTTTCAGCCAATCAGTAAACAAGTAACTGTATTGAAACACCCTCTCTACTCACTTGATCTGGCTCCAATGACCTTTTTCTTTACCTGAACCCACCAAGGCCGTGAAGTCGATTCCGACCCATGGCGACCCTCTAAGACAGAGTAGAACTGCTCTATAGAGTTTCCAAGGAGTGCCTGGTGGATTCCAACTGCGGACCCTTAGCAGATATAGCAATTACCCACTATGCTACCGGGGTTTCCTCTTTACCTGAAAATAAATACTGAAAGGAAGACATTTGGAGAACATTCAGGACATCAAGGGTAATATGAGGACAGCTCGGGTTTCCATTCCCAAAAAAGAGTTCTAAAATTGCTTGGAAGGGTGGACTAGGTGCTGGCTTTGGTGCATAGCTTCCCAAGGGGGGTACTTCAGAGGTGACCATAGTGATATTTAGCAATGAGGAGTGTAGCACTTTTTCTAGGATGAGTTCGTGAACGTAATTGGCAGGTTATATATACATATATGTATCAGAGAAGATTAGGAAAAAATGTTTAAAATATTAAAATGTCACAGTGATTTCTTCTGGCAGGTAAACTTGTAGGTGTTTTTTCCTCTCATATCTTTTCTGTTCTTTTTGCACTGTGCACGTGTTTTACAGTAGGTCTAAGCTACTTTTGTAATCAGACCAAATATGTAATTGATTTCATTGCCTTTCTTAGAAATCAGTACCAAAGAGAGGCAGAGTTTCTTTTCCCTTTCTGCCATGGCCCGCTTGCTGATGGTTGTCACAGTGGCAAGAGAAAGGTCTACCTCTCAGCCCAGCCACTGTCCTGAGCACGGGCTACAGGAGCCTGTGGGCCCCTGTGTTGCAGGCTGGTGCTCCCCCTGCTGAATGAATCCAGACAGCAGGGAAAACACAACGGAAGCAGGTGTGTTTTTTATTTTTACACTGTGGATTCCTACTTCTAGTATCTTGTTACTTTGAGCATTGTGGCAGACACCTGGATGCATCCCCCAGATCCCTCTTCACTGAAGGGCTTGTTGCCCCAGCTTCTGACAGCGCTGTTGCAGGCAGCCTTCAACTATTGCCTTGGTCACGGTTGCCTCTGCTGCAGAGAGCCACCTGCCCAGCTCATCTGTATCCATTGACAGATGGATGCAAGGATAGGAAGGCCTGGCCACCTTGTCCTAATCCACAACAATTCTGGAGGGCAGAGTTCTAGCAAATTCTAGCCCCAGAACTTCCTAGAAGATGTGGTTGGACCTGTGTCACAGCTGTGCTTCTGCCCGATGTCTCTTCCTCTCTTCCATCGGGGTTGATCCCAAGGACACCTTTCTTTCTTCAATTGTGATTAAATGAAAGTTTATAATCCAAGTCAATGTTCCATATGAAACCCCAAGTACTAGCCTCTCTCTAACTTTACCTGCTCTCCTCACCCTTCGACAGTACAGTCTTCTTTTCCACTCTTTACTTCCAGTGTCTGGTCAACAAGCGCTTGTCCCCTCCTCTGCACCCACTCCTCTCCCCTCTAAACAGACACCAGGAGGACAGTCTCATACATCTATTAACCTATAAAGTACTCACACCACATGCACCACTCTGTCTCCAGGACCAAGGGTACATTTTTTTAAAAAATTATGATTGAGTGAAAATGTACATTCCCATATAAATTCGCATGCCCCCCTATATGTAGCTCCCACTGCTCTCCCTGCCCAGTGACAGCACACTCCTCCTCTCTGCTCCATATATGTCCTATCCTCCTAACAGTTTCCTTTCCCCTCCTCTCCATCTACTCCTCTTCTTCCAGCAAGAGGTAGCAGGATGACATCCTATATATGCATAGAACCATAAAATTCCCACAAGATACAGTCACTCTGCATAGCCAAGTCCAATCCATTGCTGTCCGAAAAGTTGACCTTCATCATGATTTATGGACAGGGGTAGCATCAGAGCCACGGCTATGCTCCCAGGGGAACCCCAAAGCCCCTGGACCATCAATTTCGGTCTTTTATTGGAGATTTCAGGGTGCACCCCTATTTACTCTCTTGTTGCCAGTGAGAATCAACTTTGTAAGGTTCATCGTGGCTGTCACTGGTGGTTGCTAGACACCATCTGGTTCTTCTGGTCACAAGTCGATGTAGAAACCCGCGTGAGTGGGTCTTCTGGGTTCTCTTTTCTCTCCATGTCGTTCTTATCCTTGGTGATCATAGGTTCCTATTGAGTTGGGACTATTTGTTCTACCCTCAGACGGCAGCTTGGCAGCTTTTAAGACTCCAGATGCCACTCACCGATGTGGGGTGCAGAGATTCCTAACTAGCAAAACGCTAGCTATGCCAATTGGCCTCGATCTCGCCTGAGAGTGTGGTCCCCAGCCCCCCGCTCCAGCTACTCTGTCTTTGTAATATTAGGTTAGGATGGGAGGAATACTCGAATTGTGTTGAAGTCCAGTTATTATAGATCTTCTTTCTAACGAGTGCTGTCACTGATTTCACCCAACCAAATTTCTATCTACTATCTAACCTAAACCCTCCTGCCCTCCCCCTCCCTCCCTCCCCACCCTTGCAGCCATCCAAGGTCTTTTCTTCTATACATGAGTATGTTTTTAAGTTCTTATCATCGGGGTCTCATACAATGTTTGTCCTTTTGTTGCTGACTACTTTCACTCAGCATAATGTCCTCCAGTTGAAACCAGGTTAAGAGATGTTTTCTGCAGTCATCATTGTTCTTTATCATTGCATAGTGTTCCACTGAGTATATATACCATAGTTTACCTATCCATTCTTCTGTTGTTGGGCTCCTAGGTTGATTCCATCTTTTTTGCTATTGTGCGCTGTGCTGTGATAGACAATCTTGTGTGTGTATCAGTTGGTGTGAATGGCCTCAATTCTGGAGGATATATTCCAAGCAGTGGAATTACTGGGTCAAATGGTATATCTAGATCCAGCTTTCTAAGGAAGCTCCAGATTGCTTTCCAAAGAGGTTGCACCATTTTGCAATCCCAACAACAGTGTAGGAGAATTCCAATTTCCACACAGCCTCTGCAGCATTTGTTGTTTTGTGTGTTTTGGATCACAGCCAATCTTTGGGTGAGATGGTATCTCGTTGTCGTTTTGATTTGAATTTCTTTAATAGCTAATGATTGTCAGCATGTCCACATGTGTTTTTTGGCCGCCTGTGTCTCCTCTTTAGAGAAGTATCTGTCCATCTCCTTTGCCCAACCCTTAATTGAATGATTTATCTTTTTCTTATTGATATTTTATAGTACCTTATAGATTATGGAGATCAGGTGTCGGTCTGACAGAGAGTTGCCAAATATTTTTTCCCATTCTGTAGGTGACCTTTTAATTCTATTAATAAAGTCTTTGGATGAGGAAAAGTGATTGATTCTTAGTAGTTCCCATTTATCTATTTTATAAATTGTGTCCACCCATGTCCACGATGGTGGATTTTACATTAAAATCTATTTTATTTGAGATTAGAATTGTCACACCTGCATTTTTTTGTTCATTGTTAGCTTGATATATATTCTTCTATCCTTTATTTTTCAGTTTGTTCTTGTCTTTAAGTCTAAAGTATGTTTCTTGTAGGTAGGGTCCTGTCTTTTGATCCAAGTTCTCACTCAATGTATCTTTACTGGAGCATTCAGTCCATGGACATTCAATGTAATTATTGATAGGTATGTGCTTAGTGCTGTCATTGTGATATGCTTATGTTTGTGTTGATGTTTTCTCCATTGTTCTTATTCATCTGGGACATTCTTTGTGAGTTGATTGTTCATCTTTTTCAGGGTTGTTTTGGTGGTTGTTGAGACTCCTATATTACATTTCTTGATATAGTATGTTGCATCTTTATTGTGTTTTATGGCTGCCCCTAAGATCCCCCTTAATAAACTATATATACACTCAATTTTAATTACTACCAGTCTTCTTATTAACTTCCTCTACATGTGGAAGAACTATAATGACTGTATTACATCCCTCTTTTCAATATGATGACATCATAGTTTTCATCATACGATCGCTGGATCATTTCTTTCACTATTATAGGTTTGATTGAGTTTGGAGCCTTCCCTAATTGAGTAGGTTTCTGGGTGATGTGTCCTGAATTTGCTTCTAAAATATAAAGTTAGTGGTTTTCTTCTTCTAAGCCAAGAGATTCTTTCAATATTTCTTGTAGCTTTGGTTTGGTTTCTACAAAGTCTCTGAGTTTCTGTTTATCTATGCATGTCTTAATTTCATTTTCCTATTTGAAAGATAGTTTTGCAGGACATATAATTCTTGGTTGAAGTTCTTCTCCTTCAAGGCTTTGAATGTGTCATGACACTGTCTCCATGCCAGCATTGTTTCGGCTAAGAAATCCAACAAAAGCCTACAGGGTTTCCCTCTGAATGTTAGCTTTGCTTTCAGTCTTGCTGCCTTTAAGAGTTTCTGCTTAAGTTTAATTTGGTTAAGCTTGATTATAATATGTCTTGGAGTCTTTCTTTTGAGATCTGTATTTAGTGGCATTCAATATGCATCTTGGATATCTATATTCTCTTCTTTGATAATTTCTGGGAAGTTTTCTGTCAGCAGCTCAGCCACAATACTCTCTGTGTTCTCAAGTGTCTTGCCCTGTTGAGAAACTCTAATTAACCATAGATTGTTCCTCTTCATAGAGTCCCACACACTTCTTAACACTTCTTCATTTTTCTTGTTTCTTTTTTCTGACTTCTCCTCATAGATGCTGAAGCCAGTAGCTCTGTCTTCCAAATCAGAAAGTCTATTTTCCATTTGTTCCATTCTGTTTTCTTGGCTTTGATTTGAAGTTTCTATGTCTTTGATTTTGTTCTTAATCTGTTGGATTTCAGACTACTAGTGTTCCATCAGGTTGAACAGCTTGCTTAATTTTTCATTTGGCTCTGTTGCATTTTGTATAAGGTCTAGAGGGCTCTCTATATAATCCTTTTGTATTCACCTTTCAATAGTTTCAGAAAGGTTTCTTTGTCTGGGAAGTTCTTTGGTTGTTTCTTTTGGGGGCCTTTTGAAGCCATGGGTGACTTCTTCATTATAATTTTCTCCAGAGTTTGTTGCTTTTGGGGCATCATGTGAGTCAACAGATGCCGGGAGAGATAGTGTGAGGATGGACTGCAGTTGTTTATCTGGGCCTTCTTAAAATGAAAGGTAAAAGCTATCTGAAAACTTCCAAAGTTAGTCAGGTTTTCAGGTGTACAGGTCCCTCTTCCCAGCCGGCAAAGTAAGCACCTCTCTATCAAACCTCAGATGTTATAAACTAGTTCAAAACACAGAACAGCTACTACCCTGCTGGCCGCTGCTGCCAGGCCCTAGCTGTAGGTGACAATGTGTAGAATACTGCTTTTCTGCAGGAAAAGTGCTCTCCTCTGGGCAGACACTGCCTCCCAGCCTAGGAATTAGGTCACACTGAGGCCTCCGTATGGGTAATCCACTTCCCAGTGGAATAATATGGTGTTCCACACAAGCTCCTCACCTGCCTGGGTAGAGCCTAATCAATGGCAGAGGCGGAAAGAGAGGGCAAAGGTGCCGAGATGAACAGAGTCCAAAGCTGGGCCCTCAAAATGTGGCAATATTGCCTGCCGATCCTACCAGCTGTGCATCTGAGATTAGCTGCTCGTCAAGTGACAGCTCTGCCCACCAGCTAAGACAGAGGGAAAAAAGTTAAAACATCAAGTTACCTTTGGTCCATGAAAACCAACACTCATGAAGAGCAGGGGATGGCAAAAGAGAGGAAGTTTTCCATTCAATGATATGAAGTCCAAATTAATAGCCCTATGCCGTGTCCTAGGGTTCAGTAGATGCCCAGAAGGCTCCGTTTAATTATTAGTTCAGGTCTTGGGTTCCAGAGGGATTTAGAGAGATGCGTGTTTAGTCTGCTATCTTGACTCTGTGTTTAGCACTTTTCTTAATATACTTGCCTAAATAGATTTTCCCATAATTCAACTAATGATCTTAGGAGGGAAAGGGGGGGGGAGGGAAGGAGGGAGAGAGAAAGGGAGGGGGAGAGAGAAAGAACTTTATAACAGCATTTGCTTATACAACTCTCTTGAAAAGTGTACCCCACATGAAAACCCTCTTGCTCAGCATCTCCAGGTGGGGTACCATCACCCCCCCAACACACACATCAAATGCAGAGTTTAAGTTTATGAGTACATGTAGCTACTCCATTAGGTATGTGGAATTAACATTTAAAGATGTTTAAAATGACTGTGTACGTCCAAACATGCTATTTGTACCTTGGCATGGAAAACGTAAATACCTAAGATTACACAGCTATTAAGGTGTAGAGCTAAGACTTGATACCTTTCCTTCTGATTCAAAAGCTAGTGTACACTCAGCTATATTGCTACTGATTTTCTTTCTTTCTATGAAAAAACCTGAAGAGAATGAATGTGCATGCACAGTATGTAAACTATACCACGCCAAGAGCTTGGTTTTGCTAGGAATTTGGTTAGAAAATCTATAAAAAAACAAAAATGAAACCCACTGCCGTCGAGTAGAGTCCAACTCACAGTGACTTACAGGTGAAGGTAGAGCTTCCCCACAGAGTTTTCAAGGAGAGCCTGACGGATTTGAAATGCTGACCTTTTGGTTAGCAGATGGATTGCTTAACCCAGTATGCCACCAAGATTTCCTAGAAAAACTATAGGGGCTATTTAATGAGCTCTTGCTACATATGACAAAAGGTATTTCAAGTGGCATATATATTATTTGCTTCATTTCAATCTTTATATTTCTGAAATATAGGTATTATTGTTTTTCCCACTTCACAGATGAGAAAACTGAGCACTAGCTATAGGTGAATATGACTTGTCCAGTTCACACAATTGGAAAGTATCTGAAATAGGATACAAATTGAAAGTTTGTGCTTTCAATTATTACATTACACAGCCTCCGTGAAGGGTAACGGTTACTTATTCACAAAGCAGTTAACTAAACAATTCAAAGATTAAATATAAGGACTAAAAGTGTAAGATACTGGGAAGCATACACATTCAACAATAATTAACTCCCAAACCATAAAACATGCAGGCACTTAACTGAAAAGCCATCATTGCATCTTGATATTCTGAATTAATTATTAATGCAATGTGTTGCTTTTAGCTGGTCACTGGAAACACAATTCAAATTGCCCTCATACACAAACATGTACACAGAACATTTTGAAAGAATTTCAGTTCCCTGAGGAAGATGTTTTATCCTCCTGAGAGGCAGTCAATTTAACATGAAAAAAGATTATAGATTTTCCCTGCACCCATCCCCAAGGTTACTCAGCCTTTCTAGTCAATACAAATTCCATAGTTTGCAGAATACATATTCACATGTAAGCATTTTAGGCTAAATCCAGAATGCTTTCTTCATGAATTATCCATTGCATTTCTTATTGGTACAAAATTTATCAATCTCCAAGTAACTACAATAAAAGATAATTGTTAAGGGTGTAAGATCTGAAGTTCTACTGCCTGGGTTTGAGATTCATTTCCACCACTTATCAGTAGTAAGTTCTTAGGAAAGCTGTATAATATCTCTATGCTTTAGCTTCCTTATTTATAAAATGAGAACATAAATAATATGTCCTTAATGCAGATTAAGACGTTCTTGTTCAGGTTAAACATTTGCAGATTATCTATTATGTGCTGGGGACTACTCTAGTTATTTGAGATACAGACATGAACCAAGCAGTCAAAAACCCTTACTCTCACAAAGCTTACATTCTAGTGAGCAATTAAGTTTTAATTATTGACATGGTTACTATTATCATCATTATTATCGTGACCATTATCATGAATATCATCAAAAGTCATTGAGAACCTGATGAGCACTTTTAAAACCTCTGAAAATACAGACACTTTTCTGGGTAGGTCTATAGTGAGTGGCACAACTCAGATCATAATCAATCAACTCTCAGCTGCAAAGCAGTGTATTACTGCATAAGAGGTCATCATATTAATGTGTCAAGATGCAAAGATTATATAATGAGCTGATTCATGTGCAGTAATAATGCTGAGAAAGAAAACAGTTCAAAGGTAGCAGCGTCACAGAACCCTACTACTTAGTACCAATCCCTGGGACAGAATGTCCCTTTGATCACAATTTTCCCTGTAGGAGGGAAACTAGAAAATAAAACACGAAAAGATGTGTTTCATATTTCCAGATGGATCCCCTAGAAACACAGCTTCTAGAAAAGACAGGGGTCCCAACACTGGGCAGGTAAATAACCTCCTCTCTTCGCATTAAAAGGAGAGGGAGTCATTTCTGTTCATCAGAGTGCTGTTGGCAACTTACAGCATGTGCAAATGTAAAGACAAGTGATAAACACAGAGATCGGAGAGATAGTAATAGCATCAACTGCACCAATATCAGTCATTTTTGTGTTTGGGGAAAGCCCTTCTATTCTCACATCTGGACAATGACTTTGATGCATCGCAAGAAGAGAGGTCCCTAGGACAGCTAGGCAGAAGCCAGCTAGCGGTGGGCTTTCTAAACAATGAGATGTAGTGGAATTCATAGATAGATTATGCATTCTCACCTTTGTTAATCATTAAGCATAAATCAATTATAATGATTGTAGGATACAATCTACAGTTACAAATTGTGTAATCTATGTAATAGTATAGTCACACTGTATAATTATGTAATCTATGTAATTATACAAATATACATTATATATCTATGTATTGGTCATAGATATCTAGTGCTGCTATAACAGAAATACCACAAGTAGATGGCTTCAGAAAGAGAAATTTTATTCTGTCACAGTCCAGTAGATTTCAAGCTCAAATTCATGGCATCAGCTCCAGGGGAAGGATTTCTCTACTGGCTCTGGAAGAAGATCCTTGTCATTAGTCTTCCCTGGGACTGGAAGCTTCTGAAGCTCATGGACCCCAGTCCTTTCCAAAGAACATGCTCAGCTCACTGCACTGCCTTTTGGTGGTGTGAGGTCCACAAATCTCTCTGCTAGTTTCTTTCTTTTATATCTCAAGAGACTGCCTCAAGGCACAAAGCAATCTTACATGTTGAGTCCTGCCCGACCAACAAAACTGCCATCCATTCACCCACATTAACAGCGTAGAGGCAGGATTTACAACATGGAAGAACATCACACAATACTAGGAGTTACAGCCCAACCAAACCACTACCACACACATTTTTGGGGGAACACAGTTCAATTCATGACAATAACACATAGATAATATACAATGTATTCCGTTACATATTTACATTCTATTACATTAATTTTATACTGGCACGTAATATGTAATTATATAACATGTAGTTACTAATGATTATTGAGAGCTCCCTGCATGGAAAATGCTCTTCTAGATGCTGAATGCACTGTTTTGAACAAATCAGGCAAGGTCCCTGCCCTGATCAAAGTTACATTTCAAGGGTACTGGCAGACATTAGGCAGAAAAGTTTTTTCTAAAATATTCTGTGTTCTAAAAAGTATCATGGAGAAAGTAAACTCTAAAAATACAATATAGATTAATTACAGGGTGAAGGAGTGAAAGAGGAATATTTAGTGTAAAGTTGTTTATTCAAAGTCTCCCTGTGGATGTGGCAATCCAGTTGAGACATGATTGGAAGGGAGCTATCCAGCTGAGTTTTCCAGCCATGTAAACTCAGAGTTCAAAGGGCACAGAGTGCAAGCAACTAGTTGTCTTCATAGAGCATAAACAAAGCCAGCGTTATGAGTGGAATTTTATGAGTGAGCAAGAGGGTATATGAAATGAAACTGGCAAAATATTTAAGAGCCTTGGAAAAGAGGGGAACAAATACGGGTTTCATTTGAAATTAAATAGGAAGCCAAGATTATCTTATCTCCTTCTCAAATTCTTTAAAGAATGCTTCAGGAGATATCAAGGGATATGTCTTGTGAGGACTTGTTGACTAATCTTCTTGATCACTCTGTAACATCTGTAATTTTCTCTGGCCCTGTCCTGCTGCCATTTCTACAGTTCCACCAGTAATTAAGATACTACAGAGTTACCACTATGCCACCAGCCCCAGGCCACCTTGAGGCCACAAATGTGATGATGGCACTTAGAAATGATTTCCTATTTTCACTACAAAGGGCAACTGCTTGGATCTGAATCATGCTGCTGAATCTTCTCTGTGCTCCAGTATGTCGTCACCCAAAGTTAACCCAAAGGCAGAAGGTGCTGCAGTCCTTCCCTCTGGTATGGGCTGCACTCTACCACCTGATGTTATCATCTAGTACATATACAGGCTACAAAACAGCATGGATTTGTGCTCTTCACATTCTACACAGACTTCAGTGGCATCGCTTTCTTCTTTTTCTTCTTCTCACTTAATGATGACTCTCACACTCAAGGACTCAGGTCCTTCATAGCTAGGTCTGACTACAATCCAAGTAACAGACACACTTGGATCTTAGAATTCTTCCCTCATCTCCTGTTTTCCTCTCCCAAATTGACCTTGGACAAGATTTGAAATCTCAGTTCTTTTTCTAGTGTAAGAGATTTTTGTTGTTCTTTTGTGTTTTCCAAGAGGGTAATCAGTCCCTCAAGTACACACACCCTGTTGGACCTGGTGCTATTGGTGTTCTACACAAGCTAAAATGGCCAAGATAAAACTTTGAGGTCAGTGGGGATCTAGATCAGAGAAATCTCACTAGAATGGTACAGACGGAAACATAGTGCAGTGTGCTGAGAGACAATGAGAGGTAAGTAAGAGGAAGACAGAAACTCTTGTGACCTCTTTTAACAAGTTTTGCTGTAAAGAGGAACATAGAAATGGGGTTAAAGCTAAAGCAGGATAAATATTAGCAATAGCCTATATTTCACAGACAGAACAGAGACTTCGGGGTATTTGGCAATGTCACACAGTTAGTAAACTGCAGATCTGATATTCAAACCCAAGCCTTTCTGAATCTCAAACCTCCTTTCTTTTCACTACACTTAGACAACATTTGCCTGAAGAATTCAGTCTGGAATACTGGCTTTAAACATATCAAAGCTTTTTTAATTCTACAAGATTACTTCCGTTTAAATAATATTCGAGCAAGGTGACTCAGATTTTCAAGTGGTCTTGTTGTTAATTCAGTCTGGCATCTCTATTAAACAGAACTGAGAAAATACGCATAAACACTGAGAAAATAACTAGTGAGTTGGCTAAATTGCAAAGATCTGTATTAAATTTGATTTATCAACAAAATATTTAACTGATTTTAAAATACAAAGAGAGTGGTAGCTACATTTTCCCCCCTTGTTTTATTTAATTCATATTATCACACTAGGATATCTGGATCTATTTTTACGATCTCGAGGGAAAACTATACATGATAAATGATCATGTATAATGATCCTTTCTTCTGAGTGTCAACCATGATAGCAAATACAATTTGCCACTTTTCAAACTCTCAGGTTATTTCTGTAGTGTCTTGATTTTGTGGTAAGTGCAGACCACAGGAGAAAATCAATACTGATAGGTAACCACAGCATGGTTACTGCCTTTGACGAGTATATATTCCTGGAAAAACTGCCACACAGAAATGGACTGGAAGCATGGATTAGACACATATACATACTGAATATGCCAACTTTCCAATATAAGAATTGGCTTATAATAAAGAAATTCTGAAAAACAACATGACTGCGTCATAGATAGTTCCAATTGCCTTACTTGCCTGTAAAATGTCTATCACTCAGCCTCCAGTTAACAATATGTCCTACAATTCGGGTTAATAATCAGAGAATGATGTCGAGTAAAAATTAAAGAAAGCCTACTCCATAAGGTTGTATATTGTATACTTTTGTTGTTAAGTGCCATTGATTGAGTCAATTCGGATTCATAGTGACCTTATATACAACAGAATGAAACACTGTCTGGTCCTGAGCAGTCCTTACAATCTTTGCTGTGTTTCATTCAGCCCATTGTTGTGGCAGCGGGGTTGATCCATCTCATCGAGGGTCTTCCTCTTTTTTGCTGACCCACTACTTTGCCGAGCATGATGTCCGTCTCCAGGAACTGCTCCCTCCTGAGAACAGCTCCAAAATACATGAGACAAAGTCATATCATCCTCACTTCTAAGGAGTACTCTGTTTGTACTTCTTCCAAGATAGAAGCTTTCATTCTCTGGCAGTTCACGATATATTCGGTAGTCTTTGTCTGGACCGTGTTTCAAAGGCATCAAGTCTTCTGTCTTCTTTATTCATTATCCAGCTTTTGTATGTGTGTGAGGTGTTTGAAAACACCATGGCTTGGGTCAGGTGCACCTTAGTCCTCAAAGTAACTTTTTTGCTTTAAAAAGATCTTTTGCAAAAGATTTGCCAAGTGCAGTATGTAGTTTGATTTTTTTTTCCCTGCTGCTTCCATGAGCATCGATTATGAAGCCAAGTAAAATGAAACCCTTTACAACCTCAGTTTTTTTTTTCCTTTTATCATGACATTGCTCATTGCCCATTTATGAGTTCTGTTTTCTTAAAGGTGAGGTGTAATCCATACCGAAGGCTGTCGTCTTTGATCTTCATCAGTAAGTGCTTCAGTACCTGCAGCTTGAGAAATGCCAAGTCTGTTCTCGTTTGATTTTCTATCACATTTCATTATAATGCTTTATTTGTATTCTGTACCTGCCCTTCAAACTTTTACTTCATTACATCCTTCATTTGCTTTAGCTACTTTACAGTCAAGAGCAAATTTTAGACTCTACTGATATCCATTTTGGTCTTTTCTTTCTTTCCTGTGGTTTTAAAGTCCACTTGTTTTTTCAGGTATAGTGCTGTTGATTCACTGCACAACTCATCTGATTTGTGGTGGCTAGTGTTCAGTGTATCAAATCTATTCTTGATACGGTCTCTCAATTTAGGTGGGATACACTGAAGGCTGTACTTAGGCTCTTGTGATCTTGTTTTAACTTTCTTCAGTTGCAACTTGAACTTGCATATGAGCAATTGATAGTCCTCTGGCCTTGTTCCAACTAAAGTTATGGAGCTTCTCTATCATCTCTTTCCACAGCTGTCGTTGATTTGATTCCTGTGTATTCCATCTGGTGTGGTTCATGTGTGTAGTCACCATTTACTTTGCTGGAAAAAGGTATTTCCAATGAATAGGTCATTAGTCCTGCAGAATTCTTCCATGCTGTCTCTGGTGTCATTCTTATAACCAAGGCCACATTTTCCAACTATCGAGCCTTCTTTATTTTCAACTTTTGCATTCCAATCACCAATAATTATCAATGTATCTTGGTTACATATTTGATCAATTTCAGACTACAAAATTTGGCAAAAATCTTTAGTTTTTTTCATCTTTGACATTAATGTTCGGTGCATAAATTTGATTTTCCTTGTAGGTGTATGGATCTTAACCTATCACTGAAAGTGCTTTACTTTAAGATAGATCTTGAAATGTCTTTCTGATGATGACTGTGACACTGCTCCTTTTCAATCTGTCACTTATGGCATAGGAGACCATACTACTGTCTAATTCAAAATGACCGATATCAGTCCATTTCATGTCACTAATGCCTAGGTTATTGATGTTTATGTGTTCTATTTAATTTTTGACAGCTTCCAGTTTTTCTAGAAGCATACTTCATACATATGACATTCTGATTTTTAGCAGATGTTTACAGCTGTTTCTTCTCATTTTGAGTCATGCCATATTAGCAAATTAAGGTCCTGAATGTTTTACTCCATCCACATCATTAAAGTTGACTCTACTTCAAGGGCAGACCTTGGTGGTGTAGCGGTTAAAAACTAAGGCTGCTAACCAAAAACGTTGGCAGTTTGAATCCACTGGCTTCTTCTTGGAAACCCTATAAGGCACTTCTACTCTGTCCTATAGGGTCACCATGAGTTGGAATCGACTCAGTTACAGGGTTTATTTATTTTTTTACGCTTTCTACTTCGAGGAGGCAGCTCTTTCCCAGTCAACTTTTGAGTGCCTTCCAACTTCAGGGCCTCATCTTCTGGCACTACATCAGACAGTATTGTGCTGCTAGTCATAAGGTTTTCACTGGCTAATTCTTTTCAGAAATAGACTGCTGTCTTAGTTATCTAATGCTGCTACAACAGAAATACCATGTGTGGATGGCTTTAGCCAAGAGTAATTTAGTTCCTCACAGTCAAGTAGGCTACAAGTCAAAATTGAGGATGTCATCTCTAGAGGAAAGCTTTCTCTGTTGGCTCTGAAGGAAGGCCCTTGTTGTCAATCTTCCCCTGCACTGGAAACTTCTGAGATGCAGGGATCCTGGCTCCAAAGGACACGCTCTACTCTTGGCCCTGCTTTCTTGGCAGTATGAAGTCTCCCACTCTCTGCTTGCTTCCCTGTCTTTTATAACCCAAGGGATTCCCTCAAGGCACAATGTAATCTTACAGATGGAGTCCTGCCACACTAACACAACCACTGCCCATCCTCCTTCATTAACATCAATAGAGACAGGATTTACAATACATAGAAATATCGCATAATACCAGGAGTCATGGCCTAGCCAAATTGCTACACACGTTTTCGGGGGACACAATTCAATTCATGACAACTGTCAAGTCCTTCCTCTTAATCTGTGTTAGCCTAGAAACTCCACTGAAACCTGTTCACCATGAGTGACCCTGCTGGTGTTTGGTATACAAGTGGCATAGATTCTGGCATCACAGCAACAGGCAAGCCACCACAGTATAACAAGCTGACAGATGAGTGGTGGTCATATTGTATGATTTCACTTATATAGCATTCTTCATGTGGCATAATTATAGATATGGAAAAGAAATTAGTGGTTTCCAGTGGTTAGGGATGGATTATGGAAAGTGAGTGTGACTGAGATATTCTATTGTAGTTTTGCAAGATGTTACTATTTGGAGGAATTGGGTAAAAGATATATGGGATCTCTGTATTTTACTGATTACAACTGCATGTAAATCTACACTTACCTCAAATTTCTTATCTATACTTAAAATAAAACTACACTCATCTCAAAATAATTAAACTAAATAAACAATGACATCTTATATGTGCCCCTGATTGGCGCAAACAGGTAACACACTCAGCTGCTAATCAAAATTTTGGAGGTTGAATTTCATGCGTGTTTGGTATACAAGTGGCATTTCATGAATGAAAAGCCTGCTGATCTACTTCCCAGAACATCAGACATTGAAAACTCCATGGAGCACACTTCTCTGACATACATGGGATTACCATGAGTCAGAATCAATGCCACAGTAACTGTTTTTCCTATATGTACAGCAATATATATATGCAGAAATAACTAACTGTGGCTAAAACTATGGTGACAATTGTCCCTCTTCCAAAATTCATGCACAAAGCAGTAGAAAAACATTTAAAATTATAATCATGAGGTTCTATTTCCTTATTTTCATGGAAACAAATAGAACTAATTCAGAATTTCTCCTTCTAAGTATGAGAGAACAAGTGAGAAGTGCCAGATTGCAACTGGCACCCCAAAGAACAGATGGTCTAAGAGTTAAACACATTAATTTTCTGTTGTCATACCAGTGAAGGTATAATTGAATTTCCAAGAAAAATAGAGACATCATTAAGAGGGTTCCCTGAGACACACTGCATGCAAGTAATATAAAATAACACGCATCTGGATAGAAGCATGAAAAATACGAATTATCGATTTAGAATTTTCTTGGTTACAACCAGACATGTCACCCATTATAGATTAGATATCATGCCTTTGGGCACTTCTCAATCGGTATCAAAAGTTTCCTCCTACATTAAGCCCTCTCCGCCATCAAAGGAAAAAAAAAAAACAAAAAACCAATCTCAACACCAAATCAAACTGCCCTCAAATTAGGAGGAACTGCTAAAAACTTCCTTACAGCCTACAGAAGCCAGTCCTTCAAGAGCTCATATGTTAGAGAAGACTGGTTGCTGCAGGAAGAACTGCTTTCACCCCTTGCCCACCAACTCCCACTCTTCTAGTCCTTGCATCCACATTGTAGCAATTCCATCACACACAGTGCAGCCAACCTGCTTCACTTCAGTCACGCAGTCTCCTTTACAATTACCCTAAATGTGTGATAATAAGTAAAACATTTGTAGGTGCCAATCCAATAACATGGATCCTGAAGAGCCAACCATAAACTTGTGCTTCCTCATCAACTTCCATTCTGTTCAGCTACCACAGAGCTTCAGGCTCTCAGACTGACACTGGGTAGAAGCTGCAAAAGGATATCTTATGAGGGTAAATAAAATAATCAATAACTGGGTTATGTAGAAAATAAATAGCCTCTTTGGTGTTCTCTCTGCACCCACTAGTTCTTTCATTCATTGTTCCAAATAAATCACCGGCGTCTGCAGTGTACAGCAGGAAAAATGTAGCAGGTAAGAGAGTGGACTCTGCATCTAGAGAGAAAACTCTTTGCTATTGAGTTGATTCTGGCTCATAGAAACCCTACAAGACAGAGTAGAAGTACCCCATAGAGTTCCCAAGGAGCGCCTAGAGGATTTGAACTGCTGACCTTTTGGATGACAGATATAGCACTTAACCACTACACTACTGGGATTTCATCTAGGGATAAGTGAAATAAAATCCAGGCTTTCCAGATACAAAATGTCACTTACGATATGATTCCACAGAGGCAGAAAGTAGAGCAGAAGTTGCAAAGGCTGGGGGAAGCAGGGGTGCGGTGGTGCGGAGAATGATTGCTTAAAGGATATGAGGTGTGTTTTTGCACTGATGAAAATGTTTAGAAACTAGACCGAAGTGATGGCTACACAATATTGCAAATGTATTAAATGTCACTGAAGTGTACATTTTTAAAACAGTTTTACGTTATGTGACTTTTAACCTAATAATAATAATGATGAAAAAAATGCAGGCTTTTCACTTATACAGGTGCATGCTCACCAACAGAATGGAAGCTGTGTTCTTGAGTAAGTTTTATGATTTCTCTGTATCCTCTGTTTTCTTAGAGTTTAAGTAAGGATAACAGTATTTACATTATGGAAGAATCTCTATAAATTTCTTAACAGAGTGTTTGAGACTCCATAAATGCTAGGTGGGGATGAAGAAGGGGTGATGATGTGACAGGCACTGCAGAAAAGAGGAATCAAATGTGTGCTGGGATCTCACTCAAGTTGTTCACAGTCAATGGATGGAAGCTGAGAAGTAAATGACGAGTTTCCACGGAACCCAGAGAGTGCTAGAATAAAGGGCTGAATAAAGTATTGCAGAAAGAGGAGGAGGAGGAAAGAATAACTCTCCATGGGAGGAAAAGAACAATTCATAAGAGAATCAAAGAGAGCTTTACTGAAGAGGTAAATTACAGCAAGGATCGTGAAGACTATTTATTTAGGCATTGGGACCTCTTACGATCAAATCAACTATCTTCAGACCAAGGAAAACAAAACAAAAAAACAGACAAACAAAAAACCTCATTGTCATTGACTGAGACTCGTAGTGACCCTACAGGACAGAGTAGAACTGCTCCAAAGAATTTCCAAGGAGCACCTGGTGGATTCAAGTTGCCGGCTTTTTGGTCAACCACCACAGCACTTAATCCCTATGCAACCAGGGTTTCCTACCTTCAGACCAAAAAATCCCACTACCATAGAGTCGATTTGGACTGATAGTGACCCTACAGACAGAGTAGAACTACCCCATAAACCTAGTGCCATCAAGTCATGTCCAACTTATGGCAGCTCTAGAGGCCAGAGTAGAACTGCCCCGTAGAGTTTCTAAAAAGAACTGCCAACCTTCTGGCTAGCAGCCATGGGACTTAACCACTACACTACCAGGGTTTCCCTAAATCACACAGGCCAACTAAAGCTACTAGAAAGCTTGTCTTTTGACATGCTGTGTAAATACGAACTGCTAAAAAAAAAAAAAAAAAAAAAAAGCTGGAGAGCTTTGGTTTCTCAGTAGTTACAGAGACTATCTGAAGCCCAGTCTACTAGAAGCCTTTTCAATCAAGGGCCAGCAGGAAAAGTTACTAGCCAAATTCCAACTCATTGTTGCTTCCTATTGTATGTTTTGCTGGGCTCGACTATCTCCTTCAAATGGCAAATAAACACACCCCTTACTTGCTGGAACTGAAGACTGCTTGCTGAGTGATGATGATTGAATGATGTTATTTTCAAATAGCAAAGAAGGGTGCTCCATTAGGTTGTCAAATCTAATTTTGTCGAGCTTTATCTTCACTCTGCTGTTTTAAAGTGGTAGAGTTATATCATATAACTGCCAAAGAAAGGTGATTTTCAGAAGAGAATTTTCCTATTGAGCGTGGTGCATAAGAAACAAGTATACATGGATAGGAATGGCAGCCTAGTTTAGTGGAAAGATCACAGTATTTGAAGAAAGGACACAGAGAACAATTCTCACTGGGCTCTTACAAGAACCAACTGTAATAAATTAGGTGGAAGTGTTTTCTACATTTAAAGCTTCATTAACGTTTAGTATGAGTCTGCATTTTCAATAGTGACAAATGACTACATTCTTTTGAATTAATGAGAACTTAGTAATTAAACATCTTCAATATCTGGCACATATAATGTCTGTCTAGAAGCATATATTTGGAGATCACTGGGGTCCATGCCATTTCCTGAAGACTAGCTGAAAAACCAAATGCTTCCTAGCTACTGAAACTCTTGGTTAAATCCATGTTGTAGAAGCCATTAGATTGTAATCGGTACAGAGTATAATGATACTGCAAGATGTTGATTCAGTTATCCTTCCTAGAAGACACAGATGTTCTGTACCGCCCTCTCAGGACTTTTGCCATCTAAGTTACTTCTATGAATTTAAGACGTATCAATGTGTTCAGAAATCTTGGTAAGTACTGTGAGCATTACAAGTTGAGGATGACATGGTTTTTACTTCCCAAGTACTCACAACAGTATTGACAAACTGATATCATTCTGTACATTTGTCCAACCACTATTTTTAAGCACCTACTCTGTGCAGATTATTGTGCTTAAGGTACAGTACACACATATGAATAAGACTTTCCCTTTATACAAAACAGGGCTAAAGTGAATGTAATATTTTGAAAAAATGACTGATACAACCAAGAAGTCTTTTGCATTTGTAAGAAGAAGACAGACAAGTGCTACATAAAGTTATTAAGAAAGACCTCATGGAGGTAGGGGGTTTGAGCTGGGTCTTGCTGGTTGGTAACATTGAGACAAATTAAAGGGATGCAGAAGACAGAATTACACAAGGATCTGTTCCAGAGGTATCCATTCAGAATCACAAATAGGCAGCTACCATGTGCAGGTAGGTAGGTAGTGTGGATATTAATCAGCTATATAGGCTAAAATCTGAAAGACAGCCAGATGAAGGGGGTTAAGTGAGGACACCTATCAACAAGCCACTAACATAGATGAGAGTGCAGTTAATGTAAAGAATCTGGGTTGCCTTCTAGGAATGACTTTATCTATAATGTCCCTTGCTCTTTCCCCATGAAAACAATAACAAAGGATGCTTCCCATATGATATGGTGAGGATAGATAGGATCCAAGGACAAAAATAAAGTCTGAGTTACTGGGTTACAATTATTTTGTTTTCCTCCTGGTATCCAAACAGGTGGTTCTCACCTTTTATGCAGGAGACCTGGGTTTGATTCTGGCCAATCCACTGCATGAGCAGCCATCACTCGGCTGTCGCTGTAGGCTTGTATGTTGCCATTATTCTGAACTGGCTTCAGCACAGCTTTCACATTAAAACAGACTAGGAAGAAAAGCCTGGAAATCTGATTTCTAAAACCAGCTAATGAAAGCTCTGTGGGTCACAACAGTACAATTCTATTGCACATAAGGTTACCATGAGTTGGGGACCAACTCAATGACAGATAACAACAATAACAACAAATCTGAATAGGGAAATCAGTAACTTCTTTCAAAATTCTATGAGAATTATAGGCCCTCTTCCCCTGTTTAAAAAGAGAAAGACAGAGAAAGAAAATTTGTACCTAGGCACTTTTCCATATAATTTCCTGGAGTTCCCCGAGGCCGATAAATACAGCCCCCAGAGCTCCAAATACCCTAGTTACAAATGACCAAAATAGAGACAAAAAGAATCCTGGCTGAAATTATTAACTCACTTTATGTATTAGCCATCAGGTTCCCCATATTTGGAATTAGTTCCATTTCTGCTAAATAATTTGGCAGAAATTCCAGTACATAGAATTTCTTTTCCCACTTACCGAGATTGTTATTTCCTCAGGCTTAAAACACCATTGTAATTCATAACATCTCAAATGAAAAATAAATTAGAAAAATATCCCAGCTATTCTATTACAGCAAAAATTCATATGAAAAATAATATTTAGCACTTCAGAAGTTACTTATATGTTCTCAAAGTTGTTGGAGATGTGTAGAGAATTAACAAATGCTGGTCAATATAATTAATTCTCAAGCACATCTCCAATTATCTTGTGGCTGCCTCAATCTCTTCACTTCTCATTCCCCGACCTTCCTGGAAGTGATATCTCCCTCTTGCATGAGGCCACAAGCCCACCTTGAGGACAAGCAATGGGCCATGTACACCTTAGGGTCTTGTGCAACAGCATGTATATATTAGGTACTCAATGACAGTCTTTTAAGCAAAAGAAAAAAATGGTCTCACAGTAAAGCTAGCTTCATGCACTGTCCGGTTTTTTGCACATTGTATTAAGCATAGATTACACCGTCTTCCCTTGCACAAATATTGGTTATAAGAGGAAGAGAACCAAAGAATCCATAATGACTCTAGGTCACATTTCCTCAACCTGTGGTCTCTAGACTATAGGCATTAGCATTACCTGGGAATCCACCAGAAATAAACCATTTCAGGCTCCACCAAGACCTACTGAATCAGAAGGCCGGAGTAGAGTCCCAAATTTTGAATTTCAGCAGTCTTCCAGGTGACTGTGAATTTAAGTTAATGTGGAAGAACTCCTCATAGATAAATGATGCCACCTAGACAGGATTTATTGTCCAAAATATGGCATGGGATGCTCATCTGCGATCTCAAATCTATTAAATGTATCATGTTAAGGAAGAAGGGTTGTGCGTTGAAAGGAGCACTGGCGTGGTTTAAATGCTGGCTTTGCTACTCTAGCTGTGTGATATTGAGTAAAGTGTGGAACATCTCTGAGCTTCAGTTTCCTCATTTACAAAATGAAGTTACTTTACAAATTGATTTTAAAATCTACCAGCCCTATCAGAAACCCTGGTGGTGTAGTGGTTATGTGCTACAGCTGCTAACCAAAAGATTAACGGTTCAAATCCACCAGGTGCTACTTGGAAACTCTATGGGGCAGTTCTACTCTGCCCTATAGGGTCACTATGGGTCTGAATTGACTGGATGGCGCTGTATCTAGATAGATAGATAGATAGATAGATTTTTTAACTAGCAGCTGTATCTTTATGTTTCTATGCAGGCAAATATTTGGTGTATTTTTATGAGTGCCTATCAGTATTTCAGTAAATTTGGAGGATATTAAATACAACAAAAGGTAGCCCCTACTTCTAAGAAACTCACAATCCAATCTGGAAAACATGTCACTTATACATACAGGGGACAAATTAGAGATGAATACAGAATTATGATCCTAATTATGGTAAGGACAACTAAGAATTAAGGAGGCATTCTCTGGTTGCACAGTGGTTAAAGGGCTCAGCTTGTAACTATAAGGTCAACAGTTTCAGCCCAGAAGTCACTCTGAGGAACAAATATGTGGCAGTCTGTTTCGGTAAAGATTTACAACCTTGGAAACCCTATGAGATAGTTCCACTCTGTCCTATAGGGTCACTATGAGTCAGAATCAGCTTGACAGCAGGAGGTGATTTGACAGACATCCAGAGAATCAGTCTGCCTTCTTCTTATACGGCTATCACTTCCTCCAGAAAAACCTCTCTCGCATATTTGGGTAACAGGATTAACTAACACTTTCCGTATCCCAGGGCATAATCTTAGTGACATAGTGGTTAACTGCTACAGCTCCTAAAAAAAGGTCAGCAGTTTGAATCCACCAGGTGCTCCCTGGAAACTCTAAGCGGCAGTTCTACTCTCTTCTATAGGGTCACTGTGAGTCAAAACTGACTCAATGACAATTTATGGTATATTTCAAGTACTGTATGCAATGCTTCACAAACAAAATTTTATTTTAAAACTCCTCAGAACCCAAGAGTTAAACAAAACAAAACCCAGTGTCATCAAGTCAATTCTGACTCATAGCTACCCTATAAGACAGAATAGAACTGATCCATAGAGTTTCCAGGGAGCCCTTGTGGATTCGAAAGCCAACCTTTGCAGTCACATCACTTAACCACTATGCCACCGGGGTTCCCAAGTTAGGTACTACTTATTTCCATTTCACAAGAGAGAAAGCTGAGACATGGGGCAGGCTTCACTCCCAGGCTTGCGAACTTTCAAATTCCTTTTTTTGCCTACAACAGATATGTGGTTCTCTAGAGTGATGAAGTTAAAGGTTAAACAGGTATATTCAAGCCAGTTGCTATATGAATTAGATGCTGCATATAGACATACAAGCTATGAATACTTGTGAGACAACAACAGACTAGGAATAAAAATAGTATCAGTGAAGCCCTCCGAGTTCTAACTGAATTCAAATTGAGAAGAGATAATTGTTTGCACCCTTTTCATATGGAAACTGAGTGTGCTCATTCTGAGTCAGCTATAGGGATTCTTTCCTGTGACTCGAAGGCCATGGGAGAAGGAAATACTTTAATTTTCTACTTACGATCTTACTGCCACAAAAAAAGAATCAGTTTTATGTAAGTTAAATCAATGGGATTTTGAGATTGTCCTGAACTTTTGGGAGACAAATAATGATGTCCCACCCAGATCGAAAGACAAATAATAATGTCCCATCCAGATCAAAAGATCCTGGAAAGGGGAATGCATGTTAGACCTATTTCAGATGCTTGGGGATTATAAAGGAAAGTGCTGTGTGCTCTATTAATCAAGGTTGGCAGTCCGAATCCACCCTGAGACATCTTGGAACGCCAGGAGATCTGTTTCTGAAAGGTCACAGCCTGTGGAGGGCAGTTTAACACTCATGAGGTCTCCAGTAGCTGGAAGTCAATACAACTGCAAATGGTTTGCATGAGTTTTGCTTTGGGGAATTATGAGGTGGTTTTTTTGTTTTTTGTTTTATTTTTATTTAACATAACTGAGTGAAAATGTACATTCACATATAAATTTACATGCCCCCCTATATGCAGCTTCCACTGCTCTCCCTGTCCGGTGACAGCACACTATTCCTCTCTGCTCCATACTTGTCTCATCCTCCCAACAGCCTCCTTTCCCCTCCTCTCCGTCCACTCCCCTTCCTCCAGCCAGAGGTCAGCAAGATGATATCCTATAGATGTACAGAACCATAAAGTGCTTCCAATATATGATTACTCTGCATTGCCAAGTCCAATCCATTCCTGTCCAAAGAGTGGAGCTTTGTTATAATTTATGGGAAAGGGCAGCATCAGGGCAGGGGGCCATGCTCTCAGAGGAACCCCAAAACCGCTGGTATGAGGTGGTTTTAAGAGGAATTAACAGCATAACATTCTAAAGGAATCTTGGCCTTTTTTCCCAAATATTCAAGGTACTCAGTTATCTGGCTGCTGACAGCCCTAATCAACAACTGGTTCTTCAAATAACTTCATTACTTATAACACACAGCTTAACTTTTACTCATAAACTTTTTGGACCAAAACCCACAGGATTTCTCCTTCTTGGTGAAAGAAGAAAGACTTTATTAAATTATTATTTAATGAACACTTATTCAGACTTTTCCTGAATCATTGGGTCATTTTGGAACTTCTATAATTCTTCTGAAACATTTATCTTTAACCTGCCCTGATACGTTTAGCATTTATCTTTAACCTGCCCTGATAACTTGATGTGTGTGGCTGAGTCAGTTCCAACTTATAGTGATCCTATAGGGCAGCATAGAATTGGTTTCCTTGGCTGTAATCTTTATGGGAACAGATTTCCAGGTCTCTGCTACTGGGTTCAAACAAGCTACCTTTTGGTCATCAGCAAAGTGGCTGATTAACCCTAGCACCACTAGGGCTCCTTTCTAAATTTAGGTGCTTCCTGAAATTCCCTGTCTGCTTCATGAATAGGCAACCATCACTGCATCAAGGGATGTCTTCTACTTAATTTGACAGATGACATCTATCGTGGGTGATCACTGCCCTGCAGTTTAGAAGACATTCAATTCTATTCTAGTTGTAAGCCTAAAGCTAGCTTCTCACCACAACTAAATAATGAAACCATCCAGGAAACTTCTGAAAGAGACTAATGAACAGAACTCAGCCTCCAGAGATTCTGATTCAACTGGTCTGCGTTGGGTCCTGGGCAATGGCACTTTTTTTTTTTTTAATGATGCTACGGTGATTCAAACATATGTGTGTAATGTTAGCCTTTCTTTGGGAAAACATGTTTATCACAGCAAAGGGCTGGAATCAGCTTAAATTACTAACAGTAACAAAAAAACAAGCAATTAAATAACTTGTGCTTATATACAAATAAATAATTTAAAGATTTATATGAAAACAACAGTTATTGTGTTTTATATCATAACAAAATTAATTATAACAAAATTCTTTTCAAAATCATTTGGTCAGTATGAAAAAGCACAGAGAAGAAAGTGAAAGTCATGGACAATGCTACCTAGCAACAGCTTCTGTTAATAATTTACGGAATGTCCGTTGGATCTTCTCGTTTCTTCTATTTCTCCTTGTTGTTCTTATGTATGTGTGTCCATGTGCATATGTGTATGCTTTATATATACAATCTTTGTATTTTTGTAACTTTAAAAAATAGCCTATTATATTATTCTATGGCATCGTATAATGCCATATATATACACACACACCACATATATGCTATAGATACATATAGAAAAAAATAAAAAATGAAAAAAAAAACCTGTTGCCACCAAGCTGATTCCAACTCATAGCATCCCAATAAGACAGAGTAGAGTAACTGTACCACAGGGTTTACAAAGCTCAACTGGTAGACTGAACTGCTGACCTTTTGGTTAACACCCCAATACTTAGCTACTGTGCCACAAGTAGTTTTTATATATAACATTATATGTATATGCGTACATACACACATATCAGACATGATTTTTTTTTTATTTCTTTGATTACCTTTTCGTAAGTTTATGTTATTGGTCCTATGGAGTTATTCATTGTGAATTGCTTATTCGTCTCCTTTTCCTGTGTTAATTTTTCCTGACTGATAAGATTAGAACACTCCATGGGCAGAGCCTCTCTCTTTTGTCCAGACCTGCATACACAGCACCTGGATCTGTGCCGAGCAATGATAAGCATTCATTATTATTAACTGAATAAATGAATGAGTGCCTATGGATTTTCAATTCTGTTTCATACTCCATCAGAAAGAGCCTGCTGTGATTACGGCACCTCTACAACATACTTTATTATCTAGTCAGGAAAATTGCTCTCTTAACACTCACTGCAGTCAAGTCAAGTCCAACTCAGAGAGACCCTATGAGATAGAGTGAAACTGCCCCACAGAGTCCCCAAGCCTGTCATCTTTACAGGAGCAGAATGCCACATCTTTCTCCCATACAGCCTGATGAGTTCAAACCAGACTTTTCAATTAGCACACAAGTGCTTGATCGCTGGATCACGAGGGCTTCTCAGTACTGTTTGTTATTTATTCCCCCCAAAGTTTCCTTGGCTATAGCCATTCCCTAGTCATTTCCTTCCCCTCAGCAAAAAGAAAAAGAAAAAAGAAAAAAGAAAAAAAAATTCCCCACCAGTACTCTGATTGAGGTAATATTAGAGTTTTCTGAATGACGGAAGTAGAGAGTTAACATCTTTAACAATATTTGGGCTTCATCACTCTTTTGGTTAGTCCCATGTTTGTGTCAACCATTCTCCCCTGTCAAATTTCATGCATTTCTGCACTGTACTCTGCCTATGGAAGCTCTATTGATCACATTGCCTTGCACTGTGGCTTCTGGTTAGATTTGGCAAAAAAGAAGAACTCTCCCTCTCTCTCTCATACACACACACACACACAGTAGCAAGCACTTCTCTTCCCAGTTCCCTTCTGCTTCAGTGCCATATTTCAGTCAGCAGTTAAATGCTTCCTTTTCCCGACCACATCCCTTCTTGCTCATGCCAGTTCTTCCCAAGCTCTGATAAAACAGTTCTCACTGTTTGCCTTTCAGGTTTACAGGTAAAAAGGGATTCCCACTATTCCTAGTACCTGGGTACTTCAGCAATCATTTTTGCTTCCCTTAACCTTGTGGACAGATCTGAATAGTCCTCTGATTGAATTATTTTCAAAAATCCCAGCTGAATCTGTCTTATGTCTTATGATGACATTCCCATCCACTTATTCAAGTTTCTTTTATGTCTCATGGTAAGGACTTATGCCTTTTTAATAATATATTGGATACTTTATCTTAGATTAAATTTTATGTATTTTGTATTTTTATTGCTCTTATTAATGGAACGTTTTCTAACTGCTTATATTACATATAGGCTTGAACAGATGTAATGACATTGTACACAATATAATGCAAACTGAGAATAAAAGAGAATTCCAAGCTATATAAGCCTGTGTAATATAAATACAGTCCCAAGACTAAAAATTACCATTTTAAAAGTAGTTCTGGGGGTGCTTTTGTAACAGAAATATTGATTATTTAAAAAACTCACCACATAAGATGTATAGATCTTGAACTGTTGGAAAATATGCAGAGTACGACAAACAGTGATAAGTGGAAAACAGTTAAGTTGAAATTTCTTCTTTCCTGGCCTCACCCAACCACCAGTGTCTTTGGAAAGAAAATAGCAACTGAAAGAGATGAACAGTCCTGGTCGTAGTATCTGTGATGGCAGCTGACCTCTTGGAGACTGAGATTCCAACACAGTGTAGGCTGTTACCACACTGTCAGTGGTTAGCATTAAGAGTCAAACTATTTGTGATGGCTATGATGGGGCTGGGAGGACATACTTCATCAATCAATGTCATGGGCATGGTCATAAGTGTCATGCAGCTTTAAACAACTGTTTTCTACATCTTAAGAGATATGTAAATAAATTATAGACAATTTAGAATTCTAAATGTGTATTATCTTGAATTTGCAACCACAATTTAGGATACTGATGCTGCCATAACCCTGTCATGACCCAATTATTTTCTGCTTTGAATTTTTTTGTTGACACTGTATATTTTCATTAATGGAACACATGCTGAATCAAGGAGGCTTTCTGAAATTTGTCATGAAATCTGAATTTTGATACATATTATGTGAGGCACATATTTCCCTCTGGACTCTGAGGTAGCATTATGCAGGACACACTTGTCACTCTGGACTCTGAGAGGTAAGGTTATGTAGGACACAGATGTCCCTCTGGACTCTTCATCAACTTCTAGATCCCTTGGCAGGTTTCCAGTGTTTGTGCAAACATGGAATCATTGTGAGAAATGCAACTCTGGAATAACACAGAAAAAAACAGAAATCTACTTACAACCCTTATCTCACTATGCAAAAGCCGAAAGAGACAAAAGTTTTGTACAATCGGACCTCCAGGAACACATCACCTAATACAATACCCTGTAAAAACAGTAATTTGCATCACACCCACTTCTTCAGTTTCTAACAATTACACAGGCACCCACCTGCAGGCAGCAAGTACCATCAATAGGAAGAAAGCAGCTTCCCAGTAAACCTGAGCAGTAGAAAAGGCAGGTGTGTATTACATGACTTTATTCTCATGGAAGTGATATATAACTGAATTCACAAAAGGAAGGGATAGTGGAAAGAATTCAGGACTTGCTATACCCCTTTTACAATGGGTGTGATAATATCTACCATTCAACCCTCCCAGAGGTACTATGGGAGTACAGTAAGGCAGCATGTGTCACTCTGCTTTCAGAAACGCTACGCAAATGTTGGCTATTATGATTACAAGTGAACTTTCAAAAAAGCAATCCACCTGAATGTTGTCAATCCCTTATCTCACGAATGCATTCCAGGAGATGAAGTTGGATGTCGGCACCAGAATCCGAAATTCTTTCGACAGCATAAGAAAACAGCATGCATGCCCAAATTATTAATAGAAAAATCGTGAAGCAATGAAAAACCTCAACTTAGCAATATGTTGATAATTACTGTACAAACCACAGCTATGTGTAGAAAATACATTATATTTCCTCGTACATGATGATGGCATTAATAACTTGTTTTTAAGATGTGTGAATAGTCAGCAGAACAAGCGTGTCTGGGTGGTTGTGTCACTGCATCCGCAAAATAAAGAGAGCACTCAAATACACTGAGCACAGATATAGCCAAGATCCTGGACCTAGGGAAATAGGGACAGAAACTCACTCTTACGTTGACTAACTCAGCCACCATTCAACATAATGAAGACTCTAAAAGGGAATCAATGATAGAGTGTTCTCCCCTTTCTGCGCCGATGATTTCCAGAGTTACCTAAATTATAAACAGAAGAAGAAGAAGCTGAAGTGCCAGGCCCACATTAACTAACTCTTTTTCATTTTGAATTTAGGATTTACACTTTAGATTACTTACAGCTTAACAAACAGCTCTAATTGTGCTCCTCTCAAATGGGCAATCGGTAGTTGTCACTGAACTCTGGCCAGCACCATCAGCCTCTTGGCAAGGCTCAGATTCCAATACCCAGCATAACAGACTTCCTTTCAAGCTCAAGACTATTTCCTGCAGTTAAGCTCTTCAAAATACACAGCATTCATCATGTGACACGTTGACTAAGGTGGGGACTAAAACCTTGCCAGAGAACAGAAAAGCATCACTCTGCTTGCAGAACAGTCACGAACTGATGAGGAAAAGCTTTTAAGTCTCACTATGTCATTTTCCTAACTTAGAATTTGAGACTTTCCACATTCTGATATAGACAAGCATACGTCTATGTATCGTGAACATATAATTCTTTTGGCCAAAAAGTGTCTTTTGATTTGTCATAGCTTTCCAATCATTCTTTCGTGCAGCTGACAAACTCTTCTCAAATAGAATTTTAGCATCTTTTAATTGAGTTGGCAGTGAAGGCATTCAGATTTCTTTTATCATCTAAATCATTCTGTTTAGCTAGAACCTTTATTGCTACTTCAGAACTTCTGGTCCAGTTAAAGGATAGTTGTGTCCCTCTCATTTGAATGGCAGGCGAAGGTTAATTTTAACAGGCCCCATAGGCAAAAATCTGTTCTGTGTTGGCTCTGAGATAGCTTCATGCTCTAAATACAGGCTTGATAACTGATAGAGAAGTGTACAGACTCTGATCCAATCTTACAGCCTACGTGTACACATCATCACAAGAAGAGTTACATATAACACCAAGACAAGTCAACAAAATCAAGCAAAACCATGGTGTGTTATTTATACAAGTTGAAATTTGAATTAAGAGAGACCATATTGGGTTGAAATGCTCAGCAGGACACCCTCAAGGAAGGCCTGAGGCAACTATCAGACCAGGCAATGAAAAGTTGTTAAGTGAAAGAGAAGATGATATTTCACAGAACAAAGAAGAAAGGAAGTCACAATTTTTCTTTTCCTCTCCCATGGAAAACTATGAGATGTGAATGGCATACATCATGATATGCTGGAGGACCAAGTACTACCTTGAAGTTAGACTCTCAATGGGGGATACCAAAACAAACAAACAAAGAAACAAAAAACCCACTGCCATTGAGTCAGTTCTGACTCACAGTGACCCTATAGGACAGAGTTTCCAAGGAGTACCTGGTGGATTAGAACTGCCAAATGGTAATCTTGGTGAAATGACCCAAGGGACTACCTCTTTAGACACTGAGTGGAATACTAGGGTTACCGGGAAAATATTCCAAATTCTACCTGAATACTTAAATTATTATACGTTACTATCCTGTTAAAGATCTATTCTGATAATCTAGTGCAAAGTATGTGAGCAAGAAAGCTGGTAATAATGCCTGTGCCACACTTGAGGTATTTCAGTAGTGCTTAGAGAGGAAGGGAGAGGTGATAGAAAAGACAGTATTCCATGGAAATCCATTGCAGGAGGGACACATGAGTATGAAAAAGGACACTAACCTCAGTGTTAAGCACATGCATTCTGACAACTCATCATTGAGCCATGGAAAAGATCTCTCTAAGAGGATAAATGTACTCAGTGCAAACAGTAAACTCCTGATTTCTGTTCAAAAGCTAGTAACTCCATATAATGATGCCTCACATTTACATAGCAACTTAACGTTTGCAAAAAACCTCCAGATACACAATCTCATTCGGTCCTTTCAAAAATTCCTGATTTGGGCTCTGGAGAAATTTTTATTTCCATCTTACACATAAGGAAACTGAGTTTCAAAGAATTTAAGTAAATTGCTCAAGGTCTCCAAGATAGTTAACATGCAAATAAACTAGTAGTCTTGGTTTCTATGGCCCCTTTGATTGGACACAAGATACCCTTGCAAGCCAGCACTCCAGCACAACACAATCAGGGCTTCGTTAAATGCTGCCATTGTTACAACATGGTTACAAGCTCCACTTTTTAAAAATATTTTTAATATTTTTTTGTGCTGTAAGTGAAAGTTTACAATGCAATTTGTCATACAAAAACTTACACACAGATTATTTTGTAACTCTAGCTGCTCTCCCCATACTGTGATAAAACACTTCTCCCTTCCACCCTGGATTTCCCAGGTCTATTCAGCTGGCTCCTGTCCCTCTCTGCCCTCTCATCTCACCCCCGGACAGAAGCTGCCCAGTTAGCCTCGTGTATCTGCTTAAGCCAAGAAGCACATGCTTCACCAGTATCATCATATGTCTTATAGTTCAGTTCAATCTTTGTCTGAAGATTGCCTTCAGGAATGTCTTCAGTTCCGGAATAACAGTCTGTTGGACCATCATGTCTATTTAATAGAGTTCAAGCTCTACAACCCATTTTTTCTCCTGCTATGTCAGGGACTCTTTGTTGTGTTCTTTTTCAGGGCAGACATTGGTAGTAGCTGGGGCACCATCTAGTTTTTTGGTCTCATGCTGATGTGGTCTCTGGATTACGTGGCTCTTTCTGTCTTTAGGTAAGCAGAGCTTGGAGACTTTTGGAGGGCATCTTCTCAACAGGAAAAAACTGGTGGCAGAGAGCCTACTCATGCCTCATGAATCAGGGGAAAATGGCATTCAATCATCAAAAGCTAAGTAGTTTGCATCCAATCTACCAAGCAAGGACCTAAATCTATTCTTTGGTATAAACTTTCTCCCATTTCCCTAGTGCTTCCCCCTCATTTTTCTGCTCTGCTCATGGCTCCAGAGTCTGACACCATTACCTGGGCTGGAAGCAGGACTCTTTACACATGCCCTAAGCCACTCTCCTAGACTCAGAGAAGGAATAATTTAACAAACAAGAGGGAATAAATTTAAATAAAATAAGCTGTTGGCTCATCAAAGCCAGGAACTCAGGGCAGAACTAGCTCTTTTGCCCAGTCAGGCATAAGGGGATACAATTACCTCATAGACACTCACAGATGGCTGTGAGCCCTCTATATTTTTCAGAGAGTACAGCCAGATACTTGTGCCTACACCAATCACTCCTGTCCATGTAGGACTATATGGGAGAATCTGTACCACACAGTTGTTGACCCACTAGTTAGTCACCTGAGTGAATACTACAGGAAATGTAAGCAGATGCCAGGGCTTATCTGCTTAGTAACAGCCCTAACTATCTGGTGACAGGAAATTAGAGACTCAAAGGTGCCAATAAACAAACTACCTCATACAACCAGCCTATTTGACATTTCAAGTGAAACAAAACAAAAAGCTATAACACAGTAAAAGCCAAGTGCTATCGAGTAAGCAAACATAAAATAAATACAACAACTTAGTGATGGCTCAGAGACAATAGCCAATACCAAATCACTTAAAGAGGCAGACCACAATGGCTTCAGAAAGCTCCCAAAACAAATATTAAGAAATTTCCCACATGAAGAGAACTTCTTGGATTTATCAGAAGTAGAATACAAAAGATTAATATTTAGAACTCTAGAAGAGACCAGGAAGGGGATGAGGCAAAATGCAGCAGAGCATAATGACAAATTCAACAGTCTGCACGAAGGCATAGAGAAACAACATGCAGCAGAGACAGAATTAAATAACTCTATAGAAAGTCAAGGAAATCCTAGTGGCAGAGTGGTTAAGTGCTACAGCTGCTAACCAAATGGTCTGCAGTTCAAATCCACCAGATGCTCCTTGGAAACACTATGGGGCAATTGTACTCTGTCTATAGGGTCAGTATAAGTCAGAATTGACTCAACAGCAGTGGATTTGGTTTGGTTTTTTTAGAAAGTGAAAGGAGCCAAACTGAGGTAATGCAAGGCAGAATTAGTGAGACTGAAGATAAAACACATGATTTAAAGAAACACATATTTAAAGAAAAAGCAGATAAAAGAATGTTTTAAAAAATGAAGAAACACTAAGAATTATGTGGGGCTGTACCAAGAGAAATAATCTACAAGTGATTGGAGCACCAGAAAAGGGGGAGGGGATAGCAGACAATACAGAGAGCACTGCTGAAGATTTATTGATGGAAAACCTCCCTGATATCAGAAAAGATGAGAAGATATCTGATCAAGGAGCTCATTGAAATCCACACACAGTAGGTACTGAAAGAAGGCACCAAGACATATTATAATCAAACTTGAAAAAATTAAAGATAAAGAGAGAATTTTAAAGCTAGGAATAAATGAAAAACAGTCTATAAAGAAAGGTCAGTAAAACTAAGCTTGAACTACTCAATGGAAAGCCTACTGGCCAGAAGGAAATGGGATGACACATACAAAGCCTTCAAAGAAAAAAAAAGTGCCAGCCAAGAATTATATGTACTGCAAAACTGTCTTTCAGATCTGATGGTGAAACCAGGACATTTCCAGATAAATGAAAGTTTAGAGAATATGCAAAAAACAAACCAAGATTACAAGAAATATGAAAGGGAATCCTTCAGCTAGAAAATCAATAACTTCAGATAACAGTCTAAGACTAGGAACACAGGACAGAGCAAACAGATATGGAAATCACAAAAATAAACCTAAAACACTGAAAATAGAGAAACAGAGATGCCATTGTGTAAAACATGACCTTACAACAAAAACTACAGACTAAGAATGTAGTCACAGATTTTTTTACATGGGGAGGATGTCTAGGCAATATAAAGAAATAAAAGACTGGTTTAAATTTAGAAGAATCAGGATAGCTATTAAGGTAACTACAAAGGAAACTAACAATCTTACACACACACACACACACACACACACACACACAAAGAATAACATGAAGTCTCAGTAAACACAAAACTAGTAACAATGAAAAAGACAGAAGATATATAAAGAAAAATGATTCAGAACAGAAAACTAGGTGGAACAAAGACATTATTAACAACACACAAAAGGCACCAAAATGACAACACTAAACTCATGCCTATCAATAATTAAACTGAATGTAAATAGATTAAATGCACTGGTAAACTGACAGAATGGACAAGAAAACACTTTGTGTCTATATGCTGCCTACAAACAACACACTTTAGAGTTAAAGACGCAAACAAACTAAAACTCAAAGAGTGGAAATAAATATCAAACAATATATCAAGCAAGCAGCATTCAACAAAGAACATAAGTAGCAATACTAATTTCTGATAAGAAAGAATTCAAAGTAAAATCCATCACAATGGATATAAGGAAAGATACTGTATAATAATTGAAGGGTCAATACACCAGTAGGACATAACCATATTAAATATTTACACACCCAGTGATATAATCAAAACCAAACCCAGTGCCATCAAGTCAATTCCTACTCATAGTAACTCTGTAGGTCAGTGTAGAACTGCTCCATAGAGTTTCCAAGGTACACCTGGCAGAGTCAAACTGCCATTCTTTTGCTTAGCAGACATAGCCCTTAACCACCACACCACCAGGGATTTCACCCAATGATAGGGCTCCTAAGTACACAAAGTGGAGTGCAACACCATCAAAAAGAAGAACAGACGGCTCTACAATAATAACAGGAGATTCTAGCACACCACTTCCAGTGAAACGCAGAACATTCACGTCTTACTTATCTAGTGCTATTATAACAGAAATACCACAAATGGATGGGTTTAACAAAGAGAAATTTACTCTCTTTCTAGAAGGTAGGCAAAAGTCCAAATTCAGGGTGTCAGCTGCAGGGGAAGGCTTCCTCTGTTGGCTCCTTTTTGTCAACTTCTCCTGGACTGGGATCTTCTGATGTGTACGTACCCTGGGTACAAAGATGTGCTCTGCTCCCGACACTGCTTTCTTGGTGGTATGAGGTCCCTAACTCTCTGCTTGCTTCCCTTTCCTTTATAGCTAAAGAGATTGCCTCAAGGCACAAAGAGTCTTACACACTAATTCCCGCTCATTGGCACAACTGCTGCCCATCCTCCCTCACTAATATCATAGATGCAGGGTGATGAGCATATGGAAACATCGCACAATAATACCAGGAATCACAGCCTAGCCAAACAGCTACACAAATTCTGGTGGGGCATACATTTCAATCCATGATGAGGACCTTCCTCTGGAAAGTCTTTCCTTGAATCTGGCACACTTAATTTGGACTTGAAGCCTACTGAACCTGAGAGAATAAAATTTTTTCAAAGCTGTCAACTTGTGGTATTTTCGTTTTGGCAGCACTAGATAACTACAATACCAGATACTCATTTGAGGTTCTCTGGAAGAAGAAACAAAAATGTGAGGTTATAGAAGACTCGCCCCTCACAGAAGTATATCCCATAAGCACGCACACGCACACACACATACACATACACACACATATACACATACATGTAGACACACACTAGGAAAGTTGTCTGGTAATAATAGCCTTGACTGTTAAAGGGAACTGGGATGATTCACATCTCTGCTGAGACCTCAATATGGGCACATAACCTTGGAGGGACATTTCAGATTCAAAAATACTAAGTAATGGGGAAAGTTGGGAGAAAACAGAATGAACCACTGAATGGGGGTGTCCATGGGGAATAACTTTAAGGAGATAACCTTCTCTCTAACATAGGTGCCAGCAAAATTGAACATGGAAAGATTAAGGGTGGTAGGTCAGTTTGGGAAAGATTTTTTTAGGCTGTGTTGAAGAAATGGCCCCTCTCTCCATCTAGAGCACCTTGGCCCCTCTGTGACCTCCCCCACCCCCACATGGTTGCTAGGAGGCATGTTCTGTGATGTCTGAGCCACACCAGAGCTCTCATTGGCTCAGGGACTTACTTGCTGACTGTAACAAAGCTGAAGGGTGTGGCTCCTCATTGTCCCGGAGGGTATATATACAGAGATCAGGTGGCCTAGGGTATTACACGGTCCGCTACACCGCCCAGTAAGATGGGCAATCAACTGCAAAAGGCCAATACAGATGATGAAGATATGGATTACGAAGATGACAGAGATAAGGATAACGAAGATAACGATGAGGAAGATAACGATGAGGAAGATAACGACGAGGAAGATAATGATGAGGAAGATAACGACGAGGAAGATAACGATGAGGAAGATAACGACGAGGAAGATAACGATGAGGAAGATAACGACGAGGAAGATAACGATGAGGAAGATAACGACGAGGAAGATAACGATGAGGAAGATAACGATGAGGAAGATAACGATGACGACAATAACGATGACGAAGATACGGATGCCGCAGATATAGACGGTGAAGAAGCAAGCACAAATAGAGAAGAAAATATGATTGAAGAGCCTAGTACCAGCGAAGGGCTATCTGCTTCAGGAACGAACAGCAGCAGTACCACGTATCATCCTAACATTATGGGAACTGGAAAGGTCAGTTGAGCCGACCCACGCTCCTCTTCTTTTCCATCTACTCTCCCTACCTCCTGCCCTGGGCTCTCCCCCCACAAGACTTCTCCCTGTTCTTGCCTAGCACACACCCCTCCTCAGCCCATGTCCCTTCTCACGATTCTCCCCTTTTCACCCTGCCCCCATCTTTGCTCATGTTCATGGTTTTCTCATCTCTATTTCACTACCAGGTGCTAAAGATATGCAAAATAGTTAAACATGTCCTTGGAAACAGTCCAAGAAAGCCTATCAGGAAAAAAAAGCCCATGATATTCGTCTTTTACTACCGGAAAGGTAAAAAGAACAATGGCGAGCCACAGCCTGACCAAAAGAACCTGGAGAACAGCAAAGGTCCAAGTGGAACTTTGTGCACTGAAAGTCCTGACAATCAGCACCCTGCTGATGAATTCTCACATGAAAGCCTGGAGAAACAATAAACTTTACAGAACCCAGATTCACCCCAACAGGGTACACTGGCCATCAGGATTGAAATAAACAGATCACAGAAAGGAGATTTGTCTCTGTGTGTGAATTTTCTGATGGTGTGGGATAGGGGAAGGACGGGAAGAGGCAGATGTGTGAGAAGGGAGGGGAGGAGGGTCCTACAGAGTTGGGGGCCAGATTGGAGCTGCGCAGTGAGGTAGACATTGGAGTTGAGGACTGGATGAAGACTGAGCACTGAAAACAAATGTCCTGTTAGTGTGTTAACCCACAGGCAAGGTAGGAAAGGGCATGGTGTTGCCGCATGTGTTTGGGAGTAGGTGGACAGGCAGAATTTAGATGGTCAGGACCTGGGTGGGAAAGGGGTTGATGTAGGGGGCAGGGTAACAATGTGTGATAGTCTGACTCCGTTTTTTAATGTTTGACTGCTGACAGTTTTTAAGCCATGGCTACACCCGGGCAAGCCGATTAAAAAAAAAAAAAAAATACGTTGGGTGCTTCTGAATATAAAAGAGAGTCAAACAGGTATGCCTAACCTTAGCAGTCAGAAGTATTGCCTTGCCTAAATTCCCACTAGCCATAGCATCCATTGCCCTACAAGGTCCTCTAGTGGACACGAATGCTTTGACACCAGAGTAGTACATTAAGTCTTTATCACTTACAGTCTTCTAGGAAAAAGTAGACACCATTGACCTTCTTGCAGGTTAAAATCATTAATAATTAATGATTTCTTCCCTAGTTTAAAAAAAAATCTCAATACAGGACCTTAAAGAACTGAAACCTATTATGCAAGACCTATTGAGAGAAGAGGTGTCCCCACTGCTTCTCCACTTAACACACTACTTTGTCCTGTTCTTAAACCTAGAAGAAATGAATGATACCTCACAGTGGATTACCACAACTTTAATGCAATGAATTCTACCCATGAAGGCCCCCATACTCAACATCAGTGGAACTGCTGATTCCACCCAGTCAATGGCTGGTAAATAATTTGCAGTCTTGGATAATATGTTCTCTTTAATACTGTTTTAGGTTGGATTCTCTAGAGACGCAAAACTAGTAAGGCATATACACATATATATACTCACATATATACATACATACACACACACATGATATATATATGCCAAGCCATATATATATGTATATATATATATATATGCACATATATTTAGGGAAACCCTGGTGGTGTAGTGGTTCAGTGCTTTGGCTGCTATCCAAAAGGTCAGCACTTCAAATCCACCAGGCACTCCTTGGAATCTTTATGAGGCAGTTCTACCCTGTCCTACACATCACTATGAATCAGAATCAACTTGACAGCTCTTGGTTCTGGGTTATATTTATATATGTATGTATATATTGCCAAACCAATTGCCACTGAGTCAATTCAGACTCATAGTGACCATAGTTTCCAAACAGCACCTGGTGGATTTGAACTGCTGACCTTTTGATTAGCAGTTGTAGCACTTAACCAGTGTCACCAGAGCTTGCATATATATATATATATATATGTATATATATAGTGTCGTGGGTCAAATTGTGTCCAGCGAAAAATGTGTGTAGCAATTTGGCTAGGTCACAATTCCTAGTATTGTGTGATTGCATTCTATTTTGTGAGTTTTCTATGCTGTAAATCCTAATCCCTGCCTGTGATTAATAGATTGGATTATGTTAAAGAAGATTGAGGGGACTGTTACATACTTGCTAAGGTAGTTCCCCTGGAATGTGGCTTGCACCACCTTTTATCCTAAAAGAGATAAAAGGAATGAGAGTTGGGGGCCTTATGTCATCAAGAAAATAGCACTGGGTACAGAGAGAGTCCTTTGGACATGAGTTCCTGCACCTGAGAGCTCCTTGACCAGAGGAAGATTGAGTCTTAGTCATCTAGTGCTGCTATAACAGAAATACCACAAGTGGATGGCTTTAACAAGAGAAATATATTTTCTCACTGAAATGTAGGCTAAAGTCCAAATGTAGGGCATCAGCTCCAGGAGAAGTCTTCCTCTGTCGGCTCTGGAGGAAGGTCCTTTTCATTGATCTTCCCCTGAATTGGAAGCTCGTGAGGTATAGGGATCCCAGGTCCAAAAGACAGAAACTGCTCTTGGCACTGTTTTTTTCCTCATGATATGAGGTCTCCAATTCTCTGCTTGCCTCTCTTTCCTTTATATCCCAAATGATTGCCTCAAGGCACCATGCACTCTTATTGACTGAGTCCTGCCTCACTAACACAATCACTGCCCATACTCCCTCATTCACCTCACAGAGGCAGGGTTTACAACATATTTGAACATCACACTATACTGGGAATCATGCCCTAGTCAAACTGCTACACACGTTTTTGGGGGGACACAATTCAATCCAATCCATGAAAATTCACAAAGAAGCTCAATAAAGACATGGAAGTTCTAAATACCACAATCAATGAAATTTACCTAAAAGACATATAGAAAATATTCCTGCCAACAACAGCTAGCTGTACTTTCTTCTCCAATGCATGTGGAACATTCTCCAGAATAGATCACATTAGGCCATAGAACAAACCTTAACAAAATCCAAACCACTGAAATACTGCAAACCGTCTTTTCAGACATGAAGCCATAAAAGTAGAAGTCAACAACAACAGAAAAAGTAAGGGCAAAAAGCAATGACAATCCAGGACAGAATAAAGAAATTCACAGAATCTAATCAGAACAAATGCATATCCTATCAGAATCTTTCGGATACAGCAAAGGCAGTAGTCGGAGCTCATTTTATTTCAGTAAATGTATGTATCCAAAAAGAAAAAAGGGTTCAACTCAAAGCAATAACAGTACAATTCAAGCAAATATAAAGAGAGCAGCAAAAATATTCCTTGGACACCAGAGGAAGCAAATAATAAAAACTAGAGCAGAACTAAATGAATTAGAGAACACGAAAATGACTGAAACAGTTAAGAAGACCAGAAACTGATTCTTGGAAAAGATCAGCAAAATCAATAAATGACTGTCCAAAGTGACTACAGAAAAACAAAGCCAAGCCAAGCCAAGTACCTAGAGGATGCAAAAGCCAAATAAGAAATGAAATGGGCAGTATCATAACAGATTTAACTGAAACGAAAAAAAAAAATCATAATAGAATAGTATGAAAAATGTCACTCTAACAAATGCGAGAACCTAGAGGAAATGAGCACATTTCTAGAAACACACACACACACTCTCAAAGCTAACAGAAACAGAGTTAGAACAATTGAATGAACCTATAGCAAAAGAAGAGATTAAAAATGTATTGAAGAACTCCCAACCAAATACATTCTGGGCATGACTGCTTCACTGGAGAATTCTATTAACTTTCAAAGAAAAGTTAACAACACCATTATAAAAAGTATTTCAGAGCACAAAAAAGGGTGGAATACTCACAGACTAGTTCCATGAAACAAGCATAACCATGATAGCAAAACCAAGTAAAAACAGCACAAAAAAAAGTAAGATTGCAGACCAATATCTCTCATAAACTTAGATGCAAACATCCTCAAGAAATTCTAGCCAATAAAATTCAATAACATATAAAAAATAATAATTCACCACGAACAAGTGAGATTCATACTAGGGATGCAGAGATGATTCAACATTAGAAAAACAGTTAATGTACTCAACCACATAAAAGACAAAACACTTGGTTTTATCAGTTGATGCAGAAAAGGCATCTGACAAAGTCCAACACCAATTCATGATAGAAACTATCAACAAAATAGAAATAGAAGAGAAATTCTTTGACATAATAAAGAGCATTTATACGAAGCCAACACCCAACATCAACCTAAATTGTATAGGAACCAGACAAGGATGCCCATTGTCACCATTTTCATTCAATATTCTGCTGGAGGTTCAGGCCAGAACAATCAGGCAAGATAAAGAAATGAAGGGCATCCGAACTGGTAAGGAAGAAGAAAAAGTATCTTTATATGGAGATGATATCATCTTATGTACAAAAAAGGCTCAAGAACACACACACACATACACATTTTCACAGTGTTGAGTCTTCCTATCCATGGACATGGTAGATTTCTCCACTTGCATAGATCTCTTGGTTTCTTGCATTAGTGGCTTGTAGTTTTCTTTGTATAGGTCTTTTATATTTCTAGTTAGATTTTTTTTCCTACATATTCTGTCTTCTGTGGGGCTTTTTAAATGATATTGATTTGGTGATTTCCTCTTTGATATTATTTTTGTTGGTGTAGAGGACTCCAACTGATTTATGTGTGTTTGCATCATATCCTGATACACTGCCAAACTCTTTTATTAGTTCCCCTAGTTTTGTGTGTGTGTGGAACAGAAGTGAGAATCCAAACGTAAAATCCTCCATTAATTAGCAGCTGATATTTGACAATGGCCTTGAAGTCCGTAAGTTGGTGAAAGATCATTTCTTTAACAAATAGGTTTACTATAAATGGATATCCACCTGCAAAAAAAATGCAACAATACCCCCGTCTCACACCATGCACAAAAGCTAAAAATGGATCAAAGACCTAAATATAAAACCAAAAATGGTAAAGATCATGGAAGAAAAAATAGGGACAATGCTGGAAGTACTAACACATAAGATAAACAGAATACAAAACATTACTAACAATACACAAACACCATAAAAGAGACAGATAACTGGGAGCTCCTAAAAATCGGACACTTATGTTCATCCAAAGACTTCACCAAAACAGTAAAAAGACAACCAACAGACTGGTAGTTGGGAGAAATTTGTCTACAACAAATCTGACAAGCATATAATCTCTGAAATCTACAAGATACTGCAAAGCTGCAGTAACAGAAGGACAAATAGCAATTACAAATGGGCAAAGGATATAAGCAGGCACTTTAGCAAAGAAGATATTCAGGTGGTTAACAGATATATGAGGAAATGCACATGTTCATTAGTTCTTGTTGTGGTGGTTATTAGGTACCTCCAAGTAAGGTCCAACTGGTCATGACACTCTGCACAACAGAACAAAGCACTGACCTACCCTTCATCATGTCCACAATAGTTTTATGCTTAAGATCACTGATGCAGCCTCTGTGTCAATCCACTTTGCTGAGAGTCTTCCTCTTTCCTGCTGATCCTCTACTTTACGAAGCATGGTGTCCTTTTCCAGCAATTGATCCCTCCTCCAACATGTCCAAAGTCTGTAAGAAGCAATTTTGCCATCTCTGCTTCCAAGGAGCACTACGGTTGTACTTCTTCCAGGACAGATTTGTTTGTTCTTTTGGCAGTCCATGATATGTTCAATATTCATCTCCAGCACCACAATTCAAAGGCATCAATCTTTCTTCCGTCTTCCTTATTCGTTGTCCAGTTTTCATATTCATATGATGTGATTGAAAATGCCATGGCTTGAGTTGTGACATCTTTACTTTTCAATCTTTTCAATAGGTCTTTTGCAGCAGATTTTCACAATGCAGTGTGGCTTTTGATTCCATGACTGCTGCTTCCATGGGCATTGACTGTGGAACCAAGTAAATGAAATCCTTGACAACTTCAATCTTTTCTCCATTTAACATGATGCTGCTTACAGGTTCAAGTGTCAGAATTTTTTATTTCTTAGACAGGCGTGCAATCCATACTGAAGACTGTAGTCTTTGATCTTCATCAGTAAGTGTCAGCTGCATAATGCAGATTGTTACATGAGTCTTTCTCTTATCCTGCTTCCCCATTCTTCTTCATATAGCCCATCTTCTGGGATTATTTGCTCAGCACACAGATTTAAAACATATAGTGAAGGATGTAACCCTGACACACATCTTTCCTGACTAAACAATTCAGTATCCCCTTGTTCTGTTCAAATGACTGCCTCTTGATGCATGTACAGATTCCTCTCGAACAAAATTAAGTGCTCTGGAATTTCCACCCCCTACAACGTTAGCCATAATGTGTTATGATCCACACAGTTAAATGCTTTTACATAGTCAATGGAACATAGGCAAACATTTTTCTGGGATTCTCTGCTTGCAGCCAAAATCCATCTGACATCAGTAATGATCTTTCTGGTTCCCTGTCCTCTTTTGATTTCAGCTTTAATTTCTGGAAGTTTTCCTGTCAATTTACTGTTGCAATTGCTTCTGAATGATCTTTAGCAAAATTTTACTTGTGTGTGGTACCGGTTAAGTGCTATGTCCACTAACCAAAATGTCAGCAATTCAAATCTGCCAGGCACTCCTTGGAAACTCTATAGAGCAGTTCTACTCTGACCTATAGGGTCACTATGAGTTGTAATTGACTTAACATCAGTGACTTTGACTGACTGTGATATTAATTATGTTGTTTGATAATTTCCACATTTTTTTGGATCACTTTTCTTGGGAATAGGTGTAAATATGGATCTCTTTCTTGGATCTGACTTGACGGCACTTGGCTGGTTTCAGTCAGTAGGCCACATAACTGTCTTCCAAATTTCTTGGCATAGGCAAGTGAGCACCTAAAACTCTGCATCTATTTGTTGAAACATTGCAGTTGATATTCCATAATTCCTGGTGTCATATTTTTTACAAGTGTCTTCAATGCACCTTCAACTTCTTCCTTCAGTACCATCAGTTCCTCATCATATGCTACCTCTTGAAATGGTTGAACTTCAACCAGTTCTTTCTAATATAATGACTCTGTGTACTCCTTCCATCTTCTTTTGATGCTTCCAGAGTTATTTAACATTTTCTCTGTAGAATCCTTCACTGTTGCAACTTGAGGCTTGAATTTTTTCTTCAGTTCTTTCAGCTTCAGAAATGCAGAGCAAGTTCTTCCCTTCTCATTTTCTATTCCAAGCTCTTTGCACAACTCATCATCACATGTTACTTTGTCTTCTTGAGCTGCTCTTTGAAATATACCACTAAGTTCTTTGTACTTCATTTCTTCCTTTTGCTTTAGCTACTGAAAGTTCTAGAGCAAGTTTCAGAGTCTCTCTGACTTCCAATTTGGACTTGTTTTTGATTTCTGTCTTTTTAGTGACCTCTTGCTTTCTTCATGTCTTCATGTCCTTGATGTCATTCCATAAATCATCTGGTCTTTGGTCACTAGCAATCAATGATCACATTTACTCTTGACATGGTCTCTGAACTCAGGTTGTATATATGCAAGGTAGTACTTTGACTCTTGTAGACTTGTTCTAATTTTCTTCAGTTTCAATTTGAACTTGCACATGAGCAATTGATGGCCTGTTTCACAGTCAGCATCTATTCCTGTCCTGACTGCTCTTATTAATCTTTTCCATCATCTCTTTCCACAGATGTAGTCAGTTAGAATCCTGTGTACTCCATCTGGCAAGGCCCATGTGTACAGTCACCATTTATGTTGGTGAAAAAAGGTATCTGCAATGAAGGAGTCTTTGGTTTTGCAAAATTCTATCATGTGATCTCTGGTATCATTACTATCACAAAGGCCATATTTTCCAACTTTTGCACTCGTATCACCAGTAATTACCAATGCATCCTGATTGCATTTTCAATCAATTTTGGACTGCAGAAGCTTGTATAACTCTTCAGTTTCATCTTTGGCCTCAGTGGTTGGTACATAAATTTGAATAACAGTCATATTAAGAAGCTGTCCTTGTAGGCCTGTGGATGTCATCCTATCACTGACAGTGTTGCACTTCAGGATAGATCTTGAAACGTTCTCTTCAAGTTGTCATTCCTGATTCTCCAATTCAAAGTGGCCAATATCAGTTCATTTCAGCTCAGTAATTCTGAGGACATTAATGTTAAATTTATGCATTCCATTTCATTGTCAAAGATTTCTAATTTTCTTAGATTCATACTTCATACTTTCCACATTCTGATCATAAATGGGTGTTTCAGTTGTTTCTTCTCATTTTGAGTCATGCCACATCAGCAAATGAAGGACCTGAAAGCTTGACTTCATCCTCATCATTAAGGTCCATTTGCTATACTTTGAGGAGGCAGCTTTTCTCTAGTTGTCTTTTGAGTGATTCCAGCCCAGGTGACTTATTTTCCAGCACTATATCAGACTATGTTCCACTGCTATTCATAAGATTTCACTGGCTAATTATTTTCAGAAGCGGACACTGGTCCTTCTTTCCAGCCTATCTTAGTCTTGGAAGCCCAGCTGAAATGTCTCCACCATGGGTGACCTGCTGGTATCTGAATAGCTTCCAGCATCACAGCAACACACAAGCTCCTGCAGTATGACAAACTGACAGACAAGTGGGTCATTAATCATCAGAGAAATTCAAATCAAAAGTATAAGAGATACAATCTCAGCCCAACAAGGCTGGTATGAATTTTAAAATAATAATAATAATAAATGTTGGAAAGTTTAAGGAGACACTGGAGCACTTATACACTCCTGGTGGGTATGTAAATTGGTACAACCACTTTGGAAATCAATTTGGCCCTTCCTTAAAAAGCTAGAAATAAAAATAACATATGATCCAGCAATCCAACTTCTTGGAACATATCCTAGAGAAATAAGAGCTGCCAGACAAATAGATACATGCACAACAATGTTCATTGTAGTACTGTTCACAACAGCAAAAAGATGGAATCCACCTAGGTGCCCATCAATGAATGAATGGATAAACAAACTAGGGTATATTCTAACGATGGAATATTTAGTCATGATAAAAAACAAGGATGGATTCGGGAAACATCTCACAACATGGACGAATCTGGAAGGCACTATGCTGAGTGAAATAATCAGTCACAAAAGCACAAATATTGTATGAGATCACTATTATAAGGACTCAAGAAAAGGTTTAAACACAGAAGAAAATAGTCTTTGATGTTTATAAGGGTGGTGAGGAAGGGAGAATGATATTTACTAATTTGATGCTAGACAAGAATTATTGTAGGTGAAAGGAGGGACAACATGTAATAGAGGAGATACTAGCACAACTGGACTACACGAAAAAGTAAGAAGTTTTCTAAATACAACCAAACATTTCAAGTGACAGAAAAGCAGAGGCAGTGGTCTGGGGACCATGGTTTCAGGGACCATCTAGGGGAATTTGCATAACAGAGTTTATTAAGAAAATGTTCTGAGTTCCACTCCAGTGAGTAGCGTCTGGGGTCTTAAGTGTTAGCAAGCAATTATCTAAGAAACATCAATTGATTATAACCCACCAGGAACAAAAGAGAATAAAGAACATCAAAGACATAAGGAAAATATGAGCCCAAGAGAAAGAAAGAGCTTCATAAACCAGAGACCACCTTAGCATGAGACTGGAAGAACAAGACGGTGCCCATCTACCAACAATGACCCCCTTTACTGTGAAGTCAATGAAGAGTGCTTTACGGATCAGGAAATACGTTGTATACAGAATTCAAAATAGAAAAAATAGCAGACTGGAGGGTCCCCAGAGGACATGGCCCCTGACTCTGTGTTATCCCAGACCTGAAAACATTCTAGAAGCCAACTCCTGAGACAGTGAACTGGCCTGTAAGACGTGAAATGATACAGATGTGGAGCATGCTTCTTGCCATAAGTAGATACAGTAGACTAACGGGGCAGCTCCTGTCTGGAGGAGAGATGAGAAGAAATGTGGGGATAAGAGCTAGCTGAATGTACATGGGGGATCTGGGATGGAGGGGAGGAGTGCTGTCACAGTGTGAGGAGAACAGACAGGGTCACATAACAAACTGTGTGTAAGTTTTTATATGTGTAAGTGACACAAATTGTAAGCTTTCACTTACAACACAATAAAAAATAAAATGAAAAGAACACCCACAGAATGGGAAAAAATATTTGGCAACTCTATGTCAGACCGACGCCTGATCTCCATAATCTATAAGATACTACAAAATATCAAGAAGAAGAAGATAAACCATCCAATTAAGCAATGGGCAAAGGAGATGGACAGACACTTCACTAAAGAGGAGATCCAGGCAGCCAAAAAACACATGCGGACATGTTCACGATCTTTAGTTATTAAAGAAATTCAAATCAAGACAACAATGAGATACCATCTCACCCCAACAAGATTGGCCATGATCCAGAAAACACAAAACAACAAATGCTGGAGAGGCTGTGGAGAAAGTGGAACCCTCCTACACTGTTGGTGGGGTTGCAAAATGGTCCAGCCTCTTTGGAAGGCAATCTGGCACTTCCTTAAAAACATGGATATCGATATACCATTTGACCCAGTAATTCCACTACTTGGAATATATCCTACAGATTCAAGGCCTTTCACACCAACGGACACATGCACCAGAATGTTTACCGCAGCAAAGTCCACAATAGCAAAAAGATGGAATCAACCCAGATGCCCAACAATAGAAGAATGGATAGGTAAACTATGGTACATATACTCAATGGAGCACTAGGCAATGATAAAGAATAACGATGATTCCAGGAAACATCTCCTAACCTAGTTTCAACTGGAAGACATTATGTTGAGTGAAAGTAGTCAGCGACAAAGGGACAAATACTGTATGAGACCTCTACGATAAGATCTCAAAAACAGACTTGTGTATAGAAGAAAAGACTCTTTGACAGCTCCAAGGGAGAGGAGGGAGGGAGTGTGACGGGGGGAGGGTTTAGTTTAGATAGTTACTAGAAATCTAGTTGGGAGAAAGCGGTGATAGCACACATTAGAAACAAGAACAACATTAAGTGGACTTCAGCATAACTTGAGTACTCCTTCCATCTTGACTCAATACTGTAAGGATAGAGTAGCTGGGGCGGGGGGCGGGGGACCATGCTCTTAGGCAAATTCCAGGCCAATTGGCACAACTAGCGTTTTGCTAAGAGAGCTCTCTGCGCCCCACATTGGTGAGTGGTGTCTGAGGTCTTAAAAGCTGCCAAGCTGCCATCCGAGGACACAGCAAATGGTCCCAACTCAGCAGGAACGGATGCTCACCGAGGACCAAAATGACATGCGGTAAAGACAACCGAGAAGACAGAGAGACCCACAGGAGTGGGTGCCTACATCGACTTGGAACCGGAAGAACCGGATGGTGCCCGGCCACCACCAGTGATAGCCACGATGGAACTCACAGAGAGGAGTCTCACTGGCAACACAAGAATAAAAAGGGGTGCATCCTGAGATCTCCACTAAAAGACCTCAATTGATGGTCCAGCGGTTTTGGGGTTCCTCTGAGAGCATGGCCCCCGGCCCTGATACCACCCTTTCCCATAAATTATAACAAAGGTCCACTCTTTGGACAGGAATGGATTGGACTTGGCAATGCAGAGTGACCATATATTGGCTTTGACTTGGCTTGTGGTTCTATACATCTACAGGATATCATCTTGCTGACCTCTGGCTGGAGGAAGGGGAGTGGATGGAAAGGAGGGGAAAGGAGGTTGTTGGGAGGATGAGACATGTATGGAGCAAAGAGGAATAGTGTGCAGTCACCGGACAGGGAGAGCAGTGGAAGCTGCATATAGGTGGGCATGTAAATTTATACGTGAATATACATTTTCACTCAGTTATGTTAAATAAAAATAAAAAAATAAAAAATAAATAAAATAAAATGAGAGCATGGCCCCTGGCCCTGATGCTACCCCTCTCCATAAATCATAATGAAGGTCAACTCTTCGGACAGTGATGGATTGGACTTCGCAACGCAGAGTGACCATACCTTGTGGGCACTTTATGGTTCTGTGCGTCTGTAGGATGTCATCCTGCTCAGCTTTTACTGGAGGAAGGGAAGTGGGTGGAGAGGAAGGGACAGGAGACTGTTGGGAGGACAGGACATGTACGGAGCAGAGAGGAACGGTGTGCTGTCACTGGGCAGGGAGAGCAGTGGGAGCTGCATATGGGTGAACATATCAATTTATGTGGGAATGTACATTTTCATTCAATCATAATGTAAATAAATAAATTTAAAAAAACGGAGAGATGTTAGTTGTAGTTGTGTATACACAAATTAAAGCAAATCGTAACAGGATAACTTTGAAATACTACTTGTTATGTGTAGCACACAATCTTTACTGCCAAAAACCCAATACAAGCTCTTTATTTTTGTGTGTTCAAACATTCTTAAAATTCCATTGATTTTGATATTGAAAATACCAATCTTAGTTATGCATTTCTACTGATTACAATATGTACCTCCAAAATATAAACCTCTTGTCTTTAACTGCAAAGTTTTTCTTTTGTTTCACTGCATCTCATGAGATAGGATTCTGAACAGGGTTGTTAAAAGCAAAAATAATCTCTGGGAGTAATTGGTTGACTTCTACGCAGACACTCCTTTTTCTTCAAAAATAGTGGAATTATAAAATTGATTCTATTACAATCCACTTAACTATAATGGAGAGTGATTTTTCAGCTCCACATGTGAAATGAAAAGTAACTTGTCAAAAGGCTTTTAAGGATATTCTATGAACAAAGAACTGAGGGAGTAATAAGGTGACAAGACCAAGGTTGGGTTATTTCAGTCTTTGACACAAAACTGATCTCACTGTCACACAATTTATAACCTAAGAGTTCATATGACCACAGTAGACAAATCTATATTTTCAAAATAAACAGCAACTTTCACTGATATAAAGATATTTTAAGCAGGATCAGCAACCTCTTTAATCCTGAGGTGTTTAAACAATTCCCCAAACAGCCCCTAATAGTCAGCTCAAGGCCTAAAAGCAAAATGTAAAACCAAAAAAAGAGACAGAAAACAGAGGAAACTGCTAAGGATGGCGGGGCAGGGGGTGGGGAGAGAGAAATAAGAGAAGGTACTTACAGGGAAAGTATAGGAGAAAGAGGACATGTATGCTAAACATATCTGCTCTAAACCATCAGATTACCTAAAGGACATCATCCTCACTCCCTGGGACTAGAAACTCAAACACATTCTTAATCCTCTGCAGCAACCCTAGGATGCAAACAAGTTTTAATGCGACCTGATCCATTAAGAAACATAGGCTCAGACTTCAATGAATTTGTCCAAGGTCATAAAACAAATTAAGAAATCAGGAAGGAAATCTGAAGAATTGCCTGCTTCTAATTCCTCCATGATGCTGGTACATCCACTTAGTTGAAATCCTTTTTTAAAATGCCAGATAACGTGAGAACACAACCACCAGGAAGAACAACCTACACTTCGGCTAGATGTACTTTCCATTGAGTCTTCCGAGACAACCTGCTTTTCAAACACTGATTATGATGCGGCATTGACATACAAACAGTTCTAGCCGTCAATGCCTACTCTCCTCCCTTGCTTAGGGGCTAACCTACTCACAATTTTTAGGAAGACCCCTCCTGCCCCCACGGTGACCTGCAAACGACAGGAAATCTCCAACTGCTTCACCTGGAATGACTGACTGCCCATGCTGTGGGTTTCAATGTATTCATGGTTCTCAGCCTCATCAGTTCCAAAGCTCCAGTTTTATAATATATATATATTTAAAATTATTACTTTACTCTACTGGAATGAAACCCATGGATAATAAAACCAGCAAACATAATTTAATAAAATTAACAAGCCCATACAATATGCTTGCCACCTGCCAGACACTGATCTTGGCACCTACTATAAATATTATGTTATCAACTCATTTTTATTATATTAAATGTATGTGTATTAACTCACAACAATGCTACATGGTAGGAACACTTGGTCTCTGCATTTTGCAGGTGAGGAAACAGAGGCACAGAGAGAGTGTATCATCTGTACAAGACTACACAGCTAGTAAGTTATGGAGCCAGGATTCAAAAATCCCAGCAAAGAGGCTCCAGAGAATACACAGTCTTTGCCGGTATGCTCTATCTTGCTTCCCATAACTATAGGGTGACAACTTGTGCCAAACCTTCTGCTTGAACACTAGACCCCATCAGCTCTTACTGGATTATTCTCATTGATGTTCATATTTGCTACTGTGTTTTTCATCTGAACAAACTCTTTTCTTGACCCAGCTTGAACCGCTCCATAGGATTTTCTTGGCTGAAATCTTAAGGGATGCAGATAGTCAGGTGTTTCTTCAGCAGTAGCAAACTGCCAACCTTTAAGTTATCAGTGGAGTGCAAACAGTGTGCGCGACCTAGCGACCTCCTTCTACAGTCAAAAAAAAACACACTATAATCGAGTCGATTCCAACTCATAGTGACTCTCAGGCAGAGTAGAACTGCCCCATCAAGTTTCCAAGAATCACCTGGCAGATCTGAGCTGCGGACCTTCTGGTTAGCAGATGTAGCACTTAACCGCTAGACCACCAGCGATTCCTTTCTACAGTTCCTACCTCATTTTTCAGTTACTCTCTGTTACCTCCTTGAAAGACTGGGGATAATTACCATCTCTAAGCCTTCTCCTCTCATTCTCCCTTAAAAAAGACTCCCTAAAGGTTTTTCTCTTACCTGACTTGGCTTCTGTGAGCAGGTATTTTAGCCTTTCCTAGGCAAACACTCTGAATTCCCTTTCCCTCAAGCACCTTCCCTCCTCCTCAAGTCTCCACACTTTTTTTTATATGATTATTTTCTCCCTTTCTACTGGATCAGTCACAGTGGCATTCAAACACATTAAAACCTCCCATTTTGAAATCAAGGCCAATTGGCACAACTAGCGCTCTGCTAATGAGGTCTCTCCACACCCTACATTGGTGAGTGGCGTCTGGGGTCTTAAAAGCTGCCAAGCTGCCATCTGAGGGTACAGCAAATTGTCCCAACTCAGCAGGAACGGATCATCACCAAGGTCCATAACGACATGGGGAAAAGAGAACCCAGAAGACAGACAGACCCACGTGAGTGGATGTCTACATCGAGTTGTGACTGGAAGAACCAGATGGTGCCCGGCCACCACCAGTGATAGCCACAATGGAGCTCACAAAGTTGAGTCTCACTGGCAACACAAGTATAAAGAGGGGTGCACTCTGAGATCTCCAATAAAAGACCACAATTGATGGCCCAGGGGCCTCGGAGTTCTCCTGGGAGCAGGGCCCCTGGCCCTGATGCTGCCCATGTCGGGAAATCATAATGAAGGTCCACTTTTCAGACAGCAATGGATTGGACTTGGTGATGCAGAGTGACCATATTGTGTGGGCACTTTATGGTTCCAGGCATCTATAGGAGGTCGTCCTGTTGACGTCATACTGGAGGAAGGGGAATGGGTGGAGAGGAGAAGATAGGAGACTGTTGGGAAGATAAGTCATGTATGGAACAGAGAGGATGAGTGTGCTGTCATCGTGCAGGTAGAGCAGCCGAAGCTGCATGTAGGTCAGCGTGCAAATTTACATGGGAATGTACATTTTCATTCAATCACAACTAAAAAAAACCCTCCCATTTCAAAAAGCCAACAATACAAAACTTCACTCAATGCCACACCATCTCTCAAATTTATCTGCTCTAGTTCTCAGCTCCCCTTCACAGTGCAGTTTCTCAAAAGGAGTTTTACCTCAATTCATTGTCTCCAAGTCATGGTCTCTCATTCTCCTTTGAAACACTCCCTCTGCCCCAATCGCTCTACTCCAAGGTCACCAATGGCCTTCAGATTGTTGAATACAATGGTCAATTCTCATTCTTCATTTTACTTGATTTATTGTCGGCATTTGATTGGGTTGATCACTCCCTTCTGGAAACATTTCTTTCACCTGGCCTGCAGAACAACTTACTCTTTTGGTTTTAATTCCTTATAAGTCTGTGCAAGCTTTTTCTTTCTTATTTTGTGATTACTCCTAAACTCCTCAGCAAGTCACATACTCATTTGTTAAGCTACCTTTCTGATATTCCACTTGGATGTATAAACACATTGCACACTCAACATGTAAAAAATATAACACCTAATCCTCCTTCCCTCAAAGAAAGACCTATTCTACTCACCTCATTCCCTGTCTCAGGAAATGGCAACTCTGCCCTTCCAGTTGCTCAGGCCAAAAACCTTGACGTCGCCTTTGATTCATCCCTGTCTCTTAAACTTGGTATCTAATACATCTACAAATTTCATTGTCTCTGAATGCATTTCTGTATTCAAATTATGACTACTCTTTACCATCTCCACCACTAGGCCATGTTCACAGCTCCTAGGATTCTGGCCTAGAATATAGCAACCACCACCTGACTGATTCTGTCCTCACTCTCACCATCCTACACGGCAGAAGCCACTTGATCCTTCAGATTACATATTTCCTGTTTCATACCTTCTAATTCCTCCCATTGCTCTCCAAATAGAAGGAAAAAATTTTATAATGGTCCCCAAGGCCCTAGAATTTGATTCTGCATTATGTCTTTGATCTCATCTTCAACTACTATCTCTCTGTTTGCTCAGGACCTTAGACTGGCACGTTCATCCCCTGAATATCTGTATGACTCAGTCCCTCATCTCCTTAGAGCCTCTGCATGAATATCGTCTTCTCAGTGAAGCCTGCTAAGACTGTGTTATTTAAAATTGCAATATTTATCCACATCTCAAATTTGGCATTTCTTGTCACTCTTACCCTGCTCATGTTTTTTCTTTTTTTTCCCCCTCATATCTCTTCATACTTTCTAACAGGCTGCATAGTTTACTCCTTCATTATGTTTATTTCCCATAGATCTGTCTTCTCCCACTAGAATGAGGGCAAGGATTTCTGGCTGTTCTGTTTAACGACATATTCCAAGTGTCTAGAACAATGCCTGAGTATGTAGTGGCTACCTAACAAATATTTGTTCAGTGAATGAGTGTTCAAAAACATTAACATAATTCCTCAATTGTAAAACAAAAGATAAAGAACATGATTTTAAACCAAGAAGACAAAGATACCCACATCAGTGGGTGCCTACATCGAATTGGGACCGGAAGAACCAGATGGTGCCCGGCCACACCAGTGATAGCCGCGATGGAGCTCACTAAGTTGAGTCTCACTGGCAACACAAAAATAAAAAAGGGTGCACCGTGAGATCCCCACTAAAAGACCTCAGTTGATGGTCCAGTGGTTTCGGGGTTCCCCTGGGATCATGGCCCCTCACCCTGATGCTGCCCTTGACCATAAATCATAACGAAGGTCCACACTTCGGACAGGAATGGATTGGATTTGGCAATGCAGTGACCATATATTGGATGCACTTTACGGTTCTATACATCTATAGGATGTCATCCTGCTGACCTCTGGCTGGAGGAAGGAGAGTGGGTGGAGAGGAGGGGAAAAAGAGACTGTTGGGAGAATGAGACAAGTATGGAGCAGAGAGGAATAGTGTACTGTCACCGGGCAGGGAGAGCAGCAGAAGCTGCATATAGGTGGGTATGTAAATTTACACAGGAATGTACATTTTCACTCAGTTATATTAAATAAAAAATTAAAAAAAAAAAAGAATGTCACTAGATGATCTCCAAACGTGTGCTATCTTTTAGATTTTGAAATATCTGTGAAGTGAGTAATTTTAGAGTCAGGGCATTGCAGGAAGTCAATCATCATCCTAGAGTACTATTATTTTCAAGGAAAGAAAAGCTTCATCCAAATATTAATGAATACTCCTTAATACTGAAAAGAAATGTACAAAATTGCTGTGCATTCAATTCTTAGACTACAGTGGATTCTGTGGGTCTATCTTCTTTAATCCGCCACTGCCTTGCCAATTTCCCTTTGCCTAACCCACCAACAGATGCTTTCAGCACTCTAATAGTAAGCTCTGTTTCAGACAACAGTCAATTGATCTTGCTTCTATTTTAACAGTTGCTATTATTATTATTTGGCAGTTTCCAATATCCTTTTCCATACCTAGTGGTAGCACACAAGGCTTGTGTCATCACAATGTTTGCAGAGTTTTCATCCTCTTGTTCACCATTTAGCCAGAGTCTAAATTACTTTTTAGGAATGGCTTCCTTAGGGATCAGTTGATAGCAATATTTAAGCATAATCTATAAATGGATAGATAACAATCACAAGTTACAAGACACACTTGGATGATGAAAGACAGTGAATTTGGTTATGTAGATGCCTTTAGTCTTTCCCCTTTAGTTCATCCATTAGGAATGGAATTGTGTCCCCCGCAGACATGTGTTAGAATCCTAACCCCTATGCCTGTGAATATACTCCTGTTTGGAAAGAGGGTTTTCTCTGCTGTGTTAATGATGCTGTATTGGTGTAGGGTGTGCACTAAACCTAAGCAATCGCTTCTGAGTTATGAGGAGTGGAGGACAGGAAAATAGCTGCCACATAATGATTGCCAAGGAACATGGGCTGCAAAAGCTAAAGGTAAGCATCCTCCCTAGTGCTGGCAGAGTGTCTTCTAGAGCAGACACCCTGAATTCATGATTCTAGCCTTCTAAACTATAAGAAAATAAATTTCTGTTCTTTAAAGCTTTCACTGGGTGTTTCTGTTACAGCGGTAGTAGGAACCTATGACACCATCCTCCTAGCAAGCAGTACACAAGCTTCTATCTAAAGCCTGGCTTCTCAAAGTGTAATCCTAGGACTAGCAACATAAATATGACCTGGAAACTTATAAAACTGCAGGATAGCAGATCCACACCAGTTCTAATGAATCAGAATCCGCATCTTAGCAATATTTCAGTGATGTGTATGTACTTCAACATTTATCAAGCACTGATCTAAAATAGAAGTCTGTTGTGTCACACAAAAAAGAGTAAAAACAGTTGTAGATTCCAACTCGTGCCAATCCTATAGGCTGTGGAGTACAAATGTCCTCCACAGGGTTTCAAGGCTGTGTCCTTTTGGAATCAGACTGTCAGATGTTCAAAGTGCCAACCTTGTAGGATGCATAAGTGGGAGAAAGATGTCCTCTGCCTTATAGGGTCACTACGAGTTGGAATTCACTCAACAGCAAAAGTTTAGAGGGCTTAACTGCTTATGCTGCCCAGAGATTCCTATTGTGTCATCCCTGTGCTTAAAACAAAGCAATGGAAACCTGTTGTTACCATGTCAAGGCTGAATCATTGTAATTCTATGTATTACAAAGCAGAACAGAGCTCCATTGGAGTTTCTTGGCTGTAATTTTTATGGAAGCATATTTCTAGGCCGTGCTTCCATGAAGCCACTGTGTGGGTTCCAAGAGCTAACTTTTTGGTTAGTAGCCAGGGGTGAACCACTTATGTCACCCAGGGGTAGCAAGCTGCTATTGATCAAGTTCAAAGCCTTCAAGCAACTACATCCAGTTTCTCTCTTTCCACTATAAGGCCACCTGTGATCTCAGGACAGACACTTCATCTCTCAATCATAATTTCCTCATCTTCCACCTCTGCATATATCATACAGTAAACACATGCCTGGACACACGAATCAAGCTCAGCAAAAACTTGCTGGGTGGAACCAGAACCCAATGGGGCATCCGTAAAGTAAATATTTTTCCAAGTCTCTTTGGATTACCTTTCTGACGTGATAAACTTCCTACTGCTTACTCAGTTGGTATCCCGTGGGGTGAGCACATGTTTCTTTTCTTTCTTCTTTTGAGAATCAATAAATGGTTTGTGATGCCTTTCCTAGAGCCTGAATTCATGAAATTTTGTTGCAAACCTATGAAGTTAATACTTCAACATTTATTCCCTAAAGTCACACAAGAACAAACTGAGGCAATGTGGGAACAACTTATTCTGGGGATAAATTTTAAGTTTTACTCATAAATAAGGAGAATGTGAGCTGTTTTTGCTTAATCAATTAAGGGCTCATGTGACTTCATCTTTTTGAATCAAGCAATTGATTTTATACATTGGAATATTGTTTTGTGTAAAAGTTTAGTGTGTCATTGGCAACTTAAGATTCAATTCTTAGTCATCCATCCATATACCTCAGAAAATGATAATACAGAGGGATTCGGCTTGGCACGTCAAGGATGCCAGTGTGGCTGGAGAACAGTGAGCTGGCAGAGACTGTAGAGATGAATTCAGGGAGGCTGTAGGCCTGAATGACATAAACACTCTGTGCTCTACTATGAATCTAAAGTTTGGTGATTTGAAACTATGCAGCGGTACTGTGCAAGAAAGGCCTGGTGATAAGCTTCCATAAAGAGCATGGTCAAGAAAACCCTATACAGCAGTGCTACTCTGTAACCTATATAGGGTGTTATTAACTGAACTGTGTGTCTCCCAAAAATGAGTGCTGTAAATCTTCACCTTATATTTGTGGTTATAACAGCATTTGGGGATGAGTTTTATTTGTTATGTTAATGAGACAGGATTAGTGCAGAGTATATCTTAAATCAATCTCTTTTGAGATACAAAAGACAAGCAGAGATGCAGGAACATTAACACTGAACAACATGAAGATCTCCAAGGAATCAGCAAACTGAAGCTGAAGAAACAGGAACCTTCCCCCAGAGCTGGCAGAGTCAGAGCCTTTCTCTAGAGCCAGTGCCTTGAATTTGCACTTGTAGCCTCCAAAACTGTGAGAAAATAAGTATCTGTTTTGTCCACTTGTGGAATTTCTGCTAGAGCAGCACTAGATAGTCAAAACATGAATGGGCTTGCTTTTTTTTTTTTTTTTTGGTTTTTTTTTTTTTTATTTTTATTTGTTTGGTTTTGGTAGACCATAGTAAAGACCAGAAATTTTACTCAAAGTAAGAGATCGTTATTCTAGATGCTTTGTTGAAAGCAGACTATGTAGAATGTCAAGGGCAGAAGCTCACACACATTTACTGTGAGGCTCATTTCCAAATTAGTTCAAATTAAGGACACAAGGTAGGAAACTGTTAAGCAGTCCAGATAAGAGGTGATTGTAACTCAGATTAGAGTGATGTGGTGGATATGACAAGAAATAGTTCTAGATATGTTTTGAAGTTGGAGCCATATAAACATAAGCTACGTACTAGAATGTGAGCTCCAAAAAGGCTGGGACACTTGTCTTTTTTATTTCTGCCTTATGCACAGTACATAAAACTGCCTGGTACACAGAACTTTAAATACTTACTGATGAATATCAAAGATGATAGCCTTCAGTATTGATTATATCTCAACATCAAGAAAATAAAAGTCCTCACAACTGGACCAATAAGCAGTATCATTTATAAACATGGAGAAAAGATTAAAGTTGCAAGGATTTAATTTTACTTGGATCAACAATCAACATCCATGGAAACAGCATTCAAAAAACTGAATGATACATTGTCAGTTATACTGACAAATCTGCTGCAGAAGATCTCTTTGAAGTGTTAAAAATAAAAGATGTTACTAAGGACTCAGGTGCACCTGACCCAGGCCATGATATTTTTAATCTTGTCATATGCAGGCATAAGGCTTCAGGATTGGAGGAAGACTCATTAACATTCTGTGTTATGCAGATGACACAACCTTGCTTGCTGGAAGTGAAGAGGATTTGAAACACATACTTATGAAAATCAAAGATGACAACCTTCAGTATAGATTGCACCTCAATATCAAGAAGACAAAAATTCTAACAACTGGACCAATAAGCAACATCAGGATAAATGGAACAAAGATTGAAGTTTTCAAATATTTTATTTTACTTGGATCCACAATCAACACTCATGGAACCAGCAGTTGAGAAATCACAAGACGTATCACACTGGGGAGATCCAAAGACGTCTTTTAAACATAGTCTTTTCAAGCCCTTCAAAGGCATGCAAAAGCTGGACAACGAAAAAGGAGGAAAAAAGGAGAATTGATGTCCTTGAATTGCAGAGTTGGTGAAAGATATTGAACATACCACGAAGTACCAAAAGCACAAACAAATCCCTCATGGAAGAAATACAATCAGAATGGCTCCTTAGAAACAAGGATGGTGATACTTTGTTTTACATACTTTGGATGTGCTACCAGAAGGGATCAGTTCCTAGAGAAGAACATCATACTTGGTAGAGGGTCAGTGAAAAAGAAGAAGACCCTCAATGAGATGGACTGACACAGTGGCTGCAACAATGGGCTGAAACAAACAATGATTGTGGGCATGGCACAAGGACCAGGCAGTGCTTTGTTTTGTTGTGTATAGGGGCGCTATGAGTCAGAACCAACTCAACAGCATCAAACAACAACAATAGCACATGAATGAATGTTGAATGAAGCTTACAAAAGGATATGCTTGTGGATTAAATATAAATTTTAGGTAAAATCAGAAGTCAAATATAACTCCAGAGTTTATTATGTCCCCCCAAAAATATGTGTAGCCATGTGGCTGGGCCATGATTCCCAGTATCTTGTGATTGTCCTCCATTTTGTGATTTTCCTATGCTATATATTAAAGGATTAGTGTGGGACTGTAAATCCCTTCATAGGATCACCTCCCTGCTCCACTGGAGTACAGCTTGTACCACCCTTAATCCTTTCATCCTACAAGAGATAAAAGGAAAGGGAAGCAAGGAGAGAATTGGGAAACTTACACCATCAAGAAAGCAGCACCGGGAGAAGAGCACGTCCTTCAGACCTGAGGTTCCTGCACCAAGACGCTCCCTGGACAAAGACTGATGCAATACCATCTCCTCTAGAGATGGCAAGGGGGAATGCCTTCCCCTGGAGCAGACATCCTGAATTTGGACTTCTAGCGTACTGGACTGTGTAAGAATAAACTTTCCTTTGTGAAAGCCATCGACTTGTGGTATTTCTGTTAGAGCAGCACTAGTTGACTAAAACAGAATTTGGTACTGAGAGTGGGGTGCTGCTCTAACAAATACCTAAAATGTAGAAGCTTGTTTTGAAACTGTGAAACGGTTGTAAGAAGGAACCCCAAAGGACTGCTAACACGAGAAGGCAGCAGATGGTGAAAAGCAGAAGCAACAACAGCAAACTCACAACAGCAGAACCAGGAGCTGACCCACAGAGTGAGAGAGCTGAGTTCCTGTGCAAAGGGTTTTCCTGGCAGAGTGGGGTGCCTCCAGGCACTTGAATCAGTGAAGCTTCAGAATTTTGTAACACTTGCCCCTGCAGACAAGATGCAGGCTTGAGACCCGGGCTGTGAGGCCATGAGGCCATGAAATCTGAAGAGACAAAGTTGAGGAAAAGCTGAGCTGCCTCAGTCTCAAAGGTGTGGCCATGACCTCAGGGGTTTGAAAGTGTGGAGCCACGGCATCCTATGTTTGTAAGGGTGCAGTTGCCACTCAGCTGGGCTTAGGGCACACCTAAAGCCAAGGGGCAGAGTTGCTGTCCAAGTGAGCCTTAAAGGCAGAGTTGCAGCACAGGGCCAGGAGTCTCCACTCAGAATCCAGAAAGTGTGGCCAATACCTAGTGTCTGGAGGGCAAAGCTATTGCGTAAAATGTCTCAGAATGGAAGATCATTTTCAGCGCTTTGAGGGCTAATGTAATGTGTTCTGCGGACTTGCTTGCTGCCTGTTAATGCCTTCTTTCCCTGCAATTTCTTCAAATATGTAATTTGTGACTGCCTTTTCTATCACTGTATTTTGGGAAGGTAACAACTGTTCCAGATTTCACAGTTGAAGAATTTAAAGATTTTGAACCTGGATTTAAGACCTTTTCTATGCTATAAATGAATACATGTTCTGATGATATGATTGGGGGAGTAAAAGGGAGGTGTCACGGATTGTATTGAGTCCCTCTAAAAATACATGTATTGATTTGACTTGGCGATGAGTCCCAGCATGGTGCCATTCCTCCCATGTGTTGTGAATCCTGCTGATGAGGGAAAATGGACAGCAGTTGTGTTGGTGAGGCAGGACTCAAGTTATCAGCTGCGGAGTGAGCTGAGTAAGCTGGAAACCTCAAACCACTGACAAGCAGCACCAAGAGCCTAGCACATCCTTTGGACTTGAGGTTCCTTTGGACCTGAGGTTCTGGTGCCAAGATGCTCTCACTGAATTTGGATTCAGCCTACGGGACTCTTGACAACTTCTCTTACTGGATGGACTTGTAACTCATAAATGGATTTGTGGCTTACCAGACTCTGTCAATAAAATTTCTTTTCATAAAGCCTTCCACTCATAGTATTATCTGTCAGAGCAGTACCAGGTGACTAAAATAGTTTCTAACTACAGAAAGTTGAAAAATAGAGATGCTATTTACAAAGACGAAGAAGACTGCAGGTGTTGGAAACCTTGGGTAGGAATGTTGGAATCAGGATTTCTGCCTTATACATGTAAATCTGAGATGCCAAATCGATATTTGGAAACCCTGGTGGTATAGTGGTTAGGTGTTACGACTGCTAACCCAAAGGCTGGCAGTTCTAATCCACCAGGCACTCCTTGGAAATTCTATGCGGCAGTTCTACTCTGTCCTATAGGGTCACTATGACTTGGAATCAACTCGACAACACTGGATTTTTGGGGTATTTTTGTGGTTTACACTAATAATTATTTTGTAGGCTTTCTGTGAGTAGAAATTTATGTGTAGATCTTTGCCTCCTCAACCAGACCACATGCTTCTTATGGGTGGGAATTGTCCTTGGTGCCTGCACATACTCCCACAGCCTGGATAAGGCCAGCACAGAGTAAATCAGCAACCACTGATTACTGAATACACAGTTGAGTGACAGAGTCAATATCAATATGAATACAAGTGTTCCAAAGAATTAAGACTAGGTAGGAACTCTAATATCTTACTACAGTTATAAAGTAAGCATGTTTTCTGTGCTAGCTGGAGACAGCAGTTGGCATCTCAGACAGCTGCCAATACAACCAAAATATGCTTGCACAGCTCCTATTTGCAATAATTTTGGATGCACGTGCAATCAATTGTGTCACCTCAAATCAATGAATCCTGTCAAAACAAAAAATCCTCTGCCCTTTCCTTGTACAACACAAGGCAAGTTGAAACTACCTTTAAGGAAATAACGCTATTACATCAAGAAGCAATGTCAAGCTTCTGCCCAAAACATTATATAGTTGCTTGCCATTAGCACTTCCGTCTATCTTTAAGGAGGCAAACACTGGAAAATATGGAGCAGTCAGAATATTGCCTCCGATTAGGATGAAATTGCTACTACAACTATTGCTATTTCCTGTGTCTCTTACATACACCTAATAGAATCTATTCAACAGCACTAAAAGAAATGGTAACCAATAAACAACAGAAACACACATTTCATGAAAAAGAGAGAACTTGGTGGGTAATAATTATCAGGAATAATTGGAGACGTTTTTATTGCTTTTATATTAAATGACTGATACCAACTAGAACACCCCTAACCTCTCTCTTGCCTCATAGGCATATGGTGACTAGCTATTTCATCTACTATAAATGCCTATAAATTAATTTAGTTTTCATACTGCCAGGCAAATTTCATATTCTCTGTCTGAAAGTGTAAGGAAAGCAGATAGCTCCTTTTAAGCCAAGAGAGAAAAACTGACCCTTGTTCTGTGTGTGTCATTTTCAGAAAGACTCTTACAGTCTAAGCACCCATCTCTTGTTTCCTGATGGAATCCCAGTTATCAGCCCTATGGGACAAAAACAGCAGCAGCAAAAAAAAAAAAAAATCCATATTTTCTCTTCAGCTTTGGAAATGCTTTCTGTGATCACGGCAGCAGATACTACTCCACAATTCGGTTTTGTTTATGTTGCTTTTCAAATGTCTTTGCACGTCCTGAGTGTACCAGCTGGGGAAGGGCAGTGGGGGCAGCTGCAGAAAGAATTCAAAAGAATTCAGTGTGCTTCAAGAAAGCTGGGCCTGTCCATAGGAGATGGAAAAGGTGAAATACTTTAAAATATTATCATTATTGATCATCTTTTTCCAATGCTGTTATTTTTATTAAGGCAGAAAACTCTTTCTGACTCATTTTAATCTATGCAAGCTTTCTGAAAGCATTTCACTTTAGGACAGTAGCTCTCCTTATTTCAAAAAGTCCAGTTTTGAACTTAAAGCCAACAGTAAGGAATAATTCACTTGCAGAGAATGTTCTATTCAAACTAATTCCAAGTATAATTTGAGCAAAGCAATAGAATCGTATGAGCTTTTTCCAGGCTCAAGTACAATTAGAGGTGCTATTTTTAAAAGGCTTTAATTCTTCTTTGGAAAATACTGGATCCAATTTTTTAAAAAATCAACAAAGCCATGCAATTGTTACATGTACAAATTACTATAATATAAATAGCAACACAACTCCGGTTAAATTTTTCTTAATCATCCTGCTTTGTGCAATTAAAAAATAACACATGCACACGTATACACGCGCGCACATACACATACACACACACACACACTACAATAATGTGCTGCAAAGAAGATGTTTTCTGTATCAGTTTAGAAACAGAATGTCTGTCTTTTAAACATGTGGAGGTTTCTGAGGGTGGGAAGATGAGAATAAAAATAACTGAAGGAGAAAGGAGACAAGACATACTTAGGACTTGAAGGTGAACCATGTGCAGCTACATATAGTGGGACTAAAAAAATAATGTAAACATATAGTCTCACATTTTTTCTTAAACAACACACAATCCTGGTTTGAATACAAAGTCAGTGCTTACCCCAAGATAAACTATGAAACTATGTAGAAAAGAAAGGCAGAGATATCACTTGTACATTGAAGGTCGAAATAATTACAGGTTTATCAAAAATTTCAGTTGGGTAAACAGTCACTATATAGTCAATATCACAGATCTTAAAGAAACAATTCAGTGAATACTGACAAGCTGGCATAGTCTAGTGATGTGCTGAAAACCCTGTTGGCCTAGTGGTTAAGTGCTACACCTGCTAACCAAAAGGTCGACAGTTCAAATCCGCCAGGCAATCCTTGGAAACTCTATGGGGCGGTTCTACTCTGACCTCTAGGGTCACTATGAGTTGGACCAAGCAGCAAGAATTTTTTAGCGGTGTTCTCGTAAACAAGCCCTCTGAAAAACAAAGCCATTTACCAATTCCTATGGCGAAAATACTTCCACCCTGACCTATTTAAGCTACTGAGACGATGGTGTAAGCAGATTCAGAAAGAGAAGCGCACAACTGGCTCTTCACAGCTGATTCTCGCGCACCATGGGTACGCCGTGTAACCAAAAGACCAGTTACAAAGTCTGTGCGTTGCCCTAGATAGTTTTCCTGCAAGTCTTAAAAACAAGCTCAAACTTATGAAAGATGATGGAGATGGCACAAGAGCAGGTGGACGGCAATTCACAAAAGCAGTTTTCGCCCCATTCTCTAATTATCCACAAGTAATTCTGGTTCTGATTTCTACCAGCATGGATTAGTTTTCCCTATTCTCAAAGTTCACAAAAGCACAGTCATACTGTATGTGTTCTTTAGTGTCAGCTTCAATACCAAATATGATATTGTTGAGACTCTTCCATGTGGCTGTACATATCAGGAATTAACTCTGGATTGACGAGTATTATTTCATTATATGGATAAACACCAACTGGTTCATCCATTTTCCTGTTCACCAACATTACTCAGCTTTTTTCCCAGTTTTTGAATATTATAAATAAATCCATATTATCATACCTCTAAAAGCCTCTTTGTGAAAATTTATTTTTGTTTCTCTTGCAAAGTTACCTTGATGAGGACTTTCAGGATCATGTGTAAAGTGCCTATTTAACTATCGAAGAAAAAATTAATTTCCAAAGTAACTATACCACTCTGCATTCCCACTAGCAATCTATGAAAGACGTGTATGTTTCACACTCTTGCCAACATTCACAGTTGTCAATCTTGTTAATTTTAGCCATTCTAGTGGGTGTGAAGTGGTTCCTCATTATATTTCACATTTGGATTCCTTGATGACTAATGATGCTGAACAATTTTTCATGAGCTTATTTCCAATTGTATATCATCGTTTTTGCCCATTTTCATAATTTGTTGTTGTTGTTGCTGAGAATATACATGGCATACACTGACTCGATTTCTACATCTATAATTCAGTGACACTGATTATACTTTTCAAGTTGTTTAACCATTCTCACCCACCTTTTCCAAATTGTTCCTCCAACATTAACACAAATTCAGTGCCCCTAAGTTTCCTATGAGTCAGAATAGATTCAACAGCACTGGGTTTCTTTTGGGTAAGTTTCCTATGTCATCTTTCAGCTTTCTTTCACACTAAACCTCGAAACCAAGAAGCAAAAATCTCATGATGTGCTTGGTTGTACATGAGCAGCCTCCTTAGCTCTTTTTGTTTCCTTTTTTATGTTCTTGTGCTAAGTATTTGTTCAAGTATTCTGTCCATTTTTTTAGTTGAGTTGTCTAGCTTTTCTTATTTAATTTGGACATACTTTCTTTTTTTTTTTTTAATTTTTATTTAACATAACTGAGTGAAAATGTACACTCACATATAAATTTACATGCCCCCCTATATGCAGCTTCCACTGCTCTCCCTGTCCGGTGACAGCACACTATTCCTCTCTGCTCCATACACGTCTCATCCTCCCAACAGCCTTCTTTCCCCTCCTGTCCATCCACTCCCTAATTTGGACATACTTTCTATACTTGTTTTACAATTGTGAATCTTGTATTAGTTATCACTATTTTCAAATATCTTCTCCCATTTTATGGCTTGTCTTATCCTTTTGACTGTGCCTTTTGATAAAAAGTTCTTAGTTTAATTCATTTTATTATTTTCTTTTTATTTCATAGAAGGTGTATAGTCTACAAAAAAGAATCTTTGTCTAACTTGTCAAGATATTTTCCTACATATTTTACAAACTCTACCCCTAAGGGGATATTTGACAATCTTTGGAGACATTTTTGCTTGTCACAATGGGTGGAGGGGGGCAAGAAGTGTTCCTATTGGGATCAAGCGAGTAGAGGCCAGAAATTCTGCCGCACATCTTACAATATACAGGATAGCCCCACATAGCAAAACAATTGTCTGTCCCAAAATTTCCAGAGTGTCAGTGCTGGGGGAAACCCTAGTGGCATATTGGTTAAATGCTATGCTGCTAACCAAAAAGTTCAGCAGTTTGAATCCACCAGGTGCTCCCAGAAAACTCTATGCAGCCACTCTACTCTGTCCTGGAGTTTGGTTCAATGCTGGGAAACCCAAATTTAAAGTTCTCAGGTTTCTTCTAAGCACTGATATGGCTGCATCTTCCAAATTTTGATACACTGGGTTTTCATTCTCAGTCAATCTGAAATATTTTCTGAATTCTTTTGTGATTTATTTTTGGCCCAATCGTTTATTTGGAGTTGCATTATATACATAAAAAAAAACACTCATATGTTTTCTAAGTATCCTGTTATTATTAATTTCTAATTTAATTTAAAAATTCATAGCATTAGGAAATTACTGTCCATATCCACTCACCCCCAGCCCCTGTCAATCATTAATCTGTCTTTCTAGATTTTCTTATCCTTGATACTTCACACAAATGGAATCACGCAATATATACCTTTTATGTCTGGCTTCTTTCACTTAGCATAATATTTTAAGGGATAATCCATGTGGTAGCATATATCAGTACTTCACTCCTTTGTATGGCTGAATAATATTCTACTATATGGACTCGACGGCACTTGGCATATATGGATATTACATACTTGTTTATCCATTCATCAGTGGATGGATATCTCTGGATTGTTCCCACCTTTTCACGCTTGTGAACAGTGTTGCTATGAACACGTGTGTACATTTTTGTTTAGATACCTGCTTTCAATGTCTAGTCATGTTTGATTGTATGCTGAACTCATGTTAAGAGTCTGTTTATGTTTGTCTTGTTATTTAAATGCATAAATATTTAAGTAGAAAAGGATGAAATGTATGCAGGGATAAGGAAAAAATTGCTGAGTTATGTGAACACACTCCAAACATTTAGTCAAGATGATATGATGGAAGAGACTGGTAGAAAATCATCCATATGGCAAGAACATTGAACTTAAAACTTGATGTCACTGATGCAGTAGCAATGTGGAACAGCTCATAAATCGTGAAGAAGGGGAAGTGACAGATCAGGACTTAATGGATTTTGAAGAGGAAAGAAATGCTACAGAAGAAAGAAACGATGAGAAAGAGGAAGAAGAGGAGTCATTAAATAAATTTACCATGAAAAGATTAGCTGAAGTTTTTTCAAGTTCAATCAGGGACTTCTGTTGTTTGAAAACATGGACTGAAATGCTGATCACTTTGCTAAAATCAGTAGGCAGATTCAGGAAGCAGAGAGATGTTTCTGTGAAACATATGAGGAAACAAAGAAAAGGATCACACAGAAAACTCTTGCTAATTTTCTGACTAGAGAAGCTATCTGCATTCCCAGGGATAATCCAGATGATTCAGAACTTTCCGTAAGTGGAGTTATTATTGCAAACGACAGCTTCAGAGTACATTTTGTGATTTGCAGATTTTTTATGTACGCGTACATATGTTTTAAACTATACCTGTCATACACAGTGTTGCTATGAGGTGGAACTGACTTTACGGCACCCAGCAGCAACATAGTTGTTTCATGTAATGTTTCCAACTCCCAAAGACAAATAAAAATCAAATTTATAGGTACCTTATAATGGTAAGATAAAAGGTAATAATAATGAATATTTTAGGAGAGGGGCGGAGTCAAGATGGCGGACTAAGCCCACGTCTCCTTCTATCCCTCTCAAAACCAAGACCTGAACTGACAATCAAACAGAGCCTTCTGAGCACCCAATCAGCCTCAGGACACGGCACAGAGCTGTTAATTGGGACTTCATACCACTCAGCGAAAAACCTCCTCTCCGTCGCTGACTCCCGCTCCTGGCTAGCCCCGGCTCTCACGGACGGAAGGTAAACGCACCATTTTGATTTTTTTTCCCTCGGTCTCGGCTGGCGGGCGGAGCTGGGCCTTGCCTGGCGGCTGGACAGGCAGGCAAAATTCCCATATTCTGAGAGCCAGGCTCGGGACTCTGTTAATCTAGCCTCTTTTAGCCTTTCGCTTTATATCTGCGTCAGCAGGGTTTCAATGGAATTCCGCAGTCAGGGTGCGGGACACCATGTTGGTACCGAGATTTCAGCAGGACCTCATTCTTAGCCTGGGAGCCAGCGCCTGCAAACGGGACAGCGCTTCTCCGACAGAAAAGCAGTAACTTTCCCAGTGCCACCTATGCTGCAAGCCCTGCAACAGAAGCAGAGGAATCGCTGCCTCTCAGCACATTTAGCCCCTCTGTCTGCTGCCTGTGTGGAGGATGCCATCTTGGATGCGGTGGCCACAGCTGGACCTAATTCTTAGCTTGGGAGCCAGAGCCTGCCCACAGGAGAGCGCTTTTCTATCACAAAACCAGTACTCGACACAGTGTTGGGTAAGGCTAGGCCTGGTCAGCAGAGGCCAACAGGGCAGTAGCATTGCTATATTCTGAACTAGTTTGTTATCATCTGGGGTTGGGTATAGTGGCACTTACTTTGTCAGATGAGAAGAGGGACCTCTACACCTGAAAACCTAACTGACTTGTGAAGTGGTCAGATACCTTTTGCTTTACATTTGAAGACAGCCTAGAGAAACATTTGCAAATCATCCTCACAGTACCTCTTCCAGCCTCTACATACTCACATGGGACCCAAAAAGCAACAGACGATTGTGGCACACAAGAAATCACCCATGGCTTCAGAAGGCTCCCAAACAAAGCAACCAAGGAGTTTTCCAGATGAAGAAACTTTTATGAAAGCATCAGAAAGTGAATACAAAATGATTATATTATAATTATATTATAATATTACAGAGCCCTTCTAGTCCTTATACAAAATGCAGCAGAACAAAAATGAAAAATTAAGCAAGCTGTTCGATCTGATGGAACACCAGTACTCTGAAATCCAACAGATCAAGAACAAAATCAAAGACATAGAAACTTTGATGCAAAGCCAAGAAAACAGAATGGAACAAATAGAAAAAAGAATTTCTGACTTGGAAGACAGAGCTACTGAGGCCAACGTCTATGAGCAGAATTCACAAAAAGAAACAAGAAAAATGAAGAAACATTAAGAGAAGCATGTGGGACTCTATTAAGAGGAACAACCTTTGATTAATTGGAGTCCCTGAACAGGGTGAGACATCTGAGAACCCAGAGAGTATCGTTGCTCAGCTGCTGACAGAAAGCTTCCCAGAAATCATGAAGGAAGAGAATATAGACATCTCAGATGCATATCGTATGCCACCCAATATAGATCTAAAAAGAAAGACTCCAAGACATATTATAATCAAGCTTAACAAAATGAAACATAAGCAGCAACTCTTAAAGGCAGCAAGACTCAAAGCAAAGTTAACATTCAGAGGGAAACCCTGTAGGCTCTCGTCAGATTTCTCAGCAGAAACCATGCTGGCATGGAGACCGTGGCATGACACATTCAAAGCCTTGAAGGAGAAGAACTTCCAACTAAGAATTATATATCCTGCAAAACTATCTTTCAAATACAAAAATGAAATTAAGACATTCCCAGATAAACAGAAACTCAGAGACTTTGTAAAAACCAAACCCAAACTACAAGAAATACTGAAAGAAGTTCTTGGCTCTGGCTTAGAAGAACGAAACCACTAACTTTATATTTTAGAACGACACACTACTCAATACTCTACTCTTTTAGGGAAGGCTCCAAAGTCAATCACAGCTTTGATACAGAAAGAAGCAATCCAGTGATCATCATGAAAACTATGGTGTCATTATAATAAAAAGAGGGATGTACTACAGTTGTTATAGTCCTTCCAGATGGAGAGGAAGATGACAAGACTGGTAGTAATTAAAATTGGGTTTTTATATAGTTTATTAAGGGGGATCATAGGGGCAGCTGTAAAGTACAACAAAGATGTATCATACCATTTCAAGAAATGTAACACACGAGTCTCAACAACTACAAAACCAGCTCTGAAAAAGGTGAAAAATCAATTCACAAAAAAGAATGTCCCAGAACAGACTAATAAGAACAACAGAGAAACATCAACATCAAAATAAACATATCACAATGGCAGCAGTGAACACATACCTATCAATAATTACATTGAATGTGAATGGACTGAACGCTCCAGTAAAGAGACATCGAGTGACATCTTGGATCAAAAGACATAACCCATCCATACGTTGTCTACAAGAAACTCACTTGAGACCTAAAGCAAGGAACAAACTGAAAATTAAAGGATGTAAGAATATATATCAAGTTAATAATGAACAAAGAAGAGCAGGGGTGGCAATCCTAATCTCAGACAAAATCAATTTTAATGTCAAATCCACCATTGTGGACAAAGATGGACACTATTGCTGAAAGGTTCAGTACACAAGCAAGACTTAACTATACTACATATTTATACACCTAATATCAGAGCACCTAAATACGTCAAAGAAACACTGACTACACTCAAAACAGAGTTAGATGACTCCACAATAATAGTGGGAGACTTTAACACTCCACTCTCATTACTAGACAGATCATCTAGAAAAAAGCTCAGTAAAGATACAGAAGACCTCATTGACACAATTAACCAACTAAACCTCATTGATATATACAGAACTTTCCACCCTTCAGCAGACAACTACACCTTCTTCTCTAATGCACATGGAACATTCTCCAGAATTGACCATGTGATAGGCCATAATGCAATGCTCAACAAAATCCATACCACTGAATTACTGCAAAGCATCTTCTCAGATCATAAAGCCATCAAAGTTGAAACAATAGCTGAAAAAACATAGATAGAAAGTGGAACTCTAGGAAACTCAACAACATCTTGCTCAAAAAAACATGGGTTATAGAGGAAGTCAAGGATGAAATAAAGAAATTCATGGATTCCAATGAGAACGAAAACACTTCCTACCAGAACCTATGGGATACAGCCAAAGCAGTGCTCAGAGGTCTGTTTATCTCCATAAATGCACACATCTGGAAGAAAGAAAGAAACCAAATCAAGGAACTAACTCTACAGCTTGAACAAGTAGAAAGAGAACAACAGAGAAACCCCTCAGGCACCAGAAGAAATGAGATCATAAAGATTAGAGCAGAGCTAAATGAATTAGATAATAGAAAAACAATTGAAAAGACCAAAAGCTGGTTTTTTGAAAAGATCAACAAAATTGACAAACCACTGGCTAAACTTACTAAAGAAAAGCAGGAAAGGAAACAAATAACCCAAATTACAAATGAAAGGGGAGTTGCCACCACAGATGCAACAGAAATCAAAAATACCACAACAGAATACTATGAAAGACTGTAAACTAACAAATTTGAAAACCTAGGGGAAATGGACCAATTCCTTGACTCATACCACCTACCCAAATTATCACAACGTGAAGCAGAACAGCTTAATAACCCATCATAAAGGAAGAGATTGAAATGTCATCAAAACACTGCCAACCAAAAAAAAGTTCGGGCCCAGGTGGCTTAACTGCAGAATTCTACCAAGCATTTAGAGAAGACTTATCTCCAATACTACTGAGACTATTTCACAGTATAGAAAGGGATGGAGTACTCCCAAACTCATTCTATGAAGCCAGCATAACCCTGATACCTAAGCCAGGGAAAGACCCAACAAAGAAGGAGAACTGTAGACCGATATCCCTCATGAATCTGGATGCAAAAATCTTCAACAAAATTCTTGCCAACAGAATACAACAACATATCAAGAAAATAATCCATCATGACCAAGTGGGATTCATACCAGGGATGCAAGGCTGGTTCAACATCAGAAAAACAATCAATGTGATTAACCACATAAATAACACAAAAGACAAGGATCACCTGATTTTGTCCATTGATGCAGAAAAGGTATTTGATAAAGTCCAACACCCATTCATGCTAAAACCTCTTAGCAAAATGGGCATGGACGGCAAATTCCTCAACACAATAAGGGTCATTTATACAAAGCCAATTGCCCACATCATCCTGAATGGAGAGAGACTGAAAGATTTTCCGTTGAGATCAGGAACTAGACAAGGATGCCTACTGTCACCTCTCCTATTCAACATTGTGCTAGAAGTTCTAGCCAGAGCAATTAGACAATACGAAGAAATAAAGGGCATCTGCATCAGCAAAGAGGAAGTTAAAATCTCCCTGTTTGCAGATGATATGATTGTATATGCAGAGAACTCCAAGCAAACTATAAGTAACCTACTCAAACTGATCGAAGAGTTCAGCAAAGTCTCAGGATACAAGATAAACATAAGTAAATCAATAGGATTCCTTTATACCAACAACGAGACTGTTAAGGAAGAAATTATCAAATCAATACCATTTACGATAGCCCCTAAGAAGATAAGGTACCTAGGAATTAATCTAACCAGAGAAATAACAGACCTTTACAAAGAGAACTACAAGGCCTTACTACAAGAAACTAAGAGAGACTTAGATAAATCGAAAAACCTATCCTGCTCATGGATAGGAAGACTTAACATTGTGAAAATGTCTATTTTACCCAAAGCAATTTATTTATATAATGCAATCCCAATACAAGTTCTAGCATCATTTTTTAATGAGATGGAGAAACAAATCACCAATTTTGTTTGGAAAGGGACGAAGCCCCGGATAAGTAAGGTACCACTAAAGAAGAAGAACACACTGAGAGGCCTCTCATTACCCGACCTTAGAACATACTACACTGCTACAGTGGTCAAAACAGCCTGGTACTGGTACAAGAACAGGCAGATGGATCAATGGAACAGAACTGAGACCCCAGAGATGACATCATCTGCCTATGAACAGTTGATATTCGACAAAGGCCCTAAGACATTACACTGGGGTAAAAACAGTCTGTTCAACAAATGATGCTGGCAAAATTGGTTATTCATCTGCAATAAACTGAATCAAGATCCATATCTTACACCTTACATAAAAAACAACTCCAACTGGATAAAAGACCTAAATATCAAACCTAAAATGATAAAGCTCATCCAAGAAAAGGTAGGAACAACAATGGAAGTTTTAACACACAATGAGGACAGACTCCAAAATCTGTCAAAGAAACCACAATCAACAGAAGAGAAAATAGATAACTGGGAACTATTAAGAATCAAACACTTTTGCTCATCCAAAGACTTTATTAATAGAATCAAAGGAACACCCATAGAATGGGAAAAAATATTTGGCAATTGTATGCCAGACAGACGCCTGATCTCCATCATCTATAAGATACTACAAAATATCAATAAGAAGAAGATAAACCATCCAATCAAGCGATGGGCAAAGGAGATGGACAGACATTTCACTAAACAGGAGATCCAGGCAGCCAAAAAACACATGCGGACATGTTCACGATCTTTAGTTATTAAAGAAATTCAAATCAAGATGACAATGAGATACTATCTCACCCCAACAAGATTGGCCATGATCCAGAAAACACAAAACAACAAATCCTGGAAAGGCTGTGGAGAAAGTGGAACCCTCCTACACTGTTGGTGGGGTTGCAAAATGGTCCAGCCTCTTTGGAAAGCAATCAGGCACTTCCCTAAAAAAAAATAGATATCGATATACCTTTTGACCCAGTAATTCCACTACTTGGAATATATCCTACAGAATCAAGGCCTTTCACACCAATGGACACATGCACCAGAATGTTTACCGTAGCAGAGTCCACGATAGCAAAGAGATGGAATCAACCCAGATGCCCAACAACAGAAGAATGGATAGGTAAACTATGGTACATATACTCAATCGAGCACTAGGCAATGATAAAGAATAACGATGATTCCAGGAAACATCTCCTAACCTGGTTTCAACTGGAAGATATTATGTTGAGTGAAAGTAGTCAGCGACAAAGGGACAAATACTGTATGAGACCTCTACGATAAGATCTCAAAAACAGACTTGTATATAGAAGAAAAGACTCTTTGACAGCTGCAAGGGAGGAGAGGGAGGGATGGTGAGAGGGGAGTGTTTAGTTTAGATAGTTGCTAGAAATCTGGTTGGGAGAAAGCGGTGACAGCACACATTAGAAACAAGAACCACATTAAGTGGACTTCAACATAACTTGAGTACTCCTTCCATCTTAACCCAATATCACAAGGATAGAGTAGCTGGGGCAGGGGGCAAGGGACCATGCTCTTAGGCGAAATCGAGGCCAATTGGCACAACTAGCGTTTTGCTAAGAGAGCTCTCTGCACCCCACACTGGTGAGTGGCTTCTGGGGTCTTAGAAGCTGCTAAGCTGCCATCTGAGGACACAGCAAATGGTCCCAACTCAGCAGGAACGGATGCTCACCGAGGACCAAAATGACATGCAGTAAAGACAACCTGGAAGACAGAGAGACCCACAAGAATGGGTGCCTTCATCGACTTGGAACCGGAAGAACCGGATGGTGGCCGGCCACCACCCGTGATAGCCGCGATGGAGCTCACAGAGAGGAGTCTCACTGGCAACACAAGAATAAAAAGGGGTGCATCCTGAGATCTCCACTAAAAGACCTCAATTGATGGTCCCGCGGTTTCGGGGTTCCACAGAGAGCATGGTCCCCAGCCCTGATGCTGCCCTTACCCATAAATTATAACAAAGGCCCACTCTTTTTTTAATTTTTATTTAACATGACTGAGTGAAAATGTACATTCACGTATAGATTTACATGCCCACCTATATGCAGCTTCCACTGCTCTCCTTGCCTCTCTGCTCCATACATGTCTCATCCTCCCAACAGCCTCCTTTCCCCTCCTCTCCGTCCACTCCCCTTCCTCCAGCCAGAGGTCAGCAAGATGATATCCTATAGATGTATAGAACCATCAAGTGCAACCACTATATGGTCACTCTGCATTGCCAAGTCCAATTCATTCCTGTCCAAAGAGAAAGGTCCATATATTGGACCATATATTGGATGCACTTTATGGTTCTATACATCTATAGGATATCATCCTGCTGACTTCAGGCTGGAAGAAGGAGAGTGGGTGGAGAGGAGGAGAAGGAGACTGTTGGGAGGATGAGACATGTATGGGGCAGAGAGAAATAGTGTGCTGTCACCGGACAGGGAGAGCAGTGGAAGCTGCATATAAGCGGGCATGTAAATTTATACGGGAATGTACATTTTCACTCAGTCATGTTAAATAAAAAATAATAATAATAATAATGAATATTTTAAAAAGAAAAGGGAAGGGAGGTATTTGAATTGCATCAGAATCAACTTACAATGGAATTGTTTGAATTAAACTCTGTTGTAAACTGGGGAGCACCTGTATTTGCCTAAGGACTCATACACTTAAGTGTTAGAGCTTTGTTTCAACCCTGCTCTGGTTGGCTCCAAAATACATGCCATTAATTACCATAGTATATGTTTCCCCAATATGTGTTGTTGTTAGGGGCTGTCCCCAATAGGTAGGTGCTGATATGTCAAAAGTCAAAGATTACTGAAGTTAATTTCACTGAGTAAAACACTCATAAAAGTCTAAGCAACTTCGTTGGTGCTTTATCTTCCTAATGTTATAAAGCGTACTTCGTTGTAATTATTTTAAATAATACATCAGTTGATTTCTCAAAGTAATCAAATCCTAGAATTAATGTCATTTGTCACCAAGAGTAGTTTGTTAATAAAACTATGATGGTACACAAAGCACGAGGAGATGAGGGCTTTGCAGGGTGATAATTCTTGGCTTGTGGTTCCAGGAAATAAGTATAATTCAGTATACAAATGCTTAAATAACTGATCAGTGTCCAGTGAGTTCAATGTAACCTGAATGTTATGATATTCCTAGAGTGTGTTTTATAGCATTTCAATATGTATTTTCAAATGACTTCATTTTTCAAAATGTGGATTAATTTAGCATATAAAGCAAGCTGTTTTTATAACTGGCAAGTTAATTTATATTTATAGTAATCATGATAAGTAGTGGAAAATAAAGGAAACTAAATGATTTCTCCAGGAACTAAAATCACCAACGAAGATTTTTAAAAAAACAATGCTGAAAATGAACAATTTCTCTAGGCGAGAGCAGATACTGTTTGGAAAAATATTGGAAGCAACAAAATTGAGTATTCCAGGGCTCTCAGTTTCGGTTTTAACACTGAAAGTGCTTAGAAGTTGTCACTCCTGTTCTAACTGCAAGAAGAAGCTAGAAAAGAATTCATAAGCTGATAAAAACAAAAACATTGCCATCGAATCCATCCCAACTCATAGTGATCTTATAAGACAGAGTAGAACTGCCCCACAGAGATTCCAGAAAGCACCTGGTAGATTCCAATGGCCAACATTTTGATTAGCATCTGTACCACTTAACCACTACGCCACCAGGGTTTCCCCATAAGCTTGTAGGATGACTTGAATGGTTAGTTTGTTGCATTATTAGATGCATACTTAACAATAATTATTCTTCCTCTCCCCCAGAATTATTCTTTCTATCCCATAGCCAGAGGCAAGAGGGATCTTTCTCAGATCCTAGTCAAGAAAAGAGGGGAAAAAAAACCACCCCTGGAAGAACATTTACAAAACACAACATAGGGACATACAAAAAAAAACAAACTCATTGTCTTTGAGGCAATTCTGACTCGTACTGACCCTATAGGACACAGTAGAGCTGCCCCATAGAGTTTCCAAGGAGCATGTTGTGGATTTGAACTGCTGATCTTCTGTTTAACAGTTGTAGCACTACTCCACCAGGGTTTCCACATACAAACATAGGACCAGAAAAATTTACCAGCATGTGACTCCTTCTCCCCCTACCCAAAAGCTTGAAGAGACAAAGTTAACATAAGAAGAAGATGTAAGTTAATGAACTTTGTCTAGGTAGAATTTATATAGTGGTATTCTCAGGATAAACTAGGCTAATCCAGTAAGGCACTTACAGTGGAGTATTACATATGGCACTTTGCAGAGAAATGTTATTTTATTATTATCACTATCATTATTATAAGTGACTGTTGCCATTGGTACTTAACCTTGTCCTGAAAGAGTCAACCAAAGCAATTATATAAGAAAAATGAAATAACAAAAGTATTAAAATGATAAGACAATATTGACATTAGAATTATTTGCATATCATATGATGTCACAGTAGAACAACCCAAAACAGTCAACAGAAATCCCATTCAAAATAAGTTCAGTAGAGGGCTGGTCCAGTCTTCCACCATTAGTGATCAATGTGTCAAATCTACTCTTGAAATGGTCCCTAAATTCAGGTGGGATGTACTTAAGGTTATTCTTTGGTTCTCACAGATTATTTAAAACTTTCTTCACCTTCAGCTTGAACTTGCATATGAGCAACTGATGGTCTGTGGCACAATGGGCCCCTGGTCTTGTTCTGACTGGTGACAATGAGCTTCTCCAGCAACTCTTTCCAAAGTTGATTTGATTCCTGTGCATTCCATCTGGTAAGGGCCATATATATAGTCACCATTTACATGTTGTTGAAAAAATATTGGTAATGAATAAGTTGTTGGTCTTGCAAAATTCTATCACATGATTTCCAGTGTTGTTTGCATGTTTGATCAGTATCAGACTGCTGAAGTTAGTAAGAGATGTCAATTTCTTCATCTTTGTCTTCAGTTAATGGTTGTGCTGAAATCTGAATAATGATTGTAATAACCAGACTTCATTGTAGGCTTATGAATATTAACCTGTGACTCACAGTGTTGTACTTCAGGATAGATCTTAAAATGTTTTTTTTTATGACAATGTGATACCATTTATCTTCAATTTACCATTTCCAGCAGAGCAGACCGTATGACTGTCTGATTCAAAATGTCCAGTATCATTCCATTTCAGCTCATTAATGACTAGGATATTGATCTTTATGTGTTTCACTTAATTTTTGACAATTTCCAATTCTCCTACATTGATAGTTGTTATATCCCACATTCCAATTATTCATCAATTTTTGCAACTGTTTCTTCCAGTGTTGAGTCATGCCACAGCAGCTAATGAAGGTCCCAGGAGCTTGATTACATCCACATCATTGAGGCCCACTCTATTTCGAGGAGACAGCTCCTCCCTAGTCATACTCTGAGGGCCTTCCAACCTGTGGGGCTCTTCTTCCAGCACTGTATCAGACAATGTTCTGTGGCTATTCTTAAGGTTTTCACTGGCCAATTTTTTCAAAAGTAGACTGTGAAGTCCTTCTTCCTCTTCTGTGTTAGTCTGGAAGCCCCACTGAAACCTGTCCACCATGGTTGATGCTACTGGTATTTTAAATAGTAATGTCATAACTACCAGCAACACACAAGCCACCATAGTATTAAAAACTGACAGGTGAGTCATTTAAATACATTACTCTAACTTAACAGAGTAGTCTAACTTGGCTAACTTTAACAGAATGCTCTAACTGAAGAGAGTGCTCTAAGTTTAATAGAATACTCTAACTTAATAGAGTCCTCTACCTTGAATAGAGTACACTAACTTAACTGAAAAAGGCTTCACACGGTAGAAGAGTCGATACAACTGGACTAAACCAAAGCTAAGAAGTCACCTAAACACAGCCAAACACTTCAAGGGACAAAGAAGCCAGTCCAGTGTCTTGGGGCCAGTGTTTCACAGAACATCTAGACCAACTGGCATAACAATGTTAATAAAATGTTCTGCATCTTACTCTGGTGAGTGGCGTCTGGGGTTTTAAAAGCTAGTGAGCAGCCATCTAAGAAGCATCAATTGTTCTCAACCCACCTGGAGCAAAACAGAATGAAGAACATCAAAGATGTAAGGAAAACATGAACCCAAAAGACAGAAAGGGCCACATTAACCAGAAACTACATCAGCACGTGGCCAGAAGAATCAGATGTCACCAATGACTCCTCTTACTGGGAAACAAAGAGTCCCTGATGGGGCAGGAGAAATGTGGGGTTTGGAACTCAAACTCTAGTAAAAAGACCAGATTTGATGGTCTCATAGACTAGAAGGTCCCCAGAAGACATGACTCCTGGCTCTGTTAATCTAGTCCTGAAACCATTCCTGAAGACAACTCCTCAGACAAAGATTGAACTGGTATACAAGACATAAAAATGATACTGCTGCAGTGATACTGCTTCTTGGCTTAAGTAGATACAGGAGACTAGCTGGGTAGCTGCTGTCTGGAGATGAGATAAGAAGACAGAGTGGGACAGGAGATGGTGGAATGGACATAGTAAATACGGGGTGGAGGGGAGGAATGTGCTGTCACATCACGGGGAGAGCAGCTAGGCTCACATAACAATGTATGTGTAAGTTTTTGTATGAGAAACTGACAGCAATTGTAAGCTTTCACTTAAAGTCCTAGACTTTTTCCTTTTGATTTGCTTCATCATGTTTTAAGCACAACAAACTCTACCTTTACATAAGACCTGTGCCATGTGACCTCTAGACTTGTTTTTTGGCACAGGTCTATCAGATCTGAGGTATAGATATGTTGCCAAGTAAAGTTGGTTGAAACTCCCTTCACCATGAGTAGCCCCTGCCATTTTTCACCTTGCTTTAACAAGACTTAGCTATTACATGTGGAAATATGTCTTTATGTAAAGGTAGAGTTTGTCGTGCTTTTTTTTTTTTTTGGTGCTTATGTTTCATGGTTCATTTCTTTCCAACCCAATACATTCAAACCCCTCTTGTAATTCATGAAACAAAATATATATATATGAATTTTGTGTAAACTTGAGATTTTTGTAAGTGTGTTTATGGGTAGTGTTCTTATACACATACACAGAATTTCACGTATTAGGAAGAAGCCCCCGAAGAAAATCAGATTGTAAGACAGGACAATGGGGTCCCTGAAATTAAAATATTAACAAGGTTTGGAAGGAGGACAGAAAGAGCTCTATATTCAGCAAAAAGACATGCATGTAAGATGTTGACTACTCTGTCCTTTCCCCTCCGTGGAATATTACACTTTATGGCCCTAGAGAGCCATGCCAGCAAAGCAATTAAATTAGCAGTCCGCCACAGGTTCTTGCAACCTAACCCAACTCACAAAAGCAATGGAAATAATGAGTCCTGTCTCTCCCTGTCCGAAAATCCTTCTTTTCAATAATGTCAAGAAGCAGGGCACGTACAGCACCTTGGATTCACCGATACTTGATTTACTTCCACTTGCTGTAACCAGGACAGCAGGGAAAAATGGCAGGACGGGTGTCATGCCAAGACACTCTAGGTAAGTGCTCCTCCACTTTTAATGTACATGTGAACCCCCTGGGCATTTTATTAAAATGCAGATTCTGAGTCAATAGGTCTGGGGTGGGGGCCAAGACTCTACAGTCTAAGAAACTCACAGATGATGCTGGCACAGCTGGTCTTGGGACCATACTTTTAGGGATGAGGATGGACAGCACCCTGGCTCATCTTACCTCTTTTATTTATCACCCAAGACTTTCCATTTACGATTACAATTTCTATCCTCTCTTCTAAGCTCTTTTACACACCACTGCAATTTTACCTAAAATGTAAAGCTTACAAAAGCACATATATTTCCGACCAGGATTTATAATTACCTTACTTATATATACTTCCCCTCCCCCCAGTTAAAATATCATTATGATAAAGAGGGATTCATACAGCAGGGGAAGTTGGAGTGATGCCATCAAATGTCATTATTGGTGTGTTTTGCTCATGCAGTATAGTTCCAATTCTTGGCTCACCTTATTCCTTTGATTACAACAGTCTAAATATTCTGTACCCTCCTGCCTCCACTCCATCTTGTATTGTAATTTGTCTCACTGATCAAAGCAATTTCTCCTAAATCCACCGATATAGTACATTCTATTTGTACCACCATAGCACATAAAATATTTCCAGGCATGTATAATTACATAATTATATCTTCCCAACACCTTTACCCAAATGCCTTGTATGCACTTATTATATTTCCCTCCTCCAACATAATAATCTTCCTTTTCATAGGAAGGGAACAGTAACTCTTGCAGGAGTATAAAGTATACTTGAATTATTCTTGACCTAGTCCCTTAGGGGTAACGATGTACATTGAATAGAGAATGGTATTTCAGTTTATCTATGGCTGCACAAAGGAGAACTGGTTACACAGTAGTTAAGTGCTCTGCTGCTAACCAAAAGGCTGGTAGTTCAAACACGTCAATGGAGACTGATATGATAGTTTGCTTCTGTACAGGTTTACAACTTTGGAAACCTTATGGAGAGTTCTACTCTGTCCTATAGGTTTGCTATGAGTTTGAATCAACAGCAACAAGTTTGGCTTTTTGGTTAAGGTTGCTGTTAGGGATTTAACTGTATCTCTCAAATATATGGGTCCACTTGGTTAGGCCACGATTCCCAGTATATGTAACTGTCCTCCATGTTGTGATTGTAATTTTATGTTAAAGAAGATACACTATGGGATTGTAGCATCCACATTCCTGATCCAATGTTAAAGAGAGTTTCCCTGAGGTGTGGTCTGCACCACCTTTTATCTTACAAGAGATAAAAGGAAAAAGAAGTGAGCAGAGATTGGGGGAAATCATGCTACCAAGAAAGCAGTGCTATAAGCAGAGTGCGTCCTTTGGACCTGAGGTTCCTGCATAGAGAAGCTTCAAGGTCAAGAAAAGATCAATGACACAGATCTTCTTTCAGAGCCAACAGACAAAGTCTTCCCCCTAGAGCCAAAGCCCTGAATTTGGACTTACAGCCTAGTAGACTGTGAAAGACTAAACTTCTCTTTGTTAAAGCCATCCACTTACGACATTTCTGTTGCAGCAGCACAAGATGACTAAGCAAGCTGCGTGATAAACCACCCCAAGCATTAGTCACATAAAACAACAATTATCATTATTTCTGTTTGTTCTGTGTGTTGATGGGCTCAGTTAAGTTAGTCTCACTTGGGTCCTTCATGTATTTCATTCTTCATTATTACACTGGTGGTCGGCTGGGTTTCTAGGAAGTGCTGGTTGAGCATCTCTTTTTCCATAATGTCAACCTGTATAGCTAGCTTGGGCTTCCTCACAGCATGGTTATCTCAGGGAAGTCAGACTTCTCAGGTGGCAGTTAGCTTTTCTAGAGTGAGAGTTCCATAAGAGCCGCATGGAAGCTGAGTAGTTTACTTAAGACCTAGTCTCTGAAATTACAAAGCATGATTTTTGACCTATCCTATTGGCACAAACAGTCACAGGCTATCCCAAATTCAAGAAGATGAAGGAACAAACTGTGTTTATCAATGGAGGAGTACCTTATACATCCAGATTGAGAAGGGATTTATAGTAGCTGTCTTTGAGATGAACTATCCATGACAGCTATGGGGCAAAAATGAAAGAAGTATGTCACTGTTGTTCTAACAAACTTTTCTGGGAGACTGTATCCAAAATGTTAAAGCTGAAGTAGAGAAAAAGATTACTAGAGGCTTTAGGAGAAAGGTGAGATATGAGAAGGGGAATATATTTATCTAAGGTCCAGAAAAAGAAGTAAACATGTAAGACAGAATTTGGGCAGGGGGGGAACACTGCCATTGAGTCAATTCCAACTCATGGCAACCCTATGTATAAGAAGGGATAAATTTCTGGCAACATTAGAGGTGACAAGTGTGTCAGCATCCCCATAGAGCAGCTCATATGAGATCAATGACAGGAATTATCACTCTTTACTGGTGATAGGATCAGGCAACAGAATTAAAACCAGTTGTCCAAGATTATAGTTAGAGCTGAATTTAATCTCCTAAACCTTTGTTCTCTAATCCAGGTTTCTAATTTATATATAATAACTCACTCTTTTCAAGTGAGGTGTGACCATGCTTAAGTAATAATAAGCAATCACAGAAGCTTGGCATTATTGATTATTTTTCTGTATTTTAGTTTGTATATATTTTTCATGCTCTGTGTCTCTGTTCATAGTTGTTTCAATATGCTACACATTTCTGGTTTTCTCACATTTTTTCTTTTTTTTCATTTTTACATCATTGATGTAAGTGATATCAAATACCATATTCTGTGTTTTTGATCTTTATAAACACTGAAATGGGAAAATTAACTGATAAAAGGGAAGTTATAGATGTTGAAAATGTAATCTTCGAAACTATTTAATTCCAAGAACATACCAGCCATCTCACAGATACATATTTCATTAGTTTAAAAATAAATAAATAAAAGGAAATACATACACGCAAAATTGATTTGTATTGTATACTTTCACTGAATCATAATTTTTAAAAAAAGGGACTACATGAGTAAAAGTACAATGAATGCACTCAGTACAGGCCTATGATGGTACAACAACTGCAGAGCTTTTTATTCTTGAACATCAGTGAGTGCATGGAAAAATACATCACATTGTCACTGCCACTACTAGTAATTCCTTTTTAAAAAGTACTTAATGTTTTTCAAAGCCATTTCTAAATGTATTGGTCCGACAGAACAATTCTGTGAAATAGATTCAACTCTGCCCTGCCCATGTAATAGGTCTGAGTCTCCTAGAAATTTAGGTGTGAGGCATATGTAAACCGCCCATGTACCAGCAACAGTGTCTGACTCCAATACTCACCCAAACTACCTATAGATTTTTGCTACCGTCTCTATAGCTCTTCAACTGTTTTACTCTTATATTCTAATAACCCATATCAATATCTGGCCACCCATGTTTTAAGAACCTATTTCTCTGCCTTGTTGACTTTGTCCCGTCCCTCTTTCCCTCTTTGTTTTGTCTTACGGACAATTTTGCATGAAAGATATGCCCACATCTAACTCTGGCCTTGAGGAACCCATACCAGCTGAGCTACTGTATCAGGTGATTCAACGGGGGGGTGGGGGGAGGAATTTATGTAGATACTGTTGCCATTTTGCAAATAAGGAAATTGAGGCTCAGTAAGATTAAAGTTTAAATGATACAGAGCTTCTGGGTACAGTAGCTATGGATTGCTTCCTAATCTAGTATTTTGTTTCACCAAGCACTTTCCCTTAACAAAGTCTAAAACTGGAAACATTAGCTATAATGACTTGACAGAATCAGAGAAAGCACATAAATAAAATTGTGAAAGGAAATCCGAACTGTCTAGAGGTTGACACAGAAGAAGGAAAAAGAAAGAGGCTCATTTTGAATCCAGGATCCCACAGACATCACTAGAAAAATAGTGTCTTGTTCAAGTACAGTCAAGCTAACATGTGTTGCAGTGAAGATTCACACTCCAATATACCTGCACCTAATGCCTATTTTCTTTTGCTACAACAACCTGGTGAAGTGGCACCACACCAAGTCAAATAGGACTGGAGCCCACAGTGGAGCCCCAAGTCCAAGTGAAAACAGAACACTACATCAGAGTGAGCAGCCCCCACTAGTCTGTCAGTGGAGGCTTGCTTGTTACTGTGATGAGGGAGGCTACACTCCTGCTATTTAGGCACCAGCTGGGTCAACTATGGTAGACAAGTTTCACCGGAGCTTTCAGAGTGACAGACTAGGAAGAAGGACCTGGAAGTCTACGTCTGAAAATAATTAGCCAGGGAAAAACTTATGAATAGCAGCTGAACATTGTCAGATATGGTGCTGGAAAGTGAGCCCCTCAGGTTGGAAGGCACTTGGAAGACTACTGAAGAAGAGCTGCCTCCTCAAACTAGAGTTGATCTTAATGACGTGGATGGAGGAAGGCCTTCAAGATCTTCCTTCACTGATGCGGCATGACTCAAAAGGAAAAGAAACAGATGCAAACATTTATCAATAGTCAGGACATGGAATATATGAATCATGAATCTAGGAAAATTGGAAATTCTCTAAAATGAAATTGCATAAACATCCATATCCTAGGCATTAGTGAGTGAAATGGATTAGTTCTGGCCATTTTGAATCTGATAGTCACATGACCTACTATGCTGGGAATGAAAAGTTGAAGAGGAATGATGATGTGTTCATGATCAAAAAGAGCATTTCAAGATCTGTCCTGAAGCACAATGCTGTCAGAAATAGTATAATATCCATATGCCCACAAGGAAGCCAGTTAATACGACTATTATTCAAATTTACACACCAACCACTAAGGTCAAAGATGAAGAGATTGAAGATTTTTACCATCTTAGGCAGTCTGAAATTGATCGAACGTGCAATCAGGAGGCATTGATAATTATAGATGACTGGAATGTAAAAGTTGGAAACCAAGAAGAAGGATCAGTAATTAGAAAATACAGCCTTGGTGACATAAATAATGTCGGAGATCGCATGATAGAATTTTGCAAGACTAGCGACTTCTTCACTGCAAATATCTTTTTTAACCAACACAAACGGCAACTGTACACATGGACCTCACCAGACGGAATACACAGGAACGAAACTGACTACATCTGTGGAAAAAGATGATGGAAAAGCTCTGTATCAGCAGTCAGAACAAGACCAGGTGCTGACTGTGGCACAGATCATCAATTGCTTGTATGCAAATTCAAATTGAAACAAAAGAAAATTAGAACAAGTCCACAACAGCCAAAGTATGACCTTGAGTATGTCCCTTCTGAATTTAAAGACCATCTCAAAAACAGATTGGATGTGTTGATCACTAATGACTGAAGACCAGATGAACTGTAGAATGACATCAAGACATCATCGATGAAGACCGCAAGAGGTCATTAAAAAGACAGGAAAGAAAGAAAAGACCAAATTGGATGTCAGAAGAGACTCTGAAACTTGCACTTGAATGTCAAGCAGCTAAAGGAAAAAGACCTAAGCCAAAGTAAATGACCTAAGCCAAAGATTTCAAAGAACAGCTCACGAAGATAAAATAAAATATTACAGTGACGTGTGCAAAGAGCTAGAATTGGAAAACCCGAAGGGAAGAACACACTCTGCATTTCTCAAGCCAAAGAACTGACAAGGCCTCGAGTTGCAATAGTGAAGGATTCTACAGGAAAACTATTAAATGATTCAGGGAGCATCAAAGGGAGATGGAAGGAATTCACAGAATCATTACACCAGAAAGAACTAGTCCGTGTTCAGCCATTTGAAGAGGCAGCATATGATCAGTAATCAATGGTACTGAAGGAAAAACTCAAAGTTGCACTGAAGGCACCAGCAAAAAACAAGGATCCAGGAATTGAGAAATATCAATTGCAATATTTCAACAAGCACATGCAGCGCTGGAAGTGCTCACACGTCTATGCCAAGAAATTTGGAGGACAGTTACCTGTCCAAATGACTGGAAGAGATTCATATTTATGCCCATGCCTAGGAAATGTGATCCAACTGAATGTGGAAATTACTGAACAGTATCGTTGATATCACACACAAGTAAAATTTTGCTCAAGATCATTCAAAAGTGACTGCAACAGTATATTGACAAGGAACTGCCAGAAATTCAAGCTGGATTCAGAATAGGATGTGGAAGCAGGGGCACCACTGCTGATGTCAGATGGATCTTGGCTGAGAGCAGAGAACACCAGAAAGATGTTTACTTGAGTTTCATTTGCTATGCAAAGGCATCTGACTTTGTGGATCATAACAAAATATGGCTAACATTGCAGAGAATGAGAATTCTAGAACACCTAACTGCTCTTAAGGAATCTGTATATGGATCAAGAGGCAGCCATGCAAACAGAACAAGGAGACACTGCATGGTTTAAAGTCAGGAAAGGTGTGCATCAGGATTGTACCCTTTCACCGTACATTTTCAATCCGTATGCTGAGCAAATAATCAGAGAAGCTGGATTCTACAAAGAGGAATGAGGCATAAGGGTTGGAGGATGATTCATTAACAGCTCACGTTATGCAGATGACACCATCTTACTTGCTGGAAGTGAAGAAGATTTGAAGCACTTACTCAGGAAGATCAAGGACCACAGCCTTCAGTATGGATTACACCTCAACATCAAGAAAACAAAAATCCTCAGAACTGGACCAGTAAGCAACATCGTCATAAATGGAGAAAGGATTGAGACTCTGAAGGATTTCATTGTATTTGGGTCCACAATCATGCCCATGGAAGCAGCATTCAAAAAATCAAAAGGCACACTGCATTGTGAAAACCTGCTGCCAAGGATTTCTATCAAATTTTGAAAAGTAAAGATGTCACCTTGAGGACTAAGGTGTACCTGACCCAAGCCACGGTATTTTCAATTGCCTCATATCCATGTGAAAGCTGGACAATGAACAAAGAAGACAGAAGAAGTATTGATGCCTTTAAACTGTGGTGTTGGAGAAGACTATTGAAGGTGCCACGGTCTGCCAAAAGAACCAACAGATCCGTTCTGGAAGAAGTAAAACCAGAATGCTCCTTGGAAGCAACGATGGCAGGACTATGTATTCCATACTTTGGACATGTTGTCAGGAAGGATCAGTCCTGGAGAAGGACATCAAGCTTGGTAGAACTGAGGGTCAGCAAAAAAGAGGAAGATTGTCTATAAGATCCATTGACACAGTGGCTGCAACAACAGGCTTAATCATAAAAACGATTGTGGACATGGCACAAGACCAGGCAGTGTTTCATTCTGTTGTTCACTGGGTCACTATGAGTTGGAACTGACTCAACAACACCTAACATAAACAACAACACATCAGAGATGGAAGACTAGCAGAAAGGATCCTTTCCATTGACAGTTTATAGAATGTCATATGGGATTGTTTTTTGGTATCTCAGTATTATTCACACTCCTTTCCATGCTGTGACCTGCATCTCTGAGGCTGACAGCCTGGAAATATCTCCCAGATTTTCTTGCCCAAAGGGTTCTAGTTTACATTTTATTCACAGGAAGTCTCTGAATAAGATTTAGAAGACTGAAGAGAAAGAGAAGTTGTTTGGGGAACGTTCTTGCAAATCACTGACTTCAGTGTTGCAAGCAGCGAGAATATCATTGGTTGCTTACTTGAATTTACTGTACCTTCTAAAAAATTGCAGGGCAGCAATAGTCTTCCCTGACATTTGCCCCCCGAACTGTTCCAATAGTTTTTTAAGCAATTATTTCCTGTATTAAATCTCTTCCTGATGAAATACCTAGGATACTTTTGTTTATCCTTACTAAACCCTTACTGATTCACGAACTATGTGCCAGATGTCTGCTAAAACTTTTGTGTACATTCTCTCTTTTACTTCCATTTGACCAGTAAGAAATTGCAACTCAGAAAGTTTAACTGATTTAAACAAGAATACTCAACAAATAAGTCCCTGAGTCAGGATTCCAATGTTGAGCTCAAACTCTTTAGTACTATGGAATGCTGATTATAAGCCTAATAACATGAATTTGAACATCACAAGACAGATCATGCCTCCACTTGATCACTGCAGGAATACTCATACTATTCTCATTGTTCTCAAGTAGTGGAGCAACAGAGAAGGCCATAGTCACCTGAGAAACACTTAACAAAATTTACTTTAAAAAAATTCACCTATTGCTTCCTTAAGAAAATGGATATCGATATACCATTTGACCCAGTAATTCCACTACGTGGAATATATCCTACAGAATCAAGGCCTTTCACACCAACGGACACATGCACCAGAATGTTTATCACAGCACAGTCCACGATAGCAAAAAGATGGAATCAACCCAGATGCCCAACAACAGAGGAATGGATAGGTAAACTATGGTATATACACTCAATCGAGCACTACGCAATGATAAAGAATAATGATGATTCCAGGAAACATCTCCTAACCTGGTTTCAACTGGAAGATATTATGTTGAGTGAAAGTAGTCAGCGACAAAGGGACAAATACTGTATGAGACCTCTACGATAAGATCTCAAAAACAGACTTGTGTATGGAAGAAAAAACTCTTGGACAGCTGCAAAGGAGGGGAAGGAGGGAGAGTGATTGGGGGAGGGTTTAGTTTAGATAGTTGCTAGAAATCTGGTTGGGAGAAAGTGGTGGTAGCACACATTAGGAACAAGAACAACATTAAGTGGATTTCAACATAACTTGAGTACTCCTTCCATCTTAACCCAATATCGCAAGGATAGAGTAGCTGGGGCGGGGGGCAGGGGACCATGCTCTTAGGCGAATTCCAGGCCAATTGGCACAACTAGCATTTTGCTAGGACAGCTCTCTGCACCCCACATTGGTGAGTGGCTTCTGGGGTCTTAAATGCTGCCAAGCTGCCATCCGAGGACACAGCAAATGGTCCCAACTCAGCAGAAACGGATGCTCACCGAGGACCAAAATGACATGCGGTAAAGACAACCTAGACGACAGAGAGACCTGCAAGAGTGGGTGCCTTCATCAACTTGGGACTGGAAGAATCAGACGGTGCCCGGCCACCACCAGTGATAGCCACGATGGAGCTCACAGAGAGGAGTCTCACTGGCAACACAAGAATAAAAAGGGGTGCATCCTGAGATCTCCACTAAAAGACCTCAATTGATGGTCCAGCGGTTTCGGGGTTCCCCTGAGAGCATGGCCCCTGGCCCTGATGCTGCCCTTAGCCATAAATTATAATGAAGGTCCACTCTTTGGACAGCAATGGATTGGACTTGGCAATGCAGAGTGACCATATATTGGATTCATTTTATGGTTCTGTACATCTATAGGATATCATTCTGCTGACCTTTGGCTGGAGGAAGGACAGTGGGTGGAGAGGAGGGGAAAGGAGGTTGTTGGGAGGATGAGACATGTATGGAGCAGAGAGGAATGGTGTGCTGTCACTGGACAGGGAGAGCAGTGGAAGCTGCATATAGGTGGGCATGTAAATTTATATGGGAATGTATATTTTCACTCAGTCATGTTAAATAAAAATTTTTTTTTTAAAAAATTCACCACTGCCACCATCACCAATGCCACCACATTCAATAAGAACATGCCTGATTTTCTTCCAGATGATGAGGGTAGGGAGTGGTTAATTAAGAAGAATTTTGAATAAAACTCTAACTAAATGCTCTTGTCAAAAATCACAACATTATGTGCTCCAAGCAGCTGGTTTATTCTATCAAAAATCGTTCTAGCTACACTCCCTGTTATAGAGACAATTGTAAAATACAAGACACACAGTGTTCAATTTTGGCTCAGACACTAGGAAAGGTTAAGTATTCAGGTAGAGACAATCAGTAACCTGAGATGAATTCAGCTGATGACAAAGGATTATCACATCACAGATTTTACATAAAGACTGTTAAAATCTTGCTTATTCTTGGATTACTGTCTGTAAAAACATGTCAGTAAAATCTGTTTATGCAATAACTGTCATTACAGCATTATGGTTCAGAAAAATGAATGTGACAATTCAAGTTACATTTTATTCAGTTCAAAATTAAGCCTAGACAAAATGCAGCAAAGCATAATGACAAATTGAACAAGCTGCAAGAAACCATAGAGAGACAAAAAGTAGAAATTCAGATTTATAATAAAAGTACAGAATTAGACAACTGACTAGAAAGTCAAATAAGCAAAATTTAGGCAACGTAAGTCAGAATTACTGGGACTGAAGATAAAGGACATCGCACGACCATATTTGAGGAAAAATCAGATAAAAGAATTTTTAAAAAGGAAGAAACCCTAATAATTATGTGGGACTCTAGCAAGAAGAATAATCTAAGAGCAATTAGAGTACCAGAAAGGGGGAGATGACAGAAAATACATAGAAAATTGTTGAAGACTTATTGACAGAAAATTTCCCTGAGATCATGAAATATGAGATGATACCTACCCCAGATGCTCACTGAAATCCACACAAGGTAGATTACAAAAGGATGAAACCAAAACATCATAATCAAACTTGCCACAACTAAAGATAAGGAGACAATTTTAAAAGCAACTAGGGACAAATGAAAAATATCTACAAAAGACAGTCAATAAGACTAAACTCACACTACTTAGTAGAAAACATATAAGAAAAATACAATGCGATAACACATACAAAGCCTAGAAGGAAAAAAAAATGCAAGCCAAGAATTATATATCCAGCAAAACTGTCTCTCAAACATGATGGCAAAATGAGAACATTTCCAGATAAACAGAGGTTTAGAGAGTATGCAAAAAAACCAAAATTGCATGAAATACTAAAGTGAGTACTTTCGTTATAAAATCATTAATATCAGATAACAACCCAAGACTAGAACACAGGATAGAGCAAAAGGATATCAATCCAGATAGGAAAATTGCAAAAATAAATCAAAGGTAAAACACTGAAAATAGGAAGACATATAATTAGGTAAATGATGACAACACTGTAACAAAAGTGATGGACTAAAAAAATGTAATCATAGATATTTCATATGGAGAGAAGTCAAGGAAATACAAAAAACAAAAACACTAGATTAAGTTTAGAAAAATAAAGGTAAATATTAAGCTAACCATAAAGGCAACTAAGAAGCCTACACGTCAAAATAAAAACCAAGAAAAACATAAAGTCTCAGAAACACAAAACCAACAACATTGAAAAAGACGAAAACACATAAAGAGAAATGAATCAGCAAAGAAAATTAAGCAGAACAAAGAAACAACAACACACACAAAAAGCATCAAAATGACAGCATTAAACTCATACATATCAATAATAATGCAGAACGCAAATGGATGAAATACACCAATAGACAGAGAGTGGTAGAATGTTTAAAAACAGAAAATCTGACTACATGCTGTCTACAAGACATTACTTTATACTTAAAGATACAAACAAACTAAAAAAGAATGGAAAAATGTATCAAGAAAACAACATTCAAATAAGAAGAGGAGTGGAATGTTAATTTCTGATAAAAACCCACCACTATGGATAAGTAAAGACACTACTAACGATTAAAGTGTCAAAATAACAAGAGGACATAACCATATTAGATATTTATGATCCAGTGATTGGGCTCCAAAATACTTAATCAACTTTTACAGCATTGAAAAGAGAAATAGTTCTGTAATTATAGTAGGATACTTCAAAACACCACTACAGGTGAGGAACAGAACATCCAGAAAGAAGCTCAATAAAGACACAAGAGATCTAAATGCCACAATAAGTGAAACTGACCTTATAAACATATACAAAACACTCCACCCAACAGCAGCAAGTATACTTTCCTTTGCAATGCATATGGAACATTCCCCAGAATAGATCACATATTAGGTCATAAAAGAAGCCTTAACAAACTCCAAATTATTGAAATATTGCAAAGCATCTTTTTGGATCATACAGCTATTACAGTAGCAATCAACAGCAAAAAAAAAAAAGGGCAAGGAAAAAAGTCAAACACATGGAAGTTGAATGATACCTTGCTCAAAAAATACTGGGTTGCAAAAGAAATTAAGAATGGACAAAAGAAATTCACATAATTGAATGAGAATGAAAATACACTCTACCAGAACCTTTGGGACACAGCAAAAGCAGTGCTCAGAGGTCAGTAAATATACACATCCAAAAAGAAGAAAAGGCCTAAATAAAACCATTACCCCTACAACTAGAGCAAGTAGAAAGAAGCAGCAAAAGAAGCCATCAGGTACTAGAAGAAAGCAAATAATAAGAGCACAACTAAATGAATCAGAGAATAAAAAAAAAAGAGTTAACAAAATCACAAGCAGATTTTCTGAAAAGATCAACAAAATTGATAAATCATTGACCAGATTGACAAAATAAACCAAGAGAGGAAGTAAATAATCCAAACAAGATATGAGATGTACAATATCAGAACAGACTCAACTGAAATATAAAAAAGTTATAACAGAATACAACGATAATTATTATACTCTAATCAATTTGAAAACAGAGGAAATGGACAAGCTTCTGTGAACACACTAACACAGAGGTAGGAGAAATAAATAAATCATAATAAAAGAAGAAGTTGAAAGGTAATTTAAAAACTTCCAACAACAACAAAGCCATAGCCCAATGGCTTAAATGGCAAATTCTAAAAAGTTTCACGGAAGAGTTAAGACCATTATTACTAAAAATATTTCAGTGCATAGACAAGGGTGGAACATTGCCAAATTCATTCTATGGAGCCAGCATAACCCTGATACCAAAACTAGGTAAAGACAACACAAAAAAGGGAAAATTACAGACTAATATCTCTTATGAACTTAGCTGCAGGGAAAAAAAAAAAAAAACCTCACCATGACCAAGCAAGTTTTATACCAGTGATGCAGGCATGGCTCAACATCAGAAATAACCAACCACATACATAAAACAAAAGACAAGAAGTACTTGATTTTATTCAGTTGACGCACAAAAGGCATTTGACAAACCACAACACCCACTCATGTTAAAAACTATCACCAAAATAGGAATACAAGGGATATTCCTCGATATAATAATGGGTATTTATGCAAAGACACCAGTCAATATCACTCTAAATGAGAGAATCGGAAAGCATTCCCCTTGAGAATGGGAACCACATGAGGAAGCCCTTTTTCACCACTTATTTTCAACTTCGTGCTGGAGATTCTAGCCACAAAATCAGGCAAGAAAAAGAATAAAGGGCATTCTAATTGGTAACAAAGAAGTAAAATTATCTCTATTTGTAGATAATTTGATCTTATACACAGAAAACCCTAAAGAATTCACAAAACACTACTGGAACTAATAGAAGATACCAAAGTACCAGGACACAAGATAAACATGTGAAAACTAGTGTGATTCTTTTACATCAACAAAGAGAGTATCAAAGAAGAAATCACCAATAGTCCCCAGTAAGGTAAAATACTTACAAATTAATCTAACCAGAGACGTACAAGACCTATTCAATGAAAACTATAAGACACTATTGTAAAAAAAATAAGAGGCTTATGTAAGTGGAGAAACTTACTTTGCTCATGGATAAGAAGACTCAGCATTGTGAAAAATGTCTGTTCTACCCAAAGCAAGCTAAAGATACAATATAACCCTAATCCAAATTCCAATGGCATTTTTTAATGGAATGGAGAAACAAATCAGAGACTTCATACAGAAAGGGAAGAAGCAATGGATAAACAAAGCGTGACTGAAGAAGATGAAAGCCGGAGGCTTCACAGAACCTATTATACTGCCAGATAACTATAAACAGTCTTGTATTGGTACAATAACAGATATGTAGACCAACAGAACAGCATTGAGAATGCAGATATAACATCATCCACCTATGAGGAGCTGATATTTTAGAAAGGCTCCAAGTCCATTAATAGGGGAATAGACGGTCTATTTAATAAATGGTATGGGCATAACCGGATATCCAGCTGCAAAAAAGTGAAACATGGCCCGTGTATTACACCACGCACAAAAACTAACTAAAAATGACTCAAAGACCTAAGTATAAAATCTAAAATGATAAAGATCGTGGAAGAAAAACTAGGAAATATGTTGGGAGCCATAATAAAAGTAGAAACACAATATAAAATATTACTAACTATACATAAACTAAACACAGGAAGAGAAAATAGATAACTGGGAACTCCTAAAAATGAAACTTCTACATTCATCCAAAGACTTCCTGAAAAGAGTGAAAAGGACAACCTACAGACTGGGGAAAATTTGGGGCTACAACTAATTTGATAAATGTCTAATCTCTAAATTCTATAAAATACTGCAAAACATACACAAGAAAAAGACAAATAACCCAATTAAAAAGTGGCAAAGGATATGAACTGGCACTTTACCAAAAGAGACATTCAGGCAGCTAACAGATACATGAGGAAACAGTCACGGTCATTAAACACTAGAGAAATAAAAATCAAAACTACAATGAGATACCACCTCATCCCAGTAAGGCTGGCATTAATCCAAAACACAAAAAATAGTAAATGTTGGAGGGGCTATTAAGAGACTGGAATATACTTTACACTGTTGGCAGGAATGAAAAATGATAAAACCAATTTGGTGCTTCCTCAAAAAGCTAGACACAGGAATACCACAGGATCCAATGGTCCTACTCCTTGGAATATATTGTAGAGAAATAAAAGCTGTCACATGAATAGATATATATACACCAGTATTCACTGCTGCACCAGCTACGACAGCAGAAAGATGGAATCAACTTAGGTGCCCACCACTGGATAAAAGGGTAAACAAACTATGGTATATTGACACAACAGAATACTATGCAATGATACAAAACAACAAAGATCTTGGGAAATATCTCATAACTTGGAGGAATCTGCAAAGCATTATGCTGAAATCAGTCCATTGCAAAAGGACGAATACTGTGTAAGACCGCCATTATAAGGACTCAAGAAAAGGTTTAAATACAGAGGAAAACAGTCTCTGATGGTCGCAGGTGTTGGGAGGGAAGAGAGAGGTACATTCATTGATTAGATAGTAGGTAGGAATTGGGTTAGGTGAAGGGAGGGACAGCGCACAGTAGAGGGGTGGTCAACACTGCAGGACTAAACCAAAAGCTAAGAGGTTGCCTAAATATAACTCAACATTTAAAAGAGCAGAGTAGCAAGGGCAGGGATTTGGGGAATGAAATGGCATAACAAGATGTTTTAAGAAAATGTTCTGCATCCCACTTTGGTAAGTGGTGTCTAGAGTTTTAAAAAGTAACAAACAGTATTCAAAGTAGGATCAATTGGTCCCAACACACCTGGAGCAAAGGAGAATGAAAGACACCAAAGACTTAAGGAAAATAATGAGCCCAAGATACAGCAAGGGTCACATAATGCAAAGTCTACATCAACATGAGACCAGAAGAACTAGATCATGACCACCGTGACTGCCCTGACAGGGACTACAACATAGATTCCCCAAAGTAGCAGGAGAAAAATGGGTGCGCAGAACTAGAACTCTATTAAAAATATCAGACTTGATGGCCTGACAGACTATAGGGTCCTGGAAGATATGATCCCCAAACTCTGTTTTTGCCTAAACCTGAATTCATTCCTGAAGCCAGCTCTTCAAACAAAGACTTAACTATAAGATGTAAAATTATACTGGTGAAGAGTGTGCTTCTTGGCTTAAGTGGATACGTGAAACTAACATGGTAGCTCCTGTCCAGAAGTGAGATGAGAGGGTGGACAGCAACAAGAGCGGATTGAAGGACGCAGGAAACACAGTGTGGAAAGGAGGAAGGTACTGTCACGGGATAGGGAGAGCAGCCAGAGTTACACAGCAGTGTGTTTGAAGCTTTTCCATGACACATTGACTTGGATTGTAAACTTTAACTTAAAGCACAGCAAAATATTTATTTAAAAAAGAACAACGATGAATTTGGAAAATATAGAAGAATCAAGAAGGCATCACGTTGAGTGAAATTAGTAGTTGCAAAAGGACAGATGTTGTATGAGAGCACTATTATAAAGACTCAAGAAAAGGTTTAAACACAGAAGAAAACAGTCTTTGATTGTTAGGAGGTTGGGGAGGGTGGAAGAGGGGTATTCACTAATTAGATAGTGGACAGCCAAGCCAAGGCAAGTGCCAAGAATTATTTTAGATGAAGTGGGGACAACACACAGCAGAGGAGAAGTCAGCACAACTGGACTAAATCAAATGCTAAGAAGTTTTCTAAACACAATGAAACAGTTCAAGGGGGAGGGTAGCAGGTGCAGGTGTCTGGGGTCTACGGTCAGTGGACATCTAGGTTAATTGACCTAACAAAATTTATTAAAAAAATGTTCTGCATCCCACTTTGTTGACTGGCATCTAGGTCTTAGAAGCCAGCAAGCAGCCATCCAAGAAGCTGCAGTTGATCTCTGTCCTCCTGGAGCACAGGAGAATGAAGAGCATCAAGACATAAGGAAAACATGATCCCAAGAGACAGAAAGAACCAGATAAACCAGAGACTACATCAGCCTGAGCACAGAATTAGATGGTGCCCATCTACTATCATGGACTGTCCTTACTGGGAACTCAAAAAAGAGTCCCTGATGGAGTGGGAGATAAATGGAGCACAGAACTTGAACTCCAGTAAAACCACCAGACTTGATGGTCCAGCAGACTGGAGCATCCCTAGAAGACATGGCCCCGAAACTCTCTGTTAGCCCAGAACTGAAACCATTCCAGTAGCCAACTCCTCAGATGAAGACTGAGCTGGTCTATAAGACATAAAACAATATTGGAAAAGGATGTTCTTCTTGGCTTAAGTAGATACAGGAGACTGTTTGTATTACCAGTTTTTTTTTAATTATGATTGAATGAAAATGTAAATTTCCATATAAATTCACATGCTCACCTACATGCAGCTCCCACTGCTCTCCCTGCCCGGTGACAGCAGACCCCTCCTCTCTGCTCCGTACATGTCCTATCCTCCCAACAGTCTCCTATCCCCTCCTCTCCACCCACTCCCCTTCCTCCAGCAAGAGGTCAGCAGGATGACATCTATAGATGCATAGAACCATAAAATTCCCACAAGATACGGTCACCCTGCATCACCAAGTCCAATTCATTGCTGTTGGAAAAGTTGACTTTCATTATGATTTATGGACAGGGGCAGCATCAGGGTCAGGGGCCATGCTCCCAGGGGAACTCCGAAGCCCCCTGGACCATCACTTGCGGTCTTTTATGGGAGATCTCAGGGTACACCCCTATTTATTCTCTTGTTGTCAGTGAGACTACAGTTTGTGAGCTCCATCATGGCTATCACTGGTGGTGGCCGGGCACCATCTGCTTCTTTTGGTCATGAAATTGATGTAGAGACCCACTCACATGGGTCTCTCTGTCTTCTAGATTCTTTTTTTCCCCATGTTGTCCTTGTCCTCAGTGATCATCCGTTCCTGTTGAGTTGAGACCATTTACTGTACTCTCAGATGGCAGCTTGGCAGCTTTTAAGACCCCAGATACCACTCACCAGTGTGGGATGCAGAGAGTCCTCATTAGCAAAACACTAGCTGCGCGAATTGGCCTCGATTCTGCCTGAGAGTATGGTCCCCGTCCCCCCGCCCCAGCTACTCTGTCCTTGCAAAGCTGGGTTAAGATGGGAGGAGTACTCAAATTGTGTTGAAGTCCAGTTATTATTGATCTTCTTTCTAATGTGTGCTGTCACCGATTGCACCCAACCAAATTTCTATTAACTTATCTAATCTAAACCTGCCCCACCTCCCTATCCACCCTTGCAGCCGTCAAAGAGTCTTTTCTTCTATGCATGAGTCTGTTTTTAAGTTCTCATTGTAGAGGTCTCATACAGTATTTGTCCTTTTGTCGCTGACTACTTTCACTCAGCATAATGTCCTCCAGTTTAAACCTGGTTAAGAGATTTATCGTTGTTCTTTATCATTGCATAGTGTTCCATTGAGCATATATATACCACAGTTTACAAGTGATTCTTCTCCTGGCCCACACTTGTGAGGTACGGCGTTCTAGATCCTTACCCCTCAAAAGTGGTCCTAAGAGCTGCAGCATGTCTTACCCTGAGAGTTTGTTAGAAACGCAGTCTCAGGCGCACCCCAGAGCCCTCAGACAGTCCACTCACTGCACATTGCCTTCTTCGAGCATGTAAAGGTTTGGAAACGTTATCAGGTATATACCCGTTGCCCTCCAGACAATTCTGACTCATAGTGACCCTACAGGACAGAGTAGCACTGTCCCACAGTTTTCAAAGGACCAGCTGGTGGATTCAAACTGTCCACCTTTTGGTTAACAGCCAAACGCTTAACAACTGGGACACTAGGACTCAGGTATATACAGAATCACAGACTTCTTTCAATGCTTCAAAGCCAAACCAACCATGGTAACTAATCATCTTGGCTCCCTTCAAGAAAACGAATTCCTGATAGGAAACACATGATCCAGTAACCCGAGGGTGCATGCTGCTTTCTGACACTAGATGGCAGTGTAGAGATGAATGAGGAGAGTAGTGCGTGCCTGCCTAGGGGTACTTGGTTTCTTAGGGGAGTGATGAAGAAATACTCTGAGGTTAGACAGCGATGATCAGGGGACAATTTGGTGCAAATACCAAAACTCACTGAACTGTACAGTTTAAAAGGACAACCTTTATGCTTTAGCAATCATATCTCAATAACTCAAACCAAAGCCACTACCGTTGAATTGGTTCCAAGTCATTTTGACCCTATTGACAGAGGAGAATGGCTCTATAGAGTTTCCAGGGAGCCCCTGGCAGGTTTGAACTACCAACCTTCTGGTTAGCAGCCATAGAACTTAACCACTTTGACACTAGGGATTCCATATCTCAATAAAACTGGTATAAAAAAAAGAGTCAGTGAGTCAAACTGGAGAGGCATTTTAGCGAGCTGGTCATAGTATTTTGCAGCACCTAAAATCTCACTTAATACACTTATGTACCAGGACTTCTCAACGTCAGCACTACCTACATTTGGGGCAGGATAATTCTTTAGTGTAGGGGGCTGCTCTGTGCATTGAGAAGTGTTTGACGGCATACCTGGCTTTACTCACTAGGTTCTGATAGCACCCTACCCAGTTACAAAACCAAAACTATCTCCAGATAAGCTAGGCATCGCCAAATGTCTCCTGAGGGCATAAAATCAATCTCAGTTGAGAAACACAGACTTACACACAAAGTTGGCACTGCGTTTATGAGAAGGAAACTTTTCCTTAAAAATAATGTATGCTTCCCTGGATTTGAAATTTTTCCTTTTGTCTCCCCACCACCACCATGACCAGTGGAGATTTTAAATAACAGCTCAGAGTCTTATAACAGCTTTCTAGATGCCTGAAGAGCTGCTATGAGTTGGAATTGACTGGAAGACAACAGATTGGTTGGTTGGTTGGTTTAAATCCTTTACTTATAGAGCCCTAGTGGCCCCACAGAAAAACTGGTGGCATAGTGGTTAAGTGTACATCTTCTAACGGAAAGGTTGGCAGTTCAGATCCACCAGGTGCTCCTTGGAAACTCTATGTGGCAGTTCTTCTCTCTCCTATGGGGTCACTGGGACTCAGAATTGACACACAAAGTTGGCACTGCCACCAGACTCTTCACATCTTTCTCCCATTGGGCAGCTGGTAGGGTCCAACAGCTGAACTTTCAGCTAACAGCTAAGCACTTCAACCACTGTGCCATCAGAGCTCCTACACACACACAAACACACACACGGTCTGACAATTAAGTCCTCGCACTTAATTGTTGTAATTGCTATATACCTCATTGTTGAATGGCACTATGGTCACCTGCAAAGTACTTCCCTTGGGAAGCTAGGCAACTATGCCAGCACCTAGTGCACCCTTCAAAGCCGTTTTGGAACTCTTTCTGGAATGGTGATTTCACACGACGGCAAAGTGGCAAGTTGGCAAACCCAACTGTCTACTTGTCTTAGACGGAGTTTTTAGAAAGTAAACAAATAACTGTATTGAAACACCCTCTCTAGTCACTTGATCTGGCTTATAATGACTTTTTTCTTTACCTGAGCCCACCAATGCTATCAAGTCGATTGCGTCTCATGGCGATCCTCTAAGTCAGAGTAGAACTGCTCCATAGAGTGTCCAAGAAGGGCCTGATGGATTTGAACTGCTGACCCGTAGTAGATATAGCACTTATCCACTATGCCACCAGCGTTTCCTCTTTACCTGAAAATAAAGGAAATATTGAAAGGAAGACTTTTCGATGACATTCAGGACATCAAGGGTAATACGAGGACAGCTCAGATGGCCATTCAAGAAACAGAGTTCTAAAATTGCTTGGAAGGATGGACTAGGTGCTGGCTTTGGTGCATAGCTTCCAAGGGGGGTACTTCAAAGTTGACCATAGTGATATTTAGCAATGAGGTCTGTAGCACGTTTTCTAGGATGAGTTCATGAACGTAATTTGCAGGACATACATACATATATGTATCAGAGAAGATTAGGAAAAAATGTTTAAAATGTTCAAATCTTGCACTGATTTCTTCTGGCTGGTGAACTTGCAGGAGTTTTTCCTCTCATATCTTTGTTGTACTTTTGTACTGTGCACATGTTTTACAGTAGGCATAAGCTAGTTTTATAATCACAACAAATATGTAACTGATTTCGTTGCTTTTCTTAGAAATCAGTACCAAAGAGAGGTAGAGTGTCTTTTCCTTTTCTGCCATGGCCCGCTTGCTGACGCTTGTTGCGGTGGAAAGAGAAAAAATGTCTGCCTCTCAGCCTGGCTGCTGTCCTCTGCACGGGCTACAGGAGCCTGTGGGCACCTGTGTCGCAGACTGGTGCTCCCCCTGCTGAACGAATCCAGAGAGCAGGGGAATAACAACAGAAGCAGGCGTGTTTTGTATTTTTACACGGTGGATTCCTATTTCCAGTACGTTGTTACTTTGAGTACTGTGGCAGACACCTGGGTGCATCCCCCAGATCCCTCTTCACTGAAGGGCTTGTTGCCCCAGCTTCTGACAGCGCTGTTGCAGGCAGCCTTCAGCTATTGCCTTGGTCACGGTTGCCTCTGCTGTAGACAGCAACCTGGCGCAGCTTGTCTGCATCCAATGACGGATGGATGCAAGGACAGGAAGGCCTGGCCACCTTGGCCCAATCCACAACAACTCTGGAGGGCAGAGTTGTAGCCAATTCTAGCTCCACAACTTCCTGGAAGCTGTGGTTGGACCTGTGTCACAGCTGTGCTTCTGCCCAATGTCTCTTCCTCCCTTCCATCATAGTTGATCCGAAAGACACTTTTTTTGTAATTGTGATTAAATGAAAGTTTATAATCCAAGTCAATGTTCCATATGAAACCCCGAGTACTAGCCTCTCTCTAACTTCACCTGCTCTCCTCACCCTGTGACAGCACACTCTTCTTTTCCACTCTTTACTTCCAGTGTCCGCTCAACCAGCACTTGTCCCCTCCTCTGCACCCACTCCTCTCCCCTTTAAACAGACACCAGGAGGACAGTCTCATACATCTATTAACCTATAAAGTACTCACACCACATGGACCACTCCATCTCCAGGTCCAAGGACACATTTTAAAGAGCATCCTGGGGACTCAGCCTATGTGAGTCTCATGTTCCTTTTTGTGGTTGTTGTTTTCACTAAAATTTCATCTTATATTGAAAAGAGAAAGGGGGACTATTCGAGGAGGAAATGAAGAGTGGAAGAGCATTTTATAACTTAGCAATATGTCAGCACAGATAGAGAAATTTTTCATTAACTGAAAAAGTTCAGTTGTTATAGGTGACTCGGCCTCAGATAATGTCTGAAGTGCCACTACTCTAGAGGAATCAGGAAAGTTTTCCCAACTTGTCTTTCCCCTGTGATTTCATTTAGTGGCTCGTCTTTTGTCCTCAATTCTTCTTTCTCATGGAGAGACATACTGGGCACAGTAATGTCCTCATTTCTTGATTAACTGCCTACCCAGTGACCCCAGATTTTATCCCACTGGTCACCAGAAGGAATCTTATAGCTCTTAAGATCAAACCCAAGAAAAGCAAAAAGTCTGCCAACTCTTCTAAAGTCTGCCAACTCTTCTAAAGTAGATTATGCTTTAAAAGGTGCAGTTGTTGTCTCAGGGATAGGAAGGTGAAGATCAAACACTAAAACCATGTGCTGCTTCAGAACAGACCAGAAAGTGACCGGAAGCCTGGTCTGGTATTAGTAGGACAGGAAACCAGTGGGCCACCTCAGGCTCAGCTAAAGAACCAAGAAGGAGTTCGGGGAGTATCCCAGACCCCATACAGAGACCTGTCGCTACTTCCATCTGTCCCCCTCTGCTCCCAGCCCCACCCATCCCTGACCACTGACCATATTGCCCACTTCTATTCCTGGACACAGGCACCTCCAGCTGTACCTTAAAGCTAGTGAGGTGACACTTTCACTATCTGGGGGGAGGGGCTCTCAGGAAACATGAGTCCCTGGCATTCCAAGACAGAACCACAGCACATTTTTCCATGGAATATTACTGTCGTAAATAGTAGTTGGTCTCCATGATACTACCGTGCTTCTGGGACATTGGTCTATTTGCTTTGGGGCCTGACCTGGGTTCTTCATAAAACTCTCTAACCCTGTATCCAAGAGGAAAATTTGTAGGAAAACCTCTTTGTCAGTGTAAGCTCCCCTTGTCTGTAGGCAGACAGGCAGGCAGGCAAGCCGGCAGGCAAGCGACTGGGAAATCCTGGTGGTGTAGTGGTTCACTGCTACATCGGCTAACCAAAAGGTCAGGAGTTTAAACCCTCCAGGTGTTCCTTGGAAACTCTATGGAGCAGTTCCACTCTGGTCTTTAGGGTCTCTATGAGTTGGAATTGACTCAAAGGCAGGGGGTTTGGTTTGGGGTATATACGAGTGCACATTACATGTGGAGAGAGATTGTATAGATTTGTATGCACGCATGCATGCATGTATGGCGATTAAAAAAATTTACTTCAGGTGGATTTCCACTCGCAGCAATGCTATAGGACAGAGTAGAACTGCTCCTACAGCTGCTGGTCAAAAGGATGTCAATTGGAATCCACCAGGAACTCCTTGGAAACTCTTTGGGGCAATTCTTCTCGGTCCTATAAGGTCTCCAGGAGACAGAATCCACTCAACAACAATGGGTTTGATTCTCTGTTATTTGGAAGCCCTTGGAAACCCTGGTGGCGTAGTGGTTAAGAGCTATGGTTGCTAAATCTAAGGTGAACGCTTCAAATCTGCCAGATGCTCCTGAGAAACTCTATGGGGCAGTTCTCCTCTGTTCTCTAGGGTCGCTATGAGTCAGAATTGACTGGACAGCAAAGGGTTTCCTTTCGGTTTATTTGAAAACCGTGATGGCGTAGTGTTTAAGTACTACTTCTGTTAACCCAGTCAACTCCAATCAACCCCACGTCAGTGGGTTCTGTATCCAGAAACGCTGGTGGCCTGGTTGTTAAGAGCTACGCTACTAATCAAAAGATCCACCAAGCCCTCCTCGAAAACTCAGTAGGGTAGCTCTACTCTGCCCTATAGGGTATGAGTTGGAATCGATTCAGTGGTAATTGGTTTTGATTTTTCTGTTTATGCAAGGAGGGTAACAGCATCAGGCAAGGAGGGTAATAGCATCAGGTAAGCAGGATAACCCCATCAGGTAAGGAGTGCATGAGCAGCCCCCCATGTCTGTCAGTGGAGGCTTGCTTGTTGCTGTGACGCAGGAAGCTATGCCACTGGTATTTAGGTAGCAGCAGGGTCCCCCATGGTAGACAAGTTTCAGCTGAGCTTCCAGACTAAGACAGACTAGGAAGGGCCCGGCAGTCTACTTCTTAGAAGAATTAGCCAGGGAAAACCTTATGAAGAGCAGCCGAACATGGTCAGATACAGTCCCGGAGAGTGAGCCCCCCAGGTTGGAAGGCACTTGGAAGACAACTGGGGAAGAGCTCCCTCAACAAAGTAGAGTCAACCTTAACGACGTGGATGGAGTAAGGCCTCCAGGATCTTTCTTCGCTGATGTGGCTTGGCTCAAAACGAAAAGAAACAGCTACAAACACCTGCTGATAATCGGGACATGGAATGTACAGTGTATGAATCGAGGCAAACTGGAAATCGTAAGTAAGCCGAAGGCCTGGAATCCCTATAATAGACTTTTGTGTGTGTGTGACTCAGAGAAGTTTACAATACAATTCAAATTTGCATGCCCGCCTATCTGCAGCAACCTCTCCTCTCCCTGCCCAGTGACAACACTCTCCTGCATTCCGTCCTACACATGTCATATCCTCTTAACAATCTTCGATCCTCTCCTCTCCACCCTCTCCACTCCCCTCTAGTAAGAGACCAGTAGAATGACATCCTATGGATGCATAGAACCATCAAGTGCACACATGACACAGTCACTCTGTATCCCTGAGTCCATTCCATTTCTATACGAAGAGTTGACCTCAGTGATGATCTATGATGGGGCGCAGCATAAAGTCTAGGGGCCACACTTCCAGGGGAGCTCCTAGAACTTCAAGTATCAACTGCAGTCTTTTAGTGGAGATCTTAGGGTACACCTTTTTTTCTCGTGCTGCCATAGAGCCTGAACTTTGTGAACCCCATCAAACTGTCATTGGTGGTAGCCGGGCACCATTTGGTTCTTCGGGTCACATGTTGATATAGTCACCCATTGACCTGGGCCTTTCTGCCTCCTGGACACTTTTCCCTCATGTCCTTGTTGTCCTTGGTGATCATCAGTTTCAGCTGAGTTGGGACCATTTGGTGTTCCTCAGATAGCAGCTTGTTAACTCTTAAGACCCAGATGCCACTCACCTATATGGGGTGCAGAAGACTCTCATGATAATAGGCTAGTTATGCCAGTTAGACTCGATGTCTGAAGAGCACGGTCCCCAGGCACCCGCCCCTGCTACTCTGTCCTGCAATATTAGCTTAAGATTGGAAGAGTTTTTAGGCTATGTTGAAGTCCACTTAAATTGATCTTCTTGCCTTTTTTTTTTAATTTTTATTTAACATAACTGAGTGAAAATGTACATTCACATATAAATTTACATGCCCCCCTATATGCAGCTTCCACTGCTCTCCCTGTCCGGTGACATCACACTATTCCTCTCTGCTCCATACAAGTCTCATCCTCCCAACAGTCTCCTTTCCCCTCCTGTCCGTCCACTCCCCTTCCTCCAGCCAGAGGTCAGCAAGATGACATCCTGTAGATGTATAGAACCATAAAGTGCTTCCAATATATGGTCACTCTGCCTTGCCAAGTCCAATCCATTCCTGTCCAAAGAGTGGACCTTTGTTATAATTTATGGGAAAGGGCAGCATCAGGGCAGGGGGCCATGCTCTCAGAGGAACCCCAAAACCGCTGGACCATCAATTGAGGTCTTTTAGTGGAGATCTCATGATGCATCTCTTTATTCTTGTGTTGCCAGTGAGACTCCTCTCTGTGAGCTCCATCGTGGCTATCACTGGTGGTGGCCGGGCACCATCTGGTTCTTCCGGTCCCAAGTCGATGTAGGCACCCACTCTTGTGGGTCTCTCTGTCTTCTAGGTTGTCTTTACTGCATGTCATTTTGGTCCTCAGTGAGCATCCGTTCCTGTTGAGTTGGGACCATTTGCTGTGTCCTCGGATGGCAGCTTGGCAGCTTTTAAGACCCCAGACGCCACTCACCAATGTGGGGTGCAGACAGCTCTCTTAGCAAAACGCTAGTTGTGCCAATTGGCCTGGAATTCGCCTAAGAGCATGGTCCCCCGCCCCCCGCCCCAGCTACTCTATCCTTGCAGTATTGAGTTAAGATGGAAGGAGTACTCAAGTTATGCTGAAGTCCACATAATGTTGTTCTTGTTCCTAATGTGTGCTGTCACCGCTTTCTCCCAACTAGATTTCTAGTAAGTATCTAAACTAAACCCTCCCCACCTCACTCTCCCTCCCTCCCCTCCCTTGGAGCTGTGAAAGAGTCTTTTCTTCTATACACAAGTCTGTTTTTGAGATCTTATCGTAGAGGTCTCATACAGTATTTGTCCCTTTGTCGCTGACTACTTTCACTCAACATAATGTCTTCCAGTTGAAACCAGGTTAGGAGATGTTTCCTGGAATCATCGTTATTCTTTATCATTGCCTAGTGCTCCATTGAGTATATGTACCATAGTTTACCTATCCATTCTTCTATTGTTGGGCATCTGGGTTGATTCCATCTTTTTGCTATCGTGGACTGTGCTGCGATAAACATTCTGGTGCATGTGTCCGTTGGTGTGAAAGGCCTTGAATCTGTAGGATATATTCCAAGTAGTGGAATTACTGGGTCAAATGGTATATCAATATCCATTTTTTTAAGGAAGCACCAGATTGCCTTCCAAAGAGGCTGGACCATTTTGCAACCCCACCAACAGTGTAGGAGGGTTCCACTTTCTCCACAGCCTCTCCAGCATTTGTTGTTTTGTGTTTTCTGGATCATGGCCAATCTTGTTGGGGTGAGATGGTATCTCATTGTCATCTTGATTTGAATTTCTTTAATAACTAAAGATCGTGAACATGTCCGCATGTGTTTTTTGGCTGCCTGGATCTCCTGTTTAGTGAAGTGTCTGTCCATCTCCTTTGCCCATCGCTTAATTGGATGGTTTATCTTCTTCTTCTTGATATTGTGCAGTATCTTATAGGTTATGGAGATCAGGCGTCGGTCTGACATAGAATTGCCAAATATTTTTTCCCATTCTGTGGGTGTTCTTTTAATTCTATTAATAAAGTCTTTGGATGAGCAAAAGTGTTTGATTCTTAATAGTTCCCATTTATCTATTTTCTCTTCTGTTGATTGAGGTTTCTTTGACAGATTTTGGAGTCTGTCCTCAATGTGTATTAAAACTTCCATTGTTGTTCCTACCTAAATTGATCTTCTTTCTAATGTGGGCTGTCACTGGTTTCATTCAACCAAATTTCTATCAACTATCTAATCTATAACCAACCCTCTCCCTCTCTCCCCCCCACTGCAGCCATCAAAGAGTCTTCTTTTTCTGTACATGAGTCTCTTTTTAAGTCCTTGTACTAGCGGTCTCATGCAGTATTTGTCCTTGTGCCGCTGACTGATTTCACTCAACATAAAGTCTTCCAATTGAAACCAGGTTATGAGACGTTTCCTAAAGTCACCATTGTTCTCTATCATATTGTAGTGCTCCATCAAATATCTACACCATGGTTTGTGTATCCATTCATCTGTTGTTGGGCATCTGGGTTGATTCCATCTTTTTGTTATTGTGGACAGTGCTGCAGTAAACATTCATGTGCATGTATCCGTTTGTGTGACTGCCCCTGATTCTGTAGGATACATTCCAAGCAGTGGGATTACTGGGTCAAATGGTATATCAATTTCCAGCTTTTTAAGGAAATGCCAGATCGCTTTCCAAAGAGGTTGTACCATTTTGCAATCCCACCACCAGTGTAGGAGAGTTCCAATTTCTCCACAGCCTCTCTAGCATTTGTTGTCTTCTGTTTTTTTGGATCACGGCCATCCTTGTTTGGGTGAGATGGTACCTCACCATAGTTTTGATATGAATTTCTTTGCTAGCTAATGATTGTGAGCATTTCCACATGTGTCTTTTGGCTGCCTGGATATCGTCTTTAGAGAAGTGTCTGTCCATCTCCTTCGCCTAAAGTTTAATTCTGTTATTTATCCTTTTCTTGTCGATATTTTGCAGTACCTTGTAGATTATGGAGATCAGATATCGATCAGACATAGCATTGCCAAACGTTTTGCAGTCTGTAGGTGTCTTCTAATTCTTTTGATAATGTCTTTGGATGACTAGAAGTGTTTGATTCTTAGTAGTTCCCATTTATCTATTTGCTCTTCAGTTGATTGTGCTTTGTTTGTCAGATTTTGAAGTCTGTCTAAGTTGTATATTAAAACCTCCACAGTTAAGCCTATTTTTTCTTACATGATCGTTATCATTTTAGGTTTATATTTAGGTCTTTTATCAAATTTGAATTGGTTTTTGTGTAAGGTGTTAGATATGGGTCTTGTTTCAGTTTTTTGCAGACGGCTATCCAGTTTTGCCAGCACCATTTGTTAAAGAGAGTTTATGTACCCCAGTTTACAATCGTAGGGGCTTTGTCAAATATCAATTATTCAGAGGAGGATGGTGGCATCTCTGGGGTCTCAACTCTGTTCCATTGGTCTATTTCTTTTTGTACCAGTACCTGGCGGTTTTTCACTACTGTGGCAGTGTAAGAGATTCTAAAGTCGGGTAGTGATAGGCCTGCTAGTGTATTCTTCTTCTTCAGTAGTGCTTTTCTTATCCGGGGTTTCCTCCCTTTCCAGACAAAGTTGGTGATTTGTTTCTGCATCTCATTAAACAATGTCACCGGAATTTGTATTCAGATTGCATTGCATATGTAGATTGCTTTTGGTAAAACAGACATTTTCACAATGTGAAGTCTTCCTATCCATGAGCAGGGCAGGTTTCTCCACTTATGTAAGTCTCTCTTAGTTTCTTGCAGTAAGGTCTTGTACTTCTCTTTGTATAGGTCTTTTAATTCTCTAGTTATATTTATTCCTAGGTATTTTATCTTCTTGGGGGCTATAGTAAATGGTATTCATTTGGTGATTTCTTCTTTAATGATCTCTTTGTCAGTATAAAGGAATTCTTCAGATTTACTTACATTTGTCTTGTATCCTGAGACTTTGCCAAACTCTCTGTTAGTCTGAATAGTTTACCTGGGGATTCTTTAGTATTCTCTGTGTATACAAACATATCATCTGCAAATAGGGAGGTTTTTACTTCTTCTTTGCCGATGCAGATGCCCTTTATTTTTGATCTTGTCTAATTGCTCTGGCCAGAACTTCTAGTACAATGCTGAGTAGGAAAGGTGAGAGTGGGCATCCTTGTCTAGTTCCCATTGTCATGGGGAATTCTTTCAGTGTCCCTCCATGCAGGAAGATGTAGGCAGTTGGCTTTGTATAGATGGGCCCTTACTGCACTGGGGAATTTACCTTCTATTCCTATTTTGCTGAGAGTTTTTAGCATGAATGGGTGTTGCACTACTTCAAATGCCTTTTCTGCATCAGTTGACAAAATCAGGTGATTCCTGGTTTTTATGTTATTTATGTGGTTGATCCCATTAATTGTTCTTCTGATGCTGAACCAGCCTGCATCCCTGGTATGAATCCAACTTGGTCGTGATGAATTATTCTTTCAATATGTTTTTGAATTCTATTGGCCAGGATTTTGTTGAAGATTTTTGCATCTAAGTTCATTTTTTATACTGGTCTGTAGTTCTCCTTTTTGGTTAGATCTTTCCCTGGCTTTAGTATCAGGGTTATGCTGGCTTCATCGAATGAATTTGGGAGTATTCTGTCCCTTTCTATGCTGTGAAATAGTCTCAGCAGTATTGGAGTTGACTCTTCTCTAAAAGCTTGTTAGAATTCTGGGGTGAAATTGTCTAGGCCAGGGCTTTTTTTAGTTGGTAATCTTTTGATGACTTTTTCAATCTCTTCCTTTGTGATGGGTTAATAAGATGTTCTGCTTCTCCTTGTGATAAGTTTGGTAGGTGATATGCATCTAGGAATTTGTCCATATTCTCCAGGTTTTCAAATCTGTTAGAGTCTTTGGTAGTACTCTGTTATACTTTTGATTTTGGTTGGATCTGCTGTGACATCTCCCATGTCATTTATTATTTGCGGTATTTGTTTCCTCTGCTGTTTTTCTTTTGTAAGTTTAGCCAGTGGTTTATCGATTTTGTTGATCTTTGTTAAGAACCAGCTCTTGGTTTTGTTAAATTTTTTCAATTGTTCTTCTATTCTCTGATTTATTTAGTTCTGCTCCAATCTTTACTATCTGTTTTCTTTGGGTGCCTGAGGGGTTCCTTTGTTGCTCTCTCCCTACATTTTCTAAGAGCAGTTGCTGTATTTGAAGGGAGCAAAGAGGGTTTGATTCCTCGTCATGTTTTGTTTCATTCTAGTTTAGCTCTGCTTTGTGAGTGGTCGTTTGTTGGTTTTGTAACACTGGTAAGCTTCTCTGGTTCTTCTAGCTGATAGGAAACCCTGGTGGCATGATGGTTACGTGCTACCGTTGCAAATCCAAAAGTCAGCCTTTGAAATCTGCCATCTCCTCTGAGAAAACTCTCTGGGGACAGTTCTACTCGATCCTATAGAGTTGCTATGTGTGTAGGTTCAGCTCATAGCGACTCGGTAAGGACCATGTAGAACTGGCCCATGGTGCTATCTGTAGTCATAAGGACTCGAACCTGCACCTGGGCAGTCCCAGTGGATGTGAACTCCATCACCTTAACCATTCCACCATGACTAGTGCACGCACACGTACGTGCATCTGATCACTTTGACATGCACCTGATAACTTTTCCAAAGCTTTAAATCAGCTATGCAGCTAGTGTGCAGTGAATGGACTCTGTCTCCCAGATGTAAGAAGGGCCACAGACTCTGCTTTTCTAACAAGCTCCCAGGCGAAGCCAGCACTGCAGCTCTGAGGACCACATTTAAGGGCTTAGGATCTAGACTGCCCTAGCTTACACACATGGCCAGGAAAATAACTGCTTGTGTATTCTCCTGAATCCGTTTTGGAACCCTTTCTCATCTGATGAAGCAAGACCTTGCTATGAGATGAGTCTACTCAGAAGGCTGAGGAATGTCCTCTTGCCTCAACCTCAGGACAGCTGGACAGAGCCCCAGCCCCTCCACTGGCCAACGCCTCTCAGCAGGCCCATGGGAGTTCCCCTTTGGAGCTGAGCTTCCTTCCCTTCCAGAGACCGCTTTCTCTGCTACCCTGTGCTGAGAGACCTGACTATGGCTTCCCTCCCAGGCTTACATCCCTGAGTATTGGACTCGATTGCCTTCCTGGGAAATTTTCCTTGTTTGGTGGACTTTCTATGTTTTCAGGGAGGGACCTTCATTACAAAGGTGACAGATTAATGCCCAGAAATGTATCTCCCCAACCCTGCCCCTCGCCAGGATGCATTTGTGATTGAAGCAGTGATCCTAAAGCCTGGAGTTCCCACAAGGGATTTTAAGAGACTCTCCCAGATGCTTCTCGGGCACCAGTGGAAAATCCTTATCTGTTTGCAGTTTTTCCTCCATTATCTATTTTTTTCTAGCCTCGTGCACAAGATTCTGTCTTCTGACCTGGGCAGTGAGGATTTTCAGTATGCCCCGCGGAAGGAGACGATACTGCGACTTTTGTCTTTCTCTTCTCCTCCAAGCTACAGGTCACAGGAGTCCACGGCGTCCAAACTGCCATCTAGTGCCGGAAAGGAGCAGGCACCCGCAAGTCACTTTCCTACATTTTCTAAAAGCGGTTTCTGTACTTGAATGGAGCAAATTAGATTTGTTTCCTTGTTTTATTTTCTTTAATTCTAGTTAGGCTTCGCTCTGTGTGTTTTTGTTTGTTGGCTTTGTAACACTGATAAACTTTTCTTGTTCTGTCTAGCTGAAGGGAAACCCTGGTGGCGTGGCGGTTAAGCACCGCGGTTGCAACCTAAAACGTCAGCCCTTGGAATCCGCCAGGCCCTCCTGAAAGACTCTATGGGAGCAGGTATATTGGATCCCCTCGAGCTGCTATGAGTAGGTCTAACTCACTGCAACTCTATAAGGACCCTGTAAACCTGACCCATTGAGCCATCCGTAGTCGGCAGGATTCGAACCTGCACAGCGGATACCCCAATGGAATTGAACCCATCGCCTTAACCATTCGACCATGACTAGCGGATATACGCATGCGCGCATATAACACCTTTAACATGCACCTCATAACTTTTCTAGATCTTTAAATCGGCTAAGCAGACAATGTGCAGTGAGTGGACTCTGGTCTCTCGGGTGTGAGATGAGCCTGAGACTGCATTTCTAACAAGCTCGCAGGCGAAGTCAGTGCTGCACCTCTAAGGACCACATTTGAGGGGTAAAGATCTAGACAGCCATAGCTCACACGCGTGGGCCAGGAGAATAATCGCTTGTGTGTTCTCCTGAATCCATTTCTGAACACTCTCTAATACTGATGAAGCGAGATTGTCCTACGACTTGGGTCCACACAGCAGGCTGCAGAATGTCCTCTTGCCTCCTCAGGACTCCTGGACACAGCCCAGGCCCCTCCACTCACAGCAGGCCCAGGGAAGTTCACCCTTAGAGCCCAGCTTCCCTCCCTTCCAAAGTCCCCTGTCCCTGGTGCCTCATGCCAGATAGCTGACTGTGGGACACCTCCCAGACTTATAACCCTGACAGCTGGACTTGATTTTCCCTGTGAAATTTTGCCTGTTTGAGGGAGTTCCTTTGCTGTCAGGGAGTGACCTTCATTGTAAAACAAACTGACAGTTTAATGCCCAGAAATGGGTCCCCTCCAGGGTGCATTTGGGATTTAAGCAGTAATCCAAAGGCCTGAAATCCCTACAACAGATTTGTATTTTTATTTATTTTTTATCATGATGGAGTGAAAATGTACATTCCCATATAAGTTTACATGCCAACCTATATGCAGCTTCCACTGCTCTCCTGCCTGGCGACAGTACACTATTCGTCTCTGCTCCATACATGTCTCATCCTCCCAACGGTCTCCTTTCCCCTCCTCTCCACCCACTTTTCTCCCTCCAGCCAGAGGTCAGCAGGATGATATCCTATAGATGCACAGAACCATAAAGTTCATCCAATATATGGTCACTCTGAATCACCAAGTCCAATGCATTCGTGTCCAAAGACTGGAACTTTGTTATGATTTATGGGCAAGGGCAGCACCAGGGCCAGGGGCCATGCTCCCACGGGAACCCCGAAGCCGCCGTACCATCACTTGCGGTCTTTTAGTGGAGCTATCAGGGGTACCCCTTTTCATTCTTGTGTTGCCAGTGAGACTCAACTTAGTGAGCTCCATCTCAGCTATCACTGGCGGTGGCCGGCACCATCCGGTTCTTCTGGTCCCAAGACTATGTAGGCACCCACTCATGTGGGTCTCTCTGTCTTCTAGGTTGTCTTTACCCCATGTCATTTTGGTCCTCAGTGAACATCCGTTCCTGCTGAGTTGGGACCATTTGCTGTGCCCTCGGATGGCAGCTTGGCAGCTTTTAAGACCCCAGACGCCACTCACCAATGTGGGGTGCAGAGAGCCCTTTTAGCAAAACACCAGTTGTGCCAATTGGCCTCGATTTCACCTAAGCACATGGTCCCCTGCCCCCCTGCCCCATCTTCTCTGTCCTTGCAATATTGGGTTAAGATGTAAGGAGTACTCAAGTTATGCTGAAGTCCACTTAATGTTGTTCTTATTTCTAATGTGTGCTATCACCGATTTCACCCAACCAGATTTCTAGCAACTGTCTAATCTGAACCCTCCCTCCTCATCCCCCCTCCCTCCCCTCCCTTGCAGCCATCAAAGAGTCTTTTCTTCTATACATAAATCCCTTTTTGAGATCTTATCGTTGGGGTCTCATACAGTATTTGTCCTTTTGTTGCTGACTACTTTCACTCAACATAATGTCTTCCAGTTGAAACCAGGTTAGGAGATGTTTCCTGGAATCATCGTTATTCTTTATCATTGCATAGTGCTCCATTGAGCATATGTACCATAGTTTACTTATCCATTCCTCTGTTGTTGGGCATCTGGGTTGATTCCATCTTTTTGCTATCATGGACTGTGCTGTGATAAACTTTCTTGTTCATGTGTCCATTGATGTGAAAGGCCTTGATTCTGTAGGATATATTCCAAGTAGTGGAATTACTGTGTCAAATGGTATATCTATATCCATTTTTTTAAGGAAGCGCCAGATTGCTTTCCAAAGAGGCTGGACCATTTTGCAACCCTACCAACAGTGTAAGAGAGTTCCACTTTCTCCACAGCCTCTCCAGCATTTGTTGTTTTGTGTTTTTAGATCACAGCCAACCTTGCTGGAGTGTGATGATATCTCATCGCAGTTTTGATTCGAATTTCTTTAGTAGCTGATGATCGCCAGCATTTCCGCATGTGTCTTTTGGCTGCCTGGACCTCCTCTTTAGAGAAGTGTCTGTCCATCTCCTTTGCCCTGTGCTTTATTGGGTTATTTATCCTTTTCTTCTTAATATTTTGCAGTATCTTGCAGATTATGGAGATCTGACGTTGGTCTGACCCATAGTTGCCAGATCCCACAATAGATTTCAAGAGACTTTCCCAGGGGCCTCTCTGGCACCAGGGGAAAGTCCTTCTCTTTCTTTCACCTTTTTCTCCATTAGCTAATTTTCTCTTTCCTCGTCTAGATTTCCTAACCTTCTGACCCCTGCAATGTGATTTTCAACATGCCCTTCTGAAGAAGATTGTTGAGTGCTATTTTGTGTTGACTTTTATTCCTCCAAGCTAAGAGTCAGACCGACTCCACCAGAATGGTTTTACATTTATTTCATTCCTTTTCATTTCATTTTCCCAGTTCAAGGGAGTCCATGGTATCCCAAACTGCCATCTAGTGCCGAAAAGCAGCAGGAACCCGCAAGTTACTTTCCTACATTTTCTTTCTTCCTTTGTTCCTTCTTCCTTCTCCCCTCCTGCCTGCCTTCCTTTCTCTCTTAATTTCTTTCTTTTTTCTTACTGTGACTAAGTGAATGTATAGAATCCAAATCAGTTTTGCATGCCCACCTGTCTGCAGCTCCTTCTACTCTCCCCACCTGGTGACACCATGGTCCTCCTTGCTGTTCCATACTTCTAGTGTCCCCGCAACAAGCATCTGTCCCCTCCTCTCCAAATTCTTCTCTCCCATTTAGAAAGAGCCCAGTAGGACGGACTCCTAGAGATGCATAGCACCATAAAGTATGGTCACCATATGGTCACACTGTGTCCCTGAGTCCAATCCATTCTTGTCTGAAGAGTTGACCTCAGTACTGGTTTCCAACCAGGGACACCAGCAGGTCTAGGGGCCATGTTCCCAGGGGAGCAGCCAGGCTGTCAGACCATCAGCTCAGATTTTCTGAAAGAGGTCCTGGGCTGCACAGCTCTTTTTCTCCTGTTGCCTCAGGGACTCTACATTGTGTCCCCAGTCACAGCTGTCTTTGGTGGTGGCAGGGCACCATCTGGTTCTTCTGGTCTCGTGTTAATACAGTCTCGATTCATACAGGTCCTTCTGTCTCCTGGGCCCTTTTTAACTCGTGTCTTTGATATTACTGGTGACCATCTGTTCCAGATGACTTGGGACCATTTGGTAGACCTCAGATGGCAGCTTGCTGGCTTTTAAGACCCCAGATGCCACTCACCAATATGGGGTGCATAAGACTCTCTTAGTAATAGACTCACTATGCCAGTTGGCCTCTAGGTCCCCTGAATACATGGTTCCCAGATGCCTGTCCCTGCTACTCTGTCCTTTGAAATATCGGGTCGAGTTTAGAAAACCGTTCAGCTTATGGCGAATTCCAGTGAAGTTGTCCTACTCGCTACTCTGTGCTGTCACTGCTTTCACTACCAACTGTCTAGTCCATGACCCACTTTTTCCCTCCCTCCCCACCCTTCTAGCCATCAAAGAGTCTTTTCTTCTGTGTGTAAATCTATTTTTATGTCCTTATAGCAGACGTCTCACACAATATTTGTCCTCTTGCCACTGACTGACTTCACTCAGCATAATGTCTTCCAGTGGAAAGCAGGTTACAGGATGCTTCCTGAAATCGTCACTGTTCTTTACCATTGCAGAGTGCTCCACTCAGTATAGATAATGTAGTTTGTCCATTCCTCTGTTGTTGGGCATCTGGGTTGACTCCGTCTTTTAACTGTTGTGAACAGTACTGCAGCAAACATTCTTGTGCATGTATCTGTTCGTGTGACTGCCTTTATTTCTGTAGGATGTACTCCTAGCAGTGGAGTTACTGGATCAAATGGTATTTTTATTTCTAGCTTTTTAGGGAAGTGCCAAATTGCTGTTGGAATCCCACCTGCAGTGTAGGAGAGTTCCCATCTCTCCACAACTTCCCCAGCATTTGTTATTTTGTGTTTTTTGGATTACAGCCAATCTTATTGGGGTCAGATGGTATTTCCTTGTAGTTTTTTTTTTTTTTTTTATTGCGATTGAGTGAAAGCGTACAATCCAGTTTAAATTTGCATGCTCTCTTATGTGCAGCTCCTACTGCTGTCCTTGCCCGGTGACAGCACACTCTTCCTTTCTGTCCCATACAAGTCATATCCTCCTAATAATCCCCTGTCCTCTCTTCTCCATCCCCTCCATTCCCCTTAGTAAAACGTCAGTAGGATGACATCCTATACATGCATAGAACCATAAAGTGCACACACGACATGGTTACTCTGTGTTGCTTCTAGTCCATTCCTGTTCAAGGAATTTACCTTAGTAATGATTTATGATCAGGGCCAGCATTGGGTCTAGGAGCCACAGTCCCAGGGGAACTCTCAGGCCTTCGACCATCAGTTTCGGTCTTTTAGCGGAGTTCTCAGGGTGCACCCCTTTTTATTCTCGTATTGCCACTGGGACTCAACTATGTAAGCCCCATGACGGCTGTCACTGGAGGTGGCCGGGCACCATCTGGTTCTTCTAGTCGCATATTGATGTAGTCACCTATTCACATGGGTCTTTCTGTCTTCTGGGTTCTCTTTTCCCCATGTGAATTTGTCCTTGGTGATCATCTGTTCCTGCTGAGGTGGGACCATTTGGTGTACCTCACATGGCAGCTTGATAGCTTTTAAGACCCCAGAAGCCACTCACCAAGATGGGGTGGAGAGGATTCCCTTAGTTATAGGCTAGTTATGCCAACTGGCCATGATGTCCCCTGAGAACATGGTCCCTGGACCCTCACCCCTGCTACTCTGTCCTTGCAGTATTGGGTTAAGATGGGAAGAGTTTTCAGGTTATGTTGAAGTCACTAAAATTGACCTTCTTTCTAATGTGTGCTGTCACTGATTTCACCAAATCAAATTTCTATCAACTATCTAATCTATAACCAACCATCTCCGCCCCCCCCCACCCTTGTAGCCATCAAAATGTCTTTTCTTCTGTACTTCAGTCTGTTTTTAAGTCCTTGTAGTAGGGGGTCTCACACAATATTTGTGCTTGTGCTGCTGACTGATTTCACTCAACATAACGTCTCCCCACTGAAACCAGGTTATGAGATGCTTCCTAAAATCATCATTGTTCTTTATCATTGCATAGTGCTCCATTGAGTCTACATACCATAGTTTGTTTATCCATTCATCTGTTGTTGGGCATCTGGGTTGATTCCATCTTTTTGCTATTGTGGACTGTGCTGCAGTAAACATTTATGTGCATGTATCTGTTTGTGTGATTGCCCTTGACTCTGTAGGATATATTCCAAACAGTGAGATTACTGGGTTAAATGGTATATCTATTTCCAGCTTTTTAAGGAAGTGCCAGATTGCTTTCCAAAGAGGTTGTACCATTTTGCAACCCTACTAGCAGTGTAGGAGAGTTCCAATTTCTCCACAGCCTCTCCAGCATTTGTTGTTTTGTGTTTTTTGGAACGTGGCCAACCTTGCTGGGGTGAGACGATATCTCATCGCAGTTTTGATTTAAATTTCTTTACTAGCTAATGATCATGAGCATTTTCACATGTGTCTTTTGGCTGCCTGGATATCCTCTTTAGAGAAGTACCTGTCCATCTCCTTTCCCCAACGTTTAATTGGGTTATTTATCCTTTTCTTGTTGATATTTTGCAGTACCTTGTAGATTATGGAGATCAGAAGTCAGTCTGATATATAGTTGCCAAATCCTACAATAGACTTTAAGAAACTTTCCCAGGGGCCTCTCTGGCACCACTGGAAAGTGCTTCTCTTCCTTTCACCTTTTTCTCCATTAGCTAATTTTCTCTTTCCTCATCTAGATTTCCTAACCTTCTGACCAGGGTCATGTAATTTTCAACATGCCCTGCTGAAGCAGAAGATTGTTGTGTGTGATTTTGTGTTCCCTTTTTTAACTCCAAGCCATGAGTCCGTCCAACTGGACGAGAATGGTTAGTTTAGTTGTTTAGTTTAGTTTTTAGTTTAGTGTTCACCGGTAGAGAGGAGTCCACGGTGTCCTACACTGCCATCTAGTGCCGAAAAGCAGCAGGAACCCACAAATTCCCTTCCTACATTTTCTTTCTTGCTTGCTTCTTCCTTGTTGCTTTTGCTTCTTCCTTCCTTTCTTTTTTCTTACTGTATTTAAGAGAAAGTATAGGATCCAACTCAGATTTGCATGACCACCTGTCTGCAGCTCGTTCTACTCTCCCCACCTGGTGACACCACCCTCCTCCTTCCCGTTCCATACTTCTAGTGTCCCCTCAACAAGCATCTGTTCCCTCCTGTCCACCCTCTTCTTTCCCATCTAGAAGGAGACCAGTAGGACCGACTCCTATAAATGTATAGAATCATAAAGTATGCTCACCATATAGTCACACTGTGTCCCTGAGTCCAGTCCCTTCTTGTCTGACGAGTTGACCTCAGTACTAGTTTCCAGTCAGGGATAGCAGCAGGTCTAGGGGCCATGTTCCCAAGGCAGCATCCAGGCTTTTGGCTCATCAATTCAAGTCTTTCAGAAAAGTCCTTGGGCTGCACAGCTCTTTTTCTCCTCTTGCCTCAGGGACTCTACATTGAGTCCTCCGTCACAGCTGTCTTTGGTGGTGGCCAGGCACCATCTGGCTCTTCTGGTCTCATGTTAACACAGTCTCCGATTCATATGGATCCTTCTGTCTCCTGGGCTCTTTTTAACTCGTGTCTTTGATGTTACTGGTGACCATCTGTTCCAGATGACTTGGGACCATTTGGTGAACCTCAGATGGCAGCTTACTGGCTTTTAAGACCCCAGATGCCACTCACCAATATGGGATGCAAAAGACTCTCTTAGTAATAGACTACTTATGCCAGCTGGCCTCTAGGTCCCCAAATGCCTGTCCTGCTACTCTATCCTTTGAAATATTGGGTCAAGGTTAGAAAATCTTTCAGTTTACGGTGAATTCCAGTTAAGTTATTCTGCTCTGTACTGTGTGCTGCCACTGCTTTCACTATCAACTGTCTAGCTGATGACCCATCTTTTCCCTCCCTTCCCACTTGTAGCCATCAGAGTCTTCTGTGTATAAGTCTATTTTTAAGTCCTTATAGCAGACGCCTCACACAATATTTGTCCTTTTGCCACTGACTAATTTCACTCAGCATAATGTCTTCCAGTTGAAACCAGGTTATGGGATGCTTCCTGAAATCATCACTGTTCTTTACCATTGCAGAGTGTTCCACTCAGTATAGGTACCATAGTTTGTTTATCCATCTATCTGTTGATGGGTATCTAGGTTGATTCCATCTTTTTGCCATTGTGAACAGTGCTGCAATAAACATTCATGTGCATGTATCTGTTCATGTGACTGCCTTTATTTCTGTAGAATATATTCTGAGCAGTGGAATTACTGCATCAGATGGGTTAGGGAAGTGCCAAACTGCTTTCCAAAGGGATTGAACCATGCTGCAATCCCACCAGCAGTATAGGAGAGTTCCCACCTCTCTGCAGCCACTCCAGCATTTGTTGTTTTGTGTTTTTTAGATTATGGCCAATCTTGCTGGGGTGAGATGGTATCTCATTGCAGTTTGGTTTGGATTTCTCTAATAGTTAATAATCGTGAACATTTCCTGATATGGCTTGGCTGCCTGGATGACTTCCTTCATGAAGTGTCTGCCCATCTCCTTTCCCCATTGCTTAACTGGGTTATTTCCCTTTTTCTTGTTGATATTTTGAAGTGCCTTGTAGACTGTGGAGATTAGATATCTGTCTGACGTATAGTAGCCAAATATTTTTTTTCTGATTCTGTAGGTAGTCTTTTAACTCTCTTGATGAATTCTTTGGGTGAGCATAAGCATTTGATTCTTAATAGTTCCCACTTAACTATTTTCTCTTCTGTCACTCGGGTTTTGTTTATCAGATTTTGAAGTCTGTCTAAGCCGTATATTACAACTCCCATTGTTGACCCTGTGTTTTCTTGCATGATCTTTATTGTTTTAGGTTTGATGTCTAGGTCTTTGGTCCATTTTGAGTTAGTTTTTGTGTTAGGTGTAAGATATGTGTCCAGTTTCAGTTTCTTACAGATGGATATCCAACTTTGCCAACACCATTTGTTAAAGAGACTGTTTTTACCCCAGTTTATGACCGTTAGGCCTTTGTCAAATATCAGTTGTTCACAACATGATAGTGCTACTTCTGGGGTCTCAATTCAGTTCCACTGCTCTATATGTGTCTTTCTATACCAGTACCAGGCTGTTTTGACTACTGTGGCAGTGCAGCAGGTTCTAAGGTCAGGTAGTATAAGGCCTTCCACTGTGTTCTTCTTCTTCAGTAGTGCTTTACTTATCCAGGGTTTCTTCTCTTTCCAAACAAAGTTGGTGATTTGTTTCTCCATCTCATTAAAAGGTGACACTGGAATTTATATTGGGATTGCATTGTATAAGTAGATTGCTTTGGGTAAGACAGATATTTTCACAATGTTAAGTCTTCCTTTCCATAAGCAGGGTAAGTTTCTTCAATGATGTACATCTATTGGTTTCTTGCAGTAAGGTCCTGTATTTCTCTCTGTATAGGTCTCTTGTTTTTCTGGTTAGATTTATTTCTAGGCACGTTCTTGATGGCTATAGTAAATGATATTGATTTGGTAATTTTCTCTTTGATGTTCTCTTTGCTGTTGTAAGGGAATCCTACCGATCTACTTATGTCTATATTATATCCTGATACTTTGCTGAACTCTTAGTTCCAGTAGTGTTTAAGTATGGATTCTTTCAGATTCTCTGCATATACGGTCATATCATCTGCAAATAGGGAGATTTTTATTTCATGTTTGCTGATGTGATGCCTTTTATTTCTTTGTCTTGTCTAATTGCTCTGGCTAGAACCTCTAAGTGGTGACAGAGGGCATCCTTTGTCTAGTTCATGTTCTCGGGGGGACTGTTTCAGTCTCTCTCCATTCAGCATGATGCAAGCAGTTGGCTTTGTGTAGCTACCCCTTATTGCATTGAGGACTTTCCCCTCTATTCCTATTTTGCTGAGAGCTTTTAACATGAATGGGTGTTGGACTTTGTCAAATGCCTTGCTACATCAGTTGACAAAATCAGGTGATTGTTATCCTTTGTGTTATGTATGTGGTCACATTAATTGTTTTTCTGATGTTGAACCAGCCTTGCATCCCTGGTATGAATCCAAATTCGTCATGATGAATTATTTTATGATATGTTGTTGAATTCTTTGGGCCAGGATTTTGTTGAAGATTTTTGCATCTAGGTTCATGAGTGATACTGGTCTATAATTTTCTTTTTTTGTGGGATCTTTCCCTGGCTTTGGTATCAGGGTTATGCTGGCTTCATATAATGAATTCGGGAATATAGTGTCCTTTTCTATGCTGTGAAATAGCCTCAGTAGTATGGCAATTAACTTTTCTCTAAAACCGTGGTAGAATTCTCCAGTGAAGCCATCTGTGCCAGCAGTTTTATTGATTGACAGTTTCTCTCATTGCTTTTTCAATCTCTTCTTTTGTGATGGGTTTATTCAGTTGTTCTGTGTCTCCTTGTGATAATTTTGGTAGGTGATGTGAATCTAGAAATTTGTCCATTTCATCTAGGTTTTCGAATCTGTTAGAGTACAGTCTTTCACAGTATTCTGTTATGATACTTTTGATTTTGGTTGGATCTGTTGTGACATCTTCCATTTCATTCCTTATTTGGGTTATTTGTTTCCTCTGCTGTTTTTCTTTTGTAAGTTTAGCCAGTGATTTATCGATTTTGTTGATCTTTTCAGAGATCCAGCATTTGGTTTTGTTAATTTTTTCAATTGTTCTTCTATTCTATAATTCAGTTAGTTCTGCTCTACTCTTTATTATCTGTTTTATTTTGATGCCTGAGAGGTTCCATTGTTGCTCGCCCCCTACATTTTCTAAGGGCAGTTTCTGTATTTGAAAGGAGCAAAGAGGATTTTTCTCCTTGTTTTGTTTTGCTTAATTCTAGTGTAGCACTGGTCTACTTTTCTGCTTTTATGTACCTGATAAGAAACCCTGGTGGCATGGCAGTTAAGTGCTACGGTTGCAACCCAAAAAGTCAACTGTTGGAATCCGCCAGGCCATCCTGGAAAACTTGATGGGGACAGTTCTACTCGATCCTATAGAGTTGTTATGACCATGTAGATAGGGCTATCTGTAGTCGTCAGGACTTGAACCTGCATGGGGGCAATCCCAATGGATTTGAGCTCCATCGCCTTAACCATTCCGTAACGACTAGTGCACGCACACGTACACACATCTGATCATTTTGACATGCACCTCATAACTTTTCCAAAGCTTTAAATCAGCTAAGCCGACAATGTGCAGTGAGTGGACTCCGTCTCCCAGATGTAAGAAGGGCCAGAGACTCTGCATTTCCTACAAGCTCCCAGGCAAAGCCAGCACTGCAGCTCTGAGGACCGCATTTGAGGGCTGAGGATTTAGACCGCCGTAGCTCACACACGTGGCCAGGAGAATAACCGCTTGTGTATTCTCCTGAGTCCGTTTTGGAACACTCTCTGATGCTGATGAAGCAACACCATCCTACGAGATGGGTCCACGAGGAAGGCTGAGGAATGTCCTCTTGCCACAACTTCAGGACAGCTGGACACAGTCCCGGCCCCTCCACTGGCAAACACCTCTCAGCAGGCCCATGGGAGTTCCCCTTTGGAGCCCAGCTTCCTTCCCTTCCAGAGACCCCTTTCCCTGGTGCCCTGTGCCCAGAGACTGTCGGGGGTCTCCCAGGCTTATATCTCTGAGTATCGGACTTGATTGCCTCCCTGGGAAATTTTACCTGTTTGGCGGAGTTTCTATGTTGTCAGGCAGTGAGCGTCATTACAAAGCAAGGTGATAGATTAATACCCAGAAATGTGCCCCCTCCCGGGTGCATTTGTGATTAAGCAGTAACCCAAAAGGCAAGAGTCCCTACAAAGGATTTTAAGACTCTCCAGGGGCTTCTCGGGCACCAGTAGGAAGTCTCTCTTTTCACTTTTTCCTCCATTAGCTAACTTTTTCTTTGCTCATCCAGAAGATTTCCCAGTCTTCTCAATCGGCAATGCAATTTTCAATAAGCCATGCGGAAGCAGGAGATACTCATCTGTGATTTTGTGTTTCCCCTTGTTCCTCCAAACTACCGGTCAAGGGAAGCCCACGGTGTCCCACGCTGCCATCTAGTGCCGAAAAGAGGCAGGCACCTGCAAGTTACTTCCCTACGATCTCTTAAGAGCAGTTTCTGTATTTGAAGGGAGCAAGAGGATTTGTTTCCTCATTTTGTTTAATTCTAGTTTAGCTTTGTTCTATGTGTTTTTGTTTGTTTCATAACACTGGTAAGCTTCTCTGGTTCTATCTGATAAGAAACCCTGCTGGCATGGCAGTTAAGTGCCACAGCTTGTAACAGAAAAGTCAGCCTTGGAGTCCTCTAGGCCCTCCTGGAAAACACTATGGGGACAGTTCTACTCGATCCTACGGGATTGTTATGAGTCAGTCTAATTCATAGCTACCCTGTAAGGACCGTGTAGAACTGGCCCATAGAGCTACGGAAGTCAGCAGGATTCAAACTTGCTTTGGGTGACGAACCCCAGTGAATTTGAACTCCATCACCTTGACCACTTAGCCACGACTGCTAGACATACACACAAGTGCATCTGATAACTTTAACACACACCTGATGTCTTTTCCAAAGCTTTCAATCAGCTAAGCAGGCAACGTGCAGTGAGTGGACTCTGGTCTCTCGGGTGTGAGATGAGCCTGAGACTCTGCATTTCTAACAAGCTCACAGGCAGTCAGTGCTGCACCTCTAAGGACCACATTTGCATAGTAAGGACCTCGACAGCCGTAGCTTACACATCTGGGCCAGGAGGATAACCGCTTGCGTATTCTCCTGAATCCATTAATAAGAAAATTGTTACGTGAAAGTTTACAATTCAAGGCAATTTTCCATGTAAAACCCCAAGTACCCACCTCTCTGCAACTCTGTCTTCTCTTCTCACCCTGTAACACCACACTCCTCTTTTTCACTCTTCCAGTGTCCACTGAACCAGCACTCGTCTCTTCCTGAATCCGTTCTGGAACACTCTCTGATGCTGATGAAGCCAGACCGTCCTATGAATTTTGAATGTCCTCTTGCCACAACCTCAGGACAGCTGGATACAGCCCTGGCCCCTCCACTGGCAAACGCCTCTCAGCAGGCCCCTGAGAGTTCCACTTTGGAGCCCAGCTTCCTTCCCTCCCAGAGACCCCTTTCCCTGGTACCCTGTACCCAGAGATCTGACTGTGGGATCTCTCCCAGGCTTATGTCCCTGACAGTTGGACTTGATTATTTCCCTGCAAAATTTTGCCTGATTGAGGGAGTTTCTTTTCTGTCAGGGAGTGACCTTCATTACAAAGCAAGGTGACAGAAATGTGTCCCCTTCTAGGTGCATTTGTGATTTAAGCACTAATCCAAAGGGCTGGAATCCCAACAATGGATTTTAAGAGACTCTTCCCAGAGGCCGCTCTCTGGCACCAATGGAAAGTCCTCTTTTTTCATCCTTCCCTCTCTTCATTCAGAAGATTTCCCAGTCTTTTGACCTGGGCGGTGTCGATCTGGTAGGACAGGGTAGGATTGTCCCATTGGGTTTCCAAAGTTTTAATCTTTACAGAAGTTGATGGCCACATCTTTCTCCCGCTGAGAGACTGCTGGATTTGAACCACCACTCCTTTGGTTAACAGCTGAGCACTTAACCACTGTGTTACCAGGACTCCCCATTATGCCACCAGGGCACCTCAAAACAATATTTCCACCATGGTTCCACTGGGGCTCGAACCCAGGACCTTCTGCGTGTAAAGCAGACGTGATAACCACTACACTATGGAACCCTTCTAGTTTCTGCAGCATCTTCCAAATAGACAGAAGGTTGTCGCATATGATTTTTGTTGAGTTCGCTTTTTCTATTAAACTGCAGTGTCCCACACTGCCATCTAGTGTCCACAAACAGCAGGCACCCTCAAGTTACTTTGAAAGGAATATAGTTTCCTTGGTTTGCTGTATTTTGTAATAAACTGTGGTTCTATATAAGTGAAACTTTTTAAAAGCCTAAAAATTCTTTAAGAGAATTTAAATATACTTTAAAAATATTTCTCTTAGTATTTTAATGATTCCAAGTTTGGATTTTCACTACATCTTCATTTGAGAAGTGTCAGAAATGATGTTCTAATTCGTTAGGCTTTCACCCTATCAATATATTTAAGAGGGCCTGTCCAGATGGCACAGTGGTTAACAGCTCAGGTTGCTAATCAGGAGGGCGGCAGTAATCTACCAGCTGCTTCTTGAAAATCCTTTGAGGCAATTCTACTCTGTGCTACGGTGGCTCTAAACCTCGGAATCAACTAGAAGAAAGCAGGGATGGCGGGGTGGTAAGTTCAAGATTCCAAGATTCATTTGTAATGAGAACTTCCAGGGGCCTGGGCCAGAGCCTTACAAAATCCAGATGGGGTAAGAGTTAGTTGCTGGAATTCTACACTTTCTCCTGGAGAGGAAAATCTCGAAAGGGCTTTTTGGTGCATGCTGTGTGGGAAGGAAGCCAAAGAGAAAAGGGAGCATCTCCCTGTGCTTCCCTTCCCTCGCTCACTCCCTCCCTCCTTCTCAGGGCCTAAAACGTAATCCGCTAACTCAGTTGTTGTTAGCAGCCCTTGAATTCCCTACCCCCTCCACCAGTGGGCACCTACTCACACACCCACACCCCTACACACTCACTGGCCACTGCATGCACAATGGAAGGAAATTCGGCTCAGTCCTGCACCATCCCCACGATCCCTTGCAGATCAGAGAATTGTGATCCACAGCATTTTCACTGGCTGATTTTCAAAAGTAGATCGCCAGGTCTTTCTTCCTAGTCTCTCTTAGTCTGGAAGCTCCACTGTAACCCATTCAGCATCCCGGCAACATACAAGCTTCCACTGACAGCTGGGTGGTGGCCGTCCTCAGTGCACTGGAATTAAACTGGGTCTCCTGCAGGCAAGGCAAGGATTCTCAGACTGAGTAGGCTACACTCAGCATCTGGGTAGCTGGGCAGCTGGCCACAGTGGTGCAAAGGGCAGCCCCTTGGCCCATATCATCAGCTGTGGTTTTGAGCCCAGAGGTAGCCTTTAGAAGCAGTGTAAGTGTCCCTCCTTCCAACTCCACCTCATCCGCCACTTGTCATAGGGGTACAGGTTCAGGTCCGCTTTTGACCAGAACTCCTGCGGAGTTTGTAATGAAACACTGCCACTTTTTCTTATGCTTCTCCTGTATCAACGGGGATTAGACCTGGGCCCGAGGAAGTAAGGTTCTGAGATAGTAGTGAGTAACCAATCCCTTTCCGGAAGTTGCTCCTCCCAGCTGAGACTTTGTCACTGTGCCAGGTTTGACTGTCTCCTTCTGTAGATTGAGTTCATTCCCAGGAGGCTCCTCAACTGGTGTCTGAATCCAGGACCTTTCCATTGCATGGGTCAGAAACCCAACTCAGCTGCTTAAGCACAAAAAGAGAAATATATTGGCTTATGTTATTGGGAAATCCAGGGGTGAACTTCTGGCATAGAGGGGTCCAGGGCCGCACAAAGTGTTGTCAGCACTTTCGCTGTTTCTGACTCTCAACTCTGTTTCTGTCTTGTTTGGCCTCATTCTCTCCCCGTATATGAGGGCTTCTTCCATGTGATGGGAATGTGACCAGAGCAAAGCTTCAGGCTTACAGCTTGAGACCCAAGGAAAATGAGAGACAGGCTGTCACTCTCAGCCCCATATAAACAAGTCTCAGGAAGGCGTGCTGATTGGCTTTGCTTGGACATCCATCCCTAGTTTAGTCATCTAGTACGCTCTAACAGAAATACCATGAGTGGAAGAAAAGTTCATTCTTACACAGTCCAGTGGGCTGGAAGTCCCATTTCTGGGGCCGGCTTCAAGGTTATGCACTCTTTCTCTGTCGGCTCTGGAGAGAGGTCTTTGAGTTACATCAGTCTTTCTTTGATCTGACAGCATCTCCGGCACAGGAACCTCAGGTCCGAAGGATGCCCTCTGCTCTCGGTGCTGATGGTATGGAGGTCTGCAACTCCCTGCTTGCCTTCCGTTCCTTTCGTCTCTTGTAGGATAAAAGGTGGTACAGGCCACACTCCAGGGAAACTCTCTTAGTAAGGGTGTTACATTTCCACCCTAATTCTCTTTAATAAAATCCTATCTACAAACCTCAGGCAGAGATTAGGATTTACAGCATAGGTAAATCACAAAATGGAAGGCACTCACACAATGCTGGGAATTGTGGACTGGCCAGATTGCTATGCACGTTTTGTGGGGGGGGGGGATGCAATTCAATCCATGACAATCCCTTTGCCCATCCCTTGAACAAATCAGTGGCCAAGGAGATGGAGTGTTATGACTGAGGGGGTGCAGTCAAGGCTATAGCAGTCTCCTTCCATGACAGTATTTATACCCTCATATGATGTCCTCAAGAAACTTCAGAGACACAGTGCTTAAATGCTCAGCTGTTGTTAGCTGAGACATCAGCAGTTCAAACCTACCAGCTGCTTGGCTGGAGAAAGCTGGGGCAGCAGTCTGTTTTGTTAGATTCCAGCCTAGGAAGCCCCATGGGAGCAGCTCTACTCTGTCTTACAGGGTGGTGTGAGTCAGAATCAGCCAGGTAACAAGGGAGTTTGATTTTTCTTTTAATTTTTGTTGTTGTTGTTATGTCCTCCTGCAGTGTGTCAGGCTCATCTGTGTGACCAGTAGAATCAGACAGGACATGACAGTATTGACTTGTGATGGGAGGTCCTAAAAGATACTGCAGCTTCCTTTTCACTCTTTTCTTGGTCATTTGCTCTGGGGGAAGCCAGCCCACATCCTGAAGAGAGGCCCAGGGGAAAAGGAATCGAGGCCTCCTGCCAACAGCCAGGCAGCATCTAGACTGTCACCTGCAGCCGGAACCACCCACTTTCCAATTCCTGATCCGCAGACATCGTGAAATGGTAAATGTTTGCTGCTTCAAGTTATTATGTTCAATCAATGGCTAATTTTTTGGAAGTAGATAGCCAGGTCTTCCTTCCAAGGCACCTCTGCGTGAACCCAAACTGCCAATTTTCAGTTAGTAGCTGACTCTAAGCTACTCAGTTTTTCTTTTTTTTTTAAAATTGTGTATTAGATGGAAGTTTACAGAGGAAATTAGTTTCCCTTTTGATAGTCTGTACATGAAGCATTCCATGACCTTGTTTTCATTCCCCACAATGTTTCAGCCCTCTCCGCATTTCTACCCTACGTTCCCTATTTCCTTTCATCCTGATTTTCTCCTCCTTCCTGCCTTCTCATCTTTGCTTTCGGGCAAATGTTGCCCTTTTCGTCTCATATAACCGATTGTTTTCTCTGATGTTATTGTTCATTTTACAGCCTGCCTATGTTTTGGCTGAAAAGTGGTCTCTGGGAATGGCTTCAGTTCCAGTTCAGAAGGATGTCTTAGGGCCACAGCCTTGGGGGCGAGCTACTAAGTGTTGAGGTAAGGCATTATGTAGCAACAGATGACTAATACATGTACCAATACGTGTGATCAGGAAAACCAGGTGATATAATCAGAAGCCCAACCACAGGCAGAACCAAACAGAGTGGACAAGTGGCAATTTCCCAAAGGAAAGCTGGGGTGCTAATATCAGAAGAGTAGACATCTTATTGATCCCTAAAAGGAGGCTGGGCAGGCCAAAATAATAGCTGTCAACTATAGTCTCCCAAATAAGTAGGATTTCAGGGAACTGCCAGTCCTCCAAATGTGCTCAGATAGGTCGGAAGCTTAGCCATGGACTGGGCCTAGGCTCTAGATGGTGCCGCTAATGCTACTGCTGCTGCTGCTGCTGCTACTGCCACTGCTACCACCACTACTACTGTCATTACTACTTCTGCTGCTGCTATTACTACTACTACCACCACTACTACTACTATCATTACTACTACTGCTGCTGCTATTACTACTACTCGGCGACCACTACCACTGTTACTGCTGCAACTACCACCACCACTACTACTGCTACCACTGCTGCTGTTAATACTATTGCTACTACTACTATGGCTGCTGCTACTACCACTACCACTGCTACTACCACCACTCCTATCATTACTACTACTGCTGCTGCCATTACCACTACTACCACCACTACTACTGTCATTACTACTGTCATTACTACTGCTGCTGCTGCTATCACCACTACGACCACCACTACTGTCATTACTACTACTGCTGCTGCTATTACTGCTACTATCACCATTACTACTACTATCATTACTACTACTGCTGCTGCTATTACTACTACTACCACCATTACTACTATTATCATTACTACTACTGCTGCTGCTATTACTACTACTACCACCATTACTACTATTATCATTACTACTACTGCTGCTGCTGCTACCACTACTACTACCACCACCATTACTACTACTACAGCTACTGGAGGATAACTGCCACATGCACTAAATTATTCCCTAATACCAAAGGATTGGGCTTTTCTGTTAGCTGTGTAACCTTGGGCCAACCACTTAAACTAAGACTCAGTTTCCTCATCTGTAAAATGGGGTAACAGTTATATCTACCTCTGAGGGTAACAGTGAGGATTAAATGAACAAATACGCACATGCTTAGCCTAGTACTTCCCATTTGATGAATGCCAAAAAATGTTGGCTATTGGTATTGTTATAATGGATCAAAACACATCAATGACTTGAGATCAGGAACTAGACAAGGATGCCCACTGTCACCTCTCCTATTCAACATTGTGTTAGAAGTTCCAGCCAGAGCAATTAGACAAGACGAAGAAATAAAGGGCATCTGCATCGGCAAAGAGGAAGTTACAATCTCCCTGTTCGCAGATGATATGACTGTATATGCAGAGAACCCCAAGGAATCTATGAGTAAGCTACTCAAACTGATAGAAGAGTTCAGCAAAGTCTCAGGATACAAGATAAACATAAGTAAATCAGTAGGATTCCTTTATACCAACAACGAGACTGTTAAGGAGGAAATTATCAAATCGATACCATTTACGATAGCCCCTAAGAAGATAAAGTACCTGGGAATTAATCTAACCAGAGAAACAACAGACCTTTACAAAGAGAACTACAAGCCCTTACTACAAGAAACTAAGAGAGACTTAGATAAATGGAAAAACCTACCCTGCTCATGGATAGGAAGACTTTAACATTGTGAAAATGTCTATCTTACCCAAAGCAATTTACTTATATACTGCAATCCCAATACAAGTTCCAGCATCATTTTTTAATGAGATGGAGAAACAAATCACCAATTTTGTTTGGAAAGGGAAGAAGCCCTGGATAAGTGAGGTACTACTAAAGAAGAAGAACACACTGGGAGGCCTCTCATTACTCGACCTTAGAACATACTACACTGCCACAGTGGTCAAAACAGCCTGGTACTGGTACAAGAACAGACAGATGGATCAATGGAACAGAATTGAGACCCCAGAGATGACAACATCTGCCTATGAACAGTTGATATTCGACAAAGGCCCTAAGACATTAAACTGGGGTAAAAACATTATCTTCAACAAATGGTGCTGGCAAAATTGGTTATCCATCTGCAGTAAACTGAATCAAGATCCATATCTTACACCTTATACAAAAACCAACTCCAACTGGATGAAAGACCTAAATATCAAACCCAAAACGATAAAGCTCATCCAAGAAAAGGTAGGAACAACAATGGAAGTTTTAATACACATTGAGGACAGACTCCAAAATCTGTCAAAGCAACCTCAATCAACAGAAGAGAAAATAGATAAATGGGAACTATTAAGAATCAAACACTTTTGCTCATCCAAAGACTTTATTAATAGAATTAAAAGAACACCCACAGAATGGGAAAAAATATTTGGCAACTCTATGTCAGACCGACGCCTGATCTCCATAATCTATAAGCTACTACAAAATATCAATAAGAAGAAGATAAACCATCCAATCAAGCGATGGGCAAAGGAGATGGACGGACACTTCACTAAACAGGAGATCCAGGCAGCCAAAAAACACATGCGGACATGTTCACGATCTTTAGTTATTAAAGAAATTCAAATCAAGACAACAATGAGATACCATCTCACCCCAACAAGATTGGCCATGATCCAGAAAACACAAAACAACAAATGCTGGAGAGGCTGTGGAGAAAGTGGAACCCTCCTACACTGTTGGTGGGGTTGCAACATGGTCCAGCCTCTTTGGAAGGCAATCTGGCGCTTCCTTAAAAAAATGGCTTAAAAAAATTCCTTAAAAAAATGACGCAGTAATTCCACTACTTGGAATATATCCTACAGATTCAAGGCCTTTCACACCAACGGACACATGCACCAGAATGTTTATCGCAGCACAGTCCACAATAGCAAAAAGATGGAATCAACCCAGATGCCCAACAATAGAAGAATGGATAGGTAAACTATGGTACATATACTCAATGGAGCACTAGGCAATGATAAAGAATAACGATGATTCCAGGAAACATCTCCTAACCTGGTTTCAACTGGAAGACATTATGTTGAGTGAAAGTAGTCAGCGACAAAGGGACAAATACTGTATGAGACCCCTACGATAAGATCTCAAAAACAGACTTGTGTATAGAAGAAAAGACTCTTTGACAGCTCCAAGGGAGGGGAGGGAAGGAAGGTAAGGGGGTGTTTAGTTTAGATAGTTACTAGAAATCTAGTTGGGAGAAAGCAGTGATAGCACACATTAGAAACAAGAACAACATTAAGTGGACTTCAGCATAACTTGAGTAGTCCTTCCATCTTAACTCAATACTGCAAGGATAGAGTAGCTGGGGCGGGTGGCGGGGGACCATGCTCTTAGGCGAATTCCAGGCCAATTGGCACAACTAGCGTTTTGCTAAGAGAGCTGTCTGCACCCCACATTGGTGAGTGGCGTCTGGGGTCTTAAAAGCTGCCAAGCTGCCATCCGAGGACACAGCAAATGGTCCCAACTCAGCAGGAATGGATGCTTACCCAGGACCAAAATGACATGCGGTAAAGACAACCGATAAGACAGAGAGACCCACAAGAGTGGGTGCCTACATCGACTTGGGACCGGAAGAACCGGATGGTGCCCGGCCACCACCAGTGATAGCCACGATGGAGCTCACAGAGAGGAGTCTCTCTGGCAACACAAGAATAAAAAGGGTGCATCCTGAGATCTCCATTAAAAGACCTCAATTGGTGGTCCAGCGGTTTTGGGGTTCCTCTGAGAGCAAGGCCCCCGGCCCTGATGCTGCCTTTTCCCATAAATTATAACAAAGGTCCACTCTTTGGACAGGAATGGATTGGACTTGGCAATGCAGAGTGACCATATATTGGTTGCACTTTATGGTTCTGTGCATCTATAGGATATCATCCTGCTGACCTCTGGCTGGAGGAAGGAGAGTGGGTGGAGAGGAGGGGAAAGGAGACTGTTGGGAGGATGAGACATGTATGGAGCAGAAAGAAATAGTGTGCTGTCACGGGGCAGGGAGAGCAGTGGAAGCTGCATATAGGTGGGCATGTAAATTTATACGTGAATGTACATTTTCACTCAGTTATGTTAAATAAAAATAAAAAATAAAAAAAAATCAATGATCAAGAAGATAGCACAGGACTGAGCAACATTTCATTCTGTTATACATTAGATTGCTGTGAGACAGAGTAGTATTGTTTCTATTTGTAATAGGCTAAACAATACCCCTCAAGTAAAGCTGACCCTAATCCTGAGGATATGTGAATTGTCATCTTGTATAGCGAAGATTTTGCAGATGCAATTAAGGACAATGAGATGGGGAGATGAGCCTGGATTGTCCCAGTGAGCCCTAAACACAATCACACGTATCATTCTAACAGGGAGATTACATACGGAGAGACAAAGAGAAGTCAATGTGATTACAGAAGGAGACTGTGTAACAGTTCACAAGCCAAGGAATATCAGCAGCCTCAAGAAGGTGCAAGAGCCAATGAATGGGTTCTCCCTGAGGGCCTCCAGAGTGAGCACAGCCCTAGAGTCACTTTGGTTTCATCCCCATGAAACTGATTTTGGATTTTTGGCCTCCAGAACTGTAAGAGAATCAAGTTGGTGGTAATGTTACAGCAGCCCTAGGAAATTAATACCATAGGGTTACTACGAGTCAACATCAACTCAACAGCACTGTTTGGTTTTTTTCTTTTGGTTTATCATCTAAAAAGCCACCTGCAGCTGTCTAGCCTATGGCAGGCAGTATAAAAGAAGATGTAGAATAGAAATGATCTAGAAATTGGTTAAGCTTCCTCACTGTTTCTGACCTTTCCTACCAAATACATGACAACCAGTTGTCATCAAGTTGACCTGACTCATGGCAACCACACGTGTGTCAGAGTAGAACTCTGCTCCATAGGGTTTTCCTGGCTGAGTTTTCTGAAGCAGATTGCCAGGCCTTTCTTTCAAGGCTCCTCTGGGTGAATTCGAACCTCCAATCTCTTAGTTAGCAGCTGAATGCATTAATCACTTGCATCATTCAGAGAAACACATACGTTAGCTTGCGTGTTGCTATAATGCTGGAAAGCACCACTGATATTTCAAATACCAGCAAGGTCACCCACAGCACAGGTTTCAGCAGAGCCTCCAGACTAAAACAGACTAGGAAGAAAGGGCTGGTGATCCACTTCTGAAAATTAGCCAATGAAAACCTTACAGATCACAACAGAACATTGTTCAACCTCATTGCTTTGGACAAGTCAACAGGAGGGATCAATTGCTAAAGGAGAACATTACGTTTGGTAAAGCAGAGAGCTGGCAAGGGAGACAGTGAGAAGGACTGGCACAGGAGCTGCAACGGTGAACTTTAACATGCTGGCAATCATGAGGATGATACAGGAACAGGCACTGTTTCCTTCTATTATATATAAGGTCACCATGAGTTGGAGTTGACTTGACAGCAGCTACCTGTCCATCTTACATTAATTAAATGAAGATATTCATTTTTATTTTACAAGCTAGAGGTAAGAAGAACTTGGTAGAAAATTTGACCTGAAAGTCCTATAAAGCTGAAGCCACTGCCTTCAAGTTGATTCCAACTCATAGTGACCCTACAGGTCAGTGCAGGATGGCCCCATAGAGTTTCCAAGGAGCACCCTGCAGATTTGAACTGCCAACATAGCACTTAGTCACAAATTATATTTATTATATTTTCCTTACCCTGGTGGCATAGTGGTTAAGAGATATGGCTGCTGACCAAAAGGTAGGCAGTTCAAATCCACCAGGTGCTCCTTGGAGCGGTTCTACTCTGTCCCGTTGGGTCACTATGAGTCAGAATTGACTCAACTGCAACAGGTGTTTGTTTTGTTTTGTTGTTTGTATTTATGCTTCCTTACTACCAACTTTCATTAAAACAAATAAACAAACAAAAACTATGCATTTGCCCAAGGCTGTCCTACTAGTTTCTTTCTAGATGGGAGAGAAGAGGGTGTGTGAGGGGAAACAGATGCTTGTTAAGATGATACTAGATATATAGAATGAAAAGGAGAAGTGGGCTGTCACGGGGGGGGGAAGAGCAGAGGGAGCTGCAGATAGGTGGGCATGGGAAACCAATTTGATCGCATACTTTCATTTAATCACAATAAAAAAAACCTTTCAATTGTGTTAACACACTAACTTTGGATCTCTTTTCTCATAGTTCTCTTGAGAATGCTTCTTTAATAGCTAGCTCATATCACCTTCAAAGCAACTAGCTAGTATCACCTTCAAATGTTGCTCAACTGAAAAAAATCACTAGCACAACTTGTCGATAGAGCAAAGATTCATCTACACCAGCTATTCAAACCCCTTGGTCCATCAGCAGGCTTCTATTTCACGAATGTAATTAAAATCGATTGCTGCAGCTTGAATTCTCAGGGGGACTAGTCTCTGCTGGCAAGTCCCTTTTGTGGATATCATTTAAATTTTCTATTAATTACAAGTTTCTTCTAATTAAAACTCTTAGATGGGGTCCTCCTCTTACCCTTTATGACTTGATATCCCCAAAGTGGGCCCAGAAGGGGCTACTTGCTATGTCCACTGTGCTTCTGTCTTTCAGAGGGCTGGCAGGCAGTTCCTTGGTGGAGAAACTCTGAATTGGTGCCTTCACGATTCACATTGCCTGGGAACTGTTCCCAGGAAGGGTTGCCTGTGCTGACAGGAGATACGGAGTTCTAATGTCCTGGCTTCTATTAGGCCACCTTCAAAATCACCCTATCTTGGGTGCGAAGGCAACAGATGTTGGAACTGCTGGACAGACACCTGAGTGTGATACAGCAAAAAACCCAGATGGTACCGCTGTAGAGACAGCAGCTCCCACTGCTCACTGAGGTTTAATTGTTGTGTGTGGATCACAAAAATAGAAGCAGATTCTACCTCTCCTATTGTGGCTTCCCACTAATGATATAATGATGGAGCCAATGTCAAAACTTCCAGAGCTTAGAAATCCTGATTTCACAGCAACTGAGCTTCTTTAAAATTGTTGGGGACATGTGGTACAGCAACAAAGAAAGTTTCTGCAAGATGTACAAACCTAGCTGAAGTAGCAGCAGACAGAAGAGAAAGGAATGCTGCCCATAAGCTCAATACACAGACAGTGTACATGGTAGGTGGGCAGCCTCAGGCTCTGATGTGTGAGGACACCTGCCTGTGAGACTTTTTTGTAAAGATCAATGTATATACACTGTGACCTTCAGCATTTGGACCTTCTAGGTCTTGACACCCTTATGTCATGGATGCTGAAGCTCTAGCTTGTGGCTAGAGCTTACTGTTTATCTTCCGTGGCTGTCTCCACTGATTCTACCTTTCAGGCTGTGTTCACTTTGTTCTGTTCTGAAGATTCTATTGAAAGATAACTGCTCAAAATCAGAGAGTTGGTGGTACAGTGGTTAAGTGCTGGCTGCTAACCAAAAGTTTGGTGATTCAAACCCACTGTCTTAGATTGAGTTCTACGAAGAAGCAAAACCAGTGGAGCATGTGTATACACAGAAATAGAGGGAGGGAGAGAGGAACAGAGAGAGACAGAGAGATTTATATCAAGGAGATGGATCAGGTAGTTGTAGAAGCTGGAAAGTCCCAAGTCCATGAGTCAGATGTCAGGCTAGAGGCTTCTTCAGATTCATGTAGCTGCTGAGGCTGGTAAACTCAAGGTCAAATGCCAGGCTGCTGGCTCAAGTCCCAAGAACCAGAAATCAGATGATAATGAGCCAGATACAGGATCCAAGATAAGCAAAAGCCAGTAAGCTTTATAGAAAGCCCATATATACTTGGTGCAGACCACATCCCCAAGGAAACTCCTGCCCCGGCCCACGGGACAATTCAATGAAAGGACGAGGGGGAGCCTGTGAAAGTAAGCAGGAAAGGCGCAAAAATGGAAGGCAAGACAAGAATCTGATCAAGCCTCGAAGTTTTTATTGTGACAGCCCGGTATATATAGCAGTGGGAATGGAGGGAGGGATCAAGTGACGTAGGGATGGAGTGACATTTGGAGTGAGGTAGTTGTCGGCTGGGGATTGGATATACATGGGACTAAGGCAGTGACATCAGGCAGGAAGTTTTTCGCGCGCGCGGGCCTTTTGAATTTCGCGGGCGCGGGCTTTTTCAAACTTGGCGCGCGCGGGCTTTTTCAGCCCTACAAGCTTCCTGTATGTCGGGGCCTGGGGGCTCACCCACGGCTCCCGACATCTCCTCCCTTTTGTTTTAATTAATGGGAGGTGGGCTTTAACTGGGTGAGGGGGTATTGACCAAGGCTCCTCCGTGTAGAACTTATGGCTCTTGGTATCTTTTGAGGAGGAGAGGCAGAGCCGTTTTGATGTTGAAATAGATACCAACCTCTATGCAAGCCAGGTGTGCCCCAGGGAAACGTAGAGGAGTTAGTGTTAACTTTCCCTTGCAATGCTTTGCTTCGCACTCGTCCCAGTACCCATACCTCTCTTGCCGGATTGGTAAGGAGGTAAGCATGCCTCTACTTTTCATGCTGTCCCCGTGGGGAGGAAGCTAGGGTACCCCATTTCAGTGGCATAAGCTTCGTCAACTGCCAGGCGATGGTAGTGAACTTGAATAGGTTTAGCTTGTGCAGCATCTATTTGTTGTCTGATGAGGTTTGTTATTCTTCTGAATGCCCAAGGGCCGAAGGTCAGGAACAGTAATATTCCTAAAACAGGGCCAGCAAAACTGAGAAGTAGATTAGTAAGCCATGAAGTTCCGGTAAAGTTAAAATCAAGCGGTCCTGAGCTGCCTCCCCATTCTCGTTGTCTTTGATTAGATTGCTCTCTGAGGTTAGTTATAGTGTCCTTAGTGACCCCTGAATGATCTGTCTTTGTTACATGGTTTAGAGGAACTAAATCTTTTGATTTTATCATAATACTTAGTAAAGGAGAAACTTAAGAGGTCTGAAGAAGGTGTGGACCATTTCCAATTTCCATCACTTGAGGTAACGCAACTCCATTTGGCGCAGAAGTAGGAATCAGTTGTCCTACAGTGAGCGCCTTTATTATAGTTGGGGCAAACATAAAACCCTAAGTTGCGTACGTGTTTAGAGGCTTATTCTTTTATGCGTGGGATGACATCTTTAAGGCAAAAGGAAAGGTCAGGCCACCAAGTGTTTAAGGGTTTGGTGTCACTAACATTATAGAGTATGGAATTATCATTTAGGTTTATAACAGCCCATTTAAGGCTAAAAGGAGCATGGGGGTTGGTAGGGGCAAATCCTTCATATGTAAGAAAAATGATTAACAAGAAGGTTAAAAAGCTTATCTGTGATGGATTGTTGACTTCCATATCGCAGAGTTTTCTCAGCATTTCACTCCAGCAATGCCGGACATAGGTGGCCTTCACAGCCTACAAAAGAGGAGAAGGCTTCTCAGGGGTATTTTCCCTGGAAATGGGGTTATCATTGATGGGCTTAACAAGACGTTCAGGTAGCCACCGAGGGGCCCCTTCTGCAGTATCATACACACATGCGTGGCCTCTTCCCCAGATAAGAACCGGATCAGGACCATGCCATTTGTGGGTTATGGGATTTTTCCACATAACCTTGGCATATTGATTTTTAGTCTCTTGATGCCAAAGGCGATCTGCCGCAGATTTTTCATTAAGATCTAATTGTAGGAAATTAAGGATGAACAATGCATGATTTAGGAGGTTACGAGGGGAACCTTTAGTGGAATAAACAGTGTTTGTCTTAAGTTTGGATATGGTATACTTAAGGGTCTGGTGGGCTCGCTCTATTATGCCCTGTCCCTGAGGATTATAGGGAATGCCAGTTACATGTTTGATCTGGAATTGACCACAGAAATTTTTAAAGGTTTGTGATGTATATCCTGGTCCATTGTCGGTTTTGATTTGTTGGGGCTTCCCCATGATGGCAATACATTGGAGAACATGTGCTATAACATTTTTAGAGGCCTCACCACTGTGGAGGGTGGCATGGAGGAACCCACTATAGGTATCAATGGTCACATGGGCATATTTGAGGTTACCAAACTCAGGAATATGGGTAACATCCATTTGCCAGATTTCATTGGGGAGCAGGCCCCTTGGGTTAACCCCTAGGTGGGGGAGAGGCAGAAGAGTTACGCATGCAGGACAGTTTTTAACAATTTGTCTCGCCTGTTCTCTGGTAATTTTAAACATAAGGCGGAGTGTACGAGCATTGAGGTGGTGGAGAGCATGAGCCTGTTGGGCTTTGGTAATGGGCTCTAGGGTAGCTGAGAGGACCAAGCGTGTTTGTTTATCTGCAAGGTTGTTGCCTTCGGAGAGGGGTCCTGGAAGGTCAGTATGGGCACGCAAGTGTCCAATAAAAAAGGGGTGTTGTCTTTTTAGGATGAGTGCCTGAAGTTGTTGAAAAAGAAGCACAGCGTTAGAAGATGTTTTGATGTAAGGAACAGTTTCCAACACTGGGACTGAGAGAGCTATGTAAGCACTGTCGGTGTAAAGATTGAAGGGAACATCATGTAGTATTGTGAAGACCTGTAAGATAGCGAAAAGCTCTACAAGCTGGGCAGACCTGTAAGGAGACTGGACACTGTTTTCCTGTGAGTCTATAACCCACGCGGCAATACCAGAGGAAGATCCATCTGAAAAAACCAGGGAGGCTCCTTTCAAGGGCTGAGTAGATGTTATTTTGGGGAAGATGAAGGGGTGCCTCTGGGAAAACTGGAGGAGTTTGTGTGAAGGATAATGGTTATCTATAGTACCCTGGAATGTGACTAGGGTAATTGCCCAGTCATCATCATTTTGAGAGAGCCAGTCTGTTTGTTCCTTGGTGTAAGGAAGGATAAGCTGATCAGGGTCCCTGCCGAAATGCTGGCGGCCTTTTTCTCGGCCTAGTCTTATAAGTTTGGCCACCAGGGAGGGATAGGTGAGGAGAACTTTAGTCGGGGTGGAGGATAGGTGTATCCACAGGAGAGGGCCATTCTGCCACAAAACCCCCGTGGGTGTATGTAGTGTGGCACAGACAATAAGGGCAAAGGGCTGTTCGTAAGTTATGAAGGTAACCTGTTGTTGCTGTATGGCCTCTTCAACAATGCGAAGGGCCCTTTTTGCCTCCGGATTGAGGTAGCGGGGAGAGAGGGGGCTGGCATCTCCATGAAGAGTATCAAACAATGGTTTTAATTCCCCAGTTGTAAGTTTGAGGTATGGTCGGAGCCAATTAATATCTCCCAGGAACTTTTGGAAATCATTAAGTGTGTGTAGATGAGAGGTTTTTAAGTGAAGCTTTTGAGTGGTGATTTGATTATTATTCAATTCGAAACCGAGGTAATAATAAGGGTCAGCAAGTTGTATTTTGTTCGGGGCAATTTGAAGTCCAAGGGAAGTTAGTTGGCAAGTTAGGTCCTGACTGCACCTAAGTACCTCTAAGCTGGAGGCCCCCGCCAGTAAAATATCATCCATGTAATGAATGATATAAATGGAAGACCACCGACGCCTAAGAGGGTCTACAGCCTGAGCAACAAATTTTTGACACAGAGTGGGACTATTGGCCATGCCCTGAGGGAGAACTTTCCACTGATAGCGCTGCATTGGTCCTTTAAAATTAATAACTGGGAGGCTAAACGCAAAGCGTTCTCTATCAAGTGGGTGAAGAGGGATAGTGAAGAAGCAATCTTTGAGATCAATAATGATTTTAAAGTAATTAGCTGGAATGGCGACAGGGGAGGGGAGTCCAGGTTGGAGAGCCCCCATTGTAAACATGGTTTTATTAATTTCTCTGAGGTCCTGAAGGAGTCGCCATGACCCATTTTTCTTTTTTATCACAAATATAGGAGTATTCCAAGGAGAGGTAGTTGGTTCTAAATGTCCAGCAGCCAGCTGTTCCTGCACTAATTCTGTGGCAGCTGCGAGTTTTTGCTCAGTCAAGGGCCATTGATCTACCCACACTGGAGACTCAGATCTCCACTTAATTTTATCAGCGTGGGGTGCAGGGAAGTCAATGGCCACTACGAAAAATTTTCGCTTCCCAAGCCTGAACGATTATTTTTAGGCGTTATAAGAAGAGGCTGCTTCATGCCTTGATTATTCTTTCTCAATCCCTGTCCCGGTAGGAAGCCCAGATTAAGCATCTGTTGGGTAACTATTTCATTTGGGCTACACATGATGACCCCCAGCTGGGACAAGACATCACGACCCCACAGATTAACAGGCAAATCCGGAACTATGTAAGGTTGAACTTGTCCTGAGTTACCCTCAGAGTCCTTCCAAGTAAGAATTTTTGAGCTTTGCTTAGGATTGACAGACTGACCAATGCCTTCAAGATGAGTTATTGAGGTCTCACAGGGCCAGTTGGAAGGCCAATATTTAGCTGAAATTACTGTAGCATCAGCTCCTGTGTCCATTATTCCTTCAAAGGCTTTGCCATCTAACTGGAGAGTAAGTTTTGGTCTATTGGGTGTGACTGGTTGTATCCAATATGCATCTGAGGACCCGAAGGCAACGTCAGGCCGCCGGGGAACTAAATGCCTATGGGGTGTGGGTAATAAAGGGAGCAACAAGATTTGAGCTATTCTTTGACCTGCATGTATGGATACTGGCCCTGAGGGGGCAGAAGCTAAAAGAGATATCTGTCCTGTATAATCATTGTCAATGACTCCTGGGAGGATCTGAAGACCGGCCAAAGAGGAACTGCCACGCCCTATTATCAATCCAAACGTTTCTGGGGGTAATGGTCCTCGGACCTCTGTAGGAATGACCTGAATGCCCTGTTCAGGGGTTAGTATTGCACTGATGGCGGAACGTACGTCCAACCCTGCACTTCCAGGGGTGGCGCGACAGAGGGAGCTGAAACCTGTCTCTGTGTCTGCTTTTGGGGAACAAACCTGACTGCCCCTAGGTTCTGTTCCAAGGGTGGGGCCAGGGGCTGGCCCCGCTGGGAGTTTCCCTGTTTCGGGGGGAGAGGCTGACCGTTGATGTCAGTTTTGGAATAACAATCTACAGCCCAATGCTTGCCTCTTTTGCATCGGGGGCACACTGAGGTGGGAGGCCCACGATTTTGTTTTCCCAGGGAACATTCGCGCACAAAATGGCCAGGCTGCTTGCAATTAAAACAAGTTTTTTGTAATGAGCTGGGGTTCAAGCCCTTAAGCGCTGCTCCTATGGCAACGCCGATAGCATGAGAGGCTCCAATACCCGAACAAAGTCGGACATAATCGGAGAGATCTCCTCTGCGATGAGGTCGTAGGGCTTCTTGGCAAGAGGGGTTAGCATTTTCAAAGGCAAGGTGTTTGATAAAGGCACTGCCAGTCTCACCCTCTCCCACTAGCCTTTCGGCAGCATCGGTTAGTCTGCTGACGAACTCACTATACGGCTCATCGGGTCCCTGGCGGATGTTAGCCAATGAGGTGGTGGCTGCGCCCTTGGGGGGGAGACGTTTCCAGGCTCTAAGGCCGGCGTTTTGTATTTGTGATAATAAACCAGGGGGAAAATTTGCCTGTTTCTCATTGGTGTCATATGGAGCCCTCCCCAAGAGTTTATCTCTCGTCCAGGTGCGGGAGGTCCGGCTTTCTCCGTTACGCTGGGCCGTCTCCCGGCACAGTTCAGCAAATTCGGTACGCCAGAGAACAAAGTCTCCCCCTGATAAACAGGCCCGAGCCAAGAAATGCCAATCATTTGGTGTAAGCCATCGGTCACTAAGGCTCTCAAGCAATGCTATACTGTAAGGGGCTGTCGGGCCGTAGTTATTGACAGCCGCTTTTAAGTCTTTAACATGTTTCACATTTAAGCGGCGATATTTCTGGGGGCTAAGGCTGTCAGGTTGGACAGCATCTATATCAGGATTCTCAGTTTCTTCCTCTTCTATCTCAGGGCTTTCCTGCTCTTCCTCACTCTCTATTTCAGTCTCTATCTGCCCGTGCTGGCTACGAGTTACCGGAAAGGTGAGGAGAGTCCTAGGACGGCCTGGGGCACCTTTTGACACATTGTTCCCGGATCGAGTTTTAGGATCCTGGGCTAGGCGGAGTGAGTTAAGCTCTTGCTCAAGGGCTTGGAGCTCCTTTTGGAGATCTAACTGTCTGTGTCTGCGAGCTACAAGTTTTTCTAGTGTTGATATATCTTGATCAAGGGAGTTTTCAGTCGATCGGGGAGGACAGCTGGGTTCCAGGCCAAGGGATGGGGCGGTCAGGTTAGGAGGGCCTGGAGGATGAGGAGGAGGTCTTTGAAAGGCAGGGGCCGTAAAGGTATAGGGGTAGGCATTCTCATGGTAATGAGCAGCATTTTCTTCAAGAGTGGTCTGACCCTCAGGGAACAACGCGTTAGAATCGGGTTTATCAATGAAAGCTCTCAGGGACGGGTAAAGCCCCTCGGGGGGGTCAGTATGACTCCCTTGCGGGGGTGTGTGTGTTCCAAAGGCTTGAGATTTTTCTGGAATATCAAGAGAAACTGAGGGGGGACGGGACCGTTCTTTCATAACCTTTTCACCCATCTGGGCTAGATGTTGAACATCAGGAGCATTATGAGAACTCTGGAGGACATCATTTATCAAATTCCAATAAGAAAAACAAGTGACTGGGACCTTCTCGGGTCCGAAAGTTTTATAATAGTAATTCAGACAATCTCCAACCCGTTTCCAGATTTGCAGGCTAATGGTGCCTTGCTGCGAAAACCACGGACAAATGTCTGATAGGAACATAAAAAACTGAGCTAAGTCTTTCTTTTTTGCCTTAATTCTCCGCCTATCCAATGATTTTTCAATGCCGGTAAGAAACAAGTCATGCGAACTTAATTCCTGTTCCATGTCTATATAGAACCACCACTTACCTCTTCAGACCAAACTCGCAGGGCGGCTACTCCCGCGGTGATCAGGACAAGTTTGACTCACGGGCAGCTTTTCCCGTGGAAACTTCAGTCGAGCGAGCTCACACCCGGTGCGGTCGCTCAGGATGCCTGGCCAGGACTTCCTTCTCCGTGGTGGGTTTCTTTCAGCAGCTCCGTACCTCGGGCCCCACGTTGAGGCGCCAGTTTTGCCCCGGCCCGCGGGACAATTCAATGAAAGGACGAGGGGGAGCCTGTGAAAGTAAGCAGGAAAGGCGGAAAAATGGAAGGCAAGACAAGAATCTGATCAAGCCTCGAAGTTTTTATTGTGACAGCCCGGTATATATAGCAGTGGGAATGGAGGGAGGGATCAAGTGACGTAGGGATGGAGTGACATTTGGAGTGAGGTAGTTGTCGGCTGGGGATTGGATATACATGGGACTAAGGCAGTGACATCAGGCAGGAAGTTTTTCGCGCGCGCGGGCCTTTTGAATTTCGCGGGCGCGGGCTTTTTCAAACTTGGCGCGCGCGGGCTTTTTCAGCCCTACAAGCTTCCTGTATGTCGGGGCCTGGGGGCTCACCCACGGCTCCCGACAAACTCCCTTTAAATTGATTGGCTCCTCTCATCAAGGAGGTGATTACATTAGTTGTGATCTCATCATGGAGATGATTACAATATTACATAACTGCCAAGTGACATCATAACTGCCAAACCACTGAGATTCATGTCCTCGCCAAGTTGACACAGTCTTAACCATCACACTCATCCAACTTCTGTAGAAGAAGGATCTGGACATCCGCTTCCATGAAGATTACAGCCAAGAAAACCTATGGGGAAGTTCTACTCTGTCACATGGTGTCAGTAACAACAGGGGAAAGGAGGCCCCTGAAGCTGACCAGATCCTTCTGCTACACTATGCTGCCTGCCCAAGAGGCCAGAGACAAAGTTATTCTTGCAACCTGTTACTTACTGGTAGACAATACAAGAAAGCAGCTTATTGGTTACAATGACCTAATATTTTCTCCAATGATCACTATAGCTGATACCACATCTAAGAATTACAGTTTAACTTTCTTAATGACTTTGCAAGCGACAGTGACTTTGTGGTTGAGCTGAAGTGTACCTTTGTGTTCTCTATAATTGTCATGGATTGAATTCTGTCCCCCCAAAAATGTGTATAACAATTTGGCTGGATCATGATTCCCAGTATTTTGTGGTTGTCCTTCATTTTATGATTTTCCTGTGCTATAAATCCTAATCTTTGCCTGTGGTTAATAGATTGGATAATGTTAAAGAGGATTAGGGTGGGACTGTAACACCCTTCCTAAGGTCACCTCCCAGCTCCACTGTAAAGGGAGTTTCCCTGGAATGTGGCTTGTAACACTTCTTATCCTTTTATCCTACAAGAAATAAAAGGAAAGGGAAGCAAGCAGAGTGCTGGGAACCTCATACCACCAAGAAAGCAATCGTGGGAGCTGAGCACATCCTTCAGACCTGAGGTACTTATGCCAAGATGCTCTCAGGCCAAAGGAACACTGATACAACATGAAGACCTTCCTCCAGAGCTGACAGAGAGATAGTGTGTGTTCTCCTGCAGCTGGCACCCTGAATTCATACTTCTCGCCTACTAGACTATGTGAAAATAAACTTTTCGTTGTTAAAGCCATCCATTCATGGTATTTCCATTAGAGTAGTGTCAGATACTAAGACAATATGAAAAGGTCTGTTAAATACATTAACTGTATAGACAAGATTGACAGACATGTGCTTGTTAAAAGGAAAGAGGATGTGAAACATTTACTGATGAAGATCAAAGACTACAGCCTTCAGTATGGATTTTTACCTGTTTGCTGAAATTGGTTTCCTGGATGAGGCATTATTAGTCTAATTAAAGATTATATACATACATGTATAATGTATATACATACTCTGTGTATTCCTTCCATCTTCTTTTGATACTTCCTGTGTCATTTAATATTTTCCTCATAGAATCCTTGCAACAGGAGACTTGAACTTTTTCTTCAGTTCTTTCAGCTTGAGAAAAGCTGAATCTCTTCTTCCCTTTTGGTTTTCTACCTCCAGGTTTTTGTACATGTCATCATAATACTGTGTCTTCTTGAGCCACCATTGAAATTTTCTGTTCAGTTCCTTCACTTCATTGTTTTTTCCTTTTGCTTTAGCTATTTGACATTCAAGAGTAAGTTCCAGAGTCTCTTCCAACTTCCCTTTTGATCCTTTCCTTTCTTTCCTGTCTCTTTAATGACCTCTTGCTTTCTTCATGTAAGGTGTCCTTGATGTCATTCCAAAACTCATCTGGTCTTCAATTATTAGTGTTCAGTGCTTCACATCTATTCTTGAGAATAAATTAAGTAAAGTAGGGTCCCCCAAACTTGACTGTATGCATGGCATTAATGTTGACTCCACTTTGAGGAGGCAGCTCTTCTCCAGTGGTTTTTTGCGTGCCTTCCAACCTGAGGGGCTCATCTTCTGGCACTATATCAGACATGTACCACTGTTAGTTATAAAGGTTTTCACTGGCTAATTTTCCTCAGAAGTAGATTGCTGAGTCCTTCCTAGCCTGTCTTAGTCTGGAAGCTCAGACGAAACTCCCCTGCCATGGGTGACCCTGCTGGTGTTTGAATACTGGTGGCATAGCCACTCCCATACAACAAACTCACAGACATGTAGGTAGCACATGATCAAGAATCAATGGCACTGAAGGAAGAAGTCCAAGCTGAACTGAGCCAAACCAAGTGCCGTTGAGCCTTGGCAATCAACTGGAAGAGAATCATATTTATGCCTATTCCCCCAAAAAAGTAAGCCAACTGAATGCAGAAATTATCAGACAATATTATTAATATCACACGCAAGCAAAATTTTGCTGAAGATCATTCAACAGTGGCTGCAGCAGTACATTGACAGGGAATTGTCAGAAATTCAAGCCAGATTTACAAGAAGATGTGGAAGCAGGGACATCATTGCTGATGTCAGATGAGCCCTGGCTGACAACAGAGAAAACCAGATGTTTATCTGTGTTTTATTGCCTATGCAAAGACATTCGACTGTGTATTTCATAACAAACTGTGGACAACATTGTGAAGAAAGGGAATTCTGGAACACTTAATTTAGCTCATGAGGAATCTGTACATGGATCAAGAGGCAGGCATTTGAACAGAATAAGGGGATACTGCATGGTTTAAAGTCAGCAAAGGTGTGCATTGGGTTGTTTCCTTTCACCTTATCTTATTCAATCTGTATGCTGAGCAAATAATCCAAGAAGCTGGACTATATGAAGACGAACAAGGCATCAGTATTGGAGGAAGACTCACTAACAATCTGTGTTATGCAGATGACACAAGCCTGCTTGCTGAAAGTGAAGAGGATTTGAAATACTTACTGATGAAGATCAAAGACCACCATCTTCTGTATGAATTACACATCAACATCAAGAAAACAAAGATTCTCACAACTGGGCCAGTAAGCAACATCATGATAAATGGAGAAAAGACTGAAGTCGTCAAGAATTTCATTTTACTTGGTGTCTTAGTCATCTAGTGCCACTGTAACAGAAATACCACAAGTGGATGGTTTTAAAAAGAGAAATTTCATTCTGTCACAGTCCAGTAGGCTACAAGACCAAATTCAAGGCATCAGCTCCAGGGGAAAGCTTTCTCTGTTGGCTCTGGAGGAAAGTTCTTGTTGTCAATCCTCCCCTGGACTGGGAACTTCTGAGATACAGGGTCCCCTGGTCCTTTCCAAGAGACATGCTCTGCTCCTGGCACTGCTTCTCTCCCAGCAGTAAGAGGTCCCCAACTGTCTGCTTGCTTCCTTTTCCTTTATAGCCCAAGAGACTGCCTCAAGGCACAATATAATCTTATACATTGAGTCGTGCCTCACCAACACAACTACTGCCCATCCTCCCTCATTAACATCTGAGAGGTAGAATTTACAAAATATAGGAACATCACACAATACCAGGAATCAAATGTAGTCAAATGGCTACAGACTTTTTGTGGAGGGCAGGGGCCAGGGGGAAGGGTGGTGGATGGAACAGGAAGGGACCGACAATTCAATCCACAAAACTTCAATCCGCAATAAACACCAATGGAAGCAGGAGTCAAGAAATGAAGACATATTGCATTGCATTGGGCAAATCCGCTGTAAAAGATCGCTTTAAAGTGTTAAAAATCAAAGATACCATTTTGAGCGCCTGATCTAAGTCATAATGTTTTCAATCATGTCATATGCATGGGAAAGTTGAACAATGAATAAGACAGACCCAAGAACTGACATCTTTGAATTGCGATTTTGGCTAAAGATATTGAATGTATACTGTACTGCCAAAAGAACAAACAAATCCACCTTGGAAGAAGCACAGCCAGATGCTCCTTAGAAGCAAGGTTGATGAGACTTCATCTCACATACTTTGGACATGTTATAAGAAGGGATCAGCCCCTGGAAAAGGACATCATGCTTGGTAAACCAGAGGGTTGGTGAAAAAGAGGAAGACCTTCAACGAGATAGACTGACAGAGTGGCTGCAACAGTGGGTTCAAGCATAGCAACAATCATGAGGATGGCAGAGGACCAGTGAATGTTTCATTCTATGGTACACAGAGTCACTGTCAGTCAGAACTGACTAGAGGGCATATATTTATATATTCTTGAAATATATATATATACATACATATATGCATTAGCAAAATCATGAAAATTCTTTTTACCCAAGGTCAAAATATTCATACCATTCTCTAAATGGAATGCTGTTATTACCTCAATTATACAATCATTGAGTTTGACTATTTCTAAAGTCATAGTAGAGTCCTGGATGGCACAAAACATTGAAGTGGCAGTTCAAATCCTCCAAGAGGTGCCTAGAAGAAAGGCCTGGATGTCTACTTCTGAAAACTCAGCCACTGAAAACCCTATGGAGCACAGTTCCACTTGACTCTGACTCATGGCAACACACAGGGGGTTGCCATGAGTCAGAGCCAGGTTGATAGCAACTGGCAACAACTGGCAACCATCCTCCTAGCTTGCAGACCACAAATCTAATCAGCTGGGAAGACTGAAGACAGGGGAGCCAGGCAAGTAGGAGGCTCAGGGTCTAAAAGCCAGTTGCTGTTGAGTCACAGACAGAGATGGGGGATGGGGAATCCAGGCTGCACCTCTACTAAATGACAGTCATCCCAGGAAGATGAAGTTTCAAAGTACAACTATGGGCACCAGAGAACAGCATCAAAATGAGCAAGCAAGGCTCCACCTAGTAGCTCAATTCTGAGGCAGTTGGCCAGTTCACTGAGCGGCCTCACAAGGACTCCAGACCAAAGAAAAGCTATGATACTGTGAAAGTTACTAGAATCAAAGATGAGGGGCAGAAGCCAAGGTCAAATACAATGATTGGATCTAGAGACCCTAGCTGGGGACTAGATACTCAGCAGTTTTCTAGAACAAGAGCCTGGGTGCAATGACCAAGTTAGAATCCCAGATATGAGAATTAATGCCCCACATCGGAGTCAGGTTGTCAGGAAAAGTAACCTGATGCTTCTGTCCAGTCTTTCAGGGACTAGAGTGTGTTAAGTGCTTCCCAGGTAGGATTCACCCTGAGATCTGGATCAGAGTCGATTTTATAGGTGTAGACAAGACCTGCCACATTCCTTTCTCCATTCTAATTATTTCTGTTGTATGTTTGCCAGCTGCTCCACTGGGCCACGAGATCCCAAGGCCAGGCCTTTGTCTGGTTGTCCTCGTTATCTCCCAACATCCCTACGTGGGTGCACTGCACACAGTAAAAGTGGCTGGTACAGATTGGCTGAGTGCAGAAAGGAAGAGGTCTGGGTCTCTGGTGTGAGTAATAAGGGAGTGGGGGTATGGCTGTTGCAGAATTTAGAAAACCTCATTTTTATCCTCAAGGAGCTAATCACATACATCAGGCAAGCATGAGCAAGCTGCCAGGCTGGAGCAGGGTAAGCTGGGTAGAGGGGCCAGGGGTGTGGAAACTCTACTCTGGGAAAACTGAACGAGAAGGAGAGCCGTGGTGGGTTCTCTGGATAGCAATTTGCATGACATACATGTGCAGATTAATCTGGGGGAAAACATGTACATATATACATGTATGTATGTCCGTATGTATAACCAAACCAAACCCATTGTCATCAAGTCGATTCCAACTCACTGTCGCCCTATAGAACAGAATAGAACTGCCCTATAAGGTTTTCAAGGAGCAGCTGGTAGACTCAAACTGCGGGCCTTTTGGTTAGCAGTTGAATGCTTAATCACTGTGCCACACACCTGCGAAAGGTGGCAGCTGTGTAAGGCAGCAACCTGTCAGAGACGGAAATCTGAAATGTTGTCCACTAAAATGAGTGGTAGAAAAGTGCTAAGGCTGCACCCTGTCAAAGGCAGGAAGCTTGCAAGACCTGGAAAAACAAGGCAGCCCCATCAAATTATGGCTCTTACATGTTTCACTGTATATAAACATATATATATACATGTATACACACATATATGTATATACACACATATACATGCATATATGTGTGTATCTATACATACACAAACATATGCATAAAATGCTAAGTGCACCAAATTTGGGTTTTAGGAAGGGACCCACTGCCACTGAGTCAATTCTGACTCACAGCAACACTAGAGGACAGAATAGAACTGCTCCATAGAGTTTCCAAGGACCACCTGGCAGATTCGAACTGCTGGCCTATTGGTTAGCAGCCGTAGCACCTCACCACTATACAAACCAGAGAGGAGAGCGGTTAAATACAAAAAAATTACTAAATGATGATTATATGCACAACACAGTAATTATTTACCTTACAGAAGGATTTGTTGTATGGTTGATATTCAAAACCAAAGCAAACAAGAAAGATCCAGGAAGACATTTGAAATTTTATTCCATTCCATGGGCCAAAAAATAATCTTGTGTGTGAGTTTTCAGAAATATGTCCACAAAAGGGAGTGTGTGCTTCCTACTTTCCCATTTTCTTTAACTATGAACTATTTGATATGGAAAACACATTTTTGAATGGATCTCTTGGTTCATGATGACTCTCAACAATGGGCTATTCATGACTCTGTCCCTTTACCTGTCAAATTAGGCCTTTCTTCCTACTTTTTCTTAATCTGGAAGTTCAGCTGAACTGTGTCCAGCACCGGTGACCCTGCTGGTATTTGAAGTATAGGCAGCTGCCAGCATCCCAGTAACACAAGCCACTCCAGCACAGCAAATTGACAAATGGGAGATAGATGCTTTTCTTTATCTCATCTATATTCAGACCTCAAAGCCCATTTTTTTCTAAACTGTATTAATTTTTTTGTTGTTGAGAATATACACAGTAAAACATACACCAGTTCAGCAGTGTCTACATGTACGATTTAGTGGCATTGATTACCTTCTTCAAGTGGTGCCACCATTCTCACCCTCTTTTTTCTGAGTTGTGCCTCCTCCATTAACAAATCCACTGTCCCTAGAGGTTGCCTATCTAATCTTCCAATTTGCTGTTGTCACTTTGATCCCATATACATAGTTCTTAAAACAGTATAGTGCTCAGGCAGACATTTTTTTACTAGTTAAGCTAAACTATTGCTTGGTTTTTAGATTTCAGGGGTATTTTTGGTTTAAGGTTTAAAGATTATCTCAGGGCAATAGTTTCACGGGTTCATCCAACCCTCATGGCTCCAGAGAGTGTGGAGTCCATTAGAATCTGAAATTCTGTTCTGCACTTTTACCCCTTTTGATCTGGATTCCTCCATGGAGTCTTTGATCAAAATGTTCAGTAATGAAAGCTGGGTACCATCTAGTTCTGGTGTCATAGTAGAGGAGGAGATTGTGGAGGCAATCAGCCACAAATTCCATATCTTCCTCCTATTTCTGACTCTTCTTCTTCCTCTGTTGCTACAAGTGAATGGAAACCACTTGTTGTGCCTTGGATGGCTGTTTGCAAGCTTTTAAGACCCCAGCCACTATGCAATAAACTGGGAAGTTGAACAGAAGCACTAAACACATGGTTAGGCCAGTTAGCTGGGATGTCTCATGAAATCATGACCTTAAACCTCCAAACCAAGAAACCAAATCCCATGGGGTGTTTGGATGCACATAAGTAGCCTCAGCAGCAACTCTTTCTTTGTCGTTGTTGTAAATGTATCTATCACAGAACTCTTGCCTATTTTTTACTGGTGTACAACTTATTGACAGCAATTACAACAACCATCTGTGTAACTGTACTTTTAATAAATACAATTTTTCCATCACTGGTGACTCCCCTTTTCCCCCTCGTTTCTGCTCCTGATAACCACTAATAAACTTTAGTCTATATATGTTTGCCTTTTTTTTTAATCTTTTTATATAAGAGAGATCATACAATATTTGTCCTTTTGTGAATGGCTTGTTTCACACAGCATAATACCTTCATGCACCATCCATACTGTATCATACATCAAGACTTCATTTCTCTTACTGGCTGAATAGTATTCCAATGTGTGTATGGACCACATTTTGCTTATCAACACATCCATTAATGGGAATTTGCATTGTCTTCACCTTTTGGCTATTGTGAATCGTGCTGAAACGAACATTAGTGTGCAAATCTCTCTGAGTCTCTGCTTTCAAGTATTTTGGGTATACATCTAGGAGTGGAATTGCTAGGTCATATGGTAGTTTTTATTTTTAGAAACTGCCACACTGTTTTGCACAATGGCTATATCATTTTGCATTACCACCGGTAGTGGATAAGGATTTCAATTTCTCTGCATCCTTGTCAACATTTGTTATTTTTCTCTTTTTTTAATCTTAGCCATCTTAGAAGGAGTGAAATGGTATATCATTGTGGTTTTGATTTGCCTCTCTTTGCTTGTTAATGACTCTGAGCATCTTCTCATGTGTTTGGTGACCATTTGAAGGTCCTCTGGTAAAATGCATCTTCAAGTCTTCTGCCTATTTTATGAATAGGTTATTTGTCTTTTGTTGTTAAGCTGTCAAAGTTTTATATATATTTTAGTTATTAGAGTCTTGTCAGATATAAGTTCGAAGATATCCTTCCAGCTGGTAGCCTGTCTTTTCATTTTGTTGGTAAAATTTTTTACTGAACAAAAATTTTTAATTTTTATGAGGAGCCATTTATTTGTTTTTTGCTGGTTTTGCTTTTGTCATTATATTAGGTAATCCACTGTTGAAAGCCAGAGCTGACAGCATTGTCCTTGCTTATTCTTCTAAGAATTCTGTGGTCACATCAGTTTGCACATTTAGGTCCTTAATCCATTTTGAATTTGTTTTTGTGTATGGGGTGAGGCATGGATTCTGTTTCATCTTTCTGCATACGGAAATTCAGTTTTCCCAGCACCATTGACTGAAGAGACCCTTCTTTCTCCATCAAATGTACTTAACATCTTCTCAAAAATCAGTTGACTATAGATGTGAATCTACTTTTAATGTTAGTTGCTTTTAACTTTTAAAGAGGATATGAAGCTGTATGTAATAGCTGCCGATTTACTTTTTTTCACTTAATGTTGGTAAGATCCATCTCTATTGTTGTGTCCTGTTGTGTATTCATTTTGAATGAATATACTATAGTTGGTGAATCCATACTTCTGTCAGTGGGTATTTGGGTTGTCTTCGGGGTTTTCCTATTGGGAACAATGCTACTATGAGCATATATAAATATCTCCTAGGATACAGGTTTAAGAGTTTCTCTGGGGTATTTTTAGAAGAATTGCTGGGTCATAGAGTAGGTTACTCTCTATTCAAGGCGCCTTGAATACTCTGGGGGTCAGTTCTACCCTGGCCCCTAGGGTCGCCATGAGTCAGATCCGACTCGACGGCACTTGACTTGGCTAGAGTAGGCTAATATTCACCCTAGTGATATAAGTCAAACTATTTTCTCACTTATAACAACACTGTGTGAGGAGGCCCTGGTGGCATAAGTGGTTAAGTGCTCAGTTGCTAACCTAAAAGTCTGAGGTTGAAACCCACCAGCTGCTCTGTGGGACAAAGACATGGCAGTTTGCTTCTATAAAGATTTATAGTGTTGGCAGAAGAACTGGATGGTGCCCGGCCACCACCAGTGATGGCGGCGATGGAGCTCACTAAGTTGAGTCTCACTGGCAACACAAGAATAAAAAGGGGTGCACCCTGAGATCTCCACTAAAAGACCGCAATTGATGGTCTAGCGGTTTCGGGGTTCCCCTGGGAGCATGGCCCCTGGCCCTGATTCTCCCCTTGCCCATAAATCATAACGAAGTTCCACTCTTCAGACATGAATGGATTGGACTTGATGATGCAGAGTGACCATATATTGGAGGCACTTTATGGTTCTACGCATCTATAGGATATCATCCTGCTGACCTCTGGCTGGAGGACGGAGAGTGAGTGGAGAGGAGGGGAAAGGAGACTGTTGGGAGGATGAGACATGTATGGAGCAGAGAGGAATAGTGTGCTGTCACCGGGCAGGGAGAGCAGTGGAAGTTGCATATAGGTTGGCATGTAAATTTATATGGGAATGTACATTTTCACTCAGTCATAAAAAGAAAAAAAGATTTACAGTGTTGGAAACCCTATGGGGCAATTCTACTGTGTCCTATAGGGTTGCTATGAGTGAGAATTACCTTGACAGCAATGGGTTTGGTTTGGTTTTGGAACAACAGTGTATTAAAGTTTCTGCTGATCTATAACCTTTTCAAGGTTTGGTATTGTTAGATTCAAATTTTTGCCAATTGATGGCTGTAAAATAGCATGTCTTAGCATCTGGTGCTACTTTAACAGACATAACATGAGTGGATGGCTTTAACAGAAGTTTATTCTTACACAGTCCAGTAGGCTACATGTCCGAATTCAGGGTGCAGGCTCCAGGGGAACACACTCTGTTTCTGTTGGCTCTGACAGAAAGTCCTTTGTGTTGAATACATTTTTCCTTGGTCTGCGAGCATCTCTAAGGCAGGAACCTCAGGACCAAAAGACACTCTCTGCTCTTAGCACTGCTTTCTTGATGGTATGAACCCACGATTCTCTGCTTGTGAGTCCCACCCTAATCCTGCTTTGACATAATCAACTCTATTAACCACAGACAGAGATTAGGATTTACAGCATAGGAAAATCACAAAATGGAGGACAATCACACCATACTGGGAATCACGGCCCAGCCAAATTGCTACACACAGTTTTCAGGGGGACACAATTCAATCCATGACACCTTATAGTCTGGATTTTGATTTCTCTGGTGATAAATTACATTGAACATCTTTTCACATGTTTGTTGACCATCTGTGTTTTCTCTTCTGTGAAATGTCTGTGCCTTTTGCCCATTCTTCTCTTGGATTGTGTGTGCTTTTCTTATTAATTTGAAAGACTTCTTTACCCATTCCAATTGTGTGGATGGCAAATATCTTCTCCCAGTTTGTAATTTGGAAGGGGACTCTTTCTGGGCTCACTGTTCTATTTCAGTACCATTTAACTGTCCTAATTACTATAGCTTCATAATATTTCTGGCTATTTTGGGTTCTTTCCTTTCATGTAAAGCTGTAGTTCCCACCTGGGAGTCAGTTTGTCTCTCTCCTTGGGAACATCTGGCAATGACTGAACTCAATTTGGTCAGCACAACTGGGAAGTGGAGTTTCTACTGGCATCTAGTGGGCAGAAGCCAGATATACTGCTAAACATCCTACAATGTACAAGACATCCCCATGACAGAAAATTGTTTGGACTCAAATGTCAATACTGCCAAGGTCAGGAAACTCAGATATAAAGTTTAGATGAGATTATCAAGGTTCTTGAAAATCCCCGTTGGAATTGATTGCAATTGCATTGAATCTACAGATTACTCTTGGGAAAATAGATTATGTCAATAATTTGTTATTTTTTCAAGAACCAATTTTTAGCTTTGCTAATCTTGTTTACTATATCCTTGCTTTTCATTTTATTGATGTTCTCACTTGTTTTTTTCTTGCTACTTCTTTTGATTTAGTCTATTTTTTCTTTTTCTAACTTCTTAAGTTGGGACTTAGTTCATTATGTTTAAGCTTCTCTTTTCTACTACTGCAAGGCTATAAGAATAAGTTATAAAGCATAATATTAAAATTATGATCTAGGTTGAAACTCTGTCTTTTATTTTCTAATTCTGAACACTTTCTTTTCACCTTTTCTTATTAATAGCATATGTTGCCACTTCTCTTTTTTATTACTCATTTCTTATGTCTATGGGGTTGTTCTTTCTTCATAGGTGGGTGGTGTTTTGTTTCCGGTTTCTTATCTGCTGCTGTTGCTTTAAAAGTACTATGTGACAATGGAATACTATGCAATTATAAACAACAATGATGATTTTAGGAAATATCTCATAACATGCGGTCATCTGGAAGACATTATGCTGCCTGAAATTAGTCAGATGCAAAGGGACAGACACCGCATGAGACCATTATTATAAGGACTTAAGAAAAGGTTTAAGCACTGAAGAAAATAATCTTTGATGGTTACAGGGGCGGGTAGGGAGGGAGAAGGGTATTCACAGATTAGATAACAGATAGGAATTGGGTTAGGAGAAGGGAGTGACAGCATGCCGTAGAAGGGAGGTTAGCACAACTGGACTACACCAAAAGCTAAAAGATTTCCTAAACACAACCCAACATTTTGAAGGGCAGAGTGGCAGAGCCAGGGACCTGGGGATTATGGTTTCAGGGGACACCTAGACTAATTTTTTTTTTTTTTTAAGAAAACGTTCTGCATACCACTTTGGAGAGCAGTGTCTGGAGTCTTAAAAGCTAGCAAGTGGCCATCTAAGTACCATCAATTGGTTCCAATCTACCTGGGGCAGAGGAGAATAAAGGACATCAAAGATACAAGGAAAACATGAGCCCAGGAGACAGAAGGTGCCATACAATCCAAAGACTACATCGGCATGAGACCAGAAGAACTAGATGGTGCCCAGCCACCACCAATGACTGTCCTGACAGGGAACATAAGATAGAGTCCCTGATGTACTGGGAGGAAAAGTGGTGTACAGAACTAGAACTCTATTAAAAGACCATACTTGATGGGCCATCAGACTGGAGGGTTCTCTGGGGACATGGCCCCTGGACTCTCTGTTAGGCCAGAGCTGAAACCAGTACCAAAGCCAACTCTGTAGACAAAGATTGGACCAGACTATAAGACATAGAGTGATGCTGGTGAGGCATGTGCTTCTTGGCTTAAATACATACATGAGTCTGTCTGTGCAATTCCTCTTTAGAGGCAAGATGGGAGGGAGAAGGGGAACAGGAGTTGGCTGGATAGAAGTACGGAGTAGAGAGGAGGAGCATGCTGTCACAGGGGTTGGAGAAGAACAGTTGGAGTAGCACAGTGAGTGTGTGTTTGGGATTTTATATGACAAATTTATTTGGACTGTAAACTTTTACTTAAAGCACAATAAAAAAATACTGTGTGACTTTATTTTATCTGGGTTTCATCTCTGGTTAGGCTGAGTCAACGCATACATGTTTTGGAGTAGGGGTTATAGGATACAAAAAAATTTAGAAAGCCTTGTTCTTGGGTTGGGTGTTTTCATTTTCAAAGAATTTATCATTTCATCAGAAAGCCAAAGCATTAAAATACTAATAAAAAAGATAAAACAAACAAGCCAGCAAAAAACCATATAAAATTCTGAGTCTGATTTCACAACTTAGAAACTGGCAAGCTACTCAGTAAAAATCTTATATTGGTATTTCTTGTTTTAATCCGACTCGACGGCACTTGGCTTGGCTGTTTTAGTCCATAGAATAAGGAGATCTTTAGCTGTGTTTCTAAGCTGCATAGACTGTTAGATTTACTTTTAATTCCATTTCATTTTACCTCAGTTTAAAAATATAACACTCAATTTTAATATCAGAAGTAGTTTTGAGGGCAGAATCTTTTATAACAGGGGTTCTTTTTTCTTTTTGAATATCTGATTGTGTTTTCAGTGAATGTTTACAGAGCAAATGAGGTTTCCGTTTAACAATTTTTGTACAAATTGTTCCACGACATTGGTTAAACTTTTCACAATACATCAATAGTCTCATTATTTCCATCCTTTTTGTTCTGCTATAGCAGTGGTTCTTAACCTTGATTGTCCATCCAGATCTCGGGAAGTTTAAAAAAACAAAATAATGCCAATTCTAGGGTGCTAAAACCACCGGAGTGTCTGCTAAACACTCAGATTCCCACACACCCAGTCTGAAAGAGTCAAATTTAGTAGGTCTAGAGCAAGGCCCTGAAACTGGAGGATTAGGGCACATGTTAGGTGATCACCATGATCAAGCCAGTTTGGTAAACACTTGTTTGGACCAGCACTGCTCAAACTTCCTGTGCTCCCAAATCACCTGGGCATTTTGTTAAAATGTAGCTTCTGATTTAGTAGGTCTGGGGCGGGGCATGAAATTCTGCCTTTCTTACAAGCTCCCAGACTATGGTGTTGAAGCTATTGGTCTCTCCTTTGAGGAGCAAGGATTTAGAACAATTCTATCCACAGAACTTTCTCTGAGGTAGAAATGTTCGGCACTGTCCAATAAAGCAGCCACTAACCCTGGTGGTATAGTAGTTAAGGGCTATGGCTGCTAACCAAAAGATCAGCAGTTCAAATCCACCAGGTGATCCTTGGAAACTATGGGGCAGTTTAAGGAAAAAAAAATGTTTTACAAAGATTGGACTGGACTGTAAGACATAAAATGATACTGGCCAAGACTGTATTTCTTGGCTTAAATAGATATACAATACTAAGTGGGCAATACTGAGAGGGCAGGGGGAACACGAGCTACTTGAATAAACACAGGGTGGAAAGGAGGAGTGCTTGTCACAGTGTGAAGAGAGCAGCTCAAGTTACAAAGCAATGCGTGTAACTTTTTGTATGAAAAATTGGCTTGGATTGTAAACTTTCACCTAAATCACAATAAAATACTTTTTTAAAAAGTCTTAGACTTGGAATCTTTCTTGGAAACCCTAGTAGCCTAGTGGTTGAGACCTATGATTACTGTCAAAAAGGTCCACAGTTCGAATCCACCAGGTACTCCTTGAAACTCTATGGGGCAGTTCTACTCTGTCCTATAGGGTTACTATGAGTTGGAATTGACTCAGTGACAATGGGTTTGGCTTTTCTTGGTTTTAGCCACATGTAGTTATGTTGTTGTGTGTCATGGAGTTGATTCTGACTTACAGTGACTCTACGGGAGAGAGTAGAACAGCCTCCTAGGGTTTCCTAGCCTGTAACCGAGGAGCAGATTGCCAGGTCTTTCTCCCACTGAGTCACTGGGTGAGTTAGCAGCCCAGTGCTTAACCACTGCACCACCCTCTTAAAATGAGGCTAATGATTGAGGAACTAAATTTTGTTGTTAGTGTGTATCATCACATAGGTTCCAACTGACAGTGATCCTAACAGAGCAGAACTGCCCTATAGGGTTTCCAAGACTATAACCTTTACAGAAGCAGACTGCCACACATTTCTCCTATGGAGTGGCCGGTGGGTTCCAACTGCTGACTTTCAGTTAGCAGCTGGGCACTTAACCACTGCTCCATCAGGGCTAACTCAATTTTAAATTTTATTTCATTTTTATTAATTTAAATGTAAATTCAAATAGCCACATGTGGCTAGTGACTACCACATGAGAAACCAGAATTAGAACACCCTTCAGGGCAACGGAAACTCTAATGGTTAAGTGCTACCACTGCTAACCAAGGGGTCAGCAGTTTGAATCTGCCAGGCACTCCTTGGAAATTCTGTGGAGGAGTTCTACTCTGTCCTATAGGGTTGCTGTGAATTGGGATTGACTTGATGGCAGTGGGCTTTTTTTTTTTTCCAAGATAACTTGCTGAAAGCATTCGAGAATCATTTCAGCTTATTAAATTAATCTGGTTTGTCAAATTTTTAATTTAGGAATTAGCTTTCTTGTATAACAAAAAAACAGTGGATGTACAATATTCATGGATGCCCTGATAAAGTCATATTGGCCTTGCAGCATGCTTTCCAGGAAATTTTTGTTTCTCTCAATTTCTGAAATTTGGCTTCTTAAGTTTGGGTCTCATTTACAAAGTTTCCAGAGTCATTAATATTTAAGAAAGATTGAGAAAAAAAAGACTAGGACAAAAAAATATATCCTGAAATAATCTTCAACATCCAATTCAGAAAAACATATTTGAGACCACTTGCAACTCATTTTACCAAGGATTTAAAATATTTAAGGCCGTTCATACAAAAAAAAAATCTGCAGTCACTTCCTTAGAGACCCCACCAGTGAGCTGGCCCACTACAGACTATCAAAACTTTTTATGAAAATCTAGAGCTTGCTGGTTATTTGTGGAAGCTAGGTAGCAAATGTGCAGACAACAAGGACCTGAATGTTCATGACACTAATCCTTTAATATGTTTTGTCGTGCTTTGGAAATTTGTGAACTCAGCTTTGGTATATATATTTTTCTTTCCCTATCCTTGCCAACACTATACACTAAAAAAGGTTTGCACACTGCAGATTTACACAAAGCATCTTACAAAACCACAGCTTTCCACCTTCTTTTCTCAGGCACTGAGGTTGATGGTCCCCAGCACCGGAGGGGGGAGAGAAGCCATTAAGGGTGCTATGTATTCAAAGTTGTCTGGACCCTGGGCCTTAGACCATGTGGTTGATTCTGTCTTGAGATGCCCACAGGCTAGGTTTGGAAAGACAACTTGCTGGGAGGGTGAGGCATGAAGAAGAATTTCTTGGAATATTTCAAACACTAGGAGCTAAACAAATTATGTTATGGAAGGAAAATGCTAAGTACATTTCACGTTTGCTTGTCTAATTTCACTGTGTTCTATATTCAAAGTTTATGGAATTCTGAAGGAAGGACTATTTTTCATTTATCTACACAAACCCATAAGAGTTTATTTGTTCAACAAATACATGCCTCTTTGTGTCTGTAATCAACGTGTTCCCTTCATTGATAGTGCTGACAATGAAAACTGCTGTTTCTTTGTCTGCACACTAAATGCATTTAGCACTGGCCCTGGTTTAGCAGTAGGTGCAGTTAACACTTTCCTGCCCAAATAAGGAATGGATGGGCGCCGAGTGTCATGCAGATGTAGCATAATGTCGGTTGCTGGCTTTTTTGGACAAGTAGTCTCCATGAGGCCCAGAGGTGGTTTGGGCTGGTCAGGCTGTTTTCCATTAACCTTAGAGTTCAAAGCCAACCAGATCCACTGCCAGTGAATCGATTTAGACTCACAGTGACCCTGTAGGTCAGAGTATAACTGCCCCACAGAGTATCCAGGGAACGCCTGGCGGATGTGAACTGCCAACCTTTTGGTTAGCAGATGTAGCATTTAACCACTACACTACCTTAGAGTTCAGTGCACTTTAATTCAGTCACAACCCCAGGAAAGAGCAAAGACAAATAGAACCCAGGCCTCCTGTTGTGGATTGAATGTGTTCCCTAAAGAAATCTGTAACAATTTGGCTGTGCCATAATTCCTGGTATTGTGTGATGTTCCTCCATGCTGGAATTCCTGCCTCTATGATGTTAATGAGGGAGGATGGGCAGCAATTGTGTTGGTGGAATAAGATTCAACGTGTAAGTTTGTTTTGTGCCTTGAGGCTGTCTCTTGAGCTATAAAGGAAAAGAATCTGGCAGAGACAACTGTGAACCTCACACCATCAAGAAAGCAGCGGCAGGAGAAGAGTGGTTTTCCATACCTGAGGTTCCTGGGTCAAGATGCTCCCTGAACAAAGGCTGATGCAACACAAGAACTTCCCTCCAGAGACGACAAGGGGGGAAAGCCTTCCCCCGGAGCCGACATCCCGAATTTGGACTTGCAGCTTACAGGACTGTGTACGAATAAACCTTCCTTTGTTAAAGCCATCCACTTTGTGGTATTTCTGTTAGAGCAGCACTAGCTGACTAAAGCACCTCCCATGACAAAACCCAAACTCAAACCAAACCACTGCTGTCAAGTTGATTCGGACTCACAGTGACCTGGCAGGCCAGGGTAGAATTGCCCCACAAGGTTCCAAGGCTGTATATCTTTACAGAAGCAGACTGCCACATCTTTCCTCTGAGGAGTGGCTGGTGGGTTCAACCACCAACCTGGAGGTTCGCAGCCAAGCCCTAACAGCAGTGGTTCTCAAACTTGAATATGAACCAGAATCACCTGAAGGACTTGTTAAAAACAGATTGCTGGATCTTACCTTAGGGTTTCTGATTTAGTGAGTCTGGGTTGTCACCCAGGAATCTGCATTCTTGACAAGTCTCCAGGTGATACTGATACTGATGGTCTGGGAATTCACCTTAGAGAACCACTGAACACATGGATCCAGGAGCTGAACGTCAACAACTGTCAACATAAGATGAGAAACTGCCAAGAGTGGTAACACAGCCAGAGCGAAAGTATTATCAGGACCAAAGTAATAGAGGCCACTCTTCAAGCCAGGCTGAGATGAGAGGCCTAAGAGCCCCAGACCAGGAAACAGGGGCTCAAAGGGAGGCGAACAGTCTGAAGTCCTAGAGAAGTACAGGATGTAAAACTAGCAGACATTATCAGTGGCGTATCTGGGATAGTGCACCAACGATGGGTACATGGTTTCCCTAAGCATTTTCTGTTAACCTGTAAAGGCTCAAAGTCCTTCCTCAAGCACATTAAAGAGTTAATTAAAAGATTAACAAACTGGACTTCTATTTTTGAGCTCATATTATGATACAGTTACCTAAACAAGGGGCGTCAGATGGTTGGACAGGGGTGCAATATCAGTGCTTGTCACAGGTGCCATTTTCTGCAGATATGCTGCAGGGCATATTCAGTTGACAGAAAATGCTCGGTGGTGCCAAGCGCCTAGGGCCAATGCAATACCTGCCATACCTGCCGTACTTTTTAGTTCTGCCTCTGTGAGCAAAGGAGCAGGAAGCTTGACCTGAAATAATCAAGGACTAAAGAACATTCCAGGCACCATAAGGCAAAAAGTGCTTTTTGCCATTTTTTTGATCTCCCAGGGGTAGGCAGGTGACGACTTTTACCCACCTTTTTGCTTCCTCTTCTCCTCTTTCCTAGTTCCCTCGAACCCACACTCTCCTAATTTTATTCCTGCTTTGGTCAGATGCCACTGCCCCTGTTTACATTATGCCTGTTTTAGTGTGATTTTCCACTTTTCCAATCAATTTCTCTTGGTTTGTTGTTTTATTTTCTGTGTGTTTTGGCAAGGGCAAACATCAACACTTAACTGCCCAAATCTATAGGGTAGATTGAATTTAAAGAGCTTCTAAACAGGTTTGCTTTTCCAATCACCATGTTGGTCTGCAAATTTGTATTTAGACCGAAACCAAACCCAGTGCCGTCAAGTCGATTCTAACTCATGGAGTAGAACTGCTCCAGAGTTTCCAAAGAGCACCTGGCTGATTCAAACTGCTGACTTTTCGGTTAGCAGAAGTAGCACTTAACCACTATGCCGCCAGGGTTTACTTTATTTAGACAGAAAACCCAAAAGGGAAAAAGGATCAATAGTATATTTAACAGTATCCCACACAGATGTGAAGTGAAACCTGCCTCGGACTCTGAATAAAGTAAAGCTCTCATTATCAAGATGACCGAAGTTTATGGCAGAGGTTAAACCTCAATTGAAGACAAAAGAAAAAGAAGGAAGCCTCACTTGCTGAGATGGCTTTGTGGCATTGTTATTCCAGGTGACCCACTGTCTGGCTCTGGTCCTCATCACTCTGACAATGGACCCCAGGCTGCTCTGCTTTCAGCCTCTGTCCACTCCTGTCCCTACTCTCCAGGGCAGGACCAGCAACCTCCTGTCAGTGCCTGCCTGACCCTTGCAGAGAAGGAAACAGAACCCTAGAAGCTACAGCAGCAGCTATAGAGGTGCTGGAATTCACAACATTTTCTACAGCTTCTTTTCTGCTTAACAGCCTTCGATGGCTTCCCATCATCCACAGAATGAAGTTCAAATACCTTAGCACCCAAAGCCCTCTCTGAATTGACCCCTTCTTATTTGTTTTCAGCACAGTGGACCTTTCACTGTTCAAAGACCATGCAGTGACTTTTCATTAGTTTTCCTAAATGCTGTTCCTTGTGAGCTTCGGTACTTGTTTGGCAAACTCTACATTTCTCTCTTCTCAGTTCAAATGCCACTAAAGGCTGCTTAAGAAGTGAGCACACGGAGAGTTAACGATTGTAGAGCACTGATTATCAATCAAACACTGTCTTCCATTCTGACATTAACTCTAAGTTAATTTTATCAACTTTTCGTTCACAGTATCACAGTGACTGGTTTACAGATGGCACTAGGGGCTATAGACTCAGTGCCTTCGGTCCATGAATTCTTAAAGGGCTAACAAAGATATTCAAGACCCCTACCCACCCCCCACCCCTACCCACCACCTCATAGGGTCACTATGGGTCAGCATCAAATTGACTGCAGTGGGTGTAGTTTTATGGTCTTACCTACTCCCTCAGTAGATTGGCTCAAAATAAGAAAAGAAAATCACTGTGATAATGATCCCAGTAGGGACAGAAGGTGAACTCACATGTGATTTTGAAGAGAATTTCACGGATTATTTACAAAGTTTCGGAGAGGCTTAAGAGAACTAACCAGGGAAGCCCATGGAGGCCAGAGACCAGTCACAGCTAGAAGCGCTAGCCCCATCCCTCCATCCTGAAGACCCAGTGAGAACTGGTGCTGGGAGGAAGAGGCCCTGGCAGGAGCTACCTTTGTAAAGGACCCTGCCACCAGCACAGTGTCAGTTCTCTCTCCCCTTGATTGCCATCTCTCAAGCTCTTGCCTGGCTGCTGGACAAACCAGTTGGCAAAAGAGCCAGGGTGATGTACGCCACCTGACGCCCAGTCCCAGGACACACAGTGTGGCAGGCGGGGGGGGGGTAGAGGTGGGAGGTAGGGGTGGGGGGGGTAGGGGTGGGGGGGAGGGGTTCAAACGGAGCATCCATCAGGATAAAAACTGTAAAACTAAAATGAATAAATGTTTTCATTAAGTGTCCAAAGAACATTATGCCATCTGGCCAACTGCAACTCCACCATATACTATTCTATTGGGGTATATTTTAAAAATGCTTGGTGAGGGTATGGTAAGGGATCCTAGGATCTTGGATGATGAAAACACCTATACCCATCTATGCACCCACCCACCCACCTTCCCTCCCTCCCTCTATTCATCTCTCTCTGTCCCCCTCTCCTTTTTGGACTTGGAGTAAACTCCTTGAGTATTCAGACTGTCTTATTCATCTTGGTATCCCTGCCTCTAGCAGAGCAACACCCAAAAGGTATTCATTAAATGTCTAGGGCTTAAGTAAAGGGCTGAGTAAATGTAACAATGGTCAAGTGTAGTATATAATGTTTACTGAGACTATGCCAGTTTTCACACCATATGAAATGCTTGGCTTGGCTAAAGTCAACTTAGATTTCTTACATTTCTTTTTGGTAAACAACTAATTTATGTCAAAACAAACAAAAAAAGTGCAAGGATTTGTTAATAAAAAACAAGCAGTTTTCTTTTAGCTAGACTTGAACAGCATTTGCTCATCTTTGAAATAACTGACAGATTATCCCCATTTTAAAGATGAAAAAGCTGAGGCATAGAAAAATTCTAAAGAGAGCTAGATAGACTCAAGACTCAAGACAAGAGTTCAACTCTCCTGAAGCAGGTCCTGCTTTCACTACAGTACACTGCTTTCTATTAAACTAGCTGCTCTTAATATTACAAACTTTACCTCTTGGTATTTTTTCAGTAGAAGTACTATTTTGAAATCAGGGAAGAAAAGGTTTATTGTAACCAACAATGGTGTAGTGATTAAGAGCTATGGCTGCTAACTAAAAAGTAGGTAGTTCAAGTCCACCAGGAAACTCTATGGGACAGTTCTACTCTGTCCCTTAGGGTAACTATGAGTCGGAATCGACTCGACAAAGTGGGTTTTGGTGGGTAGCCAACAGTAGCAGTACTAAAAGGATTTAAATCCTACTGGTATGTGCTCATGGTTTAATGGGAGCAGAGCAATTTGTAAAAAACAAAGATCTAAAGATGTTTGTAAACCCAGCTACTGTTTTAACTCATTTATTAATTACCTAATACCTCTTATGCCGATTTTGTCTGCTAGCTGTAGGCTTCTGTGTTTAGGTAAAACGATCCCTCATGAAGTGGGAAAGCAAGATGGAATCTTGACTAAGTATAAAATGTTAACTTATACAAATAATACTGTTTTAATTAAAGCACTTGTTAAGTTTGGAGAACTATATTCAACTTGCTTATCTAGAAGAGAAGCTAATCTTTTCATTCTGATTGACTAATATTAAACTCTAAAAAAAGGTACAAAAGGAAGAAATCGAATACAGTTGAGACACAGGAGCATTTTGCATTGAATTTGGACTTGGAAGGGTGCTATAGCTTCTTTAAGCTTGTCTAGGGTTTTGGCCACATCAGGAAACGAGAAGAGCAAACTGACAGAACAGATTTGAAGCTTGAAAAATCAATCACGAAAACCTATATTTTACTAACTGTACTTCTTACTCTTTCCACCCAAAGAATCTCCTTATTTTCATTTTTTCAAGGCAAAATTAATTGAACATTGCAATGATGGGTATTCATGCACTCACTCATTCAACAGATATCTACTACATACAAGATACTGCCACATAATGAAACAGGGATGTTTCGATTTATTCTCACACTATTAAAAAACAGTCTCAAATTTATTTTGGCAAAGGGAGAAAAGCAGAACACAATTAAAAAAATTATCGAATGTTAATAAACACACTACATGATAAAAGCATAAGACTAATAACAATCATGACAGAGAAAAAAGGTTCCAGTACCTGTTCAATGGCTGACTGCCACTCGCCTATTTGCTCTGTAGTAATCAAGTTCCTCACCTGTAAAATGCAAATAGGAATATCCACCTCATAGGAGCACTGTGAATGTTAGAAATTATTTATCTAAAGAGATTAACATGGTTCTTGGCACATGGTCGGTGCTCAATAAATGATAGTTATTTTTACGGTATACAATAACTCATTTAATGTATGAAAGAGTCCCCCTTTTACAAATGCTTTGGTGAAAGCAGGTACTGAAAAGATATTGTTCTTATACAGATAATTCAGATTACATTTTTCGAGTTTAGGGCTTCAGTCATTTCATAATAAAAACAGAACCATGGGAAGTAGAGGAGGCACCAGAGTATCAGCGACATGGGCAAGTTAGCAATCAGAGTATTTGCACAACTTAATAAAGGGCACATGCATGTAAAAGAAGTTAAAAAAAAAGACAACTTGAATCTTTCATATACAGAACATAAAAATGAATCTCAAATATTTTCTTTGCTTTAGCATTAGACCAAAAAAAAAAAAAAAGAAACCACAATGCTGTGGATTCCAACTCACAGTGACCTTATGCGACAGAGTAGTAGACTGCTCCACAGGGTTTCTAAAGCTGTAGCCTTTAGGTAAACCAACTGCAAGCCAACTGCCACATCTTTTGCCCACAGAGCAGCTTGTGACTTAGAACTGCTGACCTTATGATTGGCAGCAGAGTTCTTAACCACTGTGCAACCAGGTACCTCAGTAGAAGACCCAATCTGCTGCTTTGGAGTTGATTCCCACTCTTAGCGACCCTATAGAACAGGGAACTGCCCCCTAGGGTTTCCAAGAAGGGGCTGGTGGATTCGAACTATTAACTTTTTGGTTAGCAGTCAGCTCTTAACCACGGTGCCACCAGGGTGCAGTAGCCACTAAGAATTTAAAGTCCCTTCAGCCCGCTGTTGTTTATACTAAAGGACTTGCATAGGCTAAAAACCTGGATATCTTTCTGGCTTTGATTTCAACATTCTCTATGTGATATGTATTATACAACTCATAGGATCAAATATCTTTAATATTTGCATATCATTGGCCTAGTTTTTTCCTACTATTGTCTTAAAGTTTACTTGAATTTTGCGTTCACAGGGATTTATTCATTTTTAAAGGATTCAAGAAAATCAGAGCAATTTGATTTTGCACTATCCGCCAATGTTTAGGTATAATTAAAAACATGGCTTTTAATACTGCAAAAGTTGTGTTGAAAATAATTTTATTCTACATTGTTAAGAGTGGATATATTCTGCAGATTTTAAAAACAGTTTAGGCTCTGAATTATGATTTTAAAAGCACATGATGCCCTATGCACGAAGTTAACACCATTACTGATTCAAAACTTACACTCGACTTTGAAGACAGAGCAGGCCTGCCCTTCATACACAGCATATTGCATTGTTTTCAAATAAAAGTTTTAAGTACGCTTCAACGTACCCAACCTCCCAGGGAGGGGCGGGCTGTTTTTCTCCCATTTTCTGTTTGCTACATAGTGTGCGGAGAGATCCCGTGCACCTCCTCCCTCTCAGTGCGACCTCCACCTGCGCAACGCGTCCCGGAACGTAGTTCCTTCACCGCCCCGGGCGAGGCGTGATCTGGCACGGGGCACTCCAAAAGGGACTCTGGAGGACGCACCCGAGCACTCGCAAGTAAGTGAGCAAATTCTTTCCCCTTCCCTGGGTCAGTCTTCAGTTCCCGTTAGTTCCACTCTGGGCTTACAGGCATGACTAAAGCCGGAAAATGGAGCTGGGAGGGGAATGCGTGGCAAAAACCCATGGAAAAAACATTGTTTCTAGGAATCTGCTGCATTTTCCTGCTCATCGAACTTGCACGATGAGTTCCTAGGGAAGCGCTTGCTTTGCTTTTTGGATGCGTGGCCAGGGTGGGTGGTGGCCGGGAGTCGAAAGCGATGGCGAAGGGGAGCGAGTTCCCGAAATGGACACTTGACGCGGACCCCGGTGTCCCACTTACGGACTCACCACAGTCTTGCACACAAGGACTGGGACTGCCTTTTGGTGGGGGGAGGCGGGGAGACGAGGGGAAAATGCCCATGACTTTCCCGGGCTTGCCGTCTCTTTACCGCCTGCGCGCAGAGGCGCCCAGAGGGAGTTTGCAGCAGGCGGCGGACCGCTCCCCCGAGGGCTTCCGGCCGAAGACCCGCACGCGGTGGCGGTCTTAGGGCGTGCTTGCTGCACCGCAAGGCACGCGGGCTGGCCCAGCCGGGGGCGGGGCGGTGGTGGCGGTTGCGGGGCATGCGCGGCTCCGCGCGCGGCTTCTCAAACATGGCGGCGGCGGTGTGAAGCCCGGTGCCGGCTCGCGCGACCAGTGTGACAGAATTTCGTTCCTCTCGCCGAGGAGACCCAAGGTCTGTGGCAACTCCCTACTTCGTGAGGAGCAGAGAGGCAGAGCTGCGGCGTCTGGGCCCTGGCCGTTGTGTGCGGGCGGGCAACGGGGCACCCTGGGCTGCACGTCCCGCGCTTGGAACGCCCCCTCACCGCCCCGCAGGGGTCCTGCTTCAACTCGGCCCCGCACCCTCTTCTACCCCGCGCTGTTTCCTCCCCGAGGCTGGCGTTTCCCCTGCCCTCGTAGCACCCTCCGCGAGCGCCCCTCACGCTCCCCCGGGGCTCCTGTCGCGGGGCACGGGCCCATCCTGCCCGCGGCGTTCGGCGCGCGGAGGTTCTCTGGCGGTCCCTGGCCCCGAGTGCGGACAGCGCCCTGCCGCGCATCCCTTCGGCCCTGGTGGGTGGGACCCAGCTGGGGCTCCGGCTGCGCGGGGGCGGCCTCGGCTGCGGAGCAGGGATGCCTGTGCCGAATCGGAGCGTAGATGGTCCTGGGCCCCTTCCGGGGACTTGAGAGTCAACTTTTGGAGTTTGGGAGGGAAACGTCAGCCCGGAAGGATGCTCTAGTGGCGGAGCGCGGTCCGGGTCGCGGTGCCAGGTGCGCGCCCAGGAGTTGGCCCGGTCTCCTGGAGTGGGGGTGCCGGTGTCTCATTCCCCGGGGAGGTGGGAGGGAGAGGAGGACGCGCCCCGCGTGGGGGCAGGAAAAGGGCGCAGACTCTCCTGAGCAGCCTCGAGGCGCCAGAGGTCGCAGTTTCCTCGCGGCAGGCAGGACCGGGTCCGCAGACCATTGGTGTTCTCATTTGGAAACAGTTCCTGCACGGTTTGTCACTTTTTCGCACTTTTTTCACCGAGCTTGTGGTTTGTGAAAGGAGTCTTGGTGGCGCAGTGATTAAAAGTTTAGCTGAAACGTTCCAAGCCACTAGTTACTCCACGAAAGAAAGACCTGACGATCTGGTCCTGTAAAGATTCAAAAAACAACAACAAAAAAAAAATCTCTCACCGCCATCCACTGGATTCCAATTCATAGCGACACTATAGGATGGAGCAGAACTGTTCTATAGTTTCCAGAGAGCACCTGGTAGATTTGAACCACCGCCCTTTTGATTAGCAGTTCAATCACTTAACCACTAGGCCACCAGGATCTAGGCGATCTTGTGAGGTGACTATGAGTCATAATCCACTCGATGGCACACAGTTACTCTAATTTTATGGATTTGTGCACTTTTTAGGTTATACTTAGCTTCAAGTGCGAAACTGTAATTCATTTTTTTTTTTAATTTTGAGAAGTACAGGTATTTCCAAGTTCAGGTTGAGGACTGTTGGTTTCTTTTTAAAAGGTTATAAAACGTTTGTCATGCTTTACAGAGTATGATTACGCTTAGAAATTGGCTTCTATTTTGAAGGATTAGAAGATGAACGTTTATGACTTACCTGTGAGTTTAGAACCGCACAGAATGTGTTGGTCAGTAGGGAGGAAACTGAGGCAGGGAAATGGAAATGGGGGAATGGAAGTTAATTGTTGAAGGGAGTTCGTTTAGGGTGCTAAAAAAAACTTTTGGAAATGGATAGTGGTGATGATAGTACAACCTGGTGAATGTAACTAATATCACAGAATTATACACTTTAAAAGGTTAAATGGAAAAACTTTCATCGTATTTTACTGGGGATTGTTTTCCTCAAAACAGTTGTAGGTACTACTGTGTTTTTAATGCCCCCAAATCCATTGCCCCTGAGTCTATTGCGGCTCATAGCAACCCTGTAAGACAGAGTCGGAACTGCCCCAGCCAGTTTCCACAGAGCGCCTGCAGAATTGAAAGTGGTAACCTTTTGGTTAGCAACCATTGCACTTAACTGCTATGCCACCAGGGTTTCCTTAATGCTCCCAGAACGATTCATATTTCTGTTTGGGTAAGCATAAGTTATAGAAAGGCAACATTTAGGAAGGACAACACTTCATGGATGCACATTTAATTTTTTTAAGTTAACAATACTTGGGAATGTTCTTTAATACTGACAGTATTGTCTTTCTTGCCATTCCTTTTGTTAATCACTCATTAAATATTTCCGAGGCTGAAGGCCCTCTCAGGCTGTTTGTGGTTTTGTATGTTTAATGGGAGGAATGTGAGAATAAGCTTTTGGAAAGGAGTCAAGTTGGGATTTATTGTTGCTTTGATTTATTTACGACAGAAGAAAATTACAGTTTAAGTAAAGGACATGCATACATATATGTAACTTTGTGTATTCTCCAAGTACAAAATAAGTTATTAATACATGTATAGCAGAGATGTGGAGCAGTGTGACTGCAGTACCATGTAATACTTGGGCTAAGGAAGATCATTTTTAAAAATAGAAAGATTGGATACTCAAGTGGGAGATACAACTTAGATTCAAAGATGGAGTACTGTGGTGACAGTGCTTTGCTCAATTTCACTGTAAAGGTGTGATATCTTTTAGTCAGAAAACTAATATCCCTTCCCTGTTAAAGGATGAGGTCAAGGTAAAGGTCAAGAAACAGGGTCCCTTCTTATGAGAGAAAAAGCCTAAAATAGCATGCCTGCTCAAGAAGATGAAAGGGGTTTGGAGGGCCTCCTCATTCAGGCTTCCTCCTTTTTTATTTCATGGTGGTAAAATACGTATGATGAAAGTTTTTCCATTTAACCTTTTTAAGTGTATAATTCTGTCATATTAGTTACATTCATTAGGTTGTACTACCATTACCACTATCCATTTCCAAAAGTTTTTTAGCACCCTAAACAAACTCCCTTTAGTAGTAACTTCCTATTCCCCCATTCCTTAGTAACCACTGATAAACTTTTTTCTCTGTGTATTTGCCTATTATAGATATTTTATATACATGAGATCATACAATAGTTGTCTTTTTGTGTCTGACGTTTCACGCAGCATGTTTCAGTGTTCACCCATGTCATAGTATGTATCAGAACTTCATTTCTCTCTGTGGTTAAATATTCATTTCTCTTTGTACTCCACTGTGTGTTTGTACCACATTTTGTTATCCATTCATCTGTTGATGGACACTTGGGTTGTTTCCACCATTTGGTTGTTGTGAATGATGCTGTAGTGAACACTGGTGTGCAAATACCTGTGTGAGTGCTTTCTTTTAGGTCTAAACTGTTAACAGATTGAATTGTGTCCCCCGAAATACATGTTGGCATACTAATCCCTATGCCCTTGGATATAATATAATCACCTTCTATAATGCAGCCTGATGTTATATTAGTAAGGCCATATCCGATTGGAATTTTTGAGAAGAGAGTGCATTTATGAATACTCACCTAATGCCTTGTGTTCATTTTGCCATATCTTTATTTATAACCTTTGAAACAGTCTGACAGAATTAAAAAAAAAAAAAAAAGCCTACCCTAAACAAAGGCTAACATCATTTAAAATAGCTTTGAAATTTTTGAATCATGCAACCTTAAAAGCTTCTAAAGAGAGTGTATGTCTGTTTCTCCTAGAAAACTTAATTTATTTTGGAAGTGAGAGTTGGGGGAGAGAGGAATGCTACTGAACTGCTTTGTATGTGAGTATGCTTTAAAGCTGATGTCGTAATAAGTACAAAGAACATTGGAATCACTTTTAAAGTAGTGCTATCAGTTTTTCTCATGAGGCAGCTGGTCATTCCTTTTGATTTATTGTTCAATCAACACATCTTTATTAAGTGCCTGTACTGTTTGTAGTACAGGGCTCAATCCAATTCAAAGTACATTTTTTCAGAGACTGCTTTTTGCTGGGCCCAGCACTAGTTTCTGGGTGTTTAAGGCTTCCTACCCAGTAGTTTCTTTCTACAAAAGTTAAAATTATAGCTAAGAAAATTAATAAGACTGGAACATTTAAAGAACAAACTCCAAGAGTCAATATTTTTGTCCTAATTCTCCTAAAAGAAATTTTAGATGTTACTGTCAACTATTTGTGACTTATCTAATGTTAACTTTATATAAAGCTGTACACGAGAGCCTATTTTCTGGGACAAATAGATAACATAGTGGTCGCCCTGGAGGGGGAAACTGAGTTACTGGTAAGAAGTGAAATCAGTATGTACTCTGGAGAGTGGCTGTTTTTTTTTTAATGCTAAGCAAGTGTATTTCCTATAACTATTGTGGAGTCTAACTGGATTTTGACTGAATTTTTCAGAGCTCTTTTTTTCAGAAGGTTTCAGAAATCTCTGAGCTGCATAACAAATAAGGGTTATGCTTGTCAGCTATAAGCCAGATGTGACTCTCATTTTCTTTTGGGTTTGTTCCTTTTTACTTGCCTGCCTGTTCCTCCCAGATGCTTCCTATCGCTCCTCTTCCTGCCCCTGGTGCCTTTGCTGTTGGTGTCTGTTTCCGCATCAGTGAAATAGTCAGGGCAATCCTGGGTTGCCTCGCTAAGAAATAGCTGGTGATGGTAAAGTATCCTGCAAAGGCTGAGTAGATACCAAGTCTTTTGAATGAAAATGACATAGCCTTTGTCAATTAAAGGAAGATTCAAATTCCAATTTCACTTTCAGGTCTTGATGGGGGTGGGGGGGAGAAAATGTTAATTAGACATGTTTGTCTTTGGGTTAATAGAAACTACTGTTAGCTAGTTAACTTTGGTAACTGAAACACTGGGGGAATGCTGGTGATCCTGTGCTCTTTGAGTTTTCAGTCGCCTCAGATCTTCCAGGTGCTCCTTGCAAACTCTATGGAGCAGTTCTCCTGTGTCCTGTAGGGTCACTGTGAGTCAGAATTGACTTGCCAGTGGTGGATTTTTTTCTTTTTTCGGTTAGTCCTTTTTTTTTACCAGGTTACTGTGTCTGCTGCTTTTTCCCCATTATGCTAACTCTTATCATTCCAGTTGTATATAGAAAGCTGAGATCATCTTCTCTGTTGTCCTCCCCTGGCAGTCTCATTGTCTCTTCATAGTCATATTCCCGTTTTTTAGGATATACAACATGGGAGCAAAGTGAGTTCTGCTAGCCATCACAGAGCCGCAAGGCTACAGTGCAAAGCTTAATCTGACATTGCTAAGAGATGTCTAGTGTTCCCTTGGAATGAGCAGCAAATCAAGCACTCGTGAGATTTTTAGAACATTATCAATGTCTGAGAATTACTTCTTTAGAATGAGTTATAATTTGAAGTGACTGTTGATTCCAGGAACCAAAAACCTGAGAACTTTAAAAATGGTAACTGATGACTTTGAAAGAGTTTACTCTTATGTTTTGGGGGTCTTAATATTTATAATCCATTTGTCTTGGGGAAATACTTGAAAGAAACCACTGCTGTTAATGTTAAAATTGGCTGATACATTTTGCTGGTTAATTCCTCTAGGCTCTAACTAGTGTGGGCTTTGGTAACTAAGCATAGGTATGCCTTTACTGTTTGATAGTATCTCATTTTGAAAAAGAGAGCAGAGGTGGTGGTTCTAAAATTTACCCTTAACTTGGAAAATTTGTGGAAACCCTCTAAAATTTGAAAATGTTCATATATTCTTTGGTTTTCATGAACAAGGCCTTTTGCTCATTTTGTCTTTATGTTCTCTAATATGAATAAATTTTGGCCACCTTGGAAAAAATAATAATGGAGGTTTTTATGCCAAGCCATTTGTACTGAATATATTATCCCCAAGTGTTTCTCTTGCTTTCATTCTTTTGGGCATATGATGCAAAGCTTTTAAAACAAGAAATGGGGATATGTTATTGTATGAAAAGTTAAGAATTTGAGGCCCATACAGTTTATGTGATAGTGTCATTCAGCTTCATATTGTGCTCATCTGACCTAGGCTAGATGAATTCGTATTTAACCGAACTGGAATAAGCTTGTTGAGTGTTAGTTTGAGTAAATTGCTGAGAAACATTTAAAGACACAGAGCAGTTGACTGCCTCCTACTTGTGACCTGTGTTTATAGCTGTGACTCTCCCCTTTCCTAAGTTTATAAGAGCGAATTGTTGTAAGAGCGGAAAGAGAGTGCCCACCTCTAGTGGTAATGTGCCATTGTAAACTTTGGAGGGGACAGATATATTGCAATTGTAGGGCATGCTTCGAGGATGCTTTCTTTTCTCCGGGAAAAGTTGGGACCGCCTTTGCTCCTTGCTTTTAGAATACTTATTTGACTTTTTTGGAGCTCTTTCTCAAAATGATTAACCAGTGCTGAATGTCTGACATCAATGGCTCCATTTGTTTGGGATGTAATTTGTAGCCGTAACACAAATTTTAAAGTGTGTGTTTATTGACAAAGGCGCTGTTTCTGTTAACATTTGGTCACTTTCCCCACCTTTCATAAGTTGTAACTGGGTGAAGATTCTGATTGCATATTTAGTTTTAAATCAGGCAGTGAATCAAATGTGTTTCTTCCCTTCAGTTCTCTTGCCTCTCTGAACGTACTTGGGAACACGTGCCCTTCATTGTGTTGTAGTTGTTTCTTTCTTTCAAAGCATTATTTGAAGTATTTGCAATATACTTGAAAATTATTTGAAAAGTAATCGCAATTAGCATAGTCCAGTTTTTATTAACTTGGTAAAATTTTATAAATATGTTCAATGTTTATATATGTTTAATGACCATCTTAATGGTCATTAAACAAATAAAAATATATTACTTAATAAGTACATTTGTATGTTGTGTGGTTTGAAATTACTTTAGACACTGAGTGTATGTGTGTGTATTGACATTTTGGGGAGGATGTAGAGATATTTAAATAGGTAATTTACTGACACCTGCCTCATATTTGAAGGACTGTCAGGGATGTTTAGTTTTCTGGTCACTTTAGATTGTGGTTTATTGCATGCTCTTCTGTAGTCTGTTGTCTGGTAGGGATTGTTGTTGTCATCATTTGCATTATTTTTTGTGGGGCTGGTGTTAGAAACCGTAAATCTAGACTGCTGTGATAGTAGGAACAGGCTGTAACCTGACCCATTTCTTTTGTCAAAATGTCACACCATGAGCTGCCTGTAGTAAATTGACATACCCTGTCATTAACTGTAGTCCTGCACAAATGTCAGGCGGGCAGCAGGTCTCTGGCAATTAGCCTGTGGCTGTTTTTTAAAGCCTTAGGAATTTGCAACTACAAACTGGGATTTTAGCAACCCTTGACTTGTCCTTCACTTATCTGTTTCTTGACTAAATATACTTCTTAACTAAATACATAGCTTTCACCTAACTCATTTTAAGATTGTAAGTGATTAATTTGCAGATGATAATTTTTTTAGATAACTGGAAAATTCTTTAATAGTTAAGTATTCTTCTTGCGCTTGTTTCAACACAGAAAAAGATTAGTTTCTAAATGGTGGGAATAGACTTTACTAACCAAACCAAAAACCAAATCCACTGCTGTTGAGTCAGTTCGGACTTACAGCAACCCTACAGGACAGAGAACTGTCCCATAGAGTTTCCAAGGAGTGCCTGATGGATTTGAACTGCCAACCTTTCAGTTAGCAGATGTAGCACTTAACCACAACCACTACACAACCAGCGTTTCTAAACTTAAAGAACTGCTCTTGAGTCAAGTCTGACACATAGCAACCCTGTTACAAAAGTATATTTAAAATTATGTCTAGTAACCTTAATTCCTTCCACAAAACTGCAGAAGGGGTTAAAACCAAATCAGTTGCTGTTTAGTTGGATCCATTTAATGCCAACTTCATGTATGGAAGAGTAGAACTGTACTCCATGGAGTTTAGATTGCCAGGCTTTTCTCCTGAGGTGCCTCTGGGTGAACTTGATCCTCAGCCTTTCAGTTAGCAGCCTAGTGCTTAACAGCTTGTGTCACCTAGAGATTCCCAACTGAAGTTAGAATTATGTAATTGACATTTATAAACAGAATTTTGGTATAGCATATGTTCCTAGTTGTTCCTCTACCTAAAAAAATGACCTGTGATAGGTAACCCATGTGTGCTGGGACCTACTTGTCTTGTTGAAACTTTAATATCCTAGCAAGAGATAATACTCAGCTTAAAAAAATAAAGGTCTGTCAGCTGTTGGGAAGGAGTAGGGGCTGTCTCATGTCACAGACATTTCTTCTTGGCTCAATGACTTAGTTGTTAGGTGCTGTTGAATCAGTTTTGACTCATACAACCACAAGAGACAGAGTAGAACTGTCCCATAGGGTTTTCTAGGTGATAAACTTTTACAGAAACAGATTGCCAGGCCTTTATCCCGCACAGCTACTGGATGGGCTTGAAGCACCAGCTTTTCAGTCAGCAGCTGAGTGCTTAACCATTGGACTGCTAGGGCTCCTTCATTGACCTAAACTAGTGTGTAAATTAAGACAGCATGTAAGAAATTGTAGGGAGGAACTGAGGAGGATGATAGGGATGATAGTGACAGCCAAAAGAAGATGTCACCAGAATTTTTGTTAACCTACAGTATTTTGGCTCTATGTGGTTTAGATAAAAGGAGCCTGTAGCTTAGTAGATTTTATCCAACTCGACGGCACTTGGCTTGGCTTTGTGTCAGTACCCTGGTTAAAGTGCCTGGCTGCTAACTGTAAGGTCAGCAATTTGAACTCACCAGTTGGCTCACCAGTTGGGAGAAAGATGTGGCTGTCTGCTTCTGTAAGGATTTACTGTCTTGGAAACCCCGGGGTTGCTATGAATTGGAATACACTTGATGGCGACAGGTTTGGCTTTTAATTTGATAAACACTGGCCTGGTTATCTAGTAGGACCTCAAAGATGAACCAGATAACAATCTGCCAAAAGCTTATCAGTCTAGCAGGGGAGATAAGGCTAGTAAACAATCAAATGGCAAGTGATAGTAATTGTAAATTTTGTGGGTGGTGCAGATGGTTTGCCCTTGGCGACTAACCTAAAGGTTGGTGGTTTGAACATAACCAGCAGCACACAGAAGAAAGGCCTGGCAATCCACTTCTATAAAGATTGCCACTAAGAATACCCTGCTGTCTAACACATAAGGTTGCCATGAATCAGAATCATTAGGTCTCTGGGATATAACCTTTGTTTTCTACTGCCCGCATGGATCTATCCTGTCCAAAGTGCATGGTGCATTATATATATTCCTTTATTTTTTTCCTTTCAAAGCATATATGAGTATATTGAAGCTCCTTCTTTTGGCAGCGGACAGACTTAGGTTGAAATCGTTTTTCTTTCACTACTAACTTTTTTGTCTTTAAGAATCAACAAAGGGTTCACAGGTGGCCCGATGCCTGGCCTGCGTGTCTGTCACACCAAGGATCTGTATCAGTGCATCTTGCTGTTGCACCAGGCTTTACCCTCTGACCTCAAGTTCCTGGGGGACTAGTACATGAAGGACAAATTTAGGAAACACAGGGTGGTTGCTTCTAATGAGGGCCAGCACTTCTTACAGGGTAGGGGATATATGCAGTGCTGTTGGCAACAAGCTAACAAAAGTAGACCAAATTCACCTGAAAAAACATGTTTGGAACTGCCCTTGCAGAGGAAACTTAATGAGTTTCCTGATAAACAGATTGAACCCTTGCAGGAGCTGATGCAAGAAGCCACTAAACCCAATAGGCAGTTTAGTATTAGGAGTCTACAAGACCCAAACCAAAATTTTAATCATTATTTAGTCTGTATAAAAAAGCCTAACAAAGATTTTAAAGATCAGCCCCCCCCCCTTATTTAACCATCAGTGGATTAGGAAAAAAGTAATGATTTCTTCAGGTTTTAGGCTTTGTGAATAACTACTGTTAATGAAATACTCTTTTATTTTGGGTGTTTTGTTTTTGCATTAAGATCACTTGTAGATAAAACTTTACAACATTATTAGAATAATAGTGCTTTCTGGATGGAATTTGATTTTTGCACTAAACAAGAAAGGAAGGCTCCAAAAGTGGATAAACTTCTGGAATTTTGCTGAAAAATTTGTGTATGTAAATTTGCTTATAATGCCATTCTTTTTCAGGTATTAGCTTTATGATTTTTTTGTAGCTTCATCAGATAAGCATTTCTTGATAAGGATAGATGTGGAATTCCAATAGGATAATACATCATTCTGCATTGTCATTCTTATCCACTCTGATAACACATATGATTATTCTTTTGGAAGTCCCCTCCTTGGATCATGTTTGTTCTGAGTGAGAGAATAAAGAGAGCTTTAAGGTTTAGTATCATACTATCATTTGTAGAATAGATTATACAAAGTATAATACGTTTCTGCAGTGCTTGATAATAAGAGACCCCTTAAATAATTTATAGTTGCCATGAGAATCTCATCTATCATCTAATGGTTGGGGAGATAAAAATATTTATACACTAAAAAAATCAAATGGTAAACTCATTCACATCATTAAATACACATTGCGAATTTTAAAAAATATAATGAGCTAAAATGATTTGTGTCTCAAGTTCAGGATATTTACTGTATGGTTGTTGAGTTATTGTTGTGTATTGTGTCTCCCAAATATATCTGTCAACTTGGCTAGGTCATGATTCCTAGTATCATACAGTTGTCCACCATTTTGTCATCTGATGTGATTTCCCTTTGTGTTGTAAATCCTATCATTATGATGTAGTAAGATGGATTTGTGACAGGCACTTGGCTTTGGCTTATGTTGGATGATATCTACAATATTAGATGGTGTCTTAGGCCAGTCTCCTTTGAGATCTAGAAGGGAAAAGTGAGCAGAGGGATATGGTGACCTTACATCACCTAGAAAGCAGTGCCAACCCCAGAGTATGTCCTTTGGACCTGAGGTTCCTGCACTGAGATGCTCCTAGACCAAAGGAAGGCTGATGATAAGGAGCTTCCTCCAGAGGTGACGGAGCAAGAAAGCCTTCCCTTGGAGCTGACACCCTGCATTTGGACTTGCAGCCTACTAGACTGTGAGAGATTAAATTCCTCTTTGTTACCAAAAAGAAAAACAGGATCAACAGAACTTAGTAAATTATGAAATGCTGGGCAAAGGAGGAGGGGGCTCAAAGTTGACTTCTAATTCAGAAGTATTGGATGTTTGTAATGCCAGTTAAAATAGGAAGCAAAGGAAGAGGATCTCATTTTGGAAGGCAGAGGAGTTTCGCGTTTTTAAATATGTAGTGTTCCAGGTGGTTGTAGGCCATTCAGACTGATGTTCACTTGGCTAAGTGGAAATGTTGGAGATTGGGACTAGAAATGTTGAATTAGGAGTTTTCCTCATTAGGGTGTTGCATCAGTCATGGATTACAAAGAGATTATAGATTCTAGAATCTAGAGGGAGCCACTAAGTGAATAGAGATCAGTGGCTAAAACAGAAGGAGGAAGGCACAGGGATGTTAGAGGTAGGACTACAAGAGAATAATGTGTGCCTAATACCTAGAGAGGAGGGAGTGTCTTGGAATGAGACACTCTTAAGTGTCAGGGAGAGTGACTGAAACAGTGAAATGGGGTTTGATGTTCAGGAGATACACTGGAGCTTTGGAAAGGAGTTAATGGGAAAAGAGGGAAGACAGGAGTCAGACTGCAGGAAGTGACATATCTCAGCGACTCTGTTATCACATTTTACTGATATGATCACTGATGTTTATTACCATAACTGAGGTCATCAGGAAAAGGTTAGTCAGTATGCTAAATATGTAATATGGTTGAGAATGTTTTCTATATTAATAAAAATAAAGATATTGTCTGAATTTAAGATCACATCTGTTTATAAGCACTTTACTTTTTTAAGGAGTTTAGATTTTAATAGCTCTAAAATGGGAGGCTCAGTGAACAAGTCTAACCGTAAATGCTTATTTGGACTTCATTCCCTCCTGGAGGACTTCTGTCTGGGAACTATGGCAGTATACCTTGCTGTTGGTGTGCAAACAGATTTATTTCAGCTTAACATATATATTTGGTTGATTCTTATGCTCTCTCAGGTTGAGATTCTCTGATTTCATCCATTTTACCTCTGGGCTTAAAGTTGAAAAGGGCCCTGGGAGGATTTCTTGCTATCAGACTTCTGTAATTCCTGTCATGTCAAGATTCTTGTCCTTATTGATTCTTTAGGTTGTTATCGTTAGGTGCCATCTTCATGATTGTTGTCATCCTTAAGTCTGTTGTTGTATCTGCTGTGTATTTTGAGTGCCTTCCAGCCTTGGGAGTCCGTCTTCAATTACTATATCAGACAATGTTCTGTTAGGATCCATAGCATTTTCATGGGCTTATTTTCTGAGAGACTTAGTATAGATTCAGGAGCCCTGGTGGTACAGTGGTTAAGCACTCGGTTGCTAACCAAAAGGTCAGTGGTTCAAACCCAGTAGTGGCTGTGCGGGAGAGAAGACCTGACATTCTGTTCCCAGAAGATTACAACCTAGGAACCACTATGGGGCATTTCTCCTCGGTCCTGTAGGGTCACTAATAGCATCCCAGCAGAGGCAACAAATAGCTTAGTTGAGTCTGACTTTCAGAGAAGTCTAGGAGGTAGTGCATTGTGTATGTCAGTCCTCTATATAAAGAAGCCAAAGGCCCCGAGACTGCAGAGGAAGTTGAGGGCCCAGAAGGACACTGAGCAACTCCAGCATTTCATCATCTAGGTAGCAGAGGAGGCAGAAGCCTTTTTTAGTCTCGACTCATTTTGTGTTCTCAGTCTGAAATTCTTCTCCCTTCGTTCTCTGCTCATTGAAATTCTGTTAATCCTTAAAGGAGCACTTCAAGTGCCACTTCTTTCAGGAAGCCTTCTTTTGTATTCCCAGAGTTGACTGCTCCTTCAACCTTCCCACAGAGCACCACTTTTGCCTCTCTTAAAGCCTGTATTTAATTCTGCTTTGTTTCATAATTACTTGTTTGTTTTGTCTCTCCCACTAGATTTTCAGCTCTCTGATAGCAGATTGTGTGGCTTCTGTCCATAGAGCACCAAACACTTAACAAGAATTCTGTAAATATTTGTTAAATAAATGCCTGGCTCACACCTGAAAGGAGGTGGTGGTGATAGAGAAAGGAATAAGAAAGGCTTCAAGAAGAAGGTCGTATGTATGTTAGGCCTTGAGGGATGGATAGTGTTTTAAGAACTAGAAGAGGAATTACGGGTATCTCAAACAGTATGATGAATCATTGAAACAAGAGTTCTCTTGGCTAGGGCACAGAGTAAGTTGAGGGTGGTAAATGTCAGGTGGCTTTGAAATTGTGTGAGGCCTTAAATACCCTACAAAAGAGTTTTTGTTTAATTAAGTAGTTAATGGGGAGTCAATAGAATTATTGAAGCAAGAGGGTGATTGGGTCAGAAGACAGCTTACCATATCTGGCATTATGTAGAGAGGAGTTTGGGATTGGCTGGAGGAGTTAGGGAGCTGTGGAACTAGACCAGGCGGGAGCTAAGGAGGGTATACACCAGTGAGGGGTGAGAAGCAGGGGATAGGGAAATGAGGCATTGCATGTTGGCCAGCCACTAATTGAATGTGCAAATGGGAGAAGAGGGACAGACGTACCTGGGGTTGTCAGGCCAAGTGTCTGCGCAAGTAGTTGTGTTTGTAAGTGTTTTAGTCACCCTGGTGTGTCTCTAACAGTACCACGAGTGAAAGGCTTCATGAAGAGAAATTGTACTGTCACTGTCCAGTAAGCCACAAATCCATTCATGAGTTACAAGGCCATTCAGTGGGAGAAATTATCAGTCTGGTAGGCTAAGTCCAAATTCATTGTGAGAGCATCTCAGCACAGGAACCTCAGGTCCAAAGGACATGCTCTGCTCACAGGGCTGCTTTCTTGGTGGTATGAGGTTCCCAACTTCTCTGCTCACTTCTCTCACTTATAGCCCACAAGCTGGTAATTGGAGTCCTGCGTCACCAACACAGCTGCTGCCCATTCTCCCTCATCAACATCTTAGAGGCAGGACTCACAATACATGGGAGGAATTGCACCAGATTGGGATTCATAGGCAAGTCAGATGAATATATATGTTTTGGGGGGGACCCAGTACAATCCATGACAGTAAGAGAAGCATGTCAGAAGGAGTAAGTTTTCAGGTAGTGATGCTTGAGTGTAAGTCTGTTGAGTCAGAGGTGCAGAAGTCTCTCTGGGTGGATTTATGAGTGTATTCTCCATAAACAGACAGACAAACCAGTTGCTGTTGAGTCAATTCAGACTCATGACAACCCCTAAAAAACCAGAAAACCAAAATCTGTTGCTGTTGAGCTGATTTTCAGCTCCTAGCGCCCTTATAGGGTTGAACTTCCCCATAGCACTTAACCACAATGCTGCCAGGGCCTAATCTTTGGCTGACCAGTGGACATAGGCAGTGACTTCAGATCTGAGTTAGTCTGATAGGAGCCATATAGTCTCAGGGCTCCTCCTGTCTCTGTCACATCAGTAAGTCTGACCTTTTTTGTGAAGGTTCTTAAATTTTTTTTTAATCAAGGGAAAGAGATTAAAATCATGTGACCTTATAACTGATTTCTAATAATACTACTCTACAGAAATTTTTTTGTATTGTGCGCTATGAGGGATATAATTTTTTTTTTTTTTTTTTTTAGGAAAAGAGTCCCCAAAGGGATGTCATGGGGCGAACAGTGAATGAAGGTAAGGTTTACTTTTCTAAAGGTAAAAAAGTATTTCTAGTTATTTAATTGGAATGATTATCTCCTGGTAAACTGAATTTTGAAGATAAAGCCCTTTTTAAAACAAATACAGCCCTATAGGAGGTGTTGGGTACTTAGAATTTTAGAGCTGCAATAGTTATCAAAGATAATCTTATCTTCCCATCCGAAGTCAGAGACGTTAAATGAACAGGTCGTACAGCAGTCTGTGACAGAGCTAATGTTAGAATCCAAATTTTCCAGCCGTAATATAAATGATTTAAAAAAGGATTCACCCTGTCTTGTTCTAGTGAGAAGTCGTCTCACTGTTCTGTGAATACCATGCTCATTTGTAGTCTGTGCTTTGTGCTTTATTTTTCTTCCCATAATACAGCCAGCCAGCCAGCCAGTCAGCCAAGTGCCGTGGAGTCGGATCCGGCCCATAATACATTTTTCACATTTCTGTCTTCTAAATCTGTTTCTTCCTTCAAAATGCAGTTCAAGTCCTGTGTCTTCCTTGACTTTGTCTCCACCTGGTTATTGTCCTGTGCTATACTCTGATTCTGTCAAGTGTTTGATGTAGTGTCTGTAACTAGATTCTAAGCTTCCCTAGAGCGGGAACCGTGCTTTTACAGTTTCACTTTCTTTCCTAGTAGAAAATATTACCAAAGAACTATTTAGTAAATATTAATGTGCACTTTGTTTTACTAGTTAAATTGTTTAAATAGAAAGCAGCCCATCTAACCCCCATCCCCAAGTGTTCACACCTTAAAGAGCTGCTCAGGCAGAACCAGGAAGCAGGTCTGTTATCTTGCATCACACATCTGGCATCATCCATAGAGCCTTTTTAAAAAGCCAAAGATGAATCAGATTAAGCTCTTCTAGATCAAAATATATTAATGCCGATTAGAGGAAATACAAGGGCCAGAAGAAAATCCTGAGTAGAAAACTCGAGAGGACCAACCAAGTGGTATTGTCAGCCAAAAAAAAAAAAAAAAATGCACAGGGAAAGAAAAAAAGGAGAGGAGGAGGAGCGTATAGATCAAAAGAGACTTAAGAGATGTGTCATCGTATGGCTGTGGGTAGACTTTGAACCTGATTCAGTCTTAAGCTAGTAGGGGAAATATGAACATTGGTTGTCTGATGATAGTAAACAATTATGTTTACTTTTTTTTTAGGTGTAGTGACAGTGTTTTAAGTTTTTTTAAAGGAGTCATTTTGGAGATGTTGTTAGGTACTGTCTGGTTAGTTCCTATTCATAACAACCCCACGTAACAGAGTGGAACTGCCCCATAGGTTTTTTTCCTAGGCTGTAATCTTTATAGCAGAAACCCTGGTGGCCTGATTAAGTGCTGCAGTTGCTAATGGAGGATTTGCAGTTTGAATCCAACAGGCACTCCTTGGAAACCTGATGGGGCAGTTGTACTCTGCCCTGTAGGATCACTATGAGTCAAAATTGACTGTACAGCAGTAGATTTGTTTTTGTTTTGTTTTTAATCTTGATGTGAGCAGATTGCCAGGGTCTTTGTGCGAGCTGCTGGGTGGGTTCAGATCACCAAACCCTCGTGGTGCCGTGGCTAAGTGCTAGGTCTGCTAACCAAAAGGTAGGCAGTTTCAACGTGCCAGGCGCTTCTTTGGAAACTCCATGGAGCAGTTCTACTCTGCCCTACAGGGTCACTATAAGTCAGAATTGACTTGACAGCACTGGCTATTTTTTTGTTTTGGTTTGGTTTATTATGCCGCTAGAAGTCTCTATTTTAAGGATACATACTGTAATATGTACAAATGAAATACTTTTTTAAAAAATTTTTTATTTAATATAACTGAGTGAAAATGTACATTCACGTATAAATTTACATACACACCTATATGCAGCTTCCACTCCTCTCCTTGCCTGGTGACAGCACAGTATTCCTCTCTGCTCCATACATGTCTCATTCTCCCAACAGTCTCTTTTTTCCCTCCTCTCCACCCACCCTCCTTCCTCCAGCCAGAGATCAGCAGGATGACATCCTATAGATGTAAAGAACCATAAAGTGCATCCAATACATGGTCACTGCATCGCCAAGTCCAGTCCATTCCTGTCCGAAGCGTGGACCTTTGTTATGATTTATGGTCAAGGGCAGCATCAGGGTGAGAGGCCATGCTCCCAGGGGAACCCCAAAACCACTGGACCATCAATTGAGGTCTTTTAGTGGGGATCTCAGGGTGCACCCCTTTTTATTCTTGTGTTGCCAGTGAGACTCAACTTAGTGAGCTCCATCGCGGCTGTCACTGGTGGTGGCCGGGCACCATCCGGTTCTTCCGGTCCCAAGTCGGTGTAGGCACCCACTCTTGTGGGTCTCTTTGTCTTCCGGGTTGTCTTTCACAAATGAAATACTTTAAGCTTGATGAGATCACAAAATGCAGTGCTGTTTGAGCTCATTAGCTAGACATGGAAAAAAAACTGCCTAGACTGTTTAAATACATTAGTCTCTTTGTTATGTTACATTTAGTGCCCCTGTCATGTTTTTGAATTCTTAAAAACATCTCCTTTATTTTGAGATCATATATTAATACTGTAAAATCAGGTAGTTTCATTTCTTGATTCATTCATGCAATACATCCTTGAGAGTGTTATGTATTCTAAATCCTGTTCTAGGCACCAAGGATACACTGCAGTGAACAAAATAGACAAAATAAATAAGTCCTTGCCCTTTTGGAGCCTGCATTCATGTAGTGAGAGATGATACATACAATAAACAATAAATGAGGACATTATAAAGCACATTAAGAAAACAAAAACTCAGTTGCTGCCAATTCCAACTCTTGGCAACCCCATGTGTTTTAGAGTAGAGCTATAGAACTGAGCCCCCAGGGGTTTTCAGTGGCTATGACTTTTAAGAAGTAGCTCTCCGGGCATTTCTTCCCAGATGCCTCTGGGTAGATTTGAACCACCAACCTTTCAGTTGTTAGCTGAGTGCTTAATTGTTTATGTTACCCAGGGGCTCCTATAATATACATAGTATGTTAAAAAGTGATAAGTCCTATGTAGAAGATAAGGATGTTAATTATAAAATTAAAACTGGTTAATGTTAGAAAATAGGTTTAGTTTGTGTGTTTGAAAGTGTTCTTTCAAACTATTTGACCATTATTGCTAATTATTACTATTTTTTTAGATTCAATGGATGTTAAGAAGGAGAATCAAGATGAAGATAGAAGTCCTCCCTCAAGTACATCTATGCAGACTGGTAGGTTTTCTTGGTTTTTCACTTTTGGCCCTTATTTATTGGTTTGTAACTTGATTTTTGTATTTCTTGTATTTGAATTTTCAGTAGGTAAGATTCACATTGTGTAAAATTGAAAAGACAGGGGTCTATAATAGGGGAAGTCTTGTCCTCTTTTTCTTGTCTCACAGCCACTCAGTTCCCCCCGCAATCAAGATACAAGCTTCTCCAGTGATATTCTATGATAGCTAGCCCCTTCACAGTTTTAAAAACTTTTGTAGTGAAATGTATAACACAACATTTGCCATTTTAACATTTTTTGGGTGTATAATTTAGTGATACCAATAGGCATTAAAATCATGTGTGATCATCAGCCATAGTCATTGCCAAATTTCCCATCCCAGAATGGTAGGCTTTAAAATAGCTTAACACAACATATTTTTATTCCTCACTCAGTGTTAATATGAACTCTTGTCTTACTCTTTTGGTACAGTATATGTACAATAAATTCCTGTAAATATAAAATCTAAGAAATAGAAAGGTAAGAAAAAAGAACTCTTATTTTGAAAATTGTACTTTGTTTTTGCTTAGAGATAAATTGGTTCAGGATTAAGTAAAAAAGATAATTGTGTATTTCAGTGCAAATTTTGACAAATTATGGATAGCCAGTTATTAATTACCATCTATCACCAATTTAGAATAATTTGATTATTAATAAAAAGCCTTCTTTCAACATTAGAATCACTGTAAAAACCCTTCCCTGATTGCCAGAAGGCAGTGGTTAAGGGCTAGGGAGCTCTGACAGATCTGTTCTGAAATTCTAGAGTCACTCCTTATTGGTCATGTGACCTTAGAAAATTACTTTAGTGTGTTTCTGCCTTTTTTCTCCTTTGTAACACAAAGATAATAATAGTACTATGTAGCATTAAATGGAAAAAATGAATTTAAAACACCCAACGTATTGCTTTAGCTTAGTTGGAAATGTTCAATAAAATGTTAACTTTATTAACCTTAAGTTGTTAATTCATGATTTGAGTTCCTCATTTTGAACAATATATGTGTAATGCTGTACCAAGGAATCAGGAGAGAAACTCTAAGCCATTGCCCCTACCCTTAAGGAAAATGAGAATATTTCCTCAAGTCATATGCACATAAAAGGCTAAATTAAAAAAAAAAAAAAGAAGCAGAAGTAGTAGCAAACTGTTGTGCCTACCAGAGATTGCCAGGCAGACCCCTTGTCTTTCTGTTATACCTGCTTTGCCACGCCAGTACTGGGGTAATTCACTTCATGATTTTCTCTTCCCACACACAGACTGCATATAGAGTAGACATGTGTTGGAAGGTACCATTGACTCACTTCTGACTCATTGTGAACTCGTGTGACATTTGCCAGAGTAGAACTGCCCCATAGGGTTCTCTTGGGTCTTTCTCCTCCACAGGTGCTGGATGGGTCTGAACCGCCAACCTTTTGGTTAGCAGCCTAGTGATTAAGGATTGTACCACTAGGGCTCTTTCCTGTAGAGGTGATCTCAGAGAATCTGTCACTGTAGTTGGGCCTTCAGTGCTTCCTTAGCTCCCTTTCCCAGTGCCCTTATTTGTTCTTCACTTCTTCCTTACAACCACCCATGGAAGCCATTAGGTTAGAATGTACCTCCTCATTCCCACAAATTGCTCTCCATCTTTTTTTAATATAAAAGCCTTATTGAGATATAGTTAACATATCATATAATTCTCTAATTTAAAATGTACAATTCACTGATTTTCAGCATGTTTGCAGAGTTGTGCTGCCAGTACCATAATCAATTTTCAAAGATTGTCATTACTCCATAAAGGAACCCTATACTTACTACTAGTCATTCCCCATTCTCCGTCTTCTCCCAGCCCTAGGCAATGACTAATCTACTTTTTATCTCTATAGATTTGCCTATTCTGGATATTTTATATAAATTAAATAGTAAAAACATGTAGTGTTTTATGACTGGCTCTATGTTTTTTCTTTTTTTCATTCTGTCTGTCTCTAGTAGGGAGAGGAGGGCATAAATGTCCTCTATCCTGGGTTCTAGCCTTTCTTGCCCTCTCAAAGACCTTGTTTTAAATCTTTTGATTCTTTAATCTCTCTTTCCTGGCTCTTTTTCCACAGCCATTGAACTTACTCAGAACCTTCACATCTTGAAAATACACTTCTTCAGTCAGCACAGCTGGATTAAACCAAGAGCTAAGAAGTTTCCTAAATATAACCCAAGACTTTGAAGGAAAGGGTAGCAGGCGCAAGGGTCTGGGGACCGTGGTTTCAGGGGACATTTAGGTAAATTGGCATACAAAGTTGGTTAAGAAAGTATCTGCATACAACTGTGGTGAGTGGTATCTGGGATCTTAAAAGCTAACAAGTGGCCATCTAACTAGCACCAATTGGTCCCAATGCACCCGGAGCAGAGGGGAATGAAAGACATCAAAGACATGAGGAAAATACGCACCCAAGAGACAGAAAGGGCCACATAATCCAGAGACTACATCAGCATGAGACCAGAAGAACTAGATGATGCCTGGGAACCACCAGTGACTCCCCTGACAGGGAGCAAAACAAAGAGTCCCTGATACAGCAGAAGAAAAATGGATATATAAAACTCGGACTTTCTTTTTTTTATTATGATTGAATGAAAATGTATATTCCCCTGTAAATTTGCATGCCCACCTGTATGCAGCTCCCACTGCTCTCCCTGCTAGAACTTGGACTTTCTTAAATAGACCAGATTTGATGGTCTGACTGACTTAAGGGTCCCCAGAAGGATATGGCCCTTTGACTGTTTGTTAGTCCAGTAATGAAACCATTTCCAAGCCAACTCCTCAGATAAGGATTGAATTGGCCTCTTGACTTAAGTGCATATATAAGACTAACTGGGCAGCTGCTGTCCAGAGATGAGATGAGAGTGTGGAGGGGAACAGGAGTTGGTTGAATGGGCACGGGAAATACAGGGTAGAGGGCAGGAGTGTGCTGTCTGTCACAGGGTGGGGAGAGCAGCTGGAGTTACATAGCAGTGTGTGTGCAAGTTTTTGTGTGACAAACTGACTTGGATTGTAAACTTTCACTTACAGCACAATAAAATATTAAAAAGAAAAAAAATACACTTTAAAACAGTTTAAGAAAACTGAAATTAACCTTCCTTGAGCCTTCTAGCCCCTCTCTCCCTGCTTCTTTTCACAGCCGAACATCTTGTTTTTATGGGCACTCTTTCCTCACTTCTGGTTCTTTCTCCATTTCCTGTAACTTGGGCTTCGTCTCCACCCATAGGGTGAAACTGTTATTGTTAAATTCATTCAACCTCCATGTTGCCAGATTGAGTAGACACCTTTTGGTCTATATTTTACTGGAATATCTAGATTATTCCATACTACTCATTACTCCCAAACCCTTCTCCTTTGCTTTTTGTTATCATGCTCTTGACATTATCTACCTAATTTTTTGCTTTATAATTTTTATTAAGCTTGAACCATATTAGATTGTCAGTATTGGACAATTTTTGACCTATAGTCAATCTCATCTGATATTTAAGCATTAAACATTAGCACCTTAGGGTTCTATCTTCAGACCTCTGCTCTTCTCACTGTATATAGTCTTTCTGGATGACCTCTTCTGAAGTTTTTTTTCCAACCCCTGTTTGTTTGGTCAAGTTTCCAAATCTGTGTCTTGCCTGTAGTTCTTAGCTACAGACCCTAAATGGTTGAAAAGGAATACCTCCAAGTCATTGTCCTATTACAGAATTAAAAAACCCAACAGCTTTGAGTCAGTTCTGACTCAGTGACCTTAAAAGATAGAGTGGGACCGCTGCATAGAATTTCCAAGGCTGTAATCTTTGTGGCAGCAGATGCCACATCTTTCTCCCTCAGAGTGGCTGGTGGATTTGAACTGCCCACCTTTTGGTTAGCAGCTGAGCACTTAATCATTGTGCAGCCAGGGCTATTTGATTGTCCTATTTAAAAAAGCACCAAACCCACTGCCACCGAGTCAATTCGGACTCATAGCAACCCTAGTAGACAGAGTAGAACTGCCCCGTAGAGTTTCCAAGGAGCTGCCTGGCTGATTTGAACTGCTGACCTTTTAGTTAGTAGACATAGCACTAACCACTGTACAACCGGGGTTTCCTCATTGTTCTGTAGGCACCTCAGAATCACCTTGTCCTAAACCACATTTTTCTTTTCCCTGTCGTCCAAGCTAAATCCTCTGTTTCTGATTTGGTGCGTTACAACACCATCATCATCCTGCTGCCCAGGCCAGAAATTTAGTAATTACCGTTTGCTTGCTCATTCAGGTGTTAGACGCTCCTCTCCTTTAACATTGCTCTCATTTTTCCTATCTTCTGTACTTTTTCCTGCCACTGTCTTAGTTCAGGCTCTTAATCATGTCTCTCCTAAATTACTGTACTAGTTACTGCTGTAGACCTGTTTCCACTCTGGGCCTTTCCCTCCCTATACTGCTCCCAGAATGATTTTCCTAAATCTCAGATTTCATCCATGAAAAACCTTCTGTGCCTTCCAACTTTCACAGTATACCAGAATCTTCCTCCCTATAACTTTCATAATACACCAGACTCTTCCAGGTTTAGTGCAGAGTCTTCAGTGATGTGGCCACTGCATGTCTCTCAGGCTTTGTCCCTTGCTACTCAGCTGTGTGTAGCCATATAGCAGCTCTGCTTGCAAATGCTGAGCTTGCCATGTTGTTCCATGCCTCTGGGTCTCTCTGCTCATGCTGTTAACGTTGCTCAAACACCTGCCATCTTTCCCTCCTGCCCCGCACATAGCTAATACAAAGGGATGTAGTTTTTATCAGTTTCTCGCCATTGTTTCCTGGTGCTAATGACCATGGCATCTGTTACAACTACTTGATATTGGGGGTGGGAATTGGATTGTGGCAAATTGTAAAGATGTAATTGAATTATTTCTGGGTGGTGGGTCTCTTGTAGTAGGCTTTATATCTAAGATCTGAGACAAGTGAGGAGAGAGTGATTTAGATTGCTCTGTGTGTGTAAGGCTTTGAGATCCATGATTCAATTCATTTCTCTTTCTAGGTCTTTCTACCATATTAATAGTAAGACTTTCAATGCATAGGTGAAGATGTAGAGTTTATCTCCACATAGCAATGGACTTCACAACTTTTTCCATCCTGATTCCACACCCCCTGCAAAGTTACGAACAACCAGGAAAACAACACAACATAAAACCATTTGAGGGGGAGAACTTTGGACTATATACTTAAGAAATGCTTTCGGATGTACTGAATTATAGTTTCAAGCAGTGTTTGGTAGCTGAGGACTTTGAAGAAATAATACTGGTAGAGTTGGATGCAGTAATGTAAAATGACTACTTTTAAATAAAGGTTTTAACCTAAAAGAAAAAAAAATGTTGCTGTCAATTCCGACTCATAGCAACCCTATAGAACAGAGTAGAACTGCCCATAGGATTTCCAAGGAGCACCTGGTGGATTCAAACTGCTAACCTTTTGGTTAGCTGCTGTAAGCTCTAAATCACTATACCACCAGGATTTACAAATAAAGGCTTTGGGCCTTTAATTTGAGGCAGTCAGAAGACTACAAATTTTTATGTCTTCAACTGAAAAAAAGCAATGTTTGCCATACAGTATCAGGTCCCCAATCTTATTTATAGGCATATCGATTATCTCCCTAGCATCATGTTGGGCAGTTGATTTTTTCCAAATGCAGAAACTTGTCTTTTTGTGCATTAGCAAATAGCACTTGACCGTGTGTACATATAACGTAAGTATTTAGAAAGCTTTTTTAAATTCAGGAACACTGATTTTAAGGAATACCACCAAGTTTTTAAAAATGTATTCTTATGGGTTACCATCATTACTTTAGAATTCTCAAACTTTTGATTTAAAAAAATGAGATTACTTAATTGAATTGATAGTTGCAAATACGTCTCAGGGCTTGGACCCTAACATCTCATCTTAGAAATCTGTGGGTGACCTCTAGAAAGTAAGCTCCAAGAAGATCAGGAGTTTTGTCTATTTTCTTCACTGCTTTATATGTAGTGTCTACGACAGTGCCTGGCACATACTGGCGGTTTACTATAGGAATACAGTGATGAACAAAGAAAATATGATTGCTGCCTCTTTGAGCTTAGGGAGGAAGATAGACATTAACCATTGTGATAAATGCTATAAAATACTGGGTGCTGATCATTTAGCTGAGAGTGCTGGTCATTCAAATGGGAAACTTTCAGCTCTGTATATTTTGTCCATCTTCTCCATGTAGCTTGTGAACCCGTCTAGCACTGGTAAAAGACAATGTGATTTTGAATTACTCTGGAGAAGACCAGAGGGCTTAAAAAGATTGCATTCAATGTGCCAAAAGGTGTTGGGTCTAATATATGGACTAGAAAAGAGTACTGGACAAACAAGAAGGGGAACCCCTGGCATCTGTTAATAAAAATCAGATCACAGAGTTATGTATGTATACGTGTGTCCTGCATAGATGTATCAGTTTTCAGGCCTCTTTTCCGAGAGAGAATAAACTCCTGTCACTGAGGACAGCATGCACAGGCTAAAAACTGGGACCTCAGGCTTATTTAAGACTTTCTGACTGTTTTGGCCCGTGGCACAGTATTACAGCTGTGGTATTGTTGTAAAGAAGTGAGATCTAAATTAGAAAAGCCTACAACTATGTGCATTTTGCTTCTCATTGATAGGGTCAGTTTAAGACAGTCAAGCTGAACAGTTTTGTCCAGGGATCCTAAAAGTTTTCCCTCGTGACTACCTATGAGCAGCTAATACTTGACAAAGGGCCAAAGTCTGTAAACTGGGGAAAAGACTGTTTAACAAATGGGGTTGGCATAACTGATATCCATCTGCAAAAAAAAGAAACAAGACCGATATCTCATACCATGCACAGAAACTAACTCAATGAATCAAAGACCCAAATAGAAAATCTAGAACAGTAAAGATCATGGAAGAAAAAATAGGGACAATGCTGGGAGCGCTAATACATGGCATAAGCAGACTACAATATGTTACTAACAATGCCCAAACACCAGAAGAAAAGATAGATAACTGGTAACTCCTAAAAATCAAACGCTTCCAATACTGATCCTAAAGACTTCACCAAAAGAGTAAAAAGATTACCTACAGACTGGAAAAGAATTTTTGGCTACCTTGAATCAGATTGGCATCTAATCTCCATAATCTACAAAGTACTACAAAACTTAAACAAAAGACAACCCAGTTAAGAAAGGGGCAAAGGATATGAACTGGGACCTCACCAAAGAGGACATTCAGGCAGCTAACAGTTACATGAGGAAATGCACATGGTCATTAGCCATTAGACAAATTCAAATGAAAACCACAGTGAGATACTGTCTCACCCCTAAAAGGTTGGCACTAATCCGGAAAACAAAATAATAAATGTTGGAGAGGTTGCAGAGAGGCTGGAATTCTTTTGCCCTGCTGGTGGGAATTTAAAATGGTACAACCACTCTGGAAATTGATTTGGCACTTTCTTGCAAAGCTAGAAATACAAATACTGTATGATCAATCAATCCCACTTCTTAGAGTATATCTGAGAAAAATAAGAGCTGTCACACAAACAGGTAAATGCACACCGATATTTACTGCAACAGTGTCCACAGCCGCCAAAAGATGGAATCAACCTGTTCAGTGTCGTTGAGTTGGTTCCAACTCACAGTGACTATGAACAACAGAAGAGAACACTGCTGGGTCTTGTACTATGTCTGCATTGTTTTCATGCTTAAGCCCATTGTTGTGGCCACTGTGTCAGTCTATCTCGTTGAAGATCTTCCTCTTTTTCACTGACCCCCCACTCTACCAAGCGTAATTTTCTCCAGGGACTGATCCTTCCTGACATGTCCCAAGTATGTAAGATGCAGTCTTGCCATCTTTGCTTCCAAGGAGCTCTCTGGTTGTACTTCTTCCACAACAGATCTGTCGGTTCTTTTGGCATTCCTTGGTACATTCTACATTCTCCTCCAACACCGTAATTCAAAGGCATCTATTCTTCTTCTGTCTTCTTTGTCTGCTGTCCAGCTTTCACATACATATGATGTGATTGAAAATACCATAGCTTGGGTCATGCGCACCTTAGTCTTCAGGGTGACATCAACCTAGATGCATGTTAACAGATGAATGGAGAAACAAACTATGGTATAGTCACACAATGGAATATTATACAATGATAAAGAATAACAATGACCTTAGGAAACATTACATGGAGTCATCTGGAAGACATACAGACTGAAATTAGTTGCAAAAGGATGAATGTTGTATGAAAGTCCTATTATAATGACTTGAGAAAAGGTTTAAGCACAGACGAAAATAATCTTTGATGGTTACAAGGGTGGGGAGGGAGGGAAGGGAGTATTCATAGATTAGGTAGTAGATAGAACTTGGGTTAGGTGAAGGGAGTGACAGCATGTAGTAGAATGGAGGTTAGCATAAGTGGACTACATCAAAAGATAGAAAGTTTTCTAAATACAACCCTACTTTTTGAAGGACAGAGTAGCAGGGATCAGGGGACTGGGACCAAGGTCTCAGGGGGCATCTAGGCAAATTGGCATAACTGACTTTTTAAGAAAATGTTCTGCCTACCACTTTGGTGAATGGCATCTGGAGTCTTAAAAGCGAGCAAGCTGCCATCTAAGGAGCATCACTTGGTCCCAGTCCACCTGGAGCAGAGGAGAATGAAGGGCATCAAAGACATGAGGGAAATATGAGCCAGCAGACAGAAGGTGCCATATGATCCAGAGACTACATGTGCATGAGACCAGAAGAACTAGATGGTGCCTGGCCATCTCCAATAGCTGCCATGACAGGGAATACAGTATAAAGTCCCTGATATAGTGGAAGAAAAAGGGTGTGCAGAACTAGAACTGTTGAAGGACCACACTTGGTCCATGAGACAAGAGGGTTCCCTGAAGACATGGCCCCCAGACTCTGTTAGCCCTGAGCTGAAGCTGCTACAGAAGCCAACTCTTTAGACAAAGATTGGACTGGAATATAAGATATAGAGTGTATGCTTCTTGGCTGAAACATATACCTGAGGCTGTCTGAGCAGATCTGGTCCAGAGGCCAGATGAAAGGGTAGAAGGGACAGGAGTTGGTTGAATGGATACAGGAAGTACAGGGTGGAAAGGATGAATGTGCTGTGGGTAGCGGAGGGGAACAGTTAGCATTGCGTAGTGATGTGTGTTCAGGATTTTATATGGCAAATTGATTTGGATTGTAAACGTAAAGCACAATAAATATTTAAAACATAAATAACTTGATTGTTGCTAATAAATTTACTTTGAATCAGAAGTGTTTTGAAAGAGAACATGAAGGATGCACTTATTTTTTGTTAAAGAATCCTCCCCCGACCCTCTGACTTTAATGGATTTTCACTGTAGATGAGCTTGGGTGATTGAACTTGTCCAAACTAAAGCAGCCTGACCTTAGCTTCACTCCAGGGAAAAAAGAAAACAACCAAAAGCTTGTATAAAGTACCTTTGAACTCTAAGAGGATGACTTAAATGTTTTCACTTTTATTACGCTTTTTTGGTAAGTTGCTGTTTTGAAAATATGCTGAGAACAAGAAGCTAGTAGTGAGCAAGAGCATCAACTTAGAGATTGTCTCAGGATACCTGGCTTTACCTTTGACAGGCAGCCTTCTGGGATATGACTTTTAGTGAATTAGCAGTTACTTCCTTAAAACTGTAATTGAAAATCTTGGGGAGATGCCCACATTCTGTAGAACCAGTTGGAAGATCTCGAAAGGTATGAATGGTCTTATTTTATGCAGTAGTATGTATGCTACTGAAGGAAACCCTCGTGGCATAGTGGTTAAGTGCCATGGCTGCTAACCTAAAGGACAGTAGTTTGAATCCACCAGGCGCTCCTTGGAAACTCTATGAGGAAGTTGTACTCTGTCCTGTAGGGTCTCTGTGAGCCAAAATGGACTCGACAGCAGTGGGTATACCACTGAAACATCACAGGTGCAAAAATATTATTAGTGATTTATTTATATATGTTTTCTGTTTTCTTTGTATTTGCCTTTTCCTTTTAAGAAGTAGATGATAAGGCCATATTCCTTGGGTCTGTCTGGAAATCTTGATCCTCATCTCATCCTTTACCACTGTGTGACCTTTTTGAGAATTGGTCATGGATCTTCATTCTAAAGGAAACCCTGGTGGCATAGTGGTTCAGTGCCATGTCTGCTACCCAAAAGGTCATCAGTATGAATCTGCTAGGCACTCCTTGGAACTCTAGAGCAGTTCTGTTCTGTCCTATAGGGTTGCTATAAGTTGAAATCGACTCGACAGCAGTGGGTTTTCGGTTTCACTCTGAACATCATGTATTAAAAAATGAGGGAGAGGTGAGTACTCCTGACTATAGAAGGAACATCGCAGCCTTGTAGCTTTTTGGCAATCTTTATTTATGATGTTTTTCTCTAACATTATAAAGACGTAAGTGAGGGAGAGAAAGAAAAGCAAGAGGTTGTAGAAAATGTAGTTTATTAAAATAGTCTGTATTGGTGACTACACAAAAGATTGGTTTACTGCTTTGTTCTGCCACTATCTTCTTGACACACTAGTTGGAGATCTACCACTAGATTGAAAAACAAATGTGAGTCTCAAATTTTTTCTTTCCATGAAGCATTATAGGGGTAAAATTCTGTTAAGACTATACACGTAAACACTTTCAGCTCCACATGATAAACCAAGAAACTCCTTCACTTAAATGGGATGGAATGATGAAAACATATTTCGTGAATAAGTTCATATCAAAGACAGATTAGTAGAATTTGAGATTACTCTATAAAATTTTCTTTTGTTGTTCCTGATGTGCACATGTTTAGAACAACTGTGCCATAGCTCTCATTACATTGAAAGGAGCTGGGTTGTAATTTATACCAGAGTCCTTATTACCAGGAAGTTGTCATATTTGTTTATTTCTATGCTAGTAATCATAAGAAGCTTGAAATTGAATTTTAGGAAGCATTTTTTGAGAGGTATGGATATAAAACTCATTTTATTCGTGAAAGTGAGTTAGTATGTATATATTTATGTACTAAAAAACATTTTTTCCCCCAGTTGATTTCCAGTGGGACAGGTACTTGAAAGAGACTGGATCTGTAAGTGCTCCTGCAGAGTGTTTCAGACAGGTATGCTAAATTCTGTGTATATTATAAATATTAATGTAAACTTGGTGTGAGGGGTATCTTTGTGATTGTTAGGTTTCAGTAGTGTGTGTAGATAGTAGGATTGTGGTAGTGCCAGTGAGGAACCAGATGGTCTCTTTGCGTTCATTCATTAACAATTTACTCTGTTAGGTATATGGAGAAGCCCTTATGACTGCCCATCTGGAGGGAAAGCTAGACATGTAAATCAGTAATTACGAGAAGCGTGATAGCTCTATCCTGGGGGGGGCTCTTAGAAGAGCTGCTATCTGAGATGACTGGAATAAAGGGAAGGCTAATTAACACAGAGAGAACTTCTGAAGCAAAGGCATATGGGTGTGAAAGCACCTGAGTGTTGAGGGGTGGTACAGGGTGGCTGGGACACAGAGTAGATTGAGGTGATAATGTGGGAACGAGGTTAAAATTGTGTACACTTTTAAACTGTGCTGAGAAATTGCGCTTTATCCTTAGCAGTTGATGAGTTGCTGATTGACATATTTCAAGGGGAATGGCTTAAGCAGGTTCTTATTTTAGAAAACTACCCAAGATGCATTTTAGAGGCTGTGTTTGGGTTACCTGGAAGTGGGAAGGTGAGCTAGATCAGCAGTGATTGTGTTTTTTGCTACATGTCAAGCCAAGGAGAAGGTTTAGAGGTAGTCTCTTTTTTGGCTCTTAGAACCCTTACCTCACTAAGTGCTATGACTGTTACTTAGAACATTCCTCAGGTATTTTAGTTACATAACTATTTGTTTTTCCTGTAATTGGTGCCTTTTAACAAATTTTATTTATGTATGTAGTCCCTGATTCCACCAGTTAATGAGTTCAAAGTTGGTATGAAATTGGAAGCCCGTGACCCTCGCAATACGACTTCAGTGTGTATCGCCACAGTTGTTGGCGTTACTGGTGCCAGGTTACGGTTAAGACTGGATGGTAGCGACAACCAGAATGACTTTTGGAGACTTGTTGATTCCTCGGACATACAACCTGTTGGAACATGTGAGAAGGAAGGGGACTTACTTCAGCCTCCACTAGGTAAGGACAAACAGTTTTTAGAAGAACGTATTTCTTGCTAATGTCATATTCAGTTGAAATATAGAAGTGGTCTTAAAAATCTCTTTTCTTAGGCATTCTTACAAATAGTAGATGGTCAAGTAGTTACTGTGTAGAATGTACTGGGAAAGAAGAACTCAGGACTGTATGTTGTAGAGTATCACCAGAGTACACGTTTCGCATACATGTGCTGATGGTCCTCTTACTCCAGGGCAAGACTCATACTAAGTCTTCAAATTTGAAATGTCAGAAACAGCTCTACTAGATTACATATTCAGATTCAGAAACCCTGCTGTGGAAGAAATTTGCAGCATTTGGTAACAGCTTATTTCCTCTCTTGACATTGTCCACTGAGCTGCTCAGCATCTTCGCCGAGGGTAAGCTCAGAGTACACATCCAGGCTCCAACTTCAAACTGGGAAATTTCATCACATCTATCATGGGAAGAAATTATAGCGAGGTGGGGGCACCATTAGGTATTAGGTACCCTTAAGTCTCGGAAAAGGAGGAGGAGAATGGAACTTTAGCAAAGGTTTTTAAGACCTGAAGTAGTTAGTTCTCAATTTTGGCCAAGGTTTTCAAAGATACAAAGTATGCATCTCTAATGTTGGGCAAGAGCTTTCTTTTTAAAAAGTAGGCATACTATGCTATTCTGTGAAAAGTAAGTAATTTCATTTATTTTGTCATTTTTCTGCCTTATCAGAGATTGGTGGATATTGGTTTTTATTTGGTTCTGGTTTACAGTGCTGAAAATGAAAATTCCTTATTTTAAACTCAAAGAATGGAATTTTTCTGTTTTTTATTAGTGAAAAATTCCCTGAGAACCAAAAATTGAAGATATTAATAATAACAACTTGTTTAGCAATATTTTCTATACTATCCTTGCTCTCTTTGTTAATTATACCTAATTTGGTTTAAAACACATTTAAAAACCAGCAGGAGCTGTTGTTATTCCAGGATGGCTTAGAAGTGAAGAGTATGTGTGTCCTCTGCTTTTGCCTTCTCTCTTAATGTCATTCAAGTCTTTGGTGTTTAGTTTTGTAATATTTATTAAATCATACAGAATTCTGCAAGAGATGTAAGTCTACACCTGGGGCTCAGTGCCTCCCTGTTTGGATTTTATTTCTCTTTGGGATGTGGTAATATATTTTGGCATTTTGTTTAAAGAAAATGCAGCTATTGTGATTGTCAGCGTTGCAAAGCCGCAGCCAGGTTTATGGTCATTCTGTTGTTTCCAAATTTTTAGAGTTTATTAATTGAAAAGTATGAATGGAATATATACATTACATTCTGGTTAGTATATATTTGGCAATACATACTACAGAATATACAGTTTTTCTTAATTTGTTCTTTTAAACATTAAAGATTATTATCTAAAAGGTTTTTAAAGTTTAGCAAACAAAATACACAAATCATAAGTGTAAATCTTATAAATGAGCACACCTGTATAACCAACACCTAAGTTAGGAAATAGAACATCAGTACCCAGAAGACTAATCATTACTTCTGTCTTCATGAAGATAAATGCTATGTGGACTTCCTAATGTCACAGATTAGTTTTGTCTGTTTTTAATCTTTGTATGTGCACTGTAATCTCTTTTTTGCCATTTAATTTATATTTCACTTTAGACAGTGATAGAATTAAGAAAGATTTTACATTAAGGAAAATCATGGTGCATGATGGAGTAAGAGGATAAGATGGGAGCTGAAATGAAGGCATTAGGACTAGAGAGTGATTCTTACACAGTATTCTAACCATAGTGTGGAAAATCCACACTGAATAAATATTTATTAGACATCAATAGTAATGTTGGTATATTGTATGAGAGTATATAACAGATCACCCCCTTTTGGTTTTTTCCCAAGCAGTGTGTATTTGCCTGTGATTCATGTCCCTCCCTAACTTAATGCCTCCTTCCATTAGGGTGCATGGTAGGTTCTCTCTAATTCTGACATGACAGCAGGCCAGTAGTGCATGAAACAGATTGCCTTCCCACAAAGAAAAAACCAAGAAAGCTAGCTCCCTGCTGCATGTGCCAGATGCTGTGAACCTTGTTGTTGCTTGCTAAAATCTCTAGGAAAGGCACCTATTGAGCTGATTTTAACTATCTCATAAAAATTCTAAAAGAACATCATCTTTAGTATGTATATAGATTATGAAATTGAGATCTTTTTTCCTAACATATGTTATAATTAAGTGCACAGAAAAGATGAAAGAAATTTACAGAGGTCACCCACACGCCCATCACCTGTACTCTGCCATTGTCTTTGTACTAGACTCGCTTTGGTACTTACCTGCCCGTCTTTTGATTCCTAGGTTGATCATGAGTCCACCCTGTATTTTAATGCACTTCAGAGTATGTTGTTGATATCATTACACTTCCTCTAAATACTTGAGCACATGTATATTATTACCTAGAGTTTAATGTTTATTTGCATTTTTTATTCTTTTGAGGTAAAATTTCCCGGCAATGAAATGCATTATTGTAAATCTGCGTTCACTGAGTTTTGACAGAAAATTGTCTTTTTCTGAAAGGAAAGAAGCAAGGGCCTCTGAGGAAAAATAGGAGCTAGAAGTCTTTTGCAGTCTTGGCTCTGCTTATGTGGCTGTTGAAAGCTCTCTTAGGCTCTGGCTTGGATCACCCCTGGTATTCTGGCCCATTCCCAATGTCTGTGCTTGTTGGTGAACCATTCCTAGTGACCTCTAAGATGAGAATTTCTTCTTCCACTGTAACACTGTTGCCAAATAGTACAATGGAAACAGCAGTGCTGAGTTGGGGGCATGGAGGGTGCTGAGGGTACATCCGCTCCTCTTGCGCATCTCCTGTGTTCTCTGATAAGAAAGTCATTCTCTACAGAAACATGGTGAATGAAACCATTTTTTAATGCTAGACTTGCTGAAATATCAGCAGAAGGCTTTTTCATGATATCTGATTTATTTTATAAACTAGGGTACCAGATGAATGTGTCTTCTTGGCCAATGTTCCTCTTACGCACACTAACTGGATCAGAAATGGCACCTGCAGCACTCTTTAAGAATGTAAGAATGCTTTTATTGTTTCAGTGGGGGTGCTTAAATGCTTTGTCTTCTCTGACGTGGTAAAGACAAAATGCTTTATAATTTACTAGATTGGCAAGTCATACAAAGTAGATGCAATTATAATCATCCACTAGTCAAAGTGAATTAACACCCTCTTTCTTGACCGTAGAACTCCTGGTGGCATAGGCGTTAAGTGCTGCGTCTGCTAACCATACAGTTAGCAGTTCAAAACCACCAAGTCCTCCTTGGAAACACTGGAGCCATTTTACTCTGTCCTGTAAGGTTGCTGTGAGTTGGAATCAACTCAGTGGCAATGAGTTTTTTTTTTTGTTTGTTTTTTCCTTGACCTTAGAAACCGCGGTGGTGCAGTGGTTAAGAGCTGTGTCTGCAAACTAAAAAGTGGGCCGTTCAGATCTATCAGATGCTCCTTGAAAACCCTGTGGGTCAGTTCTACTCTGTCATGTAGGGTTACTATGAGTCGGTATCAACTTGATGGCAATGAGCTTTTTTTTTCTTGACCTTAGGTATGAAAGAGATGTTCTGTTGAAAGTAAGAATCCACTTCTACTTTTTATGTAACTTTGGATCACTTTGTTGTCTTAGTCATCCTTTTGTATGTGTTATGGGAGAAAACGGTGATGGGCCCAAAAGCCACTTGAAAATCACTTGGAAAGATTTTATTTCAAAAGTAAAAGAAGGTTAAAAAACAGTTATCAGAAAGAAGTTGTTAATAATAATTGCTGTTTGAAAAAGGAAAAATCATTTATGCTCTTAAGATGCTGAAAACCTGTAATACATTAAACAATGAATAAAAGCCAAGTTTTAGTTAAATTATGGATCAAAATATTTCTCACCCTCTTTCTGGATTATGTTTTAAATCACTTAAATTTTATTACAACTATTCATATTGTGGGAACCCTGGTGGCATAGTGGTTAAGAGCTATATATACTAACCAAAAGATTGACAGTTCAGATCCACCAGGTGCTCCTTGAACTCCATAGGGCAGTTCTGCTCTGTACTATAGGGTTGCTATGAGTTGGAATTGACTCAGTGGCAATGGGTTTCTTTTAGTTTTTTTGTTTATTCATGTTATTAGGTGCTTCTGAGTCGGTTCCAGCTCATAGCAACCCTGTGCACAACAGAACGAAACATTACCTGGTCCTGCACCATCCTTACAATCATTGTTCCACTTAAGTCCATTGTTGCAGCCACCGTGTCAATCCACCTTATTGAGAATCCTCCTGTGGCCCTCTATAGCAAGCATGATGTCCCTCTCCAGGAACTGATCCCTCCTGACAATATGTCCAAAGTATATGAGACACAGTCTTGCTGTCCTTGGCTTCTAGGGAACATTCTGGGTGTACTTCCAAGATAGATTTAATTCTTTTAGCAGTCCATAGTACACTGTATCGTCTTCATCAGCACCGCAGTTCAAGATGTCACTTATTCACGTTGAGAGTGGTAAAAATTGATTGGAGTTTGAAAAGAAACTTTGGAGAAAAAGATTAAAGGTATAAGGATGAGAAACACCAGTTTATATGATTTCTGCATTGAAAAGAAAACAAATTCTTTCAGTGTTTTGAGTAGGATGAATGCTGAAGGAGTGGTCTTGCCTGACCACAAAGGAACACAGGCAGATGTAAGTCCTTGGGTCAGTGTGTAAAATACAGATGAGAATCACTAATAAAAAAAGATGTTTAGTAGTAGTTTTTGTTTATTTAACACCTTCTAGCTATTGGGTCTGTTTTATTTATCAGATTGTTTTATCAGCTAGTCGCATGCCATGCACATTATCGAGTTTTCTTATTTTTCAAATTGTGAAAGTAATTCATGTTTGTAGGTGGGAGAAAATCAAACTATATACTTTCCCAGAGTCAAAAATGAATTTCTCTTTACCTTTTTCATTATTCCAGTGTATTCTTTTCTCCAGGAAACCCTAGTGGCATAGTGGTTAAGTGCTATGTCTGCTACTCAACAGAGCAGCAGTTCAAATCCACCAGGTGTTCCTTCGAAATTTCCGTGGGGCAGTTCTACTCTGTCCTAAAGGGTTGCTATGAATCAGAATCGACTTGATGGCAGTGGGTTTTGGTTTTCTTCTCTCCGAATTTAAGTTTTACTCTTATTTTTCCAGATCTTTTTGTGTGAATTTACAAACATGCTATGAGTTGGAATTGACTCAGTGACAATAGGTTGCTTTTAGTTTCTTAAATATAAATGGAAGTATACATACTGTTGTGATTTAGTTTTTCCCTAAAAAATACACATATATGAGATTTTTCCATTTCATTTCATATACATTTCAGATCATATTATATTTTTCGGTAGCATGGATTCTCAGAATTGAATTAACCTCCCCCTGTAAATGGATGTTTGGAAGGAGCTCTAGTGGTGCTGTGGTTAAGTACTCATCTGCTAACTGAAAGGTCAGCAGTTCAAACCCACCAGCCACTCTGAGATGTGGCAGAACGGTTCTGTAAAGATTATAGCCTTGGAAGCCCCGTGGGATGGTTGTGCTCTGTCCTGTCAGGTCGCTATGAGTTGAAATTGACTTGCTGGCAGCAGATATAAACAGATATTTAGGTTGTTTTCATATTCTTGTTTATATCTGTTCTACACTGAACATTCTTGTATAGAGCTTCATATGTAAGTGGAAATATTTCTGTTGCCTACACTCTTAGAAGTAGAGCTGCTGGTTCAAAGGAAATGTATATTTTGTGTGTTGATGTATACTGTGAAAGTGCTGTCCAGAAGAGCTGTTCCAAACTATGCTCCATTGCTGTATGGAAATGCTTCTATCCCTACACCTTCACTAACATTGAATTGTACCAATCCTTTAAAATTTTGTGAATCCTTTTTACGGAGTGGGAATGGGGATGGTATCCCATTGTTTTAATTTTTGTTGCTCTGATTGACACTGAAATCCACGTGTTTTTTATTTGCTTAATAGCCTTTTCTCCTGTAAATAACTTGATTATATAGCCTTTGCCTGTGTTTTTGTTGTTGTTTGTTTTTTTAGTAAGTCTTTATAGCAGGGAAATTTGCATAATAGTTAATCATTTGAAAGTGCCCAGTTCCTTGGCCCTGGTGCATTCACAGTACTGTACCACTACCACCTCTCTCTAGTTTCAGAACTTGTTCATCATCCCAGAAAAAGACTCTGCTATTTTTCTACTAGGTTTATTTTCTTGTTCTTATTCACTTGCAGGTGCTTTTTCCAGGAAAAGCTAGAAACTTGGCCAGGAGTTACCTAAGTCGTCCTTCCTCCTTGACCTTGGCCTCTGTATAGCTAACTGATTAGGAAGTCCCAGTCACTTAGCTTCTCAGTTAATTTTTTGCTCTGTCTCTTCTTTGTAATCCTACCACCACTGCCCTTTATGCAAGCTTTCCCATCTCCTGGACTGTTACCCTTAGCCCTCTAACAGCCTCTTATCTTGACTCTCCCACACAACTTCTAGAACTGTGTATCTGATAGAAAAATGTACCACGTTGTTCTCATGCTTACAAGTGAAGTTCTCGGTCATGCTCAGTATGCAGTGTTAGTTTTTTAATGTGGCCAATAAGGTCTTCTGTGATTAGGTTTACAGCTGCCACACCTTGCTTTGGATTTTATGTTCTAAATTGTCTGTAGATAGCCTGTTCCTTTTAGAGCTATGCTTTGACTCGTGCTGGTTTTGCCTGGCTGACTCCTGCATCTCTGAACATTCAAGTCAGGCATTAAGCCTTCCAAGGTACCTTCGCTAACTCTCCCTCGTCTTTCGTATACCTCTGTAGCACCTATCTCAATCTTTTTACATGTTGGGTTATTCTATTATTTTCACTGTATCTTTTACCTTCTAGAGTTCTTTTTGAGCAGTTAACACGTTTTTATATTTTTGTTGCCGACCGTAGTTGCTTGTGCATACTTGTTGAATTAATGAAGAAAGAATAGAGAATGGATACAGATGGAGGAAGCAAATGGGTTCAGTTTTAGACATGTTGAAGTACATCTGGGACATCTGAGTAGGGATGACTAGCAAGTTGCTGAAAGTAAAGGGTTTAGAATTTAGGAAGCAGGCTTGTCTTGGACATGTGGGTTTGGGAGTTTCTGGCATAAATAGTAGCAGTGGAAGCCTTGAGCATCAGTGAGCCAGTCCAGAGAGAATTTATACATAGAGAAAGAGGAGGAGGAGAGAGGAGCACCAAGGTTAGAACCTTGAGAAACACCCACCCACCTTTATGGGGTAGGTAAAGGGATGGGAACAGCCCTAGTGGTAGAGGAAGGAGAAAACCAGAATAGACTAGTGTCACTGAACCCACTGGAGTAAAGAGTTTCAAGGATCAGGGAGTGGTTAGCAGTCTCAGGTAAAGCTTAGGATTGCACAATGCGTAGCCCGCATCAGCAGCTTACTAGAGGTCAGTTAAGAGGGAAGCGGATTCTTGGCTATTTTATATGTCATTTGAAATCATCAGCTAAAGACCAGGTGTAAAAGTATCCTCAGATACTTTGTAAAATTTGTAATCGTGGGGACAGGATATCTGATAATAGAGTTCATTCCTGATGGTCTCAGTTTATGTTGTGAAATACACAACTGATAAAAGGTGGAGGTGAAGATGATTTGTACATGGATTAGAGAATCTGTTGAGAACCTGTTGTGTTCCCACACTGAGGCAGTGAACTTATTCTGTCACTGGGGAGAAAGTCTGTTAATAAATAAATAATAAACATATAATGAGGATAGATTATTGGTCTTATGGAGAATGGTAAAGATTTGGAATAGCTGTTGTATGAGATGGAGAAACCAGCTTAGGCACACATGACAGTATTTTGGTGGCCTCAGCTAAGGTCAGAAACTAAAAATGTGTGGCGCTACATGTATGTGTAACCTTTCTCCAGAAGTGCTCCACAGCTGAGGGTAAATATGTAAAGTAGATGGCAACACTAAGCTAAGGTTTGTAGGTAACAGGCAAGGAGAAAGGAATAAGTTGGTTTGGGGTGCTGAGAAGGAAGTAGTGAAACAGTGTTCTGTAAGCTGGGCATGAAAGGGCATGGAACAGTGTTCGAGTGTTTTGTCTTCTTTATTCTACATCAGTGGTTCTCAGCAGGGGGAAAGGAGGGTAAGAGGGGATTTGTCCCCCAGGGGACATTTTGGTTGTCACAGCTGGGATTAGGTTCTATTGGCAGCTAGTGGGTAGAAGCTAGGAATGCTGCTAAACAATGTGCAGTACACAGGGTGGCCTCCCTCAACAAAGAACTATCCAATTTAAAATGTCGGTATTGCCAAGATAGAGAAATCTGATTCACAAGGACTGCCAGTTAAGTTTGTGAACTCATCCTAGGTAAAGTACTGCATACCTCATTGCTAAATATCACTGTGGTCACCTTGAAAGTACTCCCCTTGGGAAGCTATGCACTGACACCAGCATCTAGTCTACTCTTCAGAGCAATTTTGGAACTCTTTTTCTGGAACGGTCATCAGGACTGTCATCATATTACCCTTGATGTCCTGAATGACATCCAGATGTCTTCCTTTTAATATTTCCTTTATCTTTGGGTAAATAAAGAAGTGATTGGGGTCCAGATCAAGTGAGTATGGAGGGTGTTCCAATACAGTTATTTGTATACTGACTAAAAACTTCCTCACAGACCATACAATTATGTTCACAAGCTTGCTACCTTGCCGCCTTGTACAAGAAAGAGGTCCAAAATTGCTTTGAAGGGTGAACTAGGCACTGGCATCAGTGCATGGCTTCCCAAGGGGAGTACTTTAAAGGTGACTGTAGTGATGTTTAGCAGTGAGACATATAGCACTTAAAACAATTAAGTTCTTGGACGTAATTGTTAGAACTCGTATATCATTTCCTGATACAGCAGTCAAGAAATCACAAGACACATTGCTTTGGGAAAGTCTTCTGCAAAGGACCTCTTTTAAAGTGTTGGAAAGTGAAGATGTCACCTTGAAGACTTTAAGGTGCACCTGACCCAAGCCATGGTATCTGCAGTTGCATCATATGGATGTGAAAGCTGGACAGTGAATAAAGAAGACAGAAGAAGACTTCAAATTGTGGTGTTGGAGAAGAATATTGTATGTACCAGGGATGGCCAAAAGAACAAACAGATCTGTTCTGGAAGAAGTACAACCAGAGTGCTTCTTGGAAGCAAAGATGGCAAGACTGTGTTTTACATACTTTGGTTATGTTGTCAGGAGGACATCATGCTTGGTAAAGTAGAAGGTCATCAAAAAGGAGGAAGACTGTCAAAAAGATGGATCGATACAGTCACTACAACAGTGGGCTTAAGCATAAGGACGATTGTGGGCATGGAACAGGGCAGCGCGGTGTTTCGTTCTGTTGTGCATGTGGTCACTGTAAGTTGGAACTGACTTGATGGCACCGAACAACAACAGCAACATACCAGTCCCTTGGCAATTTAACATAATTTCCTGGCTTTAAATACAGTTTATGTGCAGATGATTTCCAAATTTGTATTTCTAACCCAGACATCTTGTTCCCAACTCAGACTTGTATGTGCAGCTGTGTATTCAGCTTCTCCATTTAGATGTCTAATAGGCATGACATGCTCAACATCTCAAAGCTGCTTCACCTGCAGCCTTCTTCACAGCAGACCGTGGCAACTCTCCTTCCAGTTGCTCAGGCCAAAAACTTTGGTGATTCTTTTTTTCAGATCCCATATCCAGTTCGTAAGAAAGTATTTTTGGCTCTGTCTTCAAAATATATCCAAAATCTGATCACTTCTCACCATCTCCATTGCTAGCGCTCTGGTACAGACTGCCTGTATCTCTCACTGGAATTACTGTGGTAGCTTCCTTATTGGTCTCTTTATTTATTAATTAACCTACATTCCGTTGTCAGCACAGCAGCCAGAGTATTCCTTTTAAAACATAAGACAGATTACATTACTCTTCTGCTCAGAATCCTCCAGAGGCTTCCTGTTTTACTCAGAGTAAAAATCAAAGCGCTTACAATCTCATCGTATGAGGACTGCTAATTAAGTTCACAGAACTTATCCTAGAAAAAGTACTACATACCTCATTGCTGAATATCGCTGCAGTCACCTTCAAAGTATTCCCCTTGGAAAGCTATGCACCACTGCCAGTGCCTAGTCCACCCTTCAAAGCAATTTTGGAACTCCTTTTCTGGTACGGCTATCAGACCTTTCATCGTATTACCCTTGATGTCCTGAATGTCATCCAAGTGTCTTCCTTTCAATATTTCTTTCATCTTTGGGTAAACAAAAAAGTCACTGAGGGCCAGATCAGGTGATTATGGAGGGTGTTCTGATACAGTTATTTGTTTACTGACTAAAAACTCCCTCACAGACAACTATACAAGTAAGTTTGCTAACTTACCACCCTGTGGTGTGCAAAGGCCATTTCAGAAAGAGTTTCAAAATCGCTGTGAAGGATGCACTAGGCTCTGACATTGGGGCATAGCTTCCCAAGGGGAGTACTTCGAAGGTAGCTGTAGTGATACTCAGCGGTAAGGTATGTGGTAGCAGTTAGAACAGTTAAGTTTGCAGACTTGATTATCAGACCTTTTATGCATGTGAAAGCTGGACAATGAATCAGGAAGACTGAAGAAGAATTGATGCCTTTGAATTGTGGTGTTGGAGAAGAATGTTGAATGGACTGCCAAAAGAACAAACAGATCTGTTCTGGAAGAAGCTTTACATGATATATGAGGTTGGCATTTTAGATGACAGGGCCAGGAGGTTCTCAGTGAGAAGATGCCATTGCAGTGGAAGGAAGGAAAGAATGCCCCTTAAGGTTACGAGAGTAAAAATATTTCAGGTAGAGGGGTAATGCAGATAATACTGAGATGAGCTTTAGGATTTGTGATAGTTAACGATTATCTCTCAACTTGGCTGGGCTGTGATTCTCAATGTTTATATGATGGAATCTGCTGTGAGTAGCCAGTCAGTTGAAAGGGAATTTCCTTGGAGGTGCAACCTGCATCCAAATATGAGCAGACATTCTAATTTTTCACTTGTCCTGGATCCTGTGGCTGGTTCCTTTTGTCTGAGCTCTGGTTCTGGAGACTTGAGCTATCAGCTTATCTGCTAATTCATCAATCTTTGTAGCCTGTGAGCAAGCCTTGCTCTCCCAACCTGCCAATCGTGAGTTTACCAGCCCCTCTAGGTACATGAATCAGGAGAAGCTTGTGGTCTTGACTGCCTGTCTTCGGATTTGTGGATATTTACAGCCTGTAAGCAGGAGTACCGCTTTCCAGCCTGCTGATCTTGAATTTGCCAGGCCCTGCAGCTACGTGAATCAGGAAAAGCCTCTATCCTAATCCAAGGGCTTGAGACATTCCAGTCTCTACAATTTCACAGGCCATTTCTCTGATACAAATTTCTCTGTGTATTTATATGCTTTACTGGTTTTGCTTCACTGGAGAACCCAGCCGAAGACATGGCTGGTGGGAAATGAGAAGAAATGGTCTTTAAGGAGAACCACATGCAGGTAAGCAGGGAGGTAAAGAACCTTCCATAATAGGTACCGTCTGGACATGGGGAAAAGAGAACCCAGAAGACAGAGGGACCCACGTGAGTGGGTCTGTACATCAACTCGTGACCAGAAGAACCAGATGGTGCCTGGCCACCACCAGTGAAAGCCACGATGGAGGTCACAAAGTTGAGTCTCACTGGCAGCAAGAGAATAAATAGGAGTATACCCTGAGATCTTCAATAAAAGACCTCAATTAATGGTCCAGGTGCTTTGGAGTTACCCTGGGAGCATGGCCCCTGGCCCTGATGCTGCCCCTGTCCATAAATCATAACGAAGGTCAACTTTTCTGACAGCAATGAATTGGACTTGGTGACGCAGGGTGACCATATCTTGTGGGAATTTTATGGTTCTGTGCATCTATAGGATGTCATCCTGCTGACCTCTTGCTGGAGGAAGGGGAGTGGGTGGAGAGGAGGGGATAGGAGACTGTTGGGAGGATAGGACATGTATGGAGAAGAGAGGAGGGGTATGCTGTCACAGGGCAGGGAGAGCAGTAGGAGCTGCATATAGGTGAGCCTGCAAATTTATGTGGGAATGGCCATTTTCATTCAATCATAATAAGTAGGTACTGTCTAGAATAGCACTACTTTTGTTTTTAAAAATAGGGAATGATCCCTTGTCTGTTATAAGTGTTGCATTTACACATTGTATCTTTATTTTCAGGAAGTCATTTAAGAGCTGATGATGATAAGAATGTTCAAAGAGAACAAACCTAATTCTTTAAAAAAAACTTTATATCATTACCTGTCATAGACAGCGGGCAGAGCCATTATGTCAGTTATCTAAATGTGAACGTGTTTTTCAGATAAAACCATTTTATTTACTGTTTGGAAAAAAGCACTTCCTAATTTATTTTTTTAATAAAAATTAGTTTTGTGTTGTATTGTGTGGTTCAACTAATGTAAGTAAGTTTGATAGAGTATTCATGAAACTTAGAGTAATTAATAAACAGTACGCAATAAACTGTATGCGTACTGAAAGTGAAGAAAACCTTACTGATGAAGATCAAACACCACAACCTTCAGTTTGCATTACATCTCAACATAAAGAGAGCCAGGATACTCAGAATTGGACCAGTAAGCAACATCGTGATGAATGGAGAAAAGACTGAAGTCGTCAAGGATTCCTTTACTTGGATCCAAAATCAATGTCCATGGAAGCCACCGTCAGGAAATAAAATGACGTATTGCATTGGACAAATCTGCTACAAAACACCTCTTTACAGTATTGAAAAGTAAAGATTTCACCCTGAAGACTAAGATGTGTCTTATCCAAGTCATAGTATTTTCAGTTGTCCTATATGCAAAAACTGGACAATGAATAAGAAAGACTGAAGGAAAATTGATGCCTTTGAATTACGATGTTGATGAGGAATATTGAATATACCGTGGACTGCCTGAAGAATGAACAAATCCGTCTTGAAAGAAGTACAGCCAGAATGCACTTTGAGAGCAAGGACGGTGAGAATTCATCTCACGTGTTTTGGACATGTTACTGGGAAGTGACCAGTCCCTGGAGAAGGACATTATGCTTGGCGAAATAGAGGGTCAGTGCGAGAGTAGAAGACCTTTGACAGAATGGTTTGAGCAGTGGGCTCAAACATAGCAGTGATTGTGAGATGGAGCAGAACTGGGCCGAGTTTCGTTCTGTTGTACATAGAGTCAGTGTCCGGTGAAACTGACTTCAGGGTAGCTAACAACAACATGAAAATCTTCAGAGAATAAATCACGTCTTGGCTGCAGTCGTTTTCTGACTTTCCTCACTTGCCAACTAAGAGTGTTGTTGATAACATACTACCACATTGTGATAGCTTTTTAGATTGTATCATTGAATCTTGATAATGGTTCTCTTTCTCTGCTGATACCTTTTATTTTGTTGCATGAAATCTGTATTGCTTTGTGACCTTAATTCTGTTATATGACCGTGTAAGACCTTGGGATCTTTGTGTACCTTGAGTATTCTCTGCGTTCTGTGAATGTACAGCACAAATTTGTCAATTGCCTTGGTTGTCCTTTGTTTAACCCCATCCCACCGCTTTTTTATTCCTATGTGTAGTGACACACAATTGATCTTTAACCGCTTTATGAAATGGCAGTATGTAACTCTGCTTCTTACCAGCTATATGCTTATCAAATACTTTGGTCTTTAATCAAGCTAACTTTTAGATTAATGCTAATTTTGTTGTGACGAGATGTTATTTCATTGTAGTTTTGATTTGCATTTCTCTAATGACTGATGAGGAAACTCTCTGGTGGCCTAGTGGTGAAGCAGTCCACTGCTAACCAAAAGATTAGCAGTTTGAATCGACCAGGCTGTCCTTGGGAACTCTATAGGGCAGTTGTACTCTGTCCTGTAGGGTTGCTATGAGTTGGAATTGACTTGATGGAAACAGGTAGTAGGTAGTAGTGATGACTGATGGTGAGCATTTCCTCGTGTATCTGTTGGCAGCCTGAATGTCTTCTTTGAAGAAGTATCTGTTCATATCCTTTGCCCATTTTTTAATTGAGTTCTTTGTCTTTTTACTGTTGAGGTTATACAGTATCTTGTAGATTTTAGAGATTAGATCCTCATTAGATATGTTGTATTGAAACAGTTTTTCCTAGTCTTCAGGTTGTTTTTTTACTCTGTTGGTAAAGTCTTTTTTATTTTTTTATTGTGCTTTAAGTAGAAGAGTATAATTCAAGTCAATTTCTCATACAAAAGCTTATATACTTACTGTTATATGATCCTAGTTGTTCTCCCTGCAGTATGACACTCCTCCTCTCCACCCTGTGTTTCCCATGTCCATTCAACCATCCCCGTGTCCCTTTCTGCCCTCACATCTCACCTTCAGACAGGAACTGCCCATTAAGTCTCATGTATCTACTTAAGCCAAAAATACACTATTCACTGTTATCATTTTATATCTTATAGTCAAGTCTAATCTTTGTCTAAAGAGTTGGTTTGTGGAATAGTTTTAGTTTTGGGCTAACAGTCCAGGGACCATGTTTTCTGGGGCCCCACCAGTCTCAGCCAGACTGTGAAGTTTAGTCTTTTTACTAGAATTTGAGTTCTGTATCTTACTTTTTTCCGTGCTCCCTACAGACTCACTCTTGTGCTCTGTCAGGGTGGTGATTGGTGGGAGCCGGGCACCATCTAGTTCTTCTGGTTGCACCCTGATATTGTCTCCAGTTTATGTGGCCCATTCTGTCTCCTGGGCTCATATTTTTCTTATGTTTTTGATGTTCTTTATTCTCCTTTGCTCTAGGTGGGTTGGGACCATTTGATGCGTCATAGATGGTCACTTGCCGGCTTTTAAGATCCCAGATGCTGCTCACCAAAGTGGCATACAGACTATTTTCTTATTAAACTTAGTTATGCTGTTTGATCTAGATGTCCCTTTGAGACCGTGGCCCCCAGATCTCTCCCTGCTGCATTGTCCCTCAAACTGCTTGGTTGTGTTTTTGCTGAAAGAATTAGTTAAGTGCTTGTTTACTATTCTTGAGGTAATTCTTTGGTTCAATCATTAAAAAAGCAAACACACACTTTTTGGGTGCTGTCATAGATTGAATTATGACTCCCAAAAAATGTGTGTCATGTGTTGTGTGGTTTTTCCCATGTGTTGTAAATTTTGCCTCTGTGATTTTAATGAGGGAAAATGGGTGGCAGTTGTGAGGCAGGACTTAATCCACAAGCTTGAATTGTGTCTCGAGGCAGTCTCTTAGGATATAAAAGAAACACGCATAGAGAGTTGGGGACCTCATACCACCAAGAAAGAAGCACTGGGAGCAGAGTGTGTTCTTCGAACTGGGGCTCCTGTGCCTGAGAAACTCCCAGTCCAGGGGAAGATTGACAACTAGGACCTTCCTCAGAGCCAACAGAGAAAGCCTTCCCCTGGAGCTGACCCCCTGGATTTGGACTCCTAGCTTGCTTTTCTGTGAGAAAATAAAGCTGTCCCCTCATGGTATTTCTGTTACAGCAGCACTAGATGACTAAGACAACAGGATGCGTAGCATATAGTAACCTGTTTTTAAAACCACTTAGAACCATAGAGTAGTGAATGCACTTTAACAGTGGTTTCAGAAATGAAAGTGGCTCTATCTTAGATGGGCATAAGAGTGGACAGAAGTTGATCAGGAAAAAACCTGAGGGGACGGGAGACCTGGTATTTGAAGAGGATGAGTTGGAGATCAAGGCACTGGCCTTAAAACAGACAGCCTGGTTTTATGATCCAGCTCTGAGAATTACACTGTATGTTTAGGCAACTGTTCCTCAGTTTTCTTTTCTGTAGAATTGGGATAATAATTGCACTAACCTCACGGAGTTGTGAAAATTAAATGACGGTAAAACATGCAAAACAGTTCCCTGGTACATAATAAACAATTGAATGTTAACTGTCAGTATTAATCTGGAAATGTACCCACACCCATTGCTATCAAGTGGATTCTGACTCATAGTGACGCTGTAGGACAGAGTAGAACTGCTTCATAGTGTTTCCAAGGTTGTAATCTTCCCAGAAGCCGATTGCCACATCTTTCTCCCACAGAGCAGCTGGTGGGTTTGAACCCCTGATGTTTTGGCTCGAAGCCATGTGCTTAACCGTTGTACTCTCCGGGCTCCTCTAGATATCTAGAGAGGGGATAGGATCAGGGATTCAGACTGGGTTGCAGTTCCAACTCCTACTGATATTTTCCATTTCTAACACATTCTCTACTAAGAATTTGTGTTTTTACCTCCAGATGTACTGAATTAGGATATACCTTTTAACAAGAACCTCAGGTGATTCTTATGTGCAACTTCCTGGAAACCTTGTAAAAATTCTTAGCCCTAGGTGGAATTGGCAGGTTGTGATTTTTGGTTGAATGTGTATGATAAGTGAAAAGGATAAGTCTAGGGCAGTAGTTGTCAACCTTGGATGCACATTAGATCACTTGGGACAGGTGGCATAGTGGTTATGTGCTGTGGCTGCCAACCAAAAACTTGGCAGTTAAAATCCACCAGGCTCTCTTTGGAAACTGTGGGGCAATTGTGGTGTGTCTTACAGGGTCAGTATGAGTTGGAATCGACTTGATGGTAGTGTATTTTTATGGGTGGGGTATAAAACAAGCTGCTGTCTGGACCCCACCGAAGAACAGTTTAATAAGTACCTCTGGCAGCGTGACCCCAGGTGATTCTAATGTGCAGTTGGACTTAGAACCACTGGTGTGGGACTACTGCCAGGCTTCTGGCTTGGGTGACTTTTTTGCTGATGGGACCATTTACCAGGATAAAAAGCATATTGAAAGAAACGATGTCTTTAATGTAGTACATGGGATGTATAAGACTCCTGCTAGCATTTATATGCTTTAGCATTATGTAGATCAAGAATAAAAATTTGTTATTAATTTCTGGATTGAATATTATAAATGGTCTCAGACTGTATAACTTTCATGGTCATGCCTCTGCATTATATACGTTGAGTTTCTTTTCAGTATTATTTTTTGCTGTTCCTTTTCTTTGAGCTTATCACCTTTCAATGCCCCCTGTAATTTATGTATTTGTTAGGCTTGTCTGACTCCCTCTTCTAAACTGTATTGCTAATTGCTCCCGTACCCAGCCACCACCACCACCACCAGTGGAATGGAAGCTTCACTGAAACAGGGATCTTTCATATTTTTGTTCACCAGTGAATCTGAATTTCTGGTACATAGTACCAAAATCAAACCCATTGCCGTTGAGTTGGTTCTGACTCATAGCGATGCTGTGGCAGAGTAGAACGTCCCAGTAGAGTTGCCAAGGAGCACCTGACAGTTGAACTGCTGACCTTCTTCTGGTTAGCAGCACTAGCATTTAACCACTACATCACTAGGGTTTCCTGACACATAGTAGGTAATACATATTTCTTGAATGACTGCATGATTTACTATCAGGATGGTTTTGTTTCTTTCTGGCTTCTTGGTTGTGCTCCAGAGTAAAAGAGATATTGGAGAGCAGAGTTTCAGGGGGAACTATGGGAACTGTTCTTTCTATACTGATTGTTAATTAAACATGGAGCTTAGTTTTTGGTCACTGATTATTGTAAGAGAATATAGTTGAGCAGGTAATTATTAGTACATCTTAAAATAAAACCTTTTTTTTCCTCTTTAAATGTTTTGGTAGGAACCGCCAAGGCCAGCCCTAAATAAGTTTGAAGTGGGTATGAAACTTGAAGCAATAGACAGAAAGAATCCTTATCTCGTCTGCCCTGCAACTATTGGAAATGTGAAAGGAGATGAAGTTCATATCACGTTTGATGGCTGGGGTGGAGTTTTTGATTATTGGTGCAAGTACGATTCTCGAGATCTTTTCCCAATTGGATGGTGTCAGCTGACGGGAGATGTATTACAGCCACCAGGAGCTAATGGTAAGGCAATAAGTAGTTACACGTTCTTTCATTTATTTATTTTACTGTGCTTTAGGTGAAAGACAGAAGCTCAAATTTCTCATACAAAAATTGATACACACATTGTTATGTGACCCTAGTTGCTATCCCTATAATGTGACAGTACACTCCTCCTTTCCACCCTGGATTTCCTGTGTCCATTCAACCAGCTCCTATCCCTTTATGCCTTTCATCTTGCCTCCAAACAGGAGCTACCCATTTAGTCTCTAGTATCCACCTGAACTGGGAGGCACACTCTTTGTATCATTTTATGTCTTATAGTCCAGTCTAATTTTTGTCTGAACAGTTGTCTTCGGGAATGGTTTTAGTTCTGGATTAACAGAATGTCTGGGGGCCGTTTCTCCTGTGGTTCCTCCAGTCCCAGCCACACCTTTAGGTTTGGTCATTTTACTGGAATTTGAGTTCTGAACCCCGCTTTTCTCCTGTTTCACACCCTGTTGTGCTCCTTTGTTAGAACAATCATTGTGGTAGCCTGGCACCATCTAGTTTTTCCGGTTTCAGGCTGATGGAGTCTCTGGCTAATGGGGCCCTTTTGTCTGTTGAGCTAGTATTTACCTTGTCTTTGGTGTTCTTCATTCTCCTTTGCTACAGATGGGTTGGGACCCATTCATACATCTTAGATGGCCCCTCACTAGCTTTTAAGACCCCAGGTGCCACTCATCAAAGTCTGATGTAGAACATTTTCTTAATAAACTTTGTTATAGCAATTGACCTAGATGTCCCCTGAAGCTGTGGTCCTCAGACGGCCGCCCCTGTTGCTTTGTCCCTCAAAATGTTTGCATGGATTCAGAAAACGTCTTTGCTTTTGGTTTAGTCCAGTTGTGTTCTCTTACCCTGTAATATGTGCTGTCCTTACCTTCACCTAAGATAATTCTTGTCTACTGTGTAGTGAGTGAACTCCTGTCTCCCTCCATCCCTCCTTACCCACATAGCCATCAAAGAATATTTGCTTGAATTTGTAATAGTGGTCTAATCAGTATTTGTCCTTTGCAGCTGACTATTTCACACAACATAATGCTTTCCAGAGTCATCCATGTTATGAGATATTTTGCAAATTCTTGGTTGTTCAGTTGTGTGAATATGTCATAATTTGTTTATCCATTCTTCCATTAATGGGCACCTAGCTTGTTTCCATTGTTTTGTCATAAGCAGTGCTTCAGTGAACATGGGTGTACATGTATCAATTTGTATGACAACTCTTATTTCTGTGGGATATATTCCAAGGAGTGGGATTGCTGGATTGTATGGTACTGCTGTTTCTAGCTTTTTTAGGAAGCATTATACCAATTTCGAAAGTGGTAAGTACCATTTTACAGTCCTGGCAGCAGTGTAAAAGTGTTCCAGTGTCTCCACAACTTTTCTAGCATACAGTATTTTGTGTGTTTTGGGTAACTGTTAGCCTTGTGAAATAGTATCTCGTTGTAGTTTTGATTTGCATTTCTCTAATGGTTAGTGTTGGTGAGCCTTTCCTTGTATATCTGTTAGCTGCCTGAATGTCTTTCTTCAGTGAAGTATCTTTTCATATCCTTTGCCCATTTTTGAATTGGATTATTTGTCTTTTTGTTGTTGAGGTTTTGCAGTATCTTGTAGGCTTTAGAGATTACGCCCTGATCTGATACGTCATAGCCAAATTTTTTTTCCCAGTCTGCAAGTTGTCTTTTTACTGTTTTGGTGAAGTCTTTTGATGAGACATAAGTGTTTGATTTTTAGGAGATGCCAGGTACCTAGTTTCTCTTCTTGTATTTGTGTATTGATATATTTTGTATTCTGTTTATGCTATGAATTAGGCCTCCTAGCATTGACTGTATTTTGTCTTCCATGATCTTTTGTCATTTTAGATTTTACATGTAGGTCTTTGATAGATTTTGAGTTAGTTTTTATGTATGGTGTGAGATGTGAGTTTTGTTTCCTTTTTCTGCAGAGGGATGTCCAATTATGCCAGCACTGTTTGTTAAAGAGTTCTTTGCATTTAACAGGCTTCAGCCTTTGTCAAATACCAGCTGAGCACAGATGAATGAGTTTATGTCTGGATTCTCGGTTCTGTTCCATTAGTCTACGTGTATGTACACCAGTACCAGGCTGTCTTGACTGCCATGTCAATAAAAACACCAAAAGAAATCTGAGAACCCAGTGCCATCAAGTCAGTTCTGACTTATAGTGACCCTACAGGACAGGGTATAACTGCTCTGTAGGGTGTCCAAAGAGCACCTGGTGGACTTGAACTACCAGCATTTTGGTTAGCAGCCGTAGCTCTTAACCACTACACCACTAGGGTTTCTGTGGCTGATAATAGGTTCTAAAAAAGAGGCCTCCCACTTTGTTGTTCTTCAGTAATGCTTACTTATCCCAGGTGACCTCCTATTCCATGTAGTTAGTGATTTTGTTTTTCCATCTCATTAAAAAATGCCTTTGGAACTTGGATCGAGATTGCATTGTATGTGTAGATCGCTTTGGGTAAAATTGATGTTTTCACAATGTTGATTCTTCCTATCCATGAGCAAGGTATGATTTTCTACTTAATGTAGGTTTCTTTTAGTTTATTGTAATAGTGTTTTTTAGTTTTCTTTGTATAGGTCTTTTACATCTCTGGTTACCTTTATTCCTACGTATTTTATCTTCTTGGAGTCTATGGTAAGTGGTATTGATTGGACGATTTTCTCTTTGGAGTTCTGTGTTGGTGTGGAGGAGTCTAATTTTTGCCCAATTTATCTTGTATCCAGATACTTTACTGAAATGTTCGATTAGTTCTGGTAGTTTTCTTGTGGATTCTTTGTGGGTTTTCTGTGTATAAGATCATATCATCTACAAATAGGGATACTTGGACTTCTTCCTTACCAAATTTGGATGTCCTTTATTTCTTTTTCCACCCTAATTGATCTGGCTAGGACCTCCAGCACAGTGTTGAATAGGAGTGGTGATAAAGGGCATCCTTGTCTGTTTTCTGTTCTCAAGGGGAATGCTGTCTGATTCTTTTAACTTTAGAGTGATGTTGGCTGTTAGCTTTGTATAAGTGTGCTTTATTATGTTGAAGAATTTTGCTGGGAGTTTTTATAATGAATGAGTGTTGGACTTTGTTACATGCCTTGTCTATTTTAATTGATAAGATCATGTGATACTTTTCTTTTTTAAAAATATATCTGATGGATTACATTGATTGTTTTCCGAATGTTGAGTCATCCCTGCATCTCCTTGGCCGTGGTGAATTATTTTTTTGGTATATTGTTGAATTGTATTGGCTAGAATTTTGTTGAGGATTTTTGCGTGTATGTCCATGAGGGATATTGGTCTATAATTTTCTCTTTTTTGTAGTATTTTTACCTAGTTTCAGTATCAGGGTTATACTGGCTTCTTAGCATGAGTTTGGAGTAGTCTGTCTTTTTCTATGTTCTGAAATACCTTTAGTAGTAGTGGTGTTAACTTTTCTGGAAGTTCGGTAGAATTCTCCAGCGAAGCTGTCAGAGCCAGGTCTTTTTTGGTTGGGAGTTTTTAAATTTCCTTTTCAATCTCTTCTTTTGTTATAGGTTATTTAGTTGCTCTACCTCCATGCTGTTTGGGTAGGTAGTATATTTCTAGAAATTTGCCCATTTCCACTAAGTTTTGGAATTTGTTGAGTACAATTTTTTGTTGTATTCTGTTAAGATTCTTTTAATTTCAGTTGGCTTTGTTGTGATGAATCACCCATCTCATTTCTTTTTTCTTTTTTATTTAACATGACTGAGTGAAAATGTACATTCCCGTATAAATTTACTTGCCCACCTATATGCAGCTTCCACTGCTCTCCCTGCCCAGTGACAGCACACTATTCCTCTCTGCTCCATACATGTCTCATCCTCCCAACAACCTCCTTTCCCCTCTTCTCTACCCACTCTCCTTCCTCCAGCCAGAGGTCAGCAGGATGATATCCTACAGATGTATAGAACCATAAAGTGCATCCAATATATGGTCACTCTGCATTGCCAAGTCCAATCCATTCCTGTCCAAAGAGTGGACCTTTGTTATAATTTATGGGAAAGGGCATCATCAGGGCCGGGGGCCATGCTCTCGGGGGAACCCCGAAACCGCTGGATCATCAATTGAGGTCTTTTAGTGGAGATCTCAGGATGCACCCCTTTTTATTCTTGTGTTGCCAGTGAGACTCCTCTCTGTGAGCTCCATCGTGGCTATCACTGGTGGTGGCCGGGCACCATCTGGTTCTTCCGGTCCCAAGTCGATGTAGGCACCCACTCTTGTGGGTCTCTCTGTCTTCTAGGTTGTCTTCACCGCATGTCATTTTGGTCCTCGGTGGGCATCCGTTCCTGCTGAGTTGGGACCATTTGCTGTGTCCTCGGATGGCAGCTTGGCAGCTTTTAAGACCCCAGACGCCACTCACCGATGTGGGGTGCAGAGAGCTCTCTTAGCAAAACGCTACTTGTGCCAATTGCCTCGATTTCGCCTAAGAGCATAGTCCCCTGCCCCCTGCCCCAGCTACTCTGTCCTTGCAATATTGGGTTAAGATGGAAGGAGTACTCAAGTTATGCTGAAGTCCACTTAATGTTGTTCTTGTTCCTAATGTGTGCTATCACCAATTTCACCTGGCCAGATTTCTAGCAACTGTGTAATCTAAACCTTCCCCTCTCGCCCTCCCTCCTTCCCCCACTTCCCTTGCAGCTGTCAAAGAGTCTTGTCTTCTATACACAAGTCTGTTTTTGAGATCTTATTGTAGAGGTCTCATACAATATTTGTCCTTTTGTCGCTGACTACTTTCGCTCAACATAATGTCTTCCAGTTGAAACCAGGTTAGGAGATGTTTCCTGGAATCATCATTATTCCTTATCGTTGCGTAGTGCTCCATTGAGCATATGTACCATAGTTTACCTATCCATTCTTCTGTTGTTGGGCATCTGGGTTGATTCCATCTTTTTGCTATCGTGGACTGTACTGTGATAAACATTCTGGTGCATGTGTCCGTTGGTGTGAAAGGCCTTGATTCTGTAGGATATATTCCAAGTAGTGAAATTACTGGGTCAAATGATATATTGATAACCATTTTCTGAAGGAAGCAATAGGTGAATTTTTTTAAAGTAAATTTTGTTAAGTGTTTCTCAGGTGACTATGGCCTTCTCTGTTGCTCCACTACTTGTCTAAAGTTCCCAGTTTAGTGAGCTGGCAGATTATTTTTTCCTGTAAGTGTGTTCCTTCTCCGAAGCCGGGGAAAATGGTTCGAGGCTCTGGTGGAGTCCTGCTTTTGGTAAAGGGGATTTAGCAACCACTGAAGTTGGACGGAAATCTGGAGCAGATAGGGGAGGGTACAGGTAAATGGGAGAGAGATTTCTCCCCAAAAGGGGAGGGTGATCTGTGTGATAGGTTAAACGTTTGTACTTGCATTTTGTCAATTGAGCACCATTTCTCGTTTGTTCTGGAGGCTTAAGCAGAGTCTTTGCTGCTTGGTCTCTCCCTGTGTGGAAGATATATCTCATGTGTCACTGCATGCCTCACTGCAGGCCAGCCAGTGCAGCCTGCAGAGTGCTGATGCTGGACCTGCCCGATCTGGCAACTGTTTACTGCTTCTGAATGGTTTCTCCCTCCTGAAGGGTTTTCTCCCTTCCCCTGTTGCTTAGTCCAGTTCTTCAGCTTTGATATTCAGGGTTCTCAGATCATCATATGTAATTGATTCTCTTGGCTGTGTTTGAGGGTTAGTCTGTTATCTTGGCCCCACCAGTCGCATAGTTCCTTAAGGAAATGTTGTGAGGTATCCATGAATGCTACTTGATTTGACATTACATTAAAATGCTGTTTGTTTTAGATTTACTGATTTTCTTTTCAAAAATAGTAATAAAGTTTAATTGACTTTAAATCTTTTCCTAATGATGGTGTTTTTGGTTTACTAAACATGATTGTTAGGAAAAGATTTGAAGTGTTCATGGTGGCACTCAGTGGTAACAGTTGTATAATCAGAAACAACCGAGTTTTTATTAGGCTTATCCTTGGTAGGAAAAGTTCTCTGAGAAACATACCTTGATTAGAAATGCTGGCTTTACATCAGTTAAGTGATGGGCAAAAGAGATGGACAGACACTTCTAAAGAGGAGATCCAGGCAGCCAAAAAACACATGCAGACATGTTCACGATCACTGATTCTTAAAGAAATTCAGATCAAAACAACAATGAGATACCATCTCACCCCAACAAGATTGACCATGATCCAAAAAACGCAAAACAGTAAATGTTGGAGAGCCTGTGAAGAGATTGGAACTCTCCTTCACTGATGGTGGGATTGCAGAATTTTGCAACCTCTTTGGAAAGCAATTTGGCATTACCTTAACATAGTGGATATAGATATACCATTTGACCCAGTAATTCCTCTGCTCAGAATATATCCTACAAAATCAAGGCCATTCACACCAACTGTTACATGCACACGAATGTTCATTGCAGCACAGTCCATAATAGCAAAAAGTTGGAGTCAACCCAGATGCCCAACAACAGAAGAATGGATGGGTAAACTTTGGTATATATACTCCATGGAGTGCTCTACACTGATAAAGAACAACGATGATAGCAGGAAACATCTCTCAATTTGGTCTCAACTGGAGGACATTATGTTGAGTGAAACTAGTCAGTGACAGACGGACAATTATTATATGAGACCCCTACGATAAAAACTTAAAAGCATACTCATACATAATAGAAAAGACTCTTTGAAGGCTACAAGGATGGGGAGGGCAAGGGGCGAGAGTTTAGATTAGATAGTTGTTAGAAATTTCGTTGGGTGAAATTGGTGACAATACATATTAGTAAGAAGATCAATATTAATGGGACTTCGACACAACTTGTGTACTCCTCCTCTCTCAACCCAGTATTATAAGCACAGAGTATGTACACTTTCATTTTTTATTTAATAAAAAAAAAAAGAAATGATGGCTTTAGCAAGCCTTGTGGCCTTTTGTCTCTTGTTTATTTAGGCTTTCCTTTCTTTGCTCTTGTTATGACCCTACAATTTTTTAGAGTGCTTCTGGTTAGTGCTGTCCCAGCTCAACAGATTTACTCAGAAGACCTGCACAGGGTTTCCGGTGAGAAAGAGGAGAGGTATGCTGCTGTGTACTTGACCATTTGGAGAGACTGACTCAAGTAAACTGAGTCCCCACTGTCAGTTTTCCTTTTTGTATAATTAATTGATCTTTTTGTTTTCAACTGTTTCCTACTCCTCTTGTTGTGTATTATACCTTGAACCTCTAAGGAATGGTAGAAATCGAGCAATATCCTGTAAGCTAATGCTTTCTCTCATACTGACATTTCTGTCTCCCCTACATATGCAGTTATGAGAGTTTGTAGCCAGTCGTTGAATTAAAATGTAAATATTTAATATATAGCAGAGCCAAGACAGCATAATCTAGCAATTTAGAATCGAAGATACTATTTTAAAAGCTGTGTGTGTGTATCTTTTTTCTATATTTGGGCACATTGCTAAGCAAATAGATTTTATTTTGTTCATAATTTTATTTATGAACACAATAAATGTGGATCTTTAGTCTTGAGAAATTTGGAAGCAGTTAGATAATTTCATCAAAAATTTTGCCCCAGTACTAGTTTTTTGCTAGTTTTATGGGATATTCAGAAGTTTTTTTTTTTTTAGTTGCTGCATTATAAACCCTTCCACCTCACTTTAAAGGTACTTAAAAACTTCTAAAGTAAATTATGTTAAATTTTGAACTTTTATAATTTCTCAAATGTTAATGAATAACTCATGGCGGCACTTGGCTTTGGCTAATGAATAAGTGTTATTTAATTTTGACTTCAGATTTATGCATCATTGATCGTGAATGAAGTGACACACTCTTGTGAAGTATCATCTTGTAGCCTGATTCTTTCGGCAATTGTGACCCTACAGATCAAGAAAGGAGTGCAGCAAACTTCCAGATGCTTTGCATATAGAGTTGCAGGATCCCAGGGGTATAGAGGAATTCCTCTGGTCCAGAGGGAACTGTGGAGGAGGGGAAAACCAGAATCAGGAAGGTAGAGGCAAGCAGTTCTATCCTGTGGCACCAGAGGCTGCCAGTGACCATCTTAACTCTTTCCTTCATAAACCCTGCAGTTTGGGTCCCCTGCCCCCACTTTCCATGGAAACAGCGTGTTCACAGTGGCACTCAGTGGTAACAGCATTTTCTTCATCACTTTTTCAGTCATTTCTGATAATGAGTATTTGATTAAAAAGTATTTGATTAAAAAAACCTCAGTTGCTGTTGAGTCAACTAAAATATTTGATAGATCTGGCATATTAGATTTTCTTTGTTTCTAATTCAGACAAATTATATGAATAGGAACTTTCTTCCTCCGGTTAAAGTTTAAAAAAACAACTCTAAATGTAATTATCTTGGATACCATTTTCAAATTTGAATGTTGATTTGTTTTCTAGGGTATATGTGTGCATGTTTATGTATAGTTTAGGTTTTTTCTTAATTAACAATTTAAAGGAGCAGGTTTTGAAATGTAAATTTTTGATCATTTCAAAAAACATTTACTTTAATCATTTTATATATTAATGTTCTTTTGAAAAACACCTCTTATGTAATATTTTCCTTAGCTGTTTCAAAGTTTGATTTTTGACACGTTTGAAAGCTTCCGTTGAGCAAACAAGAAATAATCTCTATTCCCTGCCCTGACCCCACTCTGTTTATTCTTAAATTAGAAATTATGGCTGCATTTGGTCTTTGTTCATACATGCGTAGAGAATGGCGTATGTGGTTTCTGTAACTTCTGCCTCATCACTGAAGTTTTAAAATCATGATTCTGTAGGTTTTAGGAGGCTATCTTTTTATTGTCCCCATATTTTTATATAATGGAAAAATCACATATAGCAACCTTTTGACTTTTTCTGCATTACCATGAGTCAAACGTAACAGAGACACATAAATAAGACTTCTAAAAATTTAAGGATATATTGATCCCACCAGGCTTGTGAATAAATTTTACTCATGTATTCATTTATATTTTTGCCTTTAATGTGGCTTTAATAAGGCACAGACTCCTACACTGAATATATTCAAGACTCTTCTTTGGTATAAATGAAATGGTTAGAAATGCTATCAGCCCAAATGATTTACTCAAAAACCATGAAATTTGAAACAGCTGATATTTTCTTTTTCATATGAGCAGCTTGAAACAAATGTTTTACTTGTGCAAATGAGATGGCTATTATGATGCAAAGAAGTATCTTGAAATGGCCAATGTCCTCTCAGTGTTTAAGTATTTCAGTTAAATACTGCAGTAATTGCAAGCAGAGCCTGAAGATTTTTGTTTCTCCATTCTTTTCTACGACGTATTTTAGTAAGTTCTCTTGAGGCTATTAAAATGTCTTGGTTTTTGGTTCATGTGGTCTAGCGGGAATAACTTTGTCTACAGACGCAATGGCAGTTAGATTTTTCCATGTCTTCTCATTTCTTTCCAAATTCTCTGACCCAGGATAACCTTTGGTCCCTCTCTGAAGGCAGGGGTGAAGGAAGTTTGAGCAGGTGACTGATGAGTACTGTCTATACAGCCCTAGGACAATATGTGAATTACTTTAGCAGTCGCCTCAGTCCCCTCCTCCATCCTCCTCCCACCCCCCACTAAACTAACAAATGCAAATAGCTTCATCCCCATTTGCTAGAAATTCTGGCTTGCTGGGGCAGCGTGGGCTTTGTTGTAGACTTGCTTTTTCCAGAAAGGCAGTTTTATTCCTGGTAAGGAGTAAGGCTATCAAGTGAAATCTAAATCACCTTAACGGTAAATGCAGCAACTTCTTTCTCTGGAATTTTTATAAAGGTAGGAATTACCCTAAATACATCTTTGTATTGTAGTTGAAATATGGTTCAGGAAATTTATCGTCTGCTTTGTTAGCTTCTGTATACTAAATAGCCCAGTAATTTCTGTTATCTCAAAAAAAAATCTTTCCTGCTTGAAATATTATTTGTTGAAATTGTTGGCTGTATTATTTAAATGGTCAGTTACCAAAATTGTTTTGTAGTATAGAGTAAAAGTTAGGATTGGATTATTTCCACCATAAAAAAATTTTTTTAATAAGGAACAATACTGTTATAATTCACACTTGATCACTGTAATAAAAAGTGTTGCTATTTTTTCGATATTTTTTAGGAGTATGACATTACATCTTTTCGCTGGTATTAAGTAAGACTTATAAAAGTATTTTTATGATATAGAAATGTGGATAGTTTAATAATGTAATGCTGTGTCAGTGCTTTTACTATGTTTTTGTGGAAATTGTAACAACTTTAAACAGCATAATGAAAGTCAGTAGATCAAACGCATTTAAGGAATGATACTTAGGGTTTAAAGTTGAGTGGCTGTAAATACTCAGTATTGTTAAGATGGATTATGAATTGAACTAAAACAACTGAATTTGCTTCTTGTGAACATTCTTCTGAAAAGATTAAAGGTTATGGAGATTGTCATTTAAAAAAATAATAATAATGTCAAGTGACCAAAGTCTGGGTTTCTTTTAAAGTGAGCAGATGTGAATAGCGATTTTCAAATAAAACAGTCTTCGTGGAAAGCACCACCCATGAGGCTGAATGGAGCAGTTTACAAAGCACCTATGGTTGGCAAGTAGAAAATATGTTTTAAAAACAAAGCTCTTGAAACCCTTCTAAATTCAAACTGATTTTTAGTTAGTCTTAAATTTTTATGGTTTCCTTTCTAGGCTGAATACTTACGAGAACTAATTATGTAACAGTCGAAAAACTGTATACTTTTTAAATTAAATTAGATTTTCTCATTTTAATTTACCATATATGCCATAAGGAAAAAAAAAAGATCACTGTCACTAAAAAAAGTACACAGATAGAGAAACACTATTGTTTGGACTTCCATATTTTGTATAAGCTAGAAGACTAGTCTTGAATCTTTTGTGTTTAGGCAGTTTTTCCTACTGGCATTATTACAAGTTTTCAGTAACAGAAAATTGTGTACACTTATCTTAGATCCCAAAGCCCTATTCTGAGCAGAGTATGAATCAAAGCTATGGATCCTTTTAGTATATTTGGTGTGGGTGTGTCCAAAGTAAACAAGACAAAGTCTCCCCATCCTGGCTTCTAAGGAGCATTCTGGATATACTTCCTTAAGGACAGATTTGTCCTTTCTTCTGGCAGTATATTCAGTATTCTTTGCCAACACTACAATTCAAATACGTCAGTTCTCCTTCTGTCTTCCTTTTTCCGTTGTTCAGCTTTCATATGCATATGAGGTCATTGAAAAAACCCTGGCTGGGTCAGGCTCACCTTAGTCAGCACAGTAACTTCTTTGCTTTATAACACCTTCAAGAGGTCTTTTGCTGAATGCAGCATGTCATTTGATTTCTTAGCTTGCTACTTACATGGGCATTGACCACTGATCCAAGTCTTTATTACTTTTGGCAGATAAGTTTGTTGTCATCTGCATATTGCAGGTTGTTAATGAGTCTTCCTCCAACCCCAATTCATATAGTCGGCTTTCTTGGCTTATTTGCTCAGTGTACAGGAAAGATACTTATGATTTAAAGTTGAGTGGCTTTAAATATTGCGTATTGTTAAGATGAGTTACGAATTCAACGAACATGACTGAAGTTGCTTCTTTTCATGTGAACTTTCTTCTGAAACGATTAAAGGTTATGAAGATTGTCATTTAAAAAAAAAGTCACAGTGACCAAAAAGTCTGGATTTCTTTTAAACTCAGCCGAAATAGTCTTCATGGAAAGCACCACCCATGAGGTGGTGAAAGGAGACAACCCTGCCACACAAACTTTTCTGATTTTAAACCACTTAGTATACCTTTGTTCTGTTTGAAAGACTGACTGTTGACCTATGTACATTTCTGCACAAGCACAATTAAGTGTTCTGGAATTCCTGTTCTTTGTAATGTTACTCATAATTGCTTATGATCCATGGAGAATGCCTTTGCATAATGGATAAAACACAGTTAAACATCCTTCTGGATACTTCTTTGCATTCAGCCAGGATCTATCTGATTTCGGCAGTGTTATTCCTCGTTCCACACCCTTTTCTTCTTTTTTTTAAATTTGATCATAGAAGCTTTATTCTCAGTTATATTTCCTAGGTTAGAGTCTTCCTTAGCTGACCTGGGAACAGAGGAATCCGTTTAAGAAACTAGTTTTAGAAGAAGTGGGGCTTAGATTATATCTCTAGGAAGCAACCTTTGAAGCCCCTCACCCACTTATTCTGTATGCCACGTTTTCTCAGGAGGCTTAGGGACACTTTCACAATATCACTCACATTCCATTGTTAGCCAGAATTTTGTCAGGTACAAGCTTCCTGCTCTAGCTTTTGTTTTTTAAACACTTTGTTGTTATTTAAAAGAAACCCACTGCTGTCAAAAATGATTCTGACTCATAATGAACCTAAAGTTCATAGCCATGTCCTCTTAATTTCTGACTTTTCTATAATTTTGCTAGTATGTGATAGTGATAGTGTTCAATAATGTCCATATCCTGTTGGGTCACCTTTCTTTGGAATGAATACAAATATGAATCTCTTCCAGTTGGTTGGCCAGGTAGCTGTCTTCCAATTTTTTTGGCATAGTTGAATAAGCACTTCCAGCATTGCAACTGTTTGTTGAAACATCTCAACTGCCATTACATCAATTCTTGGAGTCGTGTTTTTTCCGAGTGCCTTCAGTACGCTTGAACATCTTCCTTCAGTAACAATGGTTCTTAATCATATGACCAAATCCAAGAACCCATTGCCATGACCCAAAAGAAACCCACTACCATCAGAGTTGGGTCCAACTCTTAGTGACCCCAGAGGTGAGAGTAGAGCTGCCCCATAGAGTTTTCAAGGAGTGTCTGGCGGATTTCAACTGCTGACGTTTTGGTTAGCAGACGTAGCACTTAACCCACTACACCACAGGGTTTCCATCAAGTAGATTCTAATTCATAGTGATTGTATCTATAGGACAGAGTAGAACTGTCCCATAGGATTTTCAAGAAGCAGCTGGTAAATTTGAACTGCCAACCTTTTGGTTAGCAGCTGAGCTCTTAACCACTGTGCCACCAGGGATTATTATATGTTACTCCCTGAATTAACTGAATGTCAACCAATTCTTTCTCTGTTCCTTTTGTCGTCTTTTGATGCTTTCTACACCATTCAATTTTTGCCTATAGAACCTTTCAGTATTGCAGTTTGAGACTTGAATTTTCCCTTCAATTTTTTTAGCTTGAAGAATACCAATTATGTCCTTCCCTTTCGGTTTTCTAACTTGAGATCTTTACACATTTCATTATGGTGCTTTACCATACTGTCTCCAACTGCCCTTTGAAATCTTCTGTCCAGCTCTTACTATATGTCTTCATTATCTAGTGCTGCTATAACAGAAAGACAGGTGGATGGCTTTAACAGAGAAAGACTTACTCTCTTACAGTCTAAGCATCTAGAATTCTGAATTCAGGGTGATAGCTCCAGGGAAAGGCTTTCTGTGTCTTTTGGCTCTGGGGGAAGGTCCTTGTCATCAGTCTTCTCTCGTTGAGGAGCATCTTAGTACAGGGACCCCAGATCCTTGTGCTCTTCTCCTGGGTCTTGTTTCTTGGTGGTATGAGGTCCCCATATCCCTTTGCTCGATTTTCTCTTTTATATCTCAAAGAGATTGACTGAAGACAAAACTGAATCTTATAGATAGAATCCTGTCTCATTAACATCATAGAGATTAGGATTTACAACACATAGGAAAATCACATCAGCAAAAAATGGTGGCCAGTGATACAATACTGACAATCACAGACTGGCCAAGGTTACACACATTTCGGGGTATGCAGTTCAGCCAGTAATTTACATAATTTCTTCTGTTTGATCTAGCTACTCTGTACTTCACAGCAGGTTTCCAAGTCTTCTCACATCCATTTTGTGTCTTTTTTTTCATGCCTGTCTTTCCAGTGACCTCATAATTTCTTCATGTTTGATGAAGAATAAATTCAAGAATTTATTCTTGAATTGGTCTCTCATTTCAGGTGGAATGTATTGAGGGTTTTACTGTAGCTCATGTGGGCTTACTTTGACTTCCTTCAGCTTCAGCTTGCACTTGCTTATGAGCAACTGATGGTCCATTCCATAGTTAGCTCTTGACTTTGTCTTGATTGATAATACTGAACCGTCTTTCCACAGATGTAGTCAATATGATTCCTGTGTGTTGTACCCAGAGAGGTACATGTATATAGTCATTGTTTGTGTCATTGAAAAAAATATTTCCAATAAATAAGTCTGTGGTCTTGCAGAATTCTGCCATTTAATCTACATCATCATTCCTGTCACCAAGGCCATGTTTTCCAACTACTAATCCTCCTTTGGAAACCCTGGTGGTGTAGTGGGTAAGTGCTATGTTTACTAACCAAAAGGTCAGCAGTTCGAGTCTGCCAGGCACTCCTTGGAAACTCTATGGGGCAGTTCTACTCTGTCTTATAGGGTTGCTGTGAATTGGAATCGACTCGACAGAAGTTGTTTTTTTTAATCCTTCTTTGTTTCCAGATTTCACATTCCAGTGACCAGTAATTACCAGTGCAGCATGATTGCATGTGAAATCAGTTTCACAGTGCAGCAGTTCATTAAAACCTTTAATTTCTTCATCTTTGTCATTTGTGGTTGGTGCATCTGTCTGAATAAATGGCTGTATTAACTGGTCTTCCTTTTACATGTATGGATATTATCCTGTTACTGAGAGCATTGTACTTCAGGATAGATCTTGAAATAATTCTTTTTGATGATGAATGCAACAAACACTATTACTCTGCAGTTAGTTGTTCCCAGCTTACTGTTTATGCTGTTAAGTCGATTCCCACTCATACTAGACCACATGATTATCAGATTCAGAATGGCTGGTGCCAGTCTATTTCAGCTCATTAATGCCTAGAATGTTGATCTTCCAGTGTTTCATTTCCTTTTTGATAAGTTCCAGTTTTCTGTGATTCATGCTTTATACATTCCACATTCTGATTACTAATGGATGTGTGCAGCTCTTCTCATCCTCACTCATTCAGCATGAGCAATCGAAGATTCTGCAGATTTTATTCCATATACATCATTGAGGTCAACTCTATTTTGAGAAGGCACACCTTCCCCATTTGTATTTTGAGTGCCTTCCGATCCAAGGGGCTCATCTTCCAGCACTACATCAGACAATGTTCTGTTGCTTTTGATAAGATTTTCATTGCTATCTTTGAGAAGTAGATAACCAGGCATTCTTTCCTAGTTTATTTAGTCTAGAAGCTCTGCTGAAACCTGTGAACCATGCTGATACTTGAAATACTGATAGCGTAGCTTCCTTCACCATAGCAACATGCATAGCCACCATAGTGTCACAAATGGACAGACAGGTGGTGGATATAAACCTTTCAAAAGAATAACCGGATGCTGTCAGGTCAATCCCAACTCAACGACTGTACAAGACAGAATAGAACTGCCTCATATGGTTTCCAGGACTAGGCTTGATGGAAGCAGACTGCCACATCTTTCTACCATGGAGTGGCTGATGGGCTTAAGCTGCTGACTTTTTTTCTAATGATTGAATGAAGATGTACATTCCCATATAATTTTGCATGCCCACCTATATGCAGCTTCCACTGCTCTCCTTACCCTGTGACAGCACACTCTTCCTCTCTGCTCCATACATGTCCCATCTTCCCAACGATCTCCTTTCCCCTCGTCTCCACCCACTCCCCTTTTTCTAGTAAGAGGTTAGCAGGATGATATCCTTTAGATGCGTAGAACAATAAAGTGCACCCAAGGTATGGTCACTCTGCATCACCAAGTCCAATCCATTCGTGTCTGAAGAATGGACCTTCATTATGATTTAAGGACATAGGCAGCATCAGGGCCAGGGGCCATACTCCCAGGGGAACCCTGAAGCCAGTGGACCATCACTTGCTGTCTTTAGTGGAGATCTCAGGGTACACCCCTTTTTATTCTTGTATTGCTAGTGAGACGCAACTTTTGTGAGCTCCATCGTGGCTGTCACTGGTGGTGGCCAGGCACCATCTGGTTCTTCCAGTCATGAGTTGATGTAGACACCCACTCATGTGGGTCTGTCTGTCCTCTGGGTTCTCTTTGCCCCATATTGTTTTGGTCCTTGGTGATCATCCATTGCTGCTGAGTTGGGACCATTTGCTGTACCCTCAGATGGCAGCTTGGCAGCTTTAAGACCCCAGACGTCACTCACCAATGTGGGGTGCCGAGAGCCCTTGTAGCAAAACACTAGTGGTGTCAGTTGTCTTCGATTTTGTTTGAGAGCGTGGTCCCCAACACCACCACCCCCCCCCGTCCCAGCTACTCTGTCCTTGCAATATTGGGTTAAGATGAAAGGGGTACTTAAGATATGTTGAAGTCCACTTAATATTATTGTTCTTTCTAATGTGTGCTGTCACTGATTTCACCCAACCAAATTTCTATCATCTGTCTAATCTAAACCCACCCCCACTCAATCTCCCTGTCTCCCTTCCCTTGCAGCCATCAGAGAGTTTTTTCTTCTATGCATAAGTCTGTTGTTGAGTTCTTATCGTAGGAGTCTCATACAATGTTTGTCCTTTCGTCTAAACTGCTGACTTTTTGATTAGCAGCTGAGCACTTTAACCACTGTGCAACCAGAGCCTGTTAGATATAAACCTTAGGCTATGTTAATTTTAAGGAATATAAAAAATGTTAGACTAATTGCCAGTAGTCATTCAGACCAACGGAGGACATCTTCAAACACGCGTTGTATTTTGTTCCATGCGCACACAGTTGTGTTAGTTTGGTCCTTTCACTTAGGTATTTTTACTATGTTCTAGTAATTAATAACTTAAATTGTAATTTGATTTATAAATACTTGAATTAGAGAAATTTTACAAGAAGATTTAAAAGTGTAGAAACAGCTAGAATATTCTCTATTATTTGAGGCCATTTTTTTCCCTTAAAGGGGTACTCACCAAAGAGAAATGAAAAAAACTAAAGCACCTAGACACTGGATTAAGGGCATGTTAATACTTGTTTTTATAATTTTTTTTTTTACCCCCTCTTTGTGGTTTACATGGAAATGCCTTCAAACTTGATCCTGAAAAATATTCAGCCAAATTACTTAGGTCGATATTTTGTTGAAAAAGTTTAAGAAAGAAAATATTTTAAATAAAGAATCCTCTTTTTTCAATTTCTCACTCCCCTTGCTAATTAAAACAGTTCCTAGTTTAAGCAGAGAACACAGAAAGTTACTTTTGCTTTTTTTTTTTTTAGGGTTTTCGTTTCCTTGTTTTTGCTCAGATAGTCTTGAATTTGAATTCCAGTTCTACCACTTCTAGACTGGCTATGTGATACTGATTTGGATAGTAACTTAACTCATTGAGCCTCTTATTTCTCCCAGGGTTTCAAAGCTGTTCAGCCTGGTTCAGTCATGGCCAACAAAGGGAATCTTGAACAGGCCTCAGTTTTTTTAAATGTGGGTGAAGCAGAATGAGAAAAATAATGAGTTAAACAATTGTGGGTTGAGGCATTACTAGAAACTTCAGTTTCCCTCTTAAAAAACAAGGGCAACCTGCACATTGCATAGCAACTCAATTTCTTGTTTATTAGAGTCAAAAGGCAGTGCTCTGCTCAAAAATGGTGGCCAACTATGCCACTTTGAATGTGTGTTGCTCTCTACAGTCCTGGCAGTGATTCAGTCTCTCACATTAGATTCCTGAAAGGGCTCGCTATGCCTTTCCTGAATCTTCCATTCCAGGGCTTTGACCTGTAATTTCTTCTGATCCATTTATTGTTCTGCTTCACACAAATTTTTATAATTCAGGTCCCTTGTAATTTTGTTTCATCTACCATGACTGAACCAGTTCAGAGCCCTAATTTCTTTATATGTAAATTAGAAGTAGTAATAACTTACTTTGCTAAGTTGTAAAGAAAATAATATATGTTCATTAGTCCTTTTCTTGTATATGTGTACTTTTATTTTTGTAATTGAGGTGAAATTCACATAGCAAAAAATGAACTATTTTTTAAAGTGAGCAGTTCGCTGGCATTTAGTTCATTACTTTTGAGCTCTGTCTAGTTCCAAAACATCTTAATTACCCCCAAAGGAAGCCTCATACTCATTCTGCAGTTGAATTGCTCCCTATGCCCTCCTTCCCCTGCCCTTGGTAAACATCATTCTGAGATCTAGCTTTGATTTACCTATTCTGGGCATTTCATATAAAGGAAGTTATGCGATATGTGACTTTAATGGCTGTCTTCTTTCACTTAGCATGATGTTTCTGAGGTTTGCATAATGTTTTTGAAAGCTCTTCCACTTTGTGGCTAGTGGCACTACTCTTCCTTTTTGCGACTGGATAGTAAATAAAAATTTGCTCATCTATTCATCCATTGATGGACATTTGGGTTGTTTCCACAGTTTGGCTATTGTGAATAGTGCTGCTGTGAACATTTGCATGTGCTCTCAGTTCTTTTGGGTGTATGCGGTCTGACAAGTTCGAGAACTCACCCTAGGAAAACTGTTACATACCTCTTTGCTGAATATCACTATGGTCACCTACTCCCCTTGGGAAACCATGCACCGATGCAGCCCCTAGTCCGACCTTCAAAGCAGTTTTGGAACTCTTTTTCTGGAATGGCCATTAGAGCTGTTTTCATATTACACTCGATGTCTAGAGTGTTATCAAAATGTCTTCCTTATAATATTTCCTTTATCTCAAGTAAAGAAAAAGTCATTAGTGGCCAGATCAGAGAGTAGGGAAGGTGTTCCAATACAGTTATTTGTTTACTAGCTAAACTCCCTCACAAACAACTATATGATGAAGTTCGTGAAGTTGCCACCATGTGCAATGGCCATTCCAGAAAAGAGTTCCAAAATTGCTTTGAAGAGTGGACTAGGCACTGGTGCTGGTGCATAGCTTTCCAAGGGGAATACTGTGAAGGTGACCATAGTGATATTCAGCAGTGAGGTATGTAGCACTGAGAACAATTAAGTTCACAGACTTAATTGTCACAGACCTCATCTACCTAGGAGTTGAATTGCTGGGTTATGTGGTGCTTGTGTTAATTCTTTGATGAACTACCAAACTTTCCCACAGTAGCTTCACAGTTTGACTAGTGATGTACAAAAGTCCCAATTTCTGCACATTCTTGTCGAGACTTGTTCTTCCGTGTTTTGATTATAGCTGCCCTAGTGAGTGTGAAGGAAGGCTCCAGTGACTATTCCATCCTGATGAAGTGTCCAAAGTAAGTGAAGTGAAGTCTTTCTATCCTTGCTTTTAAAGAACATTCTGGCTGTACTTCTAAGACACATTTGTTCTTCTGGCAGTCCGTGGCATATTCACTATTGTTTGACAGCACCGTAATTCAAATGAATCAATTTTTCTTGGGTCTTCCATATTTATTGCCTAGCTTTTTCCTTTGTGTGCTTTAGATGAAAGCTTACAGAGCACATTAGTTCCTCATTTGGAAATTTGTACACAGATATTGTTTCATAACACTGGTTGCAAGCCCTGCAGTGTTCCAGCACTCTCCTTTCTACTTCAGATGAGATAGGGTCAATAGATGTATTTTACACAGCTGCTCGCAAGCTTGTAAGACCCCAGAGGCTACTCACCAAATTAGATGTAGAACCTTTTCTTTATGAACTATGTTATGCCAGTTTACCTAGATTTTCTCTAAGACCGTGATCCTCACCCAGTCCTCCATCCAGGTAACGTGGTCCTTCAGGGTGTTTGACTGTATCTAGGAAACTTCTGTGACTGTGCCCCTTTGGTGCTCTGTTGTATATATGAGTATGCATACTGTGTATATAAATATAAATGTAAAAAGAGCCACAGCCTAACCTACATATGTATGTGAATGTGCTCCTGTGTATCCTCCTTCCCAACATTTGCCTATTTATCTGTTTTGTAAGTTATTATGTTTTTACTGTTGCTACTGGGTTGCATGTGCTATAATATTTACTGTAGTTACCTGTCTTTTTTTTTTTTTTTTTTTTCCCTTGTGTCCCTCTAAGTATCTTCATTTGCCTTGGTCAGGTTGTACTGACTTCCCCTGTATGGGGGAGTAAACACTTGTGTACTATCTAGTTACTGATTTCCCCTCCCCAAGCCTCCCCTCCCTCATAACTATCAAAGATTGTTTCTTTCTGTGTGTAAACCTTTTCTTGAGTTTTTATAATAGTGGTCTCAATATTTATCCTTTTGTGATGGACTTATTTCAGTTAGCATAATGCCCTCCAGGTTGTGAGATGGCTGGTGGGGTCATCATTCTTCTTTATCTTGAATAGTATTCCATTGCGTGTATGTGCCAGATTTGTTTGTCCATTCATCTGTTGATAGACACCTAGGTTGTTTCCTCCATCTTTTTGCTGTTGTGACTAACACTGCACTGAACGTGAGTGTGCTTCTATATTCTCGTTGTCTAGCTTTCACATGCATGTAAGGCCTTTGAAAGTACTGTGGCTTGGGCCAGATGTACCTTAGTCCTGAAAGTGACCTCTTTACTTTTTGCACTTCAAAGAGGTCTTTAATAGTAGATTTGCTTGATGCAATTTGTCATTTGATGTCTGGACTGCTGCTTCTTGGGTGTTGATTGAGGATCCAAGTAAAATGAAATTCTCGACAACTTAAATATTTTCTCTGTGTTTATCATGATGTTTCTTATTGATCCATTTGTGGTGATTTTTGTTTTCTGTATGTTGAGTTTAATTCATACTGAAGGCTGTGGTCCTCCCTGGAGAAAGACTTCATGCCTGATAAAGTAAAGGGTCAACGAAAAAGATGAAGACCTTCAACAAGATGGATTAACATAGTGGCTGCTACAGTGAGCTCAAGTGTAGTGCAGGACCAGGCAGCATTTAGTTTTGTTGTACATAGGGTCACTATGAGTAGGAACCGTTTAGAAGGCATCTGACAATAGCAAGTGGTAGATGGGAAGTGGTTCCTCATTGTGATTTTCATTTACATTCCTTTCTTCATTATTGAATGCAGAGATTTGTATAAGTTAATTTTTAAATTCACTGATTAGCTGTTGAAGTACGTTTTTGCTAAGAAAACTGTACAATGTCATCAAGCCGTGGTAGTCTTATTTAGTGCTTAAATTGTATGGGAATACAAGATCAGAGATAACACTCAAATATTAAACATTTATGCATTCAACAAATGTTTATTAAGTAAGTGCTCTTATGTGGCAAGCCTTTATAACAATGGAACTTACATGATTCTTTCCCTAAGAGAACTCAGAAGTGCTGGGGCAGAGATAGGCCAGTAAAGATAGCATGCTGTAAGACTTAGGATAGTAGACGTAAACACAGTGTGTGCATTGCGTGACCATCAAGAGTCTTTTGTTTGACTCAGGGCAGCTTAACGCTAGAATTTTACAGTGTTGTTGACTCAGTTTCTAAGAATGTATGGTAGTTTAGCACTTGACAAGGTAGGGAAGGCCTTTCCTGGGAGAAAGATCAGCCTCTGCTAAGGCAGAAAGGGTCAGAATCTTTGGGGACCTGAAGCAGATGATTGTGGCTGAATCTATAATGACGTTTGGGGAGGGAAGAGATGGGGTCTTGAAGATAAGCAGAGGGCAGGCACATAGTTTAGGACTTAGACACCAGACTAAGGAGTTAAAGTAGGAAAGTGACATAAGATTTGTGTTTTAGAAAGATCGTACTTATTAGACTACTGAATATAGATTGAAAAGGGCAGACTGGAATGTTAATTAAGAGGCTATATGAGAGGTCATGAGGTTCTGAACCAAATCACTGACAGTAGACATGAAGAACACCTCTGGAAAATAGTGGCGCAAATGGTTAGCACACTCAGCTGCTAACAAAAAGGTTATAGTGGTCTGAGTTCACCTAGAAGTGCCTCAGAAAAAATGCCTGGTGATCTACTTCCAAAAAATCATCTGGTGAAAACCCTATGGAACACAGTTCTAATCTTAACACACATGGAATCTCCATAAATAGGAATTGACTGAATAGCAACTGGTTTGGGGGCTTTCTTAGGCATGTGGAAGGAGGAAGAGTACAAGAATGACTTAAAGATTCACGACTGAGGATAACTGAGTGAAGAAAGGTAACATCAGTCATCAAGTAAGGCGGCATATAGGATAAACACAATGACTTGCTCTTGGACATACAATTTTGAGATGTCGTTTTAGGTATCTGTGAGTCCTAGTTGTACAGTGTTTTACATACCCAGTTGCTAACCAAAAGGTCAGCGGTTCAAACCCACTAATCTCTCCACAAGAGAAAGATGGAGCAGTCTGCTTCTATAAAGATTTATAGCCTTGGAAACCCTATGGGGGCCATTCTACTCTGTCATATAGGGTTCTGTGAGTGGGAGTTGACTTGATGGTAGTGGGCTTAGTTTATATAGAGAGAGTGAGCCCTGGTGACTCAGTGGTTAAGAGCTTAGCTGCTAACTGAAATTTTGGCAGTTGGAACCCATCAGGACCACATAGGAGAAAGATAAGACAGTCTGCTTATACCACAGCAAGTGTGGCATAGAGGGCAAAAGGGGAACCAGGAGGCAGTGGCTGTGCAAGATCCAAGAAAAGGAGTGAAGGAGAAAGCGTTGTAAGAAGTGTTTAGTGCTAGATCAGGAAGGAGAGTTCCGTTATCAACGCTGCTAGGAGGTTGCTGGTAACCTTTAGTATCCAAAGGTTACCTAAAAAGAAGTGTTTGTGGAAATGTAATTGCAGAGGGTTGTAAGGTGGTAAAATGGTATTCATACTGAACATGGGCTAATCTTTTAAGACTTTTGCACTTAAAGTACAATAAAATATTTTTTAAAAAGGAGGAGAAGTTTGGTCATAAAATGAAGGAATGAAGGTGTTATCCAGAAAGAATGTAGATAAATAGAAATTCCTTCTATGAAAAAATTTTTTTTTCCTTCGATTTCTTAGACATTGATAACGAGATTTCTCCAAATCTGCAAACCATTGATAACAAGAGGGCAAGGAGTGCCCTTGGTCTGGGAAAATGCATTGCTGTCAAGTCGATTTTGACTTACAGTGACCCCGTAGGACAGAGTTGAACTCCCCCATAGAGTTTCCACAGAGCACCGAGTGGATTCAAGCTGCTGACCCCCCAGGCTTCCTTGGTCCAGGAGGGAAGGCTGAAACTAGACACAGACATTATGATGATAGTGATGCTGCTGCTGTTAACAGCTGACATTTATTGAGTGTGTGCCATGTGCCACATGCAAAAGTTAAATAATTTGCCCAAGATCTCATAGTTATTAGTTCAGGGAGAGAAGAGGTGAATGTGAACCTAATTTATTTGGAACCACTGTTCCTACACAAGATGCTGAGAAGCTGGGGTGGGAATAGGTGTAAAGAGCAATTGGTACCACTGTGCTGTGACCATCTGACCTTCACCCTGCCTCTTCCTGGGAACTTCTTAGTCCAAATGCCTACTGTGATAAGTCACAGGAACGTGCTTCCCCGTTTCCTTTTCCACTGGTAAACTACCCTTTGTGGTTTCCTTTAAGAGTTTCTCTCAGCCTATTTGAGGTTTTCTAAAAGGATATTTATTGCTGAAAATGAGGAAATAAACAGGCATTTAAGACTATATTTATGCAACCCCCACTTGTCTGTCAGTTTGTTGTACTTTTGGGGGCTTGCATGTTGCTGTGGTGCTGGAAGCTATGCCATCAGTATTCACATTCCAGTAGGGTCAGCCATGGTGAACAGATTTCAGCTGGTCTTCCAGACTGAGACAGACTAGGAAGAAGGACCCGGCGGTATACTTCTGAAAAGAATTAGCCAGTGAAAACTTTATGAATAGCAGTGGAACACTGTGAGATGTAGCACCAGAAAATGAGCCCCCCAGGTTGGAAGGTACTCAAAAGATGACTGGAGAAGAGCTGCCTCCGCCGAGTAGAGTCAACCCTAATGATGTGAATAGAGTATAGCATTTGGGACCTTGATTTGCTGCTCTGGCATGACTCAAAATGAGAAGAAACAGCTGCAAACATCCATTAATAATTAGAACCTGGAACGTACGAAGTATGACTCTGGGAAAATTGGAAATCATCAAGAAATGCAACATGTAAACATCAATATCCTAGGCATTAGTGAGCTGAAATGGACTAGTGTTGGCCCTTGTCACTTGGACCATCATGTTGTTTACTGTGCTGGGAATGAAAGCTTGAAAAGGAGTGGTAATGCATTCATTATGAAAGAAAACATTTCATTATGAAAGAAAACATTTCAAGATCTGCCCTGAAATATAGTGCTGTCAGTGATAGGATAATATCCATAAGTCCATAAGGAAGACCTGTTAATACAACTATTCAAATTTAGTCACCAACCACGAAGGCCACAGGCGAAGAAACTTAAGATTTTTACCAGTTTCTGCAGTCTGAAATTGATTGAATATGCAATCAGGGTGCATTGATAGTTACTGGTGACTGGAATACAAAAACTGGAAATGAAGAAGGATCAGTAGTTGGAATATACAGCTGTGGTGATAGAAATGATGTCAGAGACCACACGATAGAATTCTGTGAGACAAGTGACTTCTTCACTGTAGATATCTTTTTTCACCAATGCAGTGACTGTACATGTGGACCTCATCAGACAAGACACAGGAATCACATCAACTACATCTGTGGAAAGAGACAATGGAAAAGCTCAATATCAGCAGTCAGGAGACAACACCAGGTGCTGACTGTGACGCAGACCACTGGTTCTTCATATGCAAGTTCAAAATAAAACTGAAGAAAATTAGAACAAGTCCTCAAGAGCCAAAAGTATGACCTTGATTATATCCCACCTGAGTTTACAGACCATCTCAAGAACAGATTTGATGTGATGAACGCTAGTGACTGAAGTCCAGCCAAGTTGTGGAGTGACATCAGAGACATCATTCATGAAGAAAGCAAGAGGCCATTAAAAGGACAGGAAAGAAAGAAAAGACCAAATTGGGTGTCAGACGAGACTCTGCAGTGTGCCCTTGAATGTCAAATAGCTAAAGCAATGGGAAGAGATAATGAGGAATCCAGATAATGATGAGGGTTTAACAGATGTCCCTTGGAAGCTCTGTGGAGCAGTTCTACTCTGTCCTATAGGGTCAGTCACTAGGAGTCAGAATCGGCTCAAAAGCAGTGGGATTGGTTTTTTTTTTTAAAGGTTCCCTAGACTGGAGTCTTGATGGCATAGTGATTAAGAGCTACTGTGTGCTATGGCTGCTAACCCCCCCCCAAAAAAAGTGGGCACTTTGAATCCACCAGGGCTCCTTTGAAACATTGTGAGGCAGTTCTGCTCTGTCCTACAGGGTAGCTATAAGTCGGAGTTGCAATTTGTCTAGGCCATTATTCCTGGTATTTGGTGAGGGCCTTCCTGTTGTAAATCCTTCCTTTATGATGTTAATGAGGGAGGATGGGCAGAGGTTGTGTTGGTTGGGCAGGACTCTGTGTGTGGGATTGTGTTGTGCATTGAGGCAGTCTCTTGAACTACAAAGGAGAGAAGCTAGCAGACAGATTTGGGGACCTCCTACCACCAAGAAAGCAGTGCTGGGAGCAGAGCACATCCTTTGGAAAGGACTTAGAGTCCCTGCCCATCTCCCCTGTCCAGGGGAGAATTGACTGCAAGAACCTTCCTCTGGAGCCAGCAGAGAAAGCCCTCCTGTGGAGCTGACTCCCTGAATTTGAATTTTTAGCCTACTGGATTGTGACAAAGTAAAATTTCTCTTTTTAAAGCCGTCCACTTGTATTTCTGTTAAAGCAGCACTAGATGACTAAGACAGGGCCACATTCAGCTCATGGCCAATTTTTGTATAACCTTTGAGCTAGGAATGGTTTTTATATTTTTAAAGGGTTATTTAAAAAACAGCAATAAGCAAACAGAGAAAGAAGATTATGAGGCTGCAACCATATATAGCCTACAAAACCTGTCTAGCCTATTATAGAAAAAATTGGCTGGCCTTTATCCAGTATCTCAGGACCAAATGACAGCATGACTTAGAGGTAGAAGCTCCCATGAAGGATGGTCAAAGATCAAGGAATGGTAAAGGAAGGGATGCTAGTTAGAGGGGTATTGGTAGAGGTGGAGAGCTGGATATAGATTGAGTAGGGAGTTACGTAAAACCAGAAGAAAGCTAATAGATTAGATGAAAATGGAGGGTGCTGGTAGCTAGATAATCATAATGAGATTGGAAAGCATGATCTATCTGTGTGAAACAAAGATGACTGGTAAGTTGGAGGTAAGAAATTGGGCAGAGTTGCTTATCTTGGATATCGAAGTGTCCTAGAAATTGCCAAGTATAATGCTTTCAGGGAGTAGCTGAAATCGCCAATGATGCGGTCGGGGTTTTGAATAAAGCATCAGTATTATGAATGGTTAAATTCTTGAAGATGATGACAGAGAGACCGTGTAAGAAGAAATAGTGTGGATTAGTTTACCTGAGTTACTTAAGAAAGTAGAGCTGAGTTGAGTGTGGGGTAGAGGGTGGTAATGACGTAAGAAGACTTAAAACTAGTGTAAGTTGGTAAATTAATAGAAATGAGAGGGAAGGTGATAGTGAAGTTACATGGTCCTTGGATTGGTAGCTGAAAGTAGGCTGTCTCTCCTCTTGGCTTGTTAAACCGTAGAGGGGAGATAAGAAAGCTGCAGAGGGTCTGGGAAGAACAAACAAAACAGTAGCTTAGTTTTAAGTTGTAAAATGAAGCTTTCAAAACAGTTGGTATTTAGTAAAGATTTATAAATGTTTTACTTATACAACTCTTCCTATAAAAATTTTTATTTATCGTTAGTACTTTTACTATGTAAAATTCATTTTTTGTAATAATGAAATTTTTAAGGGATGAAAAATTTAAAAAATATCTCCTCCTACTTAACTGGAAACATAGACAAAAGTAACCTGGCTATTAACCTTCATTTGAAATATTGAAACTGTCTGGGTTAGACTACTTGGTAACTAGTATAGCAAATCACTTTGGTGTGATAGCAGTCTTTCCATGACATTAGAGTCTATATTATAGTTATATGTATCTTAATTATTAGACATACCTATAACCCCAAAACCCAGACCTGCTGCCACTGAGTTGATTCCGACCTATAGTGATCTAGTGAGACAGAGGAGAACCGCCTCACAGGGTTTCTAAGGAGCAGCTGGTGGATTCAAACTACTGACCTTTGTGGTTTACAGCCATAGCTCTTAACCACTACATTACCAGGATTTACACGCAAACTTATAGGAGCTTAGTACTTCAGCCATTAAAAATCAAGAGCAAGGAATTCCCCCGACCTTTGAAAAGATGAAACAGGAGCTCTTAGGTGGTTGCTTTACTATGTTTTTCTGCATTGATGGGCAAAACAGTTTCTGAAGATGATGTAATTGGATAATGTTTCCTGAAGTAAAAATTATTTCCTGTGCTAAGGATTAAAAATCTGGGAAGAAGCCAAAAGGTAAACCGCTAAAAATTTTCATTGTGCTAGATTTGAAGTTATTGGTTCTTATAAGTACATCTTTATTTTGGGGGAAAAATCAGTCCTTTTCCTGATAATAAGAAATCTTAAAATACCTAAACCTTCATTTTAAATGGTACCTTTGTTTTAAGTGGTTTGGGGAGGGTTTTTAGACTGAGTTAAACTTCTTTTGAGTCATAAGAAAACAAAGTTTTAAGGAATTCATGTTAATCATATGTGTGTTTGTGTGCTCTGTTTCTTTCCCCTCAGTTGCCATTACAAAGAGTATAGGAAAAACACAATCTTCCCCTTCCAAATTGAACCAACGTTCAATGCAGTCTCCGCAGAAAACTGAACCAGCGTCACCAACGTCACCAACACAGCATTTCAAGAAATCAGGTCGGACTAAACCACCTGGAGAGACTCCAGTCCCCAAGAAGGGAAGTCCTCTTAAAAATAGTACATCAAAGAAAAAAGGCCAAAAGGTTAGTTGTATCTCCCACTCTGTGATTTTTATTTTAGGTCTGTGTAATGCCTTATTTTTAACATAACAGTTTAGGAGTTTAGTGAGAGTATGGGGTCCTTTAGAAATGTACTGAAGAGTAATGAAGTCTTTAGAGTCTCACATTGCCAGTGAGATTGATAGTTCTTTTTGAGTAAACTTAAAACTTTTAATAGCATTTGACTTATTCAGAACCACATTTGAAGTACTGCATGGATATTTTTGTGTTCAGGTAGTTTATTTAAGACTAGATATACTTTAAGAGGAAACTATGGTGGCATAGTGGTTAAGTGCTACATCTGCTAACCAAGAGGTCGGCAGTTCAGAACCACCAGGAGCTCCTTGTAAACTCTGTGGAGCAGTGCTATTCTGTCCTATAGGGTCACTATGAGTCAGAATCAACTTGATGGAAGTGGGCTTGGTTTGGTTTTATACTTTAAAAATCATTATGAAGTGAATTTTACTGTATGTGAATTATACCTCAGTGAACCAGGGATAGAATTAATAAGATACATTTGGCAATGCTGGAGTCAGATCTTTTCACACTGATTCTTCTGAAGAAAATAAAATATGGAAATAATACAAAAACCAGCTACCTGCAGATGCTGGAGGGTACACAGAAGACAAACTTTGCTGAGGGTACATACTCAGGGGGGCTGTTAAATGAAGTGAATTTCCCTTTTTGTAGCTTTTAGTCTTTGGTCAAGTGTACTTTCTATAGCATACGAGTCATTAGGATTGGTGGAAAAATAAGTCTCTTTGGCAGGGGAAAACCAGCACACTGAAAACTAGTCACTGAAGAGGATGGAAGGGATCTGATCTCAGAAAGGAGAGAGCCAAGGGGGTAGGGGGGAATCCCCCAGATCTGTCTGCCAGCATCTCTGATAATCAAGTGTGTTTGGAACACATACTGCTCAGCTTAACTAAAGACAAAAGATCTCAGCTGAGGCTGCAGCTGGGTCCAAGATCAGAATTTGAAGTTCAAGTTCAACCAAGATAATTTCTTGCTGGAAAACAAAGAAGAAATTGCACTCATCAGATAGAAATAACAGAATCTAGAATTTCTACAAATTAATAACAGTCATATCATGTCTGGGATTATTGTTGTTATTTGCTGTGGAGTCAGTTCCAACTCATGGCAACCCTATATATAGAAATCTGAAATTACCTGACACAAAGACATGGTAAAATGAAACACATTCATGAGAGAAAGTAAAACTAACTGAGGTAGACCCTGAGATGATGCAGATGTTGGACCTTAGCAAATAAGGATTTTAAAGTTCTATTAAAGCTGTCCTCAATGATTTATATATACGGATCCGACTTGACGGCACTTGGCTTTTTATATATATATATAAGACAGGACATTTTAGCAGAGAAACAGGATTAAAGAAAATGTAATGGAAATTCAGGAACCAAAAAGTGTAATGTCCAAAAAAATAAATTATTGAATAGAATTAATTGACTGGAGATGACAACAAAGAGTAAATGAGCTTCAGAATGGAAGAATAGAAATTAGCCAATGTGAAGAGCTGAAACCGCCCCCCCAAAAAAACATACAGTATAATTAGGAAAGAAAATGAGCAGAGGCTGAGAAGGAAAGAATGGAGTAGAAAAAAATCCTCAATGTTTCAAAATTTTGTAGATTTGATGACATATAGAAATACACAGACACAACAAAATATTCAGCCAACAGAAAAAACATAAAGAAGTCTCAACTGAGGCATAGTATACACAAACTGTTGAAAACCAAGACAAAATACAAATCTTGAAAGCAGCAATATAAAAGTGAAAAAGTACATGCAGAGAAACTATATGATTAATGGACTTTCTCATCAAAAAACAAAAACAGCAAAAGACAAGGAAACAGCATGATTAAAGTGCTAAAAGAAAAAAAGCCATCAACCCCAAAATCTGTATTTAGCAGCAATATTCTTCAAGAATAAAGGTGAACTAAAGACATTTTCAGATAAAAGCATACTAAAAATTTTCCCTAGTAGATAAACACTATAAGAAATGCTAAAAAGGAGATTTATCTAGCTCAGATGGAAACCTAGATCAGCAGAAAGGAAAGAATAGCTTTGAAGATAGTAAATATTTGTGTAACTGTAAATGACTTGCATTTACTTTAATAAGAATATGACTAAAGCAATAATTACAACTTAGGCTTGTGGGGTTTATAAGGTACATAGATATAATAACAAAAAAAAACTATAGTATAAAGGCGTGGGGTGGGGGACTTTAATGTATATTGTTGCAAGGTTTCAACATTTTACGTGAAATAGTACAAAATTAACTTTATGTGAACTGCAGAAAGATGAGGATGTATGTTTTAATCCCTGGTGTGTATTATAAAAATAAAAATGTAAAGAAGTGTAGCTGAAAAGCCAATAGGAAAATTAAAATTGAAGTCTAAAAACAGGAAACAAAATCTAAGAGGAGCAAAACCCAGAGGAAACAACAGAAAACAAATGATAAAATGGTAGACTCAGACCCAGTATATCAGTAAGTAGATTAAAATTAGTAGACTAAACTCTCCACTTAAAAGACAGAGGTTATCAAGATGGATAATAAAGGAAAACTCAAGTCCTGCTGTCTCAAAAGATGCACTCTAAATATAAACACAGAGAGAGATTGAAAGTAATAAACAAACCTGAATCTTGACAGATCTGTTGTTTATGTGTGCCATCGAGTCAGTTCATAGAACAGACTAGAACTGCCCCATAGGGTTTCCAAGGGTATAATCACTTTGGAAGCCGACTGCCATATCTTTTTCCTGTGGAGGGACTGGTGGGTTGCAACTGATGACCTTTTATTTGGCAGCCAAGGGCTTCCGCCACTGTGCCAGCAGAGCTCCTTTCCCAGAAAGACTGAGGCTGAATTAAATTTCAGCAGTATTACACAGCAGTATCACTCTAAAGACTTCTAGGTCCAGCCAGTGATATGAATGAATGAATGAATGAACATTTCTCTTTTGTTTCCAGCTAATGTTGACAGCATAGAGCAGATTGACAATATTGCTACCGGTGTTTTTATTTTGAAAACACTCAAAGGTTATAGAATAAAAATCAAAAGTCAGTAAAACAGATACATCCCCAGTGTATACTTATAAGCATTTAAAAAACAAGCAGATTATTCTAATATAAATTGTTAACAGATAGAATTTTTTGAATTAAGAATTAAGAAAAGCTAACAGTGAAACCCTAGTGGCATAGTGGTTAAATACTATGGCTGCTAACCAAAAGATCGGCAGTTCGAATTCCCCAGGCACTCCTTGGAAACTCTATGGGGCAGTTCTACTCTGCCTAGAGGGTTGATGTGAGTCAGAATTGACTGGATGGCAATGGGTTTGGGTTTTTGGTTTGATGATGAAAACTTTAAATGAAATAATATTTGACTTTTAATGCATTTCAAAAATTGAACTGCATTACGTATCTGATGCAGATTTGCCAGTTCCTAGAGAAAATATTGTGTTGGTATAATGGTGAAGAGTTAATTCCAAATGGCTTTTTATTCCTTTATTTTCAAATAACTTCAGTGCTAATTAGGCAACTTTGAAGAACTTTTTTTAAAAACATTATTTTAGGGGGAGACAGAGACTATAAATATATATATTAAAATACCAAACCGTATTGTATGTTTCAAAGGACTCTGTTGACTTTAATCCTCTTCAGTTTTATTATTTCTTCATGTGAAGGTGAAGATTCTGTTACTTCTGTCTTTTAGTACTGCTGCATTGAGTAGTTATTTAGAAAGTCTTTGAACTAGAGTAAGAGCTATTCTTGCAAAAAACTCTTTGCCAATTGTCTTTCCACCTCTCCTTAAGAATAATAGATGTGTATTTTCTAAGTAAATGTACTTTTTGTTAAGTTTACAGTGTTGATGAAGACATGCTATCTTAGTATGTCTCAAGTCAGGGGATTCAGGTACCCGATTTTTAAAGTACTGGAAGAACAAGATTATATCAACCCAATAATTATAATTCAACATTTAAAAATAACATGATTTAGTGGAGTACTGTGAACCCAAATGACATTCACTAGTTTAAACAAATAAAAATCAAACAACATTGAATGTTATCCTATCTTTTTCTCTTTTACCCTCCCATTTAATTCTCCCCTGTTATTACCTTTCTGGACCCCAGAGCCCATTCTGTGGTACTGGAGAGTTGGCTTTGAAGGTAGCTCCCCAAATCCCAAGAGTCAATGTAAAACAAGCACAAATATTAGTGGATGCTCAGCAGTGCCCAGCAGACATCTGGTTCTGATATACAGTATCAGAGCATAATATTGTTTGGACTTCAGTAAACCACATGTAGTTTTGTCAAAATTCTTGTATGTAATATGGAAAAATGCAGGCTAGATACAGTAAAGCAAGTCAGCTTTCAAAAGACAAGCTCTGTCCTCTGCCTTGTTGATTCATTTTGTCGTTGGGTGTTTTACTCTGGATTAGAGATTTATAAATTTTGTTTAGCAGTGCAAAAAGATCTTGTCTTTCAGGGAACCTGCAAGTGTGAATCAGGATCTCAGCCTTTTGCTCTTTCCCTGGACAGCTCTTGGATCTCTGAAGAGAACGGTTTGGAAAGGACTGGAGTACGCAACACACATGGGGCTTGTCAACCCTGAGGACTTCTGTTAACTAATAACTTGATGAACCAGTGGTGCAAATAATTTTCCAACTCCTTATCTAGGAATTTTTATAAGGGTAATGCATATTTATATTCTTTTTTTCAACAGGAAGAAAATCTTTCTGTTTTGTGTTCTACATCTGGAGCTTGTGTAAATTTGGTGGCCAGTTACTGTGGCAGTCCTCCAGGTAGTGATGCCATTCCTGGGACACCTAAAATAGTGATGTCTACAGGTAAATTAGTATTTTTCAGAGACTAAAATTACTAATCTTTTACTTTGTGTTATTTTCAGTGTCTTTGAGATCTTGGAAATAAAATAAGGGGAAAAAAGGGATAGCAGAAACATTTTTATTAGTATTTTTTGTATTAAGGTATTTTGAAATTATGAATTGTTCAAATTCATATTTAAGGAACAGCAGCATGTTTTAAATACATGAGTCATGAAAAGTCAGTGTACTCTTAAAGTATTTTATCCGTTTCAGTAAAATTCATAAAATTTTACATGTCAAATCTATATGTTTTTCCTTTACCTTATTTCACAGTTATTTTGCCTTTTTGTATTGCATGTATTTTTAAAGCTACCTCTTTTAATGCCTTCTAAAAGTATCCTTTCTTTGAGAGGTTGTTGCCTATCAAAGGGCATATTGACTTTATATTGTGCTGTCTGTGAAGAGTCTGAAACAACACAGACACAGACGAATAAATATCTTTTATCTATCACTGTTTAAACGTTTTCCTATGTTTTAAAGCATACTCTATTGCTTCCTCTCCAAAGTCCACATCTCCCTTATGCTCTTCTGTTCCTTGGACATTTTCCCCCAAATTTTCTATCCTGACTGAAAGGAAATTGTGATTTTTTTATTTTTAAATAAAAATCAATTGAAAAAGGTGACTACTGTAACAACTTGGTAACCATGGTGGCACAGTGGTTAAGTGCAACATTGCCTAACCAAAAGGATGACAGTTCTGATCTGCCAGGTGCTCCTTGGAAACCCTATAGGGCAGTTCTACTTTGTCCTGTATGGTTTCTATGGGCCAAAATTGACTTGACAGCAATGGGTTTGGCTTTTTGTTTTGTTTTGTTGTAACGTCTTATTTTATAAATTTATTTCTGATTTTTAATCCATTAGCAGGATAATGCAGAGGAGATAAAACATAGAAATCCTGTTGAGCTTCATTTGCATCCAGTAGATCTTTGTCCATACTGTCAGCACCTCTGGTTAAGTCTCGAATGGCTTTTTATAATATACCCTCATGCTGTTGCACTGTATGTTGATTTTCTTTCCTCAGTGAAGAAAAATTATTGAAACTTGACATTTATGTGATTAAAGATGAATTACTTTTGTCATATGCTTTCATTACACTAAGTTTGTTTTTTAAAAATTTCTTCAGTAAACTCCAACATGTATAGCAGAAACATTTTTTTCCCTTAAGATTAATGAAATAAAGTTCTCTGTCATTGTAACTTCCTGTGACATATACTATCAGTGATTTGGTTACTATAGAAAGTATACTTAAGGTATAATATTGGTGATTTAAAATGAATTCATTCCAAAAGGGGATGTACAAACATGACCAGTTTTGAAAGAAAATTCCCTTAATGTGTGTGCAATTAAAAGATGAAAATATTGATCTATATACCATTTTACATTAATGTAAGAATGTGTGGAAAATTGTTTTGTGGTGCACCTAAAGCTTTGTATAATCATTTTGGGACAAATTCTACAAAATGGAATAAGCATTTTGATTCTTCCTTTGTATGTTTAATATCTTTACCCAAGTGTGAAAATGTTTATATATATATTATATATAAATATACATTGTGTATATATATTATGTAATATATATGTTATATATATCTTACATAATCATATAAATATATAATGTATAATTTTTTTTAGGAAGCAGAAATGATCATTGATGGTGACTATGATTTAGGTTCTCTTTGAGGGAAGTGGCTTATAGGACGAAGTAATTGACTATGTGGTATTTTCACAAGACTCCTATTAACCATCTCATCTCATTGTTTGTTATACCCGTATACATTTTCCGCCAAGTCTGTGTCTATGTAAATAAACATGGAAACTGTGGCCCACACCTGGATCAGAAGAGAATCCAGCAACTCCCCGACCACTTTGGCCCTGGCCCAGTGAACATTGTACTTCGGCGGACTGTGCAGGCCTGTGTAGACTGTGCTCTTCAGACTAAGACTGTTTTTGGATTCCTTAAGCCAGATCATCGTGGAGGAGAAGTGATAACAGGTATACTCATCTAATCCTTTATTACACTTCTTTTTTGTATTTGATTTTAGGTGTCGAGGTGGTAAGGACTCTTTTAATATGTAGACTGTTTTATAATATTTATATTCTATCAACTATTTGTAATGCAATGTTTATTGATATAGTATTTATAATAAAATTTTAACTTCTTATATATGGACTTTTAACTCTGGTTTGGAAAGTTTAATTTTACTTTCAGAATAAACAAATGATGCCATAGTAGTACTGTAAATTGTGGTGAAAGGTACAGATTTTTGCTTTTACATGCTTTATTAAGCTCATTATAGACAAAGAACCTTGGCTGATAATATATTTTGGTTTTTATAGAAAACAGACTAATAGGAAGCTCTAAAAGTGTGACTCAAGAAGTCATTACAAGATACAGTACAGCTGGCTTCTGTGATCGTGTGATCAGATGGCCATAACGTTTGTACCCATGGAATGCTGGCAGTAGAAGGAAGTTTTGGCATAGATCAATGGGTTTCTGATGTTTACTCTGTAAATATTTTAAATAACACTGCATTTACCAACACAGGCTGTTGTGTTTGAATGAGTGGAACTTTTATAATTTAAGATTATTCCTTTATGAATTACAAAAACCACATATTAAACTTTAAAAATATATATATATTTTTTAAATATATAGTTTTAATTTAAATGAACTGATAGCATTTTTGTCAGTATTTCTCATCTTCTGACTTCAGTTTGACAACATCTTTTTTCCCCTAACAGCCTACTTTGATGGGGAAAGTCATTCTGTCCAGCTCCCTCCAGTGAACAGTGCTTCATTTGCTCTTCGCTTTCTTGAAACCTTCTGCCAAAGTCTGCAGTGTGATAACCTTTTGAGTAGCAAGCCTTTTAGCTCTTACAAGAGTAATACTCATAGCCTGGTGAAGCATGATAATGATAAATCAGGTGAGAGAAAATGTAAATTTCATACTGAGCTTCTGCATTTTCTAACTAACTTAAAGGATCTTGTTTATTTCAAACTTCTTTCTTGTATCTTCCTCATAGTAAGCGTTTTAGCCACAATGAAGTAGAAATTTGTAATATACAGTAGTTTTTGTTCATTCAGAAAGTGAAAGTAATTTCTTGTATTCATAATGAACTTGAGAATCAAAACCCATACGTAATGTTTGGTTTCTTTGTGACTAGGTCATAGAGCTATATATTGTCTGTTAGGCTGAAGTATGGCTGTAAAGGTATTGGCCTTTATAATCCTAAGAAGTTAGAGCATTTTGAGCCCAATAGTGATAATGATAAAGGTTTTGTTGCAGTCATTGAGAGAGGTGACAAATGAGTGATCTATTCATATATAACATTTGAGCTATGTTGAGTAGTCTTGAGGTCTAAGGTGTCTGTTGTAAGCAGCATATAGATGGATTGTGTGTTTTGTCCATTCTGCCACTCTGTCTTCAGATTGGTGCATTTAGTCTGTTTACATTCAGTATAATTATTGATAGGTATGAGTTTAGCACTGTCATTTGATGCCTTCTGTATTGTTGACAGTCTCTTTGTTCCACTTAATTTTCTGGGCTGAGTTGCTTTTCCTTGTGGGCTTTTTCTTTTTAAATATCTTTTTAGTTGTTGATTTTGTATTTGTGGAGTAATGTTATTTTTATTTTGATGTGTAGGATTGTTAGTTTTCTTTTGTGTTTGGTTACCTTAAGATTTACCCTTATTTTTCTAAGTTTAAGCAATCTTCTATTTTATACATTGCCTTGACTTCCTCTCTGTATGAGAGATGTTTGATTACGTTTTTTATTCCCTCTTTTTTAATGTTGTGTTTTATGTAATGATGTCTCTGTTTCCCTATTTATATTGTTTTAGCTTTGATTTGTTTGATTGATTTTCCCATCTGGGTTGATAATCTGCTTGCTCTGTCCTTTGGTAAGCACACTACTGCTCTCCAACCTCTGTTTTCCTGTGTCCATTTACTAGCTTGTGTCTCTCTCTCTGCCCTCTGATCTTTCTGCTGGACAGGAGCTGCTCAGTTAGTCTCATGTATTTACTTAAGCCAAGAAGTACACTTTTTGCAGATAACATTATACATCTTGCAGTTCAGTCTTTGTCTGAAGAGTTGGCTTCGGGAATGGTTTCATTTCTGGGCAAACAGAATCTGGAGGCTGTGTCTTTCAGGGACTCTCAAGGCTATTGGACCATCAAGCCTGGTCTTTGTTACTAGGGCTTCAGTTTGTGCCCCATTTTTGTCCTGCTGTGTCAGGCACTCTGTTGTATTTCCAGTCAGGGCAGTAATTGGTGGTGGCTGGGCACCATCTAGTTCTGGTCTCATGCTGATATTGTCCCTGGGGTACATGGCCCTGTAAGTGTCCTAATTTTTCTATTGTATTTCAGAGATAGTTTTTCTGGATATACAATTCTTGGCTGGCAGTTTTTTTTTTTCCCTTCACGGCTTTATATATGTCATCCTGTTGCCTTCTTGTCTGCCTGATTTCTGTTGAGTAACCCAAGCTTAGTCTTAAGACTGGCTGTCCTTGTATAAATGTCTTCATTTTATCCATAGCCACTGTGGAAATTCTCTTTGGTTTTGCCAAGTTTGATTATAATGGGTATTCATGACTTTCTTTTGGGATCTACCATGTATGGTGTTTTAGTCAGCTAGTGCTGCTATAACAGAAATACCACAGAGTGGATGGCTTTAACAAAGGAAGGTTTATTCTTACACAGTCCGGTAGGCTGCAAGTCCAAATCCAGGATGTCCATTCCAGGAGAAGGCTTTCCTTCTTGTCGGCTCTGGAGGAAAGTCAGTATTGTATCAGTCTTTGTCCAAGGAGCGTCTTGGCACAGGAACCTCGGATCTGAAGGACATACTGTTCACCCATTGCTGCTTTCTTGATGGTGTGAGGTTCCCAGCTGTCTGCCTGTGTCTCTTTTCCGTTTGTCTCTTGTAGGATGAAAGGATTAAGAGTGGGACAAACCATACTCCAGGGAAACTTCCTTTACAGTGGAGCAGGGAGGTAATTCTATGAAAGGGTTTATAGTCACACCCTAATTCTTTAACATACAGCATAGGAGAATCACAAAATGGAAGACAATCATAGAATACAGGGAATCATGGCCACATGGCTACATCTATTTTGGGGGGGACACAGTTCAATCCATGACATATGGGGTTTGATGGGCATCTTGGATAGATATCTTCTCATCTTTCATGATAACAGAGTAGTTTTCTGCCTACAAATTCTCAACAATTCTCTGTATTTTCCATTACCCGTTTCTGTTCTGGTACTCGCATCACTTGTATGTTATTTCTCTTGATAGAATCTCCCATAATTCTTAGAGTTTCCTCACTTTTTAAAAAAGAATTCTTTTCTTTTATCTGATTTTTCCTCAAATAAGTTGTTGTCAAGTGCTTTATTTTCAGTCTGATTCTGACTTATATTACCTCACTTCTTTTACTTTCTGAATCTTATAGTTCATGTTCTGGATTTCTGTTTGTTGTTGCTTACAGATTCTTGAAGCCTATTAAGTTTGTCATTATGCTTTTCTCTAATCTTAAGTTCCTGTGTTGCCATATCTATATGCTCGTTAGCTTGTTCTATGTTTTTCCTGATCTGAATTCTGTATATTAATCTTTTGTAGTCTACATCTGGTTCTTCCAGGATGTTCTCTTCATCTGTAAGATTTCTTGATTCTTTGTTTTGGGAGCTTTTTGAAGCCCTCATGGTATGCCTCTTTGTGTGATTTGATCATTGACTGTTGTCTCTGAGCTGTCTGTAAATTACTACTGTATTGATTTATTTTGTTTGAGTACTGTGTTCTAGCTTCTTGTTTGTTTTGATATGCCTAAATAGGCTGCCAGTATGTGCTAGTTTATTAGGGCCTTTGAAGCTCTGATGACTTGTTACCAGGTGGTTAGAGCTGCTACTAGGTGTTTGAGCTCAGGAGTCGGTTTACTTCCCTTATATGAATTCAGCTCAGGTGTCTTAAGTAGTCATTCGTCAGCTGTGTGGTATAGGTTCTTAGCTTCATTCCCGGGTGGGCAGGCGAGATTGGTGTAGGCACAGGTGTCTAGCTGCAGTAGAGGGTCATGTGCTGAGCAAGGCAGAGTGGTGACACTCACCTCTGAGTTTCTGTGAGGAAGGCGTGTCCCTGTTCCCTAGAGCATGTAGGTGGGTGAGTTTAGCAGACAGACTATGGGTACCCAGTGCTGTTGGCTGTAAGGACTGGGAGTCGCCACTTACTCTAAGACACCTGTCGTAGGTGGCTTGGTTTAGTGGGTGGATCAGCTAGTCCTAAGGCCCCTGATGTGGGTGGGTAAGGACCCTGCTTAACAAAAAGAGCAGTGTCAAATATCACAAAACTGCCTCTCTACCATATAGCTGATAACAGCTGAGGTGAGACTTCAGGTATATAACCTGATACAGTGTGCTAATGAGGGCCTGTGCTATTGAAATGGGCCCACATAGGCCTATGCAAATGTGAAAGCATTCAAAGTTGGTAGACCCCTTCTGACTGTGCCTAGACAGAGGAGCTGTTTCTGCTCAGAGCTTGTGGCTTAGGGGAACAGGCAGATTATTTTTTCCTGTTTCTACATTTGTCCCTCTCCCAAGGCCAGTTGAATGGTTCAGGTCATGTGACAGGTCCTACTTCTGGCCCAGAGGATGCGGGAGTCTTTGAAGCTGGCTTGAAAGGAGGAGAGGGGCAGGTAAATGGGAGAGAAATCTTTCTTAAAGGGGTGTTTTTTTATCTGTTTGGTAGCGTAAACTCATGTACTTATTTTGCCAGTTGAGGACCACCTTTCACTGATTTCTGGAGGTATGAGTAGACTCTCCACTGCTCAGTGTCATCTGAAGTTGAAATTGTGTCCTGAACTCCACTGCTTGCCTCACCACACTTGCAGCAGTGGATCCAGCTTTTGGAGTACAAGTTCCTGCTGGGGCAGGTTTGGCAACTCCTCGTTGCTTCTGAACTGTTTCTCCTTCTTCTTGATGTTCAGGGCTCCTAGATTGTTAGATGTGATCAATTCACTTGTTTTTAGGGGGTGGGTGGGGAGTCTTTATGTAAGAAGCACCACAGGAAGCATCTGCTACTCCACCATCTTGGCCCCACTCCTGGACATTTTTCTTTAATAAATACTCCTGAGGGTAGTTCTGCTCTGGCCTCTAGGGTTGCCATGAGTCAGATCCGACTCAATGGCACTTCGCTTGGCTTTTGGCTGGATTGTTTCAGGCTATTAGTTTATTTCACAGTTCTATGAAAGTTGATTTTGACAGCTTTTGCCTATGGTTTTGTTGATTTTATGGAGGAGTAGACTTGGAGGTTCTTAATAGGCCATTCTAGAAGTACTCGTCTGATGCTTGGTGAAATATTTTGTAAATTATCTGGCTTTTTCCAGTTAGCACTGCAGGAATATTTTCCTGCCTTAGGTTACTCTACTACTCAGAAACAAAGGTCATGAATCAATTTTTTTTTTATGAATCAATTTTAATTGTATATTTTATGTTTATATCAGCTCCAATAGTAGACTGTATCAGTTTTGTAAGCTTTTCATAAAGAAAATAATTAGTATATTACAAGTGAAAGATAAGACTTTCTGGTCTTGCTACAATTCTGAAGCAAACCACTAGAGAAAACTGAACTTTAGTACTGGAATTGTCTGTATCATTAAAGGGATGATGAAAAAGCCAATAATAATTTCTCATCCTTAGAATTTAAGTAAGCTTTAATTGTAGAAATATTTATCATGTGCTGAAATAGGTTTTACCTGTTGATTTTGTAATCCATGGTTAAAAACACAAATGGTTAGGATTCTCGTAGACTCCTTCATACAGTATCAGTCAGTAATTAACTTGCTAAAAGTTTAGTCATCAGTTGATTTTTGAGGGGGTCTGCCTGGCCCCAGCAAACATTTGAACCAGGTGATTATGACTTGGTGCTTTCTCATTGCAATCTTCCTTCCCTCTTGAGGTCTATTAGGCTTTCTTGATTTCTGTTTTATCTTATTTGTCCTTTTAGTTGGACATTAAACCAAGATACTGGTTGGTACTTAGGATGTAGTTGGTAATTCGAGGTGTCTACTTTTAGGATCATGCTTTCAACAATGGTTCTTTAGGTAGAAATACCTTTGGTTCAATGATAAGCAAGCAGTAAAGGTAGTCTTGTGCTGGGCTCGTTAGCTGTTGTACCGTAACTTCTTCTGTTGACTTTTCTTGCTTATAATTGGTTGCCTCACTGCCTTCTAATGTATTCAGAAAAATTTGATGACCTCAGAATAATGACATCTAGATTGAACCCCCCCTGGAAATGCATCTAAATTTTGAATATGATGTTATGGGAATAGTGAATAAGATGAAATAAAGACTTTTTATTCACAAAAGGATAGTGAGAATGCACAACTTGAAGAATATAATCAGTGTTACTGAATTATACATGTAGAAATTGTTGAGCTGGTGTATGTTTTGTTATATATATTTTCAGCACGATAAAAATGTTTAAAAACTTTAAAAGAAGCATGTTAATTTTGAGCTATCAAATAATGGGCAAATTGTTAATGAAGCTATGATGGGTAAATGGTTTAGAGACAGAATGCTTCATGCTGATGACATGGAAATGCTGAAGTATGTTAATTCGTTATAACAGACACTTTATTATCTTTTTTAATAGTAAAAGACGACTTATCAGGAAAGAAAGCCACCAAACGATCTTCTCAGCAACCTTACACTGCTGCTTTCTTTCCTAAGTTCCCCAAAACAAAGCTGCCTGGGTCTAGAGGTAAATAGTATTGACACGTCCTAGTGATTGGGAAGGGAAATCCCTCTCCCCCTAAATTCTTATGCTCTTGGGATGGTGGTGTTGCGAGTAGGGAGGTGTATTTCTCCAGATCAGTTTGGCACTTAGGCCACTCCCACAGTTTTATTGAGTCCTTTATTCCTTTTGCAAGTGCACAGCTGTCATTTGTCATTGGACAGAATGATCACTACAATAGTGTTTTCCATTCAGCTCTGCAATGCTAAAAGCTTATAGAAAGAGGAATAGAGAAACCTAGCACCTTTCTCTATTGAAAGTTAACTGTGCAAGTAGTAAGACAGTGTTAGATGCCAACTGCATGATTGTATTATATCAAAAGGTTGTGAAGAATTGGATTTCTACAAATGAATGCTTTAGTTGAGTGTTCACAGACTTGGTGGCAAGACTGGCAGGAGATAATTGCCATGAGAAATAGAGGTGAGGTCACAGAATCATTTTGGACTTCTGGACAATGCCCATTACTATAAATGCCAAGGAGGGGGCTGGCCATGTACTTTGTATTAAGAGTGTATGATTCAGTATCATGTGAGTTGAGTGAACCATTGTGATAAATTAGGACATTTTTGACCTTTTAATAGTGTTTGAGCTGTAAGTCTATTGAAGATAACCATGGTTGTCTTTTTCCCTGTAGAAGGACGGATGACTCCTGAGGGAAATGGCAAGCTCAAAGAAGTCAAGCTTCCTGAAGAATTCAGGACCTCTTCACTAAACTCAGCACACTCCATGAATCCTGTCTATAGAAATCTTGTACACGTTCATACCTCAAACTCCTGGAATTTTATGCAGCCTTTGCCAGGCACCTCAAGTTCAGCACTAGTTGGGAACAAATTTTTTGCCAAGAGCAGTCATCATGAAGTTATTAACAGGATGCAAATGCAGAAGAAAAATGAAGGTATATTCAAAACCAGTGATTCTCAGCCAGTGTTTTCTTTCGCCTGGAGGTTCCCATGCCCAGCGGCATCTCTTGAGAGTGTATCACATTGGAGGAAATATGAAAAGTAAAGAAGCAGAGTTCTCTCATTCACCTTCCTGGCGGGGCAAAGCAGTCATGGGTACACCAACCTCATGACATCCCCCAAACTTTCTCTGTTATAGAGAATTCACAGATCAGTGTTCTTGATCACTTGTAACTTACTGTTGGCTTAGGTGCTAATGTGGACTCACAAACGTCCCATGACTCTCAGGCCTAGAAGACAAAGCCCCCTTCTCCTTCTTTCTGTTATACTTTCTGCCATGTTTCTCTTGGGACCTTTCCTGACTTCAGCCTATGTGTGGGTCTTAGATCCCACATATTATAGAAGTCTCTATAATAGAGACTTGGTCGGTGATCCAGATCCCTAGAGATAGTTGTGGGAATGTCATGAGGATTGGTGCATCTATGATCACTTTGCCCTGCCAGTAGGTGAATGGGAGAACTCTGCTTCTTTGCTTTTGGTGTTTCCTCCAATGCGGTACACTCTCAAGAGATGCTACCCATTTGCCCATTCTGGCATCCTCAAGGCATTCCCTCAGACTCACCAGGACAATGTGACATGTGTAAACAGGGCAGCATCCTGTTGCCATTTGTAAGATGCCCAAACCATTTTCCAGTGTATAGACCAGTCAGTGCCGTTTTAAGGAGTAGCAGGCCAGGAGGTGATCTTGGGAGTAAATGTTTTGTCCTTTTTTTTATGATCCACACAGTTGAATGCCTTTGCATAGTCAATGAAACACAGGTAAGCATCTTTCTGGTATTCTCTGCTTTCAGCCAAGATCCCCCATCTGACATAAGCAATGATATGCCAGGTTCCACGTCCTCTTCGGTATCTGGCCTGTATTTCTGGCAGTTCCCTGTAAATACCCTGCAGCAGCCACTATTGAATGGTCACCAAAATTTTACTTGTGTATGATATTAATGATAATGTCCGATAATTTCCACATTCAGGTGGATCACCTTTCTTGGTAATAGGTATAACTATGAATCTCTTCCAGTTGGTTGGCCAGGTAACTGTCTTTCAAATTTCTTGGTATAGACAAATGAGCACTTCAAAGCTGTTCTTTTTCTTGAAACATCTCAGTTGATGTTCTATAAATTCCTGGAGCCTTGTGTTTTCTCCAGTGCCTTTGCTGCAACTTTGACTTCTTCCTTCAGTACCATCAGTTCCTGATCATGTGGTATGTCTTGAAGTGGCTAGACACTGACCAATTCTTTTTGGTGTAATGACTCAGTGTGTTCCCTCCATCTTCTTTTGATGCTTCCTGCATCATTTAATCTTTTCCTATAGAATCCTACAGTAAAGCACATATATTGATATAGCACAGCAATATTACTTGATTGAGGTGACCAACATTTTTATCTCTGACAGCCAGAAGGGCGGTTGTATTTTCGTATTTTCATATCAGTGTTATGATAGTAAATAGAGAAGGAATAAAATTCAAAGCAACACAAAAAATTAACCACTGTGAGATTTTGGGTTTTTTTTTTTTTTTTTTTTTTGTGGTCTTACAATTTTCTGTACCTTTTTCCTGGGAAAATACTCAAAATGCTTCTGAAATGACCAGACAGCAAGTGATGAAGAAAGGATAAGTCAGTCACTGGCTAATTGACATACAAGAGGGTCAAATTTGTGTTAGTGGTCCTTGGTTATAGAAATATGTCTTCCCAAATAATTACAAAAAACACTTCAGTCATCATGTACTATCTTTAAGAGGGAACCAAGTGTTTAGTTGAATAAAGGAATACTTTTTGAGACACAAAGATGTTTCAGTTGTTTGCCTTGATAACATGTTTGTTCACTAACTAAACCTTCAACAAAAACAGCTATCGCTGTGCCATTAAACTCTCAAAGGGGGGGTGCTCAGTGTAATGGCACAGTGGCTGCTGACTCGAGCTAAGCAGAGAATCATCTAGGTATTTGGTTAAAGAAATAATTTGATTCTTAAAAATAATAACCATTGCCATCAAGTTGATTCCATCTAAGACCTTATAGGACAGGGTAGAACTGCCCCACAGGGTTTCCGAGGAGCACATGGTAGATTCAAACCGCAAAACTTTTGGTTAATGCCACAGCATTTAACCACTAGACCACTTGGGTTTTCTTAAATACGGTTATTGAAGTTGGTTTATTAAAATGAAAAATATTTAAGCACTCATAAAACACTAAATTTGGGGAATTTTCTAGTGTATTTAGCTAGTCAAACATATATAATCTAGATAGGCAGAGACAGATTTTGATTAAGAGAAGTTCATTGAAATATTTAAAATAAGAGGAATGGGTTAGGTTAAATTAACCTAATTTAACCCAATCAGCAGTCCATCTGCTGTATTTGTGGCAGAGAGGCCTTGGCTTTCTCGATCTCTTTTGTGATCTTTGAAGCTGTAAGGTAACCTCTGAAGCTGCTTTTTGGAAGGGAGCATCTTCAGGCTGCCTTGACATAGGTTTTCACTGGCTTTTACACTCGAGGTGTTGGGTCCTCCCTGGGTTGCTTAACCGAAGGTTCCAGGAGTGAGACTATCGCTGTCTACCTGATATCTCTTCTTGCAGGATAATAAGGGCAAGTATCATTTGTTTTTGTTTTTCTCCTACTGAAGCTCTAAGTCATGCAGTTGGGCCTGACCCCAGTAACCTGCAACAAAGCTGCTTGAAGGACCCCTCAACCTGGTCTGTGGAAGAAGTGATACAGTTTATGAAACAAACATATCCTCAGACATCAACCCGCCTCATGGACCTCTTCAGAGAACATGTAATGTATCTTTTCTTCGGGGTTTTCCTGCTGTGATGTCTTTGAATAGCCTCTGTACAGGCATTTCACTTGGTGCTGATGAGTGTGGATGATGAGAGAACCTTTTCCCATCTGTGTAAGAGGTTATTTTACCCTGATGATTCTAGTCATCCTTTCAGGGTTGTCATTAGCCCCTGTATAATGACAGATAAAAAAGTATCCTGCTCCTACCTGCCTGGTCAGCTCCAGTTCTGTGAGCAGGAAGGAGTGATCACAAGCTGTAATCTGGTGTCCTTGATACAATACCTAGTGAATCCAGCCACTGATTCCATTTGATTCAGTTCAGTTAACCTTCTGTGGCTGATGGCAGACTTGAGAGTAGTGCCATGAGCTAAAATTTTATAACTTCTAATTTCTTGGTTTTACTTGGTAGAAAAAGTATGCAAGTGCCTGACAAAGGTAGTAATATAATGGATTTCAAATCGTTTCAGACAGTGATACATGATTAAGTCCTATTTTATTTTTAAACCAAAACTTGTCGAAATGTTTCAGCATGAGTTGGTCAATTAAGGTAATTAAGGTAATAAAGAATTTTAGGAGGATGCCTTGTAACTATTGGATAGTAGTTTTATAGTGACTTCTAATGAATTAGTGGCCAAATATCTGATAAATCCTTTTCACTGTGGTAAGAAAACCAGTAATTAGTTTTAGCATCTAATTACGTTCAGACACGTAACTGACTAGCTTTCGAATAAAAACAACTCTGCACAGAAAACTGAGAGCTTGCATTTGCGTTTGGCAAACTTGAAATCTAAGGAAGAATGCATGTCAAAATCTGATTTCTACTGTTCATAGTTGTTGACTCTCTTTCATGGATAGGTAATTTGTTCAACGCACGGTACTTAAAATCAGGTAGTTTGTCACATAGGACACTTTTTGAAGATACTAGGTTAAATTTCCCTTTTTCTTAAAATTTGAAATTTATAAACTATCAAATGAAGTTTCCCTGTATAGTTATATTTGTTACAGTTTTCATGAAATGGATGCATATTCAGAGAATATACATCAGGAAAGTACAGCTGCTCTCTCATTTGGTGTTCATATTCTTAGATGCAAAAATAACTTGACAAAATGTGAGATTACTTTTAATCATAATTTTCTTTTTTCCGTAGGAAATCGATGGGAAGGCTTTGCTGCTCCTGAAGAGTGATTTGATAATGAAGTACATGGGGCTGAAGCTGGGACCAGCATTAAAGCTCTGTCACTACATTGAGAAACTTAAAGGCGGAAAATACAATTGAAAGAAATGTTTGTATAAGTTTAGATTAGAATTCTCAGGTGTGCTGATAACTCTTTAATTTAAAAGTTTTTTTTCTGTTTGTTTTTACCCTTAGCAGTTTTTATTTTGTTGAAGGTTCCTCTAAAAAGATGTCATATTCGGAATTGCAAAAGTACATTATAGTCCCATCTTTCTTAAAAACTAGTGTGCTAGTGTTAAGTTGGCAATTCACTCTGTGTATCTTTCTTACTTTTTTTTTCAATTGTAAAGTTTAAAAATATACTTCCTTTAAGAAACAAAGAGAAACCTTTGATTTGGTTAATGCTTATAAATAGAACCAAAACAGCTAAATTCCAAAAGGGAAAATATCAGGGATTTAAAATTTCTGTAATTATACCCATGAGAATTTTTCCTTAGAGGAGAATTTAAAGGTGCAACTATAGGTATCATCTCTTTCTTGCATATTTTATCTATCTGGTGCTGCAATATTATGTTCATGTTCTACCAGTTTCCAGAAAGGGAATAGCCATATAGATGACTTCCCTGTCTGTTGTTATTTCTCTGTATGTTATATTTGTTCGTATTTAAGGGAATTTAAAAAAGCAAGTTTATAAGCTTTTGTGAAGTGTTATTATCATTTTTTTGATAAATTATAGAATAGATAGAATGGTCATTTTATGCAGGAAATATTTATACTACAAGTTTGGGTGGAGTCTGTTTAAATTTTTTAACAAAATACCTGTTATTTCAAAACTCCGTATTTTGGCTAAGCTTGGACATTTAATTAGTGTTTCATTGCACACATCTCTATATGAAAATACCTGTGTTCAGTTTCTTAAGGAGATATATATTTTAATGTATTTGTTTATTCCTCATATACTGTACCATATTTATATTTTATACCTGTAGGTATACATACAGATAAATGCTTCTTGAATTTAAAATGGCACTTTGCACTGCCACAGAGGTGATGGTGGACTGTGTATATAGTTACATATTTTTTATTTTGTTTAAAAAAAAATCTGTGCATCATTGCTATCACTAGTACCTCTCAGCTCACTCTTCAGGGGAGAAGAAACAATCGCTAGATTGGTTTCCATACAGGGAAGTTCTCTGTCCTATGCAATGTGTCTAGCTAATTTGTTTAGTTCTGAGCCATTTATTATGCTTAATTTTGGAAAGACGTATTAGTTCTGACTTGTCATTTGGAGCTTTCTTTTAAAAGTTAGAGCTTTCAAGGGGAAGTGGTGTTACATGTTATTAGTTCATATAACTTTTCTGTGTAATGTTCATAAGCTGTGAGAATCAGCACTAATAGTATTAGCCATTTTTTTGTAAATGCCTGTAAAATGTACACCAGGGGCAAGAATGTACTTTTTTTTTCCTTTTCTTAGAAAACCAAATGTACTTTATATATGAATACAACTATTTACTAGGTATATGTGGTTTAAATGGTGGTTTCATTTATATTATTCCTTTTGCTTTATCAGACAAAATTCTAACATGTTCTGTTTTCAAATTGTTTGTGTGAAGATGCTGTGCCCAGTTAAACATTCCTCAGGTGTTTATATAAATACTGTTTTTAAGTTTTCAGATGTTAAATTACAGTAAAGTTAATAAAGTTAAATAACTACAATAATTAATGCCAAAACCTCAGGTTTTATTTCACTTACTTTTACTGCATTACATTAAAGTATGACTATGTTACAGTTGAAAAAGAGCTCAAGTAAGTTGGTGGTTTTAATAATTGCATTTTTAAATTTGAATTCATTCTACTAGTAGATTTCTACAACCAAAGGGCTGATCTCGTGTAGGGAGCTTAAAGGAAATCCAAGAGGACCAGCAAGAAGTTAAGTCTTTGCACATTATCTGTGCTCAAAACTTTTGTTCCTTACATTGTTTGCAACTGGATGAACCTGGTAAAAAATGTTAGATGATGTTGTGTGCTATCGAATCTGTTTCAACTCAGTGAACCCATGTGACAATGTGGAACTACCCTGTATAGGAGTGTTCTAGCCTAGAATCTTTGGAGAAAGAAATCACCAGGTATTTTTCATATGGAACCCTTAGGTGGGTTTGAACCTACCTTTCGGTTAGCAGCTGAACCCTTAACTGTTGTGCTGCTTTATAATATGCCAGTGCTCCGCAGATACCTTGTCCTATCTGAGTTTGTATTGTCTGGCTGGCAGCTCTGGCTGCTTTTACCATGAGGAGCTGGAAGCCACATTCCTGATAGACCTGTTATTACCGCTCTGCCTTCAAATTTCCCACTTGACCTGATGGGATATAACTTAGGATATAGGGTCACAGTTGAATAGCCTTAATTACCAGATCCCCTGTCCCTTCTCTCCCCTTCCTCCTCCCCACTGTTCCATGCTTTGGAGCCCAGAAACTCTCACTGCTATTTCTCAGCAGCCTGTCCTGTGGTTCATTGGAAACAATGGCACCCCAACCAACAGTCCAGCTATAATGCTCAGCTTGCTGGAATCACACGTGTTAGTTTGCTGTCTGAGCCTTGAGTCCTCGAGTAATTCAGCCACCTTTTTTTTTTCTTTTCCTATCTGGTTTATAAAGTTTTAGTCCAGCAAGTATCATATCATAAAAGCCCTCCTGTCCACTTTCCAGGCTTTTCAAAAGGACCTTTTCTCTAGTTTCGCCTCTAGCTATGACCTTCCACAGCCAGCACATTTCTGCACCTTCAGCTCTAAAACTCTGGGCACACCTAGTATTTGCTTTAGTCTTTCATCTGTGTGATTACAGATGAAAGATCTTTGGAATGTCTTATAATAGATGTTCTAGAGTAGGGTTTCCCAAACCTTTCAAAACAGGCCTCTCCACAAAAGATACTTCGGTGGCCAACAAGCATATGAAAGGATGTTCACTGTCGTTAGCCATTAACCGTTGTCATCAAGTTGAGTCCAGCACAACCCCCAGGGACCCTGCTGAACAGCTTCATAGGGTTTCCAAGGAGCAACTGGTGGGTTTCAGCTGCTCACCTTTTGGTTAGCAGCTGAGCTCTTCCCTGTGCCTCCAGGGCTCCCCAGGGATGAGAGGGAGGGGGGAAAAGGAGTTTTTGCTTACAGGACATTTGAGTTTATGTGAGTCATGGTGGAATCATTTAGAAAAGGATAATGAGAATGGTCTCACAACATGAATAGTCAGTGTCCCTGAATTACACATTTAGAAATTTTTGAGATATTACATGTTGTATATATTTTCACAACAATATGCTTTTAAAACAGGCCTCCCTCTGTATGCATGATGATGTCATACCCAATGTACCACCTACTGCTGTCAAGTCGATGCTGACTCATACTGACCCTACATGACAGAGTGGAACTGCCACGTAGAGTTTCCAAGAAGCGTCTGCTGGGTTTGAACTGCGGACCACTTGATTAGCAGCCATAGCACTTTAACCGCTACACCACCAGGGTTTCCTACCCTGTGTGAGAAAAATAAACCACTGCCATTGGAGTGGGTCCAACTCACAGTGACCCTAGAGGTCAGAGTAGAACTGCCCCATAGAGTTTCCAAGGAGCACCTGGTGGATTTGAACTGCTGACCTCTTGGTTTGCAGACAATAGCACACTTAACCCACTGTGCCACCAAGGTTTCCTACCCTGTGAAGTAGTATTAAAAATTAAATATTGTGACAAGTAATAAGGTAATTGGGAGGACAAGTACTATGTTTTCAAACTATACATGGGAAAGGTGCTTGACATGGGTTAAGTCTATGAAGTGTGTTCAAGTTGCTGGGACTGTCTAGAAAGAGTGATACTGGATACTGTTTAGACTTTGAAGTCCTTTCCAGGAAATGAGGTAAGCTCTAGGGTGACTGCAAGTTCAAAGAAGGGTCCACCTTCCTAGTGCATTGGTGGGCAGGTCTCCACCTCTACCTCCTGCTCCATCAGAATTTCAGTAAAGCAGTGATCGATATTTAGACATCTTCCTTAACGTTTCTGTTGGCCAAAAGCAGTTAAGCTGCTTAGGGCTGAGATACAGCTGTTCTTGATGTGGCTAAAACATAAAACAGGGTTGAAGTAGTGCATGTAAGACAATATCTCGAGTTGGGTCCGACTCATGGTGTAAAGTGAAAACCTCATTCCCTTGTCAGCAAATACTACTGAGAAGCAGGTAGACATCATTGTGAAGACTGAACAAACAAATCCTGCAATAAATTTGCACAGTGTAGGAGGTCTGTCACAGTTTCAATGAAAGTACAGATGTTTCTAAAACTTGCCAGTTTATGGTATAATCTGAGGTTGCTTTTCTGAAAGAAGGAATTGTCAGACAAGAAGACTGCCCCTTTTCTTTCTTGAGCCCTCCCGTGAGTTCCCCTAAGTAAAAGACCCAGCCAATTGAGTGAAAGGTGTCAGTGCTCATGACTGGTTATTCTAGTTATTTCTCTACTTATGGGCACTTTTCAAAGAGGTTTCCTTTTCTGTCCTTTACTCACATATGCATATTCCCCTTAAACATAGCTGAAAGAGCCCCTTACAATCCAGAATTGCCAATGTACTCTACTCCTTGTACTCAAAAGCCTCTCCCTTTGAAGAATCAGCTCAAGTCAACATTACCATAAGTGATCCCACTATGTCATAAAATACCTGTTTTAATTTTGATCATCTACACACTTTCCAAAAGCATGGCCTTTGCTTTGAGTGCCTTAGTCAGCCTCCAACACAGAGTTAACAGTTGACTTTACTTACATGTGAAGCTAGACTGCTGTTACGTGCCATCGAATTGTTTCTGATTCATAGCAACCCTGTATGTACAAGGACTACCAATTAAGTTCTTGAACTCATCCTAGAAAAGGGCTACAGAACTCATTGCTGAATATCAATCACTATAGTCACCTTCAGAGTACTCCCCTTGGGAAGCTATACACCGACGCCAGCACCTAGTGCACCGTTGAAAGCAATTTTGGAACTCTTTCCGGAGTGGTCATCAGAGCTGTAGTTGTATTACCTTTGGTGGCCCAAATGTTATAAAAATGTCTTCCTTTCGGTATTTCATCTTCGGGTGAAGAAAAAGTCACTGGGGCCGGATCAGGCGAGTAAGGAGGCTGTTCCAACACAGTTATTTGTTTACTGGCTAAAAGCTCTCTTACAGACTACAATTAAGTTCAAGAACTTTTCACCGTGCCACCGTGCACAATGGCCATTCCAGAAAGAGTTCCAAAATTGGTTTGAAGGATGGACCAGGCACTGGCATCAGGGCATAGCTCCCCAAGGGGAGTACTTTGAAGGAGACCCTAGTGATACTCAGCAGTGAGGTATTCGGCACTTACAGCAATCAAGTTCGCAGACTTAATTGTCAGACCTTCTATTACAGAATGAAACATTGCCAGGTCCTGCTCCATCGTCACAATCATTGCTATGTTTGAACCCATTGTTTCAGCCTCTCTCTTGTTGATCCTCTGCTTTACCAAGCATGATGTCCTTCCCAAGGGACTGGTCCCTCCCGAGAACATATCCCAAATCCCTGCGACAAACTCCATCCTCGCTTCCAAGGAGCATTCTGGCTGTACTTCTTCCAAGATACACCTATTTGTTCTTTTTGGCAGTCCATTCAGTATTCTTTGTGAACACCACAATTCAAAGGCATCAGTTCTTCAGTCTTCCTTGTTCATTGTCAGTTTTTCACGCATGTGAGGCAACTGAAAATATCATGGCTTGAGTCAGGAGCACCTTAGTCCTCCAAGTGATAGCTTTGCTTTTTAATACTTCAAGGTCTTTTGCAGCAGATTTGCCCAGTGTGATACATCATTTGATCTCTTGATGGCTGCTTCCATGGGTGTTGATTGTGGGTCTGAGTAAAATGATATCCTTGACAACTGCAGGTATTTTCTGCATTTATCGTGATGTTGCTTATTGGTCTAGTTGTAAAGATTTTTTTCTTTATGTTGAGTTGTAACCCATACTGAAAGTCTTTGATCTTCATCAGTAAGTGCTTCAAGTAGTCTTTGCTTTCAGCAAATGAGGCTGTCATCTGCATAATGCAGATTGTTAGTGATTCTTACTTTGACCCTAATACTCCATTCTTCTTCATACAATCCAGCTTCTTAGATTATATGCTCAGCACACATACTGAATATGTTGAAAGGATACAACTCTGGTACACACCTTTCTTGATTTTTAAAGCACTCTGTAGCCCCTTATTCTGTTGAAATGACTGCCTCTTGATCTGTGTATAGGTTTCTCATGAGCACTATTAAATGTTCTGAAACTCCCATTCTTTGCAAAAAAATGTTATCCATAACTTGTTACGATCCACACAGTCAAATGCCTTTGCATAATCAGTAAAACACAAGTAAACGTCTTTATGGTCTCCTCTGCTTTCAACCAAGATCCATCTCATATCAGCAATGATATCCCTCATTCCTTGTCCTTTTCTGAATCTAGCTTTAATTTCTGGCAGTTACCTGTCAATATACTACTGCATTTTTAAATAATTAGCAAAATTTTACTAGCATATTAATGATATTGTCTGATAACTTCTGCATTCTGTTGGATCACCTTTCTTTGGATTGGGCAAAAATACGAATATTTTCCAGTTGGTTGGTCAGGTAGCTCTCTTCCAAATTTCTTGGCAAAGATGAGTGAGCACTTACAGCGTTGCATCCACTTGTTGAAACATCTCAGTTGGTATCCTGTCAATTCCTTGAGTATAATTTTTCATGAATGCCTTCAGTGCAGCTTGGACTTCTTCAGTACCATTGGCTCTTGATCTTATGCTACCTCCTGAACGGGTGGAATGTCAACCAGTTCTTCTGGTGCAGTGACTGTGTATTCCTTTGATGTTTTGATGCTCCCTATATTGCTCAATATTTTGCCCACTGGATCCTTCAGTATTGCAACTCAAGGCTTGAATTTTTTGCTTCAGTCGTTTTAGCTTAAGAAATGATGAGCATGTTCTTCCTTTCTGTTTTTCTAATGCCAGGTTATTGCACATTTCATTGTAAGACTTTATCTTCTCTAGCTACACTTTAGAATGTTCTATTCAGTTATTTCACTTCATCATTTCTTCCATTCACTTTAGCTACTCTACATTCAAGACCAAGTTTCATAGTCTCTTCTGACATCCATTTTGGTCTACTGTTTCTTTCTTGTCTTTAATAACCTTTTGCTTTCTTCATGTATGATGTCCTTGATACCAATCCACAACTTGTCAGGTCTTCAGTCATTAGTGTTCAGTGCATCAAATCTGTTCTTATGTCTTGGTCCGGAAGCTCTGCAGAAACCTGTCCACCATGGATGGCCCTGCTGGTATTTGAAATATTGGTGGCACAGCTCCAGCATCACAGCAACGCACAAGCCACCACAGTATGAGTGGTGGAAGCTAGACTGGGTTTTGGGCTTCTGAGCAAATTCTTTTCCAACACTTCTATCCACCAACCTCCCATGATTTCCTCTTGTTGCAATGCTTCAAGGGTGCTTGGGGAAGAAACATCATTATTACAATACACTTAGGTGTAGTGACTTATAGACCCAAGCTATGTTTCAAATACAAGAGAAGCTTTGTTTCTTGCTCACAATCTAAAGTAGATGTTGATTCTGGGACCCAGGCTCCTTCCATGCTGTGGCTCCACCATCCCCTAGGGCTCTGGGGTGCTTTGATTCCAGGTGGCAGGCTACAAGGCACACATCACTTCTATTTCCATTCCATTGGCTAGAGCTCAGTCACATGGCCATACTTAACTGAAATGGCAGCTGGGAAAAACCTGTGCACCCAAGAAGACAAAAGAAGTGGATCATTGGTAAGTAGCTAATTGTTTGACTACACGTCATGATCCTAATAGCAAAACAGAACACTACAGTCTCATATAAATTTGTCTGTTTCCATTTTATGCCCTGCCCCCCATCCACATCACACGCATACCCCACTCCCCTTATCCTCTTTCCTTGCTTTAGCTTTCCCATAGCACTTAAATTTGTGGTTGGTTATACTATTGCTGCCGATCGTGGAGTCTTTCCTGTAAAAGGTCTACATTTGGCCCATAAGACTTGCAGTTCCTCCCTGACAGTAAAATCGATTGCCCACCCCATTGTTCCTGCTAGAACCTGAAACCTGCTTTGGGCAGCAGAGATGTAAAGACCTGAACAACACCACACCTGAGTAGGAGCTTTGTAGATGCGCATTTCATCTCTCTCACATTTATTCACTTCGCTCTGCTACGGAAATGGCATATCCCTCAAAGGGGCTGCTTCTGCAGGATGGGTTCTGGGACAAGAAGACGTGGAGCTCAGCTGTAGTAGTCCTGTGGTCCCCTACCTATTCTATGACTACAAGCAGCTGTTTGTGGTTGTAACTTCCTGGGATTTGGAGATACTACCACAGCTAAAAAATCTGGTGAAATCTGACAAGTCCACGAATGTAATTGTTCTAAGTGCTACATACCTCACTGTTGAATATTACTGCTTTCACCTCTGAAGTACTCCCTTTGGGAAGCTATGCACTGACACCAGCATCTAGTCCACCCTTCAAAGCAATTTTGGAACTCTCTTTGGAATGGCCACTCTGCATTGTGGAACAGTGGCAAGTTCTCAAACTTAATTCTATAGTTGTCTGTGAGGGCGTTTTTAGCCAGTAAACAAATAAGTGTATTGGAACATCCTCCCTACGCACCTGATCTGGCCCCCAATGACTTCTTTCTTTACTCAAAGACAAAGGAAATATTGAAAGGAAGGCACTTTGATGACACTGAGGACATCAAGCGCAATCCAATGACAGCTCTGATGGCCATTCCAGAAGAAGAGTTCCAAAATTGCTTTGAAGGGTGGACTAGGTGCTGGCATTGGTGCATAGCTTCCCAAGGGGAGTACTTTGAAGGTGACTATAGTGATATTCAGCAATGAATTATGTAGCACTTTCTATAGGATGAGTCTGCATACTTAATTGACAGTCTTCATAGTACCTATTTATGTGTATATCTGATGTCATCTCCCACTAGAAGGAAATCTTTCTCAAGACTGTTTCACTAACTTGTTTCCCTCTGTCCCCAGTGTCACAATGGCACCTACCGTATGGTAGAGACTCAATAATTTTGTTGACTGAATTAGGTTTTGGGTTATTTTTTAGTAACAAATACACCCTGAGCATACCCACAAGTATGAGAGTTAACAACATGAATTGCCATTTGCCCTTTAGGTTATTTTCTGGTTGGTTTTACCTCTGTGTTTTACATACATATTGTCAAGCACTAGACCTACAAAGAGAAAGCGAGTTATTGGGAAACAGTGGGGCTTTGAAGAGAATTAAAAACTGTAAAATTCCCGGCCAGTCATCTGGTTTAATATAACATCTGATGATTTAGTTATCTAGTGCTTCTTTAACAGACATCCCACAAGTGGATGACTTTAAAAAGAGAAATTGTATTTGATCGCAGTCCAGTAGGCTAAAAGCCCAAATTCAGGGTGTCAGCTCCAGGGAAAGGCTTTCTCCGCTGGCTCTGGAAGTAAGTCCTTGTGATCAATCTTCTGAAGCGCAGGGACTCCACCTCTTTCTAGATGATACATTCAGCTCCCAGCACTGCTTCTTGGTGGTATGAGGTCTCTAACTTTCTCTGCTAGATTCTTTCTTTTAGATCTCAAGAGACTGAGAGTCTGCTTCAAGGCTCACTATGGACTTATACATTGAGTGCTCCCCCACCTAAACAACTGCCACCCATCCACCCTCATTAACATTACAGAGGCAGGATTTCCAACTTGGTGGAATATCACACAATACCAGGAATCCCGGCCTAGCCAAACCACCACACGTCTGACCACCCACGTCACAAAAATTCCTGTGAGAAGTAGAAAATGGTGAAAACTCATACCCGGAAAAGTAATATGGACAGGCAAGCTTTTGCTAGACTCTGGAAAATAGTTCTACTAAATTCCTTAGAGCTGGATTGTGAAAATTCTTATGTTATCAAATATAAGATGTACTTTTATCTCCTATGTGTGAACACTTCTGGTTTCTGGATATGTTTTCAATCCACAGTATCTTCACATTTCATAAAATATAGTCATTTGTGACATAGTCATGCTTCACCTATTGCTTTTTCCTCCAGGTTATATCCAAGTCCCAAGACAGCTGTTGTGTGCTTAGAAGTCGATTTTTGACTCATAACAACCATATATGGCAGAATAGAACTGCCCTATAGGGTTTCCTAAAACAAAACAAAACACTGCTATTGAGTCTATTCCGACTCATAGCGACCCTGTGAAATGGAGTAAGACTTATTCCATAGAGTTTCCAAGGAGTGCCTGACAGATTTGAACTGCCAACCTTCTGGTGTATCACTTTAACCACTACACCACCAGGGTTTCTGCGAGTTTCCTAGACTGTAGTATTTTCAGAAACAGACTTCCAGGTCTTTTTCTCATGGAGCTGCTGGATGGGTTTGAACCAGGGCTCCTTTCCTACAAACCCTAGCTAAGAAGACCGAAGAAGACTGATGCTACTCTTGGAGGCAGTGGGACAGGGGTGTGGGCCATGTATCTAGTTCCCGCAGGTGTAACACCTGCAGGTGAAAGCTGAATCAGGAAGAGCCCTGATAGGCAGGAGTGCTGAGAATTGCGGTTTTAAGAAACCCCGTGTTGAAGAACTAGGAAATGGGCACAGGAGAAAACAACCCCGTAAAGGCACTCAAGGATTACCAAGCAATTTGGCAGGTAAAAGTAAACAAAATCAGCAAGATCTCTGACCCTAGGGAGCTAGCTGGGAAGCCACCACTACAGAGATACAAATAGCTATGTAATTTATAAACATACAAATGCAGCAAAGGTGAAGTAGCCATGAAATATCTGTCAGGAGGCCTTTGCCTGGTGGGGAGGTACACAAACAGCTTACCTGAGGCAGCATCATTTCAATTGAGTCCTGAAGGATGATGTCTTAGGCTGGGTTCTCTAGAAAATCAAAACCAGTGAAGTGTATAAATATGTATGGGAGGAGGGAGATTTGTATCAAGGAAATGGCTTATGTTGTTTTTAGGGGTTGTAACATCCCAAGTCCATGAGGCAGGAAACAGGTTTCTCTTGATTCACGTACTCACATAGCCACAGGGGCTGGCAAACTCAAGATCAGCAGGCCAGAGAGCTGTGTTGTTGAGCACTGGCTGTGAAGATGAAGGAATCTCAAGATCAGCAGGCAATACTGCACATAAGCTACTAGCTCAAGTCCCAATAATTGGAGGTCAGAAAAACAGGAGCCAGATACAGGATCCAGAAAAAGCAAAAACCCCAGCAAGGAGAGCAGAAAGGACTAGATGGTAGAGGGTGGAGAGTTGAAGGTTGAGGGAGTGGTGAGCTGCCAAAGACCCTGCCCTTGCAGGCACTACTCACAGAAGATCCCATTGTGGGGGCGGTCATGTATCAAATGTAAACAGGAAGCAATCAAAACATTATATGACTGACCAAAACACTGAGGATCATGGTCTAGCCAAGTTGATACATAATCTTAATATCACAGATGACTAGGAGTGGGGTGAAGTGAGGTGTATGTCGAAGGCCAACTACACTGAGCAGGGGCAAGTCTTCTATAAATACACACCTAAGAGCTAGAATCAACTCGAGGGCAATGTGTTAACAGGTTATATGTCTTTTGGGAGATTTATGAGTTTCTTTTCAAGATTGTACATACTCCTGGTGTCCATTTTATTCAAAACTTTTTCCCCCACATAGTAAACTGATTTCTCCTACACTACTCACTGAATAATCCATCTTTTCCTAAATGTTAAAAAAACACGTTTATCATATATTAAATCCTTAAAGATAATTAAAAAAAAACCACGAAAAATGTTCAACTAGTGTCTTAGGCTGGGTTTTCTAGGGAAGCAAAACCAGTAACACGTGTAGGTACAAGGAAAGATTTATAATATATATATAGATAGATAGATGCAAATATAGGAAACAGCTCACGTAATCACAGAAGCTGAATGTCCCAAGCTCTGGCACAAGCCTCACGTGGCCACGGAAGCTGAGGAACCCAAGGTCAGCAAGTCAGAGACCAGAGTTCTAGATCACTGGTTGTGTAGGTCAGTGGATCCCAAGCTGGTGGCGAGACGAAGCGACAGAGGCTGGCAAACCCAGGATCAGCAGGTCAGGGAGCAGGAGCAGGCAGAGGCTGGCGAACCCAGGATCGGCAGATCAGGGAGCAGGACTCTCAAGTGCCAACTGTAAGGACTGATGAGTCCAACAGCTGCTAGTTCAAGTCCCGGAACCAGACGCTGGAAGAAGAGAACAGGAGCTCCTGGCCACATGAGCGACCAGCAGCCGTAGTGAAAGGTTGCAAGATGAGAGCCGAGGGGCAGGGAGCCACCACAAACCCCGCCCTGCCACTTAATACAGCAGCCAAATATGTAGTAACCAAGTTGACATAATCCTGACCACCACAACTAGTAAACAAGTACAAATTAAAATGAAGTGTATGTTATTCTTTGCTTTTTATCAAATTAGCAAAGATCAAAAATAGTAGTAGGCAATCAAGCTGCTAGGAACTAAAATTGGTACAACATATCCACAAGACACTTTGAAAACATGTATAAAAAGCCTGAAAAGGTCCACAAAAAGATGACCTTCAAAACTGCATTCAGGGAATTTATTTCTTCATGGAAAGAAATTAATGATCCGTTGATCAAAGGACGTCTCAGAAGCGGATGTGCAGTACAGCATTATTTCTCTAGGAGATTATATAGTGTGTTTATATACTACTTAAAAAATAATATTGCACCCAGGTAAATAACAGTCCACACATATGATATGCAGTATAGTGTGCTTATGAAAATAGCTGGGGTAGCGGAGGGAAAGGGAACCATTGTACTCTTGGCAAAAAAAAAAAAATATATATATATATGTAACATGTCTTTGTGTAAAAATACAGTAGATGTATTAACATGTCTAGGTTTTTGAAGGGTGTATACAAACCTGTTTATAGTGGTCTGAGTGGATGGGGTTCTGGGTATGTCTCATTTCATTTTCCATCTTTACTTCCTGATTTTTCTGCAGTATATTGCTTTTATTATAATTGTTCTTTTAAGAAAGCAAGAAATTCTGAAAAGCACCTCATACAATTCCTGCTTGTTCCAGGCCCCCAGAATCTCAGTCCCCACGGCAGCGGCTGATTGGTCATCTGTATGTTAAGCAAGGACCCGGGAAATTCATACCTTAAGCAAGTTCGAACAACATTGACTTAACCCCTCAGTCCTTATTTGCCTACAAGCCTGAAAGGTCCACAATAAGGGGACCTTCAAAATTGCATTCAGGGAATTTATTTCTTCATGGAAAGAAATTAACGATATATTGATCAAAGCCTGCCAGAGTGTCTGCAATGCCACTGTCAGGGTAACTCTTTGAGGTTTAGCTAACCTTACTCACAAGATTCAGAAGAAATGAACACAGTGGACAAAGAACAAGTACCTGGGAGACTCTCCCTGTAAACAAAAAGCAGGACCTGTGGGGAAAACATTAAAAATCTGAAAACTCATAGGGCAAATGCTGTCCAAGTCACTATAAAAAGTAAAAGAAAATAAAATGTTGCCATTTTGTAAGAAGCAGAAAACAGGAAAAGCATAGGGAAAAAAGCATATGTCAGAAAATCAAACAATTTGGAATACATATTATTGCTATTAAATGCCCATATTAAAATGATTTAAGAATTACTTTAAAAAAATAATTACGTGCTCTTAGCTACTTTTATTTGCTTTAAGCATTAAAAAATAAAGGGCTGGACACAAACTGATCAGCAAGTGAACAAAAAGCAGGCTGTCGTGACAATACTGATGTAGGTGTGATGGAACTATAGGCAAAAATAGCCAGAAGGAATCATGGCCTTGGTAAGAGGTTTGAGTGCAGGGAAGACAGGCCATGTACTTGCGTGTGAGTAATTACAAAGACTCAAAAAATAGAAAGCAAAACCAGACAGACTACATGTATAATTTAATAGGAAATAGAAATAAACAGTTCAACACATCATGCAGCATTTGACATAAGTAAAATGACATTTTAATATAAAAGGTATTGTTAATAGGTTTCAAATTATAAAAAATGAATAACTGTTTTTAAGCATCCATGGAACTTTGCCCAAACTTAAGAATATAGTGAACTATAAGGATCACTCTGAATTACACAAAACATGTATAGGCTACAGTCTTGGGGTACCTGTGACATAAAATTAGGAGTTGATAAAACTCTTCTGGGCAGAATAAAAGAAACCCCTACATAATTGCTGGGTGAGATAAACTAGTGATTTGAAACTACTGCCTGGATTGAGAACCACTGCCTCAAAGAAAACCAAAACCAAACCCACTGCTGTCAAGTCGGTTACAACTCATGTCACCTCATGTTGCAGTGTAGAACTGCTCCATAGGGTTTTCTTGGCTGTAATCTTAATGGAAGTAGATAGCTTTTAGTAGCTTTTAATCATGTCAGTATAGGTTAAAAGTTCCCAAATATAGATTTGGTCTCTTGGCACCGTTTCTCCCTGAACTTTGTCCCAGAGGTTCAGGCCTACATATCCAATTGTCTGCTGATGTCTCCACCTACACATGCCACAGACATCTCTTGCTCTCCACAGGGAAAACTGCATTCAGCATCTTTCCCCATTTTCTCTTCCCTAACTTAACCCATCTGTCTCCAGTCCCTGCTTTTGAGAACAGCACCCTCGAAAACAGGAGAAACAAGCAGCCCTGCCAACTGGGAGCTGCCTGGCACTATCAGCTGGGTCTCAGTGCTCCCAACTGGACCTGGGCACTCTCCTGCTGAGCATAAACAATCTCCCAGGACACCAACACCAGAGGAGGCCACTCTGACCAAGACGGCCCAGCCAAAATCAAGAGCACGCCATAAGCATGTCTGCCTAAACCTTGCCTAAACCTCTTTACCAACCACAGCTTTAGTCTCATTTCACTCCTCACACCTCAGAAGATTTGTTACAAGCCCAGAATTATCCCCCACTCTCTGACAACACCCAAGGCAGAGCAAAGTTTGTGTCCTTCAGCTCCCCGAAGTCACCGCACCAAAGCCCAGATCCTAGAAGTCCTTTCTGACCCCTCCCCTGACACCACGACCCTCGTGGCTTGCCTTCTCCCACCCTGGGAGAACACGGAATTCACCCTAATGAACCGCAGGTGTGTTCCGGGGGGGGGGGCTTTGGCTGGAGGACAGTGGCACCGTCACCCCCCTCCTCGGTTTCCCTTTGTCCCCAGCCCGGAGGTCACCAGGTCCTATGCCTCCCACCTTCCATCACTCTCTTTGTTCCATTTGTCCTTCTAGTCTATTGTCTCCCAGTGTGCTGCTGGTTGACAGTTCAGAATTGCCATATTTCTTCCCTGTGAGCACCTCTAGGGCCAATACGGTTTCATTCAGTTTTGTATTCCCAGGGCTTAGCATAGTATTGCCTGCATAGTAGATACTCAGACGCTGGGTGGATAAGTAAAAGAATACAGAAGCAAAACTCTTTTTTAAAAAAATACACGATCACATCTAGTACATCCCTTAGTTAAAAAAATGAACAAAAAAACACAGTCATGATATATATATGTCATTTAACCCAGTGTGGCAAACATCAGCTTTTGCAAATGTTTCCTTGTTTTTAAAAATAGTAGTACTTTCTAAGCACATGAAAAAATAAAATTGTAAAATGAACTCCTACCTTCGCCCAGCTTCAATAATTATCAGCTCATCACTAATCTTGTTTTACCTGTACCCTGACCAACCCACATACCCCATTTCCACATTATTTTGAAGCAGATATAATTTATCACTTAATCTATAAATATATCAGTATGTATATCTAATACTATTTCCACTCAAAGGAACCAAGGCTCCTTCAAGAAATGGCTGATTTTAGGACTGAGGCCGAGAATACACAAGATGAGACGGAAGCATCTTGTAAGGCCAGAAAGTACAGAAATGTCTCAAAAAAGAACAAACAAATCATGACAAAAAAACCACAGTGATGGAACTAATGTCAAAGAGACACAGGAGCCAACTGTAAGAGATACTGATGGCCAAAGCTGGTACAATTTTTACAGTTTTTTTTTTATTGTGATTAAGTGAAAAGCTTACAATCCCAAGTCAATTTTCCATACAAAACCTAGTACTCCCCTCTCTGTAACTCTCTGCTCTCCCCACCCTGTGAGAACATACTCTTCTTTTCTACTCTTTACTTCCAGTTAACCAACACCTGTCTCCTCCTCTCCACTCTCTCCTCTCCCCTCTAAAAAGAAACAAGTAGGACAGCAACATGTGTATGTTAAACAATAAAGTACACACACCACCTGCATCACTCTGTGTCCCCAAGTCTAGTCTATTCTTTGTCTGAAGTGTTGGCTTCAGTACTGGTTTCAAACTGGTACAATTTGACCAATAAAAATAAAGTAGCATTGTATTTTAATCCAAAATATAAAACAACTGAGTCCCTACTGATAAAATAGGAGAGAAGACACACATATCCTATGCAGAAAAATGCCAAATGACCCTTAGTGGATAAGTGCTATGTCTGCTAACCAGAAAGTTGGCAGTTCAGATCCACCAGATGCTCTTTGGAAATTCTATGGGGTAGTTCTACTCTGACCTATCTGGTCACTATGAGTTAGAATTGAATCACAGCACTGGGTTTGGTTTGGGCTGGCCCTTAGGAAAGTGGGGCATAACTTCTTACCTCTTATGTGTGGGCTGCACATAGTGACTTCCTTCTAATGAGGGCAGTTTGTACAGAGTCACTTTACAGTGGAGAAACCTACAAACCACTACCTTAGCTGGGTGATGAGAATTAACATCAACAGGCAGTAGTCATGTTGATGGTGTGATATGGTATGATGAAAGGGATCCTTGCCCTCTGTGATCTTCCTTCCAAAAACCCATAATCCCAGTCTAATCATGAAAGAAATATCAGACAAATCCACAGTGAGGGATATTCTACAAATTACCTGATTGTTATCCTTCAAAGCTGTGAAGATCATCAAAAACAGACAAAGTTTAAGAAACAGTCACAGTCTAAAGGAATCTAAGGTGACACAATGACTAAGCTTAATGTGGTATCCTGGAAAAGAAGTCATTAGAGAAAAACTAAGGAAATCTGGATAAACTATGGATTTTAGTTAATAAAACTTGAGCAATATTGTTTTGACAAATATACCACAGTAATCTAAGATGTTAAATCACAGGAGTATATGTTACTGATATCGTCACAACTCTGTAAATCTAAAACTATTCTAAAAATAAAAACTTTATTGAAGAGTTAACAGCTCCTTACTACCATCAAGCATTCACCCAGCATTCAAACTTCTGATGGTCTCAAATGCCGTATTTCCTTTCTACAATTTGATATCCTGCTTTTAACTGCTGTGATGGTGCTGTTTAGTAGAAATACAATGGGAGCCATAGACATAATTTAAAATCTCTAGCAGCCACATTTAAACGTAGAACAGGTGAAATCAATTTTAATAATGATTTTATTTCACTTGACATAGCCAACTGCTATCATTTCAACATATAGTTAATATAAAACTCATTAAAGAGATGTCATATCTTTTTTTGGTACTGCCTTTAAAGTTGGAACCCTGGGGGCTCAGTGGTAAAGCGTTCTGCTGCTAACCCAAAGGCTGCAGTTTGAATCTAACAGAGGCTGTCTGGAAACTCTGTGGAACAGTTCTACTCTGTCCTATAGGGCCGCTATAAACTGGAATTGACTTCACAGCAAAGCGTTTTGGTTTGGGTTGGGTCTTAAGAGTTCAGCGTGTATTTTATACTTACAACACACCTCGGAGAACACGGCCACGAAATTCAGAGAGAGAAAGGATTCTTTTTTAAAGGAGGAAGCAGGGTTTGCGCTGGTGGAGACAGAAGCCTGCTTCACAGTCATCCGGGCTGCAGCCCCCCAGCCCGGTGTGATCCGGCAGCAGAGCAGGAGGGCGCCCTCCCCAACCCGGGGCTCGGGAGACCAGAGAAGGTTCACGTGATTTGAGAAAGGAGGGGAGAAGCACGGAGCGGGTGAGGGGGGGGGAGGACACGTGGAGGAGGTAGGAGGGGCGGGTGGGCAGCGCAGCAGGGGACCGGCGCGTGGCTTTGCCAGCAAATCGAAACCGCCTGCAAGCCCGCTCACCCTGCAGGACAAGTCTCGTCGGGAGTGTGGACTTTCTACCCACCAGGACACCTGCCTGAGCCCAAGCTACTAATTGTGGTGAGCCCGCCACTTTCTCAATTGCCTGGGGGTCCCAGTAGCTCCCTGGAGGGGCAAGGGTGTCCTGGATGGGGCAGCCTGGTCTGTGGTGGATGGCCCACCTCCTCACTCCTTCACTGCTTATAGTTCTTATTGTTGTACTTAACATGGTGCTCGGTTGCTTTAGCAAACAAAAATGCGAACTCGGTGCTGTGGAGTCGATTACACCTCACAGCGACCCTGTAGGACAGAGTAGAACTGCCCCATAGAGTATCCAAGGAGTGCCTGGCAAGTTCGAATTGCTGACTTTTTGGTTAGCAGACATAGCATTTAACTACTATGACACCAGCCAGAGTTTCCTTGTGTAAAACCAAAAAGCTAAACCCAATACCATCCAGTGGATTCCAACTCATAGCAACCCTATAGGGCAGAGTAGAACTGCCCTGTAAAGTTTCCAAGGAGTGCCTGGTGGATTTGAACTGCAAAGGTTAGCTGTAGTAGCTCTTAACCACCACCTCACCAGGGCTGCTTTACAGTGGGATTCAAATCCCAGGTTCTTAAAAATACAGAATTGTATTTCTCTTTTGAACTTATGTTGGCAGTCTGTTGGTGACCCAAGAGGGCGTAAGTATGACTCACTGAATGGCAGACAACTCACTGTGTTGCTGCACTTATGGAACTTACTATCAATTGCTCTCGGAAATTTAGTGAACACCCTCCTGTAGGTGCTAGGGAGAGCTGTGCTCTGCTGCAGACCACCTAGGGAACACATAGGAACCAGGAAGCAAAGTCCTTTCCTCCTACAGTGTCTCTCCTACTGATAAAGGCTTAAACTGTGTCACTGGCAAAGGGAAAAATATACTTAAAGGGTGCAGGTGGCGCAAATATTTAAGCCCTCAACTATGAGGTAAAAGTGGGGGTTCAACCCCCGCCCAGAGGTGCCTTGGGAGACAGGCCTAGTGATCTGCTCCTGAAAGGTCATGGCCTTGAAAGCCCAATGGAACAGTTCTGCTCTATACACATGGAGTTACCATGAGTAGGAACTGACTCGGTGGTAACTCACAACATCTATTTTCAGAGTGAAATTTGGAGCTAAGAGGCAATGCATCAATAGCCAGCACAGGCCCGCTGGACTACTCTACTTTTGTATGCACACTCCTATATACATTTAAAGGAGCCCTTGTGAGTTGGAATTGGCCTGATGGCAATGGGTTATTTTTTCTTTGGTGAAACAGTTAAGTGCTGTGCTGCTAACCCAAAAGGCTGATGATTCGAACCCACCCAGTCTGCTCCCATAAAGACTGCAACCTAGGAAACCCTACAGGGTACTTTCACAACGTCATATAAGGTTAATTATGAGTTGGAATTGACTTGACCGCACACAACTGCACATACATTTATACCCCAGTACTACAGCGAAACTACCACTTGTCTGCCAGTTTGTTGTACTGTGGTGGCTTGTGTGTTGCTAGATACTGGAAGCTAAACGCTGGCAGGGTAGTGCTACTTCTGCTAACCAAAAGTTTGGCAGTTCAAATCTGACAGAAGCTCCTTGGAAACTCTATGTGATGGTGATACTCTGTCCTATAGGGTTTCTATGAGTCATAATCAACTCCACGGCAATGGATTTGGTTTTGGTTTATAGCACTGATTTTTCAGATACCATCAGGGTCATTCATGGTAGACATAGTTTCCAGATTAAGACAAATTAGGAAGAAGGACCTGACAATTTACTTCTAAAAAAATTCGTCGGTGAAAGCCTTATGAATAGTAGTGAAACTTTGTCTGCAAGCAATGCAGCCAGAGTGCTCCTTGGAAGCAAGGATGACAAGACTTCATCTTATGTACTTTGAACATACCAAGAAGGATCAGTCCCTAGAGAAGGACACCATGCTTGGCAGAGATTCAGTGAAAAAAGGAAGACCTTCTGAGATACCAAGTGACATTAGTAGCTATGGCAATGAGGTCAAACATAGCAATGATGGTGCAGGACTAGGCAGTGTTTCTTTCTGTTGTACATACAGTCCCTATGAGTTGGAATTGACTTCATGGCACCTAACAACAACTTAACAACAACAGCAAAACAGCTCTGTACTTCTACCTAACAAGCTACACCTTTGTTTGTCACAAGTAAAGTGATTCTCACCCTGCCTCCAAAATGCAGGGATGCAAAGTCCCAAGAATCGTTGTATAACTGCGCAGTGAAGGAATGGAACCAAAATTCTAAGCACTGTGCTGGGTGCTTCACACCATTTAATTTTTGGAACCTAGTTAGAGAGGTGTTGTTGAAGGATAAAAACACAGTGCAGCTCTCTAGAACTTAGGATAGAGGCGCATTGACCAGGATCTCTGTTAACAAGCAAACTGACTTTACTGCTCAAAGGAGATGAAAGTTAACTGGCTGTGGGATCCTACATTCTTACAAGGGGGGCCTTAGGAAAAAGTGTCTTAGTGGAGTTATTATTAGAACAGAACGAGTTTTAAAGGATGTGAGGAATCTTCAGATGCCATTTGAGCTAGAGGTAGAATGACACAGGATATGCTTATGTTCTGTGGAGGCAGACTACCCAAAACCCCAAACCAAACTCATTGCTGTTGAGTCGATTCATAGAGACCGTATTTAAATCACAGCTTTGCCACTAGCTTTGTAGTTTCAGACAAATGAATCAGACTCTTTAAACTTTAGTTTTCACATCTTTAAAGTGGTACAATAAATTGAGTTCTTAAGGTTTTCAGGACTAAATGAGGTCTTAGCTAATACTGCTTTATGGAGGAATGCAACACATGGCTGTTTGGAAAATGCGAGTAGAGAGCAGTGAAGCTGAAGGGGGGAATGGAAGGAATTAGTGGGCATTATTAGGGAGATGACTAAAAGGTCAGCAGTTCAAACCCACCAGGTGCTCCTTGGAAACTCTATGGAGCAGTTCCACTCTGACCTATAGGCTCACTATGAGTCGGAATCAACTCGATGGCAGTGGCTTTGGCTTTTAGGGAGACAGAAACCCTGGTGGCGTAGAGGTTAAGTGCTACAGCTGCTAGCCAAAAGCTGGGCAATTTGAATCCACCAGACGCTCCTTGGAAACACTATGGGACAGTTCTATTCTGTTCTATAGGGTTGACTTGTTGGCGACAGGCTTGGTTTTAGTAGAGGGACATTTAAAAAATTAGATTATTTTCCGATTTGTTCCTCAGAGTGGCATGGAACCTGACTGACTGCCATCCCAAAAAACAGGAGATAGTTTGAGCTCAACTCTCTAACATTATCGACTTTTTTGTAGGATGTGTGGTGCTTGAGAAGCATTTTGAGAGGGGCGGAAAGGCGCCATCAACTACTTGGTTACATTATTTTTTTAAAAAGCCCGCTTAAAAAACAGATTGGTGGATAAAGGGGGAAGCCACGCGCCCAACCTGGCGTGGACCCTGCCCCCCCAGTCGAACCCCGAGCGCCTCGTGCACATCTGCAGCGCCTCTGATTGGCTGAGCGTCTCGCCCTCCCGGCGTCGAGCGCCTCATTCTCTGCGTTTCCGTTGAGCTAGTTAGTCGCGGCACAAGAGCCTGAGACGCCGAGAGGAGGTGGTCGTGGCTACAGCCTAATCATGCCTCGGGAGGACGGTAGGGACTCTCCCTGGCAGTCCCTTTAGTGTGTGCCTGGTCCTTGCCGAGGCGTGGGAAAGGTTCTGACGCGGTTCGCACCGCCCTTTAGACGGCGGCGAGGCGCCGGCCGGTGGCCGGTGGCCGGTAATTGGCTGGGAGCGGGGACCTAGAATCTGCTTTTGAATGGATCTGACCCCGGGTATGAGGATTCCGCGCCGAACGGCGGTGGGCCGTCTCTAAGCAGCGGTCGTGTTGACCGTCTTGGCCATTGACGCTCGGCAAGCTGCTCTCCCCTTAATTTTCCCGAGGGAAGGGATTGAGGCGCAGCGGTTGGTGTCCTGGGGAGGATAGGCCCACGGGATGGAGGCGGGGATGGGGTTGGTGTCCCTAGACGGTTCGGCTGCGGGGCACAGGGTCCTGAAGAGAGTCGGCCGCGCAGGACGGGAGCTGAGGATCCCGGGAAGGAAAAGGTCCTTGGGACGGGGATCGGAGCTCCTGAAAAGAATAGGCCCCGCAGGATGGCGGACGAGGGATCCCTAGACGGTTCGGCTGCGGTGCACAGGGTCCTGAAGAGTGTTGGCCGCGCGGGATGGGAGCTGAGGGTCCTGGGGAAGAAAAGGCCTTTGGGATGGGGGCCAGGAGTTCCTGAGAGGATGGGCTTGGCGGGATGGAGGGGGGAAGGGGAAAGGGGGGGAGGGGACAGGGGCCGGGGCTTCCACCTGGGAGATTGGCCCAGCGGGAGACGAGGGTTGGGGGTTGGGGAGGATCGTCCCCACAGAACCGCCCTCGGAGGTCCGGGGAGGGATAGCCCCATGCGACGGGGGCTGGGAGGCTGGGGTGGTGGTCCCAGAGTGGATTGGCAGTGCGGAACGAGGTTCGAGGTCCAGGGAAAAGTCAACTGCACGGGCCCAGCTCTGAGGATCGGGAGGCGGGGAGGGGGATCCATGCTCGTGCGTGGCCGCGTGCTTTGCCGCCTGGAGCCTCAGCGTGGCGCCCCGCGGGGTTAGGGGCTCCCGCGCCTTGAACGCCGCGCGCGCGCGCACACACGTGCGCTTTCTGAGATCGAGCTGCGTGCTTGCAACTTGGAGCTGCTTTTCGGAGACGGCTTGGTCCTTATTCATCCTGTCTCTTCCCTTGGGGGAGTGGGTCGGGGCGAACAAGGACCTGGTCTCCCAGACTTACTTAATGTAGAGTTTGGAGCTTAAAGAATTGGCCGAGTTAACAAATTGATTCCTGGAACAGCTGTTGAGGTGGAGCGGCTTTTGTGGCTTTGAGGGTGGCGGCGTTTGATCAGAGACGGTGGTGCAGCTTGTCTGACTGTAAGTGCTTCAGGAAGGAGGGAGAGGAGAAGGAGGTACGCGTGTTGTCCAGAATTGTTGTGTAGCCACTTTGGTTTAGGAAGGTTGCTGGTGGAGTTAGGAAATGCTCTGAAAAGTAAGAAGCTGGATGAAGCAGGGGGCGCTTAAGAGAAAAGACATTAACGTGGTTGAGGATCCGTTCGCTCCCCCCTCTTCCTGAACTTGACTGTGCCAAGGTTTTGGACCACGAAATGGTAGCTTGCGATTTAATGTTTGCAGAGGGTGATTTTACAAGCAGCTTTTCTGCGCGGTGTTTTATAAAGTGGGGCGTGGGCTGGATTTCGGGCACGAGCGTCATTTGGCGGTCGGCTTGCATCAAGTGCGGGCGATGGGAGGGAATTTTGGCTGCATCATCTGCTGTTTGCGAAGCCCGGTGACTTAATGGTTAAGTGCTAATTCTGCTAACCAAAGAGTGGGCAGTTCGCATCCACCAGGCGCTTCTGGGAAGCTCTCCGGGGCATTTGTACTCGGTATGACTTGGAATTGGCTAGACGGCAATGGGTTTATTTTTTGGTTTATTTGAGATATGCCAAATTTTGTAGTCTTTAAAGTTTGAAACATACAATGGTTTTTAACAGTCCTGCTGGGAGATTGAAAATGCCATTGTTAGGTGTGTTAACACAGTTTTGTTAAAAAAATGTTGATGCCTTTGTGATCTGTCCTGTTCTGCTGCTTATTTTATTCTATGGTCTTTCTTAAGTGTGAAACGCTGGTTTCAGCTTCATCATTGTGAGCGAATCCTTATCTGCTATGTTGGTGGCAAATGAATGCCTTGTGCTTTGGGTGCAGAATATGAAAAACAAAAACAAAACCCTGAAACTGTCTTAAAAAAATCGATTATAATGGTTGCATGTATATCTAAAGGGAATTAATCAGAATTTTATAGAAGTATTGAGAAACCGTAGTGAATTGTCCATAGTTTTACTAGTCTTAGTTTGAAAAATCTGTTGATGTGCAGTAATTTCTTTGCAAAGTAAAATTTCCATTTCCTTTGTTGTTCTGATAAAGTCTTGATTGTAGCGAATCCAATAAATACTGTGAAGTTTGATGAAGAAAATAATTTCACCACTCAAAGATACCCACCTAGAGATAACCATTGGTGTGTTTCCTTCCTCTGAAAGTTAGGATTTACGATCGTTTTCTCTTTTGAACGCTCCCCCCTTAGCATTATTTCACAAGATTTTCTCACATCAGGAAATGTTCTTTTGGAAGATACTTCTCATTGGCTATATACCATTAGATTTTACAGTTATACTGTAATTTCTGTAAACCAGTTCCCTTTTGTTTGGATAATTAGGTAGTTTCTAATGTCGTCCCATTCCGTCCTGGCCCCCACCCCCCAGCTTAGACTGTTAGGTGGGAGGTGGAGCGTAGGGGGTGACGACTCTCTAAACCCAACCCTATATTCTGTGGATGAACAAACAGGCTGAAGAGTAGATATATCTTCTGGTCTTACCAGTGGATAGTGACAAAGCCTGAAATGAAACCTGCTTCTTCTGGTGGCTCATTTAGAACAATTTTCACACCATCCCAGACTCCTTACACTAGCTAATAGCTTTATTCTGCCTTGGTCTTTTTGAAACAGATTCATTAAGTCCCAAGTTATGATGCAGTGTAAACATGATCTATGAATTACTGCTGTAGAATTATACCTGTTCTTTTTCTTGCCAGTCTTAAGAAATAAGAAGGTTCATTTATAGACCATAAGTTTTATTTATGTAATGGATTATATTGATTTTCTGATATTGAAACTATCCATGCATCCCTGGTGTAAATTCCACTTGTTCATGACGCAATTATTATTGTTTTTTTTTTTTTTTATATGTTGTTGAATTCTGTTGGCTAGAATTTTGTTGAAAGTTTGGTCTGTAATTTTGTCTTTTTGTGGTTCTTGGTTTTGGTATCGGGTTATACTGGCTTCATAGAATGAGTTTGGGGAGTATTCCATCTTTTTCTATGTTTTGAAATCCTTTTTATTTTTTCTTTTGCTCTGAATACTTTATTTACTATGTAACTAACTTAGTTCTCTGAAAGTTTGGAAGAATTCTTCAGTGAAGTGATCAGGACCATGGCTAATTTTTTTCTGGGAAGTTTTAAAACTACTTGTTAAGTCTCTCTTTTTGTTATTGGTTTGTTTAGTTGTTCTGCCTGCATTTGTGTTAGTTTGGGTAAGTAGTATGTTTCTAGAAATGTGTTGATTTTCTCTAAGGTTTCAAGGTTGTTAGAGTATAACTTTTGATAGTATTCTGTTGTAATTATTTTAATTTCAGTTGGGTCTGTTGTAATATTGCCCATCTCATTTCTTATTCACTTGTTTGCTTCCTCTCCTGTTTTTCTTTTGTTAGTTTGACCAGTGGTTTATTGATTCTATATGTATCTTTTCAAAGAATCAGCTTTTGGTCTTGTTGACTCTTTTCAATTGTTTTTTTTATTCTCTAGTTTGTTTAGTTCTGCTCTGATTTTTAGTAGTTGCTCTTTCTGGTGTCCAAGGCCTTCTTTTGCTGCTCTCTATTTGTTCGAGTTGTAAGTTTCATGTTTTGATTTCTTTTGGGGTTTGTGCATTTATTGCTATAAATTGACTTCTAAGCACTGCTTTTGTTGTATCCCAAAGGTTCTGGTGGGATGTGTTTTCATTCTCATTTGAAACTTTGAATTTCTTTTGAGCAAGGTGTTGTTCAGTTTCCATGTGTTTAAAATTTTTTATTTTTTTTTGCTTTTTCCGTTACTGATCTCTACTTTTATGAGAGCGGAAACTTTATGTAATGTGTTGTTTTTTCTGCTTATTAAAATAGTTTGCTGAGTTGATACTTCACAGCTAACCTAATTCATGGTTTGTAAGATTTATTTTGAATTTCATTTGCTCCATAATAACGTTTATTTTTGTCATTGTACTTATACATTGTCGTCATAAATTGTATCACATTTCAGAGAACAAATTTGGAAATTTGTGGTCACTCCAATGTGGCTATGTAATACCAATAACGTCACTTAAAAGTTAAAAGTGTGTCATAGAACATGTAGTAGTGTGGGCCACCAAGACGGCTGCATTTCTTGAAAGAGAAGAAATTTGATAAAATTGTTCTATTAAATTGGAAATGTTGTAGGTAATACTACATATGTGTGTGTGTATAGGGGTGTGTGTATGCTGTAGCTTCGTACCAAACAATTTATTTCTTAGCTAACGTGTAATGATTAGGGATATAAAATATTTGATAAATTTTCCCAGGTAAAATATGTTTTTTGAACAATTCATAACTTTATAAGGCAATTTTCTCTAGAAACTTTTAATGTAGTATTCAGTCTAAACTTTCTCTTTGCTTATTCTTAGATATTATCGTCCTCACCGCTGAGGACAACGACAGTGATGTTTTGATTGTCGAAAATTCTGAAGCAGATAATTCTGACATGGCTGATGACGTGATGATTGTAGAACCGGATCTTCAAGGTAGCAGTTAAAACTATAAGCAACCATTCTAAATGTCCTATGACAATTAAAAAAAGAAGTACTTCTATGAGGAGTTTTGCCCCTGATCCCTATTTCCAGTAAATTGCTTAAATATTCCTGTACCCTTTACATTAGTTATTATCAGAGGGCTAGCCTTGGTAATGATATCACAGTGTTTACTGGTGTGTGCCTTTTGCCTCCACTTAAGCTTTATCATGTCTCTTTTTCTCTCTTTCCTCTGTGGAAGGTAGCATCAGGAAGTATTGGGAGAATATATTTTTTGTCTCTGAAAAAATATTCTTATTTGGAGTCCATGGTTGGTGCATACTGTTAATGAATTTGGGTGCTAATCAAGATGTTGGAGTTTCAAGCTTATCCAGAGGTGCCTTGGAAGAAAGGCCTGGCAACCTACTTCTGAAAAGTCAGAAGTAGGTCGAAAACACTATGGAGCACAGATCTACCCAGATACACATGGAGTCATCATGAGTTGTAGCAGACTCCCCAGCAAGTGTTTTTTTTTTTTTTTTCTTAAATTATTATATGTATTTGGTGATAAAGCGAAAGTGAAAAGCTGAAACTGAATGAACGTAGAGGAAAAACAACTGTATCAAGAGCTAAGTGAAGTGGATAGTCCTGGAACCAGAACTGCTGTAGCTATTTGCCCTTCATTGGTTGTTTCCCGACCACAGTAAGGAAGGAACTAGGAGACCATTTGCCTCCTCACTGTACAGAGCTTAACCCCTAGAGCTTTTCTCCGGTAGCTATATGACAGTTTATTCTTTGCCCTTTGCTTAGAGAGTTGGGTTCCCTACTGTTTAAAACACTGAAATGCTACAGTTTAGGTTGGAAGACTTCAAACTTTTTCTGTAAGGGGCCAGATAGGAAATAATTCAGGCCTTGCCCACCCTTTAGTCTCTGTCAGAACTACTCAGCTCTGCCACTGTAGCACAGAAGCAGCCAGTGTAGAGACAGATGGGTGGTTGTGTGTCAGTAAAACTTCGTGGACCCTGAAATTCGAATTTATTGTGTCACAAACTTTTTTTCTTTTTTTTTTTCCCCAATGATTTAAAAATGTTAATCTAAAAATCCTGTTATGAAACTCTTGTTCTGAACTATGCCATGAACAAAAAACCCAGGCGTTCGGGTGGATTTGTCTCAGTTATAGTGTGCTTACATTTGATTTAACTGATACCAAAAAAGTCATTTGATACTATTTATTGTCTGTTCTGGACTTAAAATTATGCAGGATCAGCAAGAGGGGTGTGTGTGTGTGTGTGTGTGTGTGTGTGTGTGTGTGTGTGTGTGTGTGTGTGTGTGTGTGTGTGTGTGTGTGTTAGCTTGTTTAGTGTTCATTCAGTGGGCTCCAGTAGCTCCCTTTAACCGGGAGGAAACTAGAGGAGAATTTTCAAATGTGAATACTCTTTGACCCATTGTTTCTACTGCTAGGAATTTGCCCCATAAAAATACTTTCAGAAATGCGAGACTGTTGTGCAGTGTTCTCTGTATGAGTAAAGCTTTGGAAATAACTTGAATATCCATGAATTGGGGACTGGTTATACTAAATAATGGCCTATCAGCATGATAGGAAACTAAGAAGTTGTTAAAATGACTGCCATATATCTAAAGGTTATTGCTGTGTGCTGTGAAGTGATATTCAACTCGCAGTGGCCCCATGTGGCAGAGTAGAACTGCCCCATAGGGTTTTCTTGGCTGTAATCTTGACGGAAGCAGATTGCCAGATCTTTCTCCTGCAGAGCAGCTGGATGGATTTGAATTGCCATTTTGATCTAATTTTCATGTGTGATGTAAGGTGCGGGTCCAACTTCATTCTTTTACATGGGGGAAATCCAGTTGTCCCAGAACCATTTGTTGAAGAGGCTATTTTTCCACATCCTATTGAATAGACTTAGCACTCTTGTTAAACATTAATTAATTGTAGATGTATAGGTTTGTATCTGGACTCTCAGTTCTATTCCACTGGCCTATATGTCTGTCCTGTGCCAGTATCACACTGTTTTGATGACTGTAGCTTTGCAGTAAGTTTTGAAATAAAAATGTGAGTCTTTCAACTTTGTTCTTGTCAAGATTATTTTGGCTATTCAAGGCCTCTTGTAATTCCATATGAATTGGAAGATTGGCTTTTCCAATTCTGGAAAAAGGCTGTTAGAATTGTGGTAGGAATTGCATTGAATCTGTAGGTTATTTTGGAAGAGTTTGACATCTTAACAATATGAAGTATTTTCTCGTGAACACTGGGTAGTTTTTTAAATTATAAGAATAGTTTTTTCATATACTGGTATTGAGCAGTTAGAAAATATACAAGAAAAAAAGACTCAAATGATAAGTACTATAAAAATGTTGAAAATGCTAAGGAATAAACTAATAAGAAATAGCATAATCTACTTGAAGGAAGCAAATGCTTTACTGAGGGTCATAAAATAAGGCTCAGGTAAGTAGAGAGAGGCAAATTGTTCTGGGATTTGAAAAAACCCTCTGGAATAGCTAATGCTAGCAACATAATCCCTTGGAAAAACCTAGATTTACCTTATCAAACACTGTTGCTGCTGGTGTTGTTAGTCCCCTTTGAGTCATTTCTGGCTCATTTGGTGACCCCATGTTTGCACAGTAGAACTGTTTCCATGGAATTTTCATGACTGTGACCTTTCAGAAGTATATTGGCAGGCCTGTCTTCCAAATGCTTCTTGGGTGGGTTTGAATCATCAACCTTTTGGTTAGTAATTGAGCACTTAACTGTTTGTGCCACCCAGGGACTATGTTGAACACCCAAACATTTTTAAGGTGTAATTACTGAGATATAGCTCAGCTGCTAACCAAAAGGTGGGCAGTTTGAATTCACCAGTTGCTCCTTGGAAACCCCATGGGACAGTTCTACTCTGTCCTATAGGGTCGCTAAGAGTTGAATTGACTCAACAACACCGAGTTGGGTTTGTAGTAGGGAGCCAGACTGAACATAATAGAAAGCTCAGAAACAGAGCAAACAACTTAGAGCTAATACATGACAGTATATTAATACAAAGATGCTGAAATAGATGCTTAACTGTTGGAGGAAGAAAGCCCATTAGATTTCACCTCATATCATACTTTTAATTATCAGGATGGATGGAAGAATTGGATATACAATAAATGAAAGTGGAAAAACTAGAAAAAATATTTTAATGCTTTTCCAATTTTATTGAAGGACTGAGTATAACAACAGTTTAAGAAGTCAGTAAAATTTGAATAACTAAAACATAACTCCGCCTTATCTCGAAAACATCAGACTTTCAAATCACACCACCAAGTGAGAAAAGTATTTGCTGCAGAAACATTCATTGAAACTCAAATAGGACATGAGTAGTGGAAATGACAAATATCGTGACACAGAAATCAGAAATCTTAATGGATAGACAACATCTGAAAAAGGTCCATACAATAGTAGTGAGAGAAATGCAAATTAAAATGAGATACAAATTTTAAACTTTAGTCTGTCAAGTTAGTACTTTTAGTGATAATGGAGCAGAACCATTACTTTGTAATTGTCAAAGAATGAAAGTTAATACCTTTTTGGACATCTTTACAGTACTTTTTGCACAGAGGGTGAGAGCTCGGCTGCTAACTAAAAGGTCAGCAGTTCAAATCCACTAGATGCTCTCTGGAAATCATATGAAGCCGTTTTGCTCTGTCCAGTAGAGTCCTAATGAGTCAGAATCAACTCTGTGGCAGTGAGTTTTAAAGGATCTTTCAGGAGCCCCCCAGATATCCTTTGGCCAGTGATTCTCCTAGATATCCATCATAGGGAACTATTCAGATATGTGCAGAAATTTTTACATTTCGTGATGTCTGCATCATTGTACCAAAACAGTGAAAAATTGGAAAGAGTATAAATGTCCAAAAATTGAAAATCAGTGACATAACCTATGGACATTCATACAGTGGAATATTATGCAGTCACTTAAGGGTATTTTGAAAATTATAAAATGATACACAGAATTGCTCAGCATGTTATCAGTGTTATCAGTGTTATCAGTGTTATCAGACTCTATAAGATATATATGGAGTAAGCAGAGATACATCAAAAAGTTATTTTTATCATGTACAAAATATGCACAAATCATACATACACAACTTAAATAATTTTCAAATTAATGCATGTATATAACAAGTGGAAACTCTGGTGGTGTAGTGGTTAAATGCTACATCTGCCAACCAAAAGGTCGGCAGTTCAGATCTGCCAGGCACTCCTTGGAAACTCTATGGGGCAGTTCTAATCTGTCCTGTAGGGTCGCTGTGAGTCCGAATCGGTTCTGTGGCAGTGGGTTTGGTATATAACAAGCATTCATACCAAGAAATAGAGGGTTACAAGCTCCCTCATCTGCTCCATACCCCCTTCTTTGGATTACTAAACCTTTACAAAGGTAAGTACCTATCCTGACTTTTCCTGCCCCAGATTACTTGTATCTGTTTTTGAACTTTATATAGAATGGTATAGTACATATCTTCTCATATCTGACTGCTTTTATTCAACTTTGTGAGATTTATTCTTGTTGTGTGTAGCAGTAGTTTGTTTATTCTCATAGCCTGTAGTATTTCTTTGTAGGAATACACCATGGTTTAATTATTTGCAGCTTAAAATTGAAGGTTGGTGTATTAACGGTTATTAAAGTTGGTTGAAGTTACAGCTCAAACTGGAAGTATTTTATAACTTGAAGTTTTCACACAGTGTTAGTCGGCATTTATCTGACTTGTGAGTTAATTCTCCCGTCTTCTTTATCTTCTTTTGGTTTTTCTGTTTGGGGCCTTTGCTCTTAGTGGCTACTGTAGAAATAGATGGGAAACAGGAAGGGGGATGAAACACTCATGGCTTCCTTTTGCTGCTCATTACTGCTGCGGCTCAAGGGGAATAAAATGAGTTCACTCTTCCATGAATGCACCCTTTCCCCAACGGTGATGCAGGTCTTCCAGTGTCTAATTCAAGATAAAGTATAACCAGGATGCAGTCAATATCTTTTTTAGTTCCAGAGTTTTAGAATATAAGTAACTCAGAACCTTAACTGAACCCCCACAGTTTGAGGAGATGTTTTTGGCTTAATATTTTGCATACATTTATTTAGATTTAATATGATACAACAAGTTACGCAGCTGTAATACTAGCTGAAATGGACCTTAGACAGAACCTCAGCCCGTTTTCACCTGGCAGGTGAGGAAGAGGTGTCTTCAGTAGTCTGCCCAATCTCCTCAGGTGGTAGGAGCCAAATTCAGAATAGACTCCTGGCTCATTTAGGGGCGTTTCCCAGCATGCTGTGCCTCCCTCCCTAGGTGAAAAGCCTTTGTGAACAGCTTTCCAAAAGCAGTAAGGAGTTGTTTTCTCTTGTTAATTTGCTTCCAGCAATTATTCTGTAGAATTTAGGCTTCCAAGCATTCCCTTCACAGTTTGGAATTGTGTTTGGTTTTGATGCACATTCCTGGTAATGGTCAAGATAGCCATTCCGTGTTTTAAGACTTCTAAATCACTAATGGAAGTGTTTCTGTTTTGTTACGCTCTGTGATTCAACCAGGAGTCCAGTTTAGTTTGAGGTGGCATTCCGAGAGTGTTGTCCATATTAAGGTTCTTAAGATCAAGGAGCCCTGGTGACACAGCGAGGGAACCCTCCTCAGCTGCTAACCAGAAGGTCTGCAGTCTGAACTCACAAGCTGCTTCACTGGAGAAAGAAGGGGTAGTATGTTTGCATCACGATTTACGACCTTGGAAGCTGTGGGGCAGTTCTACTCTATCCTTCAGAGTTGCCATGAGTCGGAATCCACTTGGTGGCATTAGGTAAGGTAGCAAGTGTGTGAAGTAACTTTTTCTCTTACGTTTCTTTTCAGAGAACCCAGGACCTTCACACACGAATGGCCGAGCACATTTAAAAAGAAATCTCCCCAACTCAGGAAACATGGAGGGTGCCCCAGTGTTGAAAAAGAGAAGGCCTTCTACAGAGGGTTATACGGTTTGTAGAGCAGCTTTCTTTACTCTTTTCATTCTGCTATGTTTATTTGTTTTAACTGAGTTGAATTTTATATAGTGAAGTTCACAGACTTAAAGTATACAGCTCCTAGTTTTGACAAATATGTATACCCACATCCCTATCAAGATCTAAAAAAAACTAAAACACCATTTCCCCCACTCCAGAAAGTTCCCCTGTGCCTTTTCCCAGTGAGTCCCCATCACCCCAACCCTGGGGAATTACCTTTCTGATGTTTTTCCCACCATAGGTTAGTTTTACCTCTTGTTCATACTAGAATCATACAGCATGTACTCTTTTGTCTAGTTGCCTTTCCTTAGAATACTAGCATTGCAAAGTTTTCATGTGTTTCTTATTAGTATTGATATTTAATTTCCATTGTTTTCTGAGTAGTAGTCCATTATATAAGTATCCATACTTGTTTTTAAGTTTTCCTTTTGATAGATGTTTGGGTTGTTACCAGTTGTGGGCTGTTTTGAACATGCTTATGGAAGTTTCTTTGTGAACATGTGTTTATGTTTGGTTGGAATAAATACCTGGGAGAAGAAACACTGGGTCATGGGCTAGATGAGGAAACCCTGGTGGCTGGTAGTTAAGTGTTACGGCTGCTAACCGAAAGGTCGGCAGTTCAAATCCTCCAGATGCTCCTTGGAAATTGTGGGGCAGTTCTACTCTGTTCTTTAGGGTTGCTAGGAGTTGGAATCTACTCAGTGGTAATATGGTAATTTTTATCTTTTAATCTGGACAAGAACAGATCGTCAGGTCTTAGGTGGAGCGGCTGGGTAGGTGTGAATCACTGGCCTTTCTGTTAGCAGCTGAGTGCCTACCCATTGTACCACAAGGCCTCCTTAAAAAAAACTGCAAAAGAGTTTTCCAAAGTGATTGGACTATTGTACATTTCCATCATGTTGTGGTTGGTTTTTGATCTCTGAAGTTGAATAAAATAGATTATTAAACTGTACATAATTTAGCCTAATAGATGACATAATTGTTTACTTTTGTAAGGACATGGATGTCAATGCCAACTAAGCAGTATAGGCAAGTTTCTGACTTCTCTCAGCCCCAAAGCTTTCATCTCTGAGGTTATGTTAGGTGCCTACCAAGAGTCACGGTTTCTGCCATAATTATGTGAAAATTCTTTAAAAAGCGTAAAGCACTGTGCAAGGCTAAGACAGTAATATTTTTATAATTGCTAATCTATTTAAAGATTCTATATTATTGTGACTGTCTAATAGGTTTGTAATACAGTGCTAATTCAGGTAAGCTTATTTTTTAAGGGTTAGAGGAAAGTGAGACAACCTAAGGATATTTTATTGTCAATCAGTCTTCAAAATAACAAACTTGATGAAAGCTAAAATACTAAACAATAAATTTGGTTGAAATTTTTGCTGTAAACTATCATAATTCAGGTAAATTTTTATCATATATTTCAAGAAAAATATGATTACTTGGCATGCTTATTAAAGTTACTATTAATTATGTTAAAATAGTTATAATTATAATAGAATTATAATAATAATATAATTAATATAGTATATTAAAGTTAGTATTATTGTCCATAATTTATTCTTCAAGATTTATTGTAATGTAATGACTGTTTGCTATTTACTTAGTCATACTGTGCTACTCCAAAAAAGGATCTCAGGTAATTCAGAGATTAATTTACTAAGAAAAATCAGGTATGAAATGTTTCCTGTTTTGTCCACTGTGCGGCACTGTTGGATTATTTGAAAATAAAAAGCCAGCTACAACATTTGGTTCTTTGTTCATGGTTGGAAATAATTTACTTTTAAACCAGGTCTGGTGCCAGATTACTAGAAGACTTTTTTTTTTGTTTTGTTTTAAACTCTGAAGTACATAGAGGGTTAGGCTTGATGGATGGATGCAAAGTGACACCTTTAGTGTAGGTGAGTTCCTGAGAAGACAGTTCTGGAGGTACATCTTTTCATATAGTCATAGTGTTTGCAACGGGGCAAGAGTCCTTTGAGACCATCACAAATGAGTCTTTGGAGCTTCTCAACAATGAAATGGAAGTGCTGAGCTTTTCTTTCTTCTTTCCCTTTTAGTCTATTAATAAATCTTCCTTAGACAAGAACCTGGGTTTGAAGAACATGGAAGTGTCTCATCAATGAATGTATATCAGATTTTGAATGTATATGCAATATTAATTGCTAATCACCTCATATATACACCCTTGTGTCATAAGAAGAGCAATTTAAATCCTTTTTCAGCCTTCTCATACTGTGGAATTAACTCTGAACTCATGTTCGAGGAGATATTTCTTTCCTGAATTTGTGTGCCTCTTTTTATTAGACAGTGAGCATGTCTTCATTGTGTTTTCCTTTTTCTGTTACATAGTAGGAAATTCAGGACAGTTTTATACTGTATTTCAGTAGGTTTTCTAATTTTTGAAATAATGTTAGATTGCCACAAGAATTATAAAATATTGCAGAGAGTTCTCATCTGTATCCTTCACATAGCTTTCCTTAATCTGTGTATCTTACAATTGGGGTAGTTGCAGAACTGTGGTACAGTTATCTACACGAGGACATCAGCACTAGTATGGTACTATTAATTAAATTAAAGGCCTTGTTGGAATTTTATCATCCCCCCCCATAGCCTTCTGTTCCAGAGTCTAATCCAGGTGTGCCACATTGTATTCAGTTGTCACCTTGGCTTTAGTCTCTTTCAGTCTGTGACGGTTTCTCAGGATTTCCTTTCCTTTTATGACCTTAATGTTTTTGATGAGTATTGGTTAGTGGTGTGTAAAATGCTCTCAGTTTTGGTTTGTTTGGTATTTTCTCTTGAATAGATGGAGATTCTTCATTTTTGGCAAGAATATCATACAAATGATGTCTCAAGGTTTACATGGTGTTGATATGTCTTATTTTTGGTGAAGTTAACATTGGTCAGTTGGTTAACACGGTATCTTCTAGATTTCTCCACTGTAAAACAAAACAAAATGCACTTATGGTTCTGTGCATCTATAGGGTATCATCCTGCTGGCCTCTGGCTGGAGGAAGGAGAGTGAGTGGAGAGGAGGGGAAAGGAGACTGTTGGGAGGATGAGACAGGTATGGAGCAGAGAGGAATAGTGTATTGTCATCGGGCAGGGAGAACAGTGGAAGCTACATATAGGTGGGCATGTAAATTTATATGGGAATGTACATTTTCACTCAATCACAATTAAAAAAAAAGTTACTGTTGGTTGATTCCAACTTATGGTGACTTTTTAAGGACTGAAGAGAACTTCCCCATAGAGTTTCTAAGGAGCGCCTGGTGGATTCAAACTGTTGACCTTTTGGTTAGCAGGTGTGGCACTTAACCACTATGCCTATCACCAGTCTCCACTGTAAAGCTACTGTTTTTTTCTTTGTAATTGATAAATATCTTGGGTGAGAAGGGGGTGCTCTGAAACTGTGCATATACCGTGTTCACCATCAATCATTTGCTCAATGAATTAAGTTAGCATCTATTGGTGGATTGTACCTGCAGCAGTTATTACTGCGGTGTTTGTCTAATGATGGCTCTTGATTTCTGTCATTCCTTCTATATTTATTAATTGTAATTCATTTATAAGGAAGAGCTGTCCTTTCTTCCCCTTTTATTTGTTTATGCACCTATATATCTATCAGTATAGGCTCATGGATATTGATTTGAATGAGTTATAATCTAATACTTGATTATTTTATTGACCAAATTTTCTACTTTGGCCAGTGGAAGATCCTTCTAGCTAGCACCTGTGGCCTTGTGGCACACTTCTTTATCTTCCAGATGTACAAGGTGTTATGGGCTCATCTGTGTTTTCCTTATTCCATTGCTGGAATTCACCTCTCTCCAAGGATCACTGACTCCTTTAATTGTAGAATGGTATTTAGAAACCAAGATATGGCTGTCGGGAGTGCTCATTACTCTTGGGGTGTCCTAGATTGTAGGCCCTCTAAGTGGACAAAGCTAGGCAATATATGTATGTATACCAGTCCATGCATGCACATAAATCTATATTTCTGGATCTATGTTTATACTTACTAAAAGCTATGCATTCATTCTGACATTCAGTAGCTTTTCCAAACCTGGTTTCTTATATAATAATTTTTTCCTTACTCCCTTTATTAATTGGCTGTTCTCTTGTTTTCATATTCAGTACATTTTGGTTTAACTCTGCTTCGTATTTTAAGACTTGTGAAATCCTTTTAGAACATAGGTGAAAAAACCATTAGAATAGATTAAGCTTAGTTTTTCTCTAGTGCTTAATTTGACTCCTAGTGATGTTAAGCATTAACTACTTATTTTTGTAACATTAATAGGGGAGCAATGTATCTCAACTTTCCTACAGTGAATGTCAGCGAAAACAACTCATGGAACTCCGTGACTGTTGTGAGGTATCAAAGTTCTGTCTCGTAAATACAGTTTCCAAAATATTGACCTGAATTTTCTTTATCTCATGTAATATTAGTATACCAAATAGCAATTTTGCTGTGTGAAATTTTATATTGTTATTACCCCACTGTGGTCCATTAAAAAAGATTCTGGTTAAAACAGCATCCCCACGTAAAAATTTTGAATTAAAAATATGATTTCTGTACCTTTTTTCTTACAAAGTAGTTTATACTGATCAAGTGTAATTGTATCTCTTTCATCTAGATTGGTCAGTAATTGAGTTCAGCAGCATAAATCTTTTAAGAGAATTGATTTGGATGAAATTTTATATATGTCTAAATGCATGTCATGGTACCTCAGCTGACACAAAATGACAGCTAACCAGCTTTTTTTTTTTTTTTAAGAGTACATATCACATAGTTTTGAGGGGATTTTTATAAATACAGCATGTTGTAAGAGACTGATAGAGGTTTGTGCTTACCAGAGATTTGGGGAACTGTATGCCCCAGAGGTAACAAACAGTTAAAAACACATGTCTTAACAAACATACAAAGCTTCTTGAAGAAAAAACTTGAAAAAGTAGAAATGCTTGTATAACTATCAAGAAAAGAAGTAGAATGATTAAAGAACTGTGCCTTTTGGGGGAAGGTGTGCAGAGTAGTGTCTTGGAGAGAGATGATCTGATCTTGAGCAGGGCTATCCCTGGGCCTGGTAACACACCTAAGCATCCATAGTGGACTAGATTTACATTGATTTGCCAGGATAAGGTTTGGTGAACAATAAGAAATGCCCAGTTTTTGAAGTTACACCACTGAAATGGGCCATAGAGAATCCTCTCTGTGTCTCCTGTTATGCTAACTCCCCATCTTTCACCTCCTGCCATTACTATTTCAGACCACATGGTCTGTCACTTCAAACTTGAACAGTTCTTAACTGAGCCCCTTTACTCTTGCCTAGCAACATCTTTTGGAAACCCTGGTAGTGTAGTGGTTAAGTGCTACAGGTGCTAACCAAAAGGTCAGCGGTTCAAATCCACCAGGCGTTCCTTGGAAACTCTGTGGGGCAGTTCTACTCTGTCTGTAGGGGCCCTATGAGTCAGAATCAACTCACCGGTACTGGGTTTGGTTTAGTAACCTCTTTAGTAAAACTCCAACTCCTGATCAAGCTACTTCTTGTCCAACCAAAAAAATCCAAGCCCGTTGCCATCTAGTTGATTCTGACTCATAGTGAGCCTACAGGACAGAGTAGAATTGCCCCATAGAGTTTCCAGGGAGCAGCTGATGGATTTAAACTGCCAATCTTTTGCCACTATGCTACCAGAGTTTTTCCTTCTTGTTCAGTCGTGTTGAATCCTTTGGCACTTCCCAGTCAACTCCCTTGCCCATTTGTCACTAGCTTTAGACCTGTATCCTTTGCCTCTTATTTCATGGAGAAAATGTAGGACAGGGGACAGTAACACTTTCCTCCAAGCCCTGATTCTGTACAGCGAACCAAGTTGTGTGACTCTGCCCTTCTTCTGACTTTCCAACGATTCCAGTGGGCGAAATGGTCTTCCTCTGTCTAAGGTTAATGCATTCAGTGGTTTCTGCATCTGATCCTCTTTCCATGTGCTAGGAGACCTACCTTCTGCGGTCACCCCCTCTCTCCCATATCTTCTACTACTTTTCCATCAGTCTTTCTGTCAGCATGTTCTCCACTGCTTCTCTTGACCTTTAATCCCTCTTTAACTTTTAACCTTTCTCTCTCTTTCCCTTGATAACCAAGTTTTTTGAACATCATTTATATTTCCAGGGTTTAAAATACTTCAGGGGATATTTTTGGTTTGAGGTTTAAAGATTATCTCTGGGGAACAGTTTCGTGGGTTCATCTACCTTCGTGGCTCCAGAAAGTCTGGGTTTCTTACGAATTGAAAATTTGTTTTACATTTTCCTCCTTTTGATAAGGATTCTTCTATAGAATCTTTGGTCAAAATGTTCAATAATGGTAGCCAGGCACCATGAGGTAATCACTCTTAGTAATCTTTATTTTAAAATCTTTTTGTAGTTTCCAGGGCTTGGAGGAAAGTGTTACTGTCCCCTGTCCTACATTTTGTCCATGAAATAAGAGGCAAAGGATACAAGTCTAAAGCTAGTGACATTTATATCATTTACATCTGGCTTCCAATTTTCTCTGTCTTTGTTAATTGTAAAACATACATAGTTCAAAGAAAAGTTGAAAACAGTAGAGAGTGGGCTTATATGCAACAAGAGTCCCTACCCTTTCCCGACTCTCAGCTCTATGCCTTCAAGGTAAGTATTTAAAAAAAAATTTTTTTGTTGATAACATGTACAGGATATATGTACAAAACATACACAAATTGAACAGTTAACATTAATTACATCCTTTGAGTTGTACAACCATTCTCATTCTCTTTTTCTGAGTTGGTCCTCCCCGTTAACATAAACTCATTGCCTCCTAAGGTTCCTATCTAATGTTTTGAGTTGCTGTAGTCACTTTGATCCCATGTAGGCAAGTTCTTAAAAGAGTGTAATACTCAAAGCAGACATTTTGGGCACATTAAGTTAAATTATTGTCTGGGTTTAAAATACTTCAGGGGATATTTTTGGTTTGAGGTTTAAAGATTGTCTCTGGGGAACAGTTTCGTGGGTTCATCTACCTTCCGTGGCTCCAGAAAGTCTGGGTTTCTTATGAATTGAAAATTTGTTTTACATTTTCCTCCTTTTGATAAGGATTCTTCTATAGAATCTTTGGTCAAAATGTTCAATAATGGTAGCCAGGCACCATGAGGTAATCACTCTTAGTAATCTTTATTTTAAAATCTTTTTGTAGTTTCCAGCAAAATCCAAATAATGTACTCTATTTCTTTTATTCTTTTTTGTGTGATAAGAATACATCTAACAAAACACCTACTGATTCAACAGTTTTTACACTTAGAATTCAGTGGCATTGATTACAGCCCTTGTTATGCAACTGTTGTTACTAATGCTGTACAAAGGTTTTAAAGTAAAAGCACATAGAGAAACCTGGTACATCAGTGTTCGTTGTGGCACTGTTCACAAAAGGTGGAAACAACCTAAATGTCCACCAGCAGATGAATGGATCAACATGTGGTATGCAGACACACACACACACACACACACACACACACACACACACACACACACACACACAGTGGAATACTGCTTAACCGTAAAGTGAAATAAAATCCTGATGTGTGCCACAGCATGGATGAACCTTGAAGATACTTGGTGGCCCAGGGGTTAAAGTGCTTGGCTGAAAACTGAAAGGTTGATTCAAAACCACCAGCAGCTCTTCAGGAGAAAGATGAGGCAGTCAGCCTCCGTCAAGATTTACAGCTTTGGAAACCCTATAGAGCAGTTCAACATGGTGACAGTGGGCTTTGTTGTGGTTTAATTGCAGATTCCAATTGTTCATTGCTGGTGTATAGAAAGGTCATTGATTTAAAAAAAAAAAAGTTATGCCTCAAGTGAATGTTTATAATTCAAGTCAGTTTGTCATGCGCAAACTGACACATGCCTTGTTATACGACCCTAGTTGTTCTCCTCACACTGTGACAGTACACTGCTTTTCTTTGTCTGGTCTTTGTTGTGTTTGTTCAACCAGCCCCTGCCCCCATCTGCCTTCTCATCTCACCTCCTGACAGGAGCTGTCCATTTACTCTCATGTATCTGCGTAAGCCAAGTAGCACACTCTTCACCACTATCACTATGTCTTATAGTCCTGTCCAGTCTTTATCTGAAGAACTGGCTTCAGGAATGGTTCCATTTCTGGGCTAACGGAGGCCTGGAGCCAGTCTGTCAGACCATCAAGTCTGGTCTTTTTACTAAAGTTTGAGTCTGGCACTCCACTTTTCTCCTGCTGTCATGGCAGTCATTGGTGGTAGCCGGGCACCATGTAGTTCTAGTCTCATGCCGGTGGAATCTCTGGTTTATGTGACCCTTTCTGTTTCTTGGGCTTCTGTTTTCCTTATGTGTTTGGTTCTTTATTCTCCTTTGCTCCATGTGGGTTGGGACCGGTCGATGCTTTTTACATGGTTGCTTGGTAGATTTTAAGACCCCGGATGCCACTTGCCTAAGTGGAATGCAAAACATTTTTTTAAAATGAACTTTGTTATACCAGTTGACCTAGATGTCCCCTCAAACCATGGTCTCTAGACTCCTGCCCCTGCTGCTCTGTCCTTTGAAGTGTTTGGTTGTATTCAGGAAACTTTTTAGATTTTGATTTAGTCCAGTTGACAATTGACTTTTTGACATTTGTGTATTATCCTTGTATCCTGCAGCCTTATTATAACTGCTTGTTAGTTCCGGGAATTTTTTTTTTGATGGTTCTTTGGGTTTTTCTTCATAGACAGTCATACCTTTTGCAGTCAGTTGTATTTCTTCCTTCTCAGTCTGTACACTTGGTATAAATCCTACTCGGTCATGGTGTATAATTCTTTTTATGTGCTGTTTGTATTCAGCTTGCTGATATTTTGGGGGATTGTTTCATATACAAGGTCTGTGAGTTAAGTTTGCGAACTCATCCTAGAAAAAATGCTACATACCTCATTGCTGAATATCACTGTGGTCACCTTCCAAGTACTCCCCTTGGGAAGATACGCACTGATGCCAACACCATTAGAGCTGTCATCGTATTATCCTTGATACCCTGAGTGTCATCAAAATGTTGTCTTTTCAATATTTCCTTTATCTCTGAGTAAAGAAAGAAGTCATTGGAGGCCAGATCAAGTGAGTAGGGAGGGTGTTCCAATACAGTTATTTGTTTACTGGCTAAAAACTCTCCTTCACAGACAACTATACAGTTAGGTTCATGAACTTGCTGCCTTGCCACTGTGAACTTTGGCCATTCCAGAAGAAGAGTTCCAAAATTGCTTTGAGGGGTGGACTAGGCACTGGTGTCAGTGCATAGCTTCCCAAGGCAAGTACTTTGAAGGTGACCATAGTGATATTTAGCAGTGAGGTATATAACACTTAGAACAATTAAGTTCACGGACTTAATTTGTCAGACCCTCATATATTTATAGAGAAATGGTATTATCTCTTCCTTAAATGTTTGGTACAATTTTTCAGTGAAACTGGTGCTTTCTGTTTTGGAAGGTTATTAATTGTTGCTTCAATTTCCTTAATAGACAGAAGTCTGTTCTGTTTCTTGTGTGAGTTTTGATAGAGTGTGCCTGTAAAAGAATTGGTCCATTTCGTCAAAGTTATCAAATTTGTGACCATAGAGTTGTTCATACTATACCTTTATTATCCTTTGATGTGTGTGGATCAGTTGTGTTGACTCTTTTTAACATTTGTGATGTTAGTAATTTATGTCTTCTTTTATTCTTGATTAGTCTGGCTAGAGGTTTAATAGTTTCATGGACTCCTGCTCTAATTTTTGGTATTTGCTTTCTTCTGCTAACTTCGGACTTAGTTTGATCTTTTTTGAATTTCCTAAGGTGCAAGCGTAGATTATTGATTCAGATCGTCTGTTTTTCTTTCCTAAATTTTGTTTGTTTTGTTGTTGATGTTGAAAATATATGCAACAAAACGTATACCAGTTCAACAGTTTCTATATGTACAATTTAGTGACACTGATTACATTCTTCCAGTAATGCAGCCATTTTCACTCTCTTTTTCTGAATTGTTCCTCACTAATGTAAACTTAGTGCCCCCTAAGGGTCCTATCCAGTCTTTTCAATTTGTTGTTTTCAATTTGATCTCATATGGATAGTTCTTGAAAGAACCTAATGTGCAAGGCAAGCCTTTTTTACTGGTTAAGCTGAAGGATTGTTGAAGTTTAAGATACTCTGGAGATAATTTTTGGTTTAAATTTTATCTCAGGGCAGTAGTTTCAGGGGTTCATCCACTCTCCATTGTTCCAGAAAGTTTAGAGTCCATGAGAATTTAAATTCCTGTTCTATATTTTCTTGCTTTTAATCAGGATTCTTCTATGGAATCTTTTATCAAAATGTTCAGTAATGGTAGCTGTTCACCATCCAGTTTTCTGATCTCATAACAAAGGAAGCAGTTGTTCATGGAGGCAATTAGCTACACATTGCATATCTTCCTCCTGTCCCTGGCTGCCTTCTTCCTTTGTTGCTGCAGGTGAATAAAGACCAAGTTTTGTGCTTTGGATGGCCATTTGCAAGCACTATACACTGACGGAGGCGGTAAAACAGAAGCACTTAACACACCATTAGCACAATTAACTGGGATTTGTTGTGAAACCATGACTCTAAACCTCCAGACCAAGGAAGCAAATGCTGTGAATTTTTTGGGTGTACATAAGCAGCCTCAGAAACTATTCATCTTTTTTTTAGATGTCATTTATAAATACACCTTTCATTTTTTTAATGTATGTATTTAAGGCTATAAATTTACCTCTTAAATACTGCTTTTGATGCATCCCATAGATTTTGATAAGGTGTGTTTTCATTTAGTCCAAAATATTTAAAGATTTCTCTTGATACTACTAGTTTGATCCATGTGTTACTTAGAAGTGTATTGTTTAATGTCCAAGCATTTGGGGGATTTTTTAGTTATCTTCCTATTGATTTTTAGCTTAATTTCACTGTGGTTTGAGAGTACACACTAACTTTGTATAATAATCTATTTTTAAAAATTTGTTAAAATGTGTTTTATAGGCCAAGAAATGGTCTCTCTTGGTGAATGATCCTTTTTGAGATTTAGAGGAATGTGTATCTGCTGCTGTTCAATGGAATATTTTACAAATGTCATTACATTCAGTTGATTGATGGTGTTACTCAGTTCAACTACATCCTTTTTGATTTTCTTCCTGTTAGATCTGTGAATTACCTATGATAGATGTTAAAGTTTCCAACTACAGTAGTGGATTTGTTTATTTATCCTTGTGGTTCTGTTAGTTTTTGCCTTATATATTTTCATACTCTGTTCATTCTTTTCTTCTTTCTTTCTTTCTGCTCCTCAGACTGGGTATATTCAATTTACTTATAAGGCTTGCTGATTCTTTGTTATGCCTTGTCAAATCTGCTGCTGAATTGCTGTAGTAACCATTTTATTTTGGCCATTAACTCAAGTTGTGGAGCTTTTCCCAACATGCTACTTTCTTAAGTAAAAAGCCTTTTGAAGTTCGTTTCTAAAAGAAGTTAGGAATCATGTTCTCTTTTCCAGAACTTAAGTTGTGAAGCATTTACTTTATAGTTTGGAATTGTTTTATTTTGATTTATATGTTTTATTTTTCTTGCTGAGAGAAGAATTATGCCTTTTTAATCACACTGCTAGGGTTTTTAAGATTCAGAGTCATTCTCCATGTTGAATCTACTTTCTTCTTGAAGTCATTTTCAAAAACCCTATTATTCTGACTTGAGCTAGTTACTTTATAGGCACAATTGTTATCTCAGTACTTTTTTCTTTTGTCCACTGTTTCTTGGACCCCATGTGTTATGGATTGAATTGTATTCCTTAAAAGATAACATCGAAGCCCTAGTCCCAGGTACTTGTGAATGACTGTGGAAATGGAATCTTTGAAGATGTTCTAAGTTAACATGAGATCATATTGGAGTAGAGTGGGCCTGAATCCAGTATGAGTGATGTCCTTACAAAGGAGAAGAAAAGACACAAAGACTCAGAGGAAAGATGGCTGTGTGTGGGCAGAGGCAGGGGTAGGAGCTACAAACCACAGAATGCCAAGGATTGTTACATGTCACCAGAAGCCATGAGAATGTCATAGAACAGATTCTCCCTCCAGACCTCAGAAGGAATCAACATAGCCAGCACCCTGGTTTTGGACTCAGCCTCCAGAAAACTGAGACAGTTATTGTCAGTTCTTATAAGCCATCAAGTTTGTGATACTTTGTTATGTCAGCTATAAAAAACAAACCCACTGTCCTTGAGTCAGTTCTGACTCATAGCAACCCTATAAGTTTTCACTTCCCCATAGAGTTTCCAAGGAGTGCCTGGTGGATTTGAACTGCCAGCCTTTTGGTTAGCAGACAGCTATAGGAAACTAATATATCTTCTTCATTCTTGGATTCCCCTGCTATTTTCTTTTTCATCTTAAATTTATTTTTCTAGAAAAGTGCTTATGAGGTAAATTTTCAGATTTTTGCACTATCTGAAAATGTTTACATTTGTCTCTCAGCTGAGCATGGAGTTCTGGGTTCAAAATTATTTTCCAGTAGAAATTGTCTTCTTATTTCTGTATTGTTGAGAAGTCTGTTAGTAGTAGGAATTTATTTCCCTTTGGAGACTTTTAGAATATTTCGTTTATCCTCTTTCCATGTGTCCTTTTTAGCCCTACATGGACCCTTTCAAAGTGAAGATTTGTGCTCTTTAGCTCTGGTGGAATGTTTTCTTCATTTCCTCCTTTCTATGTCCTGTGTTCCCTGTATCTAAAATGACTTCTAATTGTCTGTGGCAACTTCTGTATCATTTATGCTTAATGTTTATCTGGGAAACCCTGGTGGTGTAGTGGGTTAAGTGCTATGACTGCTAACCAAAAGGTAGGCAGTTCAGATCCACCGGGTGCTCCATGGAAACTCTATGGGGCAGTTCTACTCAGGCCTGTAGGGTCACCATGAGTTGGACTCGACTCGACGGCACTGGGTTTTAATGTTTATCTCAGTTTCTGATCCTTTGGCCTGTGCAGCACTCTGGGAAATATCCTTGACTATCTTTCTTTTGTTCAGTTGATTTCTTTTTTTTTTTGTTAGAGCTAGTTACAGATTTATAAATTTGTTCTTGTTTCCTGATTGTCCCTATTTTATAGTGTTAAAAGTTGTTTTATGTATAGGTTATGTTACTGTCAATCTCTGTGAGCACACTATTTGGATTATTAAAAGTGTTCTTCTGTTTTTAATACTGGATTTCCTAAGTTCACTTGTAGTATTCATTGGTTCTTTTCTGTTCAGTCTGAGTAATCTACCTGAAAGATTTCCTCTTCTCCTGTGGTCTTGATTCAGAATAGTTCTGACTCTCAAATTTATGTTGTTAGCCTATATTGCTCTCGTCAGCTCCAGAGTTATGTATATCTCTTAACTGCCTGCTGGATAATGCTATGTATAATGTGTGTAAAACTGAATTAACTTCCCAACCTCCAAAACCCACGTTCTTTCCCATATTTCCTTTGCCAGCATAACTGTCATCATCTGCTTAGTTGCTTAAACCGGAAATTCAGGCATTGTCCTTGACAGAGCCTTGAACTGGTTTGTTGTTGTTGAAACCCCTGCTGAGAACTTGTATTTCCACCCCAGGATATACAAAACAAACAGAAGAAACCCAAACCTAGTGCTGTTGAATCGGTGCCAACTCGTAGTGACTCTATAGGAGAGAGTAGAACTGCCCCATAGAGTTCCCAAGAAGCACCTGGTGGATTTGAACTACTGGCCTTTGGATTAGCAGCTGTAGCATTTAACCCCTGTGCCGCCAAAGTTGCTACCCTAGGATATGATGAGTCAAAATCTACATTTTAACAAAAGCCCCACAGTGATTCTTATGTATTATTGACTGGGAACTTGTTAGAAATGCAAATTATCAGCAGGGGATCTACCTGGACTAAACCACTTTGAAGCCCTAGTCCTTGCCTACTTCCTTTCCCTCTTCCCCAGCTCTAGTCTATCCTTCATCAGTACTAATGATTCTTTCCTCAATACAATTTCATTTCCATCCTAACCACTACTGCCTTGATTCAGACTCTCATCACTTTTCATTTTGAGCTTTTTAAAAACAAGCGTGACTCATGTCTCTCCCATATTTGAGTTTCTGTTGCCTTCAGAGTAAAAATCTACATACGATGTTATTTGCTTCCCCACTCTTCTTACAGCACTTTCTCCTTCAAGTCTCATACTCTGCACTAAACTAGGAATAGTTCCTTATATTATGCTTATTCTTGTTTTTGTAGTTTAGACTGTGCTGTCCATTTACCCTGTATATCCTTCCATGCATCTTCACCTGGTGAACACCCTCTCGTGTTTCATGTTTCAACTCAGTCATCACTTCTCTGAAAAGCCTTTCATGAAGGCCAGCCTGAGCTGGCTTTCACTTTTCCGTGCATGTGCATTCCCTCATTCATTCATTCAAACAAACATTTGCCGAGGGCTTCGCACCTGTAAGAACTACTTTGTTGGGTGTTAGGGCTAGGGACATAAAAGAAACAGTACCTACCCTGAAGGAAACCCCATTTTAATTGAGGAGGGAGACAGATAAAGAAACTTTTAATTGACACTCTTACTTGTATCATGACAGTGGTGATGGTCATAGTAATAGTAATAGTAAGTCTATAAAACAACAAAACAAAACCCATTGCTATTGCATTGATTCCGACTCCTAGTGACCCTACAGGACAGAGTAGAACTGCCTCATAGAGTTTACAAGGAGTGCTGGTGGACTTGAACTGTTGACCTTTTGGTTAGCAGCCTTAGCTCTTAACCACTACACCACCAGGGTTTCTGCTAATACTAATGACAATAATAGTAGACTATTATTATTGAATACCATTAGTCGTCATGCCTATAGTGCTTCATTTAGTTCTCATTAGAACTTTGACAGATATTTTCATCCTGATTGATTACTTGAGGAGATTGTAGCCCAGAGAACTTAGGTATCTCGCCCAAGGTTACACAGCAGATAAGCAGGGAAGATCTCAGAGTACAACCCAGACTTTGTTCCCCTGGAGCCTGCATGCTTTATGTACCACAGTGCTGTTGTCTAGTGGTTTTTACACTTTAGAGTGCATCAGTATCATGCAGAAGCCTTTTAGCTCCTTGTGAAGTTCCTGCTTCAGTAGGTCTGGTTTGGAGTCTGAGACTTTGCATTTGTCACAAGCTCACAGGTGATGTTAGTGCTGCCCGACCAGGGACTTTGAGACCCATGGCTCTAGGCTGTTAAGCACTTTGGTTATTGAAATAATTTGTTTGTCTCTCTCTCCAACTAAAATGGGGTTTCTTTCAGGACAAGACTCTTTCTTTTGTGTCCCTGGCCCTAACATCCAGCAAAGTGAATATTTATTTGAATGAATCAACAAATGAGGGAATGGAGAAATGTTTCTGGCCTTTTTGCGTGCATTTTTACCCAAATGAAGTTTCTGTGTCTTCCAAGAAAAGTTCAGTTACTTACCCCATTGGCATACAGGGGCCAGGTACTCCAAGTGTTTGCAAGGGTAATTGTTGCATGCCTAATTGTAAACCACTCCAAAGGCAGAAGTGTGAACTGTTACCTTTGGTTTAGTGTTCTCTCCACGTCTGATAGCTTGCTACCTTTTTATTCCCACGGAGGGGGAGACTCTTGGGCCTTTCAGCAGGTTAGAGAATTCCTGCAACCACACCCTCTTGATGTGAAAGGACCCCATCGTGAATGTGATGGTCTCTAGGAATTGTGGCGGACTTTCCGGTATCCCAGCTCTTCTCAAAGCCTGGATGAAAAGTACACTTGAAGGTTGGGGCTCCTTACTCAGCCACTCAGGCGGTAGGTCACCTAAAACCAGGCATCAAGTGGGAAACATGAAATGTCTGACAGCTTGTGAACTTACTTTCTAGCAGTTGGAATTTAGCTTGATAGTATTTCACTATTTTCTTTCTTACATTCACTTATTTCTTTTGAAATAAGAACTAAAGTATTTTTTATTGTAATAGGCCTTGCGAGAACTTGTTCAAAAGACGAATGTGCAAGTTAACAATCTTTGTGGACTTGTTTCAAGGGTACAGAATTGTTGCGAGAAACAACTGTTACTGAAACATGTAAGTGTCATAAAACTATCTTTACAACTCTGATAAACCTGTGGTTCCTAAAGATACCTATCAGATGTGATAGAGAACTAGTAAAAGCTGATGAGACTGGCAAAGCAGATCTGTACTTGCTTTGGTAGTAGATGGTAGACTAAAATTCTTTTGGAAGAATGCTGAAGTTTAGATTTGATAAGTGTGTGATGGTATTTTTTTCATATTTTGTAACCCTGATGTATAAAATGCAGTTATAATGCAGGGCTGAAGAAGGCTCAGAATGACGTAATTAGAATACAGCGTTTATCCTTAAGGGTGAAAAATAAATGTTGCAGGGAAAAATAAATATTATTACATTTACTATCTTTTTTTATTTCCATTTTTGTCCAAAGTTGGTTCGTACTGGGTCTGTATTGTTTTAGGTTGACACATATACTTGAGCATATACTTCACAGAGAAGTTGAAGTCCAGGAACTGAAGAAAATTGTCTAACACATTCTGATTTTTCAGCCTGCACAGGGAGACTGTCGCCCATCTTTACCAGCGAGAAGGCGCAGAAACTGTGCTCGGACCAGCTGTACCCAGACCAACTGTACCCAGACCAGGAGTGTAGGAACATCGGTTCAGTCAGCAGCATTCCTTGCAATGCAGCAGCCAGTCAGGGTGGAGGAGCCAGTTATCTTAGTGGATGTGGAGGAGGTCCCCAGGGGGCAACAGCCCATCCGTAGCATGGAGGAGCCAATTCTAATAGTGGATGATCCAGTTGGCAGAATGGAGGAGCCAGTTCTCGTAGTGGATGATCCAGTTGTCAGGATAGAGGAGCCAATTCTCATAGCAGATGATCCAGTTGTCAGGACGGAGGAGCCAGCTGTGAGGGTAGAGCAACAAGCTGGTGAGCAGGAGAACAGTCTCCGGATGGAAGACCTGGTCCTTAGCATAGATGAGCCGATTGTCAGGTTGGAGGCACCGGTTGACGGGGAGAATTCACAGGTTCCCCGTATCACCTCTGTTCATTCATTACAGCCATGTTTACCACCAGGCAGCTCATTTCCTGCTCTTGCTGTAATGTCCTACTTTTTCACTGAAGATGCTGAGAATAACACCAGCACTGTCTCGTCTGCTAGAGCTACCATAGTAGCACCTACAGGTGTTCTGCCACAAAGCCAGAGCCGGCCGGCAAGTAACCCTGAGGTGGATTCTATGCCTCTACTGGAAGGTAACACTGAGGACTCAGATACTACTTTGCCACCGCTCCGCTTCCTGCCCGCTTTTGGTGAGTTTGAAATGACACATGACATACAGTACTTTCTTAGCTAGATTTATCAGTGTCCATGATGCAGACTAGTGATAACTCCTTTTAATTACATGTTTTATATTGAGATGGTTTTAGATTCGGATGCAGTAACAAGAAATAATACAGTGAGACCACCTTTGTCCTTGACTCAGTTTCCCTTGAGGCAAAACTTAGTAAAATATCATAACTAAGATATTTACATTGATGTAATCCACAGATCTTATTCTGCTCTCCTAGTCTGAGTGGTGTTTATTTCTCTCTCTGTGTGACTTGAATTCTAAGCACATTTATCCCATGATTAGGTTTGTAAGTCCAGCACCATAGTGGAGATACAGAACAGGATGTGTGCAAGATTTTACATGCCAAATTGACTTGGATTGTAAACTTTCACTCAAAGAACAATAAGATACTTAAAAAAAGATACTTTACTGTCTCCACAAGAATCACTTCTGTTGCTGTTTTATAACCACACCCATTAACCTCTAATAGCCCTTCTCTCTACCATGCTGTGTCCCTGATGTTGGCAACCATTGATCTGTTTTCAACTACTGTTTTGTCACATCATTATTATCATATAACTGGACTCAGCGTAACTTTTTGGTGTCTGCTTTTTCCATTTAGTACAGTTACTGGAGATTCATCCATGTTCTTCGGAGGATCAGTGCTACTGTTATTAGGTGCCATCGAGTTGATCTGGCTCCTAGTGATCTTACGTACTACAGAAGGAAACACTGCACCATCCTCACAATTGCTATGTTTAAGTCCCTTGTTGCAGCCTCTGTGTCACTCTGACTCCTTGAAGGTTTTCCTCAAGTAGCAATAGTTCTTTCCTTTTCATTGCTGAGTGCTTGTCCATGGTATGGGTGTATCATGGTATGGTTTTAAACATTCGTCCATGAAAAGAGTTTTTTTCTCCCCCCAGTTTTGGGCCCCTAGGAGTAAAGCTATTAAGAACATTCATGTGCATTGCTGGGTCATATGATAATTGCATGTTTGGTTTTATGAGAAATCAACAACCACTTATTAGAGAGACTGTACTGTTTTATAGTCCCAGAAGCAACGTATGAGTGGTCCAGTGTCTCCACATCCCTACTTTTTTCTGCTGATCTTTTCTTCCTTCGTGATTTTTCAAGATACTCTCTTTCATTGCATCCTTTCTGTTTGAAGTTTTTCCTTTAGCTTTTCTGTAACGGTAAGATGGCTAGAGACAATTCTTTTAGTTTACTTTTGTGTGAAATTGCTTTTATTTCCCCTTCTTGAAGTACAGTTCCACCCATTATAGAATTTGCAGTCAAGAGTTTTGTCTCACGGCACATGAAAACATTTTACTTACAGAAATACTGGGAAAAATTGACATCGACCTGCAAAAGAGCTCTGAGACAGGAAAGAAACCCAATGACAACAGCCAAGGTACTGTATCTTCATCTCTTTTAATCCCTTCCAGTTTTTGCTGTTTGGAATAATACATGGCACAAGTAGCACTATTTAATCTACATTCATCAATGTCCTTAATAAGTACTAGTGGTAGTTCTTTTTTAAAGTAAATTTTTAAAATTTGTTTTATTTTTGTTGTTGAGAATATATACAGCAGAACATACACCAATTTAGCAATTTCTACATGTACAGTTCAGCAACACTGATGACATTCTTTGAGTTGTGCAAGCATTCTCACCCTCTTTTTCCCAGTTGGTCATCTCCCGTTAACAAACTCACTGCCACCTAACTTCCCCATCTAGTCTCTGGAGTTATTGTTAATTTGATGCCACATCGATTGGTATCTCAGTTAATTGGCCTAATAACTTAGCTAGTCCTTCTGTTCTACCTTCTAGTTTGTTGTGTAGTGCCTGGGGTCTTAATAACTTGAAGACAACCATCCAAGGTACAACAATTGGTCTCTATTTACCTGGCGCAACAGAGGAAGTAAGGGAGTTAGGAATAGCAGGATGAAATGTCTAATTGCCTGCATGAACAGTTACCTCCTTTGCCATGAGATCAAAAGAACTGGATGGTGTTCTGAACATTTTGATCAAAGAATCTGCAGAAGAATGATGATCAAAGATGGGAAAACATAGAACAGAATTTCACATTTTCAGGGAACCCATACTTCCCTGGAGCCATGGAGGATGGATGAATCCTTGAAACTGTTGCTGTTAGCTAATCTTTAAACTTTAAACCCAGAATATCCCCTGAGGTCTTCTTTAAACCAAACAGTAGTTTAGCTTAACTGGTAAAGAATGTCGACTTTGGGAATTATGCTTTTTCAAATTAAATTTTTATTTTGAGATAATTTTAGATGCACTTGCAGAGATCCCTTTTGTGCGTTACTGATTTCCTCCAACTGTACACCATGTGGAAACCATGGTGGTGTAGTGAGTTAAGTGCTGTGTCTGCTAATCAAAGGATCAGCAGTTCAGATCCACCAGGCGCTCCTTGGAAACTCTCTGGGGCAGTTCTACTCTGACTTCTAGCGTCACTATGAGTCAGAACTGACTTGATGGCAGTGGGCTTGTTTTCTTTGGTTTATAACACCAGGTAAAGCTATAGTAAAAAATCACAAGTAGATTGACATTGATTCAATCCACATAATATTATTTAATGTGCCCAGTTGTACTTAATATCCATTAGTGTTGGTGTGTGTTCTGTCTGATTTCTTCACTTGTATATTTTATTTCCATAACCATGTCAAGATGCAGAATACTTCCATCACCACAGGGATCTTTCATATTGCCCTTTTATAGCCGTATCCACCTCATGTCTTTTATCTTTCCCTACCCTCCTGCCCTGACTCTAACTCAGGACAACCACTGATCTCTTTCCCATTTCTATAATTTTGTCACTTCAGGAATGTTATATAAATGGAATCATGTAATACGTAGTCTTTTCTGATTGCCTTTTTTCACTACTCAAAATTATTTGGTGATTCAAGCAAGTTGCTCCATGTATCAAAACTATTTATTGCTGAGTACTTACACAGTTGTGTTGCTCAAGTGTATCCTGCTGACTGTTCCAATTGTGCATAACAGTCCGGGGAGACTAGGATCACCTACCTCTCATGCCAAATTATGTAGTAGGTAACATATTTCCCTACACATGCCGACTATGTACTGTGGAAATAATCACTTTCCTGTACATTTCAGACTCTAGTTGTTCACACAGAAGCACCTCTCCCCAAGCTACCTGGGTCTGGGTCACTGGGTACCAGCCACAAACTTAGGATTTCCTCTTGACTCCTTCCACTTAAGACAAGCTGGCCCATTTTCTCTCTCATCTCCAGTCACCTGGAGCTGGGACAGGAGATACTGGCTACAAAGTCAGGAGTCCACATGACTCTTCCCATATCAGACCAGACAGCTCTTCCTGCTCCTCTGGGTCTGATATTTGCTGGAACAGCTTACAGAGCTCACAAGAGATACCATAACTGAAATAACTTTAATGTAATTATAAAGTATACAAATGAAGAGACTTATAAGGTGAGGCCTGGGAATGGTCTTAGCTCAGAGCTTCCATGTTCCAAAGAGAAACTGCTACCCTTTCCCTTGGTTTGTCTTCAGCCTGGAACCTCTGCTGAGCCGCCACCTTCCAGAGCTTTATTAGCCTCAACACATGGCTGTGGTGAACTGTGCATCAGGCCACTAGATAGGCTGGCTGTCAGGAAGCCAGAATAAAAAGCCAAATAGCTTTCTGCACGTCACAGTGCTATTCTGTATAATGGATGTATCATTGCTTACTTAACCTGTGGAAGAATTTTTTTCCCCAGTTTTTGGCTACTACTAGTAAAGCTACTCTGAAAATTGATATACAGATTTTGTGTAAAAGTAAGTTTTCATTTTTCAGGCCTGCAATCTTCAACAGTTTAATGTCTGGGTCTCACGGTAATAGCATGCTCAGCTTTATAAGAAAGTACCATACTGTTTCCCATAGTGGCTGTGCCATTTCCTGTTACCATCAGCAGTCATGAGGGATTCAGTTTTTCCACACCCATATTTTTGCTCTTTTCATTGTTCTTCATTTCTTCCTGATGCCCTTAAGATTCCATGTATCATCACATCTGCTGTATGTGAAAGTTGTCGTTTAGCCTTTCATTAAGTCTGCTTGTGACAAATGTTTTACTTTTCTTTACGTGAGAATATTTTCATGAAGGATAGTTTTTCTGGTTATAGAACACGAGTGGTTTTTTTTTTTTTTTAAACAACAACTGGAAAAATGTTTTTCCTGTAGGAATGCTGGACAAAGAAGAAAGCAGCCCGGAAAACACTCCAACCTTAATAAAAAGTGAGAGGGACCCAAGTACTTCCTCATCAGTGCTCAGCATCCTATCCAGAGATGGTGAGTTTGAAATGATAATATTACAAGTAACAGTGCGTAATCTAGATTCATCAGCACCTTTTATGCAAGCTAGTGGTAGCTATTTTTCAAATTAAGTTTTAATTTTCAGATAGTTTTAAATTCATGTGCAGTTGTATGAAATAATGTAGACGGACACAAATCTCATTTATGTTTTACCAATTTCCCCTCACTGATGACATCTTGCAAAATGATAGTAAATTATAATCGCCAGGATGCCGACCTTGGTACAATCTCTATTTGTGTGTCTGTGTGTCTGTATGTGCATGTATATTTTGTTGTCATGTGCTGTTGAGTCAATTCTGACTCGTATCGACTATAGGACAAAATAAAACTGCCTCCTCGAGTTTCCAAGATGGTAAATCTTTATGGAAGCAGACTGCCACATCTTTCTTCTGCAGAGTAGTTGGTGGGTTTGGATTGCTAATCTTTTGGTTAACAGCTGAGTACTTGACCACTGCACCACCAGGGCCCCTATTTTAACTATAGTGACCCTTTATAACAGAGTAGAACTGCCCATAGCAGTTTCTGGTCTGCAATCTTTATGGAAGAAGATCACCATATCTTTTCTCCATTGGATCCCCCGAGTGAGTTCAAACCACTGACCTTTCAGTTTGCAGCCAAAAGCATAACCACTGTGCTATCAGGGCTCCTTTTGTGTATGTATTTAGTTTTATGCATTTTTCTCGTATGAATCAGTATGTGTACCCACCACCATAACCGTCATAAAGAACATTCCATCAACACAAGGATCCCTCATATTGTCCTTTTAAAACTACAACCATCTTCTCTAGTCACCCCTCCCTTTTCCCTTCTCCTGTCCTGTCCTACCCTCCCCCCATAGCTGATTTGACCCTCTTCACTATCGTTTTTTTTCAGTCAGTATTGTTATGTAAATGTAATAATATCCAATGTAACCTTTTGGCATTGACTTTTTTCACTAAATATAGTTCTTTGGAGATTCATGCCAATTGTTGTATGTTACCAGCAGTTCCATGCTTTTCATTGTCAGTTACTATTCCATGGTATGGATATACCACTGTTTATCTTTTATCCACTGATGGAGACCTGGATTTTTTCCAGTGTTTTTTTTGCCTTCTTTCATCATATCTTTTGTGTTTAAAGACGTACTTTTAGCCTTTCTCTAAGGGTAAGTCAACTAGGTATAGTTTGAGTCTTCCTTTCTGTGAAAAAGTCTTCATTTCCCCTTTGTTCCTGAATTATAATTTAGCTCCATATAGAATTTGTAGTTGAGAAGTCCTGTCTTTAAGCACTTGAAAAAATTTTACTTACCAATTTCAGAAAACGAAGACACCAGTACAGAAAACAGTCTTCAGACAACCGATGACTCAACCATATTGGAAAATAATACTGACCAAGTTTTTGCCTCATCGTCTTTTTCCATCGCTCCCAGTGTTGGTAAATATGAAGTGATACTTGTTACAAGTAGCTCTATTTAATCTAGACTCATCAACATCTTTATTACAAGCTAGTGGTAACTTTTTCACAGTTTAAACTTTTTATTGAGATAGTTGTAGATTCACATACATCCGTAAGTAGTAATACAGAAAGACCTGTTTGTGCCTACCCATTTCCTCCAGTGATAACATATTGCAAAGTTATACTAAAATATCATAACTAGGATATTGACACTGATATAGTCCACAGGCTGTGTTGACATATCCCCAGTTGTATTGCTATTCATCGTGTGTGTGAGTATGTGTATTTAATTCTATCCAGTTTATTCACGTGTGTAGGCCTGTGTGTCTGTCACCGTGGTGAAGATGCAGACCACTCTCTGTCACCACAGGGATCCCTCGTATTGCCCTTTTAGGACTACAGCCACCTCATTCCGTTCACCCTTCCCTAACCCTTGTCCCATTTCCAACTTGTGGCAGCCAGTAATCTCCATCTCTATAATTCTCTTACTTCAAGAATGTTATGTAAATAGAATCACACAGTATGTAATCATTTGTGGTTGGCTTTTTTCACCAACCAAAATTATTTGGATATTCAAGAAGTTGTGTGTATTTAACTGTTCACCTGTTAAAGGACTTCTGGATGTATTTTCCTTGATTTTGGCAAGCAGGAGAAAAGCTGTTATGAGCACTGCCAAAACAGGATTTTGTATAAATGTAAGTTCACATTTTGTGGCATGAATGCCCAGAAATGCAATAGCTGAGTGCTATGCTAATAACATCTTTAGAAAGTGTTAAGCTCTTTTCAAGAGTGTCTGTACCCTTTCATATTTTCACTTTCAGTGTGTGAGTGATCCTTTTTCTCCATATCCATATTTCTGTTTTTCCTGTAGATACGCTAGTCAAACAAGAAACTGACTCAGAAGACAACCCTGAGGCAATGGATTGCTCAGCTTTAGTGGGAAATGAGAATGACCGATGCGAGTCTTCATGTGCCATCACTGTTTATAGTGATGGTAAGTTTGAAATCATAATATTAAAACCCAAAAAACCAAACCCACTGCCATCCAGTCGATTCCGAATCAATAGCAACCCTATAGGACAGAGTAAAACTGCCCTGTAGAGTCTCTAAGGAGTGCCTGGTGGATTCTGACTGCCAACTTTTTGTTAGTAGCCAGAGCTCCTAATCACTACACCACCAGGATTTCCATGTTACAAATAATAGTATTTAATGTAGATCTGTCGACATCCTAATGTGAGCCAGTTGTAACATTTCTAGTTCAAAAGAGAATAACTGAAAATTAAAAGTTTCCTTTTGAGAAAACTAGCTGCAGCTAGCAGTTTTAGTAAATGACAGGGAGAAATCCCATCTCTCTGTTCTCCAGGGTCCCCCGTGGTAAAATCTTATAGAACTGTAATAAAAAATAACCCAAATATTGATGTGATATGATCCACAGACCTCATTGAGACATCCCCAGTCTTTCTTGTGTTCGTTTGTGTGTGTGTGTGTATGTATCATGTGTATTTAGGCTTATGCAGCTTTAGCATGTGTATAGGTTTGGGTTTCTACTACCACAGTCAAGACAGAACAGTTCTGTTACCACCACTGTCTTCTTGTTGCCTTTTACAAACACATCCAACTCCCTCCTGTTGACATTTCTTCCAGCACCATGCCCTCTTCCTAACTGTTGGCAACCCCTAATCTGTTCTCCAGGTATAGAATCTGTCACTTTAGTATTGTTATATAAATGGAATTATGTAGCATGTGAACTTTTGGGATTGTCTTTTTGAAGTCACCAGAATTCCTTGGAGATTGAAGTGGTGGCATGTGTCAGTAGGTCATTCCTTTTTTTTTTCCCTTACCTTTTCATTTAGATAGCATTGACAAACGCAGACTTTTAGAATTGAAGGATTTTAGAGATCTTCAAGCCTTCTTGTAAAGATAATAAAAATGTATTTGATACCACTCAATTTAGTTATATCAACTTTCTATTGGTGAATAACAAAGTTCTTCACTAAGAACAGGTGCTGATCATATAATGGGTTAAAAATCAAGAAAAAACAAACCAAACAGCAAAAAGCATTTTTCTTGAGCATTTGCTTATTTTCTTCCTGTGAAAGTCTGGGATCACATTCCATTTTACTGCTAAGTACTAACTAGTCCATGGTATGGCTTACTGTGCTGTGTTTAACCCTTCACTGATTGAAGCATGTCTGGTTGGTCCTAGTTTGGAGCTGTTAGAAGAAAAAACTGCCAGGAACATTGTGTACAGGTTTTTGGATAAGCATAGGTTTTCATTTTTCTGGCATGAATGCCCAGTAGTACAGTTGTTGGGTCATATGGTAATTGCATACGTATTTAGTTTTATAAGAAGCTGCCAAACTGTGTCCCCGTGTGGCTGTATCATTCTGCATCTTGCCCAGCAATGTACGTGTGATCCAGTTTCCCCACATCTGTATTTCTGCTCTCTTCATTGTTCCTCCTTTCTTTAGCCAATTCTGTAAGGCTCAGTCAACTAGAGACATGCTTTCAGTTTTTCTTCCTCTCAGAAGGGCTTTGTTTTTATTTCAGTCCTGAGGATATTTTTACCCGATATAAAATAAGTGGTTGGGAGTTCTTGCAGCATTTTAAAAAAATGGTTTACTTTTTGAAATGTTGGCAAAAGCAGACACAATGGCCTAGAAAAGAGGCCTGTAAGAAGGAGTTAGTTTTATTGGACAGTGACAAGTCACCACAACACTGCCTCTTCATTTCTCTCTGTCCCTCCCAATTTTGGTATATTTGAAGTATTACAAGTACCCCAAACCAAATCCATTGCTGTTGTCAATTTTAACTCATACCGATTCTATAGGACAGAGTAGGCCTGCCTGGTAGGGTTTCCAAGGAGCAGCTGGTGGATTCGAACTGCTAGCCTTTTCTGATTAAATTAATGAAGAGTTACAAGTTTTATTTTGAGAAAATTTTCGCTGTACATGCTATTGTGAGAAATAACACAGAGCGATCCTGTTTATACCTCACCCATTTCCCTCAAAAGATATACTATAAAATATTATAACCAAGATACTGACATTATATAATCCAGAGATATTGTAATATCCAGGTTTTACTTGCATTTTTTTTGTTTGTGTGTGCTTATTTAGTTCTATACAATTTGATGATGTTGGTATATTCTCCACAATAGTCAAGGTACAGAATGCATTCATGACAATAAGTTGTTGCATGTATTGTTACTTGATTTTTGTTGCAGAACGCTATTCCATGGTGTGGAGGTACCATGATTTACCTCTTCACCTGCTGAAGGACATCTGGGCTGTTTATAGTTTTTTGCTAAAAGAAGCAAAGCTTCTATGAAAACTAATGTAGTTTTCTATGTCAATATAAATTTGTATAAGAATTTGCTTAAAATATATAAAAATATAAAATATAAAAATATATACAAAATTTGCTTGAAAGTGCAATTGCTGGGTTATATGGTTACTACATATTTAGTAGTATGAGAAACTCCCAAACTGTTCCTTGTATGAGTTTCTCTGTGTCCATGTTTATTTTTTTAATTTTTTTTCTATGTGATTTAAGGGAAAGTTTACAATTATAGTCAGTTTCTCAAACAAAAACTTAACACACTTTGCCATGTGACCCTAGCTGCTCTCCCCACATTATGACAACACACTTCTCCTCTCCATCTCACTCTGTATCTTCCATGTCCATTTAATTAGCTCCTGTCCTGCTCCCCGTCCCCCATCATCCTCCTTGTCTCCAAATAGGAGCTACCCAGCTAGTCTCCTATATCTTTTTGAGCCAAGAAGCATACTCTTCATTCACCGGCATCATCTTATGTCTTATACACTGTTGAGTCTTTGTCTGAGGAGTTGGTTTCTGGAATGGCTTTGGTTATGGGCTAACAGAGAATGTGGGGACCCTGTCTTCGGGTGAGTCCTCCAGTCTGTCAGACCATAAAGTCTGGTCTTTTTACTAGAGTTCCAGTTCTGCACTCTGTATTTCTCCTGCTCCATCGGGGACTGTTGGTTGAGTTCCCTGCAGGGGCAGTCTTTGGCGGTGGCCAGGCACTATCTAGTTCTTCTGGCGTCATGTTGATACCGTCTCTGGTATATGTGGCCCCTTCTGTCTCTTGGGCTAACACTTTCCTTGTGTCTTTGATGATCTTCTTTCTCTGTGCTCCAGGTGGGCTGAGATCAGTTAATGCTTCTTAGATGGTTGCTTGTTAGCTTTTAAGTGTGTATCCGTATTTCTGCTCTTTCCATTTTTCCTTCTTCTTCATACTCCAAGATTTCCTTCTGTCACATTCCTTCTATTTGAAGATCTTCTGTTGGCTATTCGCTAACAGGAAGTTGGCGAATGGCAATGACTTTTAGTTTTCTTTGGTCCGTGAATATAGTTATTTCTTCTTTATCCATGAATTATCATTCATGAGATAGAAATCGTGGTTGAGATTTCTTGCCTTTGCACCATTTGACAGTGTTTTTACTGATAAAAATATTGTTCAAAGCAGCACTCAGCCGGGGATTGGATTCTGAGTCAGCGATGGACGCAGATGTATCAGGAAACAACAGTGATGAAGAAGGTGTTACATCTTTACACTTCACTCCCAGTTTTGGTGAGTTAGAAATAATACAGATGATACTTATCACTATTTAATCTAGATTCACCAACACTCTTAATGCAAGGTAGGTATAGTTTTTTGTTGTTGTTGTTAAACTTTTCATTGCGAGATTATTTCAGAATCACCCTTCCTCTGATTTTCTCCAGTGGTAATATTTTGCAAAAACATAGTAACATAATACAGAATATTGACATTGCTAAAACTGACAGATCTTATTCAGATGTCGTCGTTTATATTCATTTGTGTATGTGTATGTATGTGTTTAGTTTTCTGCAGTTTTGTGTTATGTGTAGGTTTGGGTTTTGGGGTTTTCACCACCACAGTCACGATACAGAACTGTTCCATTATTTCCAAGATCTTTCTTGCTTTTCTTTATAACCACACTGTCTCCTTCCTGTTACCTCCTCCCCATCCTCATCCCCACCTAACCCTTCTAAGTACTGATGTCTTCTGCCTCTCTGTAATTCTGCCATTTCAAGTGTTATATAAATGCTCTTACACAGTATGTAATCTTATGGGATTGCCTTTTTACACTCAGCATAATTCTGTGGAGATTCATCCTCTGTTTTTACTGCTGACTAGTATTTGCGTCCCACTGCTCAGTGAAAGGTGGGCAGTTCCAACCCGTCGGCCACTGCGCAGGGAGAAAGCTGTGGCAGTCTGCGCTTCTGTCAAGATTTACAGCCTTGGAAATCCTACAGAGTCTCTATGAGTCTGAACTGACCTCAGCACAGTGGAGCTGTTTTCTTTTGCTAGTATTCCATGGTATGGCTGTAGCACAGCTGCTGATTCATTCCCCTTTTGAAGGACATCTGGATTGTTTCTAGTTTTGGCTGTTATAAATAAAGCTGATGGGAATGCTTATGTAAAGATTTTCGTGTGAACGTCAGTTTTCATTTCTTTGTTATGAATGCCTAAAAGTGCATTTACTGGGTGGTATGATAATTGTGTTTTTAGTTTTGAAGAAACTAGCAAACTATTTCCAGAGTGACTGTACTACTTTGTATTCCTCCCAGTGAGGTGAGTGATTTAGTTTCTGTGTGTCCTCAGCAGCATTCAGTGTTGCCACTCTTTTTTTCTTTTAACCATTTTGATAGTGTGTAGTGATGTTTCATTGTGGCTTTAACATGCATGTGTGCTTATTTGCCATCTATATACCTCTCCTGTGAAATACCTGTTCTGCTCTTAGACTTTTTTTTTAACTGCTGTGATTCGAGAGTACTAATATTTTGTTGGATGTGTGTGTGCAGCTTGCCATTGTATTGTTTACTTCCTCTGTTTCCTCTGTTGCTTGCCTTCTTTCAGTTACTTGAACATTTTTTAGTATTGTGCCTTGATTTGTTGACATTGTTTTTTAATGTTTTGCTTTGTGTGGTTTTCCTAATGGTTGCTGTGGATGTGACCAAGTACGTATGTGGCTTGTCGCAGTCAGCTGGTGTCAAGGTTTTGCACTTAGAGTGAAGTGTTGAAACCTGACTTTCACTTAGGTTCTGAGGTGTCACTTGGAGTTGTGGTTTTTGTTGCAGTCATCTCATATGACTTAGAAAACTTGTCATAGTATTGTATTTACCCTTATTTCTCCTTTGTTTTTCCTTTTTATTGCTGAAGGATATTCTCTTATGGATATATCGTTGTTTGTCTTGTTCACCTGCTGAAGGACATCTGCATTTTTCCAATTCGGGGTATTAGGAGTAAAGCTCCTGTCAACACTCGTGTGCCTGCTTTTATGGGCATACACATTTTCATTTTTCTAGGGTTAATGCCCAGTGGCCAAATCATGTTACAGTAATGGCATATTTAGTTTTATTAGAAACTACCAAACGGTTTCCCTGTGTGTGTAAGGTTCTACATCTCCCCTACAATGAATGAGGGATCCAGCTTCCCGTATCTCTGCTCTATTAACCCTTCTTCCTTCCTGAAGCATCAGTATTCTTTTTGTTATCATAGCCTTCTGTTGTATATCTTCCTTTACTTGCCCTTTGAGAGTAGTTTTCTTTTGTTGAGAACGTGTTGCCCGATGTAGAATTCACAGTTGAGAGTTCTTCTCTTTCAGCGCTCGTACCTGTAGATTCGTTGAGAAAGGCAGAGAATGATGAAGAAGATGGCGCTGAAATGAATACCACAGTCTTCCTGGAACATGAAAGTGAACAAACTTCCTCACAAGCTTCTTGCTCGTATACTACTTATGGTGAGTTTGAAATGATATATACATAGCACGATTTAAACTTTATTCAAGCTAGGGGGAGATTTTTCTTTCCTATTTTGTGAAGTGGTTTTCGGCAATATTAATACTCATGACTAAAGTTTATTGAGTGCTTACTATGTGCAAAAAACAAGACAAAAGCAGACCCACTGCTGTCAAGTCGATTCCAGCTCATAGCAACCCTATGGGTCAGAGTAGAACTGCCCCATAGAGTTTCCAAGGAGCACCTGGTGGATTTGAACTGCCAACCCTTTGCTTAGCAGACATAGCACTTAACCACTACACTGTCAGGTTTTCCTATTGTATGCAAGGCACTATATTAATTACCTTATATGTTCCTTCTTCACTAATGTTCATAATGGCCCTGTGATATTGGTGCTTCTATTATCCTGTGGAAACCCTGATGGAATAGTGGTTAAGTGGTATGTGTGCTTACCAAAAGCCTGACAGATCAAATCCACCAGACGCTCTCTGGAAACTCTATAGGGGCAGTTCAGTTCTACTCTGTCTTACGGGGTTGCTATAAATCAGAATTCACTCAGTGGCAGTGGGTTTGGTTTTGGATTTTTAAAGATAAGAAGACTGAAACTTAGAGAGTTTGAGCTAAATATTCTGCCTAAACTCAACAACTGAAGGGTGGCAGTTCCAGAACTCTAACCCAGTTCTCTTTGACTTCTAAGATCATATTTGTGAGCAGTCTGTCATATTGCCCGCTGTGCCACAGTGGTAGAGATGAGCAGACCTCAGCTTCCATGAAGCTTTGAGGGCAAGACTTCCTTGTATATTTATTGTGCTTTAAGTGAAAGTTTACAGTCCAAATCAATTTGTCATACAAATACTTAACACACACGTATTGCTATGTAACTGCAGCTACTTTCCCCACACTGTGACAGCACATTTCTCCTTTCTACCCTATATCCCTTGAACCTTCCTAATATTTACAGTTTCTTTGTGTGTCTGCTTGTAAGCAGCCTATCTCCCTTTTTTAAAAAATAATATTTTATTGTTTTTGAACCTAAATAGCAGTTTAGGTTCCCATTCAACAACTTCTACACAAGTTGTTCAATGACACTGGTTACATTTTTCACATTGCATGAATATTCTCATTATTTTTGTTCTATTTGTTTTGTTTCTATTAATCTAGTTTCCCTGTCCCTTTACCTTCTCATCTTTGTTTTAAAATAATTGTTGACCATTTGGTCTCAAATTTTTTTTTCCCCTAAGGAGCACAGTAGTTAAAGGTGATATTTTTTTCCAGCCTATTTGTTATTTAGTCATAAGGTGACCTGAGGGTTGGTTTTGACTCAGGGTTTAAAGAGTATCTCAAGGCTTTACTTTCAGGAAGTCCTCCAGTCTCAACCAGTCTTGGGTCTGTTTTTTTTTTTCACTTCCAAGGAACTTGGAATTCTATTCCACATTTTCTCTCATTCTATCGGGGTCTAGCTATTGTGCCCCTGCTTAGGACTGTTCGTAGTCGTAGCTGGGCACTATGTAGTTTTTCTGGTCTTGGTAGGTGAGGTATGGCAGCTGCCCTCTTTTTACTAACATGCTAGAACAAAGGTAAGCAAACTTTCTGTAAAGAGCTAGACAGTAACTATTTTAGATTTTGTGGGTTATATGGTCTCTGCCTCAACTACTCAACTCTTGTTACCATATGAAAGCAACCATAAACAATATGGAAACATGGACATGACTGTTTCAATAAAACTTTATTTGCAAAAATAGGCAGCAGGATTAGTCTGTGGATCATAGAGTGCTGACTTCTGCCCTAGAGGAGAACCTTTTCTTCAAATTGTTTTGTGGCCCCAACTGTAAGAAACTTCAGTGATAGCACTCTTTGTGCTACAATGAGCATTTTTTGGTATAATTTTTTACTTTCTTTTATTGTGCTTCAAGTGAAAGTTTACAATTATAGTCAGTATCTTACACAAAACTCACACACACACTGACATGGAACCTTAGATAGTCTCCCCACACTGTGATAGAACACTCCTTCTCTCATCCTATATTTCTCATGTCCTTTTAACTAGCTCCTGTCCCCTCTGTCATCTTCTCTCACCTCTGAACAGGAATTGCATGTATCTGTAAAATGGGCATTTTTATGCACTATTGTTAGAAGTATAAATTGATGCAATCTTTCCAAAGGGCAGTTTGTATAGAAAGTAATGAAAGTATTCATGCCACTTGACTCCATAATTCCACTTCTAGGACTTTATACAAAAGCATATTAAAAAATTTTTTCATTAAAATTTTGCTACAAGAATGTTCTTGCAGAGTTGTAGAAAATTATAAAAACCAAATGAGCATCAATAGGAATTATCTAAGTGAGTCTTGGTATGTCCACAGCATGTCAAAACAGTGAAACATAATGGTTAAGAGCATGGGCTCTTGCGCCAGGATGCTTGGGTTCCAATTCCAGCTTTCTGTCTTAGTACCCTGTGATCTTCAGCCACTTCTTTAACTTAAATACTATTTTCTTCTTTTTTTAATTATAACTGAGTGAAAATATACATTCCCATATAAATTTTCATGCCCACCCATATGCAGCTTCCACTGCTCTCCCTGTCCGGTAACAGCACACTCTCCCTCTCTGCTCCATACTTGTCTCATCCTCCCAACAGTCTCCTTTCCCCTCGTCTCCACCCACTCCCCTTCCTCCAGCCAGAGGTCAGCAGGATGATATCCTATAGATGCATAGAACCATAAAGTGCAACCAGTATATAGTCACTCTGCATCACCAAGTCCAATCCCTTGCTGTCCGAAGAGTGGACCTTCATTATGATCCATGGGCAAGGGCGGCATCAGGGCCAAGGGCCATGCTCCCAGGGGAACCCCGAAGGTGCTGGACCATCAGCTGCACTCTTTTAGTGGACCCAATTTCTTCTTTTAAAATTTGTTTATTGTGACTAGCTAAAAGTTTACAATTCAAGTCAATTTCCCATATCAAACCCAAGCACTTGCCTCTCTGCGACTCTTCTTGTTCTCCTCATGTCGTGACAGCACACTGTCCTTTTCTACTCTTTACTTCCAGTATCCACTCAACCAATACTTGTTCCCTCTTCTCCACCCTCTTTTCTCCCTTCTAGAAAGAAACCAGTAGGACAGCTTCATATGTGTATATATATATATATATATGTAGGATAGCAGCAAGTCCAGGGGCCATGTTCTCAGGGGACCCACCAGGTTGTCAGATCATTAAGTTTGGTCTTTTAATAGAGTTCTCGATTTGTACTTCCCTTTTTCTCGTGCTTTGTCAGGGACTCTACATTGTGTTCTCTGTCAGGGAAATCTTTGGTGGTGACCGAGGACCGTCTAGTTCTTCTGGTCTTGTGCTGATGCAGTCTTCCAATCATATGGATCCTTCCGTCTCCCGGGCTCTTAGTTTCCTCATGTCTTTGATGTTCTTGGTTTTCATCTGCTCTGTGTGGGTTGGGAATGATTGACAATCCTTAGATGGCAGCTTGTTGACTTTCAAGACCCCAGGTGCCACTCGCCAATATGGGATGCAGGCCAGTTTCTTAGAAAAATACTAGTTATGCCAATTGACCTCGATGTCTTCCAAAACCATGGTCCCCAGACACCTGTTCCTGTTACTCTGTCCTTTAAAATGTTGCGTTGTTAAATACTATTTTATTAATCTGTAAAGCGACAGAAGATAATGGTACTTGTTAAGTAGTTTTATCAAATGGGATAATGCATTTAAAGCTCTTAACATGTCTAGAACATAGTGTGACATAAATGTCTCTTGTCAGGAAAAATATGATGAGTAATTTAGACTGAAAAAAGAAACCCATACAATGGAGAAATAGTACATAATGTTAACTGAAAAAATCAGGATTTGGTTTACATAAGAGGACTGACAGTTAAGTTTGTAAACTATCCTAGACAAAGTGTTACATGCCTCACTGCTGAGTATCACTCTGGTCACCTTCAAAGTACTCCCCTTGGGAAGCTATGCACTGATGCCAGTGCCTAGTCTACCCTTCAGAAGAATTTTGGAACTCTTTTGTTCTGGAATGGCCATCAGAACTGTCTTCGTATTACCCTTGATGCCCTGAATGTCGTCACAGTGTCTTCCTTTCGATATTCTCTTTATCTTCAGGTAAAGGAAAAAAGTCACTGGGGGCCAGATCAGGTGGGTAAGGAGGGTGTCCCAATGCAGTTACTGGTTTACTGGCTAAAAACTCCTTCACAGACAACTAGACAATTAGGTTTGTGAACTTGCTACTGTGTCACTGTGCACAATGGCCATTGCAGAAAGAGTTCCAAAATTGCTTTGAAGGGTGGACTGAGCTCTGGCATTGGTACACAGCTTTCCAAGGGGAGTACTTCAACAGCGACCAGGGTGATATACATCCATGAGGTATGTAGTACTTAGAACAATTAAGTTCATGGACTTAATTGTCAGACCTCGTATATACAGCATACTTTTAATTTTGTGTTTAACAAAAGACAGAAATCATACAAAAAGAATAGAAGACATAAACAGAAAGTTAATGGCTCAGTGAGCTTGGTTTATAAACAGACATGTAGATTGTCAAACTGGCTGTATAACTAGCAGTGTGACTTTGTTCAAATAAAAACCTCTGAGACTCATTTTCCTCGTCTGCTAGCTGGAAATAATGGTAAGATTGTTAGGATGATGAAACCAAGCTTATAGATGTAAAATACTTAGTACAGTGGCTGATATACCTAATAGATAATAAATGCCAACTATTTAAAAAATTTTCCAGTTACGGTAATTCATGCTTCCCAATTATCTCCAGGGAACATATAGTCACTTGATAATATAGTAGTGAGATTTCACAGCAACATGTAGCCGAGAATTAAGACTTACCCAAGACAGTGAAGAGATTAGTTTCAAGTACAACGTGTTCAAGACTAGCAAAGGTGAAGAATATTGACAGTTGGGCAGATGGCATCAAAGAGTCCCATTTAAGGAAAAGAGGACAGAATAGCAATAAATTTACCCAAGTGTCTAGAAGCTTGTGAATTAGAAGTCAGTTTAATTCTCTTGGCCACTTGAATGGTAGCACTGTATGTCAAAAACAAGGGTTTTACTTTTTCCTTTGTTTTCCAAAAGGATATCTTGGTGATCCAAGAAGAAACATCAGGATACTTAATGTTGTTTTGGTGGCAGCACAAAAGAAGAGCACACCTAATCTGGCTGCCTGTTACTTGGTTCCTAATTTGTTTTTGAAGGAAATCTTAAATTGCAGCTCAGGGGGTGACCCTTGCCAAGGCCACCATAGCCTAGACCCAAACAAACTGGCTGCTCTACGAGGTATGCAAATTTAGATGAAGGTTATGATATTGGTAGTCAAAGAAACAATGATTAATTCTGTGTAAATCTTAGAACTGTTCATTTTTTACATCTACCTTATCTGGATTATAATTTAGTAATACATAAGGAGTAATAACTTCTAAGGACTGTAGCTGCTTCAAAAGACTGGTGGAATAAAACAAGCATTATTGTAGTTACTATGGTTAGACATAAATCAGTTCTTTAGTGCTGCGACTTGGTACTTAGAAGAAAAGGTAAAAAACATGGAGGAATAAAACAGACATCTCTGTGCTAGTGATTGGCAGCATAGAAAATAGAAACTCATGAATAATCCACTTCAACCTCCTGCCTTCTGGAAATGTGTGTGGAGATCCTGGCCTCGTAGGCATGAGGATACAGCAGTTAGTGAGTAGTTTCTGCCTGCAGTGAGCCCACAGTCTAGAAGGGACCATGTTTGTGGAAACAGATACATAAAAATCCAGTATAGTCTTGCCATCGAGAGTCAGAGAGCAGAGAAACTGCTTTGAGGAAGTTGAGGAAGGTTTTGCTAAGGAGAAGACGTCAAAGGTAGATTTAGAAAGATTGTCCAGCCAGCTAAAGAAAGGAAGGGGGCATTCAAGGCAGAAGAAATAGCTTTGTGGGGAAGATGGATATATCCTATCACTCAGGGCTTTCTGGCAACTAATCAAAAGGTTGGTGGTCTTACTGAAGTCAGCTCTTGAAACAGAGGTTGGACTGGGCTATAACTCATACAGTGATGTTGCTAAAGAGTGTGCTTCTCTGCTTAAATATATACATGAGGAAGTCTGAGCAGCTCCTGTCCAGAGCTGAGATGAGACAGTGGAGGAGGACAGTTGGTTGAATGTATATGGTAAGTACAGGGTGAAAAGGAAGAGTGTGCTGTCACAGGTGTGGTGTGGTGGATTATGTTGGTTGATTTTCTGACGTTAAGCCATTCTTGCATACTTGCTATGAATCCTTCTGGTTGTGGTGTATTACTGTCCACCAGGCACTCCTTGGAAACTCTATGGGGCAGTTCTACCCTTACCTCTAGGGTTGCTATGTTGAACCTGACTTCACGGCAGTGGGTTTTTGATGCAGAGTTTTATTAGCTAGAATTTTGTTGAGAATTTCTCCATCTATATTCATGAAAGATCCTGGTCTGTAATTGTCTTTTTGGTGTGGTATCTTCGGTGTCAGGGTTATGCTAACTTTGTAGAATGAATTCAGAAGTATTCTTCCCTTTTCTGTGCTCTGAAATAGTTTAAATAATAATGTTACACATACTTTTTAAAAGCATTGTCTTAGGCTAGGTTATCTAGCAAAGCAAAACAAGTGAAGGGGATGTGCGTGTATATACGAATATATACATGTATATTATATATATGTGTACATGTGTATATGTATGTGCATATAGAGAGAGAGAAAGAGAGAGAGATTTATCTCAAGGAAATGGTTCACGTGGTTGTGGAAGCAGCAAGTTCCAAGTCTGTGGGTTAGATGTCAGATATCAGCAGGCTGGAGCTTCTCCAGACTCACATAGTTGTAGGGGCTGATGAACCCAAGAACCACAGGTCAGCTGGCAGATTGCTGGTTTACAGCTGCAAAGGCTGATGGATTCATGATCAGATTTGAAGAACTGGAGGTCGGTTTGCAAGTCTACGGAAAGCTTACCTAGATTGGGTGCAGGCCATACACGCAAGGAAAACTCTTTTTCAACTGATAAGTTATTCACAGTAGATCACATCATGAAGGTGATTACATTTTATCAGATGTCGTCATGTGAGTGATCACAACATCATATGACTGCCAAGCTATGTCATAACTGCCAAACCACTGAGAATCCTGGCCTATCCAAGCTGACATACAGCCTTAATGATCATAAGTACCAGACTTCACTATTGGTTCCTTAAATCAGTGTTTTTGGCAATTACATGGTAGAAGGAATGAGATAATTCATCATAGCAACCTCATTAGGCAGAATTTCTAAACTCTCAGAATTTAGAGAATTGAATACTAATTAGAGACAGAAAACTGCACCATTTACTTTAAATAAAAATTTTCCTGTCATTTTCTGTCTCACTTTTTTCTGTCCTTTTTTCTGAATGTTTCTACTATTTGCAGAATATCTGGAACCACATTTTCCCAATTGTGATTTGAGCGAATATGGAGAAGACTGGACAAGTTGTATTGTAGACATGCAGTCTCGGATCATCTATTTATGTCGTGAGGCCCGAATTTTGCAGGTAGGTTATTTTTCATATAAATGTATTAACTGCTGTATAAGTCCATACTTAGTGCAACTCCACAATTGAGAGCTTGATGCACAGGATGTGGTCTTTAGAGCAAGTGCTAAAAATCTCACCTTCTCAATTTAGGAGGTGTCCTTTCCAAAGAGTACTGTCTTTTTTATTTCAATTTTTGATATTTATAAACAAAAATTCCATCGCCATTGAGTTGATTCTGACTCCTGGTGACCCTATAGGACAGAGTAGACCTGTCCTATAGGGTTTCCAAGGCTGTACATTTTTACAGAAGCAGACTGCAACATCTTACTCCCGGGGAGTGGTTGTGGTGGTGGGGGGGGTTCTAACTTATGACATTTTGGTTAGCAGCCAAGTGCTTCACCCTACACCAGGACAGAGCTTTATTTTGATAATAATGCTCTATAAAAATATCTTGGAGATGAAATAATCCAAATACAGCATCATAATCAGTGTGTATCAGAAGCCAAGAGCTATGAAAGAGTAAACAAATCTCCACTATAAGGGTATTTGACAAATATTTTTTGGCATTCCACTCACTAGCTCAACAAAGAGACCCTTTCTTAGTTGCTTCAGTGGTAGCTAAGGATGGCACAGGAGAAAACAAAGGCACTCTGTTGTTTACTTTCAGTGATGGCAGAATCTGGGAATAATAATGCATGTCATGATGTTAACCTGTTCTGCTGTATTGCATTAGTAAAAGGTATTTTGTACTCTGTTTATGTGGTGAAAAGGAATTTGTTTTCTCTCTCTCACCCAGTCTGCCTTTGTACTCAATGGGACTTTTTTTTTTTTTTTTTTAAAAAAAAAAACATACGTAGAACATTAGGGAAGAGTTGTCATATCGATTACCTCTCCTGATGAAGTGTTTAACTTCATAACAATGGCTAATTTTCATCAATGTCTCTAGAAATCTCATTTTATTCTCCCCATGTCTAGTCACTCATATTTCTCTCAAGTAAGTTTATGAAAAGTATTTGCCAAGAGTATTTGTAGCTGACCTTGTATTTTTCTGGGGAACTTGATTTTAGCAATAGCTCAAGCACCATGTGCTTGAAATGGAATCTGCTTGTTTTTGACATTCTGTTTTACATCCTATAACAATTCCATCCTAAACATTTGGATGTGGAGATGCTGCCTGAAAACTGGTGAGTTGCACCCTTGGTTAGGCATCAGAAGAGAAGCAGCATCTACTGAGTGCCTGCTGTGTACTTGACTAGGACTGCAATAGGCCTTTGCCCTTCAAGGATGCCGTCCATGGAGAGACTGCAGCTGCGGCACTAGAAAAGCTTCTTAGAGATGCAGAATCTTGGCTTCCAGTGGGCTCAATGAGTTCAGATCTGCATTTTAGGAAGTCCCCAGGTGATCTGTGTGCCCATTCTCATTTGAGAATTCATCCATAGCAGTGGTTGTCAGCCCTGGGTGCGTATTAGAATCACACTGATGCACTTAAAAAAAACCCGAAACAAACTTACTGTGTGGCTAAAAAAAAGTAATTCCACTACCTGAGATTCAGATTGAATTTGTCAAGGATGGGACCCAAGCACAGCTATTTTTAAATAAATTTTTAAGAGCAATTCTAAAATCAATTGCTAATAAGTTGACTCCGACTTTAAATCTAATTGCTGTGGTGACAGTTCAAATTCATGGCAACGCCATGTGTGTGAGAGTAAAACTGTGCTCAGGGTTTTCACTGGCTGATTTTTTTGCCAGGCCTTTCTTCTGAGACACCGCTGGTTGGACTCAAACCTACAGCCTTTTGGCTAGCCAAGTGTATTAACCATTAGCACCATCCAGGGAGGGCTCTGTGGCAACTCTGTGATTTTTTATTTTTATTTAATTTTAATTTTTCTATTTATTGTGAGTGAGTGAAAGTGTACAATCGGGTTTAAATTTGTATGCCCACCTATGTGCGGCTCCTACTGCTCTCTTGCCTGCAGCACACTCCTTCTTTCTGTTCTGTACGAGTCATATCCTCTTAACAATCCTCTGTCCCCTCTTCTCCACCCTCTCCACTCCCCTCTAGTAGGAGGCCAATTGGACGACATCCTGTAGATACATAGAACCACAAAATACACACTTGATATGGTCACTGTGTGTTGCCAAGTCCAATTCATTCCTGTCCGAGGAGCTGACCTCAGTAGTGATTTATGATTAGGGGCAGCTTCAGGTCTAGGGGCCATGCTCCCAGGGGAACCCCCAGGCTTTTGGACCATCAATTGCAGTCTTTTAGTGGAGTGCTCAGGGGGCACCCCTTCTTATTCTCATATTGCCACCAGGACTCAACTTCAGGAGCCCCATCATGGCTGTCACTGGAGGTGGCCTGGCACCATCTGGTTCTTCTGGTCGCATGTTGATGTAGTCACCCATTCAGATGGGTCTTTCTGTCTTCTCGGTTCTCTTTCTCCCGTGTCATTTTTGTCATTGGTGATTATCTCTTCCAGGTGAGTTGGGATCAGCTGGTGTACCTCAGATGGCAGCTTGCTAGTTTTTAAGACCCCAGACACCACTCACCAATATGGTGTGGAGAGAACTCTCTTAGCAATACGCTAGTTATACCAGTTGGACTCGATGTCCTCTGAGAACATGATCCCTGGGCCCCCTCACCCCTGCTACTCTGTCTTTACCTATTGGGTTAAGATTGGAAGAATTTTCAGGTTATGTTGAAGTTCTGTTAAATTGATCTTCTTTCTAATGTGTGCTGTCACTGATTTCACCCAACCAAAGTTCTATCAACTGTCTAATCTATATCCAACCCTCTCTGTCCCTCCCTCCCCTCCCTTGCAGCTGTCAAAGACTCTTTTCTTCTGTACGTGAGTCAGTTTTCCAGTCCTTAAAGTAGGGTCTCATGCCATATTTGTCCTTCTGCTGCTGACTAATTTCACTCAACATAATAAAGTTCTGTATTGATGAGGTCTAGTTGGTTAATTGCCACAGTAAAGTCTTCTGTGTCTTTACTGAGCTTTTTTTTTTCTTTTTTAAGTATAATCTGTTGTATCTGAGATTAGTATTGCCACGTCTGCTCTTGTTTGTATATTGTTAGCTTGGTATATATTATTCCATCTTTCAATTTTCAGTTTGTTCATAATCTTTAAGTCTAAGGTGAGTTTCTTGTAAGCAGCATATAGACAGGTGTTTTTAGACCCTCGATGTCACTTGTTGTCTCTTTTACAGGAGCGTTCAGTCCATGTACCTTCAATGTAATTATTAATAGGTGTTTATTGCTGTCATTTTGCTGTATTTACTTTTGTGTTGATGCTTTCTCTGTTGCTCTTACTATTCTGTTCTGGGACATTCTTCTTTATGGATCGATTTTTCACCCTTTTCAGTGTTGTGTTTGTTGACACTCCTGTATTGCGTTTCTTGCTTTGATATGCTGCTTCTTCTTCTGCTTTGCAGCTACCCCTATAATTTCCCTTAATAATGTATGTTTAAACCCTTTTTTAACTCCTAAATATCTTATTAACTTCCTCTCTATCTGGGTGGACTATAACTACTGTAATATATCCCTCTTTTTTATGTGATAGTATCATAGTTTTCATGATGTGATCACTGGATCACTTCTTTTAGTATTATAGCTTTGGTTGGGGTTTTGTCACTTCTCTAACTGAGTATGTTTCTGGTTTGATTGTGTCCTGTAGTGTCTCCTAAAATACAAAGTTAATGGTTATGTTCTTCTAAGCCAAGAGTGTCTTTGAGTATTTCTTGTAGCTTTGGTTTGGTTTTCACAAAGTTTCTGAGTTTCTGTTTATCTGTGAAGGTCTTAATTTCATTTTTGTATTTGAAAGACAGTTTTGCAGGGTATGTAATTCTTGGTTGGCAGTTTTTCTCTTTCAAGGCTTTGAATGTGCCACCCTACTGTCTCCATGCCCAACATGGTTTCTACTGAGAAGTCAGACAAAAGCTTACAGGGGTTCTCTCTGAAAGTTAGCTTTGCTTTGAGTCTCACTGCCTTTAAGAGTTTCTGCTTCTGTTTCATTTTGTTAAGCTTGATTATAATATGTCTTGGAGTCTTTCTTTTGCGGTCTCTATTGTATGGCGATTGATACACATCTTGGATATCTATGTTCTCTTCTTTCATAATTTCTGGGACGTTTGCTGTCAGCAAGTCAACAACAATCCTCTCTGTGTTTTCAGATGTCCCTTCCTGTTCAGGAACTCCAGTTAATTGTAGATTGTTCCTGTTGATAGAGTCCCACATGTTTATTAATGCTTCTTCATTTTTCTTCTGTCTCTTCTCAGATTTCTCCTCAAAAATGCTGGTGTTGGTAGTTCTGTCTCCTAAGTCAGGAAGTCTGTTTTCCATTTGTTCGATTCTCTTCTCTTGGCTTTGAATTGAGTTTCCTGATTCTTTAATCATGTTATCAATCTGTTGGATTTCAGAATGCTGGAGTTCCACCAATTTGAACAGCTTGCTTAATACTTCATTTAGGTCTGCTAAATTTTGTATAATGTCTAGGAAGGCTCTATATGTAATTCTTTTTCATTTGACCTCTGAAAGTTTCAGAAAGGCTTCTTCATCTGGGAAGTTCTTTGGTTCTTTCTTTTGGGAGCTTTCTGGAGCCATGGTTGGATTTTTCCCTAAGTGTCGGGTCAAGGTCTGTTGCTTTTTGGTCATCTAGAGGTTATTTAGTTTCTCTGGTGTTGCCTTAATAGCAGCTAAGTAGACATTCATCACCAGTTACCTCTACTTACTCCAGCGAATGGGCCCCATGGAATCTCTGTGATAGCAGGCTCCACCTCCTGGCTGGCAAACACACAGCCCTACTTATGGAGTCACTGGGAAGCCGTCAACTGACCCTTTGTTGTGGATCAGTCAGGATTGGAAAATATACCGTCAGGCTGCACAGCAGTTATTTCTGTAGGTAGTCTTATTTTGAAAGGTAAAAGCTATCTGACAGCTTCCATAAACAGTCAGGCTTCCAGGTGTGCAAGCCCCTCTTTCCACATGGCAGTGGAGACACCTCTGTATCCATACCTGGATGCTATGATCTAGTTCAAAGTATGGACAGGCTTCTGCCCTGCTTTCATCAGGTGTCAGGCCCTACCCAAACAGTAAACTGCTAAACACAGGTTTTCTTCTGGGGAAGCACTCCCCAGGCTGGCATTGCCTCCTAGCCTGAGAATTAGCCTCCCCCGAGGCCTCTGTTTGGGTAGCTCTGCCTCCTGATTGGACAAGATGGTGTCCCTCAGAGGCTTTTCCACCCGTTGGGAAACAGTTGAATCAATGGCGGAGGCTTGGAAAGAGGGGTGGAGGGGCCATGGTGCACACAGTCACGGCCAGGCTGTCAAAGTGTGACTATTCCACCCGCTGGTCACAGTAGCAGTGTGGCAGGACTTTGCTGCCAGTTAAGCACAGTCGCTGCCACAGGCTAACAAAAAGGAAAAACGTCAAAGCTGGGAGTTACCTTCAGTCCACAAGAGCCGGCCATCAACAAGGGTGGGGGGTCAGCGAAAGAGAAGAAGTTTCCCTTTTAGTGACATGTAGTCCAAGATGACAGCCCTGTGCCATGTCCTAGGGCTCACTAGGTGTCCAGAAGGCTCCATTTAATTATCAGTCCTGTGCTTAGTTTTTGGAGTGAGATAATGAGATGTGTGCCTAGTCCGCCATCTTCTCTGTGGTATTTGGAAATAAATTTTTAGGATAGTTTCTAAACGGTGCAGCCAGATTTCAAAGCCACTGGGAGTAGAAAAGCTGTCATCAAGTTGATTCTTTTTTTTATTATTATTACGATTGAGTGCAAATGTACATTCCCATATAAATTTGCATGCCCACCTGTGTGCAGCTTCCACTGCTCTCCCTGCCCAGTGACAGCACACTCCTCCTCTCCATTCTGTACATGTCATATCCTCCTGACAATCTCCTATCCTTTCCTCTCCACCCTCTCCCCCACCTCCAGTAAGAGGTCAGCAGGACGACATCCTATAGATGCATAGAAGCATAAAGTGCACACATATGGTCACTCTGTGTCTGCAGTCCAATCCATTCCTGTCAGAAGAGTTGATGTCTATTGGGATTTATGGACAGGGGCAGCATCAGGTTCAGGGGACATGCTTGCAAGGGAACCCTGAGGCCCCTGGACCATCAATTGCAGTCTTTTAGTGGAGATCTCAGGGTGCACCCCTTTTTTTCTTGTGTTGCTAGTGAGACTCAACTTTGTGAGTCCCGTCATGGCTATCGCTTGTGGAAAAGCTGCCACTGAGTTGATTCAGACTCAAAGCCTATAAGACAGAGTAGAACTGTACCACAGAGTTTCCACAGGGTGCCTGGTGGGTCTGAGCTACTGACTTTGCTTAGCAGCTGTAGCACTTAACTACTACGCTACCAGCGTTTCCACTGGGGATAGAGTAAAGTAAAAACAAACACAAAGGATCTAAACCAAACCCACTGTGGTTAAGTTGATTCCAATGCATAGTGATGCTGTAGGACAGAGTAGAACTGCCCTCCTAAGGTTTCTGAGGCTATAAATCTTTATAGAAGCAGATTGGCACGTCTTTCTCCAATGGAATGGCTGGTGGGTTGGAATTGCCAACTGAGTGCTTATCCACTGCTTCACTAGGGCTCTTCAAATACACGTAAAACAAAAAATTGTCCTCCTCAGGAAACTCATTTATTAAGCATTTCTTTTGTGCCAGCAGTTTTTGTTCATCCATTCATGCTGCCAACTCCCCCAAGAAGTAGGGAATCCTAGCAGCTTGAGCAAGACCCAGACTCATACCTGTTCTAAGATAGTACCGTGGGGCAGTGTTGGAATCATCCATGTGGCTTTGGCCCATCTTTTGCTAGATGGTTGCTTCCACACCAACCCAGGAGGTCCTTGTAGGTATAGAGTATGTATATCTTTTCTCACTACGGGATTTTGTTATAAATATAATTTTGTGTTACAGAAGAGACGTGCTGACAGAAATCAGGGCTCTGTCAACGCTGATGAACTGACATCTGCAGATCTCAATGGCGAGAGCGATGATGAAGTCATTTCTAACACATCTCAGGTGACGGCTGCCTCTGGCACCGGAGAATCTGTGGCTTCTAACGACAGTGATGCTGCCACTGTAATCACAGAACATGAGGTTTCTCCGTATAACAGTGATGCTACCTCTGAAACCAGAGAATATAGAGCTTCTCCCCAAGACAGTGATACTTCCTCTGAAACCACAGAACGTGGGGCTTCTCCCCAAGACAGTGATACTTCCTCTGAATCCACAGAGCTTGAGGATTCTTCACAGGACAGTGATACTACCTCTGAAGAAGTTAACGAACCTTCAGCTGATGTTGAAACCCTAGGTAAGTTTTAAGATAAGTTTCTCTAGATAAATGTTACATCTGGGTGAAGCATTTCAGGGTCGTTGTACTCTTCTCTGTGTTTGAAACTTTTCACAATAAAAAACCCACACCATTTAATCCTTTCTGTTAATGTGGTAGTGAAATACAGATGCTGGTTCTGAAGCTGATGATTTTTACTGGGAAACTCTCCTTGCTGGTTTGAGTTTGGAAGGCAGTGCTTGGCCAACTCATTTGACCAGTGTGAGCGCCACAGTTAGGCATCTCGCAGCAGTGAAAGGAAGAGCCCCAACTGCAATGAGGCAGAAGCAGTTCAGGGGGCTTGTTCTCAGTGTGTGGCACAGTTCAGGGGCTCAGAAATACCCCTTATATCAATTCATGAATCCTGTTCCTAGGATCTTGTGTTTCCACTGCTGGCATTTCTTGCTTTCCTCTTTTAAGTGGCATTATGGTTCAGTAGGTGATTTGCCACCTGCTCCTCACGCTTTTTGCCAGAGCCTTCTCCCCTGGATACTGGAAATTTCCTGTTTGCTACTAGCAGTGATGCCTGAGGTAGCAAAATGTCATCCTCTATCTCTACCATGTACCATGCGAACCCTGAGTAGAATATTGCCCATGATCCTGTTCAAACTATTTCCATGATAAAATCTTTGTATTATAGCTTCTATTATAAAATTACTGTGTTTTTTAAGGTCGCATACTATAGAAACAGACTCTGACCAAATCAAAAACAAATTACTGGACAGATAGCTCATGTATTTCTAGAAACAAAGGACAACTTAGACTCTGGCAGCCTCAGTCCCTTGGAATGTGGGGGCCATCAGTGGCTTTCAGGCTGTAGGGCTACAGCTTCCACAACACCTGGGCTCATTTCACTGTTCAGATTCCCAGGAGAAAGAACCTGATTGGAATAACAGGGGTCCCAGGTCCCTAACCTGGGCTTGGCTGTTGTTACAGTCAAACAGAACAGCTAAGACAGCATGAGCCCAGTGTTTACTAACTCGTGTGTAGCCTATTTTACTATTTTATTTTAAAAATTTGGAAAATACTTGAGGGGGGAGACCTCCCACAAAGTATTTTAAAAAGCTATTGTGGACACTTTACTTTTCTTCTAGATATTCCTTCCAGACATTTAAAAATATGATAATGATCTATATGTAATTACACTTCTGTCCCCTTCTAATGTATGTTTTCCCCAAGAATGTATAATCTGTATAACCATTGTTTTTAATAGGTACAGAACATTCTATTGAGTAAATGTACCATAATTTATTTAACTACCTCCTTTGGATTTTGGTTTGAGCGTTTGGAGGAGGGGATTTTAAACCATGCAGCAAAAAAAGAGAAAAAGCTGATTTGGATAGCTTTTACCAGTGTTCGGATTATTTTCTCAGGTTCATTAAAAAAAAAAAAACCAAATCCATTGCCACCAAATAGATTCTGACTCATAGCAACCCTGTAGGATGGAATAGAGCTGCCCCATAAAGTTTTCAAGGAGTGACTAGTAGATTCAAACTGGCAACCTTTTCGTTAGTAGCTAAGCTCTCTAAACACTCTGTTACCAGGGCTCTATTTTCAAGTTACAAATCACCAAGTTAATGAGTATTAGCCTTTCTTTCTGACCCTTGGTTAGGTATTGCTAGATTAGGTTTAGGTTTTGGACCCATTGAGTGAAGTTTTAAATATTTTAATCTCTCTTGCTAAATGTTGAATCTGAGTGATTCAACAGTTTATACTGCTACCTATTAAAGCATAGATGTTTCAAGATAAGAAAACATGCTTTATTGACTTGTAAGAATCATGTTGAGTTTCTATAACACATTCTCTTTGTAAGTCTTTCTTATATGTAAAGTGGAATATTTTTAAATTGGTTAATTTGAATCACTAGCTGTAAAAATGAGAAATGAAGACAGGCCAAAAATTTATTTTTCATTCCAAATACAATATCTAAAATGAGTCAGTAATTTTTTGACATTTAAATGATGATAACTCTGATAACAAAATCTACTTTTTAAAGTCACAGATATTTCAGTAATAATCATGGTGTTTCATTTTGAGAAACAAAAACCACCTTATAAGTAAGAAAACAATGCATTTAAAATTACTTAAGATTTAATACTAACTGTAATTTTAAAACTTATTACAGTCTAAAGGGTAGCAGAATAATAAATCTTCCTTTGGACAATTGAAGCCTGCGTGGTCGTCTCACTTCACATGCTGTCTCAGAATAGACTCAAAACTTGAGGCCTCAATTATTTTTAACCTCAAATTCCTTAAACTAAGAATTTAGAAAGAAAAAAAAAATTCTATCTTCCAAAAACAAAACTAAACCCATGGTTGGCAAGTCAATTTTGACTCATCAGTTAGCCACCCTGCAGGACAGAGTGGAACTGCCCCATAGCGTTTCCAGGGAATACCTAGTGAATTTGAACTGCTGGCCTTTTGGTTAGCATAACAGTGTTTTAAAAAAACATGCAAAAGATACCAGTTTAACATCTCCCACAAAGATGATCTTTCTTTTTTGCTTCTAGAATATCTGGGAAATCCGCGTCGAAATATAAAGATGGCAAGTTCAGTAATTAATGTGGCGAAAATGAAGCCTCGACCAGAGCAGGCAGCCAGATACCTCATTCGCCACCTGTTTGCTGATGATGCCCTGATGCAGAGTGATGTCTGGGGCCAGCCTAAGCGTGGGATGTGTGCCCTGGACTCCAACAAGATCCGTGCTATCCAAGGTTTGTTTTATGCAGAGTATGTGAGAATAAGTAAAAGCAAACTGTGTTAGAGAAGAAAGGCAGAAAGAAAAATTCAGTCAGTTTGTGTATGTCATGAGCTGAGATGAATCTCTTACTAATTCCCTCATCAGGGACAGGTTAGGTGGTTGTGTTTCTCTTTGCATTTAAGGCATCAGGGCTAATTGCTCTTCCTTGAAAGATGTTTATTGGGACAGGAAAGGCTGTATTGACTCTGCCCCCCTGCTGTGTGGACTGCCAAGGCTTGGAAATGAAAATGCCTTCAATTACTGAGGATCAAGGTCAAAGCAGAAGGGTTTTTTTGTCCATTTGCAGAAGTGACAACAGTAGTATATAGTGTGTTCATTTTTCCTGTGCACTTCACCTAAGATATGTAAATGAAGTAATAGAGCTTTCAGAACCAATTCTGTGAGCTCTTGAATTTGAACCAAGTAGGATGCAGACTGTTTCCTGCCTGTGTTGGTGATACCCAACACAGGCATAGTTCTAAATTCCAACCTGAACTTAATTTGGTTTCTCCCTTTATATCACACATTTTCATAGCCAGCACATTTGAGCAATGCTTGTATTTCAGATTAAAGAAACCTAGCTTATAGCTCCCATTGTGAAAAACCAAAAACCAAGCCCAGTGCTGTCAAGTCGATGCCCACTCATAGCAACCCTATAGGGCAAAATAGAACTTGTCCCATAGAGTTTCCAAGGACCACCTGGCTGATTTGAACTGTGAGACTTTTGGTTAGCAGACATAGCACTTGACCGCTACACTACCACGGTTTCCAAGCTCCCTTTGTAAGTACTTGTTATCATTGAACCTGGTTGTTTTCAAACTTTTTCTTTACTGCAGCTCATAGTAAGAAGTACATTTTACACTGACACAGTACACATACATGGGACCTGGTACATGTGTGACAAAGATTTAGAAAGCAACAAAAACAAAAGTTTCAGAGCAACATTTACTGTTTCTCTGAGAATTGCATTCCAGTGTTGTCTATTTTCTATTATATCTCTTCTAAAATGCTTGCAATCAGTGATGTCATGACCTGGTAGTTGGTCACAACTTGCAACTGGACTGTCACTAAGCTAAGCCACCAGGTCAAAAAAAAAAGAAAACCAGAAGCTGAAACTCTTCCTACTTTGTGGTAAAGCAAAACAAAGCAGAATTTACAGCCAATTCAGAAATGAAGGTTTTTATAGAAGCAATAGTGTTTTTTTAATAAAAAATTTTAGTAAGAGGGAAAAAGGTGACTTTTATAGTTCCTTAATATCTGGAATAGAGTAGTTCCTTAGAAGCTGATTAACAACATTATTCTATATATTTCATCTTGTTTTTATCCCTTATATAAAAAATCAAGATGTGTTCTGTAATAAAAATTATTCAGTATCATTGGAACATAGTATCCACATAGGGTTCATTTTAACTCAAAGTTCTAGTCCTTTGTAGGAGGGTGGTCATGTGAGTTATTTCAGCCAAGAGAATATAGTAGTTATTGCCCTGGGGGCAGCAGTAGCGATGAGAGGTAGAACCAGCCCCAAGAACTAGAAGCTGACAAGAAAGCATATTCTGCTTTAATACAAGATCAGAATGAACTTGGAGAAGTAGGAGAGTCAAAACAGAGACCAAGTCCCCAGAGAGAAGAGATTCCTGTGCTAGCAGGAGGATTGGGCTTTATAGCCTATAATAGAGTGGCTTTAGAAGTATTGCTTACATTATTGACTATTTCATCCAGACAGAAATGTACAGAAAATAATACAGTTCAACAAGCACCTGTCCTCTACCCGTTATAGAAACATTTTGCACTTTGTGTTCCAGTTTTTTTTTTTTAATAAGTATTACTGATATAATTAAAAACTCCATCCTATCATCCCTTTCCCCTCTCTTTCCCAGAGATAATCAAAGTCCTGGAGTTGTATATATCATTCCCAAGCATACTTTGTGCTTTTGCTACGTATGTTAATAGATCAATAACATACAATACTGTTTTGTAGCTGTTTAAATGCACATAAATGGGGGCTACAGAGCGTATACTTGTAATTTTTTTTTTATCATTCAGCATTGTGTTTTTGAGATCTAGCTCATGCATTTCAGTGACTAATTGGTATCCCACTGAATGAACAAAATCAGTTTATTTTTCTATTCTAGTATAATTTCATATCCTAAGATTTTGTTACTTGGGAGAAGCTCTTCTGGACATTGGAAGTTGGAGATAAGTATGTCCAGTGGCCAGAAGTTTTATTTGGAGGCTGTTATTAGATAGTCTCTGATCAGTATCATTTAAGAGCTCTTTAGACAATAGCTTATATGGAGAAAATTTATCGGCTGCAGATTTGTAGTCATCGAACAATTCTTACTCCTTATACCTCCTGTCTATTTCTACGTGAGACAAAACTGTAAACTCTTAGTGATAGGAAGTACGTCATAAGTCCTCTATTACAGCTTCCCACTTGGAGCAGGAATTCCCATCTCACTATGAGAATGGGTGCCAACCCTTGACTGGAACACTGCCACTGAGGAGGTGCTCTCCATAAGGCAGACCACTGCATTTAAAGGAGCTCTCATTCATTGGAGGGAACCCTCGGGGTGTAGTGGTTAAGTGCTATGGCTGCTAACCAAAAGGTAGACAGTTCAAAGCTACCAGGCACTCCTTGGAAACTCTGTGTGCAGTTCTTATGTATCCTGTAGGGTTGCTATGAATCAGAATCGACTTGATGACAAAGAGTTTGGACTGTATTTGATTTTTAATTCAAGGGAGAGGTCTCCTTTCAGCGTAATCAAAATTTACCTCCCATGTAATACACGTTGGCCCTAGTTACCCCTCTTGAACTAAGCAGAGTAAATCTAATCACTGTTTACATGGTAGGCCTTTAAGTATTTAAAGACAGCTGTGACTTCCTGCTGGAGTGTTAGGAATAATAAATATACCCCCCTACCCTTCAAGTACACAACCAAGTGAGAAACAGCCGCTAGAATGAGGCACTTGGAGGTGAACGTATCAGCTTTGTTTTTGAATCGTACATGCCCAGTGTTTCCAAACTTGCCACTTTGGAGATCCCTCCACATGGAAGCATGAGGGTTGGAAAGTGAGTGTTTTCACCCCACTTTTCCCGGGTCTTAGACATTTGCAGTTAAATACCTCCATTTCCTCCAGTAATTCCTGATATAAGTTGTTTTCCTGATCCTCCATGATCTGATTCACTGACTTGACTTGTGGATGTTCTTCCGTGTCTACAAAAGAGAATTTCAGATGTGCTCAAATTAATCTGTAATGTGATAATACTGTTACCTCTCTGAAGTCAGAGCAGCCTAAGATGACAGTCACCATGTTTAAATTGATGATCAATTAAGACACCTAGATGTTTTTCTAGACTGACATTTACTGTTATCATTTAGGCTGTGACTCTTTCTACTGTAAGTATATATATATCTTTTATATTTTATTTTATTATTTTTTTATTATGACTGGGTGAAAATGTACATTCCCGTATAAATTTACATGCCCACCTGTGTACAGCTGTGGGTGAAGATTTTGTATCTGCTCTTCTACATTTTATTCTGTTAGCACAGAGCAACATTATCCGGACTAGGTTGATTAATTAAGCACCTGTCAGTTAGCCAGCCAATTAGCAGATGTTTCCTGAAGAAAGTGTGTTTTAGTCAAAAGGTAGGAAAGATCTTAATCTGGCAACACATGGGCCTTGGTTGATTCATGTTTCAGTTATCTCTGTTTTGAAAAAAGTGTTTTGAATGTCTTTAGAAGGGTCAGGCACACTCAGGTCTCCACAGTCCTGACCTTCTGTTTTCTTAATGCACTATCATTGCCTTCATTTATGACCCTGTCAAGGCTTCATGCATCTGCAACCTATGAAAAAGTGAAATGAAGTTATATGGTTTTTTACTGTGTGATTTTCTTTTTGAGAGCGTGTAGTATGCTTATGGGCAGTGTAAATTCCCAAATGGGGGCTACGTGGTCTGGCACTTTTCATTTGCCCAGTCAGAATCTTTTTTCCCAAGAAACTTTTAATATTGCAGAGAACACATTTTGAGAAATACCAATTCAGACCCCTTGTTTCAGACTGTTGAATGCTTTGCAAGTGCCACTTCTGTCTTTGAATGAATTAGCCATTTTTTCCCAGCGCGGTTGCCATAGGCAGGTGGGACAAGCCTACTTTCCCCAGCTTCTTTTATGTTAATGAAAATGTCCAGAAGGATAGAGCCTGATACTGAACCCAGTGATAGATCACCTTAAACCTCCCAGGCTACCACTAATCCTGTTAGTTAGCCTATTGCGGGTCTGAAAGGCTTTTAACCTTGTCACATGCCTTGCTAGAAAATTTAGATACGACCTGTTTGTGGCATTGTCCTGATTGACCAGCCTACTGAATACCAGAAATGAGATTTAATGTAGTCAATGAATGCTGGCTTCCAGTGAGCACCAGGTCTTTTCTTAAGAGCTCAGGGTACTTAGCACTTAGAAAATTACCGGAGGAGATACCCAAGGGCAACTCTGCTCTTCTACTAACATCTCTGTTCCTCACTTTCCCCTTCGGCCTCCTACTTTCTCTATAAATGCTCCGTGAGTTATGCTGTGCTGGTATATCACCATCCCTTGTTTTCTTCTGATCTAAGACCTTCATTCCTTTTGTCAGAGGTAAACCAAGCAGTATCAACAAATTTAGAAGTTCTAGGCATCTTGCCTATAAGAGTATGAAAGGCACCGTGGCCTCTTGTTGGTTACTAAGCCAAACATGCTTCTATTGGATATAATCTGCTACATGTATGTTTACCAGTTTAACAATAGTAAAAGTTCACATTGGCTACTTCAAGGCAGCAAAAGATTCCTAGTCTAGTCAACAGCAAATCATGGGAGATTTTGTTGTTTCGTTGGGATTTAAGAATGATGATACTGCCTGTGGTTACCCTGTAGTCTACCTGTTTTAAATAGTTACAGTCTAATAACTCTTTCCCAGATACATCTGTAGGGTTAAGATTATTTTAGCTTCTGTTTTGAAACTTTGCCGCCAGAGTTTCTCCAAGACAGCTTCACGACCTTTGATCTGGCAGCAGGTGAATACGACTGGAAACTCTGCATAAAGTGTGTCAATGCCTACATCAACGGGCTTAGGCGAAACCTCAGGAAGACGACAGAGAAGTTCCAGCCAGTTCCAGCGACGGCACCTTCCATGGATTCAGAACAAGAAGATCCTGACGCAGCTCTGTGAAGTACTTGAATGTCAGTCATAATACTGTTAAAGAAAATAGAAGTAAAAAAAAAATTTGTTGCATGTTGTGTGAGTTTTTCAAGTTATAATTCCGAAATTAGTCTGTTGTAGTGATAGAGTAGTTCTTCCTTCACCAAAACATTCTGCCCACATGGAAGCAGGTTTGCAGTAGGATGATGTAGAATCTCTCATCTCATGGGCAAGTAATACGCAGTACTCTGATAAGAACTTCTGAGTAAACCTATGGTAGTAAACTCCTGAAGGTCATTTGCATTAGTGTTTGAATAGAAAATGAGAGTAGCACATTTAGAATTGACTGGTAAGACATCTGAATGTCTGTGAAACAAATACAGGGGATTAGATGGAGAACCATAGTGGAGGAGGGGTAACTTGTGTAGAATAGACACTAAGCGTGTGTTAAATGAATCATAGACTCTGCTGCTTCAAGGCATGGTGTGCTTTATATAATCAAAACCTTCATGTTGGCTTTCTCATACATCCATCAGTAAAAGAACTGTAAGATTGGCAACACATTGTTTGACCCAAGCTTTACTGACACTGTTCTTTTGATGATTTACTCTTGTTAGGACTAGCATTCTTTCAGGTAACTCCTGATGACATTTTACCACAGAAGTGTGCTCAGAGTCAACATAGAAAATCGTATCAGGAGACTTTTTGTTCTAGTAAAGTAATTTAGATTTTAGACTAGAGCACTTTGAGTAACAGAAGCGGACCAAACTTGGATGTTAAAATCATTGTTACTTCTGAAATGTCAGGATGAAGATTTCAGTGTGTTTGCTGTGTTCTTATAGATTCTACTAGTTGAAATGCATACAAATCTTAAAAGTGTTTAAATGAAGAAACAGCTGATGATAAACTCATTTACAAAGAAGTGGTCTTAAAAAATGGGCTGGGTTATTGGCCAGCCAAGCCAAGTGTGGGGTTATTAGAAAATTTAAAAAAAAAGTTTTGTTCACAAATAGTATTTTGTTCTAATTCAAGCACTTTATTTTAAAATAAAATAGTGATAGAGTAGTTCTTCATTCACCAAAACATTCTGCCCACATGGAAGCAGGATTGCAGTAGGACGATGTAGAATCTCTCATCTCATGGGCAAGTAATACGCAGTACTCTGATAAGAACTTCTGAGCAAACACATGGTAGTAAACTCCTGAAGGTCATTTGCATTAGTGTTTGAATAGAAAATGAGAGTAGCACATTTAGAATTGACTGGTAAGAAATCTGAATGTCTGTGAAACAAATAAGAGATTAGGTGGAGAACCATAGTGGTTCTCCATTTCATTTTATTTTTGAATCAGCCATAGAAAATACTGTGTAAACCCATTGTTTGATCATTATGATTAAGAAATGTTGTGTCAGTGATAATACCGTCTTTCAGCATTCAACCTGTTCAATACTCCTCAGTTATGTTCATTTATGGCATTTAAAAAGCAGTATTTTCCCTTGCTAGAGAGACTTCAGATTGTAGTTATGGCCATTTGCTTGTGACACATGTTTTAAATAATTGATATTAAATTGTTCTTTTGATAAGGTACAGAAAGAAATTCAATACAAAGTAGTATGTCAGTCAATGTAATTTTTATGAAAATTGGTAAGTCCCACTATTTTTGTGATTTGTGAGATGGTTTAAGACATTTTTATTTGACCAAGTTGTAGAATAGCTATGTATCTTCATACGATGGATCTTTTGAAAATTTAACTTTTAGGGTATTAGTAAAACGTAGTATAGTTTTATGAATAGAATACATAAAAGATTTATCTTTAAAAACTAGTCTCTGAATAATTTGCTGCTTTTAGCTTAAGAAAATTATAGTACTCTATATTGATCTTGATCTGTTTAAAGTAGACCTACAATAGTCTTAAAAAGTAAAGAAATTCACTTACAAAAACTTAACATGGAGGGGAAGAGGGTTTTGACTTGAGTTATTCAGATTAGTCCATCTAAGGTAGTCTTTGGCTTTGCCATCCAGCTTTGCAAACAGCAAATTACTGCTAATAGAGATAATAAGGAAAGTAAAACTACACTCTAGGCAAGACTACATTTCAAATTATATACGTAGATCTTGAATTCATTTGTACATTTTAGTATCTGGAACATTCTCTGGATTAGAAATAAAATCACCCCAAAAAAGCAAGCACTTTATAAAAAAATTTCAAGATACAGAACACTGAGTTGGAACCAACTGACAGTGATGGGGTTTAGTTTGGTTAGCTTTGCCACAGTGAAGCGAATGTTCTGTAAATTTACCTTGTCCTGTAAGGTAGCTACTAGTTACATGTGGCTATCAAGCACTTGAGATGTGTGGTTAATTAGACTGGGGGCCTGCATTTAAAATTGTATCTCATTGTAATCATTTACATTGAAATCACAACATGCAGCTACTGACTACTGCGTTGGCTAGTACAATTCAGAATATTCATAGTACTTGTTGATAAATGTATCTCGAATGTGCTGCAAATAAATATTTAAAATTTTCGTAATACATATGTCTGTTTGTTTTTTTTAAAGGGCTAATTTTATAGAACTTTTTCTACTAGTATCTATAATGTTTTATATTTATGGTAACAATTTTTCATTCAGTTTCATGAGTAGAGTGCTTGGTTTCTAGCAACAATTTACCATGGTAGATGTAATTGTAAGGACATTGTTTTGTCTTTCCTGGGTAAAAATGGGGAAACACCAGTGGCATACTGGTTAAGAGCTAGAGCTGCTAACCAAAAGGTCAGCATTGGGAGTCCACCAAGTACTCCTTGGAAACACTATAGGACAAACAGTTCTACTCTGTCCTATAGGGTAACCATGAATTAGCATCAACTTGACGGCCATGGGTTTAGTTTTTTTTGGTAAAAGTACAGGTATTGTCAAAGCCTACTATTATTGCATGTCTTAACATTTGTTTTTTTACATATATGGTAGTGTTTTTATCTTATCCAGCATGGCTTAGGTTTCAGCTCTACTTTTTCAATTTTCCTTAGAGCCTATATCCATATCTATGAGAACAAGTTTTTGTGGTGGTCCGGGATAGTGGCAGCCTAACTGCATTAACATAGTTTTACACAAACCATGCACGCCTTCTGTGTGTGTTTGCCAGTCATGCCCTCCCCATGAAGTAAATGTGCTATGCAGATTTTTTTTTTTAAAAAGAGCAACATGTGGAAGAAGACTGACCTGGTGGTGGTTATGAAAGTGCCTCAAGCTGGCAAAAGAAGAAAAGTGCACATCACTTGTGTAAAATACAACAGTTCTTATGTAAGAATAAGGCACTTGTCCCTCCTTCCTTTCACTTGAACTTAACTCACAAGATAAACAGTTCGCAACGATCTTTTCACCATGATAACCCTTGCATCCACTTAGAGATTGAATAATTGGTCATCCCACATAATTGGAAAAATCAGTATGCAAGATTTATGGGTGACAGGTACAAATCAATACACAAGTGCAGGTGGCAAGAAATAAAAACATATTTTGCTAACAAGTTTGGGTCTCCATGCACTGGCAGTGGAAACTGAACCTGTTAAGGAAAAGACCCAGGGCATGAATGAAAGTGGATTTGGGAGAATACTTGGTAGATGTTTTCATACTTTGCTCTAGAATTGCTTCTAAATTCAAGGGTCTTATATAATGCCAAGGCTGGGGGTAAGGGTTTCAGAATCAGGCCATTATTCCTAGTCATCGTCAGCTGAGATGTTCCTCTGCTGCATCTCTTCTTTAATCACACGCCGAAAGCCATTTTTAACTGTGTCCACAGTTCCTACTTACAATCTCATACTTGACTGCTACAGACAGGTTGGTGGGGGTAGGGTGAAGGGCTTTTTACAGAGTCTTGGTAATCTTAGTTTCCCAGAAATCTTCGGAGAGTTTCCCACCTTGATGCTTCAGGCTGAGAATTCCACTTTCCTGATCACTGATGGCACCTTTGACAATTTTTTTCATGTTTTTAAATAGATGGACCATTGATGCCTGTACTAAACCTTTTATACCTGGTCTATGTGGCATGACTTTTGTTTTCCTAACTGAACCCTGACTTAGGACAACAAATCTCATGCCTTTAATCCTCTCACCACCCCATGAGTTGGACCATTAGAAATGAGGGAACTCAAAAGTTTGTTGTGCCACTCCCATGCCCAACAACAAGCAGTATTAAAACTATTTCAGGTATTTCTCAGCAATAAGGCTGAATTTTTTTTTTTTTAATCAGAGTGACGTCTTGAAAAGAATGAAGAGTTAAACGATGTAAAAAACTATTTCACTATAAAAGCATTTTCAGGCACACTAGAAGCATTCAGAAACTATGAGAGAACCAGAGAGGTCCAGACAAATTCCCTTCCCACCTTCCAGTTGGTATTAGAGCATGCAGAGCCAGTCTTAACATTACTTGTCTTCCTCACTAGCCTGAGCTTCCTGAGGGCAAAGGTAGTATCTTCAGTGCCTAATACAGTGATGTGGGAATAATAGGTGCCCCACAAACAAAAGCATTCTTCGTTTGCCCTGTCTTGTTAGTTGCCAACAAATTGATAACAACTCACGGTGACTCCATGTGTGTAGAGTAGAACTGTTCCCTGGGATTTCAAGGATGTGAGCTTTCAGAAACATGATCAGGCCTGTCTTCCCAGGAGCCTCTGGATGGGTTCGAAACTCTCACTCTTCAGCTAGTAGTCAAACACTTAAACCATTTGAACTACCTGTAGAGACTCCCTGCCCAGCTGTACCACTCCTGAAATTCCACCACTGATTTCATTTCTTTGGTTTGAGCTTCATATGACCCTTTCACCATCTATGTCTTCTGGCTTCTTCCACTTCCAATTGTATCTTCACTAGACAGAATTTATTTGCATGTCTACAAGCAAGAATTATTTTGCAGACAACTTTCAGAATTGAGGAATGGCTCAAAAACAAAGGAATAGGACCAGATGACACAGAAGCGTGTGCTATAACCAGTGCACAGTTTGCCCCTATGAATGTAAATATCCATTAATAGAGACTGGTGACACAAATTAAGAAACTTCCCCTGCAATGGGGAAATAACAGAATATAGAGGATAGTAAGAACATGAAAGGCAAACCATAGGCTGAAAACATAATGCATGTATGTGACAAGGAACTTGGATCTATCATGTATTTAAAATGTTCTACAGTAAAAAGATGAACAACCCAATTGAAAAATGGACAAAATGGGCACTTTACAAGAGGAGATACAGAAATGACAGATGAGAAAGTATTCAACACCCCAGATCATCAGGTTAATGCAAATTAAAATTGCAATGAGATCATAGTATCCACCCAGTAGAATGGCTAACATTTAAAAGACTCACAATGCAAAGTGATAGTGAGGATGTGAGAAAACTGGAACATGATAGACACTGCTGGTGGGAGTGTAAAATGGCACAACCACTGTGGAAAAATGCTTGGACCTTTCTAATGAAACAGACAAGACCTAGTGTCACTGTGGCTAAAGCATTTGGCTACTAACCAACAGATCAGTGGTTTGAACTCACCAGCTGCTCCCTGGGAGAAAGATGTGACATCTGCCTCTATAAAAATTATAGTCTTGGAAACCCTATTGGGCGACTCTATTTGGTCCTGTAGGGTTGCTATGAGTTGGAACCAACTCGACAGCAATGGGTTTGTTTATGACCAGGAACAGATTAGTTAATAAGCAAGGTAAACACATGCTTAGAGTATCAACAAAACAGGGGCACCAGTTCAAAACAAAGGCCGTAGATGCTAAGTAGAAGTGAGTGCCACGGTGGAAGGTCAGCAGTGTGAATCCGCCAGGCGCTCTTTGGAAACTCTATGGGGCAGTTCTACTGTGTCCTATAGGGTCGCTATGAGTCAGCATTGCTCTGTGGCACTGGGTTTGGTTTTTTGGTCTTCATGCTTGAATATGGCCCTGCCATGATCCAGAACTTCTAAATATATTCTGAAGAGAAATGACTGCATATGTACACAAAAAGACGTTCTGTAATCTTGTAGTAGCTTTTCTTTAGGTGTTTTCACCACAGTTTAGGAAACAATCTAAATTGTGGTGGGAATAACATTTCAGCAACAAAGAAAGAAAACCAACCAATTCTTGTAAAAACGTGAATCAATCTGAAGAGCATTGTGTCACGTGAAAAAAATGAGACATGGATGATAACGTTCTTTATGAGTCCATGCATATAAAGATTTATGTTCACAAATAGGCAAATATATATCATAAGTCAGAGTAGTAGTTACACTTGGGGGTGAGGATGCCTTGAAAGAGAGAGAATGAAGAAAATATTCTACATCTTGATCTTGGTGGTGGTCCAGAAATATATATACATAAAAGATTCTCAAGCTGTACTTAAGTTATATACATTTTACTATATACAAATCATACCTCAATAAAGTACCGTTAAAAACTGTAGACAGGCTAGATACACTGATATGAAAGTGGTGTCCTGATTTGGAAAGACACGTTTCTTAAGTTCAAAACTCGAGTCACAGCACAGTACATATAATACAACTCTATTTGCATTATTAAAAATTGGATGGGTATTTGTGTGTAGTGGATAGTGAATATGTCGCCAAGATGGGCAATATTTGTCTGGATATGTACAATGGTCTTTTTCCTGCAGAGCATCTGAGGGACTTACAACTGCCAACCTTCTGGTTACTGGCTGAGTACTTAATCATGGCACCACCTGCTTCACAGGGAAAAGACCTGGCCATTTATTCCCTTAAACTTAGCCTAGAAAACCCTATGGGGGCAGTTCTAGTCTGTTACATGGGTGGGGTCACCATGAGTCACAAACAACATGTAGTTTGGTTACTTCTGAGGAGTTGAAAGGAAAAGGTGTGGGAAGGTATTATCATCTGAATCTTTTACAGTGAAAGTATGTGCATAATTAAAAACAGACCAAAGATAATTAACAGAAAATAGAAAACCTGATTTAGGAGCAGAGTGCTGAAAGGGAAAATTTGACATTTGGACTGGGGCTGGCCCTGAGGCCTCAACTGGATATCCTCTGAGAGAAAGTTCTTGAATACAATGGGGTTTTCTTGTGGTGGTGGTGCTTAGGCCCAGTTCCAACTCGCAGTGACCCTGTGTACAACAGTTCAAAACCCTGCCCGGTCCTGTGCCATCCTCACAATCATTGTTATGCTTGAGCCCGCTGGTGCAGCCACTGTGCCAGTCCATCTCATTGAAGATCTTCCTTTTTTTTGGCTGACCCTCTGCTCTGCCAAGACTGATGTCCTTCTCTAGGGACTGGTCCTTCCTGATACCACGTCCAACTTATTTGAGAAAAAGTCTTGCTACCCTAGCTTCTAAGGAGCATGCTGTCTATACTTCTTCCAGGACAGATTTGTTCATTCTTCTGGCAGTTCAAAATCACTTTTTTAGTCAGCTCTAAATAAAGCTATAGGCAAACATCTTCTGTGAATTCAGTCTAGCACAAAAAGACAATTTTGGTCTTGGCTTCTAGCACTCTCTTTCTCATTCAAGTCATTCCCCTTCAACTGGTGGTGAAATCAGTGTAATAAGCTGGGAAAGGCAACAATAGAAAATAACCAATGGCATTATTAATTTGGAAAACTTTTGCCTCAATTTTGTATCTATACTATATGTAGGAACTGAATCGCCATTTAAAATGCATTTCTTATTGTGGTTACACTCAAAAGGTATCTGCAAGTCACTGTTTCTAATCATATCAGTGCTTCCTTTCTTAGCAGACTTGTGACTGGTTTTCCCTTGCCCTGTAATTTAGGGGCTATTCCATGGGAATGTGAAGGATTTTCCTGTTGTTGTGTGCTTGTAAGTCAATTCTGACTTATGGCAACCGTATAGGACACAGTAGAACTGCCCCACAGGGTTTCCTAGGCTGCAGTCTTCACAGGAGCAGATCTCCAAGTCTTTTCTCTTGCAGACCTACTGGTGGGTTTGAACACCTGACCTTTTGGCTAGCAGCCAACTGCTTTAACCACTGCACTACCAGGGCTCCTTAGAGAGAGTACTAAACATAGAAACACACTCCTGTCAAAAGTCATTTCCGACTCGTAGTGACCCTATAGGACAGAATAGAACTGCCCCATAGAGTTTCCAAGGAGGGTCTGGAAGATTTGAACTGCCCACTCTTTGGCTAGCAGACATAGCTTAACCACCGTGCCACCAGGGTTTCCAGAGATAGAGCTAGCTCCCTTAGGTCAGGGTCACAAGTCATTCCTTCAGGAATATTCTTGCTGTAGCTGGATCAAACCTGGGAAGCAAGGGCTCTGAATCACAGTTGCTTGTATTTCGTGGAATGAACTTTGCTGTCTTTATATTCCATTCCATTCTTTGGTACATGAATTCCTTGTTCGTTTTGTTTAAAAGGAAATCCCAACCTTCAAGATGTAGGCAATAGTAGGTTTCTTTTCTTTCTCCCTGTCAAACACAGCAAGAGAGATGTGTGCTCAGGTAAGACAGAGAGGGAGGGAGGGAGAGAGAGAGAGAAAAAGGAACACGCACGCACGCACGCACGCACGCACGCACTCACGTGTACGTATATAGCATGCATGTCCATGGTCACTATATTTTCCTTATCCCTAAAAGGCTAGATAGAGGCCCTGTTTAAATGAGATATCCATTCAAAATCATTAGAGTCTTTAACTGATTTAACCGGCTAAACCAACCCTGGAGGTGGGATGGGGAGGGAGGGAGTGGAGGCAATTGCACGTCTGCATTGCTTAATATACCCCATTTCCTAAGAATGTTGATACTTCAAGTTTTTAATGGCACCACTTAAGTGAGTTTCTAAGTAAGCCACTTTCTTAAAAGTGATATCCCTGAAATAAATTTGACATTTTAGTGGATACCACTTTGCTAGATTAGCACTTGTGGTTTCAGTCTAATTGCTGGTTTACTTAAGTGATGAATGGTGTCTGTTTAAGGCAGATACAACACACTGATATGTTTTTGTGATGCCTGGCAACACAGTATGCTGTACTTTACCAGGTTCCAAGAATAATTATTGTTTAAACACCCTCTTGATCTGCCTAAGAATGCCAGCCTGATAAGAAAAGCTGTTATCACGTTTACAACTGTGTGTTGAGAACCTAAGTGTTCACATAGGCACTCTCACCAGCATGTCAATTATTAAGGGATATGAACAGATTCATAGACCTTAGCTTGTATCTGGTGGGGTCATTCTAACGTGTGATGGGGTTGACATGCAAGGCTATAGCATATCATTGGAGTCTATGGGCGCTGGAAGCTTTGTTCCTCTTTCTAGACTACACAGGTCATGGATGAAATTAAAGACTGATCTTTCTCAGATGGACCTGTGGTCCCCAGGATATTCCTCTGGAAAAGTGGTTTTCAAACTTTAATCTAGGAAACTCAAGGATTAGAATATAATTGAAAACAAGGTTTTTAAAACCTGTAATGGGTTTGTTAACTTTCTTAGGTGTGATAAATACTAGTGGTATAGATTGTACTTATTCTTTTTTTTTTTCACTGTGGACTTGCTTTAGATTTTTTTTCTTTCTTTTTCTTTTTATTATGACTGAGTGAAAATGTACATTCCCATATAAATTTACATGCCCTCCCATATGCAGCTTCCACTGCTCTCCCTGCCCCGTGACAGTACACTATTTCTTTCTGCTCCATACATGTCTCATCCTCCCAACAGTCTCCTTTCCCCTCCTCTCCACCCACTCTCCTTCCTCCAGCCAGAGGTCAGCAGGATGATATCCTATAGATGCATAGAACCATAAAGTGTATCCAATATATGGTCACTTTGCATCGCCAAGTCCAATCCATTCATGTCCGAAGAGTGGACCTTCATTATGATTTATGGGCAAGGGCAGCATCAGGGACAGGGGCCGTGCTCCCAGGGGAACCCCGAAACCTCTGGACCATCAATTGCAGTCTTTTAGTGGAGATCTCAGGGGGCACTGCTTTTTATTCTTGTGTTGCCATTGAGACTCAACTTTGTGAGCTCCATCGCTGCTATCACTGGTGGTGGCTGGGCACCATCTGGTTCTTCCGATCCCAAGTCTATGTAGGGACTCACTCATGTGGGTCTATCTTCTGGATTGCCCTTACCCCATGTCATTTTGGTCCTCGGTGAGCATCTGTTCCTGCTGAGTTGGGACCATTTGCTGTGCCCTTGGATGGCAGCCTGGCAGCTTTTAAGACCCCAGGCGCCACTCACCAATGTGGGGTGCAGACAGCACTCTTAGCAAAATGCTGGTTGTGCTAATTGGCCTTGATTTTACCTAAGAGCATGGTCCCCTGCCCCCTGTCCCAGCTACTCTGTCTTTGCAATATTGGGTTAAGATGGAAGGAGTATTCAAGTTGTGATGAAGTCCACTTAATATTGTTCTTGTTTCTAATGAGTGCTATCACCGGCTTCACCCAATGAAATTTCTACCAACTATCTAATCTAAGCCCTCCCCCCAGCCCTCCCTTCCTCCCCTCTCTTGCAGCCGTCAAAGAGTTTCTTCTTCTATACATAAGTCTGTTTTTGAGTTCTTATCATAGGGGTCTCATACAATCTTTGTCCTTTTGTCGCTGACTACTTTCACTCAACATAGTGTCTTCCAGTTGAAAACAGGTTAGGAGATGTTTCCTGGAGTCATCTTTATTCTTTATCATTGCATAGTGCTCCACTGAGTATATATACCATAGTTTACCTATCCATTCCTCAGTTGTTGGGCGTCTGGGTTGATTCCATCTTTTTGCTGTCATGGACTGTGCTGCGATAAACATTCTTGTGCATGTGTTTGTTGGTGTGTGTACTGAAAAGATGCATGTAGAACTATTTAGGGAACAAAAGACATGATAATATCTTCAGTCATCATATCTGATGATACAGCAAGAAAAAAGCGCACGGAGAGATAAAGCAATGATGCTAAAATGTTAACAGTTGTTGAATTGACATGGAGGTTTGTGAGTGATCATTGTATTCTTTCTGTTCAAAAAATTTCAAAATAAAAATTTGAGGAGCGCACATATACATATAAGGATCTTTGGTGGCAGAGTAGTTAACAGTTTGGCTGTCAACTAAAAGATGGGCAACTCAAATCCACTAGCTTTTCCTTGGAAACTCTATGGAGCATGTAATATCCATGTGCTATAAATATGCACACATGGAGAGAAAGTTTTAAATGGTTTTGCTTCTGAACCCTAAAATGTGGCTTTCCAGTGACTTCATTGCATGTTTCCAGTGGTTTCATTTTGTTCTGTCTTCTGATTCGTCAGAAAGTCTTCTTGGAATCTGACAAATTTTAGTTTGGACACTTTGACCAACTGCTCCAGACTTGAACACATGGATAATGTTCTAGTCTTTGAACTAAAGACAGCCAACAGTTTCAACAGATTTCTCATCACTTGGAATGCAAGGTCATGATCTGGCCTGCAGTCCTCCAGTTTTGAATTTGAAGGGATTCTTTTCATAGCCTACTTAGTATGTGATCAAGTTTTGTGTATGTCAAATGTGATTTCACAATGAATGCATATCCTCTGTTGAGTGCAATATTCTGTGTATAAATATTAGATCAAGCTGTGATTTTAGCATAGATTAAATCTTTGATTTTCTTACTATATACATTTTGTTGCCTACCTACTCTATCACTTTTTGAGAGAAGTTAATAGTTAATTAAAATCTCCTTTCGTGATGGTGGATCTGTCATAAAGAAATTGCTTTATATGTTTTGAAACCATATGATTAAGTGCATACAGGTTCAGAATTGTTACAGTTTTTCAGCGGATTGTTCTTTTCATCATAAAGGGAGGTCTTTATGCCTACTGAACCTTTTTCTTTCAATTTTTTTTACCTGATATTAATTTTGCTAGAGAGATTTTCTAATTATTATCTGCCTAGTTTCTTTTTTCCATTCCTTTCATTTTAACTTATCTGTGTCATTGTGTTTTAGGTATTCCTTTTGTAAATAGCTTATGTTTAGCTTTTGTTTTTCATCCACCCAATATTAAAAGATTTACTCATCTATTAAAATGGTGATTAAAAACTTATAAATTACTGATATATTTGTGTTTAACTTTTTCTTTGGTGTTTTTTCTGCTTATTTGTTTCATTCTTGTTTCTTCTTTTGGTTTGGAAGTTATTCATTCTATTTCTCCATTGCATGCTTCCATTTTCATTGCATTTCGACCTTTTATGTTGCTGATATGATTTTCCTGCCAAGTTTAATAGTCTGCCTTTGACTGGAATAGAAAAAATGCTTGCTAAATGTTTGTATTGCACAATGTAATTTCCCAAATACCTGATGGTTGTTACTCTGTATTTAATGGCATATGGTGTCTGTGTTGTCTTACTCCCTGCTCGCAGAGATTTTAAGGGCAAACTATTGAAATCCTCCCAAACTTTCTACCTACAGAACTCTTGCTGATACTCCAGCTTCTCCCCTTCCTCTTTGCTTACAGGTTTTTCCCCAACAGCCTTTAAAAAGGAGCCTGAGGTATTGTTGACAGGAGTTGCAAAAGGTAGCAGGAAGTAAGGTACAGTATATCAAGTTCTGAAACTCCACCTGTCCACTTCTGTGAAGTTAATAGCTGTTAAATGGAGCTTCTTTTTTTGCCCCCTCTTTGTTTGTGTGACTGCTTTGTCCTGTGACACATGCATGCACCTTCAGCTGACTTCTGAAAGCCTGCTATTTTGGAGGTCATAATTTTGACTGATGGTCCTATAATTAGTAAGTGCTCGTCAAGTACGCTGTCCTGAGTATTTCTGTAGGGTGGTAGAGAATGTTCTCAGCAGCTGCCAGAATGATAACAGTCTTTCAAAATGGAATGACTCCACAAGTAACCAAATAACTTTGTAAAGATTATAAAAACAAACAAAACAGCACCAGCAGTAGTTGTTGCAGCTACAGCAAGGGAAAAAATAGAATGAAGGCCTCCTTACTCTTGTTCTTTTCATGGTATTTAAAGCTTGATACTCTTGGTTCCTGTCCACCCACCCCCCCATTCAAAATCACACCTGTTTTGACAGTTTCTTTGTTCTCTTCGTTCTGGCTACAGGTTATTTTTAAGACTTGGTTTGGAGCCCTGTTTTGTCTTTTCTGATCCTGCCAAACACAGAACATTCCATTCCAATGACTTTGAATATAAGCTTTATGCGGATGCCCCCCAAATCTACATCTCTGGCTTTTTCCCCAAACTCTAATTCCACATTTTCAATCACTTCCTAAAATTCCCCCCTAGAGATCTTTTTGAAACTTTGACTAAATACACCTAAGGCGAAACTTATGCCGTTTTCCTTAAAACCAGCTCCGTTTACCTATAACTCAGGAATTCCACTCCTAGCCATGCATACAAAAGAAATATGTGCACAATGCAACAAAAGACATATATAAGAATGTTTGCAGTATACTATAAAAAATAACCAAAAGTTAGAAATAACCCAAATGTTCATCAAGAGTATAAGGGTTCTCTTTGGCGTGGTGGACCCTTTTCACTAGTGTCTTTTAACCTAAACAATTCTCTGTCTCTTAAAGAGATTTTACGCCTCCAGGAAGAAAAGGACCTGTTTGTGGTGATCTCCCTGTTAGGGTTATGGGGCTAATGATATGGTTTATATAGTAATAAAGTTTTAGTTGGTGAAATATTTGGAACCCAGGCCCACTGAAGCAACAGACTGCAACCTAGAAGAAGGAAGGATTCTAGAATATAAACAATTGAAGAGGATCAAGTTCTTTGATGATATACTTTTCTAGATATTTTTAAGGCAACATGGCTTTATCAACTGGAGTTCAGAAAGAAGGGCAGGCTAGCTGATTGAATCTCAAAATAAACATTCGCAGAGCAATGGCTCTTACTAGGAGCTCTCCAGGGTCCTGAATTACTACCGGTGGCGCTTTGGCCTGGTAGAACCTTTCTCTGACCAGGGTCTTTTACCTAATCAATTTGCTATCCCTACTTCCTTTGACATCTGCCTCCTCAATGCTGTTTGTATATGACTCATACCTGAAGGGTCTTCAGTCACTTCCTGTTCTTTGCATGTACTGGAAATTTTACTATCAGATTCCTTCTAAAAAAAGTCTATTTTGGGTTGTCTTTCTAAGAGAGAATATATTTGTTTTTATTAACTCATGGTTGTACTATGGAAACACTGGGTGGCATAGTGGATTAAATGCTATGTCTGCTAACCAAAAGGTCAGTAGTTCCAATCCGCCAGGTGCTCCTTGGAAACTGTATGGGGCATTTCTACCATGACCTCTAGGGTCATTATGAGCTGGATCTGACTCGACAGCAGTGGATTGTACTATAAGGAAGAAAAGGAACTCAGCAGAAATCATTTTAAAATGTGGGCCTTTTTAGATCAGCGAAGCCTGGTATCTGTTACTTAGGTCAGTAAAGCCCTGTTTGTTGCTGGGATACTTGAGAAAATAACTACTAGAAGAACGGATTAGAGAGTTGTGAGATACAAAAAAACCTGCATGTGACTATGTGTGTCTTACTTTTCAGTCTTTCGCTTACTGGATTAGCAACAGGGTACAGCAGAGTACCTGACATATGGTTAGTGTTTAATAAATGTTCAGTGAGTAAGTGAGCAAATGGATGTTAAACTAAGTGCTAGAACAGAATTTTAGTCCTGGCTGCTGCTGCTTTTTCACTAGTTAGCTCTATGATACTGGATAAATCATTTAACTTTTCTGTATTCATAGCGACCCTAGAGGTCAGAGTAGAACTATCCCATAGAGTTTTCAAGGAGCACCTGGTGGAGGTGAATTGCTGACCTGACTCTACTGCACTAAGTTTTCCTTTTTCTGTATTAATGTAGGGTGACTGCTAAAAAACAAAACAAAACAAAACAAAAACACCAAAATCCCAGTCACTGAAAACAATGTAAGTTCATTTTTCACTCATGCAATGATCCAACGTATGTTTCTGGCTGGATGACTTTCCTGGACAATACTCTTCCAAGTGCTGACTCAGAGATCGAGACTTCTTCAATCTTGTGGCTTTGCTATCCTCAAAGTCCCTGGAGTACTTTTCATTCTACTGGCCAGTGCAGAAAGAGAATGGGAACTCATACACTAGAGGGTTCTGAGGGTCAGGCTTGAAATATTGCACATCACTTCTACCCACATTCCATTGTGCAGGACTCATACCAGTTTGGTGAATAAATTGGCTCATTTCAGCCATACTTTTTGGATACTGGTTTCCTCAAATCTAAAATGATGCAAATAGTATCTGCTCCTCTTTCACAGCATTATTGTGAAGATCAAAGGAGACTGTCCCAATGAAAATGCCTTGAAAACTGCAGAGCAACGTATACAAGAGAAGAATCATTACTGCTTGGCTTATCTATCTTTGAACATTAAGTTAGCAGTGAAAAGCAGGTGATTTTTCTTTGGTAGGACTCCCTATAGTTGGTCCCAGTATATACCAAGTATAAGTATATTTAGTGGGATAATATAGCATTTTTTCATAGGGGCTGAAAATAGACATGACCTTTAACATTGCATTTGAATGTCATGTACACTAAGAGGAAATTAAGAGAAGGTATCATTGTATCATCAAGCCTAATTTCACAAATTGTGTAAAGTATAATTTGAAGAACAGTTTTCTGAATGGAAAATTGTGAGATGCTTTTTTTTGCCAGATTAGAAAACCTATTGTAGGTGAGAATTTTAGCTTGATAATAGGTGATAATTTCTAGCATCTTTGACATTCTTCTCTGGGATGGTTAATGGAAAAGGAGATTTTTTTTTCTTTTTTATTTAACATGACTGAGTGAAAATGTACATTCCCGTATAAATTTACATGCCCACCTATATGCAACTTCCACTGCTCTCCCTGTCCGGTGACAGCACACTATTCCTCTCTGCTCCACACATGTCTCATCCTCCCAACAACCTCCTTTCCCCTCCTCTCCACCCACTCTCCTTCCTCCAGCCAGAGGTCAGCAGGGTGGTATCCTATATATGTATAGAACCATAAAGTGCAACCAATATATGGTCACTCTGCATTGCCAAGTCCAACCCATTCCTGTCCAAAGAGTGGACCTTTGTTATAATTTATGGGTAAGGGCAGCATCAGGGCCGGTGGCCATGCTCTCAGGGGAACCCCGAAACCGTTGGACTGTCAATTGAGGTCTTTTAGTGGAGATCTCAGGATGCATCCCTTTTTATTCTTGTGTTCCCAGTGAGACTCAACCTAGTGAGCTCCATCATGGCTATCACTGGTGGTGGCCGGGCACCATCCGGTTCTTCTGGTCCCAAGTTGATGAAGGTACCCACTCTTGCGGGTCTCTCTGTCTTCTCGGTTGTCTTTACCGCATGTCATTTTGGTCCTCGGTGAGCATCTGTTCCTGCTGAGTTGGGACCATTTGCTGTGTCCTCGGATGGCAGCTTGGCAGCTTTTAAGACTCCAGACACCACTCACCAATGTGAGGTGCAGAGAGCTCTCTTAGCAAAACACTAGTTGTGCCAACTGGCCTTGATTTCGCCTAAAAGCGTGGTCCCCTGCCCCCTGCCCCAGCTACTCTATCCTTGCAATATTGGGTTAAGATAGAAGGAGTACTCAAGTTATGCTGAAATCCGCTTAATGTTGTTCTTGTTTCTAATGTGTGCCATCACCGCTTTCTCCCAATCAGATTTCTAGCAACTATCTAAACTAAGCCCTGCCCCCTCCCCCTCCCTCCCTCCCCTTGCTTGCAGCTGTCAAACAGTCTTTTCTTCTATACACAAGTCTGTTTTTGAGATCTTATTGTAGAGGTCTCATACAGTATTTGTCCCTTTGTCGCTGACTACTTTCACTCAACATAATGTCTTCCAGTTGAAACCAGGTTAGGAGATGTTTCCTGGAATCATCGTTATCCTTTCTCATTGCGTAGTGCTCCATTGAGTATATGTACCATAGTTTACCTATCCATTCTTCTGTTGTTGGGCATGTGGGTTGATTCCATCTTTTTGCTATTGTGGACTGTGCTGCGATAAACATTCTTGTGCATGTGTCCATTGGTGTGAACGGCCTTGATTTTGTAGGATATATTCCAAGTAGTGGAATTACTGGGTCAAATGGTATATCGATGTCCATTTTTTTAAGGAAGCGCCAGATTGCTTTCCAAAGAGGCTGGACCATTTTGCAACCCCACCAACAGTGTAGGAGGGTTCCACTTTCTCCACAGTCTCTCCAGCATTTGTTGTTTTGTGTTTTCTGGATCATGGCCAATCTTGTTGGGGTGAGATCGTACCTCATTGTTGTCTTGATTTGAATTTCTTTAATAACTAAAGATCATGAACATGTCCGCATGTGTTTTTTGGCTGCCCGGATCTCCTCTTTAGTGAAATGTCTGTCCATTTCCTTTGCCCATCGCTTAATTGGATGGTTTATCTTCTTCTGATTGATACTTTGTAGTATCTTATAGATTATGGAGATCAGGCATCAGTCTGACATAGAGTTGCCAAATATTTTTTCCCATTCTGTGGGTGTTCTTTTAATTCTATTAATAAAGTCTTTGGATTAGCAAAAGTGTTTGATTCTTAATAGTTCCCATTTAGCTATTTTCTCTTCTGTTGATTGTGATTTCTTTGACAGATTTTAGAGTCTGTCCTCATTGTGTATTAAAACTTCCATTGTTGTTCCTACCTTTTCTTGGATGAGCTTTATCATTTTAGGTTTGATATTTAGGTCTTTTATCCAGTTGGAGTTGGTTTTTGTATAAGGTGTAAGATACGGATCTTGATTCAGTTTATTGCAGATGGATAACCAATTTTGCCAGCATCGTTTGTTGAAGAGACTGTTTTTACCCCAGTTTAATGTCTTAGGGCCTTTGTCAAATATCAGCTGTTCATAGGCAGATGGTGTCATCTCTGGGGTCTCAATTCTGTTCCATTGATCCATCTGTCTGTTCTTGTACCAGTACCAGGTTGTTTTCATCACTGTGGCAGTGTAGTATGTTCTAAGGTCGGGTAATGAGAGGCCTCCCAGTGTGTTCTTCTTCTTTAGTAGTACCTTACTTATCCGAGGTTTCTTCCCTTTCCAAACAAAATTGGTGATTTGTTTCCCCATCTCATTAAAAAATGTCACTGGAACTTGTATTGGGATTGCATTATATAAATAAATTGCTTTGGGTAAAACAGACATTTTCACAATGTCAAGTGTTCCTATCCATGAGCAGGGTAGGTTTTTCCATTTATCTAAGTCTCTCTTAGTTTCTTGTAGTAAGGGCTTGTAGTTCTCTTTGTAAAGGTCTGTTGTTTCTCTAGTTAGATTAATTCCTAGGTACCTTATCTTCTTAGGGGCTATCTTAAATGGTATTGATTTGATAATTTCTTCATTAACAGTCTCGTTGTTGGTATAAAAGAATCCTTCTGATTTACTTATGTTTATCTTGTATCCTGAGACTTTGCTGAACTCTTCTATCAGTTTCAGTAGCTTACTTATAGATTCCTTGGGATTCTCTGCATATACAATCATATCATCTGCAAACAGAGAGATTTTAACTTCCTCTTTGCTGATGCAGATTCGCTTTATTTCTTGGTCTTGTCTAATTGTTCTGGCTAGAACTTCTAGCACAATGTTGAATAGGAGAGGTGAGAGTGGGCATCCTTGTCTAGTTCCTGATCTCAAGGGAAAGTCTTTCACTCCTTCTCCATTCAGGATGATGTGGGCAATTGGCTTTGTATAAATGGCCCTCATTGTGTTGAGGAATTTGCTGTCTATGCCCATTTTGCTAAGGGAGATATTTCTTGTGATTGCTGTATGTAACATCTAATTATTCACATACAAATGTGCATACACACAGCAACCAGACCTGCTGTTTCCTGACTTCCAAAGCAAACAAACAAGTAAAAAATTGACCCTCTCAACTTCTCCTTCCATGGTTTGCCATGAATCAGAGTATCTGATAGAATTGCATTATGCTTACATACCCAGCAACACTCCAATGATTTCCGAACACTGATCACTCTTTAGTTTCATTACTTTTTGACCTGAAGCTAGCAACAGCCATCTCAGAAGGGTTGTTATTTAAGCCAACATCACTCATCCAATTGCGGCTGAGGCACTGGATCATGCTGAACTGTGAGGTTTCTTTTAGGGATGAACAAAAATAATAAGAAATCACAATAGCAAGGGACATACTTTGAGACATACTATGAAAGGAGAAAATGAAAGGCATTTGTTTGAGACCCAAGGGCCTTAGAGCAGAGCACCAGAGCACATTAAGCCTTAGGAATAATGCTTAATGTATCTTAGAGTAGACCGAACTCACAGCTTAAAAAATTCAAATGAAAGATCAGTCTATTCTTGATATGCATAAAATAACAGAATGTGAACCTGACCTAAAGGAAATTAGACTGCACATAATAAAATATTCCGGGGTGCTGTGGTATTAACTACAAAATACAGAGCTCTGTGTTTTATGGAAGGTGATAGAAGTTGGGATATACAAATTAACCAAGCAAGAGTATGCCTTTGGAAATATGAATTGTATAAAATGAAAGCAGTGTCTGATCAAATAATGGGCCTTCTGTGGATGGACTCTCCCTCACATCTGGCTGTCTTGGCTATCTCTTATTAAGAAAAAAAAAGTGGGTCAGGGAATTATACTAAAGTAGATGTCCTTCAGCTGGACAAACTTTGAAAGAATTAAGAATATTCTCTTCCAGTTCCTCTAAGTGGGTCTCTTTTGTTTTGTTTCATTCTAAATCTTCTACCAGCGATTTATTTGAGAATTCTATTTCTCCTTGGATTTCATTCTGGTCTGTGTTCTATCCATTCTATGCATCTCACAAATCCAGGCAAATTTGTGCCAAAGATGAGCACAGAGTCGTGCTGCAGATTTGATTACCAATTTCATTGCTGAGTGCTTGCATTATTGAATATCCTCTTCCCATTTTGATGCTTAAGTCAGATTGAATGTGAAGGGGAGACTTGCTTCCAAAAAGATTCAAGTACTGATGTGTTATACGTGGAAACAAGCTGTCCCTTTTACATGATATATATACTTGGATCTTCCTAGATACCGTGAACAGGAAGACATGGGAGAATACAGAAGCAATGTGAAAGAGTAGAAGAACAGGGATTCAGAGGGTCAGGAAGCCTGGAGTTTGTCTGCCTCTCACCCAATCTAGGATCTTAGCCAAGTGGCTGCTTTTGTTGAGCCCCAACTTTCCCATTTGAAAATTAATAATAATGATAGTCATAAACAACTGAGAGGCTGGATGTTATAGTGGGCAAGTGAACACACTTCAGAGACAGACTGCCGGAGTTCAAATGATGGCTCTGCTGTTACTAGCTGTAAGATTTCTGTGCCTCAGTTTCCTCATCTGTAAAGTGGGGGTTGTAGTAGCAGCTACTTTGTGAGTTAGTTTGGGGAATTAAGAGGAATTTAATACATGACAAGCACTTAGAATAGTACCAGGCATAGAAGTAATGTGTGACTGCTGTTAGTTGTCATTCACTTGGTTCCCAATTCATGGTGATCCTATATGCAATGGAATGAAATGCTGCCTGGTCCTGCTCTAATATTTAATGGACACTTGTTAAGCTAGGAAACCCTGGTGGTATAGTGATTAAATGCTGTGGCTACTAACCAAAGAAAGCTTGGCCATTTGAATCCACCAGGCACTCCGTGGAAACTGTATGGGGCAGTTCTACTCTGTTCTATAGGGTTGTTATGTGTTGGAATTGACTTGATGGCAACAGCTTTGGTTTTGTTAAACTAAGTGCTTTTCATATAGGGTCTCATTCATTCTCCACAGCAAACCTATCTCTTGAGATACTTCTTCTTACCCCATTTTATAGACGAGGAGACTGAGGCTTAAAAAGATTGAGTGTCTTGTCTAAGACCACACAGCTAGTTATGTCACTGGTCTGGCACTCCTACTCAGGTCTATCTGTTTGTGTGCCAAGAACATGCCTTAGATTACCCTTAGAAAGGGATTGGAGTCTAGTTAATCTCTATGGTCCCTTCCATATCTAAAAATGTATGATAACCTAACCCAAACCCACTACCATTGAATTGATTCTGACTCATAGAGCCCCTACAGACAGAGTAGAACTTTTCTGCATAGAGTTCCAACTAGCACCCGGTGGAGTTGAACTGCCAGCCTTTTGGTTAGCAGCTGCAACGCTTAATCACTACACCATTAAGGTTGCCAGAATAATACAGAGGTAACATGAACAGGCTTGGGAGTTGGAAAGCCTGTATCTAAGCAAGTAGTATACCTCCTCTGCTTCCCATGCCATTAGTCCAAGTATCTTCCTGATAGGGTTTTGAGGACTAAGTGAACCATGGCATGAAAGCTCTTGCCACAGTGCTTCATAAGTGGTATTTGTACACTGTAAGTGGTCAAAAAGTTACATAATAAAATAATGCTGCTGCTGAGCTGGCTCTGATTCAGGGTGGCCTTTTGTACAACATAATGAAATGTTGCCTGGTCCTGTCTTCATGACTGCAACTACTATGGGGTCATTCCATCTCACTGCCAGTTTCCCTCCATTTTCTGAAACATGATGTTATTTTCTAGGGATTGGTATTTTCTGATGACGCATCCAAAGTCTTGCCATCCTTGGTTCTAAGGAGCATTCTGGTTGTATGTCTTCTAAAACAGATTTGTTCATTCTCTAGCAGTCAGCAGTATAATCAGTATTCTTCATCAACACCACAAATCGAATGTGTCATTTCTTCTTCTGTCTTCCTTTCTCATTGCTCAGCTTTCATGTGCACATAAGGGGATTGAAAACACCATGGCTTGGCTCAGGTGCATCTTAGTCGTCAAGGTGATACCTTTGCTTTTTAGAACATTAAAGAACTCTCTTGCAGTGGAATTGCCTGATGCAACACATCTTTCGTTTCTTGACCACTGCTTCCACAGATATTGATGGCTGATCCAAGTAAAATGAAATTATTGACAACCTTGATTTTTCCTCCATTTATCATGATGTTTATCAGTCCAAATAAAAATAATAGTAATTAAGAATCTTCTCCAGTAGCCCTAGTATGAAAACAACAAAACTATCAAACTTGTTGCTGTCGAGTCTCTTCTGACTCATAGCGACCCTACGGGATAGAGCAGAACCGCTCCACAGAATTTCCAAGGCTACAGTCTTTGCAAAAGTCAACACTCACATCTTTCTCCTGTGGAGTAGCTAGTAGGTTCAAACCACCAAACTTTTGGTTAGCAACTGAGCAGTTAACTGTTGTGCCACCAAAGCTCCTTGCCTTGACTTATGGGCTCCCCAGGCTGTTAGGGCTGGAAGGTAGGAAATCATAACACAGAGTTTGGCTAGAAAAGGTCTGACTGACATCCTAGAACCAAGCTCTAGGTCTGCAAGAATGCCTTCCTGGGCAGGAAGCTGAGATGAGTCTGGCCTGTGGAAGGCTCTATTTCTCATGCTGGCAATCATAAGAGAATTGGAGCACTCCTGGGCATTGTGGCAGGGGTCTTATTATAACGAGCAGCATTTAGAGGGATTAAGTTGGAGGAGTGTTCCCAATATGCTTGGTTCTGCTTAGATCAGGAGCAGATGGCTTTTAATCAGATATCAGCCAGACCAGACAATGTTAGGAGTGCCTGCTTTCTGAACTTCTTTCAGTGAAAGGGCTGTCATCAGTGATGTGACTTGGGCATGACATTTCTTAGAGCAGGGAAAGGGAAGATATGCTCCTTAGAATCAGAGGTGACAGCTGCTCTAGGGCCAGATTTAGGAGACAAGATAAAGGAGGCAAAATTTCTCTATATTTCTGTGTGTGTGTGTGTCTACAATTCTTCTCTGAAGAAGCAGAAGAGAGCAATAGAAATTCTATTCCATTTCTTTGGCTGCCTAAGCAGCTCTACCTCTAAAAATATGAGTGCCCATCTGAAAGCCCCTAGCCAGGCTCCTCCGATAGCCCCTGCCCATCACACATCATCTGCTACAAGGCCACCAGTCTATTTTTGTGTTGTCATATCCCCTTGAGTCAGTGAGCATGGAATGGGGTATTAAGTGCAAGGTATCATGTTATGATCTCAAGATACAAAGGTGAATCATATAAAGACCTGGCCCTTGGGGAGCTGAAAGCGCTTAGGGTGATGGGGACATTTAAACAAATGCAACATTAAGCTATGACAGAAGTGTCTTAGTTTGGCCAAGCCAAGTGCCACTGAGTCGGATCCGACTCATGGCGACCCTCATGGTGTCTTAGTTTGGGTATCACCTAAAGCAGGCCCTGTGACAAGGATTTGAGTACAAGCAGTTTATTTGAGAAGTGACTCCAAGAAACACTGGTAAAGAAGACCAGAGAATTAAAGCAGGGGACAGAAGAAAGCCAATTGGGAGTACATTTTTAAGCTAGTTAAAACTGTCGTCAGGAAGTTGATTCCAGCTCATGGTGACCCATGTGTTGCAGAGTAGAACTGTACTCCATAGGGGTTTTTGTAACAATGACCTTTTGGAAGCCGATTGACGGGTCTTTCTTCTGTGGCACCTCTGAGTGGGTTTAAACCTCTAACCTTTTAGTTAGCAGTTGAACACTTAACCATTTGCACCATCCACTTTTAGTTGCTACTATGGAAGGAAACATTGCTGTTGTGTTGATTCCAACTCATAGCAACTGTGCTCAAATGGATTTCCAGTGACTGTTTTTCAGAAGTACCTCATCAGACCTTTTCTCGCAGTGCATCTGGGTCTACTCAAACCTCCAACATTGTGGTTAGCAGGTGAGTGCTTTAACCATGTGCACCACCTGAGGGCTCTAGTTACTATTGCAGACTAGGGAAATCAGTCCTGAGGAAACATGGAAGACAGTGTTAAATGCGCTTCAGCGCTGGGCCTGCTGAGGGCTGATGGAGCTAGGGCAGTTATCCCTCAAATCCCTGTTCATCACTATTTGAAGACTTCTAGGTGCATGAACTCTCCCGCATTAGTATGGTCCTCACCTGGGCCACACATGCTCCAGTGGGCAGACCAATGCTCGCAGGCAGAGCTGCAGATATTCCCAATAAGCAGCCTTCCATGGAGAGGGGATGTGGGCGGACATTCATTGTAGTAGCTGCTAAAAGAAATATGCTGAGTTTACAGCAAGGGCACAAGGCGAGAATTAGTTACCCTAGCTGTGGTGAGCAACAAAGACTTCAGAGAGAAGAGCTTTCAAGGCTGGAACAAAGGCCCAGAGTATTTGGGAAACTGCCATGAGTTCAACCCGGCTGGCACATGGGTGTGGTGGCAGAGAGAGTGCAGGGCATGAGGAAAGGTAGTGCTGGAGGTCAGGCCAGAGCCAGCTCAGGGAGAGCCTGAGCTGTATTCCACAGAAGGGCTTTACGAAGGATTGTGACCTGATGCATTTGCCTTCTAGAAAGATCAGTCTGACCATAAATGCACTCTTCTTCCTGTTTTCTTCCCATGGGCCTGATTGTTCTTTTTCTGTCCAGTGAGCATCTCGCCAGCAGCAGCAATTTAGCTCAAGTTTGCAGTTTTCCTGGTGGCGTAGTGATGAAGAACTATGTCTGCTGACCAAAAGGCTGGCAGTTCAAATCTGCCAGGCAACTCTATGGGGCAGTTCTACTTTTGACCTATAGGGTTGCTATGAGTTGGAATCCATTCGATGGCATTGGGTTTTGCAGTTTCTACTACTTCCAGAATCAGCGTTATTGTGCCCCTCAGAGATGTCAGAACCAGCTAAGTGGGGCCCATCCTCAGGGATCTGGGTGGCAGCTCCATGACATCCTTCTTCCAGGCTTCTAGGTTCCTGTAGCCCCAACTTTGTCTTTTTTTTTCTGCTTAAGTCTCAAGAGTGGTTCCTGCTTCCTGCAGTTCCCATTTCTATGCTGTCTCAGTGTCCCCCTGCTTAGGTTATTAGTCCCCCAACACTTGCTTAATCCTTTAGCCTCCAGTCTCTGGTTGAGCGCTGCTAAAATATCTGTGTTTTTCTGCCTGGATCCTGATGGATGCTGGGAGGAACCTGCAAAAGAACACCTGAGGAGTGGGCTTAGGTTGGAGACTATGAATTTGTCACCCACGTATTTGTTTGACTATTTTCCCCAAAGATCTCCATGCGTATGTATGAAGAAGGCAGATGCATGGACCAAGCCAACCTTGGCAGACTGTGGAAGAAAGATGTTCAAGAAGATATATAGCATCAGATGGTGGTGACTAGATAACAACAACAGCAATAATAATAATAGCTGCACTGTGTGCCAGATGCTGTTTTAAACACATTGTACACAACAAATGCAACCAGAAGCCTCCTTTAAAGTAAGGATAAGAAAACTTTGGCTCCCATACTTTGGGCTGTATCAGGAAAGACCAGTCGCTAGAAAAGGACATCAAGACTGGCAAAGTGAGGGGGCAATGAAAACAAGGGAAACCCTCAGCAAGACAGATTGACCCAATAACCCCAATAATGAACTCAGAGCTGCCAGTGATCATGAAGATAGCGCAGGACCAGGTGAAAGCTGGAACCTGTGTAAGGCAGAAACCAATCAGAGAAGGAAAACTTAAATATTTTCCATTAATACAAGTGGCAGAAAAGCGGTAAGGCTGCACTGTGTCAAAGGCAGAAAACTTAGGAGACCTGGAGAAACAAGGCAGCCTTGCTGAGTTCTGGCTCTCACAGGTTTCACTGTACATAAGGTTGGCATGAGTTGGAGCTGACTTGACTCAATGACAACTTAGGACAACAACCACATACAGACAGTCCTAGACTTACAAGGGTTCTGGTTATGACAAACCGCACTTATGACTGTCTCTTTTTTTGTGTGTGTGTATCTGGTTGCTATGAGTTGCAATCGACTTGACTGAGGTGGCTTCGGCTCTGTTGTTAGCAATACTACCACATACAGTATTAAAATATATCTCTAAACTTACATATAATGTTGACAAACCCCAAAGAAAAATAAAGATTGGATTTATAAAGATACTGATAAAAGGCAATAACAAAATATTGACATAATGACAAGCAATAATGAAAACTGAGAAAACTCAGATATCTGAGTTATGTCGGAAGCAACTTATGACAGTCATTGGAACAAAACTCCATTGTAAGTTGGGGACTATCTGTATACTATTAATTAATTAGTATAATCCTCACAACAATCCTATGCATTGGTATGTGCTTTCATTCTCCGTTTTACAGATAAGGATACTGAGGTACCAAAAAGCTAAGTAATATGCCCAAGGTCAAGTAATCAGTAAGGGACAAACTTGATGTTGGAACTCAGTCTGCTCCCACACTTGAAGGTCAAAATGATTATAACTGATCACTTTCTTATGCTAGAGTTTTGGCTCCATAGAAATATGACTTAATCTCTCCAAGAGACAGTCCATAGCTTGTCTCTTAAGTTTTCAGCGATGAAGACACAGTGGTAAGAAGCACTCTTAGAAAGTCCAAAAAAGGGGGGAAGAGAAGGGACATTCTTCTGGAAGCAAGAACTCCCACCCTGCAAAGTCACAGATGGGAATGAGAAACAGGAGCTGAGAGTTTATCATCCTCCAAGAGCTTAATTAGGTCATTGGTGAGGACAGAATATTAAAAAAAAAAAAAAAATCCTATGAGCTAAAGACCTGTGGGATTTAATTCCCTCATTCCTGTTCTTTAGTCTTAGAATAAATGAAGCCTTTTCCCAGTTACAAAAATGATGTTGAGAAATGATTGATTGTTCTAATGAGGAAAGAGAAAAGCTGCCTGAACAGCAGATGTAGCTTCTATAATCATTTCCTCTTCATCGGTTTTTTCCCTAACGACCGGAGCACTGATGATAGTATTTAAGAAGGGCGGTGTGTGATTGGCAGAGGCCTGGAATGATCAGGAAGCTTGGGAAGAGGGGGAATTGGTTGGCCAGACTCCCTTGTGAGTGGTTGCATTTCTAACAATCCCAGAGTCATTGTTGTTCCACCAGACTGGATGACGATAACAGAATCTTGCTCTGTGGCAACCTAGAGTCCAAGCACTGAGGGCAGGGCCCGGCAGGAGATCCATGCACAGTGCCCTCTAGCGACTGGGAGGAACAGCTAGCATATGTACTTAACATTGGCTCCAGCTTCACTAAAGATGAGTTGTTAGGCAGAAAAAGAGCATCCTCACCAGGACATATTTAGCAACAAGTCCGCAAGTAAATGAAAACGTGACAGTAGTGTAGACAGCAGCATGGAAGTTACAAGCATAGGTCTTGGTAGCAAAGTCCACATTCAAATCCTGACTCTGCCACTTACCAGCTATGTGACCACAGACAAGATACTTATCAAACTCCCTGTGCCTTGGTTTCTAACTGTGACCTTGAACAGGTTCCTTTTTATCTTTTATTGTGCTTTAGGTGAAATGTTACAGCACATATTAATGTCTCGTTCAAAAATTTATATGCAAATGATTTTATGACCTTGGTTGCAGCCCCTACAATGTGTCAGAACTCTCCCCCTTTCCCTTTCCACCCGGGTTCCTTGTGTCCATTCATCTGGGTTTCCTGTCCCTTCCTGACTTCTTGCCTTTGTTTTGGGGCAGGTGTTGCTCATTTGGTCTCCTATACTTGACTGAACCAAGAAACATTCTCTTCCCATATGTTACTGTTTGGTCTATAAGCCTGTCTAATGTTTGGCTTAAAGGCTGACTTTGAGGGTAGCTTCAGTTTTAAGTTACTAGTGTGCCTGGGGACCATAGTCTCAAGGCTTGTCCAGTATCTGTCACATAAGTCTGGTCCTTTTTTTTTATGATTTGAATTTTATTCTACATTTTTTTTCCTTCTCTATCTGGGATCCTCTATTGTGACCTCTGTCAGAGTGGTCAGTGGTGGTAGTGGGGCACTGCCTAGTTCTTCTCAGATCAGGTTGGTGGAGGCTGTGGTTCATGTGGCCCATTAGTCCTTCAGACTAATATTTTCTTTGCCTTTGGTTTTCTTCATCTTCCTTTGCACTAGACAGTACGGGACCAATAGATTTTCTTACGAACAAGTTTCTTAAGATCTCTGTGCCTTGATGTCTAACTGTGTGACCTTGGGCAAGTTTCTCACCCTTTCTGTGCCTCAATTTCCCCATGTGTGAAATAAGAACAACTATTTCATAGGCAATTTGTCAATGATTATGGGGGCTGATTGTACAACATGATTAATGTAATTGATATCACTAAGTTGCACACGTGGAAAATGACAAATATTGTATTATAAATGTTTTTACAACAATAAAAAAAATGAATATCCATTTCATAGGATTGTTAAGAGAACTAAACAGGCAAATGTCTGTGAAACACTCAGAGCAGTGCCTGGCATATAGCAATTCTGTTTATGCATTCCTTAAACAGCATCAGTGACCTACCATTAGCAAACTGTGAATTAGCCCATTTTTCTGTCATCTACAAAAATGTGACTCAGCAAAATTTGTACTCCAATTTTCCTGGGCCTCTTTCTTGCCCTCTTACCTCAGTGGGATGGGGTCCCATTCTCTCTGTGGTGGCACTGCTGTCTTACTCCCCACATCAAAATGATGCCTTCAGAAGGGCTAAGGAGCCAGTTCTTGGTGAAGTGCTGGTCTTGATAACCTTCCCAGCATTCCTCTGCTGAGCCTGAAAGCAAGGAACTCATGTGGCGTTTTGGGCACTGGCCAGAAACGGTGGACCCTTGGTGCTGATTTACCATGGAGCTGCCTGGTGTCCCTTGGACACCAAACTCACTGTGTGCACCCAGACCCACACCACCACATACCACTCAGGCACTCTCAAAACTGCATCCTTAAAGCAGCTGTCCGTTTAGTCCACAGGCACAGCCACGGTTGGTTCTCCTTGGACCTGCTTGGTAATACTCTTGTCCACATATCATGGATTATTTCAGATTCGGGACTGGCTAAAATAGGTATGTTGTTGTTGTTATTAGGCACTGTTAAGGTGATTTTGACTCATAGTGGCTCTGCGTGGCAGAGAAGAACTACCCCACAGGGTTTTCTAGGCTTTATCCAAACAGATCACCAAGTCTTTCTCCTGTGTTGCTGCTGGTGAGTTCGAACTACTGATCTTCCAGTTGGCAGTCAAGCGCTTAGTGTTGTGTCACAGGGTTTCTTTTAAAACAGGTATAATGATTCCTAATGTTAAAGAGTAAAAATTCTGTTACTTTTCAAACTATGTATCTTCATTTCTTTTATTCTCATGATGTCTCTATTTTTCCAAATGAGAATATCAGATTTGGTTGCATGTATTGGAAAACCAATCTTAACATGCCTTCAAAATATGAGAAACTTATTGCCCAAAGTAGAAGAGCCTGGAGGTAGGGCAATGATCAGGTATGGTTCCATGAGGACTCTAACTTCTTTTCTTTTAATAATCTCACAGCTCTCTTCTCCTTAGGGAGGCTTGATTCTCAGGCTGGCAGAGGGTATTCCACCACACTTGGAGCTCAGATCCACTCTCTAAAAATACCCAAGGAAGACAAGAACTATTTTTCTTGTGACTTCCTTAAAGATACTCCTTAGAACCATCCTCTTGTGCCTCGTTGGCCTGAATTTGGTCATATGCCAATTTTTGAACTATCCTGAAGGCTGAGTAAATGCCATGTGCTACTTGGCTTACACCTGGCTTTCTGGATCAGTCACTAGCAAAGGAGCTGTGATTATATTTTGACTAAATCAGATCTAGCAATAGTGAGAATGGGATGAGCTTTCACAGTGAGCTTTATAGGGGGAGCCAAGAGACCTAAACAAAAATCTGTAGTATTGTTAAGAAGTGGGAAAGAAATGCTGGTCGGGTCACTGGGCCTCCATGAACGCCTCCAATGATCCAGGATTTTGATGTTCGCACCTGTAGTCCTCTCCCACAGTGAATAAGAGGCTAAGGATGCTGAGACTTCATCTCATGTATTTTGAACATGTTATCAGAAGGGGCAAGGCCCTGGAGAAGGACGGCATGCTTGGTAAAGCAAAGGTTCAGTGAAAAAGAAGACGACTCTGAAAGAGACGGACTGACACAGTGGCTGCAACTATGGGCTCAACAACTGTGCCAGTGGCATAGGACTGGGCAGTATTTTGTTTTGTTGTACGTACGGTTGCCATGAGTGAGAACTGACTTGATGACACCTAACAGCAGAACAAAAACAACAACATGAGATCAATAAAATGTGGTGGAAATGACTGTAGGTGACTTTCAAGGCTAGGTCAAAAAAACATTGTGTTGTTAGCTGCCGTTGAGTTAATTTTGACTCATGGCAACTTAGATACGGCAGAAGGAAACACTTACTGGGTCATGTGTTATTCTGGGGATAATCAACATATCTGAATCCATCGTTGCAGCTGTTGTACCAGCCCATCTCGCTGAGGGCCTCCCTCAACTTTGCTGGCCCTCTGCTTCACCAAACGTGATGTCCTCATCTAAAGATTGATCTCTCCTGATGTCTTCAAAGCAAGTGAATTGGACAGTGTTCTGTTGTGATCCACAAGGTTTTCATTGGCTAATTTTTGGAAGCAGTGCTCCAGGCCTTTTTTCCTAGTCTATCTTGGTCTGGAAATTCTGCTGAAATATGCCTGCCATGGGCCACCCTGCTGGTATTCAAAATACTAGTGGCATAGCTTTCAACAACACAGTAACATGCAAGCCACCAGAGTACAACAAACGAAAGATGGATAGTCGGAAAAGCATTGTAACTTTTGCCTTAGCCTCTCGGATTGTTTCCTTTGAAGGGCACCCTTATAGCTTGTTGTAGAGGCCCACACAGAGAGTGACTGAGGCTTACAGATAACAGTCAGCATCAATTTGCCGGTCATGGAAGGGTGCCCTCTTGGAGCAGATCGTCTAGCCCCAGTCAAACTTCAAATGATTACAGCCTTGCCTGACATCATGAAAGACCCTGAGCCAGAACCACCCAGCTAACCCATCCCTGAATTCATGAACTTCAGGAAAACATGAGCGATAATAAATGATTATTATTGTTTTAAGCCAGTAAGCATTACACACACAGGAACAGTGACCTTCAGTGGATGCAGCACTTCCCTTTCCTCTTCTTTCTTAATAATCCAGAGTGAAATGAATGCTTTGCAAATAATTCCCTACCTTACTCCCCTATACTTCCATTACTTCATTGAGTATGCTGCTTCAAACCAAATATGTTTCTTCAAACACTCAGAGCTTTCAAGTTGTACCACAGACAAGACCAGTATGGAAAACACTCCAACTCATGGCAACTCCTGTGTGTCAGGGTAGAACTGAGCTTCCCTAAGATTTTCATTGGCAGTTATTTCAGAAATAGATTGCCAAGGCTTTCTTCTGAGGTGCCTCTGAGTAGACTGGAACATCCAATTTTTTGGTTACCAGCCAATCTCATTAACTGTTTGCATCACCCAGCAAATCCCGAAAAACTGAAGTGGGGAGTTCATCAGACCCATCCAGTTAGATGAATTTGCGTCAAGCCTTCATAAATAGAGATGCTGCTAAGTCAGACAAAATTGCTCAGCTTCACCAGTAATCAAGATAGAGTTTCTCTTCAGCATTATGGTATGGCTGCAAAATTGTAGCATCTCTTTTACTCTTTTCTTGATTATGGAAGTAAAACCTTTTTATTGTAGAAAATGTGGGAAAATGCTGAAAAGAATAAAGAAGAAACTAGAAACTACACATAATCTCACTACAGAGACCAGTATTAACATTCCTTCACTGCTTTCTCCATGCACTTTATGAGGAAATTATGACAGAAAACATACAGTTTTATATTCTGCTTTTCCCTTTATGTTCTGTGCATTTTCTCAAGTGGTTAAATATTCCTTGAAAATATGTTCTTTAATGAAGTCTTAAGGTTTTATTCTATGAATGTGCCATTGTTTCTTCAACTCTTTTTCTAGGTTATGTGCAGTTTTTCTCTATTATAGATAAAGCTGGGAGGACAATCCTCACACATCAATTATTACATACTTTTCTGATGATCTCTGTCTTAGGCTGGGTTTTCTAGGGAAGCAAAACCAGTAACACGTGTAGGTATAAGGAAAGATTTATAATATATATATATAGACAGATAGATAGATACAAATATAGGAAACAGCTCACGTAATCACAGAAGCTGAATGTCCCAAGCTCTGGCACAAGCCTCACGTGTCCACGGAAGCTGAGGAACCCAAGGTCAGCAAGTCAGAGACCAGAGTTGCAGATCACCGGTTGTGTAGGTCAGTGGATCCCAAGCTGGCGGCGAGACGATGCAACAGAGGCTGGAGGTCGGTGGATCCCAAGCTGGTGGCGAGGCGAAGTGACAGAGGCTGGAGAACCCAGGATCGGCAGGTCAGGGAGCAGGACTGGGCAGAGGCTGGCGAGCGCAGGATTGGCAGGTCAGGGAGCAGGGCTCTCACGTGCCGACTGTAAAGACTGATGAGCCCAACAGCTGCTAGCTCAAGTCCCGGAACCAGATGCTGGAACCAGAGAGCAGGAGCTCCTGGCCACGTGAGCGATCAGCAGCCGTAGTCCAGTGTCACGAGATGAGAGCCGAGGGGCAGGGAGTCACCACAAACCCCGCCCTGCCACTTAATACAGCAGCCAAATAGGTAGTAGCCAAGTTGACATAATCCTGACCACCACAATCCACCCCTTGTCAACTTGGCATCTGCACACATCTCACCTTACCATGCACAGTCTCTGAAGGGGTACAGTTATAAAGGCATACTTATGTCAACATGATATAACTAACACATGTACAACTGAAAATGCATTAACCCATTTACATCTTACGTTTCATAAGTAAACAAAATATCCAATACACACATACAAAGCAGGAATACTCATAGCAATTACAGTCCTCGTTTCTGCAACTGGTCGCGTGGCCGTAACTGATATTTAGAACTGCCTTCTTCTACAACCCATTCTGTATTCCCTTTGCCCTCAGCAAGTACCTCAGCTGGTTGTGGTTCCTTGCCTGGTGAGGTGACCCAAACCTTCATTCCTGAAGGGTCTGGGCTATTATCACTCGTTTTGGAGTTGGGTTGCTGTAGTTTTCCATTGACCTTAATCACAGGACATGGTAGTACTAGGAGGCGTCCTAAGGGATCTCCTGCATTCCAAACATACTCTTCTTTACTTCCGTTATGTAATGTCAATCCAATTTCATCTTCATAGTCAGGATCAATCACACCGGCCAGTATTGTAACTCCCTTCTTTGTCTGTTGATCCAGAGGTACAAGGAGCCCAAAATGGCCTGGTGGCAATTTTAGCTTCCAGTTCAGTGGAATCGTTGATGTGTCTCCAGGCGGCAGCATTCCTCCCTTCGGAACTAAGACATTTAGTCCTGCAGAACATAAAGTCATGGGGACAGGAAGCAAAAATCTTGCAAGTGGGTCACTAGGGGTAACAGTGAGTGGTGCCACTCCCGTTTCCACCCCTTGATTCCTGGACCCATGAATCCTGGCAATAGGAGAAACAGCACCATATATTGGACGCTGGTTTAGAGCGTACACAGCCTCCTGGAGAACATTTCCCCAACCCTGCAAGGTACTGCCACCTAGCTGGCAGCGTAATTGTGTCTTCAGGAGACCATTCCATCGTTCTATCAAGCCAGCTGCTTCAGGATGATGGGGAACATGGTAAGACCAGTGAATTCTGTGAGCATGGGCCCACTGCCGCACTTCATTTGCTGTGAAGTGAGTCCCTTGATCAGAGGCAATGCTGTGTGGGATTCCATGACGGTGGATGAGGCATTCTGTAAGTCCACGGATGGTAGTTTTGGCAGAAGCATGTCGTGCCGGGTAGGCAAATCCATATCCAGAGTAAGTATCTATCCCAATAAGGACAAAACGCTTTCCTTTCCATGATGGAAGCGGTCCAATGTAATCAACTTGCCACCAGGTTGCCGGCTGATCACCTCGAGGAACAGTGCCATATCGAGGACTCAGTGTTGGTCTCTGCTGCTGGCAGATTGGGCACTCAGCAGTGGCTGTAGCCAAGTCAGCCTTGGTAAGCGGGAGCCCATGTTGCTGGGCCCATGCATAACCACTGTCCCTGCCACCATGACCACTTTGTTCATGGGCCCACTGAGCAATGACAGAGGTAGCCGGAGAAAGAGGATGATTGGTTCCCACAGAGCGGTTCATCCTATCCACTTGATTGTTAAACTCATCCTCTGCTGAGGTTACTCTTTGATGAGCATTCACATGAGACACAAATATCTTCACTTCTTTGGCCCATTCAGAGAGGTCTATCCACATACCTCTCCCCCATAAATCCTTGTCTCCAATCTTCCAGTCATGTTCCTTCCAAGTCCCTGACCAACTGGCCAAGCCATTGGCCACAGCCCATGAATCGGTATACAGCCGCACATCTGGCCACCTCTCCTTCCAAGCAAAGTGAACAACCATATGCACTGCTCGAAGTTCTGCCCACTGGGAGGATTTGCTTTCACCACTGTCCTTGAGGGAGGTCCCGGAAAGGGGCTGTAGTGCTGCTGCTGTCCACTTTCGAGTGGTGCCGGCATACCGCGCAGAGTAAGAATAAATCTTTCTTTGTTAAAGCCATCCACTCTGGTATTTCTGTTAGAGCAGCCCTAGCTGACTAAAACAATCTCCTTAGTATAATTCCTAGACATAGAATTCTTGGGTCAAGTTTATGATGATTGGCTAAGGTTCTTGATCTGTAGTGCAAAATCGCCCTTCAGGAAGTTGTAGTAGTTTATAGTGTTTGAAGATGGCTATGAAATCGTTCATGCCACTAAACGTTTGTCAACACAGAGTAGTATAATTTATCTTTTGAAAACAATATCTTGTTTTAATTTGCATTTATCTATTTGTCAAAATTTCAACATACCCTCACATAATTATTAACCATTTGTATATATTTATTCTTCTGTGAATTGGCTATTGTATCTTTCACCTATTTTTCTACTAGAATTTTATCTTTTAAAAGAGACAGATTTCTAAAACATCTAGATCAAGAATAATAAATATATAGCAAAATATTTCCCTGCTTGGTTATCTGCCTTTTAACTTTATGGTGTTTTTAGATGGCTGTAGTGATTTCTTCCTCTGCTTTTATACCTAGAAAATTCTTTACCATGCTAATATGATTTAAGCATTTATTTACATTTGTGTTTCTTTTATTGTCAGTCATTCATCAACGATTTATTTTGTATAGAGTGTGAGGCAAGGATCTAATTTTTGAGCTGTTCTTTTTCCTGATTAGTGAACCAATTGACCCAGGAGGGTTTATCTAATAACGCTTTCTTCATCACTGATTATTATAATTACTTTTGTTATAGACCGTATTCTTAGGCACATGTTCATGGTTCACTGAAGCTTTAATGTTTGTTTAGGCTCTCATAAAGTCTTTCTCTTTCCCTCTCTTTTTAAACATCCAAACTGTTAACAAGGATCCAACAGATTGCACCAGATTCCATGTTCTCAGCAGCCATAGAAACAGAAAATAGGTGGTCTGCCAGTAAGATGGCACCTGCCATTCTACCAGTGCAAGAGATGGGAGCTGAATTGGCCCTTTGGATTGAGTGAACTCTTGAGATTCTTGGGTGGTTTGGCTGGGGTTTGTTATTGCTAAACTGTAGCAGAGGGAATAGGACAAGGAAGAATGATAAGATGTGAAAAGTCATAAGACAGCCTAGTCTGAAAGCTCCATAAAGAGTGGACTCTGCATAACATGAACTTGGTGACTGAATTTACAGTATTTCCTAAGCAACTGAAGAAGGTGATTCAGGAGACATGTTATCTTAATACTTGGATTTTCATATTGGTGGCTTAGGATTCTTTTGGAAGCTAGTGACTTTTTTAAAATTGTTGTAAAAAATATGTAAGAGGTCTGACACTTAAGTTTGCGAACTTAATTGCTCTAAGTGCTATATACCTCATTGCTGAATATCAACTGTGGTCACTCTCAAAGTACTCCCCTTGGAAAACTATGTACTGACAGCAGCACCTAGCACACCCTTCAGAGCAATTTTGGAACTCTTTCTCGAATGGCCATTGTGCATGGTGGCTCACTGACAAGTTTCCAAACTTAATTGTATACTTGTCTGTGAGGGAATTTTTAGCCAGTAAAGAAATAACTGTATTAGAACACCCTACTGCCTGATCTGGTCCACAATGACTTTTTTCTTAATCTGAAGATAAAGGCAATATTGAAAGGAAGACATTTGGATGACATCCAGGACATCAAGGGTAATATGACAACAGCTCTGATGGCCATTCCAGAAAAAAAGTTGCAAAATTGCTTTGAAAGGTGGACTAGGTCCTGGTGTTGGTGCATAGCTTTCCAAGGGGAGTATTTTGTAGGTGACCGTAGTGATATACAGCAATGAGGTATGTAGCACTTTTTCTAGGATGAATTGATGAACTTAAATGTCAGACCTCGTATTGGCCAATTCAATGTTTTTCACATGTACAAATCAGTGATATCAGTTATATTAATCATGTTTACAGCCATCACCAGTATTCACTGCCAAATTTTCTATTACCATGAACAGCAACTCAGTGGGAAGCCAGTGCCTTCTAAAAATTTATTGTACAAAGGCAATTTTAGCTGCTTTAATACCCGTATTTTATTGATTTAACACATTAGAAGTTATTTCTTGCTCGCATACATGCCCAGTGGGAATTCCTGGCCATTGCACAGTTCTCCAGGTAGTCATTCAGTGTTCCAGGTTCCTCTCATCTTGTGGCTCTGTTGCCACTAGGACCTCAGGCTCTGCTTCTCGATCTTCTGCATCCAACTTACAGCCAAGTAAAATGATGGTGGTGAAGGCACACCTGCTTCCCAACTATTTTGACTCCGAAGAGGCACTACCACCTTTGACAAAACTAACGATATGGCTCCAGCCAGATGCTGGAAGCATAGTAAGTATCTGACTTAGCAACGATTTCCTATCAACAATTCTTTACTATGTGTTGTGTGTTGAATTATGTCTCCTCAAAAATGTGTCTGGCACTTTGGCCAGACCATGTTTCCCGGTATTGTATGATGTTCCCATATGCTATAAACCTTGCCTCTGTGATGTTAATAAGGGAGGATGGGCAGCAGTTGTGCTGGTGGGGCAGGACTTCAGGTATAAGATTGTTTTGTGCCTTGAGGCAATCTTCCAGGATATAAAGGAAAGGGAAGCAAGCAGAGACTAGGGGAACTCATACCAGAAAAAACGCAGTGCTGGGAGCCGAGGGTTTTCTTTGAAAAGGACCTGGGGTCTCTGTGCCTCAGAAACTTCCAGTCCAGGGGAAGATTGATGACAAAGACCTTTCTCGGAGCCAGCAGAGACAGCCTTCTTCTGGAGCTGACACCTTGAATGTGGACTTCTAGCCTACTACCCTGTAACAGAATAAAGTTTCCCTTTTTAAAGGCATCCACTTGTGGTAACTCTGTGATAGTAGTACTCAATGACTAAGTCACGATGGAAGGGTTGCCAAGTGCTCTCTGGGGATGGGCAAAATTACCTCTAGTTGCAAATTACTGCTGCACATGCTTATATTTAATAATATGCAGTTATACATTCAACAAGATCCCTTGGTGGCACAAATGGTTTGCCCTTTCGTGGTTTCAATCCACTCAACAGCTCTGTGGAAGAAAAGCCTGATGATCTGCTTCTGTAAATATTACAGCCGAAAGCTCCATGGCACAGTTCTACTCTGTAACACATGGGGTTGCCTTGAGTCAGATTTGACTTGATGGCTATATTTTTTTGGTTATATATTCAACAAGAATAGAATAAGGGAAATGAGCCTTCTTTGAAATTTTGGTGAGAAAGAACCTCATGATTTCCTTGGTCCACAGCATGGGGACTGTGGCAGAGAGTGGCTATGTACTCACTGAGCCCATTTTATCTTTCTGGACACTCAGTTAAGCTGTATTTCTCCATCTTTCTTGCATCTAGGTTGGGCCACGTGACCAATTTTAGTAAATTGGGTATGGGTGAAAGTGAGTTATGCCATTTCTGCTCAGGTCTCCAGATCATTCTCCCTGTAATCCTCTTGCTTTATTTGCAAGCCAGTCAAATTCAGAAGAGCCAGAAGAAGACCTAAGCACATAGGTCTTCCATCGTAAGATGGAAGAAGCCTAGGTCCCTGAGTCACTGCTCAGAGGAAAACACCCAGAAGAGCCTCTCAACCAGGAATAGCCACACTGAATTTTGTATCAGTGACAAATGTGTTGTTGTTAGCTACTGCTAAGTCAGTGCCTGACTCATGGAGCCCGCATAAAGCAAAAAACCAAACCCAGTCGAGTGGAGTCAATGTCATTCGATGACTTTTGGAAATAGCATGCCAGGTCTCTCTTCCTCGTCCATCGTTTTTAAAGCTCCACGGAAACTTGTTCAGCATCACAGCAGCACACAAACTGCCACTGACAGATGGGTGGTGGCTGCACATGAGATGCACAGGGCAGGAACTGAACCTCGTATCCTGCATAAATCAGAAAAACCCATAACTGTATGCAGTAGAACTGCCTGGTAGAGTTTTCAAGGAGCACCTGGTGAATTTGAACTGCCAATCTTCGTTAGCAGCCATAGTACTTAACTGCTATACTACCAGGGTTTCCAGGTCTTCTGCCTGGAAGGAGTGAGAAATAATCCTTATTAAAATTTGGGGTTGATTTATTACTGCAGCATAGTCTAGCTTAACTTGGCTCATTCAGAGGCTCAGGACATTTAATATTAAAGAACAGGGTGACTTCAGAAGTTCAGAAGATTTCAGGAAATTCAGGAGCAGACACTAGTGTCTGTGAATATCAATTAAAAAACGCACTTATTTCCATTACTTCAAACTATGCATTATAAATCACTGTAATTTTTAGAAAGCAAGAAAATGATAAAGTCCTTTCACAGTCCTCAATTCTACAGTCTCCCTGAGGCTCCATCATCCCACCTAGACACCCAAGAGTCAAGCTAACTTGAAGGTGGGACATACCATCCTTCTCCATGGTCTGGTTCTGATCATGGCTAAGATCACAGTGACCATTGCATTGTTTGTCAAAGCAGGAGGCAAAAGTATGTTTCTCATTCTGTAATTTTTTGTGGAGGTTGAAGAATGAGATCAAGAAACTCATTTAGCCATATGCCGATAATAAGCTAACCCAAATGAAAGGCAAGTGTTAGATGGAGGCGAGACATCCATTTGTTTAATACTTCCCATTCATCAGAATAAAAAGCCTATGAAATGTGAAAGGCTGGAGGACACTGGGTTAAATTGCTCAGTGATTCTGTCTTAGCCAGCTTCAGAGAATCTGAAGGTGCTGCCTTTAAAAATGCAAACTGCACCGCTCTGTTTACATATTTTATGTGGGTAGTGGCAGATTTTAATTTTAACTGCACACCTCCTTCTCAATTGTTTCCTGAACAGAGTAGAAACTTATAGAAAATTACATGGGGAGTGGAGGAACCCTGGTAATAAAAACGAGGAGATGGAAATGAGTTTAAAGTTCAAACAAAGTGCATGCCGTAGCTGGCACATTCTGTAATTCACGCACATTTGATCAGGAAAACTGTATGGTCTTTTAAAGTGTTTTAAAGTGCCTGGATAGGTGCAAAGCAAGAAAAATTCATTCTAGAAGAAAAAGTGAATAGACTTCGTGGTTTGCACAAAGAGATAGTGATAGAGCTTTAAGAATTTCTTCCCATAAGGTGTAACATCCTTTAGGATAAAAAAGGATTGAGCTTTGGTTCTCTTGGTTTTGTATTTGAGGGTAGAAACTACCCTTTATTTAAATCATGTGAAGGAATGTTATGTGACAAAGAGAGATAAATTAAAGTCTGCAGCCACACACATACACATTGGAAAAGGAAGACATCCCTTTTCCTTTTCGTTGGTCAAGTCCTTCTGCAAGTAGCTTCCTAAAGTGAAACCGTGGATTTTGAACTGAGAACACATTCTTGGAAACCCTGCCTTATGAAGTCGTTGTTGTTGCTATTGGCAGTTGTCATCCAGTTGGCCTGACTCATGGTGGCCCCAGGTACGATGAGAAGAAAGGCTGCCCAGTCCTGCTCCATCCTTGTGATAGGTTGCTAATTGGACTTCTGTGATCCATAGAGTTTTCACTGGCTGATTTTTGGAAGGAGATCACCAAGCCCTTCTTCCTAGTCTTAGTCTAGAAGCTCTGCTGAAACCTGTTCAGTACCAAAGCAACACACAGGCCCTTATTGATAGGCAGGTAGTGGCTGTCCACAAGGTGTATTGATTGGGAATGGAACTCTGGTCTCCTGCATGAAAGCTGAGAATTCTACCACAGATTGATTCCAACTGCTGACCCTTTGGTTAGTAGCCATAGTTCTTAACCACTACACCAGCCACCAGGGTTTCTGCATGACTACCATATCTGTCATTATTTCAGATGTTGCCTGCGATACTTTGGGGGGGAAACATGGCAGCAAAGCCATATTCCATGAAACCAATGATTTGGAAATTTGGGGAAGCATATACTGTCATGGAAAACACAGTTACTTCATTTCCGTAAGGGAATACTGTTTTTTCCCTCAGTTAATTATTAGGGCGAAAATTGTCCTTTTCTTCCTATCAGGACATCTTTCCTCTCAACCAATCCTGCTTTTGTTTTCAAATGATTTTTTTTTCTATGGGTTTCAAGGTCCATCTGGGCAGTAAAATCTGAACATCTTTACATTCTGCCTCCACTAATCCTAATTCTTCTCAAGGTAACATGGTGTTCCCTGACTGTCCCTGCAAGAGCGACTTCCAAGGAAGTGTTGAAAGCGAAAGCAGCAAGGCGAACATCTCCAGCTGCTCTGTCTGTCATGTCCTGGCTGCCTCATTACCCCTGTTCACTTGCACTTTTGTGACTGACTCTATGCCCCCTAAGCTGGTGTCTGCGAGCAGATGTGTGAAGGCCTGAATATTTTTATAGACTTGTACTGAGCCTTACCTTTCTAATCAACAACTCATTCACAAGAAGTTCAAAGGTACTCTCAGAGATGGTCATAAAAAATCGTTGCCACTGAGTTGACTCTGACTCAGTGACCGCACATGCAGATAGTAGCACTTCTCCATAGGATTGTCAAGGCTGTGTGACCTTTCAGAAGTAGGTAGCCTGATCTTTCTTCAGAGGCACCCCCGCGTGGATTTGAAGGTGGTAGGAAACCTTGCATCATGTTATTATTGCATGAATGGCACCATTTTGTTTCTAACTATTCCGATGTGGTGCTTTTTTAAAATTTAAGTTTTAAAAATAATGTAAACATTTCATATTTAAACGTTGGTGCACCTCGCTTTGAACATCACTGCTTTATTAATTAACTGAAAACAGCAGGGACAATTCTTACGGTGTGAACACGTGATGGGGAAGGACTGACAAAGAAGTCAGAAAGTTCTTGGCCTAGAAAGCTCTGGTTATCTTTGGAGAAAGGAACATTAGTCCCATCGTTTAAGAAGCTAGTGATATTTTCTGCCCAGAAAGAACAGAATTACTTCAGTAATCATAGTAGTGTATTAACTAGCTATGGTTCTTCATCAGGGCTTCTTGCACAAATTTTGCCTTGGATGTGGGTAATGTGGGAAGGTGCCCAGAGTCTGCAGAACTGTGTCTTGGTGGCTGATATGAAAAGAGAGAGGAAGATGGGAAGGGAAAGAAGGAGTGGTGGAAAGGACAGAGGATGAAGGGGACGCATAGGAGGTGGCCTGGCATAATTTTTGTCAGGACTCATATGGCTGGTTTCAGAGGGCTGTGTGCAGATGTGGACACAGTCCCACCTGCATTCCAGGATCTCAGTCACCTGGGTCAAGGAAGGCCCAAGCTGCAACCATAGCCTCTTGCATTTCTGGGTCAAGGCCATTTCCTGAAGAGAAGCCAGAATGGCCAGCATGCAGATTAAAAGGTGAGGAAGATGGAAGCCAGGGCCTCTCTTTCATCTCAAGGGAAGGAAAGAAGGAAACAAGTGACCCATCCTAGGGAAAGCAATGTAGCTTTTGTCTCCTATCATGTCTCTTCCTCTGGTGCTGGAGGGAATGACGGTGAGGAGTGACACTGGAATACCAGAGTATGGCTTTCCACTGACAGAGGCACTTGTTGTTGTTGTTAGGTTCCATCAAATTGTTTCTGACTCATAGTGACCCTACGTCCAATAAAATGAAGCATCCTCACAATTGTTATGCTAAGCCCATTGTTGCAGCCACTGTGTCAATATGTCCCATTTGAGGGTCTTCCACTTTTTAGCTGACCCCCTTCTTTACCAAGCATAAAGTCCTCCTTCAGGGATGGGTCTTTCCAGATAACATGTCCCCAGTATGTGGGATTCTGAAGTCTCACCACCTTTACTTCTCAGGAGCATTTTGGTTGTACTTTTCCCAAGACTGATTTGTTTGTTCTTCTGACAGTCTGTGGTATATTCAATATTCTTCGCCAACACCATTAATTCAAAGACATCAATTCTTCTTTCAGTCTTCTTATTCATTGTCCAACTTTCACATGCCTATGAGGCGATTGAAAACACTGTGGCTTGGATCAGGTGCACCTTAGTCTTCAAAGTGACATCTTTGCTTTTGAACACTTCAAATAGGTCTTTTGCAGCAGATTTGATAAATAAAACACCTCATTTGATTTCTTGGCTATGGCTTCCATGGCCATTGATTATGGATCCGAGTAAACTGAAAGCCTTGACAACCTCAACCTTTTCTCTATTTTGTCATGATTTTGATTCTAGGAACAGTTGTGAGAATTTTTGTTTTCTTTATATTGAGGTGTAATCAATGTGGAAGGCTGTGGTCTTTGATTTTCATCAGTAAGCGCTTCAAGTCTTCGTTACTTTCAGTAAGCAAGGTTGCGTCATCTGCATTTCACAGGTTGTCAATGAATGAGTCTTCCTCCAATCCTGATGCTTCATTCTTCTTCAAAGAGTTCATTGTCTTGGATTATTTACTCGGCATACAGAGTGAAGAAGTATGGTGAAAGGCTGCAACCCTGCTGCCCACTTGACGCTACTGCATCTCAGATCTCCAAGTTCTGCTGGAAGGATTCCTATGGGCCCCTTCTGTCGCTGAAATGTTTTGAAGGCACAGCTCTGTACCAACACCACGCAGCCCAGGCATGCGTATGGTTCTCAGCAGCTGATAGTCTTCCCCTGAACCAAACAGCTGATGAAGGCATCTGTTGTCACACAGCCTCCCCTTTCCCCAGCCTTCCAGAAAGACTAGCTCATTAGCCAGGCCTCTTAAACTTGCAGCCTGTTCTGTATGAATGGATGGACCATGCTCAGTTATAGGTGCCTCTAACCCAGGCTTCCCTCTGCAGAAATGGATCCCTTCAAGGTAGTTTTGGCAAATGTTTTTTCATACATGTAAATGTATCGTGGGTGATGAGAAATGAAGAAAGAGGAACAGCTAGATTGGCTGGGAGATATGACAGAAGGAAATAGCACTCTCTCTTTCTCTCCCTCTCTCTCTCTCTCTGTGCACTGAGGGAGAAGACAGATATTAAGGATGAACAAAAACATGAGTAATAAAGTTGGGCTGAACAGTTCTGACCTTGACTTATGCTTTGAGGGCTGGCTCCATGTAGACAACCGGAGGCGGGTCAGAAGGAGGGAGACGTGGGAGTGATCCATTTATGTGGCTAGAAGAGAGAGACCAGCCTAGCAGAGGGCTGGGGCAAGATTGCTAGGATCTGGGTGTGGGGGTAAAAGTTCCCTAGGTGGCACAAACTGTTTGTGCTCCACTGCCAACTTAAAGGTTGGACGTTTGAAACCTCTCCTCTGCCCAGAAGCTCTGTGGAAGAAAGGACTGGCAATCTGTTTCTGCAAAGATTACAGCAAGTTTTGGGAGAGACTTCTGCCCTCCACGTTGATGAGTGGTGTCTGGGGTCTTAAAAGCTGCCAATCTGCCATCTGGGGTACACCGAATGGTCCCAATTCAGGAGGAATGGATGATCACCTAGGACAGAAACTGTCTGGGGGAGGCAGAACCCAGAGGATGGAGAGACCCATGTGAGTGGGTGACTGCATTGATATGTGACCGGAAGAGCCAGGTGGTGCCCGGCCACCACCAGCAATAGCTGTGATGGGGTTCATGAAGTTGAGTCTCACTGGCAACACAAGAATAAAAAGAGGTGCACCCTGGGATCGCCACTAAAAAACCGCAATTGATGGTCCAGAGGCCTCGGGGTTCGCCTGGGACCATGACCCCTGACCCTGATGCTGTCCCTGTCCATGAATAATAACGGAGGTCAACTCTTCGCACAGAAATGGGTTGGACTTTGTGACACAGAGTGACCATATGGTGTATGCACTTTATGGCTTTATGCATCTATAGGATGTTGTCCTGCTGCCCTCTTATTGGAGGCAAGGGAGAGGATGAAGAAGAGGGGATAGGAGATTGTTAGGAAGATATGATATGTATAGAACAGAGAGGAAGAGTGTGCTGCCACTGGACAGGGAGAGCAGTGGGAGCTGCACAGAGTGGGCATGCAAATTTATAAGGGAATGTACATTTTCACTCAATCATAATAAAAATTTTTTTAAAAAAGATTACAGCAAGTTAAACGTTATGGAGAAGTTCTACTCATAACATGTAGGTGGCCATGGAGGCAGAATCCACTTGACTGCAACAGGTTTGGAGTTCGGTTTGGTTTGGGTCTAGGGGTGAGGTGGGAGTGGCAGGGAACGGTTGTAGATATGTGGGACTGAGGCTGCTGGCACTTACTTCCCCGATTTCAGAAGCTTCTCAGGTGGTGGGCAGCATCCTGGGAACATTCTTTTCCTCCTGTCCTCCTTCAAAGCCCGTACCAAAAGACAATAGCAATCTCCCCACCCAAAACAACCAAACCATTGCCACCAAGTCATTTCTGACTCTATACAGAGTAGAACTGCATCATGGAATTTCCAAGGAGCAACTGGTGTCGATTCTGACCCTATAGGACAGAATAGAACTGTCCCATAGCTTTTCAAAGGAGCAGCTGGTGGATTCAAACTGCTGACCTTTTGATTGGCAGCTGAGCTCTTAATGACTGTGTCATCAGAGTTCCTTCAAAGCCCCTAATGACTGTTTAACTACTTCTTTAGAAACCTCGGTGGCATAATGGTTAAGTGCTGTGTAAGCTAACCAAAAGGTTGGCAGTTTAAATCTACCAGGTACTCCTTGGAAAGCCCTATAGGGTTGCTATGAGTTGGAATCAACTCAATAATAAGTTTTTTTTTTACCTGCTAAAACTGATTTAGGGAGGGGAAAGGGCTCTCTTGCAGTGTGATTTACTCTGCTTGGGAGACAGATCTGCTGCAGGGGCATTCCTGTTGTGAGCTGAGGGCTGCCTGGGCAATAAAGAGAAGCCTAGCAGGTCTTTGTTTCTCCTTGAATTTTTTTTTTTTTTATTCTAGAAAGACCTTTTTTCCCCTTTCATGTTCTTATTTACTATTCTCATCTCCTTCTACTTCAAGGTAAATATCAGAATTAATTTGCCAAGTTGGGGAATTTTTTTACTCAATGGGATTTTGACTGTAATTGTGTCAAACTGGTGTATTACCATTCTTCCTTGAAACTGAATTTGAGAGACTAGAGACTCCCCAAGAGATGGCCCCTGGATATTCTTATAGCTCAGTTTTGAAGTCACTCCCAAGGTTCACCCTTCAGCCAAGATTAGATAGGCCTTACAACAAAATGAGACTAAGGGGGTACACAAGCCCAAGAACAGGATGACAAAGCAGGAAAGCTGGTAATGGGGAACTTAAGGTTGAGAAAGGGAGAGTGTTGACGTGTTACAGAGTTGGCAACCAATGTCACAAAACAATGTGTGTATTAGTTGCTTAATGTGAAACTAATTTTCTCTGTGAATCTCCATATAAAGCACAGTCATAATAATAAAAATACTGAATTAGAGACTAAATAATGGAGATCCAGACAGACAGGACTCTTTTGCTCATCTGTGTATTTATTTATCTATATTGCACACTTACTAGATGCTATGAACGTGGCCCCACTGTCCAGGAGCATGGAGAGACAGTTCATGCAAAGGAGGAAAGATGACAGTCACTGTACTTGCATGCTCTACCTCCCTGGCCTTGTCCTGACCCCATTCATGCTGATCTCATCTTTGTCTGGAATTTTGATATTATTTTCATCATGGATTTTTAATTTGAAAAAATGCACTAAAATATTATCTATCTTGGTCACCGAGTTTTGGGGCACCTCCTTGAAATTGGTACCAGAGATGGTGTCTCCATCACCTCCACCTGGTCCTCAGGCCTGGGAACTCATAGTGAGAGTAGAGATGGAACACGATTACACAGGAGCCAGGGTTTCCTGTAATTTCATACTGAGTTCCAAAAATTCAAGTCAGTTCTGGCTCGTAGTGACCCTACGTACAGCGGAATGGAACTCTGGCTGGTCCTGAGCTGTCCTCACAGTTGCTGCCATGCTTGAGTCCATTGCTGCAGGGGTTTATCTATCAGAGCAGTCCTTGGTGAAATTAGTAGGAGTTGTTCCTCACTGCATAGTGTCTAAACTAGTTCTCTGGCCTTTCAACTAGTCTCCATAGCCTTCATTTTTTTTTTTTTTTTGCTACGTAGAATGGATTCTATTGTTTGCAGCTAAAATCCTGACTGATGTGCAGGAGTTCCTACACTTGCTGCACAGTCTCCAAACACTCAAATGACATTTCACATAGCCACTACTCTTGCTTAAAGACTCAACTGCAGGGATTCAGAAAATCATGAGGCTTGGTTTCCTTATTCCAGCAACTCTTCCCAGGCAATCAGTGGTGACTGGCATCTCAGTGCAGAAGACAAGTTCTGGTTCCTTCTCTTAGAACTAGAGCTCCATTAACTCTTCAATTGTATTCTCTAATGTAATGATCTGGTTGTTGTCTTTCCTGCCATTTGTTCTCAAATCAACTTTGAGACCAATGCTGTCTTGGACATACACATATACATACACACATGCACACACACACACAAACCCCCACCTGAATCACTGCCTCTAAGTGAGTTTGGACATCCTGTTGGCATAGTGTTTAAGAGTTTGGCTGCTAACCAAAAAGTCAACAATTCCAATCTAGCAGTGCTCCTTGGAAACTCTACGGGGGCAGTTCTACCCTGCTCTGAAGGATCACTGTGAGTTTGAATTGATTTGACAGCAACTAGTTTAAGTGAGTTTAGCACTCCTGGGGTGGTACAAATGGTTAAGCACTTAACTACTAGCTGAAAGGTTGTGGGTTTGAATATACCTGGAGGCTCCTTGGAAGAAAGATCTGGCAATCTGCTTCTGCAAGATCAGAGCCCTGAAGATCTCATGAAACAGTTTTACTCTGTGCACATGGGCTCCCTGTGAGTCAGAATCAACTCAAGAGCAACTAACAACAATAAGTGAGTTTACCAGCCTATTTCTGCCCTCAGGTATTTAAATGACAGAGAATGTGATCCTTGTAGAAAGCAGGATACATTCTCAAATCATACACATATAATTTTGTAAATAGCAACTCTAGTGTTTGGGTTCCCCCAAATTAGACTCTAAGATAAAAATCTAGGTGCAAGTGGTTAATTTGGGAGGTGATTCCAGGAAGCCCAGTGAGGAGTGGGGAAAAGAAGGTGTGTTAATGAGCAGGTTACTGCTGTGGGTATTTGGGTTCCTTCCTGCCAAGGACTTCCTGAGAGATTGTATAGAATGTGACTCAAAAATTTCCTGCCAAGAGGTGAGGAAGTCTGGGTATTTCTCTACTAATTTGGGTCCCTCATTGTTTGATTGCTGCTCCTGAGGTGTTAGTTCCCCAACACTTTTAGCTCATCCTGTGTGAAGTAGAATCTCCCGTGGCCAGGGAAAATCTTCGGGCATCTCAGGAGCTTAAGGTAGCAGTCTGTCAGTGTATGTAGGAACTGTCCATCAAAGATGTAGTCGACCTTCATGTCAGCCAAGGAACATGGGAACAGCACCAACAGTGTTGCCTTCATCGAGTAAATAAAAATTTCCCCAGAAATTCATTCTTACATTCAACAAATACCTATAAAGTAATCACTATGTGGAAACCAAGGTGGTGTAGTGGTTTCTGCTAACCAAAAGGCCAGCAGTTCGAATCTGCCAGGGGCTCCTTGGCAGCTCTATAAAGCAGTTCTACTCTGACCTATAGGGTTGCTATAGGTCAGAATTGACTCAACAGCAGTGGGCTTGCATGCCCAGCATAGAGTCCTGGGTAACACCAATGATGGAGCACTCTGCTACTAACCAAAAGTTGGCAGTTTTTATGTACCCAGAAGCACCTCAGAAGAAAGGCCTGGTGATCTATGTTTGAAAGATCACAGTCATTGACAACTCTTTGGAAAGCTTGGAAAGCAGTTCTACTCAGACACACATGGGGTCTCCATGAGCTGGAATCAACTCCATGGCAATTGGGTTTCTCTTTTTTTTTTTTTGGTTATATGTCTAGCACACACAACAGTGAACAAAACAGACACAATTCCCTCTCTTCACAGTCTATTTTTCTATTTTCAGGAGTATTGAGTTACAGCAATCATAAATGCTAACCAGCTTTTCAATAGTAATATGTATTCACTGGATACTATTATGCCTTTGATAATAAGTAAAATGGATAAAATATAAACATTTACTTCTTTGTTATCTTTCTTAATTAACTAAAAATAACACAACTTTGAAGAATGTTGGAACTTCATGTGTTCTTCAAGACAATATGACAAAGACAAGAAAAGGTGGGTTAACTTTCCCCCAAACAGCTAGTGGAACCAGGACTAAACCCCTATGTTTCTTATATACTTTCCCAGCAACACCACATTGATCAATACTGGATCCTTCTTACAGCAAAAAGCAAGCAAAACAAATAAACAAACAAGAAAGGATTGTAAGTGCACTCTCACACGACGGGTGGCATGCATACCTTGGTGCAAATGTTCTCTAAATCAATTGGCAGTAAGTATTAAGAGCTTTAGAAAGAAAAAAAAAATCCCTGAACACAGCAATTTAAGCTGCAGGGATTTATCCTAAGAAAATTGCCAAAGAATTATACACAAGAAATATGAATTCCGACGTGAAGATATACAACATCGTATACTGGATGGTCTCATTTTTCCAGGAAGATCCATGCTGAGAAGAAACTACAGCAAACTAGCAGCTCTATCAGGATGGCAAAACTGCCTGGAATATTTTTTCTTTCTTATCGAATGGATTTTTTTTTTTTCCACAATGAACATGAGTTACTTTTTAAGGCATTTTCATTGGGGTAAAAGAAATAAAACACTTGCCCACGCAATGACATTGAGTTTTCACAGACACCATTCAATGACATTGATTATGTTTATCTTGTGCAGTCCTCAGTCATCATGATCTGTTTCCAAATCATCTCCCTACCATTAGGAGAGACTTAGCGCGCCTTCAGCAACGACTCATGTGTGACTTTGCCTCCTATTTACCTGCAGGCATTGCGTTCGCACTGGGAAGGTGTTCAAGAGATTTGGGTGTGCATTCATCTTGAAAACCAATCCTGCTGTTGAAAACTAGATTCCCAGCTGTTTAGAAGCCTTCCAGCCAGTGTGACAGTCAAAAGGGGGCATTTTGAAATGCCTTTCCTCCCTGTCGCTGATTCCCTCTCTGGAGCTGGATGGCTCTTTGCTATGGCACTCCCTCCTCCCCATCTCACGGAGACACTTCCTTGTCTGCATCTTTCTTATACATCCTAGCTTTGCAGCTTCTCTTTCTTAGTTTCCTTCTTCCCCATCAGCTTTCCAATAATGTGATCCTTTTATTTCTCTTACAACACAGATGCCCATGTCGCTGCTTTTCAACCGTCCCCCCACCACACTCTGTTTCAGCAGCAAAGTCTGCTGGGGACTTTGTCTCATCTTACCTGCTGTGTTTTGCTTTCAGAACTGCCTTTGGGGTTAGCCACTTACCGTGAAGATGAAAGAAAATGAGCCGCCTATTAAATATATCACCTTTGGACTTTCCAGAGATGTCAGCTTTGCCAAGCACTACAGGGGCTCAGAGCCCCTTATGGCGACACTTCCCCCAATGCCTCCTCTCTTCCAAAGCAACTGGAGAACACAAACCCTCTTCTTTCCTCAAACCAGGCTGTTGCTTTTGTCCCCCAGGTTGCTACCATGTGGGAATGTCATGGTGTGAGAAAATATCTACACCCCAAATGCCGATCTCACTTGCTTTCCATCAGTTCTGAAGGGGCCATTAATCATTCTCCATCCTCGGATCTCTCCCTTGTCTGGATTACAGAGAAGCTGTTCTTGTAATTTCTGAGGAAGATCTGTGGGTGGTGACTAACCTTTGGCATTGTCCATGTGGTCTGACAGGAATGGGCTGGAGTCTCCTGGCATCAGCCTGGAGAGTTCAAGGGCATCAGAGGAGGCCCCATGGCAAGGTGCAGCCAAGCAGAAGAGAGCAGAGATGTGGGGATGAGAGCTGCCTGCGGCCGGCTCCCTTTGACCTGGCAGTGATGCATGCTGGTTCCTTTGCTGCCTAAAGTTCTGAAAGGATTTGCTTTTTTGTCCCTAGCTCAGCTGAGTAAAGAACACAGTCTGGATGACATTTGTTAGAAATTCAACCAAATATCCAAGACTAAATGGGTAATTCCTCCCCAAAAGCAAGGACGAGAAGGCAGGAAAGGAGAGGAATTAGATGAACGGGCACAGGGAACCCATGGTGGAGAGTGTGCTGTCACATTGTGGGGATTACAACCAATGTCACAAAATAATATGTGCATAAATTTTTGAATGACAAGTTAATATGAGCTGTAAACTTTCACCTAAAGCACAATAAAATTTAAAAAAAGGAAAACCTTTAATTAAAGAATGTAGTGGGTTGAATTCTGTCCCCCTCCCCCCGCAGAGATATGTCTGAGTCCTAACCTATGGTCCTGTGAAAGTGACCTTATTTGGAAGTAGAGTCTTTGTGGATAGATTTAGGTTATCCCTAAATCCAATGGCTGGCGTCTTTCTTTATAAGAGAAAGGAGAGGGAGATCAGAGATGCAGAGACGTACAGGAAGAAGGCCACATGAAGATGGAAGCAGAGGTTGAAGTGATGTTACCACAAGCCAAGGAGTGCTGGGAGTTCCTAGAATCTGCAAGAGGCAGTGAAGTATCCTTCCCTAGAGCCTTTGGAAGGATCTGGTTTCAGGCTTCCAGCCTGCAGAACCGGGAGAGCGTAAATTTCTGTCATTTTAAGCCAATAAATTCACGGTAATTTGTTGCAGCAGCCCTAGGAGACTGAGACAAAGACGGTGTATCAAGTATCCTTCTTTTTGAAACTCCTGTGCTACTTAACCTGTGCGCTACTGTAGTTCAAAAGGAGCCCTGGTGGTGCAGTGGTTAAGTGCTTGGCTGATAACTAGAAGGTCAGCAGTTTGAAACAATCAGCTGTTCCTGGGGAAAAAAGACTTGGTGATCTGCTCTTGCAGAGATCACAGTCAAGAAAACCATGAATTTTAAAGAAGTCTCTTACTCAGGTAATTCCTTCCTAAATAAGTCTGGTTCCTAGTGACTGTCAGCCAGAACCTTATCTTCCTGGGTGCCCATTTGCTACTGGGGAGTCTCATCAGTTTCCACCCAACCTCATGGGACCTAGTTACCCATTCTTGGACGGCATGAATGAAAACCAAAGCCCTCTACAGCTTTAACAGAGGACTTACCACCCAATGTCCAATTACCTATCTTGGGCACCAGAAACTTGTCTCCTCTGCCTGGAGCTTGCTACTGTGGAGTCCTCCCTCATTGCGTGTCCTCTGGGCCACCACAGGTTAAGAGACCACCAAAATTCAGGGAGGGGTGCATCTTCTTTCTTTCTGGGTCCATTCCAGTGGCTCAGTCTTTGGGGAGACAGAACCAGGACCTGAATAACTCAAGTGAGCCCCACATTGGGTACCAAAGTTTGTTTCCTGATTAGGGACTGTGCCCTGGAGCAGTCAAGCCAATGAAACATACTCCAAGTCAGAAAGAGGAAGAAGGTTTATTAGGAGGTCTAATACCACTGGAGACTCGACAGCAATGCAGGCTGTTCTCCATGGAGTCTCAAAAGAGTTTTTACATCACAGTTTATATACCATTTTGGCAAGGATTATTTTGTTTTTAAGCATGTAGCCCACAGATAATCATATATGTCACAAAGGAACTTGCTATTAAACTACAGATATGTATGTAAGACACCTGGCTTCTAATGTGTATGTTTGTAACAGGCAAAGACAAAACTTGCATAAAATTCCTTGGCTAGTGGAACTGGCCTGCCAAGTCAACTCTGATTGAGATAAGGTGCAAGAAAGACAGTTGTAGATAAAAAAGAAAAAAAAATACGGGGCAGGCTTTGCAGCTGCTGTTTCACAGACTGAAGGCCATTTCTTAAGAGAGCGAAGAGGAGAAGGGAAGAGCAAGGCTGCAGGAGCTGAGGGGGCTCTGTATGTCTTTCGAAAGAGGCCAGTGTAGTTCGTGCAATAAAAACGCTTACAGACTATTTAGAATATCATTACCACATTAGTTGTGTCTAGCTCTCAATTACCCATTTTGAAAAGGAGAAAACATGTTGCAAGATATTAGGGTCACATGGGGGCAATTCTACTCTGTCCTATAGGACCACTGTGGGTCGGAATTGACTTGTCATCAACGAGTTACTGTAGTTACTGTAGTTACAAACCCAGGAGATACTATGCTGTATAAATTGGGATTTAATGCTGGGAACAGAAAGCCCTTTTGATATTTGAACAGAATGGGCTTGGGTGCAGGAAATCAGATGTTTACCATATAGTTGGAGGGGCTGGAATGGCAGGCTGTAGGCTAGGCCTCCTGGAAGAACCTCTAGAACGTTGCATACCTGATTGACCCAAAGAAACCTTCTGCCATAATCAGGAAGGTAGGCAATCAGAAGGGAAAAATCCAGGTCAAACCCACTGCTGTAAAGTTGATTCTGACTCGTAGCGATCCTATAGGACAGAGTAGAACTGTCCTACATTCTCTAAGGAGAACTGGGTGGATTCCAACTGCTCTATCCAAATGATAGAGCTGTAGCTCTTAACCACTATGCTACCAGAATTTCTGGGAATCAGAAGGCTACCACTGACACATATTTGAGAAATGGTTGAAGGTATAGTTTATCTTGATGACCTTGGGGGACAGCTGGCACATAGCCATAACAAGGCTGTGACTGTCACCAACTCAGCCCGTTTTCTCCAGGCACGCTTTCTCCTTCAGCTCTGTTCATATGCCACCACAGTAAGGTGATCTAGTTTCTATTACCTCCAGATAAATGGGCTTGTTTATTTTCTGCCCATGTGGATATAATGGGTGATTTGGCCAAGCATCTTGTTGAAATTCTCATGCCCTATTTCTTGAGCTGTATATGTGGAGATTCAGTCACTTCCGGACCATAGTACTTTTCCATTTCCATATAGAAGCATGAGACAAGGTCTAGGGAGTGTGGATGGTAGGTGGGCTGAGGCTACGATTCACAAAGGAATGCTGATGGAAGTGAGAAGCCTTGGGAGGAGCTGTAGAGGAGTTAAGAAGGGAAGGCTGGAATGAAAGTGGACAGGTGACTGGGGAAAGACACTGAGAGGAAGCCGATAGGACCAGAGTTGAGGACTAGGGGTAGAAATGGGAAGCTGTGTATGTAGGGAGGTGTCGAGTCAATGCTGCAGAGGAAGAAGGGCCGAGGAAAGGCCCATAGTGGTATGAGCTAGGAGCCTTGCAATAGGATGGAAGGGATGGAAGATGATGGAAGAGAAACATAAAACTATTGTCCAGTGTGGCTATTTCATTTTACATTCCCATCAGCAATTTCCGTTGAAATGTTAGGTTTATTCATTGTAGCAACTAGTGTTACCTTAAGCAATATGTCTGCTTTGCAATGTATTATTATCTCTGGGGACTATAAAATGAGGTCATGTGTGCAAAGCCTTTGTGACCGTGATACAGGATGGAGAGACTGGAAAGTCATGAGTTTTTCTTCCTAGAGCTCAAACCAAAATGAAACCAGTTGCTGTGGAGTTTTGATCCCAACTTGTGGCAACCTTATGGGTACAGATGTTCACAAGGGAAGGCAGTGGGTCTAACTTAATGTCTGGGAATAGAAAGCTGTCAGCCAACACTGGAGAAAGGAAAACAAGAAACAAATTGCGTCTTGTCTTAGTTAATCTAGTGCTGCTATAATAGGAATACCACAAGTGTATGGCTTTAATAAGCAGAAATTTATTCCCTCACAATCTAGGAGGATAGAAGTCCAAATTCAGGGCACCAACTCCAGGGGAAGACATTCTCTCTCTGTCGGTTCTGGAGGAAGGTCCTTGTCATCAACCTACCCCTGTTCTAGGAGCTTCTCAGTGCAGCAACCCTGTGTCCAAATGATGTGCTCCACCTCTGCACTTCTTTTTTGGTGGCTGAACTATGTCTCTCCAAAAACGTGTGTAACACTTTGGCTGGGCCATGATTTCCAGCATTGTGTGATTTTCCTAAGCGTTGTATATTCTATCTCTGCCTGTGGCTAATGGGGCAAGATTGGATTATGTCGAAGAGGATTATGGTGGAACAGTAACACCCTTACTAAGGTCACCTCCCTGATCCATTGTAAAGGGAGTTACCCTGAGGTGTGGTATGCAACACCACTTAGCTTACAAGAGATGAAAGGAAAGGGAAGCAAGCAGAGAGTGAGGGACCTCCTATTACCCAGAGAGCAGCACGTGGAGCAGAGCACATCCTTTGAACCTGAGATTCCTGTGTTGGGATGCTCCTAGACCAAGGGAAGACTGATGTATCAGAAGGACCTTCCTCCAGAGCCAAGAGAGAGATAAAGCCTTCCCTGGAGCCAGTGCCCTGAATTTGGACTTCTAGCATATTGGACTGTGAGAGAATAAACTCCTCTTTGTTAAAGCCATCCAATCATGGTATTTCTGTTATAGCAGCACTAGATAACTAAGACAGTGACATTAGGTCCCTCTCATTTCTGTTCTCTCTTTTGTATCTCAAAAAAGACTGACTCAAGGTACAACCTAAGCCTGTAGACTGAGTCCTGCCTCATTAACATAAACCTGAACGACCAACTCCACTGCCATCGTGTCAACTCTGGCTCATAGTGACTTCATTAACATAACTGCCTCAGTTCTACCTCATCAGTATCATACAGGTAGGATTTACAGCACATATTCTAATCATGCGAGATAGCAAAATGGTGGACAACCACACAATCCTAGGAATCACGGCCTTGCCAAATTGAGGCGCGTTGTTGGGGAGACACAGTTCAATCCATAACACCCATTTTTGGCTCCAAAGGCTGAGTTAGAACCCGTATGCTGTCAATTTGTCATGTGGTGGTGGTTTGTCTATTGCTGTGGTGCTGGAAGCTATTGCACTGATATTTGAAATTCTAGAAGGGTTGCCCATGGTGGACAGGTTTCAGTGAAGCTTCTAGCTTAAGCAGACTAGGAAGAAAGACTTGGCAATCTACTTCTCAAAATCAGGCAATGAATGCCCTATGGGCAAGCAGACTAGGAAGAAAGACTTGGCTATCTACTTTTCAAAATCAGGCAATGAGAGCCCCATGGATCGCAATAGAGTATTGTTGATACGTTACTGGAAGACGAGTCCCTAGGATGGAAGGCATTCAAAATTCACAGCGGTCGCAACGATTGACTTGAACACATCATCAATCATGAACATGGTGCACAACCAGGCAATATTTTGGTTTTGTTCTGTTGTGCAAGGGGTCACCATGAGCTGGGAGTGACCAGATATCAACTAATAACAACAAAGGATTTGAAGCTTTTCTCATTCCTAAAGAGCCTTGACTGGGGTTCTTTGTTCCTCTGTGATTCTGCTAGGGAGGAGGAGACACTGCAGCAATAAAAGGTTGTCACCTAGGCCTTTGTTGGCCAGCAGAGTTTCACTTTTGCTGGTATCTGTTTGGAAGAGCTCCTGGGATTGGTGAAACAGTTTGCATCCTGGAAAGTATCCAGTTTCCTATCTGGCAAAATTTATTTTGCCTTTGCATTCTGGGGGCTTAATCTATGAATGAATGTATTCACTTGATCATGTGTGAGGATTTCATTTCAGAGAGCTGCTGCCCATTTGAGAAAGTGCATGGAATAGATTTCCTCTCGATGGGGCTTCCCTGCAGAATATAAAGCAAGGATTTCGAAGCAATTAGGCACTGCGACTCCAGAGCTGGCCCCACATGAAGGCTGAGGTGGCCGTCTTCTCCTGGCCTGGTGTTAAGGAGGCCTGAGAAGGGCTCAACTATGAAAAAGCAAATGTTATCTCGAAAAATGGGAGGAGGAGTCTAAAGAGATGAATTTTGTGTACTTGGCAATTTTGCCTGCGGCAGGCTCTTGAACAAGCTCTAGCTCCCTATGAAGTAAAAAGTTTGGTATTAGCAATTCCAAAGAGTCATTCAGATTTCTAGAGATGAAAGCTGACCAGAGTGAGGAGGTTTTGGCAGCCTGGCTGGAGCTCTGTCAGGCGTCCAGGGCTGGGTGGCTGCAGGACCAGTGTGGGAGTGCCAGCAACAGGGATAGTCCCAGGAAAGGGAGTGGAGGCTGGCTCAGCTTGAGTTGGTAGGCTCTGGCGCTGAGGCTCTCCTAGAATCCTGACAAGACTAAGGAGGTTTCCTCAGATCACCGCCCACTTGGACTGTGTTAGAGGCCAGAGCCATATCCTATTTCAATTTCTTGGGCTAATTTATACTCCACTATAAACAAGCTCTTGTAAAAACCGAGCACCAGGGAGGATAAAGAAGCTGTTTTTCCATTACAGTTTCTTTCTTCTGATTGATTGTGAAGTGAGGTTATCAAGAACAGAGACCCCAAATTTTGGCTTCAGGCAATCTGGAGGATGCCATACAGGGGACAGAGGAGGTGAGGGGAAATTCATGCAGACTTGGCTCCATGCTGGGGGTTTTCCTTGTATTGAATCAGGGGAAGGGGGATGTTTTGCTCTTTTTTGCCTTAGGGACTTGGAGTTTTAACTGTAATTCACAGTGTGGTGCGATGTGGGAAAATGTAAACATGTCTGTGAAAGTTGTCTGTGTGGCCAGCCTAGGCAAACTCAAGCTAATCACCACCTAAATCTCCTCCCTCAGCCCATGTCTCAGGATCAAGTGAACTGAAGTTTTTAATTTTACTTTGGGTATTTGGGGAGATTTGGTATTTTATGTGATCAGTTTCCGATAGCTCAATTTTTCCCGTCTCACATCATTGCTAATATAGCCTATTTGGAACGCAGAGTAATTTTTAGCCATTAACCTCAACTGAACTGCTCAGAGGAGCCTGATTCAGGATCGTCTTCCCTTGCTTTGTGTCTTGTTTTGATTTTCTCATTTTCATTCCAGAGCTTTTGGAATTGGTTTTTCTGCTCTGAGTTTCTAGTACTAGGCCTACAGATGATTTGGTTTATTTCGAGGCTCATTGCTTTGCGTCACCATCTCATGTCCGTTGATGTCTTGAAATTGTGGGGGCAGGGGAGCTCGCATCTAAAAGGCTTCTAACAGGTTCCCTGTGTTTTAATTTCAGGTTCTTTCTTCCAGACACGGTAGTAAGCTGAGAGGTAGTAATAAGAAGTAACTGCACGTAATTCTTTTTGTATATATGTAAATGAATTCTTTGTTTATGATTGCTGTGGGATTACTCAGCTATTTAAACTTTCTCATTTTTGTCTGTATTCAAATGTAATTTATAAATGGTTGATGTGGATTTGGCTTCTTTAAAAAGATTCCAATGTGGGCTCAGATTATTTTTTAATTCTAAGCTTTATGTCAGTAGCCAATTGTAACAGAAAGAGTTTGTTGGGGCAAGGGAGGTATTGAATGCACATTTGCGTTTCTACAAAACTCTGAGTAAGATAAAAAGTCGAGGGACAGTTACTGTCTGTTCTGCCTCTGGCGCTTAATTCCCACCAAACACACCTGTCACTCCCTTGTAGATAAAGACAAGTCAGAAGCTGTTCGCAAGAGGCTGTTTGGCAAGCCTTTTTCTGAGTTTCTTTCACCTGTTTCTGAGTTTGTTAAACTTGACTACAAAACACTGATCTACTGCTCCACCTTGGACCCTAGCCCTTTGAACATGAAGCTGGTGAAGACCCTTCCTAGACCTTTACCCCAAATTCCAACTCTTGAAGTCCATTTGGCCATGAGTAGGAAACTGAGCCTAGGCCTGGCTCTTCATTTGAGGCCTACACCAGTCATGTGGCAAGTGCCTCATCTAATACATGACAGTAGGACACGGCCTTCTTTCCAGAGGAATAGGCTTCCAGGGAAATTTCTGGTTAGAAAATAGCAGTCACAAGGGTGACACAAGGCTACTGGAGTACAGACCCTTATTCCTTATGGCCAAGGCCCAAGGGAGTTTCAAGATAACTGGTTTGTTGGGCCCAAACAGAGAGGGGGCCTCAGCTACCTCTGGTCGAGGAGAAAGTCTCAGAGCCTTTCAGGGAAGTACCTGACTGTACGAAAATCTGTTGCAGTTGAGTTGATTCCAACCAACAGAGACCATAAGGATCAATAAAATCCCAGTTGTCACTTTTTACTTCTCTGACACCAAAAATATGTTGAACAATCAAACTCAGTTTATCAGTTCTATTCCCCTCTGTTCCACTGCTGACATCAGCTGCAAAGGTGGTGCTTCTTTCTCTGACCTTAACTACTTGGAGCTAGATCAGACCCCACAAGGTAAAGGGCAGAGTCCTCCAGACTGGCAAGTCTACCCAAAGCCTCAGATGTTAGCCACAAGCTCGGAGCCCTGAAAACACCCTCACTGCTGAACTTCTGGCTATAAATTTCGGGTTTTCCACCTACTCTTTCACGATGTCAGCCATCAGCTTGGGACTGCCTGTGACCTCTCACTTGCTGGCTCTGAATTTGGGGGTTCCTTGTACCCCTTCAGGAGATACCAGCCATAAACTCAGGGGTCCCTAGTTCCCCTCACTTCTGATCTGTTAGCTCCCATTACCCCTTTGGGTTTGATAATTGGCTGCAACTATTATAGAACTCAGAGAAAGTGCTATATTTGAGATTATAGTTTTATTAAATAGATAAAAAAAGAATACAAATGAAGAGATACACAGGGTCAGGATGGGGAGGATTCCCAACATGGAGCTTCCATGTTCCGAAAATGTCTGAGCTACACTCACATGCGTCAATGTCTTTCACCAACCAAGAAGCCCGTGGACATGCCAGAGCCTCTACTGGGGCCTCAATATTTAGGCTTCATTCCATATGAGTCAACACATTAGCGTAGATCTTCAGGTGTGACCTGGAGGCCTCATCAAAGACACTTCCATTACTGCAGAAATGGTAAGGTTTTAGAAGTCATCTCTCAGGAACCAAGGAAAAGACTTCAGTAAATTGTAAACTTCTCACTGACTTCATTGTAAGACTTACAGCAAGTGCAAAGGAACTATTATACTTCCTGATGGAGATACACTGGGGGAGGCAGGGTGAATTTATCCAGTAACTTTTCCCAGCTATGGATTTTTGAAAAAGGTATCGAACTGATCTGTACATGTTTTCTTTGAAAGCACCTGAAGTTTTGGCTGTCTGAAAATTTTCATTCAAAAAACATGTTCTGTGACCTTGCTACTCAAAGGAAAGTTCATGAGCAGCATTTTCATCATCTGGGAGCCTGTTAGACAATGCGGAATCTCAGGCTCTGCCCCAGATCTACTGAATCAGAACCTGTATTTGACCAAATTGTCTGGATGATTTATATGCACATTAAAGTCTGAGAAGCACATCTCTGTAAGACTACAGAACTATCGTGCTTAATTATTTAAAACTAGTGCACCTAGTGGCGTTGCAGGCCACTGTAGTGTCTTCTACCTGACAGGATTCTGTAGGTTAAAAAGATGATATGACTGGATGCAAGGGGGAGGCTCCACAACACAGTGATGGATGCTAGTGACTTGCAGTTGCCCTTTTGTGGGCTCTGTAGTGGAGCTTCAAATGGTCCATGCAGAAGGAAGAGTGATGACGCTGGAAACTGGGAACAGGCTGAGATCAGACACGAAATACGAGAAAGCTAGGAAGGCATAGTCAAGTCATCGGACCAAGGTAAACCCAAATGAGGAACATAAAGTTTGAATGTGAGAAACAAGGTTTTGGGGACCAATCCAGGATCAACACTGGCATGGGTAGAGATGGGAGAGAAGGGATTGACTAGGCCATCTCAGTGAATTTGGGTGAACAGTTTTTGGTTTTCAATAGAATCTCCTATGAAGGCTTGGTGTTCCTTAAAGGCCCGGTCCAGCCACTCCCGGTGCCGTGGGGTCAGATCCAACTCCTTAAATGCACATAACCCTATACCTGAGTTATCCAATTAAACAAGATAAATCACCCAGCTCTGATCTGGTGCCCAGTTGACATTCTTTCTTCTTCTCCCAATATCTGGATTCAGATCTTTCTATTGCCACCTAGAAGTGGAACCCTGCCTTACTTGTGTATGTCTTTATCCCAGTTTCCTAAACCCCTTTCCCAGAATCCCAGCCTATCTAGATTAAAAAAAAAAAAAGAAAAAGGTACTGTGGTCTTTATCAGCAACTGCTAGTTGTTGCCCAATATCCACTCTTCCTTTCTTCTGTAATAATAAAACCTTTGCTTTTTATTTAAGCATAGTTCCCAGGCTTCCATAACACGAGGTATGGTCATGTGACTAAGTTCTGGTCAATGGAATAGGAGCAGAAATCATGCGTTCTTCTCTCCACTTGCTAGAATGTGGGTCTAGTGAGGAGTCATTTTGGAGATGGTTCAAAAGGAGAGATAATTTAATTGAATGGAGTTACCACAGTAGTGTGGGCTCCTATCTCAGTGAGAAATAAACTTGTTTGGTGCAGATAGCTGAAATGTGACATCTTTTTCACATACTGCTAAACTCACTTTTGCCTAATATAGTTTTAATCATGTACAGCTCTTTCTGAGTGCCTACGTGTGTTGGACACTTCCATAAGCTAAATGACAGCCCAATAAAACCCCTAGACTTATCATTACCATGTTTAAGTATGATGAAACTTTGGTTAAATACCTAGTATCTAGTGACAGTGAAAAGATCTGAGATTTTACTCCATGTCTGTGTGGCCCCAGATCCCTGTCCTGTCTGTGCTAAGCTGCGTAGTACTTGCTAGAAATTCACATATTTTGAGTTTATTAAGCATATAATAGTAAGTAGAAACCAAATGGAAGCTTAGATTTCCAAATGGAAATTATGTTCTTGGGAGTGGATGTTGGCTGATGTTCAACCATTTCAGGAGATATCATATGAGCAGGAACCAATGGTAACGAAGGAAGAAGTCCAAGCTGTGCTGAAAGCATTGATGAAAAACAAGGCTCCAGGAATTGATGGAATAATAACTGAGATGTTTCAACATACAGATGCAGTGTTGGATGTGCTTACTCATCTATGCCAAGAAATTTAGAAGACAGCTACCTGGCTAAATAACTGGAAGAGATCTACATCTATGCCTATTCCCAAGGAAGGTGATCCCATCAAACATAGAAATTATCGAACAATATCATTAATAACAGATGCGAGCAAAAATTTGCTAAAAATCATTTAAAAGTGACTGCAGCAATATATCTACAGGGAACTGCCAAAAATTCAAATCAGTTTGGGAGGACTTGGAATGAGGGAGACCACTGCTGATGTCACATGGGTGTTGTCTGAAAACGGAGAATACCAGGAAGATGTTTACCTGTATTATATTGGCTGTGCAAAGGCATTCGACTGTGTGCTGTTGTTAGGCGCTGTCAAGCTGGTTCTCACAGTGACCCTATGTACAGCAGAACAAAACACTGCCCAGTCCTGTGCCACGCCCACCACTGTTGTTATGCTCAAACCCATTGTTGCAGCTGCTTTGTCAATCCATCTCACTGAGGGTCTTCCTCTTTTTCCTTGACCAAGTGTAAGGTCTTTTTCCAGGGACTGATCTTTCCTGACAACATGTTCAAAGTATGTAAGACATAGTGTTGCCATCCTTGCTTCTAAGGAGTACTTTGGCCTTACTTCTTCCAGGACAGATCTGTTTATTCTTCTGACAGTCCATTGTATACTCAATATTCTTTTCCAATTCCAAAACTCAAAGATGTCAATTCTTCTGTCTCCTTATTCACTGGCCAGCTTTCATATGCATATGATGTGATTGAAAATACCATGGCTTTGGTCATGCCCATCTTAGCCCTCGTGGTGACATCTTTATTTTTAACACTTTAAAGAGGTCCTTTGCAGCAGATTTTCCCAATGCAATGCATCTTTCGATTTCTTGACTGCCGCTTCCATGGGTGTTCATGGAAGTGCTCACTCATCTTGACTGTGGAGCCAAGTAAAATGAAATCCTTGACAATCTCAATGTTTCCTCCATCTACCGTGATGTTGCTTATTGGTCCAGTTGAGAAGATTTCTGTTTTCTTGTTGTTGAGATGTAGTTTGTACTGAAAGCTGTGGACTTTGATCTTCATCAGTAAGTGTTTCAGGTTATTTTTATTTTCAGCAAGCAAAGCTGTGTCACCTGAATGATACAAATTATTAACGAATCTTTCTCCAAACTTGATGTTCCATTCTTCTTCATATAGAGCAGCTTCTCTAATTATTTGCTTGGTGTACAGATTGAATAGATAAGGTGAAAGGATACAACTCTGATACACACCTTTCCTAACTTTAAACCATGCAGTGCTCCTGTGTTTTGTTCAAACAATTGCCTCTTGATCTATGTACAGATTCCTCATGAGCACAATTAAGTGTTCTGGAATTCCCATTCTCCACAATGTTACCCATAGTTCGTTATAATCCACACAGTCAAATGCCTTTTCATAGTCAGCAAAACACAGAGAAACATCTTTTTAGTATTCTCTTCTTTCAGCCAAGATCCATCTGACATCAGCAATGATATCCCTGATTCCATGTCCTCTTCTAAATCCAACTTAAATTTCTGGCAGTTCCCTGTCAATATACTGCTGCAGTCACTTTTGATTGGTCTTCAGCAAAATTTTACTTGCCTATGATATTAACGATACTGTTTGATAATTTCTACATTTCGTTTGATCATCTTTTTTGGGAGTAGACATAAATAGGGATCTCTTCCAGTTTTTTGCCCAGGTAGCCATCTTCCAAATTTCTTCACATAGACAATGAGCGCTTCCAGTGCTGCATCTGTTTGTGGAAACATTGCAACTGATATTCCATCAGTTCCTGGAGTCTTGCTTTTCACCGGGGCCTTCAATGCAGCTTGCACTTCTTCCTTGAGTGCCATCAATTTCTGATTATATGCTGCATCTTGAAATGTTTGAACAGTGACTAGTTCTTCTTGGTGTAAGGACTTTATATTCGTTCCATCTTCTTTTGATACTTCCTGCATCATTTAATATTTTCCACAAAGAATCCTTCACTATTGCAACTCGAGCCTTGAATTTTTCTTCACTTCTTTCAGCTTAAGAAATGCTGAGGATGTTCTACTCTTTTGATTTTCTATCTCCAGCTGTTTGCACATGTCATTATAATACTTTACTTCATCTTTAAAAGCCTCATTCTGACTGATGATATTGTGCTTTTCCATTATCTCTTTCCACAGGTGTAGTCAACTTGATTCCTGTGTATTCCATCTGGCAAAGTCCATGTGTATAAAACAAAACAAAAAAACAGTGCTGTTGAGTTGATGCAGACTCATAGCGACCGTGTAGGACAGAGTAGAGCTGCCCTGTAGAGTTTCCAAGGAGCATCTGGTAGATTTGAACTGCTGACCTTTTGGTTAGCAGCCATAGCACTTATCCACTATGCCACCAGGGTTTCCTCCATGTGTATAGTCAACATTTATGTTGGTGAGTAAAGGTATCAGCAATCAAGAAGTGATTGCCTTGCAAAATTCTATCATGCGATCCCTGGCATCATTTCTATCACCAAGGCCATTATTTTCCAATTACCAATCTTTCCTTTTTGTTTCCAGCTTTCACATTCCAATCACCAGTAACTATCAATGCATTCTGATTGCATGGTCAGTCTGCTTCAGACCTCAGAAGCTGGTAAAAATCTTCAATTTCTTCATCCTTGGCCTTAGTGATTGGTGTGTAAATTGGAATAACAGTCATATTAACTGATTTCCCTTGTAGATATATGGATACTATCCTATCACTGACAGTGTTATACTTCAGGATAGATCTTGAAGTGTTCTTTTTGACAATGAATGCAACACCATTCCTCCTCAAGTTGACATTCCTGGGGTAGTGGACCAAATGACTGTCTAATTCAAAATGGCTAATTTTTAATTTGACTGTGTGGATCATAACAAATTATGGATAACATTTCAGGGAATGGTAATTCTAAAACATTTAACTGTGCTCATTAGGAAACTATACATAGATCAAGAGGCAGTTTAAACAGAAGACTATATTGTGTGGTTTAAACTCAGGAAAAGCATGTGTCAGTATTGTATCCTTTCACCATACTTATTCAATCTGCAAGCTGAGCAAATAATCCAAGAAACAGGACTACACAAAGAAGAATGGGACATCAGGATTGACAGAATACCTGTGTTATGCAGGTGACACAACCTTGCTTGCTGGAAGTGAAGAGGACTTGAAATACTTACTGATGAAGATCAAAGACCACAGCCATCAGTATGGATTACACCTCAACATCAAGAAAACAAAAATTCTCACAACTGGACCAATAAGCAACATCACGATGAATGGGGAAAAGATTGAAGTTGTCAACAATTTCACTTTACTTGGTTTCACAATCAACACTCGTGGAAGCAGTAGTCAAGAAATCCAAAGATGAATTTGGCCAGTCAGCTGCAAAAGACCTCTTTAAATTGTTGAAAAGCAAAGATATCATTCTGAAGACTAAGATGTGCCTGACTCAAGCCACGGTGTTTTCAGTCATCTCCCATGCATGTGAAGGATGGGCAATGAATAAAGAAGAGCAAAGAAGAATTGATGCCTTTGAATTGAGGAATTGGAGAAGAATACCAGATATTACATGGACTGCCAGAAGAATGAAAAAAATCTATCCTAGAAGAAGCACAACCAGAATGCTTCTTAGAAGCAAGGGTGACAAGACTGTGTGTTACATACTTTGGACATGTTGTTGTCAGGAGGGATCAGACCCTACAGAAGGGTGTTGTCATTGGTAAAGGGTCAGGGATGAAGAAGAAGACCCTCACTGAGATGAACTGAGACAGTGGCTGCAACAATGGGCTTACACATAACAACAATTATGAGGGTGGTGCAGGACCCGGTAGTGTTGTGTTGTACAGACGGTGGCCATGAGTCAGAACTGCTTGATGACACATAACAACAACAGCAACAACAACAACAACAAGGGTGAACTGGAGCAATGCATCTCAAATTTTAATGTGTACCTGAATCTCTGAGGATTACCTATCTCCACTTAAAAATGAGGGAGGAAGAACAAAGAAGGTGTGAGCCCAACTTTTTCACTCCGTACGTTGATTTATTTATTAATAAAGCATTATCTTCTCGCATCAGGAACATTTTATAGAATCTCCTGGGATGGAGTTAGCATGAGTAGACTGGTCTACAGCAGTGGCTCTTAAAGTCTTGTTCCCAAACCATCAGTATCAGCATCACTGAGAAACTTGTTAGCTATGCAAATTCTCAGGCTAACCTAGACCTACTGACTCAGAGACTCTATGATGGGGTGCAGCCAGTTAATGTTTTAACAAGTCCTCCAAGTGGTTCTGATGCATGTCTAAGTTTCTTCTACTAGTGTAGAAGAAAAATTTGAGATGAGCCAGGTAAGTTGATGGAAAACAGCCTTGGGATGGAAATTGAGAAACCTACAGTTCGCTTCTAGCGGTGAAAGCACTAACTTCCCTAAATCCTTTGCAAAATTAAATACAATGGTATTTCTGAGGGACAGCATATTATGCTGATTAAGAGTACAGGCTTGGGTTCAAATCTGAGGTGCACAATTATTAGCCGTGTGACCTTGGACAAGTCGCCCCTTTGCTCATTTGTTACAATGGGGATATTAACAGTGCCTCTACCTCATACCATCACAAGGGTTACATAAGCTAATATTTGTAAAGCACTCAGCAGAGTGGCATCAAGTAAGTGCTAAATACACACAAGCAATGTTCAGTGCTGAGTACACAGTGGCTGCTCAGAAAGTATCTTTTAAGTAAGTAAATTAAAGCAAACTGGGATAAAGAAAAAAGGCTGTAGAAGGACCCTCAGAGAACTATTGTTCCTGAAGTAAGAACAAGTTGTCAGCTGCTTGGGACCAAGAAAATCTCCCTTTCCACAGGAATCCCCATTCTTACCCCTAAGGAGCCTCACCCAGTACCACTTGAAGGTGTTTAAGACCATCTGTTCACTGTGGTGCGATTCAGCAGGCATTTTGTGGAAATTGTCCCCTGGAAGGACTGGCATCTCTGCAAAACATCCATTCAGGTTGAAGAGTGTCAGAAGCCTGGGCAGTGCCACTGGGGGGAATTGAGTGGATTCCAGGGCTTTTGCAAGGGGATCCTGGTCAGAGTAGCTGGAGGGAGGATAGGCTGGTGCTGCGCACAATCTCTTTTAAAACTACTTATTTTTTTAAACAGACTTTATGGAGGTGTACTGTACATACCATAAACCCACTGGTTTTAAGTGTACGATTAGTATTGTTAGTAAATTTATCCAGTTGTACAACCATTGCCACAATCCAATTTCAGAACATTTTCAGCACCCCATTAAGAAACCCTCATGCTCAGTTACAGTCTATTTATTTTTCCAGTCTCAGGTATCCACTAATCTACTTTATGTCTCTATAGATTTGTCTTTTCTGGACATTTCATATTAATGGGCTTATATAACATGTGGTCTTGTGCATCTGTCTTCCTTCATTCAGCATAATGTTTTTGAGGTTCATCTATGTTCTAGCGTGTACCATTATTTCATCCCTTTTTATTCGACGGCACTTGGCTGGCTATTCTGTTTTATGGCTGTGTCTCATATTGTGTGTATCATTTCACCAGTTGCTGGACAATTGGGTTTTTTCCACTATTTGAATGGTGTAGTAATTCCATGAATATTTGATGTGCATGTAAGTCTTTGTGTGAGGGTGTTCTTATTGCTGGGAATGTGGTAAGTTTATGTTTAAAGTATAAGGAAACTTCCTAATTGTTTTCCAAAATGACTGTACCATTTTACATTCTCATGAGAGTTTCAGTTTCTCCATATCCTCAACAACCTCTGTTGTCTTCTGTCTTTTTGATAATAGCCATTTTAGTGGATGTGAAATGGTATGTCATTGTAGTTTGATCTGTATTTCCCTGATGATTAATGGAAATCCTGGGTGGAGTAGTGGTTAAGTGCTATGGCTGCTAACCAAAAGGTCAGCAGTTCAGATCTATCAGGTGCTCCTTGGAGACTCTATGGGGCAGTTCTACTCTGTCCTATAGGGTCACTATGAGTCAGAATCAACTCAATGGCAGTTGGTTTGAATGACTAATGATGTTGAACTTTTTATATGCTTACTAACACAAGCCCACTGCTGTAGAGTCGATTCTGACTCATAGCAATCCTATAGACAGAGTAGAACTGCCCCATAGAGTTTCTAAGGAGTGCCCGGAAGATTTGAACAGCTGACCTTTTGGTTAGCTGACGTAGCACTTGACCACTATGTCCTGTGTTTATTAGCCATTTGTATATCTTCTTCTTTGCTGAAACATCTATCCAAACCCACAGAACTCTTGCATTTAAATGTAGATACGAGATCCCTAAGAGTATGGTCCCTGGATACCCTTTTAACTCAGTACTGAAGTCACTGCTGAGATTTGCCCTTGAGCCAAAGATTAGACAGGTACATAAAACAAAAGGAGACTAAGTGGGCACACCAGCCCGAAGGCAAGGACAAGAAGGCAAGAGGTGACAGAAAAGCTGGTGATAGGGAAACCAAGGTGAGGAAAGAGAGAGCGTTAACATGTTATGGGTTTGGCAACCAGTGTCACAAGATCATATGCATATTGTTTAATGAGAAAATAATTTGTTCTGGAGACCTCCATCAAAATACCAACAAAACAAAAACACATGAGTATCACTTCCTTCTTCCCCTGGGTGGCTGGGGTTTCCAGGAGGCCAACTCACTTTTGGATGAGTCACCTTGAACCCTTTCCCCCAAGGATTAAGGAACAATTCTGTAAAACACTGAAAAGTAAGTTAAAATACAAGGACTGACAATTAAGTTCACAAACTCATCCTAGGAAAAGTGCTACATACCTCATTGTTGAATATCACTATGGTCACCTTCGAACTACTCCCCTCGGGAAGCTATGTACTGATGGCAGCACCTAGTCCACCCTTCAAAGCAATTTTAGAACTCTTTTTCTGAAATGGCCATCTGAGCTGTCCTCGTATTACCCTTGATGTCCTGAATGTCATCCAAACGTCTTCCTTTCAATATTTCCTTTATCTTCAGGTAAAACAAAAAGTCATTGTTGGCCAGATCAGGTGAGTAGGGAGGGTGTTCCAATACAGGTATTTGTTTACTGGCTGAATACTCTGTCACAGACAACTATACAGTTAAATTCATGAACTTGCCACCATGCCACCGTGTGCAATGGCCATTCCAGAAGGAGGTCCAAAATGTCATTGAAGAGTGGACTAGGTGCTGGCATTGGTGCACAGCTTCCCAAGCGGAGTACTTCAAAGGTGACCATAGTCATATTTAGCAATGGGGTATGTAGCACTTGTTGTTGTGTTGTTGGGTGCCGTGGCGTCGGTTTTGACTCAGAGTGACACTACGAACAACAGAATGAAACATTGCTTGGTCTTGCACCATGTCCACAATCACTTTTATGCTTAAGTCTACTGCTGCGGTCATTGCGTCAGTACATCTTGTTGAAGGTTTTCCTGTTTTTCTCTGACCCTCCACTCTACCAAGCATGATGTCCTTCTCCAGAGACTGATCCTTCCATGTCCAAAGTAAGTAAGATGCAGTCTTGCCATCTTGGCTTCCAAGGAGCACTCTGGGTGTACATCTTCCAAAACAGATCTCTGTTTTTTGGACAGTCCGTAGTATATTCAACATTATTCTCCAACACCACAATTCAAAGGCATCAGTTCTTCTTCTGTTTTCTTTGTGCATTGTCCAGCTTTTGCGTGCATATGATGCAAATGAAAATACCATGGCTTGGATCAGGCACACTTTAATCTCTAAGGTGACATCTTTACTTTTGAAAACTTTAAAGAGATACTTTGTGGCAGATTTTCCCAATGCAATGCATCTTTTGATTTCTTGACTGCTGCTTCCATGGACATTGATTGTGGACCCAAGTAAAATGAAATCCTTGACAACCTCAATCTTTTCTCCTTTGATGACAATGTTGCTTACTGGTCCAGTTGTGAGGATTTTTGTTTTCTTGATATTGAGGTGCAATCCATACTGAAGGCTGTGGTCCTTGATCTTCATCAGTAAGTGTCTCAAATCTTCTTCACTTCCAGCAAGTAAGATGCTGTCATCTGTGTAATGCAGGTTGCTAACGAGTCTTCTTCCAATTCTGATGCCTCTTTCTTCTTCATAGAATCCAGCTTCTAGGATTATTTACTTGCCATACGGATTAAAAAGGTATGGTGAAAAGATACAACCCTGACACACACCTTTCCTGACTTCAAACCATGCAGTGTCCCCTTGTTTTGTTTGCACGACTGTCTCTTGATCCGTATACAAATTCCTTAAGGGCACAGTTAGGTGTTCTGGAATTCCCATTCTCTGCAACGTTAGCCATAATTTAGTAAGATCCACACAGTCAAATGCTTTTGCATAGTCAATGAAACACAAGTAAACACTTTGCTGGTATTCTTTGTTTTCAGCCAAGATCCATCTCACATCAGCAATGATATCGTTGGTTCCACATCCTCTTCTGAATCCAGCCTGAATTTCTGGGAATTCTTTGTCAATCTACTGTTGCAGTTGCTTTTGAATGATGTTGAAAAAAAAATTTTACTTGTGTGTGTTATCAACGATATTGCTTGGTAATTTCCACATTCGCTTGGATCACATTTCTTTGGAATGGGCATAAATGTGGATCTCCTCCAGTCAGTTGGCCAGGTCTCCAAATGTAGCACTTAGAACAATTAATTTTGCAGACTTAATTGTCAGACCCTATAGATGCTTGATTTGTTTTCTGTGAATTTACTTTTTCCTTTTCTCTCTCTTTTTTTGAAAAGCAAGTTAACCTTCTGTGGGAAAAATCATCAAGCTAAGACTGAATTTATTTAACTGTTATTGAGATATGTGCCTATTCTAGAAGATGGGCACTTCCATTGTCTTCCATTTATGCCTTTGTTTTGCTTGTGTTCTGAATGCCCACATGATACGAGAATACTCAACTGAATTGGTAAATTGCAAGCAATTTTCATTTCTATGAGTCTGATAACAAATGATGCCACTTATAAGAGTCTTAACACTCTCTTGGATGAGGGATATAGATAGCACATAGTGAGTAAGAATAAATTTCTGACTACCAAGTAGCGATAGATCACTAGTGGAATGGTGCGTTGAGCTAATGGCATTAGGATAACGGAGAAGGGAGTGATGAATGAGGACACTTTCTACAGTAAGGCTCTGACAGGATCGGCAGAAGAGGCTCTATTACTGAATGGCCCAAACTGTCTCCAGTGCTTGTGACAGTCAGCACAGAGTTTAGACCTAAGCTCCTCTTAGAATTCTGATGTCTAGCCCTTCCAGAGTGGTCTGTAGCATGTCCTACCAATATTACTGCCATATCCAGCCAACTCAGTGGTTCAGAATTGGTTTAGGGGAGGAATCATGAATCCAAGAACTATTGATAGAAGGAGAATACGTAGTGTCATTGTCATTGGTGCCAAAACTACCTCTGGTAATTAAAGTGGCCACTGGTCAGCAGGAGGAAACCAGGAAGAACCATAGTAGTAGAGTGAAAGGGGTTGGAGGTCAAACTTCCTTCTTATTCCATTCATAATGTTCCAAAGGTTGTTGGGGCTATCCTCCAATGAGACAAGGAGGAGAGGGCTCCAGGTATAAGGTATTCACATATAACTTATGTGAGCTTTGGTTTATCTATTTGTAAAAGAATGCTATAACAATTATGTAGGAGAGTTGATGCAAAATAAAGCTTATGTATCATGTGAGCAGACAATATGCACTCAGTAGTCAGCTGCTGATATTATGTTGTGCTCACATGTGTTGAATGTTCAGTTTGTAGAGTGCACAGAGTTGCAAGTTTTGCAGGCATTGATTGTTTCTCGGATTAAGTCATTCTCTTAATATACGTATTTGTGTACCCACCGTGTACCATCAACTGTGCTCAGTACAGAGAATGGAAGGAAGTGTAAAACAGCATCTCTGGCCTCAAATTGTTAAAAATCTGTTCTGAGAGCTAATTCTAAAACAGTGTACAAGGACTGGGACAGAGAGCTGAATAAAGGACCATTGGAGGACAGAAGAGGAAAAGGCTTATTTTACCTGAGGACAGGGAACGAGCAAGAGTTATGGAAGGTATTCCAGAAAAGGTGACACTAGAGCTAGGCTTAGAAGAATAAATTGGAGTTCACTAGGTGGATAAATAAGGTGAGGAGAATATTTACAGAAGAGGAAACAGTGTGGATGTAAACCCTGGTGGCATGATGGTTAAGTGCTAAGTCTGCTACCAAAAGATCAGTAGTTCGAATCTGCCAAGTGCTCCTTGAAAACTCTGTGGAGTGGTTCTACTTTGTCTTATAGGGTTGTTACGAGTCAGAATTGACTTGATGGCAACGGGTTTGGTTTTTGGTTTATTCACAAGGGTATGGTGTGTTTGGAAAACTAAGTATCCTAGTGACTGTAGTGTAGCCATGGGTTAGGGTGATGTGGTAGGATTGGTTAGTCATGGACTGGACATATAGTCCAAGATAAGATTTCCAAAGGGTCCATTGCAGGCAAAAAGAAGTGGTAACAGAATGTAGTCTAGGAGAGGTGGCATGGGTTTTTTACCCCAAATTAATGATTTTTTTTCAACTTGCTGGGCACATGTCGACTAATAAACATAACCCAGTTGTGCTATCTCTTTAGAAAATGACTTATGGAAGGAGAAATCCAAAATTCAGTAGAAAACTGGATTGATCTGTTCACCTATGACATGGGTAAAAAATTTCCATTACAATAAAAAGCATAATAAAAGACTGTTACAAATCTATTTCTATCTTTAGGCAGATGGCTCAGAAAACAATATTATTTTTTAACTAGTCACAATGACTCATGTTCAGTGGATAACCTGGTGTGGTAAATTCCATCTTTGTTCCCTGCACACGCAATAGTCCCTTCCTCTAAGGAAAGCAATAGCAGCTATACCACAGGCAGGAAGTTGAGGTTGAGGTGAACTGTAGGTAAGTTCTGTTTTGTTTTTCTCTTGAACTATCGTTTGCCAACCATTCCTTGACTCCTTTTACCATCTCCCTCAGAAACATCCCAATCTCTTCTTCTGGAAACACTTATTGAGACTCCCAAATCACCCGCGCAACCCTTCCCAAACAGAATGCTTTAACCCCAAATATCTGGAGCTCAAAGAAGGAACCCTTGCCAACTTCCAAATAAGGTGGCCTTTCGGCACCTGATGATTCAACAGCTGCTCTTCCAACTGTTTGTCAGTGAATCTGACAGTCGTTTCTACTTTGGTTGTGGTATGGATTTGAAGCACTACAGCAAGACTCATACTAAGCGAAGGCCAGCCAACTGCCAGGACCTGTACCTCATGGTGGTTTTGTTTACTCAGTTTGTTATATACACACTCTTACTCACAAAATTGGGTTTCACTGCATTTAATGAGGGGTGCTATATTCTAAAGATATTAACTGAATTGGAAATTCAAGAAGATCTGATGGTGAATACTTTGGGAATGTTAAACAACTATTCTTGTCCTTAAAACTTACCAATATTAAGCAGGGATATTCATATCTACAAAAAAAAGTGGCAGGAATAGCACAACAAATTTCCATAAACTTTCATCTAGATTTATTTATTGACATTTTACAGAAGGCAAGCCAAAGTAATCGATGTGACAGGCTACTGGTTAAGGTAACACTACTTTTAACAGAACCTCCAAATCTTTACATGTATATATTAGGAAAAAAACAAAAAACATACCCACTGCCGTTGAGTCAGTTCTGACTCGTAGAGACCTTGTGGACATAGTAGAACTGCTCTATGTTTCCAAGGAGAGCCTGGTGGATTTGAACTGCCGACTCTGTGGTTAGCAGCCATAGCCCTTAACCACGAAGCCACAAGGCTTTCTATATATGTAATATACACTATGTATATACATAGTGTTGTTTATTATTATTATAAATTATTTGCTGAACCATTAAGACTAAACTGCAGACACCATGACCCTTTACCTCTAAATATTTCAGCATATAATGGCATGCTCTTACAAAACCACAGTGCTGTTATCTGGCTTAGGAAACTGAGCCTTCCTACACCACCATTATCTAGTATGGAGTTCACATTTACATTTTTGCATTTAAATTTTTAATCTTGTTGGTTAAGAATGTGATTTTCAAATAATGAACCATATTTTTATGCAAATAATGTATGTCATAAGTTTTTTTGCCAACCACACAAGCCTCTCGCACATTATTTGTGAAAAAATATGGTAGTCATTATCAAAAAAGTCTCCCACAACAAAATATCATGAATGAGTCTCAGGGAGACTCATCTGAGAGAGAATTTTACCCCTACACTCTTTGTCAAACAGGTTATGAACTTGACTTCTCAGAAAGCCGATGTGGAGTAGAAATAGACGGCTTTCTTCAGACACAGCCAGTCTTTGTATGCCTGCATTTTCCTGTTGCTTCCCCACAGAAAACATTTGAGAGTCAGTGGTAGAGGAAATGCACAGACGCTGAGTGGCATTGACCAGCATGAAGCTGATGGTGGCTCACGTTACTAAATCTTCTTTATTTACCAAATCCACCACAAAATATAATAGACAATTCACTGAAGTCAACTCTTTGGACAAAAATGGACTAGACTCGAGAACACAGTGTGACCATGTGGTTTGTGTACTTTATGTGCTATGCATTTATAAGGTGCTGTCCTTCTAGATGGGAGAGAAAAGGGTAGAGAGGAGGGGACAGGAGACAGTTGGGAGGATACAAGTATAGAATGAAAAGGAGGAGTCTGCTGTCACTGGGCAAGGACAGTTGCCAGAGTGTAGAGTAGAAGGAGAGTAGAAGGAGCTGTGGACAGGTGGGCATGCAAAGTTGATTTGGATTGTATACTTTCACTTAATCACAATAAAAAAATAGTAGACAGTTCACATTAAATTGCATTCATCAAAACACGAGAACTTATTTTTGTGATGCAGCGTCATTGATGTGGATAGTTGTTAATTTTAAATTATTCATTAAATCAACAAGGATGGAGCCCACTTACTGACATCGGTAATGATTTAAGAGCCTTCACCAAATCAGATGTAGAGTGGCAAGTGTTAGGGTTTTAGAAATTAAAGACCTAGTTCTTGACCCAAGGAGCTCAGGTTAGAACCTGGTATTTGGACTCAAAAGCCTGAGACAAATATTTCCTCTTGCTGATGGGATCACTTCACATTTTGTCCTGGTTCAGGTGGTATAAGGTAGAGATGCAAACACACCAAAGGTCATGAAGATGGCACAGGTCTGAGTAACATTTTGTTCTGTTATACTTAAGATTGTTTGTCATGAACTAGAGCTGACTTGGGAGCAACTAATAACAACAGTCACAACAACAAGGCAGAAAGATTCCCCTGTGATAGTTTTGTGACTCTTGCTTCAGCCTAAAATTGCTGATATCATTTATAGCTATGTCTCTGAACCGCCCCAGAGAGCTCAGAAGCTCTCTTTCAGGGCTGGCACATGCCATTACCGTGTCTTCAACATGCCACCGACCTGTTTGCTTGCATTCTTCCAATTCAGGCTTTTCATAGCCTTTAATTTCTCTTTGTGTGAAGGTCTGTGGAGATAGATTTAAATGGGTGTCTCTAAAAGGCCTGTGATTTTAAACCTTGTGTCCAATAATTAAAACTTTGCTGCACAGCCCAGCATCGCCCATTCTCTTCCGGTAGTCTTCAGTACACAGGAAGGCCAATCTCCTTTTAGAAGAGGATTTTTGTTTTGTTTTTTAAAGGAACCAGTGATAATCATTCCTTTGGATGCTTCTAATGGACATTAATATTCTGGTCCAGTTTTCTTTAGATTTATTATTTATTTATCTTATTCTCTGTACCTTAATTTGCCTGGAGGCTCTAGTAATGCAATTTTTTTGAAATATTAAGAAATGTTCTCTCTGGGGGGAATCACACATTAACATTGTAATAGCCATGCTCGGTGTCTGAGAGCAAGTTCAGGGGTGGCGGGGTTCCTACTTGCACGGGCTTGGCTGCCTTCAATGAGTTCTATGTTAGAACCTTTATCTATCCTGATGCACTCATCACAACAGTGCATGAAGGAGACAAGCTGGATATTTTCTATTCTACCAGTTTTGATTGCCTGAAAAATAAAAGGCAAAACCAGTGGGCTACTTGCTTGCTATCTGACAGAAACTTAACATTCCCGATTATATGTTCAATTTGTGCTGGACTACGGTCGTATGGGGTCTTTCTATACTAATTCCCAGCTTTTGACCTAGCTCCTATGGAAGTGAAAGAATTTGGTTGCTAAGTAAATGTATCCTGCATCGTTAAGGAAAGGCAGTATATTGCATTTTGTTCTTAAAAAATATATAAATTCCAAAGTCTCTTCAGGGCTCAAGTCTACCCAGAGATGCCGCATAAGAAAGGCCTGGCAATCTACTTCTGAAAAATCAGCCACTGAAAACTCCATAGAGTACAGTTCTACTCTGACACATGCGGTTTCAGAAGTGGAACACAGACGGTCATCACGAGTGGGAAATGACTGGGTGGTGACCTGTATATAAACTACTCCTAGTTACGTGGACTTTTGAAATTTCAAAATGTTCATTTATCTCTGAAATCTGAAGAGGCTGACTTTCATCTTGATAGCTTGGTTATGATCAAAAGTTTCAACTCAAGAGTAAAGGGTCTCTTTCCCGGGACAGCACTCTCCAAATCACCATAGAAATCAAAAGGACAGCAGTTTTTGACTGGCCAATACTTCACTTGCATTCCCCAAATTCCCCAGCCACGTTGCAGAGTAAGTCTTCTTAGGTCCATTTTACAGATGAAGAAGCTATGCCAAGTAGACCTAGTTAACTTGCTCAGGACAGACAGCTAGCAAAGGACAGATCCAGGGTTTGAAGGTGGACAATCTCTTGGCCCCCACAGCTCATGCTGTGCTTGGAACGCATCTGTTCCTAAATAGGGAATTCTTATAATTTTAACAGAGTCCCTGGGTAGTGCAGACTGTTAATATGCTTGGCTGATAGTTGAAAGGCTGAGGTTTGAGTCTACTCTGAGGTACCTCAAAAGAAAGATCTGGCAACCTACTTTGGAGAAATCAGCCACGAAAAACTCTATGTAGCACAGTTCTACTCCAATACAGATAAGGTTGCCATGACTTGGGTTTACCATGAGCTGAGGTCACTGTAGTTGGGGTCAACGTGACAGCAACTTTTTTTTTTTTTAAATAACATAAGCATTCATAGGAAGTTGTTGTGACCAGACTGTGGAGCAAGAACTGGAAGGCCTGCTTTGTCAGACTGGTCAGCTACAGGGAGGCTGGCCTCTTCATTGTCCATTTCCCACAAAAGAACTTCTGCTGATGCCAGAGGCATCCCCGTGGGGGAACAAAAGAAGACTAAGTCGGGGAAATCCTGGTGAACATTGGAGAAGTGGAGCCAAAGAGGCCCATGCACTTCCAATTAAACAGCACGTCTTCCATGGCCAGCTCAACGTCTTCCTGCTCCTTCTCAAAGTGTACCCAGAGAGTTTCAGCTTTGGCAAAGGCCTGTGAGATTTCATGCTCCTTTTCTTCATGTAATAAAAAAGTCATTTTTGCCTGAAGCTAGGGAAAGCACTGGCATTTTTAACTTTAAACCATTTGGGTGAGTTTTTTTTGTTTTTTTAATATTAGATTTATTGTTGTTGCTGTTTGGAGCCCTTATGGTCCTTCAGTTTTTAGGTCCCTTGCTAAAGCTTTTCTAGAAGCCTGCATGGGGCCAGCCAAGCTGAGTGCCGGAGAGCCGGATCCGACTCGAGAGGAAGGTTCAACACAGAGCAACGAGTTTGGTTTTTAAACTCCACGTCTGAAGTGCAGATAGGTGGCATGTGGCTGCTGGGTTTCAAATGGCATAAAATTCAGTCACAGGGCTCATAAGACAGCAGACAACTCATAGGGACACCATGCCCAGCAGAGCATGGCTTCCTGTTTGGGTTCTTTGCTTTCCAAAACAAGGCAGAACAAAGATTAGTGAGACGCTTGCTCCTGACTCCTTGTGGAAACAAGTATAATGCCTTGTTTAACGGCCAGCCTGAGGAGGTTTGCTCATGTGTACATCTTCTTTTGCTTATTAATTTTTCCTATTTTCCTAAAAGGAAGGCAGGAAATCAAGCTCCAAACTCCCATAATTGGAACCATATGGGGAAAAGACAGAGTGGAGCCTTCACTGAGAATTTAGATGCTCAGAGTGGTGCTCAGGTACAGAGGCTCTGAAGTCCATGTAAACTTGACCCATTTCTCCATTTTCTCTTCCACCATTTTTGACTTGTACCAATATGTGCTTCCCTTGGCTTTTTGGAGACCACATAATTGCAGCACCCAGCCTCGCCCTCTAACATTATTTCTTTTCTGCTTTCAGGGTCAGGGAGCAGACTGTAAAGTGATGCCCTCTTTAAAAACTTCCCTACACTGTCCATCTAGCCCTGTGCCCTCATTGCCATCTAATGGGATCACTCAATCTTTCAGCTCTTGCACAGACACTCCTTGTTGTGGACTGAATTTTGTCCTCCTAGAAATGTGTAACACTTTGGTTGGGCCATGATTCCCAGTACTGTGCCCTCCATACTGGGATTTTCCTGTGTTGTAATCTCAGTCTCTGCCTGTGGTTAACTGGGCAAGACTGGGTTATGTTAAAGAGGATTAGGGTGAAACTGTATCACCTGAATAAGGTCACTTCCCTGATCCAATGTAAAGGGAGTTTCCCTGTGGTGTGGCCTCTACCATCTTTTATCCTATAAGAAATGATAAAAGGAAAGGGAAGCAAGCAGAGAGTTGGGGACCTCATACCACCAAGAAGGCAGTGCTGGGAGCAGAGTGCATGCTTTGGACCTGAGGTTTCTGTGCTGAGATGCTCCCAGAACAAGGAAAGGCTGATGAATCACAAGGACCTTCTTCCAGAGGTGACACACAGAGAGAGCCTTCCCCCAGAGCTGATAGCTTGAACTTGGACTTGTAGCCTATTGGGCTGTGGAAGAATAAATTTCTCTTTGTTAAAGCCATCCACTTGTGGTTTTTTTGTTATAGCAGCACTAGACGACTAACACACTGCTTATCTCTAAACTCTTCCTTTTTCCTCTCTTTCCTCAAGCAGGAGATGCTTCATTTTCTTCTTTGGTCTTGGCAACTTGAATTTCTTAGAAGGTATTTATGGGGGAGTCCCTGGATGGCACAAATAGTTAAATGCTTGACTACTAATCAAAAAGCTGATGGTTTGAAGCCACCCAGAGACACCTTGGAAAAAAAACCCTGGTGGTCTACTTCTGAAAGATCACAGCCATTGAAAACTCTGTGATGCACAGTTCTACTCTGAAACACATGGGGCCACCAAGAGTTGGAAGTGACTGGACTGCAACTTTTTTGCATGCACGCCCTACCACCACCCCATTACCCACTCATATTTCTGGATCCTAGAAGCTTCTTTGATTGGAGAGCATCTGCCCCATATTCCAAATCTTCTAGCTTTGGGACCCAAGTGAGGGGAGTAAGTTATTCATTTGGTCAGCAACTATCTACGGATACCTACCAGGTGCTAGACCCTGGAGATGCGATAAAAAAAGCAAACATGGACCCTACGGTCACGAGAACTCCTCACCTAGAGGGCAGACATTTCATTTCCTGAGCTTCTTGCTTCAAACCCCATCCCAGCCATGGGGGAGCGTGTTAAGTGGTGCCAGAGCCTTCCGTTCTAGCATGAACTCCACGTACACTACCGCCACTGCCACGGTCATTTCTGTTCCTTTCCCCACGCCTCCCACTATGCCTTACCTAATTGCACATCCACAATTGGGGGTGCTTGAGAACACCCCAGTGCCCAGAATGGGGCAGCTGAGCATGTTTGAAACCCCTTTAATACACAATTATTTAATAGTACACTTTTGCTACCTTAAATCTGCATTCTTGGTGGCTCTCCACAAGTTCGCAAGAGTGAAATCAGTGACTTTTAGCTAAGGGCAGGTGACTATATTCTTAGTTTCCAAAAAAAAAAAAAGAATCTCTTTCCATGAATTTGCCTTTGATTTAGGGGTAGACTAGAAAGAAAATAATTATCTTAAATCTTATTTTACATGTCACACCATGAAGATTTATCCTGGACACAAGCATGCATTCTTAATTATAATCACAACATTGATCTGAACAAGTATGAGATATATGGCTGTGAGTTGCTGGCGGTTTTGCATTACCATTTTAGTGCAATTAACGGCTACCACTGAAGCACCATCTTTTGCATAAGACAAAATTAAAAAGAAGCTTGAAATGCTATATCCTACCTAGAAAATAAATGTTGCTACTGTTGCCTTTTAAAGATGAGTTCAAGTTTTTATTTTTAATTACATTACTTAGTGATTCTTCTTAAGGGAACCCAATTGTGAAGAAAATAAATTACTTTGCAAGTTTATGGTGAGGGGCTGGTAATCCTTTCGGAAAGAAAATAACATGCAAATTTGAATTCAGTAACATTCAATAGTCAAGTTAAAACTTTCTGCTTTATTGTGACTCTTTATAAAAGCCTTGATAGAAGAGTATTGTAATCAATCATTTAATCATGTATGAAATATTTAGTAGCATGCCCAGAATTTTTAGGTGGCAATTTTTAGGCGATAATGATGGAAGAAGAGAGGATGTCAACGGTTTGGTGGTAGAATTCTCACTTTCTGAGCAGGGAACCTGGGTTCTGTTCCTGACCAGTGTACCTCAAACATAAGTGCCACCTGTCTGCACAGGTTTCAGCAGTGCTTTCAGACTAAAACAGACCAGGAAGAGAGGCCTGGAGATCTTCTGAAAATCAGCCACTGAAAACCCTACAGAACACAGTGGTCCAATCCCATAGCGCATGGACTGGCTGTGAGTCGGGGGTTCCCACTAGGTAAAGTAAACAACAACAACATAAAAAAAGAAAGTATATACAGTTTCAAGATTGCTGCTCTAGCACTGTTCCCAGTAGCAAAAAGATGGCAACAACCTAGATGCCCATCAACAGATGGGCATTATGTTGAGTGAAATTAGTCAGTCACAAAAGAACAAATATTGTATGAGACCATTATTACAAGAATCCAGGAAAACGTTTATACACAGAAGAGAACATTCTTCAATGGTGATAAAGGTAGGGTGGGAGGAACAGAGGAATTCAGTGACTAGAGAGTGGATAAGAATCATCTTAGGTGAAGAGAAGGGCAACCCACGATAAAGGGGAAGAGAGCACAACAGGACTAAACCAAAAGCTAAGAAGTTTCCTGAATATAACTAAACACTTCAAGGGACAGAGTAACTGGGGCTGGGGTCTGAGAACCATGGTTTTGGTGTCAATTGGCATAACAAAGTTTACTAAGAAAATGTTCTGCATCTCACTTTGGTGAGTGGCATCTGGGGTCTTAGAAGCTTGCCAGCAGCAATCTAAGAAGCATCAATTGGTCCCAATTCACTTGGAGCAAAAACCAAAAACCAAAACCAAAAAAAAGAAAAAAAACCCTCCACCACTGAGTCGATTCCAACTCATAACAACCCTAAAGGACAGAGTAGAACTACTCCATAGAGTTTCCAAGGAGTACCTGGCAGATTCAAATTGCTGACCGAATGAAAAACATCAGACACAAGGAAAATATGAGCCCAAGAGACAAAAGGGCCTCATAAACCAAAGACTTCATCAACCTGAGACCACAACTAGATGGTACCCGGCTACCACCAATGATCTCCCTGACAGGGAACACAACAGGGAGTCTTGGACAGAGCAGGAGACAAGTGGGATGCAGAAATCAAATTCCATAAAAGAGCAAACTTAATGTTCTGACTGAGACTGGAGGAACTCCTGAAACCAAGGTTCCCGGATGCTCTGTTAACCCAGAACTAAAACCATTCCCAAAGCCCACTCTTCCAGACAAAGGTTAGACTGGACTATAAAACAGAAAATAATGCTGATGAAGAGTGTACTTCTTAATTCAAACAGATACACAAGACCAAATGGGCAGCTTCCATTCACAGGCAGGACAACAAGGCAGGAAGGGACAGGAAGTGGTTGAATGAACACAAGAAAATCAGGGTGGGAAGGCGGAAAGAAGAATTAAAAAAAAAAAAAGAGACTGCTACTTCTTCCTCTCCAGTCTTATCTTCTTCTGTAAAGTTTCTCCTCTCCTCTCACAGGTGCCTAATCTTCCCAGAGTCCTCCTTGGAATAACTAGTTCTCCCCTGACATCTCCAGGTTTGCAAATTCAACCTGCCTCTGCTGAAATTAGAATTGCGATTCTTTTCCTCCAAGCCACTAAGCTGTTGGGGAAAGCAGCTGATTAAACAAAGTCACACGGCACTGTTGATGACTTAAAGCACTTAGCGCTCCCTGGGGTGTCTGCATTTGAGACTGTGAACTAGCTTGTAATGGTGGCATTTCAGGCAGTCCAACAGGCTGGAGGGGTATTGTGTGATGTTCCTATAACCCAAAACCCACGGCCATCGAGTCAATTCTGACTCATAGCGAGTCTGTAGGTCAGAGTAGAACTGTCCCATAGAGTTTCCAAGGAGCACCTGGTGGGTTTGAACTGCTGACCTTGTGGTTAGCAGATGTAGCACTTAACCTCTACGTCACCAGGGTTTCCTATATGCAAGGGCAGATATTTTGATGCCACTCAAATTATACCATTTAGAGAGGTTAAAGGAACTGGTATAAGAGGATGGTCTCAAATGGCTGTTTTCCCAAAGGCCTTTTTCTCAGGGATGTCATGATTAAGGAATAATTCTTATAGCTTTCCTTTCCCCAGAGAAGTTTTGCTCCAAATTAGATCCACCTGCCCCTTCTTTGAGCTACTATGTGAGCCTTAACCATAGATGCTGCCTGTCATGGATTGCATCATGTCCCCCTAAAAATGTGTGCATCAGTTTGGCTGGCCCGTGATTTCTGGTAATGTGCGATTTTTCACATGTAAATCCTGCCTCTATGATGTTAATAAGGATAGCAATTGTGCTGGTGAGACAGGACTCAATCTACCAGATTCTACTGTGTCTTGAGGCAATCGCTTGGGACATAAAAGAAATAAGTGGGGGAGGGGACCTCATACCACCAAGAAAGAAGCACCCAGAGCAGAGTACATTCTTTGGACTCTTGGTCCCTGCACCCTAGAAGCTCCTCGACCAGGGGAAGATTGAGGAGAACGACCTTCCTCCAGAGCCAACAGAGGAAGCTTTCTCCTGGAGTTGACACCCTGAATTTGGACTTTCAGCCTACTAGACTCTGAGAAAAACCATCACAACTGGACCAGTAAGCAATATCATGACAAATGGGGAAAAGATTGAGGTTGTCAAGGATTTGCTTGGCTCCACAATCAACGCCCATGGAAGCAGCAGTCAAGGAATCAAAAGGCACATTGCATTGGGAAAATCTGCTGCAAAGGACCTCTTTACAGTGTTAAAAAGCAAAGATGTCACCTTGAAGACTAAGATGTGTCTGACCCAAGCCGTGGTATTTTCAATTGCATCATATGCATGTGACAGCTGGACAATGAACAAGAAAGACAGAAGAATTGATGCCTTTGAATTGTGGTGTTGGAGAAGAATGTTGAACGTACCATGGACCGCCAAAAGAACCAACAGATCTGTTTTGGAAGAAGTACAGCCAGAGTGCTCCTTGTAAGCAAAGATAGCGAGACTGTGTCTTACATACTTTGGACATGTTGTCAGGAAGAATCAGTCCCTGGAGAAGGACATCATGCTTGGTAGAGCGGAGGGTCAGCGAACAAGAGGAAGACTCTCGATGAGATGGATTGTCACAGTGGCTGTAGCAATGGGTTTAAGCATAAAAAAGGTTGTGGGCATGGGGTAGGACTGGGCAGTGTTTTGTTTCTGTTGTGCATAGGGTCGCTATGAGTTGGAGCTCACTCAGCAGCACCTAACAAACAAAAGACTCTGAGAAAATAAATTTCTCTTTGTTAAAGCCATTCACTTGTGGCATTTCTGTTGTATCAGCACTAAATAACTAAGACACCACCTTGCAGAGCTGGGGAATGTTTCTTGTGCTGATTCTTTCCCTGTGAATGGAATCCTGACCAACAGAAGTAATAGCAAACCCTTAGCACTTGCTAAGGAGGCATTCTCAAACCTTTTGTTTGCCTCACAAAAGAAAGTCAAGTCTAACTTCCCTGGGGTTCATGCAGGTAAGACTGTAGAAAGAGACATTAGTTATGTTTCTGACACTGTTTCATGGGCTTCCCACATGCACAAAACAGATTCAGATTCATAAAAGTACCTAAGTGTAAAATACATTTTCATAATTGAACTTTCAAGGAATGATTTTTGTGAGTTTGTAGGTGTTTTAGTCAGCTAGTCCTGCTCTAACAGGAATGCCAGTAGTCTACAAGTCCAAATTCAGGATGTTCACTACAGGGGAAGGCTTTTCCCCTTGTCATCTCTAGAGAAAGCCCGTGTGTTGCATCAGTTTTTGGTCAGGGAGCATCTTGGTGCAGGAACCTCAGGTCTGAAGGGCACGCTCTTTTTCCCGGTGCTGCTTTCTTGATGGTATGAGGTTCCCAAGTCTCTGCTTGCTTCTCCCTCTTTTTATCTCCCATAGGATGAAAGGATAAAGGGTGGTGCAAGCCACACTCCAGGGAAACTCCCTTAGCAAGGATGTGGCAGTCTCACCCTTATCTTCTTTTAACATAATTATCCTATCTATTAGCCACAGGCAGAGATTAGGATTTACAGCATCAGAAAATCACAAAATGCATGGCAGTCACAGATTACAAGGAATCCTGACCCAGCCACATTACTACACATATTTGGGGGGGGGGGCGGTAACACAATTCAATCCATGACAGTAGGATTTATACTTCTTAAATTATTAATCCTTCAAATGGCGTGACAACTGTTGGGACATACTGAATTAACTCATTTAATCCTCATAGGTTCCACATTATTCAGGCCATTTCACAGATGGGAAAATAGAGGCCCTGTGAAATTAAGTAATTTGCCCAGTGTCATATAGCTGTTGTTTGTTAGATGCTGTTGACTCAGTTCTGATTTATAGCATCCCCATGTGATATAGAACCATCCTACAAGGTACAGGCTGTAATTTTACAGCAGCAGATCTTCAGGTCTTTCTCCCACGGAGCCACTGGATTTGAACCATGAACCTTTTGGTTAGCAGCTAAATGCTTCACTGTTATACCACCAGGTCTCCTTGTCATATAGCTGTTAAGGGCTAAACTGAGATGATAAACTCATATAGTGTAATTCCAGTGTTCATGCTCTTGACCACTTTGTCGCACTGCCTCTGGACAGTCACTTGAAAATAGCCTCTGCTTGGTGGACTGCTAGACTCAATCATGTCTCAAAATGTCTCACTTTTCACGTAAGTCTCAAAGTGTCATAATTCAATTTCAGCCCTCAGCAAGAATGCCTTTCTACATGGATTGTCAGGGTCCTCGTTAGAATCAAAGCCATGAATGATAAATCTGGTACTGCTAAGTGTTCCCTGTACCACTCCCCCGCTTTCACTAAATTCGATGAAATGCAATTGCCAAGAACTTTTGACATTTGACAGGCAGTTTAGGAACATCCTCCTGTCTTGCCCTGCACATCATTCCAAGCCTGTTGGTTATCTGTGGCATTGCTCTGCTTCCCTCCTTGTCCATCTCATGGAATTTTCCTTTATAAACCCACCACAACTGCCCCAGCCCAGCCAGCTGTAGTGAGGGCCTACTACCGTATATGTCACAGCCCCCAAGCCTGCTGTCTTCTCTAAAGGTAGGAAAAGAACAGTGCCTGGTTTCAGGGAGACAGTTCTGTGTAGGCCAGAACTGAACCTGAGGGAGTTTTATGCCACAGCCAGCCAGCCAGCCAGCCTGCCAACCAACCAGCCAGCCAGCAGCATCTGGCTCATGGCAGGGGCTTCATTTGTTCTTCTCTGACTGGCTGTGTCTCCTTTCCCAGGCTTACTGGCTTCCAACTGTACTTGGCTGGGGGTCTTGGGTCTCCTCACTGTATTTTTCTTGTCAATCCAGCCCTTGTGACCCTGGCGAGTGGGAGGCATTAACACCTCCAATCCAGGGGGCTCTGTCTTTCATGAGCTGCAAACAGAGAGCCTACTTATTGATCTCCTTTTATGGCTCTGTACCTGGCACCTGGAGACCCCCGAGACCGACCTGGTCCCATTAGCCATGGCTTGATCAACGGTACTTTATTTCTTGCTGGCATTTCTGAAAACTGAGAGGTTGCTCAGGGATTTCTGAGCCTTGAGTTGATTAGCAGTTAATGATGTGTGTTTTGATGAGAAAATAAAAGATTTTGTTTATCCACTTCAGAGAAGGAAAATTAGGAGAAAAAAAGAAGAGAAGGAAAAACATGAATTCTCAGTTTTTCAATGGGATTTTAAGTGGTTTGGGTCTGTTGAATTTTCAGCTATTGCTGGAAAATTCTCTGGGTGTTGATTTTACATATCAGCTCTCAGAAAAATTCATGGAGTGTTCAGCTTCACCTAAAGCTGTAAGGAGACACACAAAAGGCCCAGAAGGGCTGCTGGACACGTCGTTGTACCATTCAAAGAACGTGTGAGTACAACCAGGAGGTGTATTTATACTTCTGACTGACGCAGGGGGAGAGAGGAGCTGATAGGGTTGAAGGCAGTTTCCAACAGTGGGTACTCTGATGAGACCTTCCTCAAAAGAACACTCTCATTTAGGTCAACATGTACAAAAGAGACATTTTACACACTTACTCTTGGTTTACCACTGTTAAAGTCATGGGTGATATGGAGAGGGACTCCATAAAGGAAGTATGGGAGAGTCATTGTAATTAGCCAACCTGTGGTTGAATCTCACTTATCTGTTTTATGTTCCTTAACTTGTTTTGTCTCAGCTCTCATTCACACAATGAGCCAGTACTACTTAACCTGTGAGGTTGCCATGAAGATGAAATGTTGCAGTAAGTGAAAGTAACTGGCCCAGAATAAGTGCCTCTAGGTGTTATTAACCTTTCCTTATAGCTGAGTTGGGAAACCCTGGTGGAGTAGTGGTTAAGCGCTACATCTGTTAACCAAAAGTTGGCCGATCAAATCTACCAGGCTCTCCTCGGAAACTCTATGGAGTGGTTCTACTCTGCCCTACAGGGTTGCTATGAATTGGAATCAACTTGACGGCAGTGCATTTTTTTTTTTAATAGCTATAAGTGGGAATTGTCACTAGACGGCTCATAAAAACAACATAGCCCTGATGGTGCAATGCTTAAGCACTTGGCTGCTAAATGAAAAGTCAGTTGTTCTAACTCATAAGTTGCTCCTCAAAAGACTTCGAGATCTGCTCTCATAAAGACTACAGGCAGGAAAACTCAGTGGGGCAGTTCTACTCTGTCACGTGGGTCGCTATGAGTTGGAATCAACTCAGCAGCACCTGAGACAGCATTTTCCACTCTCCAGAGGGTGCACATTAGTCTTCAGTTGCTGACATTGAAAACAAATAGGCCAGAGTGAATAACATTTTCCTGGGGTTTGTGGACTAATTAGGGAAATAGTAATTAATAATCCTTCCTCTCAGAGATTCCCTGATAAAATCAACAAAGTGTCCTTTACGACGTGTTGATGTTGGAATTTTACAAATGGTTGGGGCCAATAAATTCAGCTGGAAATAGGCAGTCGAAGTGTTGATCTCCAAATGGACCCAGAGAACTGATGTTCTTTGACCTTAGTCCTACTTAGGCACATCAAACTGGTTGTATCACAAATGAGTATTGATGGTTACAAGGGGGACTAAATGGGAAGCAGGCTGAGTGAGAGTCTCCTTATCATCATTCCTAAAATGACAACTTGTAGCACATTGTCATGGCCAGTATCATTATCTTTGGTTGGCAAGAAAATCCCATAGCATAGGCAGTGCTTTTGGTGAGTACCTGCTCTGAAGATCCCAGTGCCATTCCTGGGCAGCCTTGAGTCTGAGGGTAAATGAGAACATTAAAGGATCTCAGCTGTTCTAGAACACTTGCCTCTCATTGCACCACTTCTGTTTCTGGGGTTGGAAGAGTCAAATTTGTGAATTGCGTTATTGAGGGGATTACACACTGTTAGGATACTGCTGCCACCCAGTAGAAGATACACTAGGGTCAGAGATGTTTACAAGCAAATCAAAAAAGAAAACTCAAGACTTCAGTCTAATTCTTCTTTACTTCTGCCTCTTTGAACACATCAAAACTTTGTTCTCTCCACTTGGAGAGATGATCTTAGTCAAGAGCCAGGGCTTATCAGAACTTTGTTTCCATTCTGGTACAGATTTAATTCTATAGAATTGTTCTTTTTCTTTTTTTTTATTAAATAAAAAATGAAAGTGTACGTACTCTGTGCTTACAATATTGGGTTAAAAGAGGAGTACTCAAGTTGTGTCGAAGTCCCATTAATATCGATCTTCTTACTAATATGTTGTCATCAATTTCACCCAACTAAATTTCTAACTACTATCTAACCTAAACCCTCACCCCTCGCCCTTCCCCCCCCCTTGTAGCTGTCAAAGAGTCTTTTCTGTTATGTATGAGTATGCGTTTACGTTTTTATCATAGGGGTCTCATATAATAATTGTCGTTCTGTCACTGACTAGCTTCATTCAACATAATGTCCTCCAGTTGAGACCAAATTGAGAGATATTTCCTGCTATCATCATTGTTCTTTATCAATGCATAGCACTCCATTGAGTATATATACCAAAGTTTATCCATCCATTCTTCTGTTGTTGGGCATCTGGGTTGATTCCATCTTTTTGCTCTGTAGAACTATTTTAATGAAGGAGTTTGTTTCTTGATTAAGCAGCAATTTTCAGGAACATCTCTGGGTTTGGGGTAGCTTCAATATGCCTAGAAAAAGTGAAGAGCCATTCAAGGAAGCTGGCTATTAGTTCCGCAAAAGATAGGTAGGTGATCGTGAGTTCATCATCAACACTGGCAGCTTCTTTTAAAAATGAAAAACAGCATCTGGAAATTGTTCAAAGCCCTGTGAGTTTAAAAGTTTTCCCACACAGAGGTGGCGACAGTGGAGGTAAATGGGGGTTGTTAGCTGAAAATCAAAGGACCTGAGTCAACTGGAAAGCCATTTGGGGTGTGTTGTTGGTCGGGGTCATCAAACTGGTTCCCACTCACAGCGACCATAGAATAAAGCACTGCCCAGTCCTGCATGATTCTCACAATTGTTGCTCTGTTTGAGTCCACTGTTGTAGCCACTGTGCCAATACATCTTGCCAAGGGTCCACTTTGACCTTACAAAGCATGATGTCCTTCTCCAGGGACTGATCCATCCTGATAACATGTCCTAAAGACAAAGTGTCACCATCCCTGCTTTCAGGGAGCACTCTGGCTGTATTTCTTCCAAGACAGATTTATTTGTTCTTCTGGTAGTCCATGACGCATTCAATATTCTCTGCCAACATCATGATTCAAAGGCATCAATTCTTTTTCGGTCTTCTTTATTCATTGTTTCTTTAATAACTAAAGATCGTGAACATGTCCGCATGTGTTTTTTGGCTGCCTGGATCTCCTCTTTAGTGAAGTGTCTGTTCATCTCCTTTGCCCATCGCTTAATTGGATGGTTTATCTTCTTCTTATTGAATTTTGTAGGATCTTATGGATTATGGACATCAGGCATCGGTCTGACATAGAGTTGCCAAATATTTTTTCCCATTTCTTTAATAGCTAATGATCGTGAACATTTCTTCACGTGTCTTTTGGCTGCCTGGTTGTCTTCTTTAGTGAAGTGTCTGCCTGTCTCCTTTGCCTATCACTTAATTGGGTTATTTACCTTTTACTTGTTGATATTTTCTAGTACCTTGTAGACTATGGAGATCAGACGTCGATCAGATATATAGTTGCCAAATATTTTTTCCCAATTTGTGGGTGGTCTTTTAATTCTTTGGATAAAGTCTTTGGATGAAGAATTGCTGTATGTTTTGCTGTGTATATTTTCAACACCAATGACAAAAAAAGAAAGAAAGCCATAGAAAACCCTAGAAAGCATAGTTCTACTCTGACACACAGGGTCAGTATGAGTTGGAGTAGACTCAGTGGCAATTGGTTTCTAAGGAGGGTTAGATCACAGCACAGAAAAGGGACATTAGTGAAAAAACTGGGAGAATCTGAATAAAGTTTGTGGTTTAGGTAATAGTACTATAATAATGCTAATTTTCTGGTTTTGATCATCACACTATGGTTATATAAGATGTTAACAGTAGGGGAAGCTGGGTGAAAGATATACAAGAACTCTATATGAATTTTGCAACTTTTATGTAAGCATAAGCTTATTTCAAAATAAAATATTAAAAAAAAAGAAAAGAGAAAAGAAAGAAACTTGCCTGAAAATCAAACAGAAAATTCAAATGACCATTAACCAGCATAATGCTGTCCTACTGAGTGCCTCTGCACATCGGATGAGGGCACACGATTATCTTCTTCTGAACTCCGTGTTTAATTGCTGCAAGTTATAACTTGTGCAGCTCATTTTGGTCCCCAGAGAAACCTAGGAAAAAGGTATTTCATGTTTCAAAACTAAAGAGATAGAATTTAGAAGAACTTCTTCAATTTGGTTTCATAAGCCTATTACTTGTATGAAATGTGTCTGTGAACGGGGAAATACCAAGAACGTAAAAAAGATACACATGTGTATGTATTTAAAGGCTGAAACATGGAAAACAGAATTTAAGGCAGGAGGACTGCCAATTATTTGTTTTTTGTGTTCTTAAAAGCTGTGTACTTCTTTTGAATCAGAATCCAATTGTTTCAAGTCTTCATTAATCAGTGACACCATTCATCAAATGGACACATGGGCATAATGAGCTCTCATAAATACAGTGTTTGTGATCTTTTCTTGGAATATTAGTGTCAGGAATGGGGGTTGGAAACAGTGAGATCACACAGGCCCCCATCTACTGGGTCTCAAACATACTTACATATGCCATGCCAAATTAATGTTCTGTCGTTTTTTCTGTTTCTCTCTTGTCTCTGTTTCTCTCTCTCATGCATATATAATGAGTGAACCAAGGGCATCCCCCCTCCCAATTTCCCTAATTGAGGCAATTCAGGTCAAATCATGATTGTTATACGGAAAGAAACCAAATCATTTGTCACAGAGCTTAATTTCGCCTGTGCTGCCTGATTTCCTGCTGTTATTTGTACTTACAGTAGATGATAAAAGCAGTTGCTATAGCCTCTTCACAGGAAAAGAAATCCCAGCTGCAATCCACAGTCAAGCACCTGGGGCTGTGAATCAGCTGGGCTCCAATTGCTATTTTCCAGCCTCAGTTGCTCCTCAGGTTGATTGAAATGAACTGCATAATCTTTGAAGGAAAGTTAACTTGCACATTTCTAAGTGCTAGCTTTTTATCTCAAATCAGTGAGCATTTGGGGCTACTCCTGTGAAATCACGGGAGACCCTAGAGTTTTTTTTTCCTTATTACACTGCCTCAGAACTCACAGACATCTCCCAGGTTTCCAAGGCTGTGATTCATGGGCTTGGGAGCCACCTGTCTATTAGGATGGAGGCTGTACATGCATTGAAAATTGGAGAGTCACTGTCACTAAGAGGCAGGTTCTTCTTGTGGAGGAGAGAACACGACATTAGATCGAGCATTTGTGGAAATGACTTTCTTGAGTCCACCTCATAATTGCAGCACTTTCTCCAAATTTTGCCATCTAATGGCCTTTGGAAACCCTTGTGGCATAGTGGTTTAAATCCCGTGGCTGCTAACCAAAAGGCTGGGAATTTGAATCCATCAAGTTTGCCTTGGAAATTCTATGGGGCAGTTCTGCTCTGTTCTATAGGGTTGCTATGAGTTGCAATTGACTCAAAGGCAACAGTTTTTTTTTTCTTTTTTTGGCCTGTTAGAAGCCCTGGTGGTATGGTGGTTAAAATGCTCATCTGCTAAATGAAAGGTCAGTGCCTCGAACCCATCAGCCACTCCACAGGAGAAAGATGTGGCAGTTGGTTTTTGTAAAGATTCACAGCTTTGGAAACCCTATGGGGCAGTTCTACTGTGTCCTACGGGGTCACTATGAGTCAGAATTGACTCAGTGGCAATTGGTTTTGGTTAATGGTCTTTTGATAATAGAGGTAGTACCAATTTTGAGACCCATCTTACCGATGGAGAAATTGAAGTACGATAGACATGTCTTTGGCCATTAAGGAGATTCAGAAATAACATGATAGCTGCTGGTCATGATCAGTTTTTGCCTAGCCACCTCCATCTAAAAAAAAACCATAAATGGCTTATCTGGGGTCACTCTGTAATGCGTATCAGCGAGATAGTGGCCTTCCTTTTCTGGAATCTAACCCTGGGTGTGGCTCCATCTGGGCTGTGGTATGTAAGTGGCATGTATGTGTCCTGTGTTTACATGTAAATGTATATGGAGGGGGAGGGGGCTGGATGTTATTTGGTGTGAAAGAGGACAGAGCCCAAGAGCAGAGACTGAAGGATGCCAGTGTCAGGAATTAAATTATGTTCACCCCTGCAAATGTGTGTAGCAGTTTGGCTGGGTCATGATTCCTGGTATTGTGTGATTGTTCTCTATTTTGTGATCATGATTTTTGTATGTGTTGTAAATCTTAACCTCCACCTATGATAAACGGAGCAAGACTAGATTATGTTAAAGAGGATTAAGGTGGGACTGTCACACTCTTGCTCAGGTCACATCCTCGATCCAATGTAAAGGCAGTATCCCTGGGGTGTGGCCTGTACCACCTTTTATCTCTCAAGAGATAAAAGGGAAGAGAGCAGAGAATTGGGGACCTCATACCACCAGGACAGAAGCACTGGGAGCAGAGTGCATCCTCCGGACCTGGGGTCCCCGTGCTTGAGAAGCTCCTCAACCGGGGGAAGATTGACAAAGAAGACCTTCCTCCAGAGCCAACAGAGAGAGAAAGCTGTCCTCTGGAGCTGATGCCCTGAATTTGGATTTGTAACCTACTAGGTTGTGAGAGAATAAATTTCTCTTTGTTAAAGCCATCCATTGTGGTATTCTTTTATAGTAGCACTAGATGACTAAGACACCAGGCATCCCTCCGAAATGATCCAGTGTACCTTCTGGAGGTACTTTTTGAAATCATTGCTTTTGAGGACTACTGCTCTTCAGTCTTGCTGAATATCTGAGTCACCTGGAGAAACTTTAAGAATATAGATTCCAGGTCTCCATTATAAACTTTTTGAATCAGAACTTCTAGTCTGACAGTTGCTTCAGATCAAAATCTAGATTTGAGAACCACTGCTTTTGATGACTATTAACCAATCACTATACCTGGACTCTGTAACATGCCATGGATAAAAGAATAACTTAATGTGGGTCAAACAATTATTCCATGCACAGAGCTAAGAGTTGTACATTCATAATCTTATTTAATCCTCACAATAGCTCTATGAGAAAAGCATTGTTCCTATTTTAAAGATTTGTAAACTTAAGCTCAGAGAAATCGAGTGACTTGCCTAAGATTACAGAGCTAGTAAGTGAAGGAATGCAGATTAATACACAAATGTCTGACTTCTGAAGTGGCTTCTGACATATTAAGTCATAATGCTTTGCTGGCACGAGCAGTGGTCAAGTGTTAGGCTACTAGCCAGAAGGCTGGCAGTTCAAATCTTCCAGGTGCTCCTTGGGGAGTTCTGCTCTGTCCTTTAGGGTTACTATGAGTCAGAATTGACTTGACAACAATGGCTTTTTTTATGGAATGTCTTGGGAGGCTGGGGATTATTTTAGATAATTTGGGACCCACAGCATGAGAAGTGGAGGATGGAAGTAACCATATTAAAAAAGAATGAGGCATTGTGTTTATGTGTGTGCCTGTGCATGTTTACATGCATGAGTTTTAGCAATGTAGGGAGCATATGGAGAACGCATGAAACTGGTAGACAACTGAGCCTTAAGGAAGGAAGGTAAGATGGGATAATGGAACAAGAATGAACTATGGAGCCAAAGACGTAAGTTTGAATCCCAGCTGTGCCATTTGCCAACTTTGTGACTAGGCAGGGCATTTAACCTCTGCCTCAGTTTTCCTGCCAATACACACATAATAATACCTACAATTCAGATTTGTAGATTACAGGCAAAATTTATAAACTGCTCTGCACAGAGTAGATAAATCCCCAGTTATGGCTGTCCTTATTAGGAAACCCTGCTGGCCTAGTGGTTAAGTGCTACAGCTGCTAACTAAAGAGTTGGCAGCTCAAATGTACCATTAATTCCTTAGAAACTCTATGGGGCAGTTCTATTCTGTCCTATAGGGTCACTGTGAGGCAGAATTGACTCATGGCAGTGGGTATGTATGGCATGGCTATTAGATGTTGAAATATTATAAAAGAAACAGGTAATAATTCTCAAACGATTTTTGTCCTGATCCCAAACTCAAGGTTGTCAGCAGAAATAATCCAACTGAAGACATAAGTCAAAGTAGTTAGGAAAAAGCTCAGAACAAAATTCTCTTTAGAAAATTGCCTGGAGACATAGTATGCCGAGGAGTGAAAAAAAAAGTGATTCTAAACATAGTTGTTCTCTGGCCCATATGAAGAGTCACAGATAAACTACGGAGTTGACAAAGACCTAAAACAGTAGATACATTGTTGTCGGGTGCCACAGAGTTGATTCTGATTCACAGGCACTCCATGTGTCAGTATAACTGCCTCAGAGGGTTTTCTTGGTTGTAATCTTTATAGAAGCAGATTACCAGGCCACTCGCCTGTGGAGCTGCTGAGTGAGTTTGAACTGTCAACTTTTCAAACACTTAACCATTGTGCCACCAGCGCTCCTTTAAGAGTGGATACAGACGCTATCAAGTACCAGGATAGTCATATAGAATTAGTTGATTTTTTTCCCCCTACAGCATCCTGTTCTCAAAGTCATACTAGTGTTTTAGCCAAGACTGTGCTGGTTCTCATCTGGCAGCACCAGCGAGGTGATCTCAGGGAGAATTACATTTTTTCCCTATGGTTGAAGCTTGTGGGCAAACCAGTGTGTGTCCTAATTGGCTCAACGTGGTCTTTAGAATTTTATCAATGGTTTCAGACCTTGCTTTTCAAATGATGGCAGAAGATAGGAAAACATCTAGAATTATTCTACAAAAGCAAGAAGAAAGGCACTACAGTCAAAGAAGTGACTGAAAGAACAATTGTTCTCCATCATTGGAAGATTATAATGGCCTCAGGAAGAGTAATTAGGTAATATGAAAAAGATTCTTGAGAAAGAAAATTCAGACTCTCTGTAACATTTTCTCCATGTCAGGATTGGTGTGACAGTGTTCCAAGAGGCAGAAACTGCCTTCACTGAATCATGGAAAGTCAAGTGAACATTGAACATGATAAAACAGTCCAGCTGGGCATTGCCAATCTAGGTTTTGAAGATGCTGTGACAAAACTTAGATTTACAAAAGATTTTGAACCTCAGTAGTGAGAATGGACAAGCTAGTACTGCATGGAAAACAAGGATAACTCTTGCAAGAACAATGCTAAGGGAAAGAATCTGAACATAAAGATGCATACTGTATGATTTCACTTATATAGTGAGGTAGAATTTTACCAAAAGAGGTAAAATTAATTTATGTGTTAAAAGTTGGGCATTGGAGTTACCTTTAAAAAACAAAACAAAACAAAACCCACTGCCATTGAGTTGTTTCCAACTCATAGTCACCTCACAGGACAAAATAGGGTGTAACTGTTACAGAGGAAACCCTGGGGGGGTAGCGGTCAAGTGCTAGGTCTGCTAACCAAAAGTTCGGCAGTTTGAATTTGCCACTCACCCTTTGAAAACTCTACAGGGCATTTCTAGTGTGTCCTATAATGTTGCTATGAGTTGGAATTGACTCAACAGCAACTTTTTCTTTTTAATCTTTACAGAAGCAGTATGCCACATCTTTCTCAGGTGGGACAGCTGATAAGTTTACACTGCCAACCTTTTGGCTAACTGCTGAGCACTTAGCTATTGCTCCATGAGGGCTCCTTCTTAGTTACCTTTAACCCCAAGCAAAAGTTATCTTTGTTCTTGTTGTTAGGTTCCACTGAGTCAGTTCCAACTTGTAGTAACCGTATGTATAACAGAACAAAACTCTGCCCAGTCTTGTGCCATCTTCACAATTATTATGCTTGAGCCCATTGTTGCAGACAGTGTGTCAGCCCATCTCATTGAGGGGCTTTCTCTTTTTTTGCTGACCCTCTACTTTATCAAGCATAATGTTTTTTTCCAGTTACTGGTCCCTCCTGACAACATGTCCAAAGTATGTGAGACATAGTCTTGCCATCCTTGCCTATAAGGAACATTCTGGTTGTGTTATGGGAAAATCCTGGTTGCAAACGCATGCCGCTTGTCACTATTAAGCCAAAACTTAGAGACAGGGATTGAATCTCTTAAAAGCACTTTATTCAGCTTGCCAGAAACCTGAGAAGATGGTGGGTTAGCACCCTAGAAATCATCTTAACATCTCAGTTCAGGCTGGCAAGTTTTACAAAAGGGTTTCAAGAAGAGAAGGGGGGTAGCTCAGAGGTGCAGGCGTGCAGGTGTTCAGAGGAGGTGAGGATGGTGAAGAAATACAGTTCTTTGTTTTAAGACCCCTTGTCCTTGACAGCGGCAGGCTAGTTACTTTCTCTCTGGAACAATGTTGCTTATTTCAATAGTGGGCTAAAAGTTGGCATTATTCTCTCTGGTTATCAGTCAAAAATAGCCTGGGAAAACAAGCTCAAAATCTTTGTGTCAGTCAGAAGACAGTGTTACAATTTTCTTTATGTGTCAGTATTCCTGTGAGAAAAGGGGGGTTTTATTATTAAGAAAGAAACTAGCTAAAAATTTTTTTACAGCTATTAACCCTATCATTTTGATTTCATTAATCAGAATTTTGTAATTTTTGGCATACAAATTCTGTACATGTTTTGTTAGACTTATGCCAAAGTATTTCATTTCATTTGGAATGATATGATACAGTATTACATTTTTAATTTCAGCTTCTTAATGTTTATTGTTGGTATATAAAAATCCAGTTGATTTTACAGTGGAGTCTCTGGGTAGCACAAGCAGTTACTACACTTAGTTGCTAACTGCAAGTTGGAGGTTCAAATCTACAAAGAGGTGCCTTGGAAGAAAAACCTGGTGATCTACTTCTGAAAAATCAGCCATTGAAAACCCTATGGGGTGCAGTTCTCCTCTGATACATGTGAGGTTGCCATGAATCAGAAGTGGTTCAGTGGAAACTGGTTTGGATATCACTACAGTAACTGAGACAGTATGGTGCTGGCAAAAGGATAGACACATAGATCTATTGAGAAAAACAGAGAACCTAGTCATAGACCTCCTACACAAGTGTGACTGACTGAATCTTGACCAAGGCATGAAAGAAATAGAAAGGAAGAAGGGTAGCCTTTTCAACATACGGTGCCAGAACAATGGAGTATTTAATCTCTGCCGTGAATCTCTAACAAGGACTAATCTGATAGAAGGTGTGAAAGAGATAACCCAGGATACCGGCAGTCTACAATTTATGAAACACTCCTATCAAGTTTCAGGCAATCTCTTCAAGGCAACACATTGGTGAAAGGGAAACCAGCTCTATCCCCTGTGGGCAATAATGTGGACATCATAGTTGATGGGTACCTTTAGTAAGTTGGGTTATGTGGTAGAGGTACATTTCCAAGGGAAATCTTGAGGCTCTGCAGAGAAATAGATGTGGAGTCCTAGTTATATGGATGGCCCGATGTGTAAAAAGATGCATGGTGGGGATCGCTGGTGACTGCTGTGGCCCTGGGGCTGAGTGATGCCCAGCATGCTGGCCTCAGAGACAGGAGAAGCTCATATGTGAGACAACAGCTTCCTTTCAGACCTAACTCAGTGAAAGTGTGGCTCGGTAATTGGACAAGGAAAGTCTTAGGAGTGAAGAGCATAAAAAATCTATCTAAGAGGGGTCAAAATAAGCAGAGTCTGATGGTGAGCACTCTTGTGAGAGAAATTAGATGTTGACTAGGCACAGGGAGGCAACAAGTGCACACGATATCGATTTAGAATGCTGACCATCTTGCGCAAGAGAGGTTTATACTTTCGTTCTCTTCCTCCTTCTGTAAAATTTTTTCACTTACAAAATTTTGTAATTTAGGAAGTTTTCCCAGATGAACAAAAATGAAATAATGAAGTCCCTTTTGTATTGCACGTTGACATCTCATTCAAAACTGAACAACCTAACGCGATGATGAAGGCATGTCAATGGAAAGGCCAAGAGGGAACAATTTGAACAACAAAATAATACCATGAATTATAGCCCAAAGTATAAAATAAATATCCACAAGTCTATATGACATCATAAATAAATTATTAAATAAGTACATAAATGGGAGAATCAACAAATCTTCCATGCAGATTCCAAATGATTTGTGTTACTACTCTCCTCTTAAAGAAATGGAACTTAACTTCCATCACTTGAGTCTGTGCTGTGCATAGCGACATTTTCCAAAGACGGCGGTATGAAAAAAGGAGAAAAAATAGAGTAACATTACAGTGTAGAAACGTGACAAACATTACCTCATCCCGGTGATCTAGGTTAACACATTCGCAATGATAAGTCATGTTGACAGTACATGCCCTTGGTATGGCACTTTTCCTCTATGATCTTTCTCCCAAAAACCCATAACTTCAGTCTAACCGTGGGAGAAACAGCATACAAACTCAAATTGAAGGAAAACACTTGACCAGCAATCCTCAAAACTATCAAGAGTATAAGAATCAAGCAAAGTCTGAGAAATTGTCACAGGAGGTGTGATGACTTACTTTATCCCTGATGGGATCCTGGAACAGAAATGGACTTTAGGTATAAACTAAAGGACTGTGGATAAAGTACAGGCCTTAATTAATAATAAAATATCATTATTGGTCCATCACCTTATACACATGTACCAAAGTAATCTAAAATGTTAACAATAGGAGGATTTGGGTAAACTCAAAGGGAACTCCCTGTACTATCTTTGCAACATTTTGAAAACAATTCTAAAAAAAAAGTCTATTAAAAGAAATGAATGTCCTCGCAACTGCTGCATCAGAAACCTTGACAGTTATCTTAGAGAGAATTGCAACACTTGAATTGGAACAAATGTATGCTGCCATCAACATACTGTGGGTTCTAGGAGCATGCAATGAATTTTGTGGCATAGGCTGTTTGTGAAACTGACTGCCACCGTCTTGTTTGTTTATAAATGCATACTCGGTAAGACAGGATCTACGTATGGGGGTCCTGATTATTCTCAACAGTCAAGGGATTTAACGGCTGAGAAAATTCTTGATAATTTTTTTCCTAAGAGACAATTTCAGAGATAAAACCTGCACTCGTTACAGTGCCAGGCACCAGAGTGGTGTGGTTTGGGGTGGTTGGAGATATTTATGGACCACTGCTTGTTCATCCTCTTGAGCTGACAATACTTTCACTTTGGAGTGTCCCAGCAGTTATTTTTTTAATGCTCTGCTTTGGGTACTATTTTCAATGTTAATGCTCACTACTCCTGGGCAGCTTTACTGGTTTTGTCTTTTTTACTGGGAGACTAATCTGGCTCCTCTGTGACTGAATTTTGAAAGAAGGAAAAGGTGAGTCTGGCAGCTAGAGAGAAGTGTGTGTATGTTTACTTACTCTCTGTTCACCTCTTTGACCCTTATTTTCCACCTGAAGACCAGATGCTGCCTCTCTTGTGTGGGTCATCTGTGATCCATTCTTTCCCTGGTCTTTTATGCATCATTATCTCAACCACATTCGTGCCATAGTTGGCAGAAGCATTTCATCCAGCAAACACAATTCACTTCTCTCGAAATAAGCCTGGGTCAATTTTCCTCTTAAACAAAGCCCACCGCCTTATTATTTCATGTTTCTCACTACTCTAGAGCTTGATTCTGGTTATCATTTCTGTTTCTGATTCTTTCAGTCTTGGAGACTTGCATGGACTCTACTCTGTCTCCTGCGACTTGGCTTCTCGCTGCCTTGTACAGAGCACTGTATGCTCCACCGATTGGGGCAAGCCTGTCATTCTAAGGACACAGTCACATGACACCAGTCCAAACCCATCTGGCCACCATCCTTCTTTCGTAACCAACAAGCAGGTGCATTTGCCAGCAACAACACTTCACAAGATAACTGGTATTAAAGTATGTCAGGAATAAAAGGTCAAAGCACAAATGTGAGGGAACATAATAATGAATTTAGCAATTGCTTGTTGAAGCGTCCCCTATAAAGACTACTAATGCAGAGCTTGTGGGAGATGTAAGCCATAGATCTTCTTTTGATGCTGACAATCAAGTTAGAAAGACAGGACGTACACCAAAAGATGGCTACTATTATACAAGGGTCCAACTCATAGTGACTCTACAAGGTACAATGGAATTGATTTGACAGCATATAATAACAACTGTCCAAGGAACCCAGGTCCCAGAGAGAGGACACAGCCTGCCCACAGTCATTCAGTTACTTAGTGACAGAGCAAGGCACAGAAGTAAATCATCCTGAGCCTTGGCGCAGGAGTCTTACCTCTTTGTCAGAGAGAGGAGCATGCCTTAGAATGCTCCTAGAATGAAAATCACCACATGGACCACTGGCCTTGCATCTGCAGAACCAGGTACTTCAATTGCATACTAATTTAGATTATTTCCTTACTTGTCTTTAAAGTCAAGTTAAAATATCAGTTCTCGACCTACTTCTTGCCTATGCTTAGTTTTGTTATATTTCTTAACTCCGGAATGGGTCTTACTTCTCTGAAACAAACAAACAAACAAAGCAAAAACAACAACAACAAAAACAATCCTATACTGCATGTGAATCTATCTCACAGTAGGCAAATCAAATAATGTTGTAACTGGACAAAAGATGTTTGCTGGTTGATACGACTGAGTAAGTTTCCTTGTAGGTCTGAATTTTGTGCACTCTTGATTTTCTTAAGGCAGGATCCAACTTTGTTAAGACTTTGGCATTTGGATCAATTAATTATTACCACAGTAAGCTCCTCTTATGGCACACAACACACCACTCCAACACTCGGTGGCTTACAATAGAAAGTGTTTACTCTTATGTTTACAGTGTGTACTGTGAGTCAAGTAAAGATTGGATGACCTAACCTGGACCCCACTGGCAAATTGTGCCTCATATTAAAGATCCAGTTGGGCTTGGTTCCTTAATACAGTTTACTTCTAGGACTGAGATACTTGCCTCTCATCCTCTTTGGATCAGCAGGATACCTGAGGCATATTTTTCCATTTGTGATGACAGATTTATAAAAGGCGCAGGGAGAAACATGGAATGTCTCTTAAGGCCCTGGCTCAGAACTAGCAGACCATTATATTGGCAAAGAAACTAAGATGGCTGAGCCCAGCATCAGTGGGGTGGGAAAATATCTTTTACCTGCAGTAGAACCACAGTCATACAGATGTCAAAAGGCCCGGATACTGGACAGGACAAAGAATTCCAAGTAATAAAGCAATCTCCTAGAGCAGGAAAAGGGTTCAAGAGTCCTTATGCTGAGGAAGACCCAGTGAAATTATCATCTAAGTATTTCAAAGCACTTTGTAGGAGAATAACTCAGTGAAATTATGTTGTAGCTCAGAGCACTTACTAGAAGAATTCGCTGAGTTGGCCATTACAAGTTGAGCAACTTAGGAGCAAAGAAAGTGGGAGGGATTCACATATGGCTGTTACATGAATTAGATCAACTTGAGAGTAGCCACAGGACAGACTGGAGTATATTCTCTTGAAACAGCTTCCTTGGATTTTCCGCCACCAGAGCTGATTTGAGAATTACGGTCACCAATATACTTATCACTTAAATAGGTCACATGAAATATAATACCAATCTATATGTCTGTCTGTCTGTCTGTCTATATCTTCTGTGTATTTTAATCCCACTGTCCTCAAAATCAACTCACTTCTGGTCAAGTCTCCTTGTCATTTTGTCTTGGTCTGTGATTAAGTTTACAGCAATAAGAACTACAAGCCAACAGTAGATTTTGTCATTTTGAGAATAGAAAATTCATTCTTCAGTATGAATATGCCTAGTGGAAAGATACAGAAAGCCTCTGAATTGAGTAGACAGCTCTTCCTACTGGTGGCCTCATTCTTTAAAAAACAAAACCCAAAAATGACCACAAAAACTCTACTGTTTAAATTAGGATGGCTGATAATAAACTTCATTGAAAATCAGTAAGCGAACAGATGAGCACGTTAATATGATAGAAATACGTTTCATCTTCTCAGATATTTAATCTGTATAATTTAAATATGATAGCTCCTTCCTTAATTTTAAAGAGAAACTCTCTTCTCAGTGGATTAAGGGCTAGAAATGGATTTGCTAGCAATGAAATTAGTGCTAATGGATCCAATATTTAAAGGCAATAGTAACAATTTAAAAGCAAAGGAAAGAAGACTCTACCATTACAGGCCTCTAAACCTTTTTTTTCTGCTGTGTTTTCTTTCTTGCTCCTGAACCCACTGTACTTTTTAATTCTTAATAATTCTTAGTTAATGGAAAGGAGTTTAAAGATGATGGCAAGATTCCCAATTGCAAAGTAATTATATCTCATTTTTATCATGTATTTGAAGAATATTAAGCATCAGAATTCAAGTGGCACCAAGGAGCTTTTATTTCCTTCATATTCTTTAGGGATATTAGAAAGACAGGGGAAGACTACAGAGACAGTCTTTGGATTTTAAAAGAAATTATACAAACTTTCAATGAAATGGATCCAGACTGAATTAGAAAATGAATTAATGCTTATAATCGAGAAGTATGCTGAAAATCAGAAATTACAATACGTGGAAGACAAGGGTGGCTTTTGTTTATTCTTTTTTTTTTAACTTTTTTTTTTTTATTTAACATAACTGAGTGAAAATGTACATTCACATGTAAATTTACATGCCCCCCTATATGCAGCTTCCACTGCACTCCCTGTCCGGTGACTGCACACTATTCCTCTCTGCTCCATACATGTCTCATCCTCCCAACAGTCTCCTTTCCCCTCCTCTCCGTCCACTCCCTTTCCTCCAGCCAGAGGTCAGCAAGATGATATCCTATAGATGTATAAAACCATAAAGTGCTTCCAATATATGGTTACTCTGCATTGCCAAGTCCATTCCACTCCTGTCCAAAGAGTAGACCTTTGTTATAATTTATGGGAACGGGCAGCATCAGGGCCGGGGGCCATGCTCTCAGAGGAACCCCAAAACTGCTGGACCATCAATTGAGGTCTTTTAGTGGAGAGCTCATGATGCACCTCTTTTTATTCTTGTGTTGCCAGTGAGGCTCCTCTCTGTGAGCTCCGTCATGGCTATCACTGGTGGTGGCCAGGCACCATCTGGTTCTTCCGGTCCCAGGTCGATGTAGGCACCCACTCTTGTGGGTCTCTCTGTCTTCTCGGTTGTCTCTACCGCATGCCATTTTGGCCCTCGGTGAGCATCCGTTCCTGCTGAGTTGGGACCATTTGCTGTGTCCTTGGATGGCAGCTTGGCAGCTTTTAAGACCCCAGACGCCACTCACCAATGTGGGGTGCAGAGAGCTCTCTTAGCAAAACGCTAGTTGTGCCAATTGGCCTGGAATTCGCCTAAGAGCATGGTCCCCTGCCCCCCGCCCCAGCTACTCTATCCTTGCAGTATTGAGTTAAGATGGAAGGAGTACTCAAGTTATGCTGAAGTCCACTTAATATTGTTCTTGTTCCTAATGTGTGCTGTCACCGCTTTCTCCCAACTAGATTTCTAGTAACTACCTAAACTAAACCCTCCCCCCCTCGCCCTCCCTCCTTCCCTCCCTTCCCTTGCAGCTGTCAAAGAGTCTTTTCTTCTATACACAAGTCTGTTTTTGACATCTTATCGTAGAGGTCTCATACAGTATTTGTCCTTTTGTCACTGACTACTCTCACTCAACATAATGTCTTCCAGTTGAAACCAGGTTAGGAGATGTTTCCTGGAATCATCGTTATTCTTTATCATTGCGGAGTGCTCCATTGAGTATATGTACCACAGTTTACCTATCCATTCTTCTATTGTTGGGCATCTGGGTTGATTCCACCTTTTTGCTATTGTGGACTGTGCCGCGATAAACATTCTGGTGCATGTGTCCATTGGTGTGAAAGGCCTTGAATCTGTAGGATATATTCCAAGTAGTGGAATTACTGGGTCAAATGGTATATCAATATCCATTATTTTAAGGAAGCGCCAGATTGCCTTCCGAAGAGGCTGGACCATTTTGCAACCCCACCAACAGTTGTAGGAGGGTTCCACTTTCTCCACAGCCTCTCCAGCATTTGTTGTTTTATGTTTTCTGGATCATGGCCAATCTTGTTGTCTTGATTTGAATTTCTTTAATAACTAAAGATCGTGAACATGTCCGCATGCGTTTTTTGGCTGCCTGGATCTCCTCTTTAGTGAAGTATCTGTCCATCTCCTTTGCCCATCGCTTAATTGGATGGTTTATCTTCTTCTTATTGATATTTCGTAGTATCTTACAGATTATGGAGATCAGGCGTCGATCTGACATAGAGTTGCCAAATATTTTTTCCCACTCTGTGGGTGTTCTTTTAATTCTATTAATAAAGTCTTTGGATGAGCAAAAGTGTTCGATTCTTAATAGTTCCCATTTATCTACTTTCTCTTCTGTTGATTGAGGTTTCTTTAACAGATTTTGGAGTCTGTCCTCATTGTGTATTAAAACTTCCATTGTTGTTCCTACCTTTTCTTGGATGAGCTTTATTGTTTTAGGTTTGATATTTAGGTCTTTTATCCAGTTGGAGTTGGTTTTTGTATAAGGTGTAAGATATGGATCTTGATTCAGTTTATTGCAGATGAATAACCAATTTTGCCAGCACCCTTTGTTGAAGATACTGTTTTTACCCCAGTTTAATGTCTTAGGGCCTTTGTCGAATATCAACTGTTCATAGGCAGATGGTGTCATCTCTGGGGTCTCAATTCTGTTCCATTGATCCATCTGTCTGTTCTTGTACCAGTACCAGACTGTTTTGACCACTGTGACAGTGTAGTATGTTCTAAGGTCTGGTAATGAAAGGCCTCCCAGTGTGTTCTTCTTCTTTAGTAGTACCTTACTTATCCGGGGCTTCTTCCCTCTCCAAACAAAATTGGTGATTTGTTTCTCCATCTCATTAAAAAATGATGCTGGAACTTGTATTGGGATTGCATTATATAAATAAATTGCTTTGGGTAAAATAGACATTTTCACAATGTTAAGTCTTCCTATCCATGAGCAGGGTAGGTTTTTCCATTTATGTAAGTCTGTCTTAGTTTCTTGTAGTAAGGGCTTGTAGTTCTCTTTGTAAAGGTCTGTTGTTTCTCTGGTTAGATTAATTCCTAGGTACTTTATCTTCTTAGGGGCTATCACAAATGGTATAGATTTGATAATTTCCTCCTTAACAGTCTCGTTGTTGGTATAAAGGAATCCTACTGATTTACTTATGTTTATCTTGTATCCTGAGACTTTGCTGAACTCTTCTATCAGTTTGAGAAACTTACTTATAGATTCCTTGGGGTTCTCTGCATATACAATCATATCATCTGCGAACAGGGAGATTTTAACTTCCTCTTTGCTGATGCAGATGCCCTTTATTTCTTGGTCTTGTCTAATTGCTCTGGCTAGAACTTATAGCACAATGTTGAATAGGAGAGGTGAGAGTGGGCATCCTTGTCTAGTTCCTGATCTCAGGGGAAAGTCTTTCAGTCTCTCTCCATTCAGGACGATGTGGGCAATTGGCTTTGTATAAATGGCCCTTATTGTGTTGAGGAATTTGCCGTCTATGCCCATTTTGCTAAGAGTTTTTAGCATGAATGGGTGTCGGACTTTATCAAATGCCTTTTCGGCATCAATGGACAAAATTAGGTGATCTTTGTCTTTTGTGTTATTTATGTGGTTAATCACATTAATTGTTTTCCTGATGTTGAATCAGCCTTGCATCCCTGGTATGAATCCCACTTGGTCATGATGGATTATTTTCTTGATATGTTGTTGTATTCTGTTGGCAAGAATTTTGTTGAAGATTTTTCCATCTAAGTTCATGAGTGATATTGGTCTGTAGTTCTCTGTCTTTGTTGGATCTTTCCCGGGCTTAGGTATCAGGGTTATGCTGGCTTCATAGAATGAGTTTGGGAGTACTTCATCCCTTCCTATACTGTGAAATAGTTTCAATAGTGTTGGGGATAACTCTTCTCTAAATGCTTGGTAGAATTCTGCCGTGAAGCCATCTGGGCCCGGACTTTTTTGGGTTGGCAGTGTTTTGATGACCTTTTCAATCTCTTCCTTTGTGATGGGTTTATTAAGTTGTTCTGCTTCACGTTGTGATAATTTGGGTAGGTAGTATGAGTCAAGGAATTTGTCCATTTCCCCTAGGTTTTCAAATTTGTTAGAGTACAGTCTTTCATAGTATTCTGTTATGATGTTTTTGATTTCTGTTGCATCTGTGGTGACAACTCCCTTCTCATTTCTAATTTGGGTTATTTGTTTCCTTTCCTGCTTTTCTTTAGTAAGTTTAGCCAGTGGTTTATCAATTTTGTTGATCTTTTCAAAAAACCAGCTTTTGGTCTTTTCAATTTTTTCAATTGTTTTTCTATTCTCTAATTCATTTAGCTCTGCTCTAATCTTCATGATGTCCTTTCTTCGGGTGCCCGAGGGGTTCCTCTGTTGTTCTCTTTCTACTTGTTCAAGCTGTAGAGTTAGTTCCTTGATTTGGTTTCTTTCTTCCTTCCTGATGTGTGCATTTATGGAGATAAACAGACCTCTGAGCACTGCTTTGGCTGTATCCCATAGGTTCTGGTAGGAAGTGTTTTCGTTCTCATTGGAATCCATGAATTTCTTTAATTGATCCCTGATTTCCTCTATAACCCATGTTTTTTTGAGCAAGATGTTGTTCAGTTTCCAAGAGTTCCACTTTCTATCTCTGTTTTTTCTTCTATTGATTTCAACTTTGATGGCTTTATGATCTGAGAAGATGTTTTGCAATAATTCAATGGTATGGATTTTGTTGAGCATTGCATTATGGCCTATCGCGTGGTCAATTCTGGAGAATGTTCCATGTGCACTGGAGAAGAAGGTGTAGTTGTGTGCTGAGGGGTGGAAAGTTCTGTATATATCAATGAGGTTTAGTTGGTTAATTGTGTCAATGAGGTCTTCTGTATCTTTACCGAGCTTTTTTCTAGATGATCTGTCTAGTAATGAGAGTGGAGTGTTAAAGTCTCCCACTATTATTGTGGAGTCATCTAACTCTCTTTTGAGCGTAGTCAGTGTTTCTTCGACATATTTAGGTGCTCTGACATTAGGTGCATAAATGTTTAATATAGTTAAGTCTTGCTTGTGTACTGAACCTTTCAGCAATAAATAGTGTCCATCTTTGTCCACGATGGTGGATTTGACATTAAATTTGATTTTGTCTGAGATTAGAATTGCCACCCCTGCTTGTCTTTGTTCATTGTTAGCTTGATATATATTCTTCCATCCTTTAATTTTCAGTTTGTTCCTGTCTTTAGGTCTCAAGTGAGTTTCTTGTAGACAACATATGGATGGGTCGTGTCTTTTGATCCAAGATGACACTCGGTGTCTCTTTACTGGAGCATTCAGTCCATTCACATTCAATGCAATTATTGATAGGTATGTGTTCACTGCTGCCATTGTGATATGTTTATTTTGATGTTGATGTTTTCTCTGTTGTTCTTATTAGTCTGTTCTGAGACACTCTTTTTTGTGAGTTGATTTTTCACCTTTTTCAGAGCTGGTTTTATAGTTGTTGAGACTCATGTGTTAGATTTCTTCAAATGGTATGATACATCTTTGTTGTGCTTTACAGCTGCCCCTATGAACCCCTTAATAAACTATTTATAAACCCAATTTTAATTACTACCAGTCTGGTCATCTTCCTCTCCATCTGGAAGGACTATAACGACTGTAGTACATCCCTCTTTTTATTATGATGACACCATAGTTTTCATGATGATCACTGGATTGCTTCTTTCCAAATCAAAGCTGTGATTTACTTTGGAGCCTTCCCTAAATGAGTATTGAGTAGTGTGTCGTTCTAAAATATAAAGTTAGTGGTTTCGTTCTTCTAAGCCAGAGCCAAGAACTTCTTTCAGTATTTCTTGTAGTTTGGGTTTGGTTTTTACAAAGTCTCTGAGTTTCTGTTTACCTGGAAATGTCTTAATTTCATTTTCGTGTTTGAAAGACAGTTTTGCAGGATATATAATTCTTGGTTGGAAGTTCTTCTCCTTCAAGACTTTGAATGTGTCGTGCCACTGTCTCTGTGCCAGCATGGTTTCTGCTGAGAAATCTGACGAGAGCCTACAGGGTTTCCCTCTGAATGTTAGCTTTGCCTTGAGTCTTGCTGCCTTTAAGAGTTGCTGCTTATGTTTCATTTTGTTAAGCTTGTTTATAATATGTCTTGGAGTCTTTCTTTTGAGATCTATATTGGGTGGCGTACGATATGCATCTGAGATGTCTATATTCTCTTCCTTCATGATTTCTGGGAAGTTTTCTTTGAGCAGCTCAGCAACAATACTCTCTGTGTTCTCAGATGTCTCACCCTGTTCAGGGACTCCAATTAATCGAAGGTTGTTCCTCTTAATAGAGTCCCACATGCTTCTTAACGTTTCTTCATTTTTCTTGTTTCTTTTTTCTGATTTCTGCTCATAGACACTGGCATCAGTAGCTCTGTCTTCCAAGTCAGAAATTCTTTTTTCCATTTGTTCCATTCTGTTTTCTTGGGTTTGCGTGGAAGTTTCTATGTCTTTGATTTTGTTCTTGATCTGTTGGATTTCAGAGTACTGGTGTTCCATCAGATCGAACAACTTGCTTAATTTTTCATTTTGTTCTGCTGCATTTTGTATAAGGTCTAGAAGGACCCTGTATATAATCATTTTGTATTCACTTCCTGATGCTTTCATAAAAGTTTCTTCATCTGGAAAACTCCTTGGTTGCTTTGTTTGGGAGCCTTCTGAAGCCATGAGTGATTGCTTGTATGCCACAATTGTCTGTTGCTTTTTGGGTCCCATGTGAGTATACAGAGGCTGGAAGAGGTACTGTGAGGATGGATTGCAAATGTTTCTCTAGGCTGTCTTCAAATGTAAAGCAAAAGGTATCTGACCAGTTCACAAGTCAGTTAGGTTTTGAGGTGTAGAGGTCCCTCTTCCCATCTGACAAAGTAAGCGCCACTGTATCCAACCCCAGATGATAACAAACTAGTTCAGAATACAGCACTGCTAGTGCCCTGGTGGCCTCTGCTGACAGGGCCTAGCCTTATCCAACACTGCGTCAAGTACTGGTTTTGTGATAAAAAAGCGCTCTCTTGTGGGCAGGCTCTGGCTCCCAAGCTAAGAATTAGGTCCAGCTGCGGCCACCGTACCCAAGATGGCGTCCTCCACACAGGCAGCAGACAGGAGAGCTAAAGGTGCCCAGAGGCAGCGATTCCTCTGCTTCTGTTGCAGGGCCCCCAATGTAGGCAGCGCTATGCAAAATCACTACTTTTCTGACGAGAAGCGCTGTCCCGTTTGCAGGCACTCGCTCCCAGGCTAAGAACGAGGTCCCGCTGAAATCTCGGTACCAACATGGCGTCCCGCACCCTGACCGTGGAGCTCTGCACAATCCCCGCTGACGCAGCTACAAAACGAAAGGCTCAAAGTGTCTAGATTAACAGAGTCCCAAGCCTGGCTCTCAGAATATGGGAATTTTGCCTGCCTGTCCCCCGAGCAGCGCATCTGAGTCCAGCCGCCGGGCAAGGCCCAGCTCCGCCTGCCAGCCGAGACCGAGGAGAAAAAAGTCAAAATGGTGCGTTTACCTTCCGTCCGTGAGAGCCGGGGCTAGCCAGGAGCGGGAGTCAGCGAGAGAGAGGAGGTTTTTCGCTGAGTGGTATGAAGTTCCAATTAACAGCTCTGTGCCGTGTCCTGAGGCTGATTAGGTGCTCGGAAGGCTCTGTTTGATTGTCAACTCAGGTCTTGGTTTCCAGAGGGATAGAAAGAGACGTGGGCTTAGTCGGCCATCTTGACTCCACCCCTTTTGTTTATTCTTTATATATGTACATATTCATTTTTATTTCCCTGTTTTTATGGCTCCTATCATTATGGGCTCGAAATTTTGAGGCTGCCACTTATACACGTTCTCTAAGCATACCTCCTAGTAAGGAAAATGTTTCTTAAAGTTCTTGGGCATTTGAATAACATTGAAATAGGTAGAATTTCTTCAACAAACTGGCACCAAAGATGGATATATAAAAAAGTAGAACTTCCCTAACAAAGAGAACTCCAAAAACAAAATTTGGAAAACAATACCAATTACAATAGGCCTCAGAAAGATAAAATACTTAGGAATATTTAACTAGAGACATAAAAGACTTATACAAAGAAAGCTACAAAACATAACAGCAAGAAACTAAAATAGAGCTACATAAATAAATAAAAAAAAAAACAGTCCATGCACATGGACGGGAAGACTTAACATTGTAAAAGTGTCAGTACTACCCACAGCAACTTATAAATATAATGTAACATGAATCTGAATTCCAACATCATTCTTTAATAAGATGAAAAACTAATCACCAGCTTTGTATGGAAAGGAAAGAGGCCCCAGATAAACAAAGCAGTATTGAAGAATAAGAACAAAGTAGGAGGGCTCATATTCCCTAATCTCAGAACCCACTATACAACCATGGTAGTCAGAGCATCCTGTTACTGGTATAATGACAAACTCATAGACAAATGAAATAGAAGCAAGAATGCAGAAGTAAATCCATCCACGTATGGACAGCTGGATCTTCGACAAAGAGTGAAAGTTCATTAAATAGAGAAGAGACAGTTTCTTTAATAAATCGTATTGGCAAAACTGAATGCCCCTTTGCAGAAAAATTAAAAAAGATTTATAGCTCACATTATACACAAAAACTAACTCAAAATGGACCAAAGACCTAAATGTAAACCTAAAGCTATAAAGATCGTGGAATTAAAAACGGTAACAATGCTAAGGATCTAATATATGGAGTAAATAGAATATGAAACATAACAAAAAATGTACAAACAGCAGAAGATAGACTAGATAACTGGAGCTTCTTCAAATTAAATACTTAGACTCACCGGCAGACTTTACTAAGAGTGAAAAGAGAACCTACAGACTGAAAAAAGTATTTAAACTACAACATATTCAACAAGGGTCCAGTGTCTGAAAGTCATAGCAAACTTCAACATCTCAACAGTAAAAAGACAAGTAACCAAATTAAAAAATGGGCAAAGGGCATGAAAAGACTCTTCATCAAAGAAGACATTCAGGCAGCTAAGAAACACGTAAAGAGATGATCGTGATCACTAGTCAATTAGAAAGGTGCAAATCAAAACTACAATGAGACATCATCTCATCCTGGCAATAATGGCACTGATCGAAAAATCAGAAAACAACAAGTGCTGGCAAAGTTGTGGGGAGACTGGAACTCGTACGCTGCAGGTGGGAATGTAAAATGGCACAATCACTATGGGAAACTATATGGTGTGCCCTTAAAAAGTTAGAAATAAAAATATAATATGATCCAGCAATCTCATTTCTAGGTAAATATTCTGAAGAAATAAGAGCCACGACAAGAATAGACATACGCACACCAATGTTCATTGCAACATTATTTACCACAGCGAAAAGATCGAAACAACTTAAGTGCCCATCCATGGATAAGTGGATAAACCCAAAGTGGTACATATACAATAAGATACTATGCAGTGATAAAGAATAATGACAAATCTGGGAAACATCTCACAGCATGGATGAATTTGGAGGACATTATGCTAAGTGAAATAAGTCAATTACAAAAGGAAAAATATCATAGGAGACTACTATTTTAAATCATCAAGAAAAGATTTATACACAGAAAGAAACATTTTTCAAAGGTTACCAGGGATGGGAGGCAGAGGGAAGGAAAATCACTAGCTAGAAAGTAGATGTGATAACTTCAGTGAAGGGAAAGGCAGTATGCAATATGGGGGAAGTGAGCACAACGTAACCGAGGCAAGAAAGACCCTGAGATGTACACAAGAATAAAAGGCAAATGCTATAAATGCGGTAACATACACAATCCCGCAACAACAGTAATAACAAACAATAATTCATGAATGGATACAAAGGGTAGATATGTGTGCTGAATAGCTGTGGGAGGGCATATTGGAGTACACCCTTGTGCATATATAGGTTTGGCTATGGATATTTCTACACATATATTTGTATGTTCTGCATGTATATTCACAAGTATATTACAGACCACACACGAAACACAGTCATGGAAAAAATGTAGACATAACCAAACACCTGAAGAGAGTGAATTACTATGCTTGAAGGCTAAGGAACCACAGTCCTAGAGTCATGTGGATCAACTGACATAACATAGTTCATAAAGAAAATATTCTGCATCTTCCCTTGGTGAGTAGCATCTGAAGTCTTAAGGGGTTGTAAGTGGCCATCTAAGATATAACTTTGCTCCCTTTCTCTCTGGAGCAAAGGAAAGTGAAGACACCCAAAGATTCAAGGAAATAATTAGTCCACAGGACTGTTGGACCACAGGACCCACAGCGTCCCGCAGTCTGAGATCAGAAGATCTAGATGGTGCCTGACTACCACTACTGACCATTCTGACTGGGATCACAAGAAAAGTTCTGGTTAGAATGGGAAACAAATGTACAACAAAATTCATTAAGAAGACCAGATTCAGCTGTCTGAGAGAAACTGGAGGAACCCTTAAGACTACAGTCCTTAGACTCTCTTCTAACTTGGAACTGAAGTCATTCCCAGAGATCACCTTTCAGCCAAATAATAGGCAGGCTGATAAAATAAACAATAACACGCGTGAGGAAGTGCTTCTTAGGCCAATCATCTACATGAACTCAAAAGCGAGATGAGAAGGCATGAAGGGACAGGAAAATCCCATGAATGGAAATAGGGAACTCAGGGTGATAATGGAGAGAGTTCTGACACACTGCAGGGAGTTCAACCTGTGTCACTGTGAGAGGGTTGATAGCTGTAGAAAAATTCTTAGCTAGCTTCTTTCTTAATACTAAAGCCCTTTTCGCCCTTAGGAATGCTGACACGAAGACAATTGTAACCTCTCTTCTGACCGGTACTCACAAAGACTTTGAGTTTTTCTTCCCAAGCTATTCTTGACCGATAACTGGACAGAGTGAGGCCAACTTTCAGCCCACTCTTCAGATAAGCTACCAGCCTGCAGACGTCAAGTACAATGCATCTTTTAAAACAAACGAACTGTGTTTTTTACCAACCTCACCTCCTCTGAACACCTACATGTCTGCACCCTCACCTGCACCCTCGCCTGCCTGCCTTCCCTTCCTTCAACTCTTCTATAAAAGTTCCCAGCCAGAACTGAGATGTTAAGGTAGTTTTTAGGGTGCTAACCTACCATCTTCTCAGGTTGCAGGCAATCTGAATAATGTGATTTTAAAAATTCAATCCCTGTCTTTGCACATTGACTTAATAGTGACAGGCAGCATGATCTCCAGCTGGGTTTTTCTGGTAACAGCTGAACAATTTGTGCAGAAACTATTGAATGGGAAACTACTTTGCTCTGTAAGCCTTCACCTAAAGAACACAAAACCAGTAAAACTTCTTCCATTTTCACCTCTATTTATATGTCATTTATCCCTTTCCTTCTGTCTTAAGCTCTCTGCTTCTAAATTGTCCTTCTACATTAAAAACAAACAGATGGCAGATAAGCAAACCAACAACTCCCCTTAAATGAACACAAAAACGTTTATTTGGTCATTGTATTAGTTTCTCAAAGCTGCTGTAACGAATTACCACACCTCAGTGGCATGAAACAGCAAAAACTTTGTGGAGGCCAGAAGTCTGAAACCATTACCACTGGGCTACAGTGAAAGTGTCAACAGGCCTGCCTTCCCTCCAAATGTGGTGGGTGAGAATCCATTTCTTGCTTCTTCAGTCTCTGGGGGCTGCTCACATTCCTTGGCTTGTGTATGCATCACTCTAACCTCTGCCTGTCTTCACATTCTCCTCTGTGTTTCTCAAATCCCTCTTTGCATCTGTGTTATAAGGATGTTTGTGATGGTATTTAGGGGCAGCACAGATAATCTAGAATAATCTCATCTCAAAATTTTTCATTTATCACATCTGTTAAGACGTTTTTTTAAAGTAAGGTCACGTTTAGAGGTTCCAAGGGATTAGGATGTGACTGTCTTTTGGGAAGCCACTTTTTAGCATACCGTAGTCATCCATCGCACTACCTTATTTTTTCATCCTTTCAGGTTGCATTTAGAATGGCATTGATTGGAAACGAAACTTGGGCCCTTCTTGGTCGAAAATGTGTTGTTCATTTTTTTGTTCTTTAACATTAAAGTTAATTTTTTTGAACAGATGATACATTCACACAATTCACAAATAAGACACACATGATTCACAAATCAGAACAAGATAATAAATATTTACTGTCTGGCTGTATTCGTTTCCTATTGCTGCTTTAACAAATCAGTACCAATTTCGTGGCTTCAAACAACATACGTTGATTATGTTACAGTTCTGGAGGGCAGAAGCCTGACATGGACCTCACTTGGTGAGATAGACGGTTGGCAAGGCTGATGTTCTTTTATGGCAGCTTTAGGGGAGAATCTGTTTCTTTGCCTTTTCCAGCTTCTAGAGGCTACTCACATTCTTTGACTCACAGCCCCATCTTTCATCTCCAAAGCCAGTGGTGCTGTATCTCCCTGTACCTTTCTTATGCAGTCATGTCTCCCTCTGACTATTGCCAGGAAAGTTTCTCTGATTTTAAAGATCCATGTAATCCCATTGGCTTCACCTGGATAATCTAGGATAATCTTCTCCTCCCAATATTGTGGGCACGGCGCAAGATTGGGCAATGTTTTGTTCTGTTGCACACATAGTATTGCTATGAGTCAGAACCAACTCGATGACACCTAACATCATCAACAACAACAACTCAAGATCACTAACCTAGTCACATCTGCAAAGTCACATTTGACATTGAGGGCAACATAGTTGTGGGGATAGCATGGAAGGTTGTCTTGCTCAGGACTTCGGCCAGGTATAGACCTTCCAGATGAGAGTGACTCAGCAGAATGATGTACCTTGTTATATAACCTACCTGGCCTTGAGAACTCATGTATCCAGCTGCTAGCCACGTTTGTGTTAATCTGTAAGTAAGGCCATGGTGCCACGAGGTGGCAGAGATACTGAATGCTGTACCCACCCACTGCCATTACTCCAATAAAACTATGACGATTGCACCTACTGCACCTCTGTTGTTGAGTATGCCCTAATCTTGCATCAGCGTTCCAGGCCTTGATTTCCTGCGGTACAACACTAGTCATAGGTTCTGGCGAGTAGAGCACGGACATCTTTGGAGGCCATTACTCTTCTTGCTACACCCTTTAGGAACAAGTTTGCCAATTCTGATTAAGAACAAATGGTTGAGGAATTCCTGGTTGGAGTCTATTGTAGTAATCAATTTTCTATTTAAGAATACGGCACTTCCATAATCCCTAGCTCCCCTCCCAGTGCACATAAGGGAAAAGGAGACAAGTGACAGGGTTACATTATTGACACTCAAAGGGTGTAGAGAAATTAAAATACAGAACAACCCCTTGATGCGTTTCTCTTGCAAAGTTTTCTGTCTTGTCTGCCTTTCCCAATGGACTTGAGAGTTCTTTTCAGCATCAAACCCAGTCACATTCTCTTGCTACAGGCCAGAAAATCTATACTCCTCTTTTAGTATTCTGATAGGCATTAGCGTTTTCCAGCTCACCCAAGAGTGACCTTATTGAGATCACATTATAGAGTCCTGTTAAACACAATTGGTAATACAGAACAATCAGAAGCTATCTTTCCCATATTTATTGAGCATATTAATAGTCTGTCAGGCTGTCTCCATCTTCCTAGTGTATTTCCTTAGAATACAATCATTTAGGAGGCGCTATCTCCTTGTCCTTTGATGCTTGCTTTTCAGCAATCCTGTGTTACAATCACCTTAACTTCTTCCTTGCTGAATCCCAAGGTAATATACTTGCCCTTGCATTTGGTCTCAACTGAATTCCTCACGATCAGATCTGAAAATGGTATCTCTTCTCATTCCTTTAAGTCCTTTAGTGTTTAAGTTGAAAATTCAGTGAAATCTTATTTTAAGTATTTTCTTAAAGATCTTGTTTCTTTACTCACTGTTTAATTAGCATATTTTCAACAACTTCTTGTCTTACAATGTATCAATTTCTTTGATTTTTTTTCCTCTGAAGGGGAAAATTATGCTTATAAATCATAAAGAAAAATGAAATGATTCCAATACTGCAGCCAGCTGGTATTTATATATTCAACTGAGATAGTCAATAAATTTTAGAGAAAACTTTTAAAAGATTGAAACATTAAGATTTCGTGTTCTGTATATACTTAAAAAAAACCCTCCAAACAAATTTTCCAATCAAAACCTATAGAAAGATAAATCAAAAATTCTTTCATATCATTATCTGCAATTAACTGAATATATTTTGAATTTAGCCAAATTGCTTAAATGTGAACAATGTAACTATTTATGAATAAAAATTCCATGCTAGGACAAACTCTTGTTGCCCTATATACCAACAAAAGACTTCTTGCTTAATTAAGTAATAATTAAGTCACTAGTGTGGAGACAAAGGGCTTACTACTGGTCCGCTTCTGTTTTGATATTTTGGCTGTAAACACCAAAGGCATGCATATCAACCTGGGGCTGGGAAGGATTCCAGGAACACAAAGAATGTAAGTTTAGCTAACAGTTTAGTTAGGAGGCTGTGATCCTGGCCAAAAGACAACAACTGGGGGTAGTCAAAGGTTGCAAGTAAACTTCCCACCAAAGGTTTGAGTGACAGAACTTGGGGAAGTTGCCCTTCAGGGGAGGTGAGACAAAAGGAGAGCTGTAGATTCCAGAAGATCCCAACCAAAGCAGGAAAGGTGATGAAGCTGCAATTGGAAAGCACCAATCAGGAGGTGGCAAGAGAGTCTAACACTGGCAAAGGCATTTGGATGAGAGGGTCTAGGGAATGCCTGATCCAGTTCAGAAATCCAAAAGGAAAAATCAGATCGTAAGTGCTGCATACAGTAAAGGGGCAAGGGGCTTGAATTTTTTTATTATGATTGAATGAAAACATACATTCTCATATAAATTTGCATACTCACCTATATGCAGCTACCACTGCTCTCCCTGCCCAGTGACAGCACACCCTTCCTTTCTGCTCCATGTATGTCCTGTCCTCCCAACAGTCTCCTGTCCCCTCATCTCCACCCACTCCCCTTCCTCCAGTAAGAGGTCAAGCAGGATGACATCCTATAGATGTATAGAACCGTAAAGTTCCCACAAGATACAGTCACTCTGCCTTGCCAAGTTCAATCCATTGCTGTCTGAAAAGTTGACATTCATTGTGAGTTATGGGCAGGGATAGCATCAGGGCCAGGGGCCATGCTCCCAGGGGAACCCGAAGCCCCCGGATCATTCATTGCGGTCTTTTAGTGGAGATCTCAGGGTGGAGGGTTTAGATTAGATAGTTAATAGAAATTTGGTTGGGTGAAATCAGTGACAGCACATATTAGAAAGAAGATCAATAGTAACTGGACTTCAACACAATTTGAGTACTACTCCCATCTTAACCCAACATTGCAAGGATAGAATAGCTGGGGCAGGGGGCCGGGAACCATGCTTTCAGGTGAAATCGAGGCCAATTGGCACAGCTAGCATTTTGCTAATGAGGACTCTCTGAACTCCACATCTGTGAGTGGCATCTGGGGTCTTAAAAGCTGCCAAGTTGCCATCTGAGGGTACAGCAAATTTTCCCAACTCAACAGGAACGGATGATCACTGAGGACAAGAATGACATGGGGGAAAGAGAATATAGCAGACAGAGAGACCCACGTGAGTGCGTCTCTACATCGACTCGTGACCAGAAGAACAGGATGGTGCCCGGCCACCACCAGTGATAGCCGTGATGGAGCTCACAAAATTGAGTCTCACAGGCAACACAAGAATAAATAGGGGCTTGATGTTTACAGGTCTCTCTGGAAAGCCCTTTGGAGGCAGCCAGCCCTCTTCAGATTGTAGCCTTAGGTGAAAGTATGCCAAAGGTGAATGAGCTGACATTCATTATGAGTTATGGGCACCAACATGTTGAAACACTGAGTTAACTTGTTGAACAGGGATAAACATAAAATTCTGCTTTTAGGTCTAGAAAAAGATCATTTGTGAAAAAAAAAAGATATGGGAGACTTGGCTTAAGAGCAGCAGTCCATATAACAAACTTGGAGGGGTTTTGTTTCTTTTGTTGATCAAATGCTCAAAATGAAAACACAAATAAGAGGCTGTCCTCAACTGAACCTTAGCATTTCCTTAAGTATTCCCCCAAATTCTTCTCTAAGAAGTTTTTTTGTGTGTGTCAAATCCACTTAGAAAATATTGCATACTCTATCCTCTCTTGGAGATTTACGGTGTTTTTTAGTGGATTAAAGGCTCAAAGCACTCCTGTGATAAAAAGTTTTGATTAGTTTTACTTAATCCAGTGTATCAATTAGGATAAAAATCAGTTGTGATGGAGTGGATTTAGACCCACAGTGATTCCATGTGCGTCAGAATAGAACTGTGCCCCGTAGGGTTTTCAATGACTGATATTTTGGAATTAGATGGCCATAGTTTTTTCTGAGGTACCTCTGTGTAGACTTGAGTCTCCAACTTTTCAGTTAGCAGGTGAGTGTGCTAACTGCTTGTACCATACAGACTTCTTCAATCAGGATAGGCTAGGTTATTGTGTAGTAACAAACATCCCCCAAGTCTCAGTGGTTTAAAATAACAATTTTTTTATTTTCCTTTATACTACATGTCCCTAGGGGTCCACTGGCACTGTGCTTCTTGTCATCATTGGACCCAGGATGAAGGGGCAATCATCATCTACAGCACTGTAAGTCATTGTATCAGAGGGAACAGGGAATATGGTGAAGAACTTGTCTTTTAAAACTTCTACAATTTCCTGTTCACATTCCATTAGCAAAAACAAGTCATACAGACACACATTACAGGGATGCAGTTTTGAATTAAATATGAAGAAGAATTTTGCGAAAATTTCAGTAAAACTCACCTCCTCACCATTGTTCACAAGGCCCTATGTAATATGGCCCGTATTTGTGACTCCAATATAATTTTATGCCATTCTTTCCTACCTCACTTCACTCTAGGCAGGTCAGCGTTTGTGAAAGTGCCCCTAAGACACCAAGTTCTTTTCTGCCACAGTGTCTTTGCGCTTTCCATTCCTACTGCCTGCAAAGATCTCTTTATCTTCAGTGTAGTCAGCTCCTTTCTATTCTTCTGAGTTAATTGTCAACATCACCTCCATGTGGAGGCCTTCTGTGACCATTTGCTCTAATAGCCACCTCTTGCCACTTATGATTTCTCATGGTATCAACCTATTTTAATCTTACGTAAATCAGCTATCAAGCTCACCTTCTAGAAGGTTCAACTTGAGGCAGAGAGAGGTAGAGCAAGTCATCAGAAGTGAGTGGTAAACAGTCAAATTTACCCACCAACCACTAATGCCTCAGATTTCAAATTTATGTACCAAGCACTAATGCTAAAGATGAAGAAACTGAAAATTTTTACTGACTTCTGCAGCCTGAAATTCATGGAATATGCAATCAAGATACACTGACAATTTGGTCACTGGGATATGAAAGTTGGACACAAAAAGAAGGATCAGTAGTTGGAAAATATGGCATCAGTGATAAAAAACAATGTGAAAAATCACATGATAAAATTTTACAAGACCTATTCACAGGAAATAGCATTTTACAGCAACATAATGGCAGCTAGACACCTGAATCTTGCCAGATGGCATACACCGGAATCAAATCAACTACATCTGTGGAAAGAGACAATGACAAAGCTCAGCAGTCAGAATATCAGCAAATATCAGCAGTCAGAATAAGCTCAGGGGCCGACTTCAGAACAGATCCATCAATTGTTCACATGAAAGTTCAAGTTGAAGAAAATTAAAACAAGTCTATGAGAGCCAAAATGTGACCTTTAGTGTGTCACACCTCAGTTAAGAAACCATCTCAAGAATAGATACAATGCCCTGAAAACTAATGACTCAAGACCAGAGAAACTGTCAAATAATATCAAGCACGTTGTACATGAAGAAAGCAAGAGGTCATTAAAAACATAGGAGAGAAAAAAAAAAAGACCGAAATGGATGTCAGAAGAGACTCTTCAAAGTGGAGTAGCTAAAGCAAATGGAAGAAATGATGAAATGAAAAAGCTGAACAGAAGATTTCAGAATGTAGCTCAAAACAGCAAGGTAAAGTATTATAATGAAGTAAAGTATATAAAGTATATAAAGTATTATAATGAAATGATCAATGATCTGGAATTAGTAAACCAAAAGATAAGAATACATTTGGCATTTTTCAAGCTGAAATAACTGAAGAAAAAATTCAAGCCTTGAGTTGCAATACTGAAAAATTCTATAGGGAAAATATTGAAGGAGGCAGGAAGCATCAAAAGAAGATGGAAGGAATACAGAGAGTCCTTGAACCAAAAATAATTGGTCAACATTCAACTATTTCAGGAGGTGGCATATGATCAAGAACTGATGGCACTGAAGGAAGAAGTCCAAGAAGCACTGAGGACACTGATGGAAAACAAGGGTCCAGGAATTGAGGGAATATGTATTAAGATGTTTCAACAAATGGGTGCAGCACTGTAGGCCATGCCAAGAAATTTGGAAAACAGCCACCTGGCCAGCTGACTGGAAGAGATCTGTATCTGTGCCTATTCCAAAGAAAGATGATACAACAGAATGCTGAAATTATCAAACCATATCACTGCTGTAAACACCTAAGTAAAATTTTGCTGAAGATAATTTAAAAAATGGTTGCAGTAGTACATTGACAAAGAACTGCCAGAAATTCAAGCTGGATTCAGAAGAGGACATGGAACAAAGGATAACAATGATTTGTAATGTCAAATGCATTTTGGATGAAAGCAGAGCCTACTAGAAAGATGTTTACCTGTGTTTTACTGATTATGGGAAGACAATGACTATGTGAATCATAACAAATCATGGATAACATTACAAAGAATAGGAATTTTGGAACATTTAATTGTGCTCATGAGGAATCTGTATACAGACCAAGAAGCATTCATCCAAACAGAACAAGGACATTCTGCTTGGTTTAAAATCAGGAAAGGTGTGCATCAGGGTTGTATCCTTTCACTAAATTCAATCTGTATGCTGAGTGAATAATACAAAAAGATGGACTGTGTGAAGAATGTGGCATCAGGGCTGGAGGAGACTGATTAGCAGCCTTCAAGATGCAGATGACGCAACCTTGCTTGCTGATAGTGAAGAGGACTCGAAGCACTTACTGATGAAGAGCAAAGACTACAGCCTTAAGTATGGATTATACCTCAGCGTAATGAAAACAAAAATCCTCACAAATGGACCAGTGAGCAACATCATGATGAATAGAGAAAAGATTGAAGTTGTTAAGAATTTGTTTTTACTTGAACTCACAGTCAATTCCCATGAAAGCAACAGTCAAGAAATGAAGCAACATATTGCAATAGGGCAAATCTGCTGTAAAAGTCCTATTTTAGGACTAGGGTGCATCTGCCCCAAGCCATGGTGTTTTCAATCACTTCATATGCATATGCTGAAGCTGGGCAATGAATAAAGAAGACCAACGAATTGATGTCTTTGAATTATTGTGTTGTCAAAGCATATTGAGTATCACATGGACTTCCAGAAGAATAAACAAATCTATCTTGGAAGAATGATAGCCAGAATGCACCTTACAAAGTAGGATAGCATCATGCTCGGTAAAGTAGAGGGCCAGTGAAAGAGAGGAGGAAGCTCAATGAGATAGACTGACACAGTGGCTGCAACAGTGGGCTCTAACATAGCAACAATTGTGAGGATGGTGCAGGACCAGGCAGTGTTTCCTTCTGTTGTACATAGAGTCACTGCAAGATGGAACCCACTTGACAACATCTAACAACAACAACTACAAGAAGTACTCAGCTGCTAACCAAAAGGATAGTGGTTCTAGCCCACCCACGAGCTCTTTGGGAGAAAGTCTTGGTGACCTGCTCCTGTGAAGATTATAACCTACGGAACAGTTCTGTTCTGTCACATGGAGTCAAAATTGTCTCAGCAACACCCGAAAACAACAACAGAAAAAATGCAAAGTACCTCAGGCCTGAAGTGGCTGCAGCATATATTGACAGGAACTGCCGGAAATTCAAGCTGGGTTTAGATGAGGACACAGACCCAGATATATCATTGCTGATGTCAGATGGATTCTGACTGAAAGCAAAGACTATGGTAAAGATGCTTACTTGTGTATTATTGACTGTGAAAGGCAATCGACTTTGTGGATGATGACAGATTATACATAACATTGCAAAGAATGAGAATTCACAGAACAATTTATTGTGTTCATGAGGAACCTGTACATAGACCAAGAGGCAGTTGCTGGGCTAGAACAAGATTTGCTTTAAAGTCAGGAAGGGTGTGTGTCAGGGTTGTACCCTTTTGCCATGCCTATTCAACCTGTATGCTGAGCAAGTACTCGGCAAAGCTGGACTATATGAAGAAGAATGTGGCATCTGGATTGGAGGAAGACTCGTTAATGGCCTGTGATATGCAGATGACACAACTTTTCTTGCTGAAGGTGCAGCAGACTTGAAGTGCTTACAGATGAAGATCAAAGGCTATACAGCCTTTAGTATAGATTATACCTCAATATCAAGAAAACAAGAATCCTCACCACTGGACCAATAAGCAACATCATGATAAAGAGAGAAAAGATTGACTTTGTCAAGAATGTCATTTTACTTGAATCCACAATCAAGCAGCAGTCAAGAAATCAAAAGACACACTGCATGTGAAAGCTGGATGATGAATAAGGAAGACCTAATAATCAGACTGGCTTTCCTTGGAAACTCTATGGGGCAGTTCTACTCTGACCTATAGGGTCACTATGAGTCAGAATCAACTCAGCAGCAGTGGATTTGGTTTTTTGGTTTTAAGAATTGATCCCTTTGAGTTTTAGTGTTATGAAAGAATACTGAATGTACGATGGACTGCCAAAAGAATGAACAACTCTGTCTTGCAAGAAATACAACCAGAATGCTGCTTAGAAGCAAAGATGGAGAGACTACGTCTTACATACTTAGGACACGTTATCAGAAGGGATCATTCCCTGGAGAAGGACACCATGCTTCGTGAAGTAGAGGGTCAGTGAAAAAGAGGAGGACTCTCAGTGAGACAGATTGACACACTGGCTTCAACAATGTTGCCAAGCATAGCAAGCACTGATTGTGAGGATAGTGCAGGACTGGGCAGTGTGTCCTTCTGCTGTGCACAGGGTTGGTGTGAGTTGGAACTGACTCCACAGCACCCAACAACAAGAACAGCAGGCATGACAGTGACCTAGATTTTTTTTTCTCTTGTGTGTACTTTTCCTTATATTTTTATCAAACAAGCCACTAAGGAGTGGTGGCTTGGGCTGCTCCTAACCCTTGTGTCACCTCTGTGCTGAGTTAGAAAAAGACACTTGCTCCAGACAGAGTATCCCTGTATCAAGGTACATCAACCAGGCACTCACATTTGCGTGGTGAACGACCTCTCCAATCATCCAGGCCTGCAGGTGGCTATCTGATCAGAGAGCTTTCCTGACTTTTAATTCTGTGCACCTTATGTTACCTTCCCCGAAACATAAGCAATTCAGTAACACCGCTAAAATGAAAAGGTGAGAAATGGCGTGTGATTTGTGACAGATATCTGCTACTTATTTGTCAAAATCCAACTGTGTGTGAGGAACAGTTAGTGGGACGGCAGTGTTATGAATATAAAGCATGGTATTTTACAAAGTTCCAATTCTACTGACAGCCAACTACGTGAATTATTTCATAAAAGTGTGGTTTGCCTGTCTCATTCTGATGCATTTCTAAAAAACTGATACCTAGACAATAAATCCAAGGTTTATAAATCCACTTTGTGTCAAAAAGTATATGTCACTCTAATGTCTGTTGTCATGGAAATTGTTGGGATTTTCCCAGCATATGAAGGCAGCTAAGTAGCTTGAAAATGTGCAGATGTGTTACACTCATTCTGTCCTCTGCACATTTTTTTTCTCAAACTTTTCCAATTGAGGAGAAAATCTATTACAAGAATGCAAAATCCTCAAACATGCTAGAAAAGCACGTTTTTGATTTGAGGAAGCCTAGCTTTTTTCTTTCTTCTTCAGACAAAACAAAACTAAGAAAACAAACTAGTCCTATGTGTCCAAAGAACTAGTTGAGTTTCCGCACTTCTGTTTACCTTGGTATAGAATGTTTATGAAGGGGGCTGGAGGGATGCCATGTACTAAATTGCTTCATATAGCGATGGTAAAATTAGAGGTGTATTTACAGTTCAATATGGTAGCCATTAGCCCTTGCAGTGTAGCTGGTCCGAGTTGAGATGTACTGTAGGAGTAAAAGACACACTGGATTTGAAAACTTAGTACAGAAAAAAATAATGTAAACTATCTCAATAATTAGGAGGCCTGGTGGTGCAGTGGTTAGGGGTATGGTTGCTAACCAAAAGGTAGGTGCTTCAAACTCACCAGCTACTCCCCAAGAGAAAGACCTGGTGATCAGCTTCTTTAAAGATTCAAGGCCTTGGAAACCCTGTGGGGCAGTTTTACTTTGTCCTATAGGGTCACTGTGAGTCAAAATTGATTGGATGACAACAGGTTTGATTTATCTCAATAATTTTCTAATATTGATTACATGTTGAAATGCTTCTACTTTGGGCATACTGGAAAACAAAGATTTGTTCTTAGGAGGGATTTTACTTGTTTCTTTTTACCTTTTGTAATGTAGCTACTTGAAAATTTAAAATTCTGTTTGTGGATGGCATTTGCCACTTCTATTATATTTTTTGGAGCATCTCTGATTTAGATATAAGCAGTATCAGCATGATTCTCAAACATTTGACCAGTTGTGACAACTGAAAACTCATCTGCACTTTGGAATGTTTTATCTGGTTGACAGCCAGTTAGATTGCTGGCCTGTTTGTCCTCCGGGAGACACAGGCAAAGAGAAAGGTGTTTTGGAGGTGAGACATTACATGGCTTAACAAAGAGTGACCACATCGTGGGTGCACTTTATGGTTCTATGCATCTACAGAATGTTGTCCTACTGGACTTTTACTAGAGGGGAGTGGAGAGGGTGGAGAAGAGGGGACAGAAAATTGTCAAGAGGATATGACATATATAGAACAGAAAGGAGGAGTGTGCTGTCACCAGGCAAGGAGAGCAGTAGGAGCTGCACATAGGCGGGCATGCAAATTTAAACTGGATTTACACTTTCACTCAATCACAGTAAAAAAAAGTAAATTTTGTAGTGGCAAACTTCAATGAATTCCCTGACTACTCCCTCCCAGATGTCCACTCATGTGGTGTGATCTTTCACATGTGATCTGTTAGTCTCAGTGGAGCAGATCGCCTTATCTAAGAAGTCAAACCCCTTAGAAGAATTTAAGACTGTTTTGTTATTACCTGTTAAAGTCTGAAATACACATACAGATATATATTTTTTTTCATGGATTTTTGCTGTTGTTTGGACAAGAGAAGAATTAATCTAAGTCCAGTGAATCTGAAAGAGCAGGCAAACTTTTGACAGAGTTCTTGTTGGCATATTTCATTGCAAAACCATTTTTCTTTTCATACTATCTGAAAGAGCTCAGATTTCTTCTATCAGGATCTAGGAAGAAAGGCCTGGTCATCTACTTTTGAAAATCTTTCATGGAGCATGTCATGGATTGAATTGTGTTCCCCCAAGAATGTGCGTAGCATTTTGGCTGTGCCATGATTACCAGTGTTGTGCAATTGCTCTTCCTTTTGGGATTCTCTTATGCTGTAAATCCTAATCTCTGCCTGTGGTTAATAGATAGGATTATGTTAAAAAGGGATCAGGGTGGGACCGCAACATCTTTACTAAGAGTTTCCCTGGAATGTGGCTTGCACTACCTTTTATCCTACAAGAGATGAAAGGAAAGGGAAGCAAGCAAAGAGCTGGGGACCTCGTATCACCAAGAAGCTGTGCCAGAAGCTGAGCATGTCTTTTGGAAAGGACCTGCGGTCCCTGTGTCTTAGAAGCTTTCAGTCCAGGGAAAGACTGACAACAAAGACCTTCCTCCAGTGACAGCAGAGAAAATCTTCCCCTGGAGGTGACATCCTAAATTTGGACTTTTAGCCTACTAGACGGTGACAAAATAAAACATGTCTTTTTAAAGTCATCCACTTGTGGTATTTCAGTTAAAGTAGCACTAAAGGCCTAAGAGAGAGAGCACAGAAGTCTGGTCTGCTACGAATCATGGAGATGGCACAGGACCAGGCAGCACTACACTTCGTTGTACATGGGATTGTCAGGATTGGGGGAGCAAGGACAGGGAAGTGCTATTCAATGGCAGCTAACTGCAACAATGTAAGGTATGAATCTCTTTTTTAAAGAAAACAAAAAAAACTGTCACAAAAACTCCTGTATACTATATCCAGGAGTATTGGAGACTTTACACAAACTTTATTTCTTACCATACTGTTGCAAGGAAATCTTTTCATCCCATTTTAAAAACGAAACATCTGAGGTTCAAATGCTTATGCAAATTGCCCAAGACCTGAAAGCTACTAAGAAATGGATGAAGGTGAATTTGAAAACAAGTCTGTCTTCAAAGTCTAAGTTCTTTCCTCCATAAATCATTGCATGTTTTTCAAATGTAGAACAAGATTTTTTTCCTGGAGCCACAAATTTTTACAAGTAAAAGGCATAATGTCATCAAGCTCCATCCATACTGTGGCATGTATCACAACTTCATTTCTCCTACCGGTTAAATAGTATTCCAATTGTGTGTATATGCTGTATTTTGTTTATTCATCCATCTTTTGATGGACATTTAGATTGCTTCCACCTTTAAAAAAAATTGTACTTCAAATGAAGGTTAACAGAGAAAACTAGTTTCTTGTTAAACAACTAATGCATATATTGTTCTGTGACATTGATTACTAACCCCTTGACATGTCAACACTCTGCCCTTCTCGACCACGGGTTTCCTGTGACCAGCTTTCCTGTCCCCTCTTGCCTTCTCATCCCTGCCTCTGGGCTGGTGTGCCCCTTTAGTCTCATTTTTTCATGGGCTTGTCTAATCTTTGGCTAAAGGGTGAACCTCAGTAGTGATTTCATAACTGAGCTGAATGACTGTCCAGAGGTCGTACTATCAGGGTTTCTCAGAGTCTATCAGGCCAGTAAATCTGGTCCTTTTTGTGAGTTAGAATTTTGTTGTACATTTTTCTCCAGCTCTGGGATCATCTATAGTGATCCTTGTCAGAGAAATTAGTAGTGGTAGCCAGGCACCATCTAGTTGTACTGGATTCACAGGCTGCAGTGGATATGGTCCGTTAGTCCTTTTATGGATTAATTTTTTCCCTTGTGTCTTTCTTTATGTTCTTCATTCCCCCTTGCTGCTGATGGGGTAAGACCAGTGGAGCATTGTAGATGGCCACTCACAAGCTTTTAAGACACTAGACACTACTTACCAAATATAGAACAAAACATAGAACATTTTCTTTGTAAACTATGTTATGCCAGTTGAGCTAGATGTTCTCCAGTATCATGATCCCAACAGCCCTCAGCCCGAGAAATAATTCACTCTCTCAGGGAGTTTGGATGTGTCTGTGGAGCTAGTTTCCACCTTGTGGCTACTGTGAATAGTGCTGCAATGAACATAGGTGTACAAGACTCTGTTGGAGTTTCTGCTTTTGAATCTTTTGGGTATATAACTAAGAGTGGAAGTATTGGGTCACATGGTATTTCTACTTTTAGTTTTTCGAGGAACCACCACACTGTATTCCGTAATAGCTGTACTCTTTTGCATTCCTGCCAGCAATGGGTAAGGGTTCCAGTTTCCCCACAGCGATTGTTATTATTATTATTATTTTTGTTAATCATCTCAGTAGGAGCAAAATGGTATCTCATTGTGGTTTTGACTTACATCTCTCTGATGGCTAATGATGTTGAACATCTTTTCATGAGTTTGGTGGCCACTTGAATGTCCTCATTGGTGACATGTCTGCTCAAATTCTTTGTTCATTTTATGATGAATTACTTGTCTTTTTTTGTTAAGTTGAAGAAGCTTTGTTTATAGATTCTTATTGGCTGTATGTTTTCCAAAGATATTCTCCCAGTAGGTAGCTCATCTTCTCACTTTTCTGATAGAGTAGAATAAATGAAGTCTTGATATATGCTACAATATGGATAGAGCTTGAAGACGTTATGCTGGGTGGAATAAGTAAATCACAAGTGGACAAATATTGTATGACCTTACTTATGTAAAAAGACAAGACAAGGAAAATGTATAGAGACTAAAGTTATTAGTGGTTACCGTGTATAGTGAGGGGAAGAGGGGGTTAAATGTGAGGGAAAGATTGCATTGATTAAGGGTAAGGTTGCACAGTCAATTATTATAATTGCTACCAATAAGTTGCATAGCTATAAAAAGTTGAACTGGCAAAATATGTGTGATAGATACATTTATACAGCAACATAAAAGGTAGCTTCTGATGCTGCTTTGTACAACCCCAAACCCCACGGGATTTGGTTTCTTGGTTTGGAAGTTTAAGGTCATGATTTCATGGGATGTCCCAGTTAATTGGCCTAATGGTGTGTTTAGTGTTTCTGTTCTGTCTCCTAGTTCATTGAGTAGTGCCTGGGGTTTTAAAAGCTTGCAAACAGCTATTCAGGGTACAATTGGTCTCTATTCACCTGAAGCAACAGAGGAAGAAGGAGAGTCAGAAATAGGAAGAGGGTATGGAATGTGTGATTAATCACTTCCAAGAACAACAACTGCCTCTTCTGCCACAAGACCACAAAAGCTAGATGGTGCATAGCTACCATTACTAAACATTTTTGATCAAAGATTCATTAGAAAATTCCTGATCAAAAGGGGGAAAATACAGAAGAGAATTTTAAATTCTCACAGACTACAGACTTTCTAGAGCCATGGGAGCTAGTGAACCCCTGAAACTATTGCCCTGAGATAATCTTTAAACCTTAAGCTAAAAATGTCTCCTGAGGTCTTCTTAAAATCAAACAACAGTTTAGCTTAACTAGTAAAAATGTTGGCCTTTAGCATTATGCTCTTTTAAGGACTATCTATATGGGCTCAAAGTGACAACAGCAACTCAAAACACTGTATAGGAACCTTACAGAAGAGTGGGTTTATAATAATGGGGAGGAATAACTCAGAAAAGGGGGGTTAGAATGGTTATGCAATTTGAAGAATGTAATCAATGTCACTGAATAGTACATGCAGAAATGGTTGAATTGATGTATATTTTGCTGTATGTATTCTCAACAACAACAAAATAAAATCAAGAGAAATTCTACGTGTAAACAGAAAGTTTGGGTCTGTTCTGAGGGTTGGATTCTATTCTAGATTTTGAGGCGTTCTCAACATGAAAGAGTCAATCAGCAAGGATAAAATAACAAGGACAAACTTAGCAAAGACAAGGAGAAAAGGAAGAAACAGAACAAGACTATAAGTCAAAATATCAAATTTTTTATCATTAGCCTTAGGACGCTAGGCAGATCATTTTAATCTCTGGGTCTCACTGCCATTTCTTAAGCAATTGATATGCTGTTTATTTGCTCTCTCTAATTTATAGGTTTTTCTTTTTCAATAATTTTTTAAGTCTTGTTGCTGAAAATATACACAGAAGAGCACACACCAGTTCAACAATTTCTACATACTCGTATATTTACTGACAGTAACTGCATTCTTCAAATTTTGCAACCACTTTCACTCTTCTTTTCTGTGTTGTTCCTTCTCCATTAGCATAAATCACTGCTCCCTAAGCCTTCTATCTAACCTTTTTGACCTGATGTTGTCAATTTGGTCCCATTTAGATAGTCCTTTTTTTTTTTTTTAACTCTTTTTTTTTATGACTGAGTGAAAATGCACATTCCCATATAAATTTACATGCCCACCTATATGCAACTTCCACTGCTCTCCCTGCCGGTGACAATGCACTATTCCTCTCTGCTCCATACATGTCTCAGCCTCCCAACAGTTTCCTTTCCCCTCCTTTCCACCCACTCTCCTTCCTCCAGCCAGAGGTCAGCAGGATGATATCCTACAAATGCACAGAACCATAAAGTGCATCCAATATATAGTCACTCTGCATCACCAAGTCCAATCGATTCCTGTCCGAAGAGTAGACCTTCGTTATGATTCATGGGCAAGGGCAGCATCAGGGCCAGGGGCCATGCTCCCAGGGGAACCCCGAAACTGCTGGACCATCAATTGAGGTCTTTTAGTGGAGATCTCAGGGTGCACCCCTCCTTATTCTTGGGTTGCCAGTGAGACTCAACTTAGTGAGCTCCATAGCGGCTATCACTGGTGCTGGCCAGGCACCATCCAGTTCTTCTGGTCCCAAGTCTATGTAGACACCCATTCATGTGTGTCTCTCTGTCTTCTGGGTTGTCTTTACCCCATGTCATTTTGATCCTCGGTGAGCATCCGTTCCTGCTGAGTTGGGACCATTTGCTGTGTCCTCGGATGGCAGCTTGGCAGCTTTTAAGACCCCAGATGTCACTCACCAATGTGGGGTGCAGAGAGCCCTCTTAGCAAAACACTACTTGTGCCAATTGGCCTCAATTTCATCTAAGAGCATGGTCTCCTGCCCCCTGCCCCAGCTACTCTAACCTTGCAATATTGGGTTAAGATGGCAGTAGTATTCAAGTTATGTTGAAGTCCACTTAATATTGTTCTTGTTTCTAATGTGTACTATCACTGATTTCTCCCAACCAGATTTCTACCAACTATCTAATCTAAACCCTCCCCCACTCTCCCTCCCTCCCTCCTCTACCTTGCAGCCATCAAAGAGTCTTTTCTTCTATACATAAGTCTGTTTTCGAGATCTTATCGTAGGGGTCTCATACAATATTTGTCCTTTTGTCGCTGACTACTTTCACTCAACATAATGTCTTCTAGTTGAAACCAGGTTATGAGATGTTTCCTGGAATCATCATTATTCTTTATCATTGCATAGTGCTCCATTGAGTGTATATACCATAGTTTACCTATCCATTCCTCTGTTGTTGGGCATCTGGGTTGATTCCATCTTTTTGCTATCGTGGACTGTGCTGAAATAAACAGTCATGTGCATGTATCCGTTGGTGTGAATGGCCTTGATTCTGTAGGATATATTCCAAGCAGTGTGATTACTGGGTCAAATGGTATATCTATGTCCACTTTTTTTAAGGAAGTGCCGGATTGCTTTCCAAAGAGGCTGGACCATCTTGCAACCCCACCAACAGTGTAGGAGAGTTCCACTTTCTCCACAGCCTCTCCAGCATTTGTTGTTTTGTGTTTTTTGTATCATGGCCAACCTTGTTGGGGTGAGATGGTATCTCATTGTAGTCTTGATTTGAATTTCTTTAATAACTAAGGATTGTGAACATGTCTCCTTTTTTTTTTCCGCTGCCTGGATCTCCTTTTTAGAGAAATGTCTGTCCATCTCCTTTGCCCATTTCTTAATTGGATAATTTATCTTCCTCTTATTGATATTTTGTAGTATCTTATAGATTATGGAGATCAGGTGTCGGTCTGACATAGAGTTGCTAGATATTTTTTCCCATTCTGTAGGTGGCCTTTTAATTCTGTTAATAAAGTCTTTGGATGAACAAAATGTTTGATTCTTAGTAGTTCCCATTTATCTATTTTCTGCTGTGTTGATTGTGGTTTGTTTGACAGATTTTGAAGTCTGTCTACATTGTGTATTGAAACTTCCATTGTTGTTCCTACGTTTTAGGTTTGATATTTAGGTCTTTTATCCAGTTGGAGTTGGTTTTCGTATAAGGTGTAAGATATGGATCTTGTTTCAATTTATTGCAGATGGATATCCGATTTTGCCAGCACCATTTGTTGAAGACACTGTTTTTACCCCAGTTTAATGTCTTAGGGCCTTTGTCGAATATCAACTGTTCATAGGCAGATGTTGTCATCTCTAGGGTCTCAATTCTGTTCCATTGATCCATCTGTCTGTTCTTGTACCAATACCAGGCTGTTTTGACCACTGTGGCAGTGTAGTATGTTCTCAGGTTGGGTAATGAGAGGCCTCCCAGTATGTTGTTCTTCTTTAGTAGTACCTTACTTATCCAGGGCTTCTTCCCTTTCCAAACAAAATTGGTGGTTTGTTTCTCCATTTCATTAAAAAATGATGCTGGAAATTGTATTGGGATTGCATTATATAAGTAAATTGCTTTGGGTAAAATAGACATTTTCACAATGTTAAGTCTTCCTATTGATGAGCAGGTGTAGGTTTTTCCATTTGTCTAAGTCTCTCTTAGTTTCTTGTAGTAAGGGTGCTTGTAGTTCTCTTTGTAAAGGTCTGTTATTTCTCTGATTAACCCCAATTCTTAACCTTTCTCTGTATCCATAACTTTTGTCTTGTGACTACAGTTCTTCTAAAGGACCCTGCATTTTGAGCTTGGCCATGTGACTTGCTTTGCCCAGTGGAATGTCAGCAGAAGTGGTATAAGTCAGTTCCAAGAAGTAGCCTTATGAGGCCTCAGAGGTTTTCACTTGTTCTCTTGCACCCTTTCTGTTTCTCCAGGGTAAAAGCATCATGGCTAGCTTGTTGGCAAGAAGGGTGATAGACACAGAGCAGAACTACCTCAGAGAATTCATAGACCTATAGTGAGAAGCGGATCTCCCTGCCTCTTGAAGTCTGAAGCAGGCTATCTTAGTGTAAAAATGGCATGGTGGTGGTGTCTGATCTCATCTAACTTCACAAGGGGGAAAGAGAATCAAGATGAACAGACCAGGGTTGATTCCTGTGAGGTGGGGATCAGACTCGCCTCCTCTCTCTGCCATCTTTACCAGTTCTGACACCAACCATCCCTTCCCTGGCACTCTCTATTTCTCTTCTGGTTCCATAATTTACTGCATTGACCTCACAGAACTCAGAGACAATATTCACAGTTATGGCATTTATTAGGGAAGTGGCAGTTATAATTCATGCTCAGGAATGCTCAGGATACAGTTGCTCCATCAGGACAGGCTCTTCCCAGCCATGCTTGCAGGCATGCCTCTGTCCCTCCATCCCTGCCCAAAGGCACTCAACTTTCTTTCTTCTTGGGCTGGGCAGTCCACTATGCTGTCTACTGCTGCCAGAGTTCTGCTGTCAAATCTCTGCTGCCCCTTCTTGCTGCCTTCAGTGTTACAGCTCTCTCTCCATCTCTTGGTTCCAGGAGTTTCTCAGTGCATGATTTCCAGGTCCAAAGGACATGCTGTCTTCTGGCTGTCCTTCCATGGTAGTGGTGGGATCCTGTTTTTTGCCTCTAGGGTGCTCATTTCAACCTTGATGGGATGACAAAACTGACTAATGTCTTTGGTGGGTCATAATTACCTTGTCACACAGTTTTGCCCCATCACTTGGGTGGGAGTTACAAGACCATGGCTAGAAAGGCCAAATAAAAGTGATCCATCACACCACATTTAGTCTCCTAGCGCTTCCCTAACAAAATACGATAACGTGGGTAATTTAAGGAACAGAAATGTGTTGTCTCAGTTTTGGAAGCTAGAAGTTGAAATGCAGATATTGGCCGTGTTGATTCCTTCTGAAGACCCTGAGGGACAATTTATTCTTTGCCTCTCACCTAGCTTCTGGTGGCTCCTCGTAATCCTTGACATTCTTTGGCTTATAGATTCATCTTCACACAGTGTGTTCCCCCTTGTGTCCCTCCATGTTTGTCCTTTTTTATAAAATACCACTCAGATAGCACTAAGACCACCCTACTGAGATATGACCTTATGTTAATTGACAAGATCTTCAAAGACAAGTTCACGTTCACAGGTACCAGGGATTAGGGCTTCAACATGTCTTTTTGGATGGCACATACCTAGCTAGATAAATGGAACCCCCTTGGCGTCTGAAGATGCCAAAGCAATAATAAAAGATTATTGTTGTAAGCCCCTGAGTTTGGAGTGGTTTGTTATGTAGTCACAGTTGACTAATACAGTCCTACCATATATGAAAATCTGTTGTAATACTATAGCCAAAATGTGGCGGAGGCTGCATTCGAATATGGGTCTGTTTTATGCCAAGAATAATATCTTCTTTTCCTGAGGAAGTTAATTCAAGGTTTACATCAGAGACAGAAAGTATAATAAAATCACTGCATGCCATACCCAGGTCACTCCTAATATTGCATAGCAATGATATCCAGAGACTTAGTTTGTCATGTGACCTGTCACATGCATGCCCTGGTATTGGAAAAGGAGAATCCATAAAAATCAATCCATGTGCTCCAAAGACCACAAGTAGTTTATTCTCCTTACTAGACATTCAGTCTAAGACACATGGAACAACTTCTTTGTCATGAAACTCTCACTTCTTTCCATGATGGGCAGACAATGTACCCCTACAAACACCCTCTTGAGATACCACTTTCTTCTTAAGGGGTCCTGGGCCTGCTAGGGAGGAATAATACGCAGTATCTTGAGCAATAGTTCACGACTTCTAAAGGAAAAACTTTTTAGTTTCAAAAGAAAAAAAAAAGGCTTCTGTGTTAACATTCTAAACACAGATGGCAAGAATCTTTCAGGAAGATTCCATTGTCAACTCAACTACTGATAATGACTCTTGGCTCCCACACTACACATTTCTGTGGCTGCAGAGCCATATTTCAGCTTCTTTCAGTATCTCATAAAAATCGCAGCTAATAAACTCCATTTGGCACCTGAAGGACTGTAATATACTGAGGTCTGTAATACTTCAAAGGCCAAGAGGCTTCTTCTGTCTACCTTACCCCAGTTCATCTCTAGGTGAAGATAAACCAGGTGCACTCTGGGAAAATCTGGTCTGAGTTTGCCTTAAACTGCTTCATATAGCTTTAAATGAGTGATTCAATTTGATAGTCCGTGAATCTAGGCTCCTTTTTGAGTAGACAATCTTCTTGGTTTCCATTTGACCTTTCAGTTTCCTTGTGTCGTCTTTTACCAATTTCATATTGCCAATTATTGTTTTCTTCCAGAAGATGGAGCATGTATATCTACAAGAGGAGCCTCATAATTTTGAAGGTCAATGACAAGTCCAGGCTAAATTTTAAATTTATTAAGTGCCTGGCTCCTGATACTTGAAAATAGTTTGTTTTTAGCTAAAGTTGAGTGTCAGATGCACAGTAGTAGGGCAATGTGGCATGCATTTTGATGGGATTGAAACTGCATTTTATTTTTCTGTGTATCCAGAGCTTTCTTTTCTGGGTCTTTTCATTGTTATCTAAACTTGATATTGGCATCTCAAAGTTCAGACTCTTAGACAATACTTTGTGAAAATGCGCTATCTATCTATCTATGTGCTCTCTCTCACTCTATCTCCATTAAGCAATACCAGTTTCTTCTCTCATCTCAGAAATTTGCAAAATGTTCCAAAATCTGATCAAATAGGAGAGCAGTATTTACTGACAAAATACAAAATCATATAAAAATGCTGTGTAATATGTTTCACAAGGTAGTGGTCTTATTACTTAGTGACTTAGAGGCAAACAATCCCCTAAATTTTAACCGTATTTCTCATTCCTCTCAAGAGAGAATCTGTTTCCCAAGCTTGTTTCCACATGCTTTCAAAGCGGTAAAACAACAACAGTGAAAACTTAGACCTCTCAAGAACATGTCCAATTATACCTAGCTATCATTTTAAAAAGACAAATACAAAACAAAAACCCTAACAAACATAAATCTCTAGTTCTTTTAATGAGGTTTTGAAAATGAATTTCTAGGGATTTAGGTATTCCTGAGTTAGCTAGTGGAAACCCTGGTGGCACAGTGTTTAAGTGCAAGGGCTACTAAACAGAAGGTCAGCAGTTCAAATCCCCAGGGCTCATTGGAAAATCCATGGGACAGTTATGCTTTGTCTACAGGGCCGCTATGAGAGGGAGTCGACTGGATGGCAACAGGTTTGCTTTTTTTTTTTTTTTTAATGCATGTAGTAGTTAAGTATAGTATAGTTAAGTATAGTAGTTAAGTACTGCAGCTGCTGACCAAAAGGTCGACAGCTTAAATCCACCAGGCACTCCTTGGAAACTCTATGGGGCAGTTCTACTCTGCCCTATAGGGTCACTATGAGATGGAATTGACTCAGTGGCAATGAGTTGTTAGGAAACCTGGTAGCCCTGGTGGCATAGTGGTTATAAGTGCTATGTCTGCTAACCAAAAGGTAGACCATTCAAATTCACATGGTGCTCCTTGGAAACTCTATGAGAGTTCTACTCTGTCTATAGAGTTTCTATGAGTTGGAATTGACTCAGTGGCAGTGGGTTTGGTTTGATTTTTGAGTTAGTGAATACTTCTATTTTAAGAGATAACTCTTTTACCATCTCTGAAGTTGGCTGACAGCTAATTGACGGTGGTTTACCGTTGTTGTCAGTCAGGCAGTGGTCATGAAGTAGTCATGAAAACTGAGACTAAAAACCTCTGTGACCCCTTCAGGTAAAAATCTAGAAAGCACAAATATAAAAACTTGGTGAATGGACATCAGTGGCTAGGAAGAAAATCTCAAAGCCAATAGTGGAGCATTCTTCTATGAAAAGCTATACCCTTGACTCTTGTCATGCCAGAGAGGACAATACTGAGTGGGAAAACCTGACTTCAAGCTGAAAATTAATTCAGTGGAGTCAGATTCAGAGCTTTCAATGCATGTTGAAGAGTAATGTACAAAAACAAATCCATGTCAACTTGAGTCAAAATAGGCTCATTCAATAAATATAAAATAACAATTCAAAGTGGTCAGAAAGTATTGTGTCTTACTATATATGGTTGGTGATGTCTTTATATCTTAGTGGTACATAAAATAATGGCATATCCTGCGATCGATGGTGCCTTAGATGTGCTGAAAGATAGTGTTCTGGTGGACCAATTCCATCTTCATTCCTTTGACCTGTTGTCTCTGGCCATAGAGGTCTGGTGTTTACAGAAGTGAGTTTGAACTTCAGCCTGAGGTTATTCCTGGAGTCATCCACCCTGTAGCTCAGTGACCAGCAGGTAGTAAGATTTATTTCCTGTGGCTCCGTCATCACCGTCTTTGTGCCTCAGCCATTGGACGTGCAGTGCTGACTGTCCACTTCTGCACACATGCATTTGCCACTTTGTCAGGTATTTCCTTCTCTCTGGTCAAACTTCTTTACTTGAAATCTGCTGTGCAGACCAGAAAAAACTTCCTGGGATTACTGGCCAGTAATCAACCTTCTCACAGCCTCAGCATCCACAACAGAGAGAACCTAGAAGTGTGTGAAAAAATCCTTCAAGTAGTGAAAAGCTGCCATAGGAGTTCTACAAGAGGAAGACAAATCTTCAAGCCTTCTCTCAGATAATTAGGCACAATGCACATTAGGGGCTTAGAAGCCTTAACACACAGATGAGCAACAGGCAGGAGTCAAAAGCTACAGAAAAAAGTAACTGAAAGAGCTACGAGAATGTAGAAATCTGATAGTCAAAGACTTGATGGAAAATCTTTTTCACTTTGCTAATTCTTGGTTTTCTTATTGGTAAAATGGGATGCACCAACTTGATGAGACAATTGGAAAATAATTTTATTTGAAAATGTTTATGTTCAAGAAAAACTTGAATGACATAAGAATTGTCATACAAAAAGAAAATCTATGTCAGCTTAAGCCAAAATAGGCTCATTTGATAAATTTAAAATGCCAATTCTAAGTGGTCAGAAACTCCTGTGTCATAGTCTGATGGGCAGTATGTTTGATGCCCATTTCACATGTTTTTATGCTGCACTTTCTAGATTTTTACCTGAATGGGTCACAAAAAGCTCCTAGTCCAAGTTTATGTGTGAGCAGAGAATGACCACTGTCGCATGAAATACAAAATAATTGTAAGTGCTAAGAACACTATATGACTCAATAATCTCTAGAAATTGTGACCAAATGGCTGATCATAATTACCCTAAATAATAAAGAATTAAATATTAAGAAAGTAAAAGGAGGGAGACCAAATTTTAGAAATACTGCCATCAAAGCTATCTCTATATATTGGAATTTAAAGGTATATGTGAGTATACAGCTATCTGGGTAATTTTTGTGGACGGAAAACATCGTCCTCCACAATACTGCGTAAATGAGGTGTAGAAGTAAAAGCATATTTTAAGACCTCCAAATCCGACTTTGTGCCATGGCTCAGGAAAAAAAACATTGTAAGTCTTGTGGCCAAAAATGAGCTTTGAAACTGGGCCTTTTAATTTCTCAATATCCATATAAACACAGAAAATATGTTCTAGTTTAGCTACAAAACTTAAGCAAACACTGAAGATGAAAATGAGAGAAGCAAAGTTCCAATTGGGCACCCCTGCCTAATATTGCCTTGTTGAATCCAGAAGAACCATGATTTCTGTCTGCCAATATTGTTATAAAGGAAACATGTGTATAATTGCGAATTCCCAAAGGTGGCTTAGAAAAACTGGGTGGATAGAATGTGGGAATGTGGGGATACACGAAACACTTAAAGAGTGAAAGTCCTCCATGGTTCAGCTTCTAGCACATTTCTTGGCTTTTTCTCTTAGCTGTGTAATTTGTTGAAGTCCCCCAAACTGCTATTTATGTGGCTCCTCCTGCCCTACCACCATTCTCCAGTGTGAGTCTCGCAAATAATCTGGTTAGAGAAAGCACCCTATAGAGAGAGTTCTCTGATGCTGAATATGTTTCTTATTTTTGAAACTTGAGTTTATTAATCATTGAAAACAGGCTACAGTGTTCCAGACAGTATTTCCAATTTAAAAGCACACCAGACCTTCAAGGAACAAAGTGAAGGACATGTTTTGTAATTTTCCTTGAGAGCCTTTCTAGTGCTTTACAGTAAGACAATTTCAGGGAGGGAATTTGCTATCCAATATGGTAACCACTAGCTACTGTGGTTTATTGAGTACTTGAAATGTGGCCGGTTTGAATTAAGATGTGTTGTAAGTGCAAAATGGAAACTCTGGTGGCCTAGTGGTTAAGTGCTGTGTCTGCTAAACAAACGGTCAGCAGCTCTAATCCATCAGGTGCTCCTTGGAAACTCTATGGGGCAGTTCTACTCAGACCTATAGGATTGTTATGAGTTGGAGCTGACTCGATGGCAGCGGGTATTTTTTTTTTTGGTGAGTGCAAAACACACCCCGGGTTTCTAAGACTTAGTGAAAAAAGAATGCAAAATATCTCATTAATATCTTGATATTAATTACACATTGAAATAAAAATATTTTGGGTTAAATAAAGTGTATTGTTAAAATAAATTTTCTTTGGTTGTTTTTCTGTTTTTTAAAAAATGAAGGTACTAGAAAATGTATGATTACATATATGGCTTCCATGTGTAGCTTACATAATGTTTCTATTGAGCAGTGTGGTCTAGCCCATAATAAAGGTGGCCCACTTAGTCTGGTTCTCTGGTTCAAGTCTTTTTAAGATGAAGAAAGTGAAGGAGAGCACTGGGAGACATGAATTCAGGCCCTGACACTAATCCTGTGAATTCCTCCTGAACCTCAGAATCTGCATCCATGATTTGGGAGCAACACGACCTACTTTTTAGTTCACAGGTTGGCTGTGAATCAAATGATAGTATGTATGAGAAAGAAGCCCTTGACTAATTGCTAAGATTGGTATCACCTAAAATCATCTCAACATGAAATAATCACTGAAAATTTTTCTGAGGCTAATTGCAACTTGGTGTTCCTCCATACATCACATTGTGTGGGAGTAATAGCATCCATGGTTAGTATTTGCTGTGTGCTTCTATATGGCAGGCACAGTGCTGAGGACTTGATATGCATTCTGGGTACTCTGGAGTCAGACTGGGTGTGTAACTGACAGCCACCACTTACTAGCTGTGTGACCTTGGGTGAGCTACCTGAACTCTGAAAGCACAGAGTTCCTCATCCACATCGTGGGGATAATAATAAGATTTTTAAAATTTTTTTTATTGTGAAAATACGCATAACACAACATTTGCCAGTTCCACGTTTTTTCATGTGTACAGTTTTAGGACACCAATTACATCAGTCATGCTGTGCATTTTTTAAGATAACGCTAGCTGCTGTAACAAACAAAACCAAATGTACATGAAGGCTCACATGCAACAGGATATTTGAGGATAGAACATGTGGGAATTCCCAGTAGGGATTCAGGATCAGAAGCTCTTTTATGCCTCCTTAGAGCGACTCGGAAAGTCACAGAACTTGTCTGCATCAAGCCAGAAAAGGAAAGGGTATGGAAGATGGTCTCTGGAAGGAACTTAACTTGCCCTAGGTCATCCAGCTAGGGAGTGGTGGTTCTGAGATCATGCTTAGCTCTGTCTGATTCTAGAGCCGATAGTGTTTGTATAGATCATAACCCCAATATTGGGGTCCCCAGCTCACTGTGCAGTGCAGTGAATGACCACCAGCAGTAGCTACAAAGTTGGCCACATCCCAGAACGTGGAGAAAGACCTGAGCAGCAACTACACTGACTTCATGCCTGAGAGTGGACTGGCGAATGTGCTATGTGCAAGGCAGTAGATACCGAGTGTCATTGCTGGTCCTTCCAGGCACCACCACCACTGCTGCCACCATCACCATCATCTTTTCTCCTCACCACACTACCTGCCTCCACTTCATATTTGAACCTTAAAAATGCCTCATTATCTTAAAGCAATAGTTCTTAAGACAGAGAAATAAAAACTATTTACGAAAACAACTGGGAAGTTGAGCTGGGAGTAAAGAGACATGTGTTCTGACTCTGTTATGGATTGAATTGTGACCTCCTCCCCCCAAAGTGTGTCAGTTTGGCTGGCTTCTGGTTCCCAGTATTGTGTGGTTGTCAGTCATTGTATGACCTGATGTGATTTTCCTATGTGTTGTAAATCCTGCATGCGTAATGTTAAATGAGTCAGGATTAAAGGCAGTTATGCTAATGAGGCAGCACTCAATCTACAGGCTTAGGCTGTATCTTGAATCAGTTTCTTCTGAGATATAAAACATAGAAACAAGCAGAGAGGAGGCAGACCTCATTACCACAAAGCAACAAGAACTAGGACAGGAGTATGTCCTTTGGACTCAGAGTCTCTGTGCTGAGAAGCTCCTAGACTCAGAGAAAACCTTCCCTAGGTGCTGACACTCTGAATTCAAACTTTTAACTTCCTAGGCTATGAAAGAATCAAGTTCTCTTTGTTAAAGCCATCCATTTATAGTATTTCTATTATAGCAGCACTAAATAACTAAGATACTCTGTCACTTAACAACTATGATGAATTGCTTCATTGTTCCAAAGTTTTCACTTCTCATATTTATGCCCTTTGCCATAGTCTTTACAGTTCTTCCCATGGGAAGGAGAGATAATATCTCTGTCCTATCCACACTGGACTTGGCCATGTTACTTGTTTCGGCCAGTGAGCTACTAGCAGACACACTGCAAGCAGAAACTTGAAATATGGTTATGTAATTTGGCTTGTTCTCTTGCATGCCTTACTTTTTCCATGAGAAGAGCAGAGTCTAGCTCGCTCTCTGGTCCAAGGGATGACAGCCATGTGAAGAAGACCTGAACCCAATCTCCAGCAGGGAGCTGAACCCAGCTGAGCACAACCTAGACATAAAAGAGTGGATGTTTTAAGGTATTCAGTGGTGTATTTGTTACATGCATCATTATTGTAATAGCTGAGTGATATATAACCCATGAGGACTTTCAGAAAATCACTCCACCTCTCTGGGACTCGGTTTACTTCTCTGTGAGATCAAGTCATTGAAAAAGATCCCTTCTTAAGGCTTGCTCCTGAAGATAATAGCACGATATCTGTAAAAAATATTTTGTTGTGCTTTAAGTGAAAGTTTACAGTGTAAGTCAATTTGTCATACAACAACTAACACACATTGCTATGTAACTTCAGCTGCTCTCCCCATACTGTGACAGCACACTCCTCCTTTCCACCTTGTATTTCCTGTGTCCATTCAACCAGCTCCTGTCCCCCTCTGCCCTCTCATCTTGCCTCTGGACAGGAGCTGCCCAGTTAGCCTCATGTATATACTTAAGCCAAGAAGCACATTCTTCACCAGTATCATTTTATGCTTTATAGTCCAGTCCCATCTTTGTCTGAAGAGTTGGCTTCAGGAATGGTTTCAGTTCTGGGCTAGCAGAGAGACCAGGGGCCATGTGTTCTGGGAACCCTCCAGGCTGTTGGACCATCAGGTCTGGTCTTTTTAATAGAGTTTGAGTTCTGCACCCCATTTTTTTCCTGCTACATCGAGGAGTCTTTGTTGTATTCCCTGTCAGGGTGGTCACTGATGGTGGTCAGGCACCATCTAGTTCTCCTAGTCTCATGCTGATGTAGTCTCTGGATTATGTGGCTCTTCTTGTCTCTTGGGCTCATCATTTCCTATGTCTTTGATGTCTTTCACTCTCCTCTCATCCAAGAGGGCTTGGAAAAATTGCTGCTTCTTAGATGGCCACTTACTAGCTTTTAAGATACAGACACCACTCACCAAAGTGGAATGCAGAACTTTTTCTTAAAAACGTTTGTTATGCCAATTGATCTGGATGTCCCCCGAAACCATGGTCCCCACCCAGCCCCCATTACTCTGTCCTTTGAACTGTTTGGTTGTATTTAGGAAGCTTCTTAGCTTTTGGTGTAGTCCGGTTGTGCTGACTTCTCCTCTATTGCTTGTTGTCCTCCTTTCACCTAAAGTAACTCTTGTCTACTATCTAATTAATGAATACCCCTCTTCCTCCTTCCTCACTCTCTTAACCATCAAAGAATATTTTCTTCTGTATTGTGTTTTCTTGAGTCCTTATAATAGTGGTCTCATACAATATTTGTTGTTTTGCAACTGACTAATTTCACTTAGTATAATGCCTCCCACATTCTCCACGTTAGACATTTCTCCCAAATTCACCATTGTTCTTTATCATTGCACAGTACTCCATTGTGTGAATATACTATAGTTTGCTTATCCATTCATGTTGATGGACACTGTTTTAGTCAGCTAGGCTGCTCTAACAGAAATACCACAGAGTGGATGGCTTTAACAAAGAAAGATTTATTCTTACACAGTCTGGTAGGTTGCAAGTCCACATTCAGGGTGTCCGCTCCAAGGAAAGGCTTTCCCCTTGTCGGCTCTGGAGGAAAGTCCGGTATTGCATCAGTCTTTGTCCGGGGAGCGTCCTCATGCAAGAACCTCTGGTCTGAAGGATGCGCTCTGCTCCCGGTGCTGCTTGCTTGATGGTAGCGAGGTTCTCCAATTGTCCTTTGTTTCTTTTTCCTTTTATTCCTTGCAAGCTAAAAGCATTAAGGGTGGGGCAAGACATACTCCAGGGAAACTCCCCCACAGCAGGAATTCACAGCCCCACCCTAATCCTTTAACATACAGGTTAGCAAAACCACACAATGGAGGACAGTCCCAAGATACCGGGAACCATATCCCAGCCACACGGCTGCACACATTTTTGGGGGGACACAATTCCAACCATGACAGACACCTAGGTTGATTCCATCTTTTTGCTATTGTGGACAGTGCTACAGTGAACATTCGTGTGCATATATCTGTTTGTGTGACAGCCCTTATTTCTCTAGGATATATTCCAAGCAGCGGGATTGCTGGATCATATGGTATTTCTATTTCCTTCTTTTAAGAAAGTGCCAAATTGCTTTCCAGAGAATTTGTGTCAATTTGCATTCCCACCAACAGTGTAGAAGAGTTTCAGTCTCTCCACAACCTCTCCAACATTTATTATTTTGTGTTTTTTTTTGGATCAGTGCCCTCTTTGTTGGGGTGAGATATCTCATTGTAGTTTTGATTTGGATTTCTCTAATGCTTTGCCCATTTTTAAATTGGGTTATTTGTCTCTTTTTTTGTTTAAGTTTTGCAGTGTCCTGTAGATTTTGGAGACAAGGCACTGACCATATTTGTCATATTCAATTTTTTTTCCCCCCAGCCTGCAGGTTGTCTTTGCATTCTTTTGGTGAAGTCTTTGGATAAGCATAAATGTTTGATTTTTAGGAGTTCCCAGTTATCTATTTTCCCTTCTGGTTTTTGTGCATTGTTAGTAATGTTTTGTGTTCTGTTTATGTCATGTACTAAGGCTCCCAGCTTTGTCCCTATTTGTTCTTCCATGATCTTTATCATTTTAGATTTTATATTTAGGTCTTTGATCTATTTTGAGTTAGTTTTTTTTTTCTTTGTGCATGTATGAGATATGAGTATTGTTTCATTTACTTTCAGATGGATATTCAGTTATACCAACAGCATTTGTTAAAGAGACTGTCTTTTCCTCAGTTTATAGATTTTGGGCTTGAGTCAAATATCAGCTACTCTTAGGCAGATGATTTTATGTCTGGGTTCTCACTTCTTTTCCGTTGGTCTATCTGTCTGTTGTTGCACCAGTACCAGGCTGTTTTGACTACTGTGGCAGTGTAATAAGTTCTAAAGTCAGACACAGTGAGGCTTCCCACTTTGTTTCTCTTCAGTAATGCTTTACTTATCCAGGGTTTCTTCTCTTTCCGTATGAAGTTGGTGATTTGTTTTCCATCTCATTAAAAAATTCTATTGGAATTTGAGTTGGGATTGTATTGTATCTATAGATTGCTTTTGGTAGAATAAACATTTTCACGATGTTGCGTTTTCCTATCCATGAGCAAGATAGGTTTCTCCACTTACGTAACTATCTCTTGGTTTCTTGCAGTAGTGTTTTATAATTTTCTATGTATAGGTTTTCTGTATCTCTGATTATATTTATTTCTAAGTATTTTATCTTTGGGGGCTATTTTCAGTGTTATTGATTAGGAGATTTCCTCTTTGATGGTCTCTCTTTTGGAATCCAATTGACTTTTGTATATTTATCTTGTATTTTAATACTTTGCAGAACTCTTCTGTTGGTTCCAGTAGTGCTTTTTTTATGGAGATTCTTTAGGGCTTTCTGTGTATATGATCATATCATCTGCCAACAGAGATGTTTACTTCTTCCTTACCATTTTGGATGCTCCTCATTTCTTTTTCTTGTCTGATTGCTCTGGTTAGAACCTCCAGCACAATGTTGAATGAAAGTGGTGACAAGGGGTATCTTTGTTTGGTTCCTGTTTTCAAAGCAAATGCTTTCAGACTCTGTTTAAGATGATGTTGGCTGTTTGCTTTGTATAAATGCCCTTTACTGTGCGGAGGAATTTCTCTTCTATTCTTATTTTGCTGAGAATTTTTAGCATGAGTGGTGTTGGACTTTGTCAGATGCTTTTTCGGCGTCAGTTGATAAAATCAAATGGTTCTTGTCTGTCTTTTTTTTTTATGTGGTTGATTACATTAATTGTTTTTCTAATGCTGAACCATCTCTGCATCCCTGGTATGAATCCCACTTGGTTGTGGTGAACTATTATTATTATTATTATTATTTTGATATATTGCTGAATTCTATTGGCTGGATTTTGTCAATGATTTTTGCATCTAAATTAATGAGAAATACTGATCTGTAATTTTCCTTTTTTTATAGTGTCTTTATCTGGTTTTGATATCAGGGTTATGCTGACTTCATAGAATGAATTTGGCAGTATTCTGTCTTTTCTCATGCATTGAAAAAGCTTTAGTAATAGTGGTGTTAACTTTTCTCTAAAAATTTGGTAGAATTCTCCAGTGAAGCTGTCAGGGCCAGGGCTTTTCAGGGCAATGGGGGGGGGGAGTTTAAATTACTTTTTCAGTCTTTTCTTTTGGTATGGGTTTATGTAGTTGTTTTAGCCCTGTTTGTGTTCATTTAGGTAGATAGTGTGTTTCTAGAAACTTGTTGGTTTCCTCTAAGTTTCCAAGTTTGTTAGATTACAATTTTTCATAGTATTCTGTTATGATTTTTTAAATTTCAATCGGATGTGTTGTGACATTGCCCATCTCATTTCTTATTTGGGTTATTTGTGTCTTCTTTCTTTTATCAGTCTTGCTGATGACTTATTGATTTTTTTGATCTTTTGAAAGAGCCAGGTTTTGGTATTAACTCTTTCGATCATTTTTCTATTGGCCAGCCAAGTGCTGTCGAGTTGGATCCGACTCATGACGACCCTAGGGGCCAGGGTAGAGCTGACCCCCAGAGTATTCAAGGAGCACCTGGTTGATTTGAACTGCTGAACTTGTGGTTAGCAGTGGGATTTTTCTATTATCTAATTAATTTACTTCAGCTTTTATTTTTATTATTTGCTTTCTTCTGGTGCCTGGTGGTTTCTTCTGCTGTTCTGTTTCTCCTTGTTAGAGTTGTAGGGTTAATGCTTTGATTTGGACCCCTTCTTCTTTTTGGATGTGTGTGTTTATTGAGATAAATTGACCTCTGAGCACTGCTTTTGCTGTGTCCCAAAGGTTCTGGTAGGATGTGTTTTTATTCTCATTTGATTCTGTGAATTTCTTTATTCTGTCCTTGATTTCTTCTATAACCCAGTCATTTTTGAGCAAGATGTAGTTCAGTTTCTGTGTGTCTAATTATTTTTCCCTTGCTTTTTCTGTTATTTATTTCTACTCTTACGGGTTTATAGCCTGAAAAGATGATGTTTCAGTTATCTAGTATTGCTCTAACACAAAATATAACAAGTCAATTGCTTTAACAAAGAAAAGTTTATTCTTATGCAGTTGAGCACAGTAGAAGTCTGAATTCAAGGTGTCAGTGCCAGGGGAATGCACTCTCTGTTGTCTTTGAAGGAAGGTCCTTGAGTCACATCAGTCTTTGGTCAGGGAGCATCTTGGCACAAGAACCTCAGGTCTCTATTCCTGGTGCCACTTTCTTGATGGTATGGGGTTCCTAACTCTCTGCTTCCTTCTCTTTCCTTTTATCCCTTGTAGGATAAAAGGATAAAAGATGGTACAAGCCATATTCCAGGAAACTACCTTTACAATGGAGCAGGGAGGTGACCTTGGGAAGGAATTTACAGTCCCACACTAATCCTGTTTAACATACAGCATGGCGAAATCACAAAATGGAGGACAATCACACAATACTGGCAATATGACCCAGTCAAATTTCTATACTTACTGTTAGGGGGAAGCAATTCAATCCATGACAGCTGATATTATTGTTTTTCTAACTGCAGGACTTCATTTAGTATTTCTTGTAGTTTTGGTTTGGTCTTCCAAATTCCCTAAGTTTCTGTTTATCTAGAAATGTCCTAATTTTGACATCATGTCTGAGAGACAGTTTTGCTGGGTATGTAATTCTTAGCTGGCAATGTTTTTCCCCTCAAGGCTCAGTATATGTCACCTCATTGCCTTCTTGTCTGCATGGTGTCTGTTGAGTATTCTGAGCTTGGTCTTACTGATTGTCTTTTGTAGATTATTTTTCATTTAACCTTAGCCACTTTTAAAACTGTGTCCTTATCTTTAGTTTTGGCAAGTTTGATTATAGTATGACTTAGTGTTCTTTTAGGGAAACCCTGGTGGTGTAGTGGTTAAGTGCTACATCTGCTAACCAAAAGGTCGGCAGTTTGAATCTATCATATGCTCCTTGGAAACTCTATGGGACAGTTCTACTCTGTCTCATAGGGTTCTTATTAGTTGGCATTGATTCAATGGCACTGGGTGTTGCTATTTTTTTTGTCTTTCTTTTGGGACCTACTGTGTGGAGTTCTCTGAGTGTATTAGATAGATATCCTTTTGTCATTCATGATCTCAGAGAAGCTGTCTATCAGTAAATATTTGACAATTCTTCCTATATTTTCTGTTATCCTTCCCTGTCCTGGTACTCTAATCATTTGTATATTATTCCTCTTGATAGAGTCCCACATAATTTATAGTGTTTCTGGACTTTTAAAATTATTTTATCTGATTTTTCTTCAAATATGTTGGTGTCATGTGCTTTATCCTCAATTCTGTTCCTTTAACTTTCTATTGCATTGACTGATACTGTAATTTTATTATTAATTTTCTGACTTCCAATTTCCTGTCTCTGTATGCTTTCTTGTAGCCTGTTCAATTTGTCATTGTGTTCTGCTTAAATTTGCTTCATCTCCTTTGTGGTCTCTTAAAGAGCTCTAAATGTTAATCATTTTTATTCTACCTCCAATAATTCTAGGAAGGTCTCTTCATCTGGAGATTTGTTTGATTTTTTTTTTTGTGAGCTTATTGAAGCTATCATGGTATGTATCTTTAAGTGATTTGATACTGACTGTTGCCTTTGTGCCATCAGTCAGTTGTATTTATTTTATACTTGCTTACTGTGTTCTAGCTTCTTGTTTTGTTTTGCTTTGAAATGTTCAAATAGGCAGTTATATATGCTAATTTGTTTATTGACACCTTGGAAACTCTAACATCCTATCATCAGGTAGTTGGAGGTGTTATTAAACATGAGATCCGAGGCATTTGCTTATTTTTCTTATATAGATTGAGCTCAGGTGTTCAGGTAGTCAGTCACCAAGTGTGTGATGGGCAGGGGTGGGGGGATTGGTGTAGACACAGGTATCTGGCTGCATGCACTGAGAAAGGCAGGGGGCTGACAATACTTGCTGATTGCTTGGCAGGAAGTTGTGCTCCCTTATGCCAGATTCTAGCTGAAGGAACTGTTTTGGCTCCAAATTTCCAGCTCAGGGGATTAGGCAGATTTTCCCCCCTTCTCCCTTTTGTTAAATTTTTCCTTCTCTGAGTCTAGGAGAGTGTATCAGGGCACACGTAAGGAGTCCCACTTCTGACTCAGGTAATGACGTCAGACTCTGGAGCTGGGTGCAGTGTGTGGGGTTACTGGAAAAAGGGAGTTTTATTCCAAAGGAAAGTGTTAGATCTTCTTGTGGTAAGTTAGACTCAAGCTACTTAGTTTTTGACACTCAAGTACCATTTTTCACTGGTTCTGGAGTCACAAGTCACAAGCAGACTCTGCTGCCCAGTGTCTTCTGCTAGGGGGATGTCTCTCAACACCACTGCTCTGCACACATGCTGGCCACAGTTGATTCCTTGTCAGTCAGGTCTGGCCAGTCTTCAGTAGTTCTGGACCTACTGTCCCTTCCCCTCCACTCAGTATGATTTCTCAACTTTCCCTCTGATGTTCAGGACTCTTAGAGTGTTGTATATAATTGATTCATTTAGTTTATTGAGTCTATTGTTGGAGGAATCACAAAGTGTCTGACTACTTCAGACACTGACTACTGACTACTTCACCGAATTGGCCCTGCATGATAGCTTGTCGTACTTTTCTGCTAAGGCTCTGTGCCCTGCGGGAGAAACCCATATGTGGGAGAAGAAGTGGAACTCTTAAGTGAGTAGTGTTTAAATATGATAGTTAGACAATTATCTCGCCATTTAGAGCTACTTCCTATTAGTTTGGAAACTCTAGTACCATAGTGGTTAAGTGCTACATTCGCTAATCAAAAGGTCACCAGTTCAAATTCACCAGGATCTCCTTGGAAACTCTATGGAGCAGTTCTGCTTTGTCCTATAGAGTCTCTATGAGTCAGAATCAGCTCTTCAGCAGTGGTTTTTGGTTATGAATTCATTTTCATACTTTAATGAGTAGAAGCAGATTTCATTAGCTTTCACATACCCAAAAAACTTGCTTTATGAGGCTTTTCACCACAGCCAGTGGGACCTGGTTTGTGGCCCTTCTGTCAACTTAGAAGATAAGGCCTAGAGGCTGCTGAGATAGTGGCAGGAGCCCTCCATTCCATCTCAAGCCTTCATGAGAAGGAAGTTCAGCTTCAGAGGTGTGCAAGAGAGCCAAGAGAGCATAAAAAGGGATTATATCCATCCACCCCTTTTCCACTGGTACTTACATCAGAGTGCAACCTGAGGAGATAAACCACTCTGAGTTATTTTACATATGTGCCTTATAAATGTGGCTTTTGAGTCCTCAGAACTTGTAATGGTTGTGGGGCCAGATTTATTGTATGTGCCTCAGATTGGGACTCATAAGCTACTTTTCAGGTGTCTGAGAATTCCTATTAAAACACACATTAAGATACAGTGTATCCTGAGAAAAGTTAGTTTATTACTTGCCCTACTTGGAACCCAAACGAAAATAAGACAAATATTCTCTCTGAGGTCTCCAGATCCTCATGTTTCCTGATGAAGTTTCTGGCACCCAGTGCCAAGGGCCAGATGGGTTGGAGCTCTAATCTGACAAGTGGATGCACTTGACATTCTGTACTTGACATATTTCATTTGACACTTCCTTATGCAGCAAAATAAACTGAATGTAGTTATCCCCCTTTTGCTTAAAAAGAATTGTTTCTACTTTCAAACATACAGAAAAATGTGTACAAGGAGAGACACTGTAACCTTATTTTCCCAGACAAAATATTAGAAATGTTCACTAATCAAGGGCTAGTGACATAAAATAGTCATTGAGGTAGTCCAGGGTCGTGGTTAAGACCAGAGTATCTAGGTTTAGAGGCTTGAGCTTAAATCTCAGACATCTTGTTTACTTGCATTACTGGGCAAGTTCTGTAGCTTCTCTGTACTTTAGTTTCTCATCTGTAAAGTGAAGATGCTATACCTCAAAAAAAAGGTTGAATAAATAAGAATGATGATGCTGTTAGTGTTTTTCTCATAGGGTTAAATCAGTGGCCATTGAGTTGATTCTGACTTATGATGATCCCGTGTATATTAGAGTAGCACTTTGTTTGCTCTGTAGGGTTTTCAGTGACTGACTTGTTTGAAGTAGGTCACCAGGACTTTCTTCCGAGGTGCCTCTGTGTGGACTTGAGCCACCAACTTTTCAGTTAGCAACTAAGTGTATTAACTGTTGGCACCACCAGGGAGGGTTGCTAGGAATTCAATGAGTCAATGTGTATAAAACACTTAGAACAATGCATGGTACATAGTAAACATATAAATATTCAATAGTTATTATTTTAAAACTTATTAAAGAGAAAGCAGAGAATATCAGGAAGATGTTTACTTGTGTTTTATTGACTATGCAAAGGTGTTCAACTGTGTGGATCATAATAAATTATGGATAACATTGCAAATAATGAGAATTCCAGAACACTAAATTGTGCTCATGAGGAATCTATACATGGATCAAGAGGCAGTTATTTGAACAGAACAAGAAGGTACTGCATGGTTTAAAGTCAGGAAAGGTGTATATCAGGGTTGTATCCTTTCGCTGTACTTATTCAATCCATATGTTGAGCAAATAATCTGAGAGTCTGGACTCTATGAAGAAGAACAAGGCATCAGGATTTGAGGAAGACTCACTAACAACCTTCATTATGCAGATAACACAACCTTGCTTACAGAAAGTGGAGAGAACTCTAAATACTTCCTGATGAAGATCAAAGATCACAACCTTCAGTATAAGTTATACCACAACATCAAGAAAACAAAAATCCTCACAACTGGCCCAAATAGCAACATCATGATAAACGGAGAAAGGATTGAAGTTGTCAAGGAGGAAAGAGCAGTTAAGAAATCAAAGGATGCATTGCACTGGGAAAACCTGTTATGAAGGACCTCTTTAAAGTGCTAAAAAACTAAGCTGTCACTCTGAAGACCAATGCATGGGTCTTAGTCATCTAGTGTTGCTATAGCAGAAATACTACAAGTGGATGGCTTTAAAAAGAGATTTTTTTTTCTGTAACGGTCCAGTAGGCTACAAGTCCGAATTCGAGGCATCGGCTCCAGGGGAAGGCTTTCTCTGTTGGCTCTGGAGGAAGGTCTTTGTTGTCAACCTTCCCCTGGACTGCAAGCTTCTGAGGTGTAGGGACTCTGGGTCCTTTTCAAAGGACGTGTTCTGTTCCTGGCACTGCTTCTCGGTGGTGTGAGGTTCCCAAATCTCTGCTTGCTTTCCTTTCCTTTATACCCCAAGAGATTTCCTTAAGGCACAATAGATCCTAAATATTGAGTTGTGCCCCACCAACACAACTGCCGCCCAGTCTCCCTCATTAACATCCTAGAGGCAGTATTTACAACACATGGGAACACCATATAATACAAGGAATCATGGCCTAGTAACACTCCCTGGTGGTGTCAACAGTTAATACACTTAGCTGCTAACTGAAAAGTTTGTGGCTCAAGTCCACACAGAGGCACCTTGGAAGAAAGTCCTGGGGACCTACGTCAGTTGTGGGGATACAATTCAATCCATGGCAGCGTGACTGATCCAAGCCATGGTATTTTCAATTGCATCACATCCGTGTAAAATCTGTATGATGAATAAAGAAGACAGAAAAAGAACTGCTGCCTTTGAATTGTGGTGTTGGAGAAGAATACTGAATATACCATGAGCTGCCAAAAGAACAAGTGTACCTGTCTTGGAAGAAGTACAAATAGAGTGCTCCTTAGAAGCAAGCATGGTCAGACTATGTCTTATATACTTCGGGCTTGGTGTTCAGTCCCTGTAGAAGGGATTCAGGTTTGGTAAAGGAGATGGTTAGTGAAAAAGAGGAAGAACTGCAATGAGATGGATGGACACAGTGGCTGCAACAGTGGGGTCAAGCATAGTAAGGATTGTGGGCATGGCGCAGGACCAGGCAGTGTTTTGTTCTGTTGTGCATAGAGTTGCTATGAGTTGGAATCAATTCACTGGCCCATAACAACAACAACAGCAACAACAAAAAGAATGAGTCCTGATGGAGCAATGGTTAAGAGCTCCGGATGCTAATCAAAGGTTGGCAATTTGAATCCACCAGCCACTTCTTGCAAAGCCTATGGGGCTACTCTGTCCTATAGTGTCAGTATTAGTCAAAATAGACCTGACAGCAATAGGTTTGGTTTTGGTTTGGCATATTCCTCTCTGTATCTCTATATAAACCTGTTGTCTTTGAGTTGATTCTAACTCATAGCAACTTTATAAACATTCATACGTATTGTTAGTTGGTGTCAAGTTGAATCCTACTCATGGGGATTCCATGTGTTACAGAGTAGAACTGCTCTATTGGATTTTCTTGGCTGTAATTTAGATGGAATCAGATTGCCAGAACTTTTCTTCCCCAGAGCCACTGGGTGGGTTCAAACTGCCAACTTCTAGGTTAGCAGGTGAATACAAACTGTGCCAACTAGGGACCTATGTAAGTTTGTCATTGTCTCTCTCTTTACACATGTGTGGGCACATGGGTGTGTGCACACATACAATAACAACACAATATATAGAAGAATGAATAAAAGAATATATGTATAAAACAATACATTCACACACATGTATGTTATTATTATTAGGTGCCATTCAGTTAGTTCTGACTCATAGTGACACTGTACAACAAAATGCAACTCTGCTTGGTCCTGTACCATCCTCACAACAACCCATTCAAAGGCATCAATTCTTCAGTCTTCCTTAATCATTGTCCAGCTTTCACATGCATAGGAAGCAACTGAAAACATCATGGCTTAGGTCAGGAACATGACATCTTTGCTGTTCAGCCCTTGGAAAAGGTCTTTTGCAGCAGATTTTCCCAGTGTAATGCATCTTTTGATTTTTTGACTGCTGTTTTCTTGAGCATTGATTGTGGATCAAACAAAATGAAATCCTTGACAACTTCATTCTTTCCTTTGTTTATCATGCTGCTGCTTGTTGGTCCAGTTACGAGGATTTTTGTTTTCTTTTGTTGGGGTATAATCCATACTGAAGGCTATGTAGTGTTTGATCTTCATCAGTCAGTGCTTCAAGTCCTCTTCACTTTCAACAAGCAAGGCTGCGTCATCTACATATTGTGTGTTATTAGTGGATCTTCCTTGAATCCTGATTCTTCATTCTTCTTCGTATAGTTCAGCTCCTCAGATTATTTGCTCAGCGTACAGATTGAAAAAGTGTTGAAAGGGTACAACCCTGATGCATACTTCCCCTGGCTTTAAACCATACAGTATCCTCTTTTTCTACTGGAACAATTGTCTCTTGATCTACGGACAGGTTCCTCATGAGCACACACATATACATACATGTATAACACATATACATACATATATGAAACACATACATAAGCATACATAAAATAACATGTATATAAAACATATATATGTATATTAACCAATGTATGTCTGCAATGCATAGAACATCTTTAGACAGATACATAAGAAATTCATAACTGGGAGAGAGATTGAGATACTGTGGTGGGATGTTGCCTTAACTGTTACTGTGTGTTCTTTCTTATTATTTGAATTATTTTTACCAAGTCCATATTTTACATATTCAACATGAATGATTTAAAATTCAAACAATTAATGGTGACATTAATATGTAAGCAGTTCCTAGGACCAGGTGTAATCATTCCTGGGAAAAGCAACTCCATGACACAAATCGTTGCACTCTTCCATGAGTTATCAATACTGATTAGCTCTGGATAAGTTCGAGTGATCCTCATTGACAGAGAGGTACTCTCCAACACGTAAATTTTGTTGCTGACATTTAACCACCAAAGTAGTTCACATCTGTCATTTCTCACAAAGAATCAGATTACTGGCAATCTGAAAAACATGTCTCCATTCCAATTAAAAATCATCATTTATATGTGACTAGCACAATGTCTGATTTATGTTCAAAACAGAAGAGTTGAACTACCACTGAATAGGGAAATTATAAACACAGTATCATATTTTGGTAGACACATAGCTGTGGATTTGAGCATCATTGTTTGGTAGCTGTGGTTTTGTGCTGCTATTTCTTTGCGGTGTTGGATGGTTATGTGGAGGGTTAAAATTCTTCTTTTACAAAAGAGGAGCCAAAAAAAGAAAAAAGTCAAGGCAAAAATTCCCACCCATCTCTTGTGCAGCAAGACACAAAGTTGTTTCAAGTCAGGGGATGGGAATGCTGTCTTTTCGGCCTTTGCTTGCTTTTGTCCTGAGAGCAGGCACATGTGTGGCACTGAGGTAGCAGAGTGAAAATTATGTGTGGCTCTGAGGTAGGAGAGTGACAATTATAGGCCCACAGCACGTGCAGTTCTTGTTGTTGCTTTGTTTAGACTTTTATTCTGGGCTTTTGTTTGTCTATAACAGAATCTTTTGTATTTCACTTTAAAGTCTTACTTGAACTTGTTGAATTTGACAACAAGAGTTCCAAGTCTTTCATTTTCATTCTTAATTTTTAACATATTCATTCGCACCTTCATTTGTGACCCCATGTAGTGTGAGCTTTTGAATAAAGGTGGTCAGACTGAACACTACTGAATTTTAAGCATGAATAAACCAAGCAAGCTTCGAAGTGCTATTCAAAGGGAATTGTAGAGTTTGGAATCATTTCCCAGCTCCCCCTTGCCTCTAAAAGAGAGCTTGAGTAGATATTATACATAATCAGCTTTTCTATAACCACCAACATCATTATTATGGGTTCACATTATGTGACATGATTGTGGGAGATGCTAGGGCTGGACCTGAGGTGAGGGTAGTTCTCTGTTTAAGCCTCGATAAAATCCATTCTGCTATGTCTTTAGTATTTGTTGGTGCTTCTGGCTAAGATTTTGTTGAAACAAAGGCTTCTATGACTAAAGTATTTAGAAACCGTATCAATAATCCAATCCAAATTTAATGCAGGGTATAGGTTTAATAGAATATGTGCAAAGCCTGCATACGAAGCTGGTTAATATGCTCCCAATAAGTCAGGTTTGTGACTGGATGCAATTGTGTATCGAATCAGGATTCTGAGTTAAGGAAGCACGTCCTTGCTCGAAAATCAGTTATGATGTCCTCTTCTTTCACTTCTGTCTAGCATAGCAGTTCTCAACCTGGAAGGATCCCCCCTTCCTTTCACCCGAACAGGGGAACATTTGGTAGTGTTTGGTGCATTTTGAGTTGCCACAAATTGGGGAGAAGGTAAGGCACTAACGGCATCCAATGGATGGAAACCACAGATGCTGCTAAATGTCCTAGAATGCTCAGGTCAGTGCCCCACAGCAAAGAACTATCCAATCCAAAATGTCGCAGTACCAAAGTGAAGAAATTCTGACCTGTTCAAACCCTGCCTCTCAGTCATGGGCAGTTCAAGGCCCACTGCTTCTCTTTGATGTTTTCCTGGCTTCTAGCAGACCTCATTGTTGTGAGTTCTGATGGTCTCTACTCCCCAGTTAAGCAGTTAGTTGTGGAATTGTCTTACTTGCTGATAATTGTTTCAAGCTAAGATTAGTCCTAACTTCTCAACTCAATTGTGTCTTGCGAGAAGAGAGATTGTTTCATGCGTATACTTGTTCTGGATGCCGAATAAGCACCTAACCTTGGTTAAATCCATAGGGCGAAAGTGAAAGAGCAGAGTTTAGAAGAATCCTTCTGAAGCGCAGAGGAGCAGCTTAAAAAAATGTAGAGATCGCTAGTAATGAAAGTAAGTAGATTTTTCCAGCTGATGTAAGGGTGATGACAGAAGTGGTAGTAGAAGTCAAAAAGACATGGAGAAGAGGGTGAGCCAGAATTAATGGGAATTTTGAAGCACAAGGAGTAGTAAATGCATGAATACGAGCATAAAAGGTACTGCTAAAGATTTCACTCATCCATCCATTCAATAAATATTTATTGAGCATCTAGGTAGATGGACATGAATTTGGTTTGGCTTTGGATACAGACACTGTTCCAAGTATGGTGAAAGAAACAAGGTTCATGGGGCTGAGATACATTCTGATAGATTGAAGGATAGATAATCAATACAATGATTGTATAATATAATGTATCATATATGCATGCTGTACATCTACCCACACATATGACTTCACATAATGTAAAGAAACACATATAATATAACAACAGTTAGTGATAGTCAGTGTTGTTCTGGTGTTTAAGGAGGTAGAAAAGCCTTAATTAACAGTATTTGCCAATTTCCATGGTGTAAATACTCTGACCATGAATGATTTTAAGTTACCATTGTGATGCCACTCAACATGGAGTTGGGAAGAGATGGGCACAGTGCTATAGGGAGAAAATAAAGCAAGTTAAGGAGACCAGTGATTGCAGGGATGTTATTTTTAATGACTGCCAGGGAAGACCTCTCTAAGGATCTGACATTTGAGTAGTGAGGTTTCTGTAGAAAGATGTGGCTTTGTTTAACCAATAGGTTTAGTGACTTCATGTTACATCATGTATTTCCCTTTCTCCTGTAGTGTCTTAAATGTGGGCAAAATAGAGATTCTTCCAGGGTATCCTTTCTGACTCAGAGGTGAAAGTTAAAAAGAGAGAGACAGTAAGTTCCTTTTCCCAGGTTATACGACCCTGGTGCCTTGCCTGTGGTTGGAAGGCCCTGTAAGGACCATCACCATATCTGTGGTGGCACAAGGGTCCCAAGGGCCAGTGGTGGTTCAATTCTCAGCCAGTACACTTCAAAGACATCCACCCTATTTTTGCCAAAGGGTCACACAGGTGATACAGGTATGTGTTGCTATGGTGCAGAAGAAGTTTCAGAGGGAACTTCTAAACTAAGGCAGGCTAGGAAGAAAGACTTGGCAGTCTATTTCCAAAAAAATTAGAGAGTGAAAACCTTACATAGATTATAATGGTCTAGTCCTATTGTACATGGGCTTGTCATGAATTGGGTGCTGACTTGACAGCTTGCCCTTCAGAGACAGATTGTAGATTATTCTAGGTGTCTTTTCACAACATCATCCTGGGATACTGTTCAAGGCAATCCTTACTTCACGTCAGTACATTGTCCACATGTTCTCTGAGTTGTTAAAAGTACGTATGCATCCAGATAGGATTTTCCATTTTCAAATAATTGCCCACAGAACCCTACAATCACAAACTGGTGCTGGCCTAAAAGACTGACAATTTAAATAAGAAATGGATTTTAGGTTGTAGCTTCCAAGTGGAGATGATAAATTTCAAGGAGTAAAAATGCTGGAAACAGTAGGAAAATGTTTTCAAACTCTCTTAAACTGAGCCACTGATTTAAATGAAAAAATTTTCCTGCATGCCAAAAAAGCATACTTCAGATGTCCCTGTCAACTGTGAGACAGTTGCCTTCCCATGAAGACCTGCCATATGGGCAGTATGAGAAATCTCAAATTAAAATAAATTGTTATTCAGAGTCTTTCATTGGAGCCAAGACTCCCAACTTTACATTTTGCAGCCTTTGCCACACAGTTGTGAGGTCCAGTTGCATTGTTTAAAAATTCTGTAGCATTTACTCTCCAAGTGCAGCAATCTTTATTTTAATCTCCTTCTTACCCCTCCCCGCGCCCCGGACTCCTGACACCACAGTAACCCTGTAGCCAGCATGAGAGAAAACAGGAGTCCTGGGCTCCACCTCCCAATCTTCTGATTCCCCTTCCCCACTCCAGATTCTGGGCCTCAGGCTCCAGTATGATCTGCTAAACTCTGGAAGATCAAGTTCTCACTTAAAATGTTGGGTTGGCTGAGGTTCTGCCCTGTGGGAGACAGAAGATGAGACTGGCTGAGTGGTTTAGGTTGGGTGACCTGCAGAAAGATTACTCTAGCCACTGTTTTTGTTTTGTTTTTTTTTACCAAGCAGACCAATTGGTCTTAGTTTGGCTCCATGTGGAGTCAGGAAGGTGAGGCTATAGTCTCCCCTCTTGTGCTACTCACATAGGGCAGACTTGCTTTCTGGGATTCTCTACCTTCAGCCCTGCACCTCTGAGATGGCTTGGGATCATTGGAAATGAAGCCGAGAAGTGGATAAGCCAAGGATAAGGTTAAAGCCACTGAAGAAAAGGAGAGTTTTCCCGTGAAGATGCTCTCCATTTAACACATGTTCAGGGCCTTAGTATACTTGGTGAATAGGTTGGGGATTCATTTCCCAATCCAAGGGAGAACAATACCAGTTGGCCTTGGAAGAAACAGAGGAAACAACTGGCCAGCAGGGTCCTGGATTACAATGTACAAGCTGCACTTTTGTCAAAATTCTTTTTTGTTGTTGTCACGCTTTAGATGAAGTTTTACAGAATGAATTGGTTTCTCGTTAAACAATTAATACACGTATTGTTTGGTGACATAGGTTACCAACCTTACAATATGTCAATACTCTCCCTTCTCAACCTGGGGTTCATTCCCTATCACCAGCTTCGTTGGCCACTCCTGCCTTTTAGTCCTTGCCCCTGGACTAGCACGCCCCTGTAGTCTTGCTTTGTTTTATGGGTCTGTCCAATCTTTGAGTGAAAGGTGAACCTCAGGAGTTTACTTCATTACTGAGTTTTATGTTCTCATAAAAGCTAAGCCACTGCTGTCAAGTCAATTCTGACTCACAGAATAGAACTGTCCCATAGAGTTTCCAAGGAGTTCCTGATGGATTTGAACTGCCAACCTTTTGGTTAGCAGACATAACACTTAACTATTATGGCCACCAGGGTTTCCAAAATGGTACCATACTCTCAGTATTTCTCCAGTCTCTGTCAAGCCAGTAAGTCTGGTCTTTCTTTTTGTGAGTTAGAATTTTATTCTACCTTTTTCTCCAGCTCTGTTTGGGACCCTCTGCCGTGATCCCTGTCAGAGCAGTGAGCAGTGGTTGCCAGGCATCATCTAGTTGTGCTGGGGTCAGTTTGGTGGAGGTTGTGGCAGTTGTGGTCCATTAGTCCTTTGGAGTATTCTTTCCCTTGTGTCTTAGATTTTCTTCATTCTTCTTTGCTGTAGACAGGGTGAGACTACTGAGGTTTCTTAGATGGCCACTTGTAAGCTTTCAAGACCTTAGATACTACTCACCAAAGTAGGATATAGAGCATTTTCTTTATAAACCATGTTATACCAATTGAGGTAGATGTCTCCCAACATTATGGTCTCCAGCCCTCAGCCCAGTAATTTGGTCCTTCAGGAATTTTAGATGTGTCTATGAAGCTTCTGTGACTTTGGTTTGGTCCATGCTGTGCTGACTTCCCCAGTATTGTGTGCTACATTATCTACAGCAAGATCACCACTTATCTTTTTGTCTATCCAGAAACCCTGGTTGGCGCAGTGGTTAAGTGCTACATCTGCTAACCAAAAAGTCAGCAGCTCAAATCCACCAGGCACTCTTGGAAACTCTATAGCGCAGTTCTATTCTGTCTCATGGAGTCTCTAGAGGCTGGCATCAACTCAAAGACAGTGGGTTTGGTTGTTTGGTATTGTCTATTCAGTGCTTTTCCCTTCCCATCCTTTGCTTGAAATTCTTCCTCCAGCTTCAGGAGCAAGAGAGGTTAGGGCAGGCTCTTAGCTAAGCAACCTTAACTCTAAACTGCCCGGTTCCTGGAGGTTTAACCAGACCTTGAATGTTATTTTAACTGTGTCACTTGTGATTTAGTGCCGTTTATATGAGACATGGATATCTCACCAGCAGTAGGATTTAAAAAGGGGCTTGGGGCCTCCCTAATTTATATCTGCCGTGGCCCTTCTTTACCCAATGCCGCTGGCCCAGAAAGCAGAAGAATTCTAGCTTCCAGGATGCTATTTCTCTAGTAGTCATCCTCTCTTGTCCTTTGCTTCCTGGCTGGTTGGAACAACCCCTTAAATACTTTGAGCTGCTTTCCTGTCTGTGAAGCTCACACCACTACATGAAAGAGGCCTGCAGAAAGAGGATGGGGAGCTCCCAAGGTCCCAAGGGTCAATAAAGAAGACTTCTTGGTACACATCCTTTCTTCATTTCAGCAGCCCTGGTCTATCTTCTCCATTACTTTCTTTGATCTCAAACTCAGTTTTTTTTTTTTATTATTATGACTGAGTGAAAATGTACATTCCCATATAAATTTACATGCCCACCTATATGCAGCTTTTGACTCCAGGCCTTTCAACTCTCTGTTCTACTTGCAGCTAAGCAAGCTGGTAGGTTGAGCCAGGAAATTCTGATACACAGAAGAAGAGGGAGAGACATTCCTTTTCCTTCCATGTTTAGAAGCAAATTGGGGTTTCTGGAGTGATGGTATCATTTACTTTTTAGTAAACCACAGAATAAAATGATTCTTTCATTCTCTTGGAAGGGAAGCCCCTAACATGCACAATGCAGACATGTTTCCCAAATACACAGTGCTACACAACACAGAGGATCTGCCACACATACTCACCCACCATGTACATATTTTCCCCGTTATTCACTTTTGAAATTCAGATACTTTTATGATTTTAGCCTAAGCAAGCAACAGCAATAAAAACTAAACAAAAGGCAGACCAAAGATGCCCACACTCCTGGGTATCAATCTAAGAACACTCTGGATTTCAGACCACTTCTCAGAAGACTGACCAACGGTGTCTTAAGTCAGGGTTCTTAGATTTGTTTTGAGATATGGAACTCTTTAGCAGGAACATATATATATATATAGTGTTTATTTACTGTGATTGAGTGAAAGTGTACAATCCAGTTTAAATTCACATGCCCAACTGTGTGCAGCTCTCCTACTGCTCCTCTTGCCCCATGACAGCACACTCCTCCTTTCTGTTCTATACATGTCACATCCTCTTAACATTCTCCTGTCCCCTCTTCTCCACCCTCTCCATTCCCCTCTAGTAAAAGGCCAGTAGGATGACATCCTGTAGATGTGCAGAACCATAAAGTGCACACATGATATGGTCACTCTGTGTCACCAAGTCCAATCCATTCCTGTCTGAGAAGTTGACCTCAGTGATGATTTATGAACAGGTGCATTAAACAAAATGCAAAAGTTTATAAATGGGGCCAGTTACAGGGAATACACTTATCAAAATATTACATAGCAAATTTTTGATATAATATCTAAGTATTTTTGTTAATGGCTTAAATAGCAAGCTCTAGCTGCAGGTCCAGGAATCCCTGGGTGGTGCAAGCAATTATGTATTCAAGTACCAGCAGAAAGATTGGTGGTTCAAACCAATCTAGAAGAGCTTTGGGAGACGGGCCTGGCAATCGGTTTCCCAAAAGTCACAGCCTTGAGAACCCTATGGAGGCAGTTCTACTTGGCACATATGGGGTCACCGTGAGTCATTCTACACACATAGGGTCACCATGAGGCAGAGTCGACTCAACAGCAACTAACAACAACAGCAGCAGCAGGTTCAATAATTACTGCAATTTCTAAATGGGGGTGAGTTTAAATGATATTTTAAGGTATCTTTAACAACTATAATACAATGTGAAGATGTTTCTAATTTTTATTGGTGACAAGGTCACAGGTATGGTTAATGCAACTGAGATGCGTTGTCTACATTCCTAATTGAAGAAAATGCTCGATTTCATTTAGAGTAAGAACTAAGATGTTAATTTTTTCCATCTGTCATGAATTGAACTGTGTCCCTCAAAAGTGCGTGTCAACTTGACTAGTCCGTGACTCCCAGTATTGTGTAATTGTGTACCATTTTGTCATCTGATGTGATTTGCCTATGTGTTATAAATCCTACCTCTACGATGTCAATGAAATGGAATTAGTGGCAGTTATGTTATTGGGACAGGACTCAATCTACAAGATAAGGTTTTGTCTTAAGCCAATCTCTTTTGAGATACAAAAGAGAGAAGTGAGCAGAGAGACATAGGAACCTCATACCACCAAGAAATAAGAGCCAGGAGAATAGTGCATTCTTTAACCCAGGGTCCTTGTTCCGAGAAGCTCCTTGATTGGGGAAGATTAGTAACAAGGACCTTCCCCCAGAGCTGACAGAGAAAGCAGAGTCAAATTCTGAGCTCTAAATGAATGAGGAGAAAACGTCTAAAATATGCATAGGGCTCCCTGAGGCTGGGAGTCTGCACCTTTCTCTTCGTCCTTTTCAGAACACTACACCTGCGCAACTTGTCTGCCTACCCTAAAATGTCCTTCCTCTTCCCTCCTTTTGTCACGGCCATGGCTGTGATCTTCGGAGACCTTATTCCTGCCATGTCTGCTTTCATATTTGTGGCTCCTGAAGCCAGGCTGGGGCCAGACCCCTGCCCTCCATGTGCCAGCCTGTCTCATGCCACTTGTGTGAAATGAGATGGTCCCCTTAAGGATCCTTACCCTCTACCAGGTGCCCCTTTCTCCACTTTCTCATGATTTCCTCATCCAACCTCATTGGGGTCCAATGCCCCATTGTCCCACCATGCATTCTATCTTCCTCATACAGAACAGCAAGGTCTTGGATCAAAGAATGATAAACTTCTTGAGGTCTTCTATCTGTTCCAAAACATTTTGATCAAATTCTCCCTTTAAGTCAGAGTCTCCTTGATATTTACTATATATTTAATAACTTCTTCCAATTTTGAGCAAAAGGTAGGAATAATAAATGGTCATGGACATAAATTAGAGTTTTCATTCAAGTCAAACCGTAATTACATTTATTTATTTTAGGAGTCTGATACAGCACTTACAATGTTTAGACACTGTCATGGATTGAATTGTGTCTCCCCAAAATGTGTGCAGCCATTTGACTGGGCCATAATTCCCAATATTTTGTGATTTTCCTATGCTATACATCCTAATTTCTGTCTGTGGATAACAGATATGATGATGCTGTTAGAAGAGAATTAGGGTGGGACTGTGACATCCTTGCTAAGAGAGTTGCCCTAAAGCGTGGCTTGCACCACCTTTTGCCCTTTTATTCTACAAGAGATAAAAGGAAAGGGAAGCAAGCAGACAGTTGGGAACCTCACACCACCAAGAAAACAGCACCGGAAGTAGAGCACATTCTGCAGACCTTAGGTTCCTGTGCCAAGATGCTCCCTGACTGAAGACTGATGCGACACAAGGACTTTTCTTCAGAGCTGACAGAGGGAAAGCCTTCACCTGGAATGGACATTCTGAATTTGGACTTGTAACCTACTGGACTGTGGAAGAAAAAAAAATTTCTTTTTAAAGACATCCACTTCTGGTATTTCTGTTAGAACAGCACTAGATGATTAAAACAGGTGCTATTCTATAGTCTTTACAAATACTACCATTTTTAACCCTTGTAACACCCCTATGGAGTAGGTTCAAATGAGGAGAGTAAAGAACACAGAAGAGATGTCACATTCAGCAAATAAATTACAGGATTCCCAGTTAAATTTGACTTCAGATAAACAACAAAGATTTTTAGTTGTTAATATGTCTCATGTAATATTTGGAATGTATTTATTTAAAATTTATTTGTTGATTATATGAAATTCAAATTTAATTGGGCATGCTTGTGTATTTGTTGTTGTGTGCTATCAAGTTGATTCCAACTCACAGTGACCCTATAGGACAGAGTAGAATGACCTCATTTGCTTATAAAGTATTTCTGAAAGGAAGCATAAGAGACAGATAACAGTCATTGTCCACAGGAAGGGAAATTGGATGCCTAGGAGACAGAGACTGAAGGAACTTTTTGTGGTATAAGCTTATGCTGTTGTTGAGAATATACACAGTAAGAAATACACCAACCCAACGGTGGCATCAATTACACTCTACAAGTTATGCAACCATTCTTACCCTTCTTTTCTGAGTTGTTCCTCCCCCATTAACATCAACTCACTACCCCCTAAGATTCCTATCTCATCTTTCAAGTTGCTGTTGTCACTTTGATACCATATACACCGATCTTAAAAGAGTGTAACATTCAAGGCAGACACTTTTCACTTGTTAAGCTAAACTATTGCTTGGTTTTAAGAAAATTTTTGATTTCAGATTTAAATATTATCTCAGGGTAATAATTTCAAGCATTTATCCAACTTCCACAGCTCCAGAAAGTCTAGAGTACATAAGAATTTGAAATTTTGTTCTGCATTTTACCTCTCATTTGGATTCTATGGAATCTTTGATCAAAATTGAACTTTTCTAGTTTTAAAGAGTTGAACCATGTGCATGTGTTTTTTGTTTTTGTTTTTGTTTTTTAAATAAACATTGTTTTAAAAAGGAAAGAAAAACTCCTCATTATAGGCTAAAAGATTTTCTAAACTGAGGGGGTAGGCAGGTAATGGGAACTTTGACCTATGATTCTTTTAGCAGACTTAACGATAAAAACGAGATGTTATTCAGCTTCCTGAAAGTTGTCTTCTAGTGAATACCTTTTTACCTTTTCATAACAAGAAGAGGACAATACTCCCAAGCCAAACAGCCTCTGGTCCATGCCAGTACCTTTGGGGAGGCAGCACTATATTTTTCCTTCATGTCTACCTTCAGCATTTTCTGTTTGGCCTTTCAAAAAGTGTACACTATCTCCCATGGATTTTTCCTTAGAAGTGCTAAGCTGAAAGCAAAAATCCAGCTGATTTGGCTGTTCTTGTCAAAGAAGGTCAAGGCCATTAGTTCCACAGTCAATCTGAAAAAGCAATACAACTCAAAATTCAGCAGCCCAGAATTCCACTGTATCACAGGTCGAATTCTGCAGGGACTGTCACTTGGACATTTTCACGAAGAGTATCTGAATTTTTTGCACAGACCTTGGGTACAGGAGCCGCTGTGATAAAGTGCACTGTTCTTGTACATGAGGGGCTCAACCTCTAAAAGCTGTGGGCTGAAAGGGTACATTGCATTCTTGGAGAGGGAGACAGAAGCCCTTCTCATAGGGTTTTTTCCATTTAATTATTTACTTTTTTTAGTATGATTAAGTGAAAGTATGCAATCCAAATTAATTTTGCATGCCCGTCTGTCTGCAACTCCTTCTGCTCTCCTTGCACTGTAACAGCACAATCTTCCTTTTCATTCTGTAACTCATATCCTCTTAACAAGTTTCTGTCCCTTCCTCTATACCGTTTTCTCTCCCATCTAGAAAGAGATCAGTAGGACAGCAACCCATAAATGCATAGAACCATAAAGTACACACACCACATGGTCACACTGTGTCTGAGTCCAGTCCATTTTTGTCCAAAGAGATGACCTCAGTAGTGTTTTCTGGTCAGGGCCAGCAGCAGGTCTAGGGGCCATGCTTCCAGGGGATCTTCCAAGCCATCAGATCATCAATTGTGGTCTTTTAGTAGAGTTCTTGAGGTACACCCCTCTTTTTCTCATGTTGACAAAAGGACTCATCATTGTGTGTCCCATCACAGTTGTTTTTGGTGGTGGCTAGGTACCATCTGTTTCTTCTGGTCACGTGTTGATGCATTCTGTCATTCACATGGGTCCTTCTGTCTCCTGAGCTCTTTTTCCCTCATGTCTTTGTTGTTCTCTGTGATCATCTGTTCCGGATAAGTTAGGACCATTTGGTGTACCTCAGATGGCAGCTTCCTAGCTTTCCAGACCCCAGACGCCACTCACCAATATGGGGTGCAGAAGACTCTCTTAGCAATAGGCTAGTTATGCCAAGTGACCTCGATGTTCTGCTAGAGCATGGCCTCACAGAGAGACTTTTGAGAGTTAGAAATTCAAACAGTTGGAGAAAAACATATTCTGAGACACTATACAAAGTCTGTGATTTATTTATCTCACAAACTCTTATATGGCACCTGTTGTGTACTGACACTATGTATTTTATAAACATGAATTCACTTAATTTTCACAAAAACTCTATAAAGCAGTTACTGTTTTACAAATGAAGATACTAAGGATCAGAGAAGTTAGGTCACTTACTCAAAGTCTCATAGCTTAGTAATTGGCAGAGTTGGAATTCAAATCCACGGGTCTGATGCCATAATTCACGTATTTAAACCACATAGTAATGAGAAATTGATGAGATTTCAAAATCAAATGTCTTAAGCGATTCCTGAGCAGGAAGATACTGTCTGCGTAGTATCCAAAGGTAGAGGTTCAAGATCTGTCCAGACCATTAGGCCAAATGGATGAAAATGATCTAGATGGATTTTAAATCCCTGAAGTGTTCTTGGTTGTTCACATGCAATTATTTTGCCGGTTCAGGAAATACTGAAGACATCTGATTTTGAAATCTTGTTAATTTTCCATTGCTCTGAACCTACTGTCTTTGAGGTGATTCTGACCCATAGTGACCCTATAAAACAGAGTAGAACTTCCCCATAGGGTTTCCAAGGCTGTAATCTGGACAGAAGCAGATTGTCACAGCTTTCTCTCATGGAGCTGCTAGTGAGTCAGCTGCTAGCTGACTTTTCAGCTAGCAGCCAAACGCTTAAGCACTGAGCCTCCAGGACTGCTTTCTATTGTTCTAATGGCTTTGAAATAAAATACTTGGAGAGAATACTTTCGTTGTTACCACCAACAGCCTAGGTGTATGCTCATATGTAAATGGCCTCAAAATAAATAGTCTTGGGGCTTGGGCCTAGGAGAGAGACAGAAGAGTTTTTATTTAGATCATTAGTATCCAAAATGGATGTGAGATACAGGGAACAAGACCTTCTTAGCAGGTCATGAGGAAACCCTGGTTGCACAGTGCTTAGAGCTACAACTGCCAACCAAAGCGTTGGTAGTCCCAATCTACCAGGTGCTCCTTGGAAACTCCATGGGAGCAGTTCTATTCTGTCCTATAGTGTCACTATGAGTCAGAATTGACTCGATGGCAATGGGTTAGTAGGTCATGGAGTACCCTTCTGCCAACAGGTAGGGCAAAGGAAGGGTTAATTGAGCTTTTTCTGAGTGGCCTAGCCATGTTTCTTCCTAGCCTGCTAAATACTGAACAACCGAGTCAAAGAGAAAAAGGGAGCAGTCATCTAATGCAAGTTACCATTGTCTGCATTACTCTTACCTCTTCCCTATTTCCAAAATAAGGGAGGACAGTAACTATCCATTCCCCATCACCCTATGATCATGGGAGATGCCACAGCTGTTGACTTGGGTTCTCCGCCTTAGGGCAGCTTCCCAAAGCTGCCCAGCTCGCAGTTAGGAGCTTGAGCTGTGAGCTCAGCTTCTAAGGCTATTGGACTGTGTTGCATTCTGTGACAGCATGATCCATTGACTGCTCTTTGGAAGACAATATAGCAAAAAGAATTGGCCCCCGCTGGTGCTTAAAAGGTGCTGGAAGGAGAGCGTTAATTTATTGCTAATATACACTGCGTTAAAAATAGAAAGAAAAATGTCTTTTGTTCTCATTTTGCCTTTTGGTGTTAGAAAAGGAGGGAGAGGGGGAAAACTAAGTGGCTGTGATGAGAGGTCACGATTTGGTCACAACTTAAACCACAGACCATTGGTTGAATGGTAGGAGAAAGAAATCCTTTGTTCCCTGCCTTGGGGAAGCTTCTCGAAGGAGCTGTCCTCTGGAAAGGCCAGGACATGCTTGCCACATTTATGTTGGGGACATTTCTTTCCTGGTCCCCCAGACCTGAGCTTGTCTTTTGCATTTATTTCCTGCTTGTCCATCTACTGCAGCACTAATTGGACTCTGGAGGCCTTCTGGGATGTATCAGGTATGCTGGGACTGGCAGAGAGGAAACAGGCTCTGGGTCCCTGGGATCTTACTTCAGGGGTCTGGAAACTGGCAGGGAGAGAAACAGCCCTCAGAGCGAACTCAATAAAGAATCTTTGGATTGAAGACTTGGGTACTCAGGTGGTCAGATGGGAGCAATATTTCAGGGAAATGCCAGGAGGCTTCAGTGAGATTGGGAGAGGCTACTCCCTCCTTTGCTTGGGTATTTTTTAAAAGTTGCTTCTGGATGCTCTGAGAAGCAAGCATACCCCAAAGGAGACAATCAGTCAGACGAAAAGTCTCACCAGGCCTTCCTTTGAGATGTGGCTCTAGAGCTTTCTGCTGCTTGGCCTCGTTGAGTTCAAGCCACCCATAGTCGCTTCCTCTGTACCTGGCAGTGCTAGCTCCTAAACCGTCCCTCATTTTGAGGAAGCCAGCAGATCCCCTGGGAATTAAGCTCAACTACAGTTGGAATACATTTGTGTGATTAATTTAATTAGCATATTTGGAGTTTTGATCCTCTTTAAAGTAATCTACCTTGATAAATAATAAATAATATGGATTAAGGCAAATATTTATGTGAAAATTGCTTCCCTGGCCAACTTACCAGAAAACCTAAAAGAAAAATAAAAAAGAAAAATTAACAACCCAGTGCTGTTGAGTTAATTCTGAGGAAGGGAAACTATAATAGCCTGAATCTAGATATACCGCTCTTGAAGGAATTTCCAAAATCTATGATTTTCTTTCTTAGAGAAACATTTTACTTCATCTACCAATAAAGTCAAACCCACAGCCGTTGAGTTGATTCTGACTCACAGCAACCCTACAGGGCAGAGTAGAACTGCCCCACAGAGTTTCCAAGGAGTGCCCGGTGGATTTGAACTGCTGGACTTTTGATTAGCAGCTGTAGCAGTTAACTACTATGCCACCAGGGTTTCCTTACTTCATCTAGGTCCCGCCTATTCTCACCTTCCCCCTATTTATGTCTACTCAGTCAGCTTTATCAAGATCAGTGGGAAATGGACTAGCCCATGAACTGAAGGGTAGGTGGGACACTTGCTGAGGGGCCGTGGGGAGAGGAAGACATAGTTCCTTGGTCATAATGCACTTCCTCACGTCAGTCTGCCTGAGAGTGATCCAATTTCCATTCAGTCATGTGTGTCTTCTCTCTGGCTCAGGCGGAAAGGTCATTCACTTACTTTTTGTGCCACGAAGAGTAATTAGTCAGGCCCCACCCTGAACGGGTGTGGGTTCTTGGCTGTTCATCATTTGGGGTGGGTTCTACAGCTTCCCACTGGCCCCACCATTTATAAAGCGAAGGCCTTGGCTCTTTGCCGAAGGCTGGCTGAGAAAGCACTGTGTTCTATCCTTCTAGAAAGACAAGGGTAGGGGGAAGCTTTGGGGAGAAAACTGATATAATGTTTAAAAAATAAAAGCACATAAGGAATGAAGACTGCAATTAGATTTGTTATTTTTATTTATGTGGTACAAGCAGAAACCACAATTAAAACTCTCCTCCTCCAGTAATAAAAACGAGATTGTTAGTCAGTGCTGAGGGAAATACCTTTTTTTTTTTCTGCATTACATTTCAGAAGACCTTTGGGTCTGAAATTACAGCTGGGCTAGCATATTCTCCTTTTCTCCTTGGCCCCCTTCATTCCCACAGAAACAATGTGGTCCAGAGCTACTGACAATTCAGGTATGACATTAATCAAAAACCCAGTGGAGATCGGACAGTCATTCCAGAAGCAGGCAGGTCTTAGAGCTGTGAGCCAGCACGTTCGCCTTCACGTGAAAACCAGAACGTAAAAAAGTCCTGTTTAATCGGAACCTAATACCAGATCCAGTATAACCCTCATGGACAAATAAATTATGTTTAGGCTCAGTGTCACCCATCCCTGCCACTCCCACCCTTGAGGGAGTAGTGTATATTTAGAAATGGTTGTTTCTACAGATTACATAGATTATGCAGATGTTTCTAGAGGTTATACATACTTTTTCATGTATTAGCCTTTGCTCTTTCTGCAACTCTTGTGCTCATCATTGAGGACACACTTATTACCCAGAAAGGAGTCCTTAAAGATTTATCAAAGGAGAGGAACACACAAAAAGAGGATGGTGAAATAGCTTTCCTTGAAGATGATAAATTGGGCTGGCAGAAACGTCTTTGCTCTCACCCTACCAAACACATGAGACAGTGGCTAATTATCATCCTCTGAAGCTTATGGTGATGAAAGGAATAGAATGTTTGAAGCCCCTTAGTCCTGGGTGTCCTCAGCAACCACAGTTAATGGGGTCCAATGCAGAACATTTAACACCTATAACCAGGGCCAGTCAATGAAATGAGCTGGTAGGATTGTTTTGCCACTAAAAGTATAACTGTGGCAGGGGGAAAATTAGATGCTGAGCCAAGACACCTGATCAGCCACGGCTCTGTTTCTCTCAGGGATTCTGAGTAGGTCATAATAGTCCTCGCTAGATTTTGAATTCCTCATCTGTAAACGCAGAAGGATTCTATTTAATGAGCTACTAAGCCCTTTCAATTGGAAAATTCTAGGACCTTGGAGCAGAAAAGCATTTTTTTCAACCTCGTTTTTCTTCTAGGGAGATGCAAACAAAGTTAAACGTGACAATTCCGTTGGAGTATTAGATGGCTTCACTTTGGGCCAAAACTCTGACGTTGGATAGAGCTAGTCAGCGGTTTTAACCTTTTGTGAATCATAGGTCCGTCTGAGAATCTGATGAAAACTCTGGATCTCGTCCTCAAAAAAGCACACAAGCCTAGATATGTTTACTTTGTATGTAAATCAGGAGCAGCTTCCTGCAGGGGTGGATTAACCAGTAACCGTGTTACGCATTGGCTTGCATTGAGTAAGATGCTCATGGGCTTAATTGCATTTACTTTCTAACCTGTGGTGGGGAGTTTCATGTGAGTTTCACTGCATCTCTGATACAGACTGGGGTATGTGAAATTGCTTACTGCAGATTGCTGCAGAAGAACAATTGGGCCAGTGTATACCTTGCTTACGGAGTGGTAGACTACCAGAACACATAGGTAAAGACTCAGTTAAAGACAGGCGTATAGAAGATTTTGAAGCTTCATTCCAGCTCTCGTGATCTGTAACTTCATTATGCAGCTCTGTTAGGTGGGTGTTGAGTATTGTTGATTCCAACTTGCAGCAACCTGTGTACAACAGAATGAAACCCTGTCTGGTCTAGCATCATTCTCCCAATCATTGTTGTGCCTGAGCCCATTGTTGCAGCCACTGTGACAGTCCAGTTCATTATCTTCCGCTTTTTTGCTGATCCTCTGCTATGCCAAACACAATGTCCTCCAGCAACTGATTCCCTTCTGACAACATATCCAAAGTACCTAAGAGGTGCTTTCACCATTCTTACTTCTAAGGAGCACCGTCGTTGTACTTCTTCCAAGACAAATTTGTTGGTTCCTTTGGCAGTTCGTGGTACACATGATATCCTTAGCCAACATCACAGTTCAAAAGGTGGCAACTCTTATTCAGTTTTTCTCATTCACTGTCCAGTTTTTGCATGCATGAGATGACTGAAAACACCATGGCTTGGGTCAGGAGCATCTTAGTCTTCAAGGTGAGAGCTTTCCTTTTTAACACCTGAAAGAGGTCTTGTGCAGCAGTTGCACTGTGCTGTTTGATTTCTTGAGTACTGCTTCCATGGGTATTGATTGTGGATACAAGTAAAATGAAATCCATGATAACTTCAGTCTTTTTCTGTTTAGCATGATGTTGTTTGTTGGTGCAGTTGTGAGAATTTTTGTTTTCTCTGTGGCTTGGTGTTGAGGTGCGATCCATACTGAAAGCTGTGGTCTCTGATCATCAGAAAGTGCTTCAAGTCCTCTTTCAGCAAACAAGACTGTGTCATCTGTGCATCAAAGGTTGTTAATGAATCTTCCTCCAATCCTGATGCCCTGTTCTTCTTTATATAGTCCAGCTTCTCAGATTATTTTCGTAACATACAGATTGAATGATGAAAGAGTACAACCATGATGCACACCTTTCCTGACTATAAACCATGTAGCTTTAGGATGTAAGACAGATTTAGTTCTTTAGAGACTTTTAGTCTTCAAGAGCATCTCAGGTGGTGGTGGGGAGCAGCTCTGAAATAACTACTAATTCCTCCAGATCTTTCTTCTCCTACCATCCTTTTGACTTTTACCCTAGTTAATATTACTCAAACCTAAGAAACACTTACTATAAATTACTATGTGCTACACACATAAGTTATAAAAGTTAACATATTTAATCCTTACAAAAATAGGTACTATCGTCATTCCCGTATTACAAGGGAAAAAATCCAAGACACAGAGAGATTAAATAATTTTTCCAAGGTCCTTGAGTTACTGAGTGGTGGAGCTGGGTTTTGAACTCAGAATTCTGGCTCCAGAATCTCTGCTCTGAACCACTATGCTTATTTTTGAAGTATTTGTGTAAGTAGTTGCTGTTGAGTCAATTCTAACTCCATGTGTGTCAGAGTAGTGCCCAACAAGGCTTTCAATGGCTGGTTTTTCAAAAGTAGATTTCCAGGCCTTTCTTCTGAGGCATATCTTGGTGGAGTCAAACTTCCAACTTTTTGGTTAGCACAAGAGTGTATTAACCATTTGAACAACACAGGGGCTCCAAAGTATTTGGGCAGTGAGAATTTAAAAGCAAAAGAATAACTCCATGGCAATCCTTCAAGTTTTATGCTCATGATTTGTACATATTTCTGTATGTACATTGCACTTCAATAGAAAATTATGTTTAAAGAATACCTAAAAAACAAAAAATACTGCTGTATTAGTTGAGAGTGCTTTGGCTGCAAGAACAATCTTATTATCAGCAGTTTAAATCATAGATATATTATTTAGTTAGTAAGGAATTAAGTGGTTTTAGAGCCGGTTTGGCACTCAGTGATGCCCCAGTGACTCAGGCTCTTTCCACTTTCCCTCTTGACCATTCTTAGTGTTCTGGTAGAGCCTCCCTTCATGGTCACAATATGGTTGCCATTGCTCCAACTACCTGATCCTCACAGGCAGGGGAGAATAACACAGGAGATCTTACATACTTCTCTCTCCTTTTACAAAAGCCTCCCAGCTGACTTTTCCGGTAGTTTCAGTGGTCGTAACGGCACTTGGCTTGGCTTTTATATAAGGGAAGCTGAAAAAGCAAGTCTCTGACTTTTCCAGGCTCTTCAGGTTGTGGTGAAAAAGGATTGGGAAATAAAAGTTGGGTAGTCTACATTGTTGAATAAGAAGCTAATTTGCTCTGTAAACTTTCACCTAAAGCACACTAAGAAAATGTCTAAAGAAGGCATCATTTTGGTCAAAGAGCAGTTGGTCAAGTGGTTTTACCCTTAGATTTGCTTTTGGATGGCAATAAGTCTTTCTCTCTCCACATTATCTACTGTTTGTTGTTAGGTGCCATTGAGTCAGTTCTCACTGATAGCAACCCCACGTACCATGAGATGAAATACTGCCTGGTCCCGCGCCGTGTTTACAATCCCTATTTGTGAGCCATTGCCGTAGCTACTATGTCACTCTATCTCTTTGAGGGTCTTCCTCTTTTCTGCTGACCCTGTACTTTTTACCAAGCAGGATGCCTTTCTCCAGGGACTGATCCCTCCAACAACATGTCCAAATATATATGATGTAGTCCCTCCATCCTTGCTTCTGAAGAGCATTCTGGCTGTACCTCTTCCAAGACTTTTTTTGTTCTTTTGGCAGTTCATGGTATATTCCATATTCTTCATCAATACCACAACTCCAGGGCGTCAATTCTTCTGTCTCCCTTATTCATTGTCTGGTTTTGGTATGCATGTGATGTAATTGAAAATGCCATGGCTTGGGTTAGGCACACCTTAGTCTTCAAAGTGACATCTTTGCTTTTCAACACTTGAAGGAGATCTTTTGTGGCAGGTTTGTATAATGCTATGTCTTTTGATTTATTGACTGGTGCTTCTATGAGTGTTGATTATGGATCCAAGTAAAATGAAATCCTTAACAGCGTCATTATATGTTCCATTTATCATGATGTTGCTTGTTAGTCCAGTTGTGAGGACTTTTGTTCTCTTGATGTTGAGGTGTAACTCATATTGAAGGCTGTGGTCTTTGATCTTCATCAGTAAATACTTCAAGTCCTTTCTACTTTCAGCAAGCAAGGTTGTGTCATCTGTGTATCGAAGGTTGTTAATGAGTCTTCTTCCAATCCTGATGCCTAGTTCTTCTTCGTGTATGAAAAAGTCCAGTTTTCGAAATATTTGCTCAGCATCAAGGATGAGTAGCAATGGTGAAAATATGCAATACTGATGTACACCTTTCCTAACTTTAAACCAATCACTATTCCCTTGTTCTGTCTGGATGACTGCCTCTTGGTCTATGTTCAGACTCCTCATGAGCAAAATAAGTGTTCTGGAATTCCTATTCTTCATAATGGTCTCCATAATTTGTTACAATCCACATTGTCCAGTGCCTTTGCATAGTCATAAAACACAGGTAAACATCCTTTTGGTGTTCTCTGCTTTCAGCCAAGATCCATCTGACATCAGCAATGATATCCTTGGTTCAACATCCTCTTCTGAATCCAGATGGAATTTCTGGCAGCTCACTGTCAATACACTGCTGCAGCTGCTTGTGAATGATCTTCAGCAAAATTATTACTTGTGAGTGATATTAATGATATCGTTTGATAATTTCTGCATTTGTTTGGATCACCTTTCTGGGGAATAGGCGTAAATATGGATCTCTTCCAGTCAGTTGACCATGTATCTGTCTTGCAAATTTCTTGGCATAGATGAGTGAGCACTTCCAGCGCTGCTTCTGTTTCTTGAAACAATCTCAGTTGATAGTCCATCAATTCTTAGAGCCCTGTTTTTTGCCAGTGTATTCAGTGAAGCTTGGACTTCTTCCTTCAGAGCCATCAATATTCAGTTCCTGATTGTATGCCACCTCTTGAAATGGTTGAACATCAACCAGTTCTTGCTGATATAATGACTCTGTGTATTCCTTTCATCTTCTTTTGATGCTTCCTGAGTTGTAATATTTTCACCATAAAATCCTTCAGCTTGAGAAATGCAGAGTGTGTTCTTCCCTTTGGATTTTCTATTACCTGATCTTTGCACATATCATTTTAATACTTTATTTTGTCTTCTTGAGCTGCCCTTCGAAATTTTCTGTTCAGCACTTTTACTTCATCAATTCTTCCTTTTGCTTTAGCTGCTTGACATTCAAGAGCAAGTTTCAGAGTCTCTTCTGATATCCATTTTGGTTTTTTCTTTCTTTCCTGCCTTTTAATGACCTCTTGCATTTTCCATGTATGACATTTTTTTATGTCATCTCACAATTTGTCTGCTCTTCAGTCATTAGTGTTCACCTCATGAAATCTATTCTTGTGTTGGCCTCTAAACTCAGGTGGGATGTACGCAAGGTCGTACTTTGGCTCTCATGGACTTGATCTAATTTTCTTCAGTTTCAATTTGAACTTGCATATGAGCAATTGATGGTCTGTTCTGCAGTTGGTCTCAGGCCTTGTTCTGATTGATGATAGCAAGTTTTTCCATCATCTCTTTCCACAGACGTAGTCAATTTGATTCCTGTGTTTTCCATCTGGAGAGGTCCATGTGTATAGTCACCACTTACATTGGTTTTTCTTTGTTTCCAACTTTCACATCACCAGTAATTGTCAATGCATTCTGACTGCATTTTTTTTTTTTTTATCACTTTTGGACTGCAGAAGTTGATAAAAAAAATCTTCAATTTATTAATCTTTGGCCTTAGTGATTGGTGTGTAGATTTGAATAATAGTCACATAAACTGGTCTTCCTTGTAGGCACATGGATATTGTCTTCTCATTGACAGTGTTGTACATTAAGCTGATCTTGAAATGTTCTTTGTGACAGTGAATGCAGTGCCATTGCTCTTCAAGTTGTCATTTCTGGCATAGTAGACCATATGATTGTCTGATTAAAAATGGCCAATATCAGTCCACTTCAGCTCGGTAACACCTAGGTTATTGATCCTTATGTGTTTAATTTCATTTTCCTAGATTCATACTTTGCCCATGCGTTCCGTGTTCTGATTATTAATGGATGTTTGCAGCTGTTGCTTCTCATTTTGAGTCATGCCACATCAGCAGATGAAGGTCCTGAAAGCTTGACTTCACCCACATCATTATGGTCAACTCTGCTTTGAGAAGGCAGCTCTTCCCCAGTCATCTTTTCAGTGCGTTCCATCCTGGGGGGCTCATCTTCCAGCAGTATATAAAACAATGTTCCAGTGCTATTCAGAAGGTTTTCACTGGCTAATTCTTCTCAGAAATAGACTGCCAGGTTCTTCTTCCTAGTCTGTCTTAGTCTGGAAGCTCAGCTGAAACCTGTCTGCCATGGGTGACCCTGCTAAGTATCTGAATACCAGTGGACAGCTTCCAGAATCACAGCAAGACACAAGCCCCTACAGTACAACAAACTGACAGATGTGTGGGGACATTACCTACTAAGCTCTTAATATTCATGCTTGAGGAGAGAATCATTTTTCTGCTGTTTCCAGGAAACCCACCACTACAGTGTCTGGTTTGTGTAGTTTTGTCTTAGCTTGGCAAAAGCTACTAGGGAAGTGAGACATGGAAGGGAAAGGAGAACATTCCTACTTGAGGGGGACTTAATCTCATTGGGGAATTCTGGGAGACAATGTACAGCTCGCACACGAGAGGCACCTTAAGGGCAAGAGAGATGGGGAATTGATACACCACCTCTCAAGTACTATTGGAGAGTAGCTACTTCCATGTGGTGTTAACTCCCTGGTATTTCTGGCTTGCCACAAAGCAGACAAATGTGACTTCAGTGGTCAAAGACAGCCCTCAGAGACATGAAAGTCCTGGCCTTTGAAAGGGGTAAGGATATTTATGTTTCTTAGAATCATAAAAGTTTAGATTTGACAAAAAAAAAAAAACCCAACCAACCAACCAAACAAACAACAAACCCGTTGCTGTTGAGTCAATTCCAACTCATGGTGACCCTGTAGGGCAAAGTATAACTGCCCCTATAGGGTGTCCAAGGAGTGCCCGGTGGATTTGAACTGCCTTCGTTTTTGATTAGCAGCCGTAGCTCTTAAACACGATGCCACCAGGGTTTTCGGTTAGATCTCAAGGAACCCTAAAGGTCGTGAATCCTAGAGCTGACTGTTCTTCCCCTTCACCATTTTAAAATGGAAAAAAAACAAAACAAAGCAAAACAAACAATAGGGTCCACACAGGTGAAGTCTCACACCAAAGCAGTAGTAGCTAGGCTACAACAACAATCTAGTTCTCCCAACTTTTGGTCTTAAATTCTTTCAACCCTGCCACGTTATTCACAGATAACAGAGATATTTAAAATAATAAAATATCCTTGCATGGTTAAATTGACATAAAATTTAGAAACTATTTTTTATTCATGTTATAAGTAGTGTGAATATTAAGAAAATAGAGTTTCTAAAATTAATAATTTGGTTATCGGACAAAATACAAATAATTTTGAATCCTCCTTCCTTGGCACATATGCCTCTTGGACATTAGATGAGCATCTCATAGCTGGGCTGTTCTCTGAGGCCTCCTAATTCAAATCTGCCCATTTGACTCTTCAGTACAAGACACTGTGTGATGTAGCTATCCCATCCTCTTGCACCCTTCAAATGCTTCTTAAAAACGCTATTGGCTCACAGTGAGGAAAGACTTTGAAAAATCTAGTCCCATCAAAAGTCAAAACAAAACAATACAAAAGCACATTAAATCTGTTGCTGTCGAGTCTATTCAAACCCCAAAGGACAGAGCAGAGCAGCCCTGTAGAGTTTCCAAGAAGCACCTGTTGGATTCAAGCTGTTGACTTTCTGGTTAGCAGGCATAGCTCTTCACCACTCTGTCACCAGGTCTAGTTCCATGTTGTTGTTGTTAGGTGCCATTGAGTCAGTTCCGATTAATCACGACCCTCTGAACAACAGAATAAAGCACTACCCAGTCTTGTGCCCTGTCCACAATTGTTTTTATGCTTAACTAGTTCTATAGGGAACTGAAAAAACCCTGTAGGTAGGAACTCCAAAATAGAAGGGTCTTTAGGCAAGTCATAGGGAAGAAGAAAGTTTGGCTTTGGAAGGAGGTCTAAATTGAAACACTTGATGTCTTTCTTTCTCTCTCCGTCTCTCTCTCACCCTCTCCAGACATACTCTACTCTTTGGGGCTCCCAGAACTTGTCAAGTTCTCTGCTCTGTCCTGATTTTTCTTCTTTTTTTCTAGTTTTCTCACTTCACTCACCTGTGTCTTCATTTCTCCTACCCTCCAATCCAAAAAAAAACCAAACCCGTTGCCATAGAGTCATTTCTGACTCATGGAAACCCCATGTGTTACAGAGTAGAACTGCTCCATAAGGTTTCTTGGCTGTAATCGTTACAGAAGCAGGTTGCCAGGCCTTTCTTCCGTGGCACCCTGGATGGGGTTAAGCCTCCAGACTTTAAGTTAGCAGACCATTTCTGGACCAGAGATCAAAAGAACTGGAGCATAAACCAAATGAGTTTCATAATTTTATAGAAGTGTTCACATTGACCTCTTGTCAGTAAGTAGGTTTTGATACCTTTATGTCCAGGGGTTCATGGCTAGAATTTCCAATTGGAACTCTTTAAATAGAACTTCCTGGTAGCTTCTCTTTCCTTTTCTCTTTAATCTTTAAAAATCATAGCATAATATACATACTGTAAATTGCAAATATCTCAAGTGTATAATATGGTGAATTTGAACAGAGTGAAGCCATGTAACTATCACCTGTGTTAAGACGTGTGTTACCAACACCAGAAGCCTAAGTCATACACATCTTTAGCTCTTATTACCACCCTAACAGTAAAGATACTCTTTAACCATAGACTACTTTTGCCTGTTCTTGAACTTCATATAAACGGAATTACACAGCATGTACTTTTTTGTTTCTGGCTTCCTTTGCTCAGTGTTAGATCTGTGAAGCTCATCCATGGTGTCATCAGTAGTTGCAATTGATCTCTTTTTCATTGCACATTATGTTTAATTGCATGAATCAACTACAATTTTCAGAGTCATTCTTAATAGTGAATATCAGAAGGTCAGTGATGGGGATAACAAAAGAAACAGTTTCTGTTGAGTCAACTTTGACTCATGGCAATCCCGAAGAGGTTCACCATAGAGCTGTTCCATAAGGGTTTTCAGTGACTGACATTTTGGGAAATATGAGCACTGCGAGTTAAGTTTGCAAACTCATTCTAGAAAAACTGCTACGTACCTCATTGCTGAATATCACTATGGTAACCCTTGAAGTACTCCTTTTGGGAAGCTATGCACTGACACCAGTGCCTTAGCACATCCTTCAAAGCAGTTTTGGAACTCTTCTTCTGGAATGGCCATCAGAGCTGTCATCTTATTACCCTTCATGTCCTCAATGGCATCAGAATGTCTTCCTTTCAATATTTCCTTTATCTTTAGGTAAAGAAAAAGGTCATTGAAGGCCACATCAAGCGAGTAGGGAGGGTGTTTACCGCTAAAAACTCCCTCACAGACAACTATGTAATTAAGCATGTGAACTTGCCACTGTGTCACTGTGCACAATGGACATTCTAGAAACAGTTACAAAATTGCTATGAAGCATGGACTAGGTGCTGGTGTCAGTGTATAGCTTCCCAAGGGGAGTACTTCGTAGGTGACTGTAGTGATATTCAGTACTGAGGTCTGTAGCACTTAGAACAATTAAGTTCACGGTCTTAATTATTGGACACTGTAGACTGCCAGGCCTTTCTTCTGATGCGTTGCTGGATGTACACAAATCTCCAATCTTTTGAATACCAGCTAAGCATGTTAACCATTTGTTCTAACCAGCGACTCCTATAAATCAATATAAACAACAATAACAACAACAAAACCAAACCCTTGCCCTTGAGTCAGGTCCAACTCACAGCGATACTAGAAGTCAGGGTAGCACTGCCCAATAGAGTGAGTTCCCAAGGAATACCTGGCAGATTTGAACTGCTGACCTTTTGGTTAGTAGATGTAGCACTATGTCACCAGAGTTTCCATAAATTGATATAAAAATGATTGGATACTTTGCATTCTTTTTTTTTTTTTTTTTTAACCAAGTCTTTGAAATCCAGTGTATATTTTATGCTTATAGCAATCTTAATTTGGACTGGTCACATAGCTACAAGTGGCTAAACCAACCAAACCAAATCCTTTGTCATCAAGTGGATTCTGACTCATAGTGATCCTACAGGACATACCAGAACTGTTCTGTAGGATTTCCACAGAATCCCTGGTGGATTTGAACTGCCAACCTCTTGGATAGCAGCCAAACTCTTAACTACTGCACCATCAGAGTTTCCTACTTGTGGCTAGTGACTGCCAAATGGGACCCAGCAGGCTCAGAAACTTTGCTACTTCAAAGGCTGTCCTTAGATTGACATCATTGGCATCAACTGAGAGCTTGATAGACATGAAAAAGGGCCCCACCTTGGCCCTCCAAACCCCCTAAAACAAACCCATTTCCACTACATCAAGCCTGACGCAAAGTGGCCTGTAGGACAGAGAAGAGCTACCCTGCAGGATTTGCAGGGAGCAGTTAGGGGATTTGATCTGCCAACCTTCTGGTTAGCAGTCATGGTTCTTAGCCACTGCATTACCAGAGTTTCCACCCCAGCCCTACTGAATCAAAATGTGTCTTTCATCAAGCTCTACAAGTCAGTTGTTTTCACATCAAAGTCTAAGAAGCTGATCTAGTGATCAACTGCATGAAGAGGGTATTTTCTAATGAATGGCAGATAATAACTCCCTAACCCTGAAATCACAGCCACAGGGTCTCTCATTAACTTCATTTGTTAATTTTCCTCCCTCCCTTCCTCATTTCCTTCCTTCCTTTCTTGCTTCCTTCCCTCACTTGGTTCCCACATTAAAAAAAAAAAAAAAAAGACTAGTTCAATCAATACCGCTGCTCCGTTCAAATGACAGCGCCAGGCTATTAAATTTGGCCAGCTCATCCTTTGTAATGAAGGGAAGTGGATTCAGCCGCAGCCCTATCTTTCTGCCATTATCCTGCATTAAATGCCATTCAATTAGTATGTGCAGTAAGTCCCCAGCAAGACCCCCTGCTGGTTTATATCACTCAAGCATTAACCTCATTGGTTACCAAAGCCTCCCTATTATTAAGCCATTAAAAGCCAGGCTTGTTCACCTGCCAGCTCTTTAGCTTCCTTTCCCATGTCCCAGTGATTTTCCCACATGGAATTTTAGGTGGTTCTCTCTACATTCATCTTCTCTTCTATCTTATAGAAATTGATTTCCTCTGCTGCACTCTCTTTCTCTGCCTTTCCCTTTCTCCTCCCCACTGCCCCTGGTTCCTCCTCTCCCCTCACCAATGTTGTTTTTCTGTACCTTTTTTTTTTTTTTTTTTTTAATACTGCTCCATCTCCCCATGAGAAGGTAATTACTTGGTGGAGAACAGGTTGGTTATAGCTGTGTGCACACTCACCAAACTGGAGCCTCGTCAGAAAGGCTGTTTCCAGCTCCTGCTGGCTCAGGCGACATTTGGCAAGTCATCGCTTTCCAACTCCATCCAATTGTTCCTGGCAGTTTGATGAAATTGCGAAGTGGGTTGCAGTATTGGCAATTTAAAAGTGGATATTGCATAAGGCTCCAGAAGCATATTTTGAAACCTTTTTTTTTTTTTTTTTGGCACATCTTGTCCACTTTATCTGTTTGTTTTTGAAGCACAATGGATATAATTTCAGCAACGTATGTGTAATGTTAGGATTGAAAGTCCAGCGAGAAAATTCAGGACCAAGATAGTAATGCTGGGCCTGTGGGAATGTGCTTTACCTTTAAGTTGACATTTCACCAAGGAGGCCACAGAAGCATTCCAGTTTGCTCTCCTTAGTCTGGTAGCTCATGGAGCCTAAAGCAGGAATCAGACAAATGTGGTCCATGGGCCACATCCACCTGCCATCCATGTTTGTACCACCAGCAAAGCTATGAATGGTTTGTACATTTTAAAATGGTTTAAAAAAACTCAAAACACATAGTGATACGTAAAAAGTAAATGAAATTCAAATTTTGGTGTCCATAAAGTTTTACTGGCACATGGCCACACCTGTTAATTTACATATTGTCTATGGCTGTGTTCACAGTGCAACAGCAGAGCTGAGTAGTTGTAGGAGTGATGGTGTGGTCTGCAAACCCTAAAACATGTACTCATATATTCTCCTTTTTAGCCATGGTTGACAGCCACATAGCCCAGTACAACAAGAAACCAAACCAGTTGCCATCAAGTTGATTTCGAATCATGGTGACCCCATGTGTGTCAGTGTAGAACTGTGTTCCATAGTTTTCAATGGTGGACTTTTAGGAAACAGGCTGCAAGGCCTTTCTTTCCAAATACCTCTAGGTGAACTTGAACCTCCAACCTATTAGTTAGCAGTTGTGTCACCCAGGGACTCCTAACTCAGCATTAAAACCTATGCCCAATGCCATTGAGTTGATTCTGACTCATAGTGACTCTATAGGACAGAGTAGAACTGCCTCATAGGGTCTCTGAGGCTGTAAATCTTTTTGGAGGTAGACTGCCACATTTTAATCCCACAGATCAGTTTGAGCCACCAATCTTCTCAATGACAGCTGAGCTCTTTAAGCATTGTGTCACCATGGCTTCTTTAATCCTGTATAAGGTAATGTAAAAATTCTGTTCTCTTATGATAATTTGAGAACTTAAAAAACATTTGCTCCCTTATGTTCTTACTATGGAGCCTTGGTAGTATAGTGTTTAAGAACTTGGCAGCTAACCAAAAGATTGTCAGTTTAAGTCTACCAGCTGTAGCTGGGAAACCCTACAGGACAGTTCTACTCTATCCTATAGGGTTGCTGTGAGTCAGAATCAACTTGACAGCCACAGGTTTGAGTTTTTTGGGGTTTACACCTAACATAGAAATACTAAGCTCATTTCCTTTCCTTGCTCAAGTAGAGCTAATTTGGATTCTTGCCCACTTGTCTATAATTATTCCTCAGTTCATTTCTTTCTCCTATGTAAGTGTCCTTTGGACTCACATGTTTCCAAAGACCACTGGCGAAAAGCAACCAAAGAAAGGTTGAATGATGGTTGTTCCCAATTTCAGGGCTTCCTCATTGCTCACTGGGGCTCTGATTAGGACTTTACAACTCATCTGGATGGATGAGGCTGTGGTGGTTGATCAATACACAGTTAAGTTCCTTCCTCCCTCTACCATGTAGCACCACTCCAGTCACCCTCTTTCAAGATGGAGCTCAAGGACTGACTTCACTGCGAAGCCTTTTCTTCCTGTCCACCCTCAGACCTGTTAGAATTGTCCCCTCCAGCTTTTGCATTCTTGCTGAAATGCACACAGACTTCTTGCCCGGCACCTAGGACACAGAATGGCATCTACTGGTTTACATAGATTTCTCCCTCCACAAGACTTGCTTCAGGGTAGAGTTCGGTTTTATTAATCTCTGTGTCCCTTGCTTCCAGCTTGATGCCTGTAGTCCAGAAGGTGCTCAATAAATATTTTATAATGAAAGGAGGAAGAAGGAAATGAAGCTCTCTATGTTTTTCAGGTCACTGAAATGCCTTTGTTGATATTGGGAGCTCCAGGATGGAGACATAGTGCGTTGTAGGATGCAGTGACTTAACGCAAACCACTGGAAGGTGAGCTCCTGGCTTTGGTAGAAAGCTTTAGTGGAGAACACCAACTGGTAAAGAGAATTGTAAGGCTCTTTATTGGGCAGCATCAAATAAAATAGAACCAGCCACCACACTGAAGACCAGGCTTTAAGACTGACAGGACTAGTTCATGAGATGGCCCCACAGGGAAGTCTGCCTTGCTCAAGAGAAATTCTTGGCAATTATCTAACAAACTCAGCTAGCGATTTGCCCATCCTTTGTTTGTTTTGAACCAGCCCTACTGATTCTAGCTCAAATGGCCACCTGGGCCTCTGTGTGAATCATCAGTTCAACTCTGTTTACTCGTTTATTGTCTCTCTCTCCCACTGGTCTATAAACTCCATGAGGGACAGATCACGTCTTATTAATTCACCACTTAGTACAGTGCCCATCAGAGTCTGTGTGTAATAAATTATTGTTGCATGAATGAATGAATAAATCTGCAATACGTGAAGCGCCAATTTTCTTCATCTACTATGGAGGGTCGTGGTATTCACCTCCCCATCATCCAGCTACGCTATCTGGTGAGTCAAAGGTTCTAGATATTCCTAATCTGTGGTCCATTCAAGAAATTTGAAAGACCACATTAATCTTACTTCAACAGAAGACACTAAAATTGTTATAACATCATTTCCAAATAACTAGATTCTTTGGTAATCCTTAGTATTTTACTTTATACACTTAAAAAGACTTCTTACAAGGCTTTATCACACTACCAAAGGAGCCCCTGGCACCAATGAAGTTAAAAACTCTTGCTAGGACTGGCTAAGAGTCCTTGGAAACCTTGGTGGCATAGTGGTTAAGAAATACAGCTGTTGCCAGATGGGGTATGTGAAATGGAGCACTAGACACAGTGGGTGACAGAGTGGAGGGCGGAGCTAGGCCTCTACCAAAAGATCACACCTGATGGTTCTTCTGAATGGAGGCCCCCTGGGAGTGTGACCCCTGGACTCTCTAACCCCAAACTGCATCCAGCTTCCCAGACAAAGACTGACCTGGACTATACAAAACGTAGAGTGATACTGGAGGCGAACAAACCCGTAAACAGGTACACAGGGTTGTCTGAGAAGCTTTTCGCTGGAGCTGAGTTGATTGGTGAGGAGGACTAGACCTTGATCAAAAGGTCATGGGAAGTGCTGAACAAAAGGGGAAGCATGCTGTCTTGCGGGGGGATGGCAGGTAGACTAGAGTAGCAGTGAAAGTTCTGGGTGTTATATGGCAACATGATATAGGCTGCAAAATTGTTCTTAGTTCACAATAAAAAATATTTTTAAAAAAAAGAGAGGGAAAGAGAGTACAGCTGTTAACCAAAAGTTTGGCAGTTCAAATCCACCAGGCAATCCTTGGACAACCCATGGGGCAGTTCTGCTCTGATCTACAGGGTCCCTATGAGTTGAAATCAACTCAACAGCAATGCTTTTTCTGGGGGGGGGAGGGGTACAAATGGTTGACATGCTCACCTACTAACGAGAAGTTCACCTGGAAGTTCCTTGAAAGAAAGGTCTTGTGTTCTACTTCTGAAAAGTCAACTGTTGAAAACCGTACGGCATACAGTTCTAGTCTGACACAGATGAGGTCATGATGAGTCAGAATTGACTCAAGGGCAACTGTTTTGTTTGCTGGCTGTAGAGGTGAATTCAATTTGTAAAAATTCATCAAGCCATACACACATTTTGAGGTATATTATACTTCAATAATTTTTTTTCTTTAATAGTGTGTGCCAATCGTGGGCATCCCATAAACCAGTCGATGTTAGAGGAATCCATAACTGGACTGAGGGCTGTCTGGGAAGAGCGGCGGCTCTGTTCAGATGGTGTGGTGGACCCCAAAGGCACTATAGCTGGAAGCTATCTGCTAACTGCACCCCTCAAAACCGAATGGCAAGATTTTCTTGCAGGGAAATTTGGTTAGAACACTTCCAAGATTGCCAAATTCATTTCTTCACACAGCTTCAGGGGGCAGCTAGCCCAGCATGCCAAAGAGCCTTTCATCCTTGTGGTAAACTTAGAAGATGCTAGTGTGATGAACCACAGCCCCCATCATTGCAGTTAGAGTTAGCATCATGAATGATGCTTATTCTCTCCCTCTTCCATTATTTGCTCTGAATTCCCCTCAGCTATCACCTCCCCTGGTTTCAATGGCTTGATGTGACTAAATCCTAATTCCTAAGGAGTGTGAGCCCCTGGTAATTGTTCTCTTCTCAGGCTGAGTTTGATACTCGTGTCCATTCACAGGTGCAGTTGGGTAAGGGAGTATCATGTAGTGCCCATGTGGACCGTCTGCGTTCTGCATGTATTCTTCATTGCCCCCATAGTGTGATAGCAGCACTACCTTCTTCTGATGATCAGGGTCAGTTATCCCTGCAAGATGGAGACTCTTCTATTTGCCAGCTGGACCAGAATGCAAGGAGTATGAAGTGTCTAGATAGTAGCATGTGGTACCCCTGAAGGGAGATTTGTGTAGCAGAGTCCAGAGTTGCAGAGATGAGAAGCACAAAGTGCTCCAGTGGATTCTGGATTCATTGTATTCTTCTACTGTGGACACAGTTCCTTATGAAGACTCTGGTTTGGTGTATATACTGAGTCTCAGAGGATGGCAATCTTTGCACAGTCTTGCCTCTGAGCTGATAAATCAACTGCACCTTGAGCAAGCAATTACACTGTTCTATGGTGGCTAGCCACATTCTGGATGATGCCCTTTGTGACACAACCAGTGGATCCCATGCTCATGGGCCTACTCCCTCACCTTCTGTGTTGCAGAGTGGCCAGATGCTATGTTATGTAGAATTCTGTCACTATGGTCAGGCTCTTTGTAAGCCCTTGGGATGCTGGTGCTGGCTTAAGTGCTGCAGGCAGAAAAGGCAAACCTATGGCTGGAATAAGTGTCTATTTCTGTGAGAATGAGTTGCTGGATTTTCTAGGGTGGAAGAGAACCAACGTAGTCAACATTCCACCAAGTGGCCAATCAATCTCCTCCAGGACAATGCTAGAGGCTCAGCATTGGTCTATGTTGCTGACAGATTGAACATCCAGAGATGGTAATAAATGGATTGCTGTGGGGTCCATCTGTGGCCTCCATCTCTGCCACAATGGGTACTCCATTGTTTCCATCATGACAATTCTGTAGTGGCTAATGACAAAGGTTGCTGATGTCAACTGGTCGGGTCATTTTGTTTGCTTGGTTATTCAGTGCCTCTTCCCTGGTGGATACTTTCTGGTGTTAACATGTAAGTCCTAGATTTTCAAACTCTGTATCACTTCTACATGCCAAAACAAGGCCCACCCACGCACAGATTATGACAAGTATTTGAAGAACAGCAGTGATGACTACTGTGATTTTCATTTGTCATAATCTGTTAGAAGAGTCTCAAAGCATATTCTTTTTCTATGTTCTACAGAATTTTAGTGAAATGAAATAGTTAATTACAGCTATCTTTCTTCCCAGAATCCAAGCAGTGCTTCTTTGGGGCTAGGTTAGAGACAACGGAGCTGCTGGGTTTTACTCAGAACACTATTCCTTTATGGTCTGTTACTGGTGAAGGCATGTTGTTCCTGGCGTTTTGTAGTCCTGTTAGTGAAGGATTTTTCTTTTAAAGCAGCTGTTCAATACTCATGCAAATAAGCTTCTGGTGGGCCCACCCAACTGGTCTGCTGATCATGCCCGTGAACATCTGAATCCCATTGAGACTCAAGACTGCCCCCCCACCACACTTATATTGCTGTTTATATTTTTTGGCCTTGCATTGATCCTCTCCCCAGCTACAATGTGTGCTTCCTGAATACTGAGACTGCATTTCCCTTCTCTTTATGGCCCCAGTTCCTAGGACAATATCCTACCCACATAAAATGCTTTGTAATATTTTTCATTGGTGATGAAACCATTCTAGAAAACAAACAAAACAGGTTTTATGACAAAGAGCCACCCATGCAAATAATGTAAGGCAAACAGTTCTCAAAGGATACACAGGACCCAGAATGCCTTTTCCTCCCAGGGCACATGCTGATCTAATGTGTGTGCTCTGACCTCTAGCAAATGGTCCTCTGTGAGTTGAGCCCAGCAAGTTGGAGGACCTGCTTGACATTTTTTGTAGCTAACATTCAGAGGATTGTAGCTCATCACAAGAGCTTTATTGAATCTGAATCCCAGAAAGCAGGACAACTGTAGCCAAGTCTGTACCAATTAATAGCGTATGGCCATTTTATTTTATGTGCAAGACCTTGAGCTGCTCCATGCGACATTTTCAAGTCCAAAAAGTTGGTCTTCAGGGTCCTTGCTTTCTAGTTTTATTCCCTGTCCCATTTCAGCTTTCACTCAGGAGCCCAGAAGCAAAAATGAAATGCCTTCTGTTCAGAGAAACCAAGAAATCGTTTTGATTTTTTGTTTTATGACCCAAACCTATATATTACTGGCTGCTGTGGCATGATTTCTCCCTGTACACTCATCACTCATATCTACAGAGGTGAAATATTCCCAAATAGGATGTAACGTCTGTTACATATTTAGATGCATGAATTGTGGTTGTCAAGGTGGTGATTTAATAGAAACTTCCAGATTCATTGCAGAGTATTTTTAATGCTTAGGGTTTTTGTTTTGCTTTTAAAAAAAGATGTGTTTCTTTCCAGTTCTCTCTTTTTGGAAATGTTACTTATTTGTAACATAAAAAATAAAAAATCTAAACCTGTTGCTGTCGATTTGATTTTGACTCAAAGTGACCCTGTAGGACAGAGTAGAACTGCCCCATGGTAGATTTGACTGCCTGTCTTTTGGTCTACAGCCAAGCTCTTAAATACTAGGCCCCTGGGGCTCCTTTTTGTAACATAAAAAAAAACAAAAACTGAACTAAACCCAGTGTCGTCAAGTTGATGCCAATTCAAAGCTTCCCTGTAGGACACAGTAGAACTGCCCCATAGAGTTTCCAAGAAGAACCTGGCAGATTTGAACTGCCGACCATTTTGGTTAGCAGCCATAACACTTAACCACTACTCTACCAGGGTTTCAGTCCCACTTTATTTATCAGGGAGTATTAGTGGTGCAGTGGTTAGAGTATTTGACTGCTAACTGAAAAATTGGTGGTTTGAATCCACCAGGCACTCCTTGGAAACCCTACGAAGCAGTTCTACTCTATCTTAGAAGGTCACTATGGGTTAGAATTGAGTCAATGGCAAAGATTTTTTTAAAAAAACGTGGTCTGTGTCTAACCAATTTTGGCAATAGGCTTAAAGTAAATTAAGGAAAAAGCATTTATTCTCTGAAGAAAAGCATCTTGAGTTCATGCTCATAAATGTCAAGAATAAGCCCAAGGTCTCAGGTCCTGTGACATCAGACAAACAATTTGAATACGGGGTTTCTTATTTTAATATATGGTTTCTTTGGGATTATAAATCATACACACTGGACTAGTCCCCCGAGAATTTAGGTTCGTGCCAGTTTGAGTACTTTTCTATTCTAATTTGCAATTTTTATATTTAGTGCTTTTAAAAATGTAGTGCACATGCTTTCTCTCTTTCACTCTTTCACCTTCTCTTGTCTCACTCTCCCTTTCGCTCTCAGTCGTGTTGCTATTTAGCTAGTTTGATTTCACCAGTCTTCACCGAACTTCCTCACTAGTTTTTTGCAAGAATTTCTTTGCAGATAAATCCAGTCCCTTCTCTTGGCTATAAATTTACATTACCTAGAAGGAGAACTCAGGTGAATTATTATTGTAATTATATTAAATTACAACTTCTGTTCTCTTTGCTTATTTTCTTTTTGTCTTGGTCCTTTGCATCACTAAAACCAAGTTATCTCTACCCGTCTTTAAGGACCATTCTAGTGGTGAGATGTTTTTCAAGTAATTTGAATAGTCCCTCTCTGGGAATGCAAGTTGTAAATGTCTTTGGAGTAGGAATGAGTTACAGTGATGAACAGCTGACATTTCTGTGCAATAGAAAAGGCAGTGGTGATTTTACTGCTTTGGTTTCAGTAACTCACCTTCAGGAATTTACCAGCTGAGTCTGGGAGAAGGAGGGAAACCAGCCAAGAATGCCACTAGAAATTTTGCTGTATGTCTTTTGTTCCACTGGCTGTCATCTCACGTCAGACTTGAGAAAACGCCACAAATGCATGACAAGCCATTAAAATATTGTAGAATAGTATACATTTGGAGCAGAGAGGGACCATAGAGTAGAGTTGTCCAACAGATGTGTAACATAAGACACATGTGTAATTTTAAATGTTCTAATAGTCATGGTAAAAAAGTGAAAAGAAACAAGTGAAACTAATTTTAGTATTGCATTTTATTTAATGCAATCTAAGATATTTTCATTTGAACATGTTATTAGTATAAAAATGTTAATTGTATACATATATAAATTGTGTCTTAAAAATGTGATATGTATAACTGATCCCAACTTGCCTGGAGTGGAGGAGAATGAAGGCTATTGAAGACAAAAGGAAAATATGAACCCAAGACACAGAAAGGCCACATAATCCAGTGACTACATCAGCATTAGACCGGAAGAACTAGATGGTGCCTGGCTACCTTCGATGACTGCTCCGACAGGGAACACAACAAAGAGTTCCTGGCATAGCAGGAGAAAAATGGGGTGCAGAACTTAAACACTATTAAATAGACCTGACTTCATGATCCAACAGACTGAAGGGTCCCTGGAAGACATGACCTCTGGGGTCCCTGTTAGCCCAGAAATGAAATCATTCCCGAAGCCTATGCTTCAGACAAAGATTGGACTGGACTATAAGACATAAAATGATATTGGTGAAGAGTGTGCTTCTTGGCTGAAATACATGAGATGAACTGGAGAGCTCCTGTCCAGAGGTGAGATGAGAAGGCAGTGGGGGACAGGACTGGTTGAACAGACACAGGGAATGCAGTATAGAAAGGAGGAGTATGCTGTCACAGAGTGGGGAGAACAGCTAGAGTTACACAGCAGTGTATGTGCAAGTTTTTCTATGACAAACTGACTTGGATTGTAAACTTTCACTGAAAGTACAATAAAATATTTAATAAATGATTTAAAAAATGTGATATGTATTGCACACTTGCACCAATTGTTTTACTATGGTGGCTTGCGTGTAGCTATGATACTGAAAGCTATGCCACTAGTATTTCAAATACCAGCAGGGTCACCCATGGTAGACAGGTTTCAGAGGAGTTTCCAGGCTAAGATGGACTAGGAAGAAACACTTGGAAATATATTTCTGAAAGTTAGCCAGTGAATCCCTTCTGGATCACAACATAATATTAGTTCTATCTAGTGCTGGAAAATGAGCCTTTTAGGTTCAAAAGCACTCAAAATACACAGTGACTGTAACAATGCACTCAAGAGTACCAATGATCATGAAAATTGGCACAGGACAAGACAGTGTTTCTATCCTATTGTTCTTGAAGCCACCATGAGTCAGAGTTAACTCTTTTGCACCTAACAACAACAATGAAAACATTGTACTTATAGCACATCTCAATTCAGGCTAGCCACATTTCTAGTGTTCAATAACCACATATGGCAAGTGACTCATTATTGGACAGAACAGCATAGAGAAAATGTCATCTAACAGTCTCCCTCTGATGAATAAAGATTTAAAAACCAGAACGATTAAGAGATTTGCCAAAATCCAGCAGCTGTGGTAGAAAACAAGACTAAAAAACCCAATCTTCTAATGACTTCTCAAGGCTACTTTCTACTCCTTGAAGACTTTTTTTTTTTTTTGCCTGAAATCTTATTGATCCCCTTCCACCAAAGTCTCAGTTCCATTTTGCTTCTGTAGTTTCCATCAAGGGAAAAAAATAAAATTAAAAAAAAAAACACCACCAACAAAACAATCTTATAACAGGAATGGGAAGAACAAAGGTTCTCCTGTGAGATTGTGGCAGTGAACTGATACAAGGTCCTCATATGGTTAAAAAGGCAGTGAAGAGATGTTAAGTAATATTCCAAGAGCCCCTGTCTACTCTAAATGAATTAAAATCCCTAAGTCTGGGTAAGTTGTACTTAAGATGACTGAGAGAACACGGGGTAAGACAACAGAACTGCTGTTGATTATCAGGAAAATGGTGAAGAAGGGAAGAGACACTAGAGAAACTGGCACAGCTCTGGATTATTGCAACTGCCAAAGACAAACAATAGATGAACAATACTAGTAACAATGAGTACATGGTACTTACTTGGTGTCAGGTGCTGGTCTGTGTGCCTTACGTATGTGAAGTCGTCGATTTCTCTCAACAACTCTACAAGGTAAGTTACTACTATAACTTAGAGGTTAAGCAACCTGCCCAAAATATATAGGTGGTGGAGCCAGCTTAGGTAGTCTGACTCTTTCAACTGACATTGCACTGTAGTGCACATAGATGAAGGATTTCAATGTCTTCCTAGTTCCTTGCCCACTCATCTTCCCTGCTCCTGTGGATGCAAATATTTTAGTGTCCTCTTAAAAGCTTGGTCTGAGCCAGGCACTGGCACAAGAGGTGACTTCACTCAGGTATGTCCTACTTCACTGTTTTGGTAGTCATGTATCACACCCTACTGGCTACCGGCCTAGGCCTGAGCTTGTGCCCAAGTTTGGATCCGGTGACTTCCTTGGACCCTAGCTTGTAAGTAGATGATAGAAGGGATGCCTCAGTTTCCTCTCTTCTTAGGTCACTGCATAGAACCTTCTCCTTGGCTTCACCTGCCTTCCCATCACATGCCCTGTTATCTCCTGAGAGTTCTCCAAGACACCAAATATTTTGGCCAAAACATTGTGAGGAATTGTACTTTCCATCCACCATGTTCCTCCCACTGGTCAGAACTTCCTCCCATCACTCATATTGTCCTCAATCGCCTATTCATACCAGTGACTGAAGCTAATTCCAAGGGTTAGCCCCAACCAGTTTGCATAGTTCTCTGCATTGGTAAATCTTTCAAATGAGTAAAAACACCGTTATATCAAGTTATTGAGCTGAGCACTATAATAAACACTTAAGAGGCAAGCTCAGAGAATTTGTAAAAAATGCAAAATGCAATGAATAGACTCCATAGTCTATTCACCCTCAGAATTCAGAGGGTTCTCAAGCTAGAATGATTAAAGTCAACAAGATTAAATGTAACAAGCTAAGCTAGCTCACAAAGATGCATGCAAATGCATCTACTTTTGTTTAAAATCTAAACGGTGCAAGACTGGTGTCAACTAAGTATAGATCGACATCAGTATAGTGGTAGTGATGGTGTTGGGGGGAAGGAGTCTTAGGATCTTTAATTTACTATAAACTCATCATGAGTCAGGAGTGTGATATGGCTGCCAAGTATCAAATGTGATCTTGGATTACATTAATTATAGTATAACGGGAAGGCTAATTCTGTTGTACTTGGTATCTGCCAGACTCTGTCTGGGTTATTGTACTCAGATTGTGGCAGGCTGACAAGCTGCAAGGTATCTGAGATAGGCAGCCAGGGTGGTCAGTCCAAAACAAGCAAACAACAAACAAACAAACAAACAAAACCTGAGGGAAGAGGATGAGAACTTCAGAACTTTCTTTAAATATTTAGAGTTTTGATTTGCCTTTTCAGTAAACAAACAGAATAATGCTTCTCTAACTTCTTCATCTTTAGCCTAAGGATAGAAGAGCCTGAGATCTCCTAACCTCTCTACCCATTAAGTGGTGTAGCCCCAGGCTACCAGTCACTAATGGAGAAATTTCAATGAAGTCTCTTTAAACTTAAGCATACTTTACATTTTACTCCGCAGTCAGTTGGTGTTTCTCCAAATATTAAAAAAACGCTTCTCAAACTTTTATGTATATGAATTACCTGGGCATTTTATTGCCTGAGCATCTTGTTAAAATGCAGATTTAATTCAGTAGGTCTAGGGGATTTCTGGTGGTGGGTGTAGTGGTAAAGAGCTCCACTGCTGATCCAAAGGCTGGCAGTTCGAATCCACAAGCTGCTCCTCATCAACCCTATGGGGCAGTCCTACTCTGTCCTATTGGATTCCTATGAGTTAAAAGTGGCAGCAGGTTTGGTTTTTTGCTTTCTAGGGGAGCCCTGAGGTCTTGCATTTCCAATAAGCCTCCAAGTGATGCCAAAGTTGCTGGTCTTTGCAAACTTTGAGCAGCGAGGGTTTAAATTCTAGGCTTGTCTACTTAGTTGTTTTCTCTCCCCACCTCCATTTTCCAGTAAATTCAATGCTCCAGGCTGATACACTGTTTAATCTGTGGATTCAAGCTACACTGCGGCCTCTCTTTGTCCATGCCCCACAGCGACCCTTATTTCTATGAAAACCTTTTAGATTTACAGCATTTCTATTCCATTAGTTGTCCTCTTGTGGAGTTCCTTTTAACTGAACAGCACTTCAGCTTTTGACCTTTTGCCTACTCTGAATATTCTGATAAACAACAGTAGAGGAAATTCATTCTTTTACCATTTGTCAAGGAAGTCATCCACTATATTACGTTCTGTTCTCTATTTGAGGACACAGGGCCACTTCTTCTCAAGTTTTATTTCCAAGAACTGCATCTTCTGAACAACTCCTTGTTCGTCTTGTAGATGCTATGAATCTTGGAGTTGATTGCATTTTCCTCTTTCATTTAATATTGATTTAACCCCATGTTGATTTGTGCACCATCTAAGCCCTGGGGAACACAACAGGGAACAAATATAGACACATATCCCTGCTGTCATGGAGCTTATGTTCCAGTTTCTCTTCACTCTGATGGTCAGAGAAAACAGAGCCATGCTGAAGGCCACCTCCAACAACTCCAAAAGATGCTAGGGATTGCATTTCTGGCTTGAGTCTGGCTCCTGGCTATATGATTTTATAACTCCCATTTTTCTTTTCCTGGTTATTTCAACTTTTTATTTAACATTTGATATTGTGTGCATATTGTTATTATTGTTGTGGTAATCTACCTCAAATCTCCATGAAATGAGGCAGGATAGAAATACATCACTAAGTATGTGAACTGGAAAAATCAGAACCAAAGCCAGTGCAGCCAGTCTACAAAGAGTCAAGCTTCAGCTTAACACGCAAAGAACCTAATGTCCTGATGACACCACTCACCTTCTAATACAGTGACCTTTCGGACCCTGGAAGTGGCTCTTCCCCTTGTCTAACGTGTTTTGACATGGTATTTCCTGACTTGAAGGCAGCTGGTATGAAATATCTCAGCTGCCTTTCAATAATCTGATCAGAGAGAAATTTCTATGCTTTTGGTTCTTCTAGAGACAAAAATGGTGCCCTGGTGGAACAGTGGTTGAAAGCTGGGCTGTTAACCAAAAGGTTAGCAGTTTGAATCTACCAGCTACTCTCTGGAAACCTTACAGGGCAGCTCTATTCTGTCCTATAGGGTCACTGTGAATTGGAATCAACTCGACGGCAATTTTGTTTTCTTAGTAGACAAAAATGGTTTCTCCTCTATTGGTAAAAATCTTCAAGGAAGCTGGTGGATGTGGGGAACCTGGCAACATGGCAGGGAGATGAGGGGAGTGAGTCGCAGAGAGCAAGGGAAGCTTCGGCCAGAAAAGCAGCCTAATGCTTAAATTTCCCTCCTGGTACTTGTTTTGTGACACTCACAAAAATTGAAATTTCTGCTTTTTCTTCTAACGTGTCTTGATCCAATTCGTGGTTTTTTTTGGTTGAATAAAATACCCCTGTATTCATAGTGGATGCTGTAAGCCAGCCAGGCACGATTTTTTTTTAAATATCACAAGCAGCTGCTCTCTGAATCAACGCAGAGTAAAAGAGGCCGATTTATATTTTTACAGCCAGGTATGAAACTCGCTTTCAATAATTTGGGAAGCACGTGCCACCGTTTTGATCTTCAGGATGTTAAATTTTAAATCAGCCTTAAAAGATTGTTGCTACAACAATTAATATAAGCCTGAAATGTAGCTCTGTTTTAACCCCTTCCTCGAAAACAGGCGATTTTAAAGAATTAATTGATTTTAACTTCAATTTGAAATATTGGCACTTGTGATGATACTACTCTGTGAATAGATAGAGGCGGCATTTATAACCTTTTTAACTACATTCCATTCACTGAAAAACGACACTTATGCTAAAGAAATACTTTCCTTCTTGCTGCTGGCTTCTCCCAATGAGAGCTTTTAGCAAAGGGCATACAAAGTCCTGCCAATAAATAACAAAAATTTACTATTTCCACCACCATTTTACAGTCTTGCCCTCCCCTCAAGAGGAACACGGAACACAGAAGAAGAGATGAATCAGCCTGCTTTGCTCAGCAGCGAGGATGTATTATTACTTAAACTGAATGACTAAGGAAGAGCTAGAGAGACTGAGAATGGTGTCGCCTTAGACATGTTCCTTGGTTATTTTTGTTGTCATTGTCATCATTCCAGTTTCCACCCACTGATGACTGACTGTCCACCCTGATCTTTTCCAGTGCCGCAGAAACCAGAATTAACGTCACATTTTGAAACCCCTGAAAGGCAGAAATCCCTCGAGTCAAAAGCCATCCAGAAGGAATCATCTGTATTCCTTTTGTGAGACGGAACCCACCTGTCCTCTCCTAAGAATGCCCAGGATGCTTTAGAAAGTGCAATTTCAGACTCCTTGAATTGAAGAAGGAAAAGAGACAGCGCCAGAAAGAGCTCAACTGGAATGAAAAGCATTTTCCAGGACTCAGCCCTCCTGAATTAATCAGGTCCAGCAAAGGCAGCTTAGAGAGCTGTTGGGGGAAAATTCCTTTCTCATATGACTGAGTGCTTCTAGCCAGGCTGCATCCAGCAGAGTGTTTTGAGCCTTTGGTCCAGGGCCATTGCAACCAGAACCAAATCAACTGTTTGACGTTCCTATAAGGAACTTTAATGATCCTCTGTAAGGAAATAGCAGCGTGTATGAGAAGACCCAGATTTCTCGCTATTAGTGGTTTCAAGGGTTCTTAGCATTGTGATTCTTGAAATTATAGTTCCTGAAGTTTCTCAAACAAAACCCAGCCATTTGCTTTAGTTTAAGAAAAAACAACAGAGAGAGCAGAGCATCAGCCTTTATTTCCAAGAATCCCAGCTTCACCCTCCTGGTCTAAGATCTTCGAAGAAAATAGCTTGCACTAGGGGATGAAAAAGAGCCCTGGCGGTGCAGTGGTTAAGTGCTCAGCTCAGCTCCTAACAGAAAGATTGGTGCATCAAACTCACCAGCCGCTCCTTCCTACTTCCATAAACAGAACAGCCTCAGAAACTCTATGGGGGCAGTTCTACTCTGTCACAAGGGTTCACTATGAGTTGGAATTGACTTGACAGCACACAATAGCAACAACAAAAGGAGTGAAAAAAGTGTACTTCCTCCTTAGGAAGCATGCCTTTCTAAAATTTAGTCCAAATTTTCTTTTTTCCCATCATCTGGGGCTTAATATCCATATGCAGGCTTATTATTGTTATAGCTAACCCCTTCTCTAAATACATCTGCATTTAAGCCTCAGATTTCAAAACTTTTTAATATTCTGTTTTCAATTACAGCAATGATATATATTCAAACTATCTCCAAGACAGGCATTCACAGAAGGAAGGGGAAAGGCACTTAATGATTATTTGGGTGTCTACAATGAATTGGGCCTGGGCTACATGTTTTCACCAATGCGCCTTAAGCCTCCATCCTTGCTGAAAGGCTAGTGTAATTATTGCTACTTTGGAGATGAAGGAACTGAGGCTCAAGGAAATTCAGCCACTCCTCCCTATTTACTGCGGTTTGACCCTGATAGCTGAATCTCATAGCTGGTGTTTCTTCTTCTGTGCCTGACTGCCTCTTGTTCAGGTCAGACAATACAGTGTCTATGTCGCAGCTTGCACTGTAAAGACTAGCCACTGCCTTCAAGTCAATTCCCACTGATAGCGACCCTATAGATCAGAGTAGAACTGCCACACAGTTTCCAAGGAGCACCTGGTGGATTTGAACTGTCCACCTTTTGGCTAGCAGACATAGACTTAACCACTATCACCACCAGGATTTCCATGGACTATGAAGGATTTTAATGTTCTCAAACTCCCAGAGCAATGCTGGTCAAATTGGTGCTCCTATAAACCTGTTTACTATACCCATCTGCTCAGCACAAGAAACCAAAACCAATAATCTGGCTGAGTGTTGCCTGGACAGTGTATGAACAGACTTGATTAAGATGCCTACCAAAAGCGACCTTATACTTAAATAACAGCACCAATTCAGGGCTTCCCTTTTGTGTGGTTGAATCACTCCCATTTGATATTAACCAACTCGGTTGTGCTAAACCGTCTTATTGGTGACCTGCAACTATTCATCTTGACAATTTTGTTTTACTAGCTCATTACCAAGGTAACCTAGATTCATGATAGCACTGTGGGATTCTGATTTCATCTTTTTAAAATTATTTTTGGTGGCAACATATACAACCGGTATTCACAATTTTTACTTGCACAGTTCAATGACATTGGCTATATACTTCACATTGCATCACCATTAGACCATGTGTCTCACTGTCTTTACCTATATTGTGACATCACCATTAATTTAGATTTTCTGTTCTTTAAAGGAAACCCTGGTGACATAGTGGTTAACAGCTACAGTTGCTAACCAAAAAGTTGGCAGTTTGAATTCACCAGGTGCTCCTTAGAAACTCCATGGGGCAGTTCTACTCTGTCCTACAGGGTTGTTATGAGTCAGAATCAACTCGAGAGTGATTTTTTTTCTTTTTAAGTAGGCCCCTTAAAATTCTCATCTGTGCTTCAGATTGACTGTCATGAGTTTGAACTCATATAGACAATTCTTTTTAAGGCCCAATGTTCAGGCAAACATTCTTTATTAATTGAGCTAAATTGTTGTTTAGTTTAATGATGCCTTCAAGGGATAGTTACTGTTTATTCTTAACAGCTTTCTTGAAATATAATTTACATATCATATAATTCACTCACTTAAAACGTACAATTAAATGGTTTTTAGCAGAGTTACCCAGTTGTATAACCATCAATCACCACATTAATCTTAGGTCATTTTCAAGTTCTCAAGAAAGAAACCCCATCTCCTTTAGCTATCACTGCCCTCTCTGTTTTCCTTGGCCTTAAGAAACCATTTATCTGCTTTGTATCTCTACAAAACCCAAGGCAAACTGACTGCTATCTAAGTCCATTCTGATTCATGGAGACGTTATAGGACAGAGTAGAACAGTCTCATAGGGTTTCTAAGGCTGTAATCTTTAGGGAAGCAAAGTACCACATCTTTCTCCTGCAAAACGACTGGTGAATTTGAACTTCTGACCCTTTGGTTAATAGCTAAGCCTTAACCACTGGTCCACTAGGTTTCTTTTTGTGTCTGTATAGATTTTTTTTGTTGTTCTGGACATTTCATATAAATGGGATCATATAATATGTAGTCTTTGGTGTCTGATGATTTTTCTCTTGAGCTATGCAGACATGACACTGATAAGGATAACTGAGTCTTGCCTCAGTAGCTAAGTTTCCAGACCAATCCTGGGACGAAAACATAGAGAATAAATAATGAGTCTGCTAGCCTACAAGGGGGGTGTTACTGGATACCCTAATCATATAGAGTTGGCAGAGTGAGACCAAGGTAACTTTTCCCATAAGCCAAGGAATGTGGGTGACTCTTGAAGCAGGAAAAGACAAACAAACAGATTCTCCTCTAGACACTCTGAAAAGAAATAGCCCTGCTAACAACTTCACTTTGGCCCAGTGAGATTCATTTGGACTTCTTGTCTCAGAAGTTTAAGAGAACAATTTGTGTTGTTTTTAAGCCATAAAACACACTGCCTTTGAATCAATGCAGACTCATAGCGACTCTATAAGACAGAGTAGAATTGTCCCATAAAGTTTCCAAGGAGCACCTGGTGGATTTGAACTGCCAACCTTTGATTAGTAGACATAGCACTTAACCACAATGCCACAAAGGTTTCCATTTAAGCCATAAGTATGTGGCAATTTATCACAGTAATAGAGACCTCTACAGGATTAGTTAAAATAATGACGATGCTCTTCCTGTCCACATTCACAAGCCTCCTGAATTCTATCCATGGGGTCAGGTGAGGAACCTCCCTACCCTAGAGGTCGAGGAGAGCTACAAAAGTGGAAGGCATCTCGGTCTCCGAATGACTCCATATGTCTGAGTGGCTTGTGACTCTAGAACTGTTGCTTTGGATTAACACTTAGAAACAAAGAAACTTCTTTGATTTTTTTCTTTTTTAGCCTTAACAAAGATAAATCTATTTTCTTATTTATTTATTGTGATCGAGTGAAAGTGTACAATTCAATATAAATTTGCACCCCTGCATATGTACAGCTTCCATTGCTTTCCCTGCCCAGTGATAGCACACTCCTCCTATCTGTTCTATATATGTCATATCCTCCTAACAATCTCCTGTCCCCTCCTCTTCATCCTCTCCCTCCCCTTAGTAAGAGGCCAGCAGGATGACATCCTGTAGATGCATAGAACCATACAGCGCACACACGACATGGTCATTCTGTGTCATCGAGTCCGACCCATTCCTATGGGAGGAACTGACTTCAGTAATGATTTATGGACAGGGGCAGCATTGGGTCTAGGGTCAGTGCTCCCCGGTGAACCCCCAGGCCTTCAGACCATCAACTGCAGCCTTTTAGTGGAGTTCTCAGGGTGCACCCCTTTTTATTCTTGTATTGCCAATGAGATTCAACTTTGTGAGCCCCATCACGGCTATCACTGGTGATGGCCGGGCACAGTCTGGTTCCTTCAGTCACATGTTGATGCAGTCACCCACTCATGTGGGTCTCTCTGTCTTTTGGGTTCTCTTTCCCCCATGTTGTTTTGGTCCTTGGTGATTGTCAGTTCCTGCTGAGTTGGGACGATTTGGGGTACCTCAGGTGGCAGCTTGCTAGCTTTTAAGACCCCAGACACCACTCACCAATATGGAGTGCAGAAGACTCTCTTAGCAATATGCTAGTTACACCAATTAGGCCTCGATGTCCCCGGAGAGCATGGTTCCCAGATCGCTGCCCCTGCTACTCTGTCCTAGCAATATTGGTTAAGATTGGAGGAGTAATCATGCTATGTTAAAGTCCTTTTAAGTTGATCTTCTTTCTAACGTGTGCTGCCACTGCTTTCACTCAACCAAATTTCTATCAGCTATCTAATCTATAACCAACTCTCTCCTTCCCTTACTCTCCACAGCTGTTAAAGAATTTTTTCCTCCATACATGAGTCTGTTTTTAAGTCCTTATATTAGAGGTCTCATACAATATCTGTCCTTGTGCCACTGACTATTTTCATACAACATAATGTCTTCCAATTGAAATCAGGTTATGAGATGCTTCCTAAAATCATCATTGTTTTTATCATTGCGTAGTGTTCATTGATTATATATACCATAGTTTATCCATTCATCTGTTTTGGGGCATCTGGGTTGATTCCAACCTTTTTCTCTTGTGGGCTGTGCTGTAATAAACATTTGTGTGCATGTATCTGTTGGTGTGAATGCCCTTGATTCTGTAGGATATATTCTAAGCAGTGGAATTACTGGGTCAAATGGCATATCTAGTTTTATCTTTTTAAGGAAGTGCCAGATTGCTTTCAAAAGAGGTTGTACCATTTTGCAATCCCACCAACAGTGTAGGAGAATTTCAATTTCTCTACAGCCTCTCCAGCATTTGTTGTTTTGTGTTTTTTGGATCATGGCCTACCTTGTTGGGGTGAGATGATATCTTATTGTAGTTTTGATTTGAATTTCTTTAATAGCTAATGATCATGAGCATTTCTGTGTGTGTCTTTTGGCTGCCTGGATATCCTCTTTAGAGAAGTGTCTGTCCATCTCTTTTGCACATCGCTTAATTGGATTATTTATCTTTTTCTTATTGATACTTTGTAGTACCTTATAGATAATGGAGATCAGATGTCGGTCTGACATATAGTTGCCAAATATTGTTTCCCATTCTGTAGGTGGTCTTTTAATTGTTTTGATAAAGTTTTTGGATGAGCAAAAGTGTTTGATTCTTAGTAGTTTCCATTCATCTATTTTCTCTGCTGTTGATCATGCTTTGTTTGACAGGTTTTGAAGTCTGTCTACGTTGTGTATTAAAACCTTCAGAGGGCGGAGTCAAGATGGCGGACTAAGCACACGTCTCCTTATATCCCTCTGGAAACTAAGACCTGAATTGATAATCAAACAGAAACTTCTGATCACCTAATCAGCCCCAGGACACCACACAGGGCTGTTAATTTGGGCTTCATACCACTGAGTGAAAAACCTCCTCTCTTTCGCTGACTCCCGCTCCTGGCTAGCCCTGGCTCTCACGGACTTAAAGCAAACGCACCATTTTGACTTTTTTTTCTCTCTCTTGGCCGGCAGGCAGAGCTGGGTTTTGCATAGTGGCTAGACTCAGATGTGCTGCTGGGGGGATAGGCAGGCGAAATTCCCATATTTTGAGACCCGGGCTTAGGACTGTGTTAATCTAGCCACTTGGGGCCTCTCTTTTTATCTCTGCCACAGCAGGGTTTGTAAGGATTCCCACTGCCAGTGTGCAGGACGCCGTGTTGGGTATGGAGATTTTAGCAGGACCTAATTCGTAGCCTGGGAGCCAGCGCCTGCAAACAGCACAGTTCTTCTCCGACAGAAAAGTAGTAATTTACACAATGCCACCTACGGTGGGGGCCCTGCAACAGAAGTAGAGGAATCACTACTTCTCGGCACCTTTAGCCCTTCTGTCTGCTGCCTGTGTGGAGGGCACCATCTTGGATACGGTGGCCACAGCTGGACCTAATTTGTAGCTTGGGAGCCAGAGCCTGCCCACAGGAGAGCACTTTTCTACCAGAAAAGCAGTACAGTGTTACCTAAGGCTGGGCCCTGTCGGCAGAAGCCAACAAGGCAGTAGCATTGCTGTATTCTGAACTAGTTTGTATCATCTGGGGTTCGATATGGAGGTGATTACTTTGCCGTTTGGGAAGAGGGACCTCTACACCTGAAAACCTGACTGACTTGGGAAGTGGTCAGATACCTTTTGCTTTACATTTGAAGACAGCCTAGAGAAACATCTGCAGTCCATCCTCACAGTATCTCTTCCAGCCTCTGCTTACTCATATGGGACCCAAAAAGCAACAGACACTTGTGGCATACAAGAAATCACCCATGGCTTCAGTAGGCTCCCAAACAAAGCAACCAAGGAGTTTTCCAGATGAAGAAACTTTTGTGAAAGCATCAGAAAGTGAATACAAAATGATTATATACAAAGCCCTTCTAGACCTTATACAAAATGCAGCAGAACAAAAGGAAAAATTAAACAAGCTGTTTGATCTGATGGAACACCAGTACTCTGAAATCCAACAGATCAAGAACAAAATCAAAGACATAGAAACTTCCATGCAAAGCCAAGAAAACAGAATGCAACAAATGGAAAAAAGAATTTCTGACTTGGAAGACAGAGCTACTGATGCCAGTGTCTATGAGCAGAAATCAGAAAAAAGAAACAAGAAAAGTGAAGAAGCATTAAGAAGCGTGTGGGACTCTATTAAGAGGAACAACCTTCGATTAATTGGAGTCCCTGAACAGGGTGAGGCATCTGAGAACCCAGAGAGTATCGTTGCTGAGCTGCTGAAAGAAAACTTCCCAGAAATCATGAAGGAAGAGAATATAGACATCTCAGATGCATATCATATGCCACCCAATACAGATCTCAAAAGAAAGACTCCAAGACATATTGTAATCAACCTTAACAAAAGGAAACATAAGCAGCAACTCTTAAAGGCAGCATGACTCAAAGCAATGCTAACATTCAGAGGGAAACCCTGTAGGCTCTTGTCAGATTTCTCAGCAGAGACCATGCTGGCATGGAGACAGTGGCATGACACATTCAAAGCCTTGAAGGAGAGGAACTTCTAAGTAAGAATTATATATCCTGCAAAACTATCTTTCAAATACGAAAATGAAATTAAGACATTCCCAGATAAACAGAAACTGAGAGACTTTGTAAAAACCAAACCCATGCACACATCTGGAAAGAAGAAACAAACTAAATCCAGGAACTAACCCTACAGCTTGAAACAAGTAGAAAGAGACCAACAGAGGAACCCCTCAGACACCAGAAAAAACCAGATCATAAAGATTAGAGCAGAGCTAAATGACTTAGAGAATAGAAAAACAATTAAAAAAATTGAAAAGACCAAAAGCTGTTTTTTTGAAAAAAATCAACAAAACTGACAAACCACTGGCTAAACTTACTAAAGAAAAGCAGGAAAGGAAACAAATAACCCAAATTACAAATGAGAGGGGAGAGGTTACCACATATCCAACAGAAATAAAAAATAGCATAACAATACTATGAAAGACTGTACTCTAACAAATTTGAAAACCTAGAGGAAATGGACAAATTCCTTGACTCATACCACCTACCCTAATTATCACAACGTGAAACAGAACAACTTAATAAACCCATCACAAAGGAAGAAATTGAAAATGTCATCAAAACACTGCCAATCAAAAAAAGCTCGGGCCCAGATGGCTTCACTGCAGACTTCTACCAAGCATTTAGAGAAGAGTTATCTCCAATACTACTGAGACTATTTCACAGTGTAGAAAGGGATGGAGTACTCCCAAACTCATTCTATGAAGCCAGCATAACCCTGATACCAAAGCCAGGGAAAGACCCAACAAAGAAGGAGAACTACAGACTGATATCACTCATGAATCTAGATACAAAAATCTTCAACAAAATTCTTGTGAATAGAATACAACAACATATCAAGAAAATAATCCATCATGACCAAGTGGGATTCATACCAGGGAGGCAAGGCTGGTTCAACATCAGAAAAACAATTAATGCGATTAACCACATAAATAACACAAAAGACAAGAATCACCTGAATTTGTCCATTGATGCAGAAAAGACATTTGATAAAGTCCAACACCCATTCATGCTAAAAACTCTTAGCAAAATAGGCACAGATGGAAAATTCCTGAACGCAATAAAGGTCATTTATACAAAGCCAATTGCCCACGTCATCCTGAACGGAGAGAGACTAAAAGACTTTCCTTTGAGAACAGGAACTAGACAAGGATACCCACTCTCACCTCTCCTATTCAACATTGTACTAGAAGTTCTAGCCAGAGCAATTAGACAAGACCAAGAAATAAAGGGCATCTGCATCGGCAAAGAAGAAGTCAAAATCTCCCTGTTTGCAGATGATATGATTGTATATGCAGAGAATCTCAAAGAATCTATAAGTAAACTACTCAAACTGATAGAAGAGTTTGGCAAAGTCTCAGGATACAAGATAAACATAAGTAAACCAGTAGGATTCCTTTATACCAACAACAAGACTGTTAATGAAGAAATCATCAAATCGACACCATTTACTATAGCCCCTAAGAAGATAAAGCACCTAGGAATTAATCTAACCAGAGAAATAACAGACCTTTACAAAGAGAACTACAAGCCCTTACTACAAGAAACTAAGAGAGACTTAGATAAATGGAAAAACCTACCCTGCTCATGGATAGGAAGACTTAACATTGTGAAAATGTCTATTTTACCCAAAGCAATCTACTTATATAATGCAATCCCAATACAAGTTCCAGCATCATTTTTTAATGAGATGGAGAAACAAATCACCAAATTTGTTTGGAAAGGGAAGAAGCCCCAGATAAGTAAGGTACTACTAAAGAAGAAGAACACACTGGGAGGCCTCTCATTACCTGACCTTGAAACATACTACACTGCCACAGTGGTCAAAACAGCCTGGTACTGGTAAAAGAACAGACAGATGATCAATGGAACAGAATTGAGACCCCAGAGATGACACCATCTGCCTAGGAACAGTTGATATTCGACAAAGGCCCTAAGACATTAAACTGGCGTAAAAACAGTGTCTTCAACAAATAGTGCTGGCAAAATTGGTTATCCATCTGCAATAAACTGAAACAAGATCCATATCTTACACATTATACAAAAACCAACTCCAACTGGATAAAAGACCTAAATATCAAACCTAAAACGATAAAGCTCATCAAAGAAAAGGTAGGAACAACAATGGAAGTTTTAATACACAATGTGGACAGACTCCAAAATCTGTCAAACAAACCAAAATCATCAGAAGAGAGAATAGATACATGGGAACTATTAAGAATCAAACACTTTTGCTCATCCAAAGACTATATTAATAGAATTAAAAGAACACCTACAGAATGGGAAAAAATATTTGGCTACTCTATGTCAGACCAACACCTGATCTCCATAATCTATAAGATACTACAAAATATCAATAAGAAGAAGATAAATCATCCACTTAAGTGATGGTCAAAAGAGATGGACAGACATTTCACTAAAGAGGAATCCAGGCAGCCAAAAAACACATGCATACATGTTCACGATCTTTAGTTATTAAAGAAATTCAAATCAAGACTACAATGAGATACCATCTCACCCCAACAAGGTTGGCCATGATCCAAAAGACACAAAACAACAAATGCTGGGAAGGCTGTGGAGAAAGTGGAACCCTCCTACACTGTTGGTGGGGTTGCAAAATGATCCAGCCTCTTTGGAAAGCAATCTGGCACTTCCTTAAAAAAATAGATATTGATATACCATTTGACCCAGTAATTCCACTACTTGGAATATATCCTACAGAATCAAGGCCATTCACATCAGTGGATACATGCACAGGAATGTTTATCGCAGCAGAGTCCACAATAGCAAAAAGATGGAATCAACCCAGATGCCCAACAACAGAAGAATGGATAGGTAAACTATGGTACATATACTCAATTGAGCACTATGCAATGATCAAGAATAACGATGATTCCAGGAAACGTCTGATAACCTGGTTTCAAGTGGAAGATATTATGTTGAGTGAAAGTAGTCAGCGACAAAAGGACAAATATTGTATGAGACCTCTACGATAAGAACTCAAAAACAGACTTGTGTGTAGAAGAAAAGACTGTTTGACAGCTGCAAGCGAGGGGAGGGAGGGTTTAGATTAGATAGTTGCTAGAAATCTGGCTGGGTGAAATCGGTGATAGCACACATTAGGAACAAGAACAACATTAAGTGGACTTCAGCATAACTTGAATACTCCTTCTATCTTAACCCAATATTGCAAGGATAGAATAGCTGGGGCATGGGGCAGGGGACCATGCTCTTAGGCAAAATCGAGGCCAATTGGCACAACTAGCGTTTTGCTAAGAGGGCTCTCTGCACCCCACATTGGTCAGTGGCTTCTGGGATCTTAAAAGCTGCCAAGCTGCCATCCAAGGGCACAGTAAATGGTCCCAGCTCAGCAGGAAGATATGCTCACCGAGGGCCAAAATGACATGGGGTAAAGACATCCCAGAAGATAGAGACCCACATGAGTGGGTGCCTATATCGACTTGGGACTGGAAGAATCAGATGGTACCTGACCTCCATCAGTGATAGACATGATAGAGCTCACTAAGTTGAGTCTCACTGGCAGCACAAGAATAAAAAGGTGTGCATCCTGAGATCTCCACTACAAGACCTCAACTGATGGTCCAGCAGTTTGGGGATTCCCCTGGGAGCATGGCCCCTGGCCCTGATGCTGCCCTTGCCCATGAATCATAACAAAGGTCCAGTCTTCAGACACGAATGGATTGGACTTGACAATGCAGTGACCGTATATTGGATGCACTTTATGGTTCTATACATCCATAGGATATCATCCTGCTGACATCTGGCTGGAGGAAGGAGAGTGGGTGGAGAGGAGGGGAAAGGAGACTGTTGGGAGGATGAGACATGTATGGAGCAGAGAGGAATAGTGTGCTGTCACCGGACATGGAGAGCAGTGGAAGCTGCATATAGATGGGCATGTAAATTTATATGGGAATGTACATTTTCACTCAGTCATATTAAATAAAAAAATAAAAAATAAAAAAATAAAAACTTCTGTATTGATCCTATTGTTTCTTGGATGAGCTTTATCGTTTTAGTTTTAACATTTAGGTCTTTTATCCAGTTTGAGTTGGTTTTTGTATAAGGTGTAAGATACGGATCTTGTTTCAGGTTTTTGGAGATGGATATCCAACTTTGCCAACACCATTTGTTAAAGGGATTGCTTTTACCCCAGTTTAAAGTCTTAGGGCCCTTGTCGAATATCAACTGTTCATATGAGGATGGTGGCATCTCTGGGGTCTCCACTCTGTTCCATTGATCTATGTGTCCCTTTTTGTACCAGTAGCAGGCTGTTTTTATAACTGCAGCAGTGTAATAAGTTCTAAAGTTGGGTAGTCACAGGCCTCCCAGTGTGTTCTTCTTCTTCAGTAGTGTTTTACTTATCCGGGGCTTCTTCCCTTTTCAGTCAAAGTTGGTGATTTGTTTCTCCAGCTCATTAAAAAAATGACATTGGAATTTGTTTTGGGATTGCATTATGTAAGTAAATTGCTTTGGGTAAAATAGACTTTTTCACAATGTTAAGTCTTCCTATCCATGAGGAGGATAGGTTTCCCCACTTACATAAGTCTCTCTAAGTTTCTTGTAGTAAGGTCTTGTAGTTCTCTTTGTAAAGGTCTGTTATTTCTCTAGTTAGATTTATTCCTAGGTATTTTATCTTCTTGTGGGCTATAGTAAATGGTATTGATTTGGTGATTCCTTCTTTAATAATCTCATTGTTGGTATAAAGGAATCCTATTGATTTACTTATGTTTATCTTGTATCCTGAGACTTTCCTGAACTCTTCTATCAGTCTGAGTAGTTTACTTACAGATTCTTTAGGATTCTCTGCATATACGATCAGATCATCTGCAAATAAGGAGATTTTTACTTCTTTGCTGATGCAGGTGCCCTTTATTTCTTGGTCTTGTCTAATTGCTCTGGCTAGAACTTCCAGTACAATATTGAATAGGAGAGGTGAGAGTGGGCATCCTTGTCTAGTTCCTGTTCTCAGGGAGCATTGTTTCAGCCTTTTTCCATTCAGGGTGATGTAGGCAGTTGGCTTTGTACGGATGTCCTTATTGCATTGAGGAGGTTGCCATCTACTCCTGTTTTGCTGAGAGTTTTTAGCATGAATGGGTGTTGGATTTTATCAAATACCTTTTCTGCATCAATGGACAAATTCAGGTGATTCTTGTCTTTTGTGTTATTTATGTGGTTGTTCACATTATTTGTTTTTCTGATGTTGAACTAGCCTTGCATCCCTGATACGAATTCAACTTGGTTGTCATGAATTATTTTTTTTGATTATGTTGTTCAATTCTACTGGCTAGTATTTTGTTGAAGATTTTTGCATCTAGGTTCATGAGTGATACTGGTGTGTGGTTCTCCTTTTTTGTTGGGTCTTTCCTTGGCTTTGGTATCGGGATTATGCTGGCATCATAGAATGAATTTGGGAGAATTCCATCACTTTATATGCTGTGAAATAGTCTCAGTAGTATTGGAGGTAACTCTTCTCTAAAAGCTTGGTCGAATGCTACAGTGAAGCCATCAGGGCCAGCGCTGTTTTTGGTTGGTAGTTTTTGGATGACTTTTTCAATCTCTTCCTTTGTGATGGTTTATTAAGTTGTTCTGCTTCACCTTGTGATAATTTTGGCAGGTGATATGAATCTAGGAATTTGTCCATTTCCTCTAGGTTTTCAAATTTGTTAGAGTACAGTCTTTCATAGTATTCTTTTATGACATTTTTGATTTCTGTTGGAACTGTTGTGACATCTCCCCTCTCATTTCTTATTTGGGTTATTTGTTTCCTTTCCTGTTTTTCTTTAGTAAGTTTAGCCAGTGGTTTGCCAATTTTGTTGATCTTTTCAAAAAACCAGCTTTTGGTCTTTTCCGTTTTTTCAACTGTTCTTCTATTCTCTAATTCGCTTAGTTCTTCCCTAATCTTTGTGATCTGTTTTCTTCTGGTGCCTGAGTGGTTCCACTATTGCTCTCTTTCTACTTATTCAAGCTGTAGGGTTACTTCTTTGGTTTGGTTTCTTTCTTCCTTCCAGATGTGTGCATTTATAGAGATAAAGTGACCCCTGAGCACTGCTTTGGTTGTATCCCATAGGTTCTGGTAGGAAGTGTTTTCATTCTCATTGGAATCCATAGATTTCTTTATTTCATCCTTCATTTCTTCTATAACTCATGGCTTTTTGAGTAAGATGTTGTTCAGTTTCCATGAGTTCCAATTTCTATCTACATTTTTTATGCTATTGATTTTGACTTTTATGGCTTTATTGTCTGAGAAGATGCTTTGCAATAATTCAGTGGTATGGGTTGTGTTGAGATTTGCTTTATATACTAACACATGACCCATTCTGGAAAATGTTCCATGTGCACTGGAGAAGAAGATGTAGTTATCTGCTGATGGATAGAAAGTTCTGTATACGTCAACGAGGTCTAGTTGGTTAATTGTGACAATAAGGTCTTCTGCGTCTTTACTCAGCTTTTTTCTAGAAGATCTGTCCGGTACTGAGAGTGAAGTGCTGAAGTCTCCCACTGTTATTGTGGAGTGATCTGTCTCGTTTTTGAATGTAGTCAGTGTTACTTTGGTGTATTTAGATGGTCTAGTATTGAGTGCTTAAATATTTAATATTAAGTCTTGCTTGTGTATTGAAACTTTTAGCCATAGTATCCATCCTTGCCCACAATGGTGGCTTTTACATTAAAATCTATTATATCTGAGATTAGTATTGGCACACCTGCTCTTCTTTGTATATTACTAGCTTGGTATATATTCTTCCATCCTTTAATTTTCATTTTGTCCATTTCTTTAAGTCTGAGGTGAGTTTCTTGTAAGCAACATATGGACAGGTCGTGTCTTTTGATCCAAGATGTCATTCATTGTCTCTTTACTGGAGTGTTCAGACCATTTACAATTAAGTGTAGTTAGCGATAGATACGTGTTGTCCTTGTGGTGTGGTTATTTTTGTGTTGATGTTGTCTCTGTTGTTCTTACTATTCTGTTCTGGGACATTCCTCTTTATGGGTTGATTTGTCCCCTTTTTCAGTGTTGGTTTTGTGTTTGTTGGGACTCCTGTGTCATGTGTCTTGATTTGATATATTGTGTCTTTATCCTGTTTTGTGGCAACCCTTGTTATCCCCCTTAAAAATCTATGTTTAAACCCAATTTTAACTTCTCCATGTCTTATTAACTTCCTCTCCATCTGGAAGGACTGTAACGACTGTAGTACATCCCTCTTTTTAATATGATGATATCCTAGTTTTTATAATATGATCACTGGATCACTTCTTTTAATATTATAACATTGATTGAGTTTTGTGCTTTTCCTAGCTGAGTAGATTTGTGATGTGTCCTGTATTGCCTCCTAAAACATAGAGTTAATGGTTTTGTTCTTCTAAGCCAACAGCTTCTTTCAGTATTTCTTGTAGGTTTGGTTTGGTTTTTACAAAGTCTCTGAGTTTCTGTTTATCTGTGAATGTTTTAATTTCATTTTCATATCTGAGAGATAGTTTTGCAGGATATACAATTCTTGGTCGGAAGTTCTTCTCCTTCAAGGCTTTGAATGTGTTATCCCATTGCCTCCATACCAGCAACATTTCTGCTGAGAAGTCAGAAGAAAGCCTACAGGGTTTCCCTCTGAAAGTTAGCTTTGCTTTGAGTCTTGCTGCCTTTAAGAGTTTCTGCTTGCATTTCATTTTGTTAAGCCTGATTATAATATGTCTTGGAGTCTTTCTTTTGGGATCTATAGTGAGTGTCATTTGACACACATCTTGGATATCTATATTCTCTTCTTTCTTAATTTCAGGAAAGTTTTCTGTCAGCACCTCAACAACAATACTCTGTGTGTTTTCAGGCATCCCTCCCTGTTCAGGATCTCCAATTAGTCGTAGTTTTTCCCTCTTGATAGGATCCCACATGCTTCTTAACGCTTCTTATTTTTTCTTGTTTCTTTTCTTTGATTTCTCCTCATAGATGCGGGAGTCAGTAGCTCTGTTTTCCAAGTTAGAAAGTATATTTTGCATTTGTTCAATTCTGTTTTCTTGGCTTTAAATTGAATTTTCTATTTTTTGATTTTGTTATTGATGTGTTGGATGTCAGAATACTGGTGTTCCATCAGTTCAAACAACTTGGCTAATTTTTCATTTTGCTCTGCTGTGTTTTGTATAATGTCTAGGAGGGCTCTATATATAATCCTTTTGTATTCAACCTCTAATAGTTTCAGAAAGCCTTCTTCTTGGGGGAGGTTCTTAAGTTCTTTCTTTTGGGGGCTTTCTGGAGTCACAGGTGAATTTTTCTTTAAGTTTCTGTCCAAAGTTTGTTGCTTTTTGGGCATCTGAAAGTTGTTTCGTTTCTCTGGTGTTACCTCAACAGGATCTAAAGCACAGTCTGATAAGGAAGGTGATCATCAGTCACCTCTATGTATCCCAGTGACTGGACCCAGTGGAATCTCTGGGGTAGCAGGCTTCACCTCCTGATTGGCAAAGACACAGTCCTACTTATGGAGTCAGCAGGGGTCATCTTATATTGGAAGGTAAAAGCTATCTGACAGCATCCAACATCAGTCAGGCTATCAGGTGTTCAAGCCCCTCTTCCCAGATAGCAAAGTAAGCACCTCTATATCCAACCCCAGATGCTGTAAACTAGTTCAAAGTACAAATAGGCTACTGTCCTGCTGTTATCTGTTGCTGGGCCCTACCTATAAAGTCAGTCAGTGCTAAACATAGGGGTTTTTTTTTTGTTGGAAAAGCTCTCTCTGGGCTGGCACTGCCTTGAGCCTGGGAATCAGTCCCTGTTGAAGCCTCTGTTTGGGTAACTCCACCTCCGAGTCAAATAAGATGGTGTCCCACACGAGCTCTCCCACCCGCTGTGGAATAGCTGATTCAGTGGCGGAGATTCAGAAAGAGAGGATGGAAGAGCCAAGGTGCTCTCAAAGAGAGCTCTATAAGACTCAGGCTCTCAAAATGCGGCTATTCCATCTGCTGGTCCCATCAGCAATGCAGCTGAGCTTTGCTGCCATCTAGCCCAAGCCCCGCCTGACAGCTAAGATGGGGGGGGAAGAAATTGTGGGCACTGCCTCCCAGCCTGGGAATTAGCCCCCGGTGAGGCCTCCGTTTGGGTAACTCCGCCTCCCAGTCGAACAAGATGGCATTCTGCAGAAGCTCTCCTGCTCACTGTGGAATAACCAATTCTATGGCAGACGTTCAGAAAGAGAGGTTGGAGGAGCCGAGATGTGCAGAACCCAGAGCTGGGCTCTCAATATGTGGCTATTCTGCCTGCTTGTTCTGTCAGCAGTGCTGCTGAGCTTTGCTGCCAGTCAAGCCCAAGCCCCACCTGCTGGCTAAGACAGAGAAAAAAATGTTAAAAGCTACCTTCATCCCTGAGAGCCGACATTCAACAAGGGCAGGGGGCAGTGAAAGAGATGACGTTTCCCATTCAGTGGCATATATTCCAAATTGATAGTCCTATGCCGTGTCTTAGGGCTCACTGGGTGTCCAGAAGCCTCTGTTTAATTATCAATTCAGGCCTTAGTTTTCAGACAGAGTTAAGGAGACATGTGCATAGTCTGCCATCTTGAATCTGCCTCCCTGATTTTTTTTTTAAGCCACAATTTTTGGGGTCTCTTTGTTATATAGTACCTTAGCTTCCTTTAGCTATTATGAGGAGTAGGAGATTCCTCAAAAATGAGTATGCAATAGACACAAAGGAGTTAGAGATGAACAGAAGAAAGAATCCAAAGCACCCTAACCCATGAGGGTAAGGAGCAAACCACTCTGGTGACCGGACAGATACAGAAGCTCAGAGAGGCTCAACAAGGTCAAGAAGCCAGGGGCCGAGTCTTTTCAGGCCCGCACACCGGAAGGCAGCTTCAAAAAGAGATGGAGTGATTGAGAGTGAGGAGAGACTGGATCTCAGCAGCACAAGGAGCTGAGCCCCTTTGTGTCCCTGGTTTCAACTTTCAGGGTGGCTCTGGGTTCTTAGCTCACTGACTGCCCCAAAGAATTCTCCCAATGAGACCTGAGTTTTCTAGCATCTATGTGAAAGAGCTTAGCTTGAGGTTCACTGCATGTTCCTAGTCTATCTCACAGATGTCAGGGTTCATGCTCCCCAGCCCTGGACCTCTAGCTTTGTTCCCCAACTATAAGAGCCAAGTTGGGCATCTCTGGTTTTAGTGACCTCTTAGGCTCCTTTCTCTGCTTCTTGGACCTCAGCACTTCATCATGATTTTCAGTATTCCTCTCTCTGGTGTCTTTAGTTTTGCTAAGCAAGAACTTCCAACTACAACCCGGCCTCCCAACACTCTCCTCTTAAGAAACCCAAGTGGAATATGCTCGAGCCTCACTTGGAATGGCAAGGATTCTAACAGATGTATCTTTTCCATTATTGTTCCATCTTGAAATAAAGACATGAACGTTTCTCAAAAGTATTACTCAGTCAGCTGAAGTCAATCACTAAGAAATGAAAATTATGAGGAACACGTGCACAAAGTACCCGTATTTCTAAAATATTTCTGCCCATGCTAAGATGGAGTCAAGTTAGGTGAGTACTTGAAACTTCACCTTTCCACTGTGGTAACATATGCAGAATGATTTTCTGGAAGTAGTTTCTTACGTGGCGCTTGTGAATTCATATTTATTAATAAAAATCAGCGATCCTGTTATGATCAGACATTCCAAAAAATGTCTATGATGAAATTTTGGAAACATTAACAGGTGATGAAAATTATAAAAAATAAAAATAAAAAATATTCTTCTGGAAATGTTGTCTGGAGTGACCATTAAATCCTAGCTCCACATTAATGGGGTTTGGTGTGACCAAAGTAAACATAGAGGCAGCATACAGAAAGTTAGACAATTAGACAAATATAAACAAAGCAAAGAATGTTTATTCTTAATTTTATATGAAAATTGGCTAAACCTACCCTGGGGCAGATATATAGAGAGATCATGATTAGAACATATTATAATTAATTTGTAACTTTGTTTCATTTAATACCTTAATTGAATTTCTGGAAAATTAGGAAAAAAATTAGAATTTTTCTTATGAGTATAGTTATAATTTCAGAGCTCATGTCAACATACAGAAATCAACTGCATTTTTGTACACCTACAACAAACAGAAAAAAGAATTTTAATATCAATTAAAATGGCAACAGAAGGATATAAGATAACTAGGAATAAATTAAAAAAAATATGTTCAAGAACTCTGGAATAGATTACAAGCATTACTGAAAGATCTGAAAAAATGGAGAGACATATGATGCTCACAGATACGAAGATTCATATTATAAATAATCTCTCACTCCACTGATCTATAAATCTAGTGGAATTCCTACCAGTTGGAACTCGACATGCTGTTTTGAAAACAGAATGAAAAGAATAATTCCCAAGAATAGCCTAGGTTCTCCTAAAGAAGAGTATTTGGCCCACAAAATACCATGACTTGTTGTATAACTATAGTTAAGACTGTGTGCTCATAGCGAGGGATCGACTACAGAACAGAAAAGAAACCCCAGACAAAGACCAATAAGTGTATGAAAACCTGATATACGACATCTGTCATTTAAGTTCTCAAACTCATCCTAGAAAAAGTGCTACTTACCTCATCGCTGAATATCACTACGATCACCTTTGAAGTACTCCTTGGGAAGCTACGTACCAATACCAGCACCTAGTCCACCCTTCAAAGCAATTTGGGAACTCTTTTTCTAGAATTGTCATCAGAGTTGTCATTGTATTACCCTTGATGCCCTGAATGTCGTCAAAATGTCTTCCTTTCAATATCCCCTTTATCTTTGGGTAAAGGAAAAAGTCACTGGGGGCCAAATCAGGTGAGTAGGGAGGGTGTCCCAATACAATTATTTGTTTACTGGCTACAAGCTCTCTCACAGACTTTTCTACAATTAAGTTCACCAACTTGCTACCACACCATCGTGCACAATGGCTATTCCAGAGAGTTCCAAAATTGCTTACAGGGAGGGACTAGGCACTGGCATCAGTGCATAGCTTCTCAAGCCGAGTACTTTGAAGGTGATAGTAGTGATATTCAGTAATGAGATATGTAGCACTTACAACGATTAAGTTTGTGAACTCAATCGTCAGACTTCGTATGGCACTTGTGGTTGCTGGATGCCTTCGAGTTGATTCCAACTCATAACTACCTTATAGCACAGAGTAGAATAGTTCCATAAGGTTTCCAAGGAGCAGCTGGTGGATTTGAACAGCTGAGCTTTGGTTAGCAGCTGAGCTCTTAACTCCCAAGTTACTAGGGCTTTGATATGACACTTAGAATTGCAAAATAGCAAGCTGGAAAGAAAAAGATGTATGATTCAATATATAGTACAGGGATAATTAGTTATCCTTAGGGGGAAAGAATAGAAATCACATCATACACCACATGTATCACATCATAACACCATACAAAATTAATCTCTGGTCTTATTATACACAAAAATCCATCCCAGATGGATTAAGCACTTAAATGTAAAAACACAAAACATTAAAACTTTTAGAAGGAAACGTAAGAGGAGATTGATATGACCACTCTAGGGATAGGGAATGATTAGTTAAACAAGACACAGAAAGTTCAAGCTTTAAAGAAAAGATTGATACATTTGGTTATGTTAAACTTTAGGACTTCTTTTCATAAAACATCACCATTAAGAAAAGGGGGAAAAAAGCCACAATTTAGGAGAAGATAATTGCAACATGGATTACTAACAAAGAATTCTTATCCAGAAACACGCACACACAGAAGATACATGTTATGTATTATACATCGCTGTCTTACAATCCCAACATTTAGCAGCTGAAAATAACACACGTTTCTTGTCTCACAGTCTCTATAGGGTAGGAAACCGGGTGTGGCCTACCTGGTTCCTCTCCTTCAGGTTCTCACACGGGCTGTAGTCATCTCAAGGCTTTACTGGAAAGCCTCACACTCCAAGTTCACAGATGAGGTCGCTGGCAGAGTTTAGATCTTGCACGTTGTTGGACTGAGGTCTCTGGTCCTCTTCGGCTGTTGGCTGGAGGTATCTCTCAGTTTATTGCCACTTGAATCTTTTCACAGAGTATCTCACAGTATGGCAATCAGCTTCATCAGAAGGACAAGCGGGAGGAAAACAGTATTCCAGCAAGAAACAGAGAGCACTAGCAAGACATAAGTCATAGTCTTTTGTAACATAATCTTGGAAGTGAAATTCTATCATTTTACCATATTCTGTTTGTTAGAAGCAAGTCACTAGAGTCAGCCCACACTCAAGGGTCAGGGACTACACAAGGGGGTGAATATCAGAAGTATTACATTCTTGTATGGGGATCATTAAGGGCATCTTAGGAATCAGGCTACTACAATATGAGGTATGATAATTAAGTCCTTGAACTTTATTGCTCTAAGTGCTATATATCTCATTGCTGAATATCACTACTATTACCTTCAAAGTACTCTCCTTGGGAAAATATGCACTGATGACAGCTCCTAGTCTACCCCTCAAAGGAATTTTGGGACTCTTTCTGGAATGTCCATTGTGCACAGTGACATGGTGGCAGGTTGGTGAACTTAACTGTAGAAAAGTCTGTGAGGAAGCTTTTAGCAGTAATCAAATAACTGTATTGGGACACCTTCTCTACTCACCTGATCTGGCCTCCAGTGACTTTTTTCTTTACCTGAAGATAAAGGACATGTTGAAAGGAAGACATTTTGATGACATTCAGGGCATCAAGGATAATACAAATACAACTCTGATGACCATTCCAGAAAAAGAGTTCCCAAATTGCTTTGAAGGGTGGAGTAGGTGCTGGTATTGGTGCATAGCTTCCCAAAGAGTACTTAGAAGGTGACAGTAGTGATATTCAGCAATAAGATATGTAGCACTTTTTATAGGATGAGTTTGTGCACTTAATCGGCAGTCCTTGTATATGTCTGCTCAATAGAATATGAACCAGAACCAGTCGCACTGCACTTAACAACAACAATAGAGCATTATACAAATGGCATTAACAAATATTTCACGAAAGAGAAACACCAGCAGACTCATAAACATAGGAAAACTGCTCAACTTTATTAAGATTTTTGTGATTAGGTGCCCCTGAGTCATTTTCAACTCATAGTAACCCAGTGTATAACAGAACAGAACACTGCTCAGTCCTTTACTATCCTTGCTATCACTGCTAAGTCTGAGCCAATTGTTACAGTCACTGTGTCAGTCCATATTGTTGAGGGTCTTCCTCTTTTTCACTGACCCTCCACTTTACCAAGCGTGACGTACTCCTCGAGGGACTGGTCCCTCCTGATAACATGTCCAAAGCACTTGAGATGAAGTTTCACCATTCTTACTTCTAAGGAGCATTCTGGCTGTACTTCTTCCAAGACAGATTTGTTCATTCTTCTGGCAGTTCATGGTATATTCAACATTTTTCACCAGCACCTTAATTTAAATATATTAGTTCTTCTGCAGTTTTCCTTATTCATTGCCCAGCTTTTGCATACATATGAGGTTACTGAAAATACCATGGCTTGGGTCAGGTGCACTTTAGTTCTCAGAGTGACATCTTTGCCTTTTAATACTTTAAAGAGTTCTTTTGCAGCAGATTTACTTAATGAAATACTTGGTTTGACCTCATGACTAACTGCTCTCATGGGTGTTGATAGTGGATCCACGTAAAATGAAATCCTTGAAAATCTCATTATTTTCTCCATTTATCATGATGTTGTTTATTCTTGTTGTGAGGATTTTTGTTTTCTTTATTCTGAGGCGTGCTCCTTTCTGAAGGCTGTGATGTTTGATCTTCATCAATAAGTGTTTCAAGTCCTCTTGACTTTCAGCAAGCAAGGTTGTATCATCTGCATAATGCGGGTTGTTAATCAGCCTTTCTCCAATCCTGATGCCTCATTCTTTCTTCATATAGTCCAGCTTCTCAGATCACTTGCTCAGTATACAGACTGAATGAAGTATGGCTTAAGGGTGTAACCCTGACACACACCTTCCGTGGCTTTAAACTGCACGGTATCCCTTGTTATGTTTGAACAACTGTCTCTTGATTTGTGTACTGAGTCCTCGTGAGCATGATTAAGTGTTCTGGAGTTCTTATTCTCCTCAATGTTAGCTATGATCTACCACGATCCACATAGTTGATTGCCTTGCATAGTCAATAAAATATAGGTAAATATTGTTCTGCTGTTCTCTGCTTTTAGCCAGGATCCATCTGATATCAGCAATGATATCTCTTGTTCCACGTCCTCTTCTGAATCTGCATTGAATTTCTGGCATTTTCCTGTTGAGGTACTGCTGTAATCGTTTTTGAATGATCATCAGAAACATTCTACTGATATTGCTGGATAGTTTCTGCATTGCGTTGGATTGTCTTTCTTTGGAATGGACACAAATATGGATCTCTTCCAGTTGGTTGAACAGATAGCTGTCTTCCGAATTTCTTGGCACAGATGAGTGCACATCTCCAGCACCATATCCAGTTGTTGACACATCTTAATTGGTATTCTTTCAATTCCTGGAGCCTTGTGTTTTGCCAGTGCCTTTAGTGCAACTTGGCCTTCTTCCTTTAGTATCACCAGTTCTTGATTGTATGCTACCTCCTGAAATTGTTGAACACCCATCAACTCTTCTTGGTGCAGTGATTTTGTGTAGTTCTTCCATTTTCATTTGATGCTTCTCATGTCAGTCAATATTTTGCCCAGCAAATCCTTTAATAGTGCAATTCAAGTCTTGAATTTCTTCAGTTATTTCAGCTTCAGAAACGCCAATGAAGTATTGTAATGAAATGTGTCAAGAACTGGAATTAGAATACCAAAAGAGAATAGCATAAGATTATTGATACTAATAATACCATAGTAAACACAATTTCATGCTTTCCAAAACAGCAAATTTAAAAAGTGAGAATACCAATTGTTTACTGTTTCTGTATGTTGAAGCAATGATAACTGATACATAAGACCTTGAAATAGAATTTGACATTGCCTAGTAAAGTTACGGCACTTGGCTTGGCTAGTAAAGTTAACCCCCACTTGTCTGTCAGTTTGTCGTACTGTGGAGGCTTGCGTGTTGCTGTGATGCTGGAAGCTAGGCCACTGGTATTCAGACACCAGCAGGGTCACCCATGGTGGACGGGTTTCAGCTAAGCTTCCAGACTAAGACAGACTAGGAAGAAGGACCTGGTAGTCTACTTGTGAAAAGAATTAGCTAGTGGAACTCTTATGAATATCGGCGGAACACTGCCATATATAGTGCCAGACAATGAGCCCCCCAGATTGGAATCAAATTGACTATATCTGTGGAAAGAGACGACGGAAAAGCTCAATATCAGCAGTCAGACCAAGACCAAGAAAGCAAAAATCCTCACAACTGTTCACTAAGCAACATTGTGATAAATGGAGAAAGGACTGAGGTTATCAAGGATTTCATTTCACTTGAGTCTGTAGTCAATGCCCTCAGAAGCAATAGGCAAGAAATCAAAAGACACATTGCTTTGGGATAGTCTGCTCAAAAGGACGTCTTTAAAGTATTAAAAAGTAAAGACGTCACCTTGAAGACCTAGGTGCACCTGACTCAAGCCAGGGTATTTTCAATCACATCATGTGCACGTGAAAGCTGGAAAATGAATAAGGAAGACAGAAAAATTGACACCTTTGAATTGTGGTATTGGAGAAGAATATTGAATGCACCATAAGCTGTCAAAAGAACAAACAGATTTTTTTTCCTGGAAGAAGTACAACTGGAGCGCCCATTGGAAGCAAATATAGCAAGATTGCGTCTCACATATTTGGGACACATTGTCAGGAGGGATCAATCCCTAGAGAAGAACAACATGCTTGGTAGAGTGGAGGGTCAGCAAAAAAAGGGGAAGACCCTCAACAAGATGGAGTGACACAATGGCTGCAATAATGGGCTTAAGCATAAAAATGATTGTGGCCTTCACACAGGACCAGGCAGTGTTTTGTTCTGCTGTGCACAGGGTTGCTGAGTCAGTACTGACTTAACAGAGCCTAACAGCAATGACAGTTAACACACAGAAATCTTCAACCTTTCACTGCTAGTTATACACCCAAAATAAATCCCCGTGCATGGGCCTCAGGAGAAATGTATAGAAAGGTACATAGCAGCCTTGTTTGTAATACACAAAACCAGAAAGAAACAAATGTCCATCACCAGTAAAGTGGATAAATAAACTGTAATATAAACCATGTAGTAGAATAATATATAACAGTGAAAATGAGGAAACAACAGCTAAACATATTAACAGAGGAATATAAAAATACAACATTTAGTAAAAGACAATTCACAGAAATACACCTAGCATGATTCCATTCATATAAAGTTCAAGAACAAGGAAAGCCAAATAACTTTTATATACTTTTTGTCTCATGTTCTTTGGACATATTGTGGGGATGCACCAGTCCATGGAGAAGGGTATCATGCTTGATAAAATAGAGGGTCAGCAGAAAAGAGAAAGATCTCCAACGAGATAGACTAACACAGTGGCTGAAACAGCCCCAAGTGTAGCAAAAATTTCGAGGATAGTGTAGGACTCGGCAGTGTTTTGTTCTGTTGTACATAGGGTTACTATGACTTGATGGCACCTAACAACAACACCATGTGTGTGAGTGTGTGTGCTTGTGTGTGCATTGCCAAATGACCCTTGGGTAGACAAAATCATCCCCTATTTGGGACACACTGAACTGTATGGTCTTGGCACCCTCCATGGAAACACACAGCGAATCTATCATTGTTTATTTCATATTTCCTTGGTATTGTTGGGACAGTTCTATGCTGATCTGTAGGGTCGCTGTGAGTTGGACCCGACTTGACAGCAGTGGTATGGGTTGGGTTGGTATTGATGCTCATTTATTTATCCCCTTGACATTTATTGAGGCGTGTGTTTAAAGAATTAAATATTAAAAAGCTTCAGTAGTAAAAGCATCGCTCCAAGTTTATTGACTATTAGTCCTCCAGCAGCAGAGACACTAGCTTTGGGAGATCTCAAGCATTTATAATCACAATTTCAGGTTTTTCAATTTTAAAGTTGCTTTAAAAATACATAGGTGGCTAGCCCTCAAACAAGAGTCAGTATGTATTAGTGGTCACTTGCAGGTTTTAACTGATCTTTAAGGAGGCAGGTAATGTCTCTGACAACTCAGGGATAACGCAATTTCTTTTGAAGTTTTGTTGGGTTTAGCATACAAGAGCTTCCAGCTATGTAAATTGGATGGCTTCTTTCATTGATTAAATCACAACCTGAGCTAAGTGGGTATGCTGAAAGTGAAATTGACCTGTACTAAAAATTTAGGGAAAGTATCTTTAAAGTGTTAATATACACACTTCTGCATGCATAGATTTTCTTTTTCTATTCACACAGAAGCAAGATTTTCAGTCTTTCTGTACGTGTCCCACGTAGGCTGCAGACTTGATCAAACCCTTGGGATGTTCATTTTCATTGCTTACTCATTTTAGAGACTCTCCTTTGGTTGTGCATGATTTGCTCTTTCTCTGTCCTTGCTCATATTTTTAAACTGTACATTTAAAAGGCATCAAAAGAAACTCCTAACTTGCAGGGTAATTGTGTGCAAGGAGTATGTTTTGGTCCTCGCCACTGTGACAGAGGCTCAGAGCAGGGATGCTGTTGCCATGGAGACAGAGATGTTGAGCTGACTTCATCACCTTTGCCCTGCTATTTCAAATCATACGCACAGCAAAGCTCTGGCAGACACAGGGCTTTCTTTGGTAGGTCAACTACCTCCTCCCATTTTCTGTTTTAAAAACAACAACCTGGCAGATTAATGCCAAATTCATTTATGACTGTTATAAAATGCAATGTAAATATCCTCTTGCACATAATGAATGGACAGTTCTTTGTGCTGTCTCCTTTCAGCATGAAACAAATTCCTCGAGAGTTGGCCAAACCAGTTCCTCCAATGGGTTTTGCTTGGGGTTCTAGCCTCTCTGTTGGCTTTCTAAGAGGACTAGAGCAGTGAAAAGAGGTCAGAGAGAAGATAAAAAGCAATAGAAAGAAAGATACTCACAGACTTAAAATTTAACCTAATCTTGGAAGTGACATTCTGTCATTTTTTTCCATGTTCTCTTTGTTAGAAGCAAGTCACCAGGTTTAGCCCACACTCAAGGGGCTCACTGTGTTTGGAGAATAGGTCATCCTTACATGTTGTCTTTCTGGGGATAATTTTGCATTACATGTCAAAAGCCTTAAAATGCCCTTTGGTCCATCAACAGCAACCTTAAGAATTTATTCCAAGAAAACATAGATGCATGTAAACAAAGATATGCCTGCCAGGTTACTTATCACCGTTTTATTCATGACAGTGGGAAACTAGAAACAACCAGCTTCAGAAACACGTCTGCAAAAGGGGATTGGTTATGTAAATGTTAGTAACTGCACAATGGAATACTAGGCAACCATAGTAAATAATAGTACAGAAGCTTACTTATCAACATGAAGAGATGCTGAAATGATACTATTAAATAAAAAGAACAAGCTATAAATCACTAAATACATTAATGTTTAATTAAAAAATATTGATAGAAACACGCAGTTATGTACATGGACAAAATAGAAGATTATGTGCCATATTGCAGTTCTTTGAGGGTTATTTTAATTTCTTCTTTATTTTTGTATGCTTTTACAGTGAACCCTCATTACTTGTATAATTTTGAAAAAAAAGAATAAAAACAGTCAACTCATACTTCAGTGAAATACATTAAAAAAAAAAAATCCTAGAGGCTTTCTTTAGAAAGGGCATCTCTCCTTGTTGTCCAGGAATTCCAAGATGGAATCACTTCCTTCTGTCCTCAAACTGATTTTTGTTTTTAAAAGGGAGAGCATCAGCTTATTTATTTAGAGTCCACAAAACACAGCCTGTCAAATCAAGCTGAAGCATTGAACCTACAACATTTTTGAACTAGTCTAAACCAATGTCCAGAATAGCTCCCAAGAAGGCACCCTAGACATCACCTCAGCCAGGACTCTCAGCTACCTAAGTAACTGCCTTTAGTAGCACCAGCTCTGCAGAGCACAGGCAGCAGCTGCCGCTAAGAGTGGAGATGAGGGGCCTGTGAAGGGATTTAATAGTCCCATCTCTGCCCTCTCAGAATCCTGCCACTGGGGATACAGGGGTGGGGGTGGAGGATTAAACCTTGAGCAAACCATAAATAAGCTTGAAGCTAGGATGTGATTGTAACTCTCCACGCTCTCTCTCACACACAGATGAATTTGTCATTACTGGTAGCAGCGTTTTCCAATAGGACAGGGGAGTCAGTATTCCTGTGTCACCTTTATTTATTTCCTTTCCTAATGGAGAAATTGTGGGTTCAAAATTGCATACAGAGGAATTTGATGTGAACAATTGAGACACTACCTCAGTTGCTCATCACTCTAGTGACCTCACCAAACTTCTTCAACACCCTCATATCAAATACTTGAGTCATTACACAGGATACAATATAACTTGACCTGTATTTCCATGGATCTATTGTCAAATGTGGATACCATATTAACTGGAGAGATCTTGAAACTGCCTGGTGGGAGGAGTAGCCCTTTCCATCACCCTCTTCTGCAGCTACATCGTTCAGGAGGGGCAAGCCTTTATTATTTGATGGGCAGGTCTGAAAGCCCCCACTCTAAAAATTTCACCTTCAGGTTTTCATCTACTGACTGCACCCCTCAGGGTCAAGAGGCAGCCCTGTAGCTGAGCAGGCAAAGGAAATCAAAGGCAAGACATCTCCCTAAATTTCCGTTAATTTGAGCATTTCAAACGCAGCCCTTAATCACAAGTGCAGCATCTCCTTAAACTTGGACTTCTGAAAAACAATCTTGGTCAAAAGATACAAGATGGAAAGATCCGGAAAGAAGTCCTAAAACACAAGAGAGAAAAGATACGTCCATTCTAAATACAAAGCAAGCCATTGCTTTGAATTTCCGATACTGTTTTTTACATAGTTCTTGAAAAAGTATCAGAGTGTATCTTTGTATTCATTTAGTACAACAGATATTTTATTTAACCTTTCTGCCCCTCAATGTTGTCTTCTGTATAATAGGACTAAAAATAGAGCCTATTCCCTTGGGTTGTTTTGAGGAGTAAATGAATCAGTACATGTAAAATTCCTCAAAGTGGCCGGTACATGGTGAGTGCTTATTAACTATTGTCAACACTGTCATTATCATTACTAAGCACCTCTTATTACCAGACAACTTGACTGAGAGTTTATTATTATTATTATTGCAAAGGGTCATTGCATGTATCCATTCTCCTGTGCATGACCACCTCAGTTGTTTGTTTGTTGTACGTACTTTTGGGCTGCTATGAAATAAGGTGCTAGGAAGTTTTTTTGTACTTGTTCTTTGCATTCACTTTCCCAGGTGCACATATACCTCACAGCAGAATTACTAGGTCACTGTTTAGCTTTAGTGGAGACAAATGTTTCCAAAATATTGTCAAGATTTATTATGTACCAATTTTGTGCCAAGCACAGAACCAGCTGCCTGTTCTGAAGCTATAGGGTAAACAAGACACAGTTCCTGCCCCCCACGGTTAGAACACCTTGTACTGAGTAGCATTTTAACCAGTTTGGATTTATTGTCTCTTTTAATCCTCCATTTGAATGGTATGAGTGCCATCTAACTGATGGAAGAGTGGACAAGCAGGCAAGATAAGCAGTGGGCGCATAGTCTCTGGAGTCACAAAGCCAATTAGCTGCTGGACTAAAACTAGTAAAGACAACAACCAATAAAAATAAAAAACAAAATTCTACTCTTCCTGCTATATGGCTGGATGATAAACCTTCAAAGGGAAGCCACACTCAGGTTTATGCAGTAGCAGGCAGTTTGTGCCTGTCTGCCTTTATTAAACTAATGAGACAGCATAG